>JAKWJA010002495.1:40705547-42181031 GCA_027704765.1 Solanum habrochaites | reverse complement strand
GATTAAGAATTAACCGACTACGAATAGTGTCAAAACCATAACCTACCTCCACCGAAGAATTGCGATCACAAGCTATCTTCTCAAATCCTTGCTATCCTCTTCGGGTCTCTCTCTCTCTCTAATGACGTCTCTTCTTCTTTTTCTGTCTCTCTTTGTTCTTTCTATTTTTCCTTATTCAAACCCTCTTTCTTTTACCCTAATTAACATATATGAAGTGTAAAAGAGGCATAATAACCCACTAATAACTTAAGGTTACCGACTCTTTTAACCCCCAAGAATTAGCTTATTTCACATTAACCAAACCCTCAACTTATATATTACAAAGAAAAACAAAGGACAGCAGGAATAGTCAAAATCCGGCCCTTAAAAACGTTTAAGAAATTCCGACCAAACGGGATTGGTGGCAACCTGCACACGCCCTTCGTCGCCTGCGACGGTCCGTCCTCAGGTCGTCGCACCATCAGAGAACCAAGATTTCCACCATATAGTCTGTGACGGTCGTCACGCCTGTGACGGTCCGTCCTGCCATGTCGTCCGAACGGTCCAGAGAGTCGATTTTCAGTTACCGCCCTTTTCAGATTGTGTTCCAAGTTTTTTGAACAAATACCCTGCGACGGTCCCTCGCGCCCATGACGGTCGTCGTGGGGTCCGTCCGCCTCAACCAAGCCTTTGTTTTCCAGAAATATCAATCTGCTGCTCAAAACGATAAACAGGTCGTACAATAGATACCAATTTACCCATCGTTCGTCCCCAATGAATCACAAGAAGGAAAACAAGGGCAAAGGAATACCTGAATCGTAAACACAATGTGGTAATCTTTCTCGCATATCTGCCGTCCTTTTCCCAATGCTTCTGACGGGTCGATCTTTGCTTCCATGGACTTTGATAAATGCAATCTCCCTTGACCCTCAACTTGCGAATTTTTCTCTATCTAAAATGGCAACAGGCTTCTCTTCATAAACAAATTCCTCATCAAAGCAAAACTGAATCCACGGATAATGTAGTTTCCATCCCCCTGTATCTTTTCAACATTGACACATGGAATACCGGATTTACTCCGGACAGCCCTGGAGCAAGGCTAACTCATTAATCCCACCTCCCCTACTCGCTTAAGTACTGTCAAAGGGACCAAATGTAACCTTGGCTTAGCTTGCCTTTTTACCTAAAAAACCCCCCGCAGTCACCACCCCCTTTCATTGGCGAACTTCAACAGACTTTGTTTCACGGCCTCCATGAACTCTAAGTCTCTAACCTTTCTATCTGCATAGTCTTTTTGTCTACTTTGGCCGTAGAAGCTTCTCTTTGAATAGATTTCATTTTCTAATCGAATCCTCAAAGATCAGTACCCCCAAGGTCTATAACCTCGAATTCATCAACCAACCAATGGGGGGAACCTACATCGTCCTCCATACAATGCTTCATCAAAGGGAGCCATAATCGATGGCTTGAGTGATAGCTATTATTTTATGAAAACTAACTCCGCTAAGGTTAAAGAAGCTATCCCATGGTCACCGAATTCTATCACACAACACAGCATGCCAAGCCTCTCCTCCAACACTTGTAATCGTTCGCTCGAGGACTGACCGTCGGTCTGAGGATAAGAACGCATTACAATGATCAACCTAGTACCCCAATTCCCGTCATGCAATGTTTCCAAAACTATAAGTAAACTGCGTACCTCATAATCTGATATTAGGGATAGTGAAAACACCTCCCTTCCCCCAGCCTCGAGAACTTCTGAGATTGTAAAGTTTTGGGCTAACTTCTCTGCAATTGTAAGTCACCTTAACCGGAATGAAATGAGCTACTTATGTTAATCTTGTCCACAATCACCCAAATGGAGTCAACTTGCCCAATGTCTTTTGAAGACCAACCACGAAGAGTTCATTGCATTCTCTCCCATTTCCATTCCGAATGGGCATTCTCTGAAGTGTTCCTCCGGGCCTTTGGTGTTCATAGACTTTTACTTGTTGACAATTTGGACATTTGGCAATAAATCCCAATATCACGCTTCATTCTTCTCCACCTAAAGTGGTTGCTTTAGGTTCCACGGTACATCTTGGTTGCACCCGGATGTTCGAATACCCTGAACTATGGAGCCTCTTTCAGCATAGGGTTTTGATCCAAAATCATCGACGCGGGGTACACATACCCTTCCCTTAATCCTCAAACACCTTCCTCGTCGATTTTCGCTTCTTTATCTCTCCTTGCAACCTTTATCTCGGATCCGGATCAATTGTTCATCATTAAACTGCTTCTCCCCTTAATCTTGTCAAGGAGGAAGATCTGTGCCATCCACCAAGATAAAAATCCCTCCCTTCCATTTACTTCCTAATCTCATAAGTCCGTTAGCCGAATCTGAACCTCCCTAGCCTAATGGGCGTGCTAAAAGCTTGGCAAGTGAGCTAGACTTCCCATGCTTCCCGCGTTCTACTTACAGCATCCGCTACAACAAAAACATTCTCCTTCCCCGGAGTGAACAAATAGTGATGTCGTAGTCCTTCAGTGAGTTCCATCCATCTCCCTCCGGTCCGTCAAATCCAAATCTCGTCTGAGTGAAGACATACTGTATGACTACGATGACCTAGAGACCTTCACACTAACCCATTAAATAGTGTCTCAGTGCTTAGTGCAAACACTACCGCGGCAATTCCAAATCATGAGTTGGAATAGTTTACGTTTCTGCTTTTTCATTGTCTTGAAGGCATAGCAATCACATTCTTCTCTTCTGCATAGCACTGCACCCAACCCCGAATGATGCCATCAACATACCAATGAATTCTTTTGCCTTCCACTGGTAAGGTGAGAATTGTGCAGAGTCAAACAAGTCTGAGCTTCTGAAGCTTTCCTCGTCACTCATCCGACCATACGAAATGGAACATTTTGCTTAGTCAAGTTCGTCAGTTTGGGAAGCAATAGAAGAGAATCCCTTGACCAATCGGCAGTAGTAAACTAGCTAACCCAACAAAGCTTCCGTATTTTCTGAGCCATAGTAGGCTTACCCAATTCTTCACTACTCGATCTAGAGGATCCACCATCACTCCATCCTTAGAAAACCCGTGCCCCAAGAAGGACACTGCATCTAGGCCAAAATCCAACCTCACACTTAGAGAACTTGGCCTAAGGCTTTTTCTCCCCTCTTCCCTCAAGATTTCCAATACCATTCTCAAATGCTCCTCATGTTCCTCTTACTCTTGGTAATATCAGTAATATCATCATACCTACGATCACAAAGCAGATCTAAATATGGCTTAAAAATTCACGTTCATCAAACCATGAACGCAGCAGGGGCATGCGTAAGACGCAAAAGACATCACTTACAAATTCGTACTGCCATACCTGTTCTACAAGCAGTCTTTGGCACCTCCTTGCTCGTATTTTCAAATTGATGATAACCGTATCTCAAGTCAATCTTAGAGAAGACACAGAGCACGCCTTGTGACTATCGAACAAGTCAATCAATGCGAGGAAGGTATACTTGTTTCTTTTATGGTCACCTTGTTCACTGCCGGTAGTCTATCACATCCTAAAATCCCATCTTTCTTCTTAACAACAAAAAAACCGGAGGCACCCCAAGGATGCACTTAGTCTAATGAAGCCTTTTGCGCACAGACTCTTGAATTTGCTTTTAACTCTCTTAACTCCGTCGGGAGACATTCTATAAGTGGGGTATGAAATGGGGCGAGTACCCCCTGTTCAAGATCATACCGAAGTCAATATCCTATCTGGTGGCATACCGAGATCTGCAAGGGACACATCAATAAACTCACGGCCATCCGTAAAACCGACTCAATCGAAGGTACTTGGGTATGTCATCCTTAGAATGTGCCAATAAAGCTAAACATCCTTTACTAACGCATTTTCTTAGCACGAACTAAAGGAGATTATACGCACCGGATTGGAAGTTTAGGTCAACCCTCCCACCTACGGAGCTGTCCCCAGGCTTGGCTAACGTCAACCTTTTAGGCATTACAATCCAATATCGCAAATTGCGGAGAAAGCCAGTCATACCCATATTACATCAAATCAACCATTGTCTTTCTAAGATAAACCAAATCTACATAAGTTTGCTCCCCACTAATTTCCACCAACCAAGACCTATATAACCTTTTCAACTACCCAGACTCACCCACCGGGTAGAAACCGAATAGGCGTATCACGTAATTCCATGTAAACTTTAGACCATTAGCAATGAGAAGATAACATAAAAAATGTGGATTCCAGATCAAACAATCAGAAGCCTTCAATCACAAACCCAGAAATTACCTGTGATGACAGCATCAGATGTCTACCCCTCCGCTCCGATCTCCCAGGGAAAGCAAAACACAATGTCCCTTTCGTTTGTTTGTCCGTTGTCCCTACCTGTTGGTGATGTAGTGACTCCCGTGGGTGCCATCACCCGGCGCCGTTTTGGTGACCACATTACCTCTGCCACCACGCCCTCCAGAATAACGCCTCTGGGCCATAACCACCTCTACCGTCTAGCTGTTGGGGGTCTATACTCTGTTGGCCAATCCATCTTGATATGCCCCAGCTCCCCACACCCATAACACTCTCTAGATTCTGCATAGGTCTCTCAGATAGATTTGAACGGTCTGAGGTGGACCCTCCAACCTACAAGTCTGTAGTGAAGACTGAATGGGTCGACCTGAGTAACCTCCGGAAACCCTGTCCTCTAGCGTAAGAACCATTAAACTCACCCCCCTTTCGAAACCTCTTGAGTGTCGATGCACATGGTGTAATTCATGCTGGCTTCACTCCTTCCACCTCTACCACAAAATCTAACCCACTTCTTGGAAGGTTTTGCCGTAGCGCGTACACCTGTAGGCCCTGAAATTCGCACTCTGATCGATCTAAATTCATCCCTTCACAAACGAACGCGAATCCGCTCTTTTGGGACTGACACAAATTGGGTGGCATTCTTGATAGTGCAACGAAACTTTAGCTCATATTCACTTGACCAGACTCTCCTTGCTCTAGGCTCAAGAACTCATCCCTTTTCCTATCCCTCAAAGTCGGGGGATATACTTTCTCCCTAAACAAGCTAGATAATGAGGCCCAAGTCATCGTTGTTTTACCTCGTTGTTTTGACACCACTGTTGACCCCGTCCAACCCCAACATTGTTGGCGTTCCCTTGAAACTGGTAACTCACAACGAACTCAACACCAACGCGTTCTACTATATCCCATCAGTGTGTAGAGCTCATGACAGTCAACCAAAAAGTGTAAGCATCCTCAGATTCTGCACCGTAGAGATTGGAGGTTTAAGTTGCAAGAACTTACTGAAAAGATTCATGCTGATCATTTGTCATTAGAGGGCCCACGTAGTCAGACGTGGGAACGTCCTATGTGCCATGGAGGCATCCATACGAGAGCCATAGTGGCTGCATTTTTGTACCGGCTGTGAAACCGAGGTGTTGTGCGAGACACACTGAGTTCCTGACCCTTGGACAGACAACCCACTATATAAGCCGAGAAAACCTGATGGATCATCTCTCTGGGGTAGGTTGGGGCGCATTTCCTCAGTCTGTACTTGTTGCGTCCTCTCCCCATCCTCCCCTTCTCTCTACTGTCCTCCATCGGTGGAGGAGTCACCGCCCTAGCACCAGATGGGCAGTTGCTCGCCTCTCCCTCTAGAGGCGTCCTCCCACGACCTCTAACCGCGTCCTCTTGCCCACTGTGCACTTCGAGCTACAGCCCCAGTGGCTTGGCTCAGATGCATCTTGTCTGCTGATGTTGATGTTGGCGTATTCGTTGTCTCGTCTAACCATCTGCGAAATAGAGTGAAGTGGTCAGCTCCATTTGTATCACCTAGATACCCATTGGACCCAAGTAATAGCACGAAGAAAGAGAAAGATGGGAATTTTCCTAAAGTCTTATAGCCTCTCAGAAAGTAAGCCTCCCCTACCGTTCCTTAAGACCTACTAGACCTTTCTGTGTGATGATTTTTTTAAATAATGCATTGATTCGAATTTCTTTGATGCGTCAATTACCACTTGATAAAACTGATAAAAATATTTGCATGATTTTTTTTAACTTTTAAGCTAAAAATTTGTCTTCTTGATTTACTAAAAGAAAATTAAGAAACAATCTATTTTTGATCTTGTACTTCATGCAAAAATGAAATAGAAATAATATAAAGAAATTCTTTTTTTTACTTTTAGTTTGAGTGACGAATTCGAAAAGTTCCAACATTATTAAGATAAAAAAATGATAAATAAAGACTATAACTTTTATTTTGAGTTTTTTTTTAAAGAATTATTTTTAATTTTTGAGTAAAGATCACTGAACCCAAATAGAGTTGTCTCGTATATCATTAAGAAGAGAATCAAGTGTGTGTTCATTCTGATTGGATGGTTTAAAAATAATAATTAAAACTTGACTTGACAAATACAATATTTTTCAAATTATAATGAAAGCAAAATCTTTTGATTTTTTTAAATGTACAAAGGAACAAAAAATAATTTATTATCTTTTTTTATAATTTTTATTAAGTAGTGAAAAATCTTTCATTTTAGTTTTTCTATTTTTGTAAAAAGGTATAACAACTTCTAAAAGAAGAAATATAACATTTTCTCTCATTCCACCAATCCACTAAAAGGAGTCAACTTGTTAAGACTGTCATGACCGGAGTCTAGACCCCAGACGAGACCGGCGTCATTGACCTCTCAGAGGTCGCAGACAAGCCTACTTATGTCATTCTTACTTCGTCTAGGTTAATTTTAGAAAAAAAATTGACACTTTTTGTTTCTTAACATACATACTAATTATTCTATTAGATTCATAATTGGTCACCATCAACCATCTAACATTAAGATCATCAATAAACGAATATTTAATATAACATTAAATGTCTACTTGCCAAAATGGCATCAATATATGTCTGAACAAAACGAAAAAACGCTAGTGGAACTACTCCACTAGCTCAATCCATAACTAAGCTAAAGTATAATGGGCAAGCATCTTCGAATAACGCATAGGGCCTACCAAGTCCGGATGAATCTCCACCACTTTCGGATAGTTTCATCGTCAACCTGTAGCTCTAGCTTCCACCTGTGCAACCTTAAACTTGTAGAGTTGTATAGGGTTAGTACACATTTGGTATAAGTATGAGTAAATCTGTAAGGCACACACCAAGGACTGCATGAGTAAGATAGCTCTTTCCTAACACATGATTATGGAAAGTCAAGTCATGAACTTGCCAATTGGGGATTAGAAAAGTCTTGAGCTTTCAATGTTGGATTTAGAAAGTGAGTGAACTTTCCCCATTTGGATTAGTAAAGTCATGTCAAGAAGAGTAAACATGCACCATCCGACTTATCATATTGGCATATTAGCACATAACATCTTTGCACATAACACATAATATATTGGCATATAGCACATAACATTTGTTCATATTATTCCGTGTTATATGTCATGAGACCTTGGAATCATTGACTTGACAACCCTCAAGACTTCCCAAAATAGGACTTAACATATGGGACCTAAAGACACCAAACAACTAGTAGCCTTCTTTATCAAAACACAAAGTCTGCTTCATCTTCAATTCATTCATACATACTTCATTCATTTCATTCATCCGCTAGTGTAAACCACAAGCTATCCCTAGGATGTAGTCCTAAGACTTTCATCATTCGTGTGCAATGACAAGAATGCCTAAGTGTCAGTACTTAAGTCCCTAGCTCACTTCTTCATCATCCTATCCTAACACACCTTTGGTATCATTCATTTCTTATGTTGCATCATTTGAGGCTGGCCTCATACATTCATGGGGAACTGTAAATTTAAAACCGACATAGATCATGTGAGCATCATGAATCCATGTCTCCCCCACACACCGAAACGATTAAAATTCACCAGCCAAAGTGACCCAAAACACGCTAGCGTACATGGTGAATTAAACCCCGGCCAGAGTCCCTATATTGGCAGTAAATAGGTTGTCAAAGACTAGGGATTACAAGATACCGCATACCCCCCGGCTGCCGGACACTCTCGTCTTGTTAGATTTACTGAACCTCCGCCCTTCCGAAACAAGGCATCACCGCTCATAGCTAGTCTATCTGTGCTCATCATAAAGTTCCCTTACATTCAACTCATATTATGTCCCATGAAGCTGGCTTCTAGTATGAGGACTCATAGCTCCATATATAATATCGCATCTCATCATTAGTATTTGGAGTGTATTAATCTAATGTCTTTCATTAGATTGTCATAGAGACTCGTCTCTTCGTACCTTTATCACTCTCATAGTAATACGTTTGGTAACTATACTTAGGTTCATTTGAGATGGTCTCTCATCTTTTACATTGCGCTCATATCATGTTGTCACCACATTCATTAACATTAAGCACATTTTCCTCTTTCATAAATACTCACACACACCCACTTTTAACGTGAATGTTCATTTCATCATATGTCAATGCCACTTGCCATTTAGTGTGTTTCAACTCTACTTAACCCTTCTAGGTTTCATCATTTTCACATTGTTTCATTTCATCATAATGCCAATACACTTGGCCATTTAGTGTGTTTCACCTCTACTTAACCCTGCTAGGGTTTCATCATTTCATTGTTATTTCATCATTTTCTTTGTTCATTGTCATTCATCATTCATTGCGTACATCTTAGGTTCACTTAATTTTAGACCGTTGCTAGACTATGGGTCTATATATACAGCCCTGAGGCTTCGTTCTATTCGTTTTTAAGTGATTCATATTTTCCTTAATTTATGGTGGTACAAGACTTATGCTCTTGTATGTCGCCAAGAATCTCGATTTCGAACTAAGTAGGCAGGCTTATGCCTTGAATATTTAAATTCAAGGTATACTAGTATCAAACGAATTTGGGAAGGTAACCCGATTTCAATCCCTTGGACAACCTTACAGATTTTTTTATTTACTTTTTAGATCCATACGCTTGGGGACCCAAGTTCGAGCCCCAATGCCTTTATTTTATTTTTTCCTTAATTTCACTCTTCATTTTTTGCTTAATAGAACTAAGAGGATGTGTGATCGAACCCCCACAACCTCATTTACTTTTTATTTTCATTATTTTTAATTTCTCTCATTTGGCCGAAAGGTTGTGGGTTCGAACCCCCCACAACCCCTCTTTAATTTCTTTTAATTTTCTCCTTAAATCTGCCTTGGTGGTCGTGGGTTCGATTCCCACGCCTCACATCTCTTTTCTTTCATATTCTTAACTCTCCTTCACTGCCTAGAGGTCGTGGGATCTATCCATGCCTCACATTTCTTTTCTTTCATTTCCTTTACTCTCCTTCACTGCTTAGAGGTCGTGGGTTCGATTCTCACACCTCACATTTCTTTTTTCTTCATTCATAGCTTTCCTTATAGTGAGGTCTTGGTTCAAATCCCAACTGACTTCACATATTTAAACATTATTTTCAAACTCCCCTAAACTTCAACATTACGCCGAAATTAAAAACATACATGCTGAAATTTTAATCACATTTGCAGCCTACTTTCTTCAACATTTATACTCATTTCGAGGGTAATTCGTATGAATTCATTTACTAATGACGTTCTTAGGTGCATTTTTTCATGGATTCGTTTAGCTAAGAGATTATCGCTCCAATCAGCCACATTTCAACTCAGATGAACTCAGAATTACATAATCATTTTGTACTGAAACTACAACCACAAACATCACTTTTTAAAGGCCTTAACAAAAAAACCCTAGAACCATAGTCTTTCACAATTGCTACACACGTACCACAACATATAATTCTCAGAAAAACATCACTAATCCTATAATTCCGAACATACATATAAACACATAATCATCACGAAAACACGTCTTATCCCTAGTTTTCTACTAGCAAACATAACCAGCCTATGATTCAATGGGATCTAGTTACAGGGACATGCAACAGGGAAAAACCCTAGTTTTTGGAATAGATTCGTCTGAACCTTAGGGGTCTCTTGAGAAAGGTACCAAGAGAGAAGAGAACCCATACCTTTTTGACGTTAAACCCTCGACTTGCTGCCCAAAAACTTCACCCAATATCACGTCCAAATCCCCTCAAAGTCAACACCAACTCGACGGACAAACTTCTCTTTGCCTACGTGATTGATTTCGTTTGTTTTCTTATATTTTCGTTGTGAGTTCTTCAAGTGTGAAGAACTTTGGTTTACCTACTATTTTTTGAAGTTATTTGGCAGAGATAATCGTGAGTGAGAGTGATAGAGACGTGAGAGAGAGAGAGAGATGAGCGTGGGCGAGAAAGAGTTTTCTTAGGCCTTAGGGTCTTAGTTTAGACTTAGTCAAATCAGGGTTTTTATTAATTATTAAAAATCTGATGTTCTTTTATGTTCAATCAGCAATAAAAAATTAAATTAAATACATTAATTTATCAACTTATATTAAAAATAATTTAATTCATTGTTTCCACCTAGGTTCGAACCCGGGTGGATCAAGACTTCACTTCAAGATCCAATTTTCAGCCCTCTCTCCCCAAAATGCCCCTCCACCTTATTAATTAAATAATTAATTATATATTTAGGTTAATTACGATACGACCTTAGCCTGTAAAGACTATTTTACCCCTAGACCCTCCAAGTCTAAGATTTTTCCTTTTTAAGTCGATAAAGACTCCTTCAAGTAAATCTTTGTATTCGTGAGCCCTACATGATTGGACTCAATCTTTTCTAGCTCAAATAACTCCCCAAGTTAGTGGTCTTGGCTGTAGAAAGGGTTCAGAGGTCTGATTCTATGTGCATCAATCCGTCTGAACCCGGTCTAATCGTAGGCATTCTAGACACATTAAGCATTACTTAGAATATTCATTTTTAGGATTGTTACAAAGACTTTCTAAATAAATGCATTTTCATGTAACATCTAAAATGATCTAAATGGTTAAATATGATATGGGTACATGTCCTAGATGAATACGACCCCTATGTCGAGTCCCACTAAATCACATGCAAATAAATGGAGCCTACTAAGGATAACCATGTTTCTATATTAGGTTTAATAGTCTTAAACCTAAAAAGATTAGTGCCTAGACTGATTTACCTGAGTGGACAACTCGGGCCAGAAGGGAAAAATTATCGGTACTAATGCTAATCCGACTTCATTGATGGTTTAACCCCCGCCTAACATGTACGACTAAAAATTCTTTACTAGGTGTCAAGACACTCCAGCTTTATCTCAAGAGAAAGTAGGATGCATAATGCATTCTTGTGAATGTGTGTGAAGTATCAATAATATAAAAAGCAATAAATGAGTAGCAAGTAGCACATTAGGCCATGATACGCAATATATCAAAAATAAGTAATAAAATCAAGTAAATGTCAATACAACAAAGCTTGAATTCTTGTTATTCCTCAGCGGAGTTGCCATAAATGTCATACTCTTTTTTTGTGCACGGTGGAAAGGTTTTTCCGATTAAAGTGATGGTATTAATTAGAGATTATTTTATTTTTTCAGAGTCGCCACTTGAAATTGAATTATGGTGTTCCAAGTCACCTTTTTTTTTAATCCCTAACCAAAAGAAAATGACACTTTAGTTTTGGTCTGTGAACCAAAAATTCGGGTAAAGAATTTTGTTGACCGAGGGGGAAGTATTAGGCATCTCCCGAGTCCCATGGAGAGATAGATTACAACAAAAAAGACTCATGAGGATAACTGGAAACAAGGAATTTAGCACGATCGATTTTACCAACTTCTACTTGACTTAAATTATTTTTAGATATATTATTACAGGTCATGATTTTTTTACATTTATATTTTTTGTTGAACTTTTATTTGTTCTCAACCTAGATGCGTAAATGCATTCTTAATTTTGACATTCAGAGGAATATTTGTCTTTCTTCGCATTGCACCTAATAATTTTATCTATAAGTCTTGTGTTAAATAAATGAAAGTCAGTTATATTTTCGGATAAGGTGTGTCACCGCATCCTTGAATTTTTTCTTAATGTCTCAAGAAAAAGATGTATAAATACATCTTAATCGAGACAAATATTTTAGGGGATCATACATCTTAATATTTATCTATTGCTTGAAAGTTTAAACATATTATTAGTGATTAAATTAATTTTTACTATTCATATTAATAACACTATTAAAATAATCTATGTCTTAAATCTTAAACAAATAAAAAGTTATTTCATATTTAAATTCGTATAAATACATTTACATTTTAAGTATACTTACAAGTTATAAAAAAAAAGCTTTAAAAATAAAAAACAAAAATGGGTAACTCCTCATCTCTTATTTTTTTCTACAGTAAATATCTTTAATTTCTGTTAATTTGACTAAACAAACTATTAGAATATACTTCTTTTAGGCATGGAGAGTTAATTTTGGCTTGGTACAAAAGGTACTTAATTATTAGTAGTTAGTGGTACAAATGCTACGACCCAAAAATGGACCTCATGGCAGTCGTCTTTTCCCATAAAGAAAATTCAGCTTTAAACCCAACTAATATAGTTAATGCAGAAGTAAAACGTGAATAAAAGTCTAATACAATAAAAAATGCGGAAAACAAGGTCAACTTGATTTGACACCCAAAACATGATTGTCACATGTACAAGTCTCTAAAGTATTATAACTGAATCAAAAGAAAAATATAAGTAGCATATGAAATTGTTTCTAGAGTAGAACAAAATCATAAATAGGAGTGGAAAAGTCTGCTAAAATGACAAGCAATTACCTTACAAATATCCATAAGAAGCCTCAAACAAGGAGGAGAGAAAATATCACAAGGGTTCAGGCTAATAACCTACAAAAAATTGTAGAAGTAAGGGGTGAGTACCAAATCACACGGTACTCACTGAGTAAACCTCTAAATACAAGCTAAGGAGATAAAATACGGGTACTCCATACACCCCAATCGAATCTCCATAACTACAACCTGCATAAACAAGCCCAATCTAACAATTCACCATTTACAAGAACATATCTCAACAACAACGTTCTAACAGTCGCATACTCTCAACAACAAACTCAATATTCATCAAATAAAGGTAACCAAATATCAGGTTCTTTCCAACCACCAACAAAATACATAATCATCAACAATGAAGGATGTCATGGGATGCAACGCAATATGACACCATGAAATGATATACCTCAAAATACCAAGTACTCTCTCAATCATATACACATGATACTCCTCGGAAATGCATTGAGAGTTCATGACCCATGGGGACTCGCGAGGTCCATATACCGATACGGACGATTTTCATGTGTATGTGCGGACAATCTCAACGCACCATCATAAAATCAAAGAAATCCCAGCACCGACAATCTCCACGTGTCAGCCTTATAACCACAATCAATTCCTCGCACGGGCAATCTCCACGTGCTCAAGTTATAATTATACTCGATCTCAACACAGACGATCTCCACGTGTTAGACTTTTACTCATACCCGATCACATGTCAATGCATGTGCACAATGTGATATCAAATAAAGGGGATGATTAAACATCTCAACAAATCAAATGTTACTATGACATATAATCACCTTAATTATCACAATTATACGGGTTCAGTAAAGAACAAAATCACATATCATAAACAGTCATATCGAGCATGTAATGCGCTATATGTTTTGGACATTTCGGATTACAATCCATACATATATTATAAACCTTGCCTTTTAACACTTGTATTCATAACCATTCCCCCACCCTCACGCACAAACAAATTAATCCATTGCCCTTTGATTAAACCCTTTTCATCATTAGAATTAATCAAGGTGGACAAGTCACCCTTCACCAATGTCTACTACTCTCCCAACAATCACTAGTAAATACAGGAATTTTCTACACTTACAAGGGATTAATATCACATTGACCTCAATGTTCTATCGAAAATTTACTATGAGTCTTGAGTCTTCCCCTTTCGCTGAACTTACAACTCTAAGAAATTTATTGACATCAATAATCACGTTAAGATTTTAAAACTTACAACACCCTAATACATATTTAAATTCTTAAATATCGATGTCATTTAGCATGTCAACTCTTATATTTTTCCAAATTTTAAGCCTAAAATTAAGTCTCAATTTATAAGAATAAAACCTTTATATCCCAAATTTAAATGAGAGAAAAGAACTGCACAAATTATTATTTTTTTCGAAACCTCCAACTTAGCACCTAACAAAGAATCTCCAATGATGGTTTCATCATTACACTATTATTATGTCCCGAATTCCTTGCCCATTATTACCCTATATTATTCACCAGATTTAAAAATAAAGTTTTAATAGAGTTTAAGCAACGACTCCAATTTATTTCCTTGCTATTATGGATATAATCCAATATACCAAAATTAATAAACAATTGAAATTAACAATAAAGCCACTAAATATAAGTTGGAAACAAACGAGAGAATCATATAACCATTTGCAATGTGTAACCCCATTCATCCCAATCAATGTATAATAATGAATTTCTACACTTATATTAAATGTTTATTGTCTTCCAAATTCACCATAAAATAATAATAACTAATATTTTCCTCTCCACTGCCAACATTTATCAAACAGAAGATTGTAACTTGGATAATTTTTACCTGTAGAAGAAAAGTCGCGGATTGTGCTGTAGTTGTAATGTTCTAGGGAGGTTGTCTTCTCTTCTTATTTTTTCAAAATAAATTAGTTCTAGACTGACACAAGGAAATAAATTAAATTATATTATATATAGACTTGATCCATTAACCATCACTGTATTAATTATTTTAAATTACCCCTTAATTAAAAAAATTGTAGTTAAACAAATAACCCAAAATTTCAATTTCAATTTACGAAAAGGTCTTTTATGAAAATAAGAGGACTATATCTCAAAATGACTTAATGGATCATTACATTATTGTAATGACCTGTTTAGACGTTTTGAGCAGCAGATTTTATTTCTGGAAAAACTGGCTGAGTCAACGGATCCCACGACGAACCGTCATGGGCACGACGGACCGTCCGGGGTCTCGTTCCAAAACACTAGAATTTAGAAATTTGGGTCTGAGATCGACTCTTCGAAAGAGTCACGACGGGTGGCAGGACGGACCGTCTCAGGCCTGACAGAGTCCTTCCAGACCCTTGGTAAAAATCTAGCCTCTGAACTCTATGACGTAAACAACAGGACGGGACCATCACAGGCAGGCCAGACCTTCGCAGCACGACAGCCCGTCACAAGACTGCGTAATCCCAGGGCTGGGTCGGATTTCTGTTAAATGTTTTAAGGGGCATTTTGGACTATCCTATCTTATAATATAAAGTTGTGGTTGAATATTAAGAATCCAATTACTTGGGGGTTAAAAGGGAGAACCTTAAAACAATTAGTGGGGTATTTTATCATCTTTTATACTTAATTATATGATTTATTAGGGTAAAAGAAAAAGGTTTTTGAATAAGGAAAACAGAAAGAACAGAGAGAGTGGAGGGAGAAACGAACGAGAGAAAGAGAAGAAGAAGAGGAAGCACAGACGTTGAAAGAGTAAGCTTGCTGATCACGATTCTCGGTGGAGGTAGGTTATGTGTTTATTCTTTCCGTATTAACCTTAATAGCGAATGATTTTTTGGTAGTATGGTAAACCCTTCTATAATGCTTAAATTGTGGGCTTGTATTAATGTGATTACATATTGTTGATAAAATAAGCATGATGAGCCTATTGATCCTAAATCTTGAAAAACCCTAATCTGCCCTTGTTAAATGAGATTGATGATGCCTTGGTATAAAAGAAGGCTTGATGAACTAAAAGTGATGAGAGTAAGTGGAACGGGTGTCACGACGGACCGTAGAATTTGGGTCGGTGTCACGAACCGACACTGAATTAGGGGATCGGTGTCCACGACCGCACTGTATATGGAGCGGAGTGTCACGTACCGCACAGAAAATAGCGCATAATGAATCTTGAAAGAGAACTTTAATATACTCATCTAATGAACCTAATTCCCAATGGTTATGGCATTGAGGCGTGAGTCCTCATAGTGAACTTGGCGGTGCTTATTAATGATTATCGAACTTGTTTGTTGCTACATGTTGAGTCTTGTAGTTGCTTTATGATATTATTTGGATATATACTGTTTTCTATTTTGAGTTGGGGTCCGATGGAATACCTACTCGTACTTGTGTTTTTGTACTGACCCCTACTTTATGTTCCTTCTCTTTTCATTTGTGGAGTGCAGCAACGTGCCATCGTCTTCAACTCAGGCCGCAAACCCTCTAAGCCAGTCTTCATCAAGCCAGATTTTCAGGTGAGCATTGCTTCTAGCATGGACTGATCTTCCTCGTCATGTCTTGGATGCTTGAGATTTCGACATAGACTAGCTTTTTACTTATTTTAGCTTCTTAGATACTCTTAGATTAGTAATTTGATGGATAGATGTTCGTGTGGGATGACTTCCTCCTTCCAGGTTTTGGGAATAATAGTATTGAGTTTTTATAAGTTATTTTAAATCGATTTTCATTAGATGAGTTTTAAGTCTGTCCGCATTATATTTTGTTTATTTATGATTGAAACGTTGGGAATTGGAATGGGTTTGGTTCGCTCACATGTAGGATAAGTGTGGGGTGCCAGTCCGCGGCCCGGTTTGGGTCGTGACAAACTTGGTATCAGAGCCTTAGATTCTTTGGTCTCAGTCTCACAAGACAGGTCTAGTAGAGTCTTCCAGGGTCAAGCGGTAGGGACTCCTTTTACTTTTCTTTGAGAGGCTATACGACTTTTTAGGAACATGCTATTCCTTCTTTCTTTCGTGCTATTAACTTGGATCCTATTGGTATTAGGTGATACAATTGGTATCCTGACCACTTCACTCCTATTTCGCAGATGGTTTAGACTAGAGCAACTACTTTACGTCACACCATCACCGGCGGACAGGGTGCGTCTGACCAAGCCACTGGGGCTGTACCTCGAGGATTAGCAACGAACGAGCCGTGGTAGAGGTCTTGGAGGACGTCCCCTCTAGAGGAAGAGGACAAGCAAGCCTAGCCCAAGCTATACTAGGGCTATGACTCCTCCACCGACTGAGGAAGTGGTTAAGAGAAGGGTGAAGGAAGGGGAAATGAACAAGTACAGAATGGAGGATTGCCACCTACCACCAAACCTACCCCAGAGATGATCAATCAGGTTCTTGCTTATCTTAGCGGGGGATCTGATCAGGCCAGGACACCTCCAGTGTTTTCTGCACAGCACCTCAGGTTCCGGAGTACACAATGCAGCTACTATGGCTCCCCGCATTGATGCTTCATTGGAAATATGGCACGTTTCCTCGTCAGACCCACAGGGCCTATAATTACAACGATCAGCATGAACTTTTTCAGTAATTTCCTGAAATTGAAACCCCAGCCTTCAAGGGTTGTTGAATCTAGAATCCTATGATTTTTCTGTTTGACTGTCAATGAGCTACTACACAAGATGGGTATAGTAGACGGTTGGGTGTTGAGTTTGTGACTTTATCAGTTGCAAGGAAGCCAAATGTGGTGCGGTCACATGTTGAGTGTCAACCACAAGGCAGCCACCTATAACTTGGCATCATTTTCTAAGCTTGGTTTTAAATAATGGAAAAGTCTATCCCCATCCCCCGGACTTTGATGGATAGAACAAGAGATGAGTTCTTGAGCCTAGAGCAAGGTAGGATACGTTTACTGCATATGAGGCTAAGTTTCGCGCATTAACCAGGTATGCACCCCACTATGATTCGTCCACAAGAGCGGGTTCGCCGTTTTTGTGAGGGGTTTAAGGTCAGAATTGCAGATTTCAACATTTTCAGCCTTACAGGTGCGGCTATGCACGGCAACATCATCCTTTCAAGACGTTGTTAGACCTTTCCGTTATATAGGTGGAAGGAGTGAATCCAGAAAACTTTCACCATGGCATCGCCAAATTCAAAACGGTTGTTGAAAGGGAGTGAGTTTAATGGTTCTTACTCTATAGGACAGGTCAGAGGTTATCTCTGAACCAATTCATTCGTACTACAGCTGTAGTTGGGGGTCCACCCTCAGACCTGTCACACTTTCTCGAGAGCCTAGGCTTGACTCCAGGGGAGTGTTAGGATGTGGGGGAGACTGGACATATTAGGAGGAATTGTCCAAACACAGATTTAAACCCAATACTAGAGGTAGAGGTGGTCATGGTAAAGGTTCGTTATTCTGGCGAACGCGTGGCCGAGGTAAGGTGGTCGCCAAACTGGCCGGGTAAACAGGCAACACTGGAGCCACTAAAGCACAACATGTGTAGGGGCAACGGGCAGAAGGTGATAGGGCCCATTGTTACGCTTTTCCCTGGGGCGGGCTGAAGGCGGAGGCATCAGATGCTGGTTATCACAGGTACTCTTTTGGGTTTGTGATTGCATTGGCTCTGATATAGTGATCCTGGATCCCACATTTTCATATGTATCTTCCTCGTTGCTAATGGTCTTAATTTCAGACAATTGTGAATTTGCTTGACATGCCTATTTCATGTGTTTCTACTCGGTGGGTGAGTCTGTGATAGTTGAAAGGGTGTATAGGTCTTGTCTTGTGACTTTTGTGGCTGGAGCAATCTCATGTAGACCTTGGGTTATCATTAGAAATGGGTTGACTTCGATGTAATTCCTGGGTATGACTTTGGCTCTCTCCAATTTTGCAATCTGGATTGTAATGCTAAAATTGTGACGTTAGCCAAGCCTGGGACAGATCCGTTATGTGGGAGGGTGACTTACCTTCCAATCCGGTTCGTATCGTCTCCTTTCTTTCTTGTGCAATAGAATGGTTTATAAGGGTTGTTTAGCTTTCTTGGCACAGCACCTCCGGGATTGATACGACCCAAGTACGCTTCAATTGGATTTCGGTTTCGATAGTCCGCGAGTTTTTAATATTGTTCCCTGCAGACTTCCTGGTTGCACCGGTTGCGATATTGCACTTCTGCTCGATCTTGAACCGGTTACTCACCCATTTCCATAAACCACCCCTTATAGAATGGCTCCCCCTGAGTTAAGGGAGTTAAAAAGCCTCACACTTCAAAGAATTGTTAGGGAAGGTCTTTTATTAACCGAGTGCATCCCCTGGGGTGCGCCTGTTTGTTTGTGAAGAAGAAAGATGGGAGTCCTTTGGATTTGCATAGATTAGCGGCAACTAAATAAAGTAGAACTGTTAAAAACAGTTAGCCTCTTCCTCGCATTGATGATTTTTGTTCGATCAGGTACAAGGGCCGGGGGTCTCTCTAGATGTGACGTGAGGTCTGGTTAGCATCATTGAAATACGGACAAGCAAGAATGTGCCAAGACTGCTTTGCGTACCAGGTAGGGGGCACTATGGTTTCTTAGTAAGGTCTTTTGGGCTTACGAATGCCCCTGCTGCAATTTCACATGAGCTTGAATGAACGGAATTTTTATAAGCCATATCGGATTCTCTTTGTGATCGTATTTATTGGTGAGACTGAGATACTCCAAGAGAAGAAGGAACATGAGAGCATTTGAGAAATCGTGTTGGAAGTATTAAGGGCGAAAGGCTTTATGCAAATTCTGCCAAGTGTGAGTTTGGGCTAGATTCAGTGTCCTTCTTTGGGGCACGTAGTTTTCTAAGGATGGAGTGACCGTGGATCCTTCTAAAAGTGAAACATGAGAAGTTTTGGGTAAGACCTACTAATGTGTCAGAAAAAGGAGCTTTGTTGGTTTAGCCAGCTACTAACTACCGTCGATTTGTCAAGGAGATTCTCCTCTATTTTTGCCTCCCAACTGACGCACTTGACTAAGCAGACTGTTCCATTTGTAGGTCGGAATGAATTGAGGAAATCTTTCAGAACTCAAGACCTTGCTGACTACTGCCCCTCTCCTTACCTGCCAGTAGAGGGTAAAAAACTTCATTGTTTATTGTGATGCCATCCTATTTCTGGTTTGGTTGTCAGGGCTAATGCAAAGAAGTGGAATTGGCTTATGTTCGAGGCATTAAAGGTGCATGAACGTAACTATCGCGAACCCAATGATTTAGAATGGCCTGCAGTCGGGGTGGGGTTTGGTTCTATTTAATATCAAGGAGACCCTATCTATATGGGGTTTAAGTGTGAAGTCTATACCGATCATCATAATGCCTACAGTTATCTTTTTACTCATAAGATTCGAATTTGAGACAGAGGAGATGGATGGCACTACTGAAGGACTACATATTACCTCTTGTAATCAACCCAGGAAAAGCTAGATGTTGTGGCAGAGCCTTAACATAAGCAGAAAGCCAGGAGCATGGGTAAGTTTCGCTCACTTGCACAACCTCTCGACGTCTTGGCTGAGAGGTCCTGACTCTGGCTATGACCTTTATGCGGTTAGAAGTAAATGAGAAGGGGGGATTTTTGGCCAGTGTGGAGGCAAATCTTCCTTCTTGACAAATTAAGGGAAAGCAGTTTACTGATGAAAACTGATTCGGATCTGAATAATGTGTTGCGAGGAGCGGCTAAGAAGCAATAATGGATGGGAATGTTGTTTTTGAGATTTTAAGGGGAAGGGTATTGTGCCCCGTGTCGATGAGTTGGATCCACACTATTCTTACCGAGGCTCATAGTCCGGATATTCTATACATCCTGGTGCAACCAAGATTATGTGACCGTAAAGTCACATTTTTTTTGTAGGAGTAAGAATGAAGCCACATTGTTGATTTTGTTCCAAATGTCCAATTGTCATCAAGTAAAGTAGGAACAACCAGAGGAGGAGAACACTCACGAGAATGCCCATTCCTGAATGGAAGTGGGAGAGAATTGCAATGGACTTTCGTGGTTGGTCTTCCAAAGACATTGGGCAAGTTGAATTCTATTTGGGTAATTGTGGACAGATTAACTAAAGGCTGCTCATTTCATTCCGTTAAGGTGAACTTACAATGCCGATAAGTTTATCCAGACTCCTACAGCTCAGAACTTGTTCGTAAAGCGTTGCATGGAGTGCCACTTTCCATCATATCAGATAGAGGTCCGCCGTTTACTGTCTAATTTGTGGGAGCACATTGGCTGCTGAATTAGGTTACTAGGTTGACCTATTACTGCATTTCCCCCTCAAGACCGATGGGCAGTATGAGCGAACATTCAGGTGTGGAAGATATTCTTCGTGCATGTGTGATAGAATTTTGGTGGTCATTGGGATAACTTCTTGCCCTTAGCAAGAGTTTTTCATACAATAATTTATCACTCAGTATTGATATGTCTCCTTTCGAAGCATTGGTATGGAGAGATGTAGGTCTCCCAATGGTTGGGTTTGATGCATTCGAGTTAGACCTTGGGGGTAACTGACCTTTTGAGGGATTCATTAGAGAAGGGGAAATCTATTCAGAAAAAGCTTTTAGCGGCTCAAAGTAGCAAAAGGAGTATGCCGATCGAAAGGTATGGGACTTGGGAGTTCATGATGGTACAAGTTTTGTGCTGAAGGTTTCCACCCATGAAGGTGTGATTGTGGGTTTTGGGTAAAAGAGGTAAGCTCAGCCCGAGATATAATTGGGCCATTGAAGTACTTAAGCGATAAGGGGAGTGCTTATTAATTAAGCCTTGCCTCAGGGCCTGTCAAGAGTTCACCGCGTATTTTCATGTGTCTTATGCTGAAAAGATCCATGGGGATGGCAACTACATCAATGCGTTGGGGTAACTCAGTTTCTGCTTGATGAAATTTGGACTTATGAGGAGGAGCCTGTTGCCATTCTAGATAAGAATTCCGCAAGTTGCGATCAGGGAGATTGCATCCAATCAACAGTTCAAGGGAAGAATCGACCAGTTGAAGAGTCCCTTGGGAGAAGGCGGCTTATATGCCAGAAAGATACCCACATCGTTTCACGATTCAGGTACTCCCTTTTGCCCGTTGTCTTTCTTCTTATGATCGTTCGAGAACGAACGATTGGTAAATTGGGTATCTATTGTAACGACCTGTTTAGAGTCGTTTGGAGCAGCAGATTTAAATAGTTTCTGGAACACTGGCTGAGTCAAAACGGATTCCACGACTAACCGTCATGGGCACGACGGACCGTCGGTGGGGGTCTCTCGTTTCCAACACACTTACATTTAAGAAATTTCGGGTACTTCCTGAGATGACTCTCTGAACGTCACACGGGGTCGTGTCCCTGGACGGACCGTCCTCAGGCATGACGGCCGTCACAGACCCTCTGGTAAAATCTATTTGCCTTTGAACTCTATTACGGAACCAGAGGACGGACCACGCAGCATGACGGACGACCCTCGCATGCACGAGCTTTCCGGCACAACTGCGTAATCCCCAGGCTCTGGTTCGGATTTGCGTGTTTAAATGTTTTCTTAACTGGCATATTTCGGACTATTCTCGCTTATAATTATAAAGTTAGGGGTTGAATATTAATAATCCAATACTTGGGGGGTTAAAATGGAGAACCTTAAAACAAGTAGGTGGGGTTTTATCATCTTTTATCCTTAATTATAATGATATTAGGTAAAAGAAAAAGGTTTTTTGAATAGAAACAGAAAGAACAGAGAGAGAGAGATGGAGAAACGAACGATAGAAAGAAAGAACGAAGATGGAAAGCACTGACGTTGAAGAGTGAGCTTGCTTGAATCACGAATTCTTCGTGGATGTATTTCTGGTTTATGCTTTCGTATAAACTCTTAATAGCGGAATGATATGTATTGGGTAGTAGTGTACACCCTTCTCTATGCCTTAATTTTATGCTTGTATAATGTGATTACATAATTGTGATAAAATAAGTCATTATGAAGTTATTGAATCCTAATCTTAAAAACCCTAATCTGCCTTTGTTATGGAGATTGTGATGCCTTGGTATAAGCAGGCTTGATGAACTAAAGCGAGGTAGAGTGTGGAACGGTGGCACGAACCGACACGTAGATTAGGGGATCGGGTGTCACGAACCGACTGTAGAATGTAGGGCTCGGGTTGTCACGAACTACACGTAGTAATGGAGCGCGTGTCACGTACCGCCGAGAGACAATAAGAATAATTGAATCTTGAAAGACTTAAATACCTCATCTAGATGAACTACTTCCCCAATGGGTATGCATTGAGGCTTGAGTCCTCGATCTGAGTGAACTTGGGGCGGTGCTTCTTACTGATATATAACCTTTGTTGTTGCTACATGTTGCGTATGGTAGTTGATTTATGATATTATTTGATATATACTGTTTTCTATTTTGGAGTTTGGCCGAGATACTACTCAGTACTTGTGTTTTTGTACTGACCCCTCGCTTGTATGTTCCTCTTTGGCATTTGTGGAGTGCGCAAACGTGGCCTCGTCTTCAACTCGCCGCAACTTCTAAGCCATCTTCAAAAAAAGTCAAGCCCGATTTCAGGGTGAAGCTATTCTTGCTCCTAGCTTGGACTGGAGCTTTCCTCGTCAATGTCTTTGATGCCTTGAGATTTCCTACATGGACTACTTTTTACTTATTTTAGCTTTCTTAGATACTCTTAGATTAGTAATTGGAGGATAGATGTTCTTTGTGGTGATGACTTCCAAGTTTGGGTATAATAGTATTGAGTTTTTATAAGGTTATTTTTTTTTTTTGTAATCGATTTTTTCATTAATAGTTTTTAATTCTCCGCATTATATTTTGTCATTTATGATTGAAACGTTGGGAATTGGATGGGTTGGTTCGTTCACATAGTAGGATAAGTGTGGGTGCCAGTCGCGGCCCGTTTTGGGTCGTGACAATTATCCACCACTAAAAATCATGTTCGTCCTCGAACATAAAGAAGGAGAAGAAAGAATAACTGATGTTATCAAAAGCCAGAGGTATAATTTCCAGAGTTAACGTTTATCTCTCCAAGTAAGATCATTCTTAAGACCATGCCATGAAGAGAAACTAGAAATAATTGAACTTTCAAATCAAAATTAAATCAATTTACAATTCAAGGTTGATTATCATACCGCATACTAACCCGTAAACCCAATATGCACATAAATCCTTTGGAACATAAGACAATCACCATGATGAATCTTTTCTCACATAACGACAACAAAATTCTAAATCAATACCAACTACAATCAAAAAATCAATTTTAACCAACCACCGCAAACTATAATTCATCAACCATCACAGAGCTTATCAAGATTACATATTCACAACATAATATGTCCTCGAGCTTAAGGTGTAAAAGTATGATTTTTAGACATTAAATACTCATCAAGGGAGGATCAAACTCATCTAACCAAAGAAGGAAATGATCAAGTAACCACCACTCAACTTATAGAACCAAGTATACAAAACCTTTAACAACACAATCGGGATGCTAAATCATTAGTCATGACTATAGACAAATATTAAAAATAGTAAAACTAGAACCAATGGTCCCCACATTTAATCACGCGTAGTCAAAACGTGGCCTTAATGACGATATGAATATTAAAACTATCGTACAACCGTAACTATTTATGGTAGCCCTCTTGTAAGTTCTCATGAGCAAAGTTGTTTGTGTAGAATAACTAGTATACTTCAACAATCCCAAACAATACCAAATCTACCATCAATAAAATGATCAAATCCACCCAAGAATGTCACTCTACTAAGAGGACAATCACAGGATTGGTACACCCGATCTACCACTAAGAATTCATCCAAAAATGTGGAAACATGTGTGGGCATAGACAAATAATCACACTTCAAATCATATTCAAAATGAAGTACGTGGTCGCATCAGAATATACAGAACCAAGCTCAAACAACACTGAATACTCCTTCCATAGTTCCCATATTATTATTTTCATTCATATGATTTTATCTCTTCAATTTTCTAGCCCCACACAATCATTAATCTAATCCAGTTATAATTGCTCATATATTTAGTTTGTCTAACCCCACATGATCTTCAAAATACATCATTAAATTCAACACTCTTAATACTAACAAATCATAATAACCACACTGATCATTTACCTTACTCTTAAGTCGTCACTAGTATCAAAGTTTTCTAATCAAACACATTATCACCTTTAAAAATTATGAATAATGACTCTTTTTATTTCCATTTAAGCATTCGATGAAAGATAGGAGTCACACTTAAGAGTGATAACAAAATAGTTTTGAGTCTAATAGTATATTTCCATCGAGGTACAACAATTGAATCAAACTCAAAGTCAACTTCACACAAACCTTCACATACAATATTTCAACTACCATTTCAAACCGTCATATACCTCATGAAAAAACTTAGAGATATATTTTTGATCACTCCAATAATTGTATATAAGCTTGTAACCTCTATTCAACATTAAATGTCTATGTAGCGCATCATAACAATCTATTTAGTCCCGTCAATAGAATAGCATCAATCCAACTTAAAATCCTTGATAATCATGTAAAATGATTGTATATCACCCCTTAGTGAATCCATAAGTCAATTGTCATAATTTGACAATGTAGCTTAACATAACCACATAAAATCTCCCACACATCATTGATTGTCTCTCAAATCAAAACTTAATCTTCATAAAAGTCATCGATAAACTCCTTGTAAGTCTGTACCGAATAAATCCACCTTGTATAGGTAAAAAACCCTACTACCTTCAACTTCAAACCAAGGGTCAATACAAGATGTCTTATTCATTCACATTCCTTAAATTCTCCTCATGACACAAAATTCTACATATCTTGAACTCTTCAATACACTAAATTATGCATAAGTCCTTCAAAATGCTTATACTCAATCGATCACTTCTTACCTTACCAATCCATATCTTGACAAAACACACTACCAAAAACCTAAACTCACAATGAAAACCGTGAATTTTGAATCCAACCGTGTAGCCCAATCCTTTTATCTATAAACATTAGATTATACCTTGAAGATTTTATGAATTCACGTATCTTAGCACATCATTGATCGTTTTTCCATCGACCTTATCATATCTTTCGCTAAAAATCATCCTATCTTACTCATTATGAAATTCAAAACCACAAACGAACTAATCATCATACTCGAGTTGAACGTCTGTACACTCATTTCTCAAGTTTTATCAAATAATTTTTAACTAATCTGATGATCCTATGACATTATATATTACCATAAGCATAGCAAAACAGATGATATAACGTATCTCTAAACTCAATTCTTAACTCCTCTGAAGATACCTCCTTAGCCCTTACAATCAGAGAAAAAATATTCTCACTATCACCTCCTACAACTTCCCAACCGCGCTACTCACCATATAATAGCAAACCATAACATTAGATGCTCACGAGTTGTCATTACCATACAAAATATCTATTTAACAAACAACCTTTATCATATAGTTCATCCCAATCACAATCCATCACAAACTCTTATTAACATTATGCTCAGTGAGCCCTTGTCATCACCACAAAGTCAACTTTGTTATCAACAGAACATATCAAAACCAACTATACGATTCAAATTCAAAGACTAACACAATTTTATATCCATTTTCTTACTAAAATTCTCAATTACGTTCACACAATTATACTGGTTGAGACATTCTTTCCCTATAAGCTTGTCATCCTAATTTTAATCCATTTCCATGGAGCTTACGCTGAAATCAGCACTCATTTAAAATTCTTAAGATACAATAAAAACCTACACACATCAATAGCATTCCAAAGATCCACTACTAAAAGCTTCCATATAAATAATGTTAACCCATCCATCTATACTAACAAGCTAATTGGATTCTCAAATATGTATTCAACACAAAATCTTATTATATGAGCATGTGATACAATAGATAAATCCTTAAGTAGTTGGTATTTGCACGTAATAATCGATGTATCCATTTTTATATACCACTAGTACCATATCGCAAAAAGTTGTTGAATCCACTGCTAGAGCATATCATACCTATCGAGAATATTGTACTCAAATAGACCACACATTTCTATCCATTGAATAACTACAAAACATTATCAATTTCATTCCTTATCTAGATAAGCATATGCATTCTTTCTTAGACTAGGTCGATGGCATAACTAACACAACTCTATAACTCTAACTCGGTAAACATTGATATCGTTATAATAGTCATATCATGACCTTCTAAAATATACACTCAATCTATAAAAGCGTAATAGATATTCTGACCTCGGTTAATACAACATAATTCTCGTCATACACTAAGTAACCTATACATATACAACTTTACTAACTGGATATTCAAAGTCACACTGTTCATTTCCTATCCATTCTCTTACTCATCCACTTTCAGTTATCGAACTAATCAAGATATAGGTTATACCACACAAGTACTATTTTCTCTATTAGGGTTACTAACCCAAAAATAAACCATGCTTATAAAATCCCCCAAACATTGTTCAACATTATTATCAAATATCCTCAAAATATTTGTCCAACTCAATCTATTTGAGTCGTTTAACATTCTATATATGACCATATATCATTTTAATAAATATATCACCTCTAATTAAAACCAAATGTAACCTCTAAGCCATACATGATATCAACTACTCCCATGAAGAACCACACACGACTCATCACTATAGGTAAAAGAGAATGAAATGAGGTGATAAGAATCAAAAGTGGATCAAATACGCACAATAGAGATCCAAAAAGTGAAGGCTTTTATTAAAAGTCATTATAGCCTCTCAAAGATAAGTACAAACGTCTCCGTACCGATCTTCGAGACTCTACTTCAACTCGACTTTTATACCCGTGAGACCTATGAAGCTGGGGCTCTAATACCATGTTGTCACGACCCAAAAATGGATGTGATGACACTCTTCTTATCCTAACAGGACAAGTCAGTCTAAAACCCAACTAATATAAAATGCGGAAGTAAAACGTGAATAACAGTATAATACTATAAAATACTGCGAAAAAAGGTCAACTTGATTAAACCCTCAAAACCTTGTTGCCACGTGTAAAAGTCTCTTAGGTATTACAACTGAATCAGAAGAAAAATATAAGTCGCACAAAACATTGTTTCTAAAGTAGAACAAGATCATAAATAGGAGTAAAAAGGTTCGCTACACAAATCTCCATAAGAAGCCTCAACAAGAAGGAGAGAAAATATCACAAGGATCCAGACTAATAACCTACAAAAATTGTAGAAGCAAGGAGTGAGCACGGTACCAAGCGAGTAAATATGGGTACTCCTTACACCCAAACCGAACTTCCATAGCTACAACCTGCATAAAACCAACCCAACCTAACAGTTCACCATTTACAAGCACATATCTCCTCAACAACGTTCTACCAATCACATATTCTCAACAACAAGCTCAATATTCATCAATTAGAACCTTCACAAAAAGACACTCACAATATCAACAACACACAAAATCAAGTTCATCAAATAGAGATAACCAAATATCAAGTTATTTCCAACAACCAATAAAATACATAATCATTAGTATGAAGGATGTCATAGGATGCAACGCAATGTGACACCATGCAATGATATGCCTCAATATACCAAGTACTCTCACAACCATATATACATGATACTCCTTAGAAATACATTGAGAGTTCATGACCCATGGGGGAATCGTGAGGTCCATATACCGATACGGACGATCTTCACGTGTCTGTGTGGACAATCTCAATGCACTATCAGAAAATCAAACAAATCCCTAGAACGGACGATCTCCACTTGCCCAACTTATAATCACAATTAATTCCTCGCACGGGCAATCTCCACATGTCCAATTATAATCATACTCAATTTCAACACAGAGGATTCCTACGTGTTCGACCTTTACTCATACCAATCTCATGTCAATGCATGTGCATAATGTGATATAAAAAAAAAGGATGATGGAACATCTCAATAAATCAAATGTCTCTATGACATATAATCACCTCAATTATCACAATTATATGGATTCAGTAAAGAATAAAATCACATATAATAAATCAATTCAGTAATATATCAGTTAACGCCCAAATGTTTAGGCATTCTCGAATTACAATCCACAGTTATAGTAATAAACCTTGCCTTTATAACACTGGTATTCATACCATTCTCAACCCATCACACACAAACAATTAATCACATTGCCTTTTATTAACCCTTTGCATTACTAGAATTAATCAAGGTGGACAAGTCAAATCTTCACCAATGTCCCATTACTGCCAAACACATACCACAAGGAAATACACGAATTTCATACACTTACAAGGGCTTAGAAATCTACTTGCCTCAATCAATCGAAAATTTACTCTGAGACTTGAGTCTTCCCCTTTCGTTGAACTTCCAACTCAAAGAAATCTATTGACATTAATAATCACATTAAGATTTTGAAACTTACAACACACAAATTCATATTTAAGTTCTTAAATATCGATGTCATTTAGCAAGTCAACTCTTATATTTTTCCAAATTTTAACCCTAGGATTAAGTTTCAAATTATAAGAATAAAACCTCCAAATCCCAAATTTAAATGCAAGAAAAGAACCTAAAAAGATTTTCATTTTTTTTCGAGACCTCCAACTTAACACCTAACAAAGAATATCCAATGATAGTTTCATCATTACACTATTATTATATCCCAAATACCCTGGCCATCATTACCCTATATTATTCACCAAATTTAAATATAAATTTGAATAAAGTTTAAGTAACAACTCCAATTTATTTCCTTGCTATTATGGGTATAATCAAATATATACCAAAATTAATAAACAATTGAAATTAACAATAAAGCCACTACATATAAGTTGGAAACAAACGAGAGAACCCTATAACCATTTGCAACGTGTAACCCCATTCATCCCTATTAATATATTATAATGAATTTCTACACTTACATTAAATGTTCATTGTCTTCCAAATTCACCATAAAATAATAACAACTAATATTTTCCTCTCCACTGCCAACATTTATCAAATAGAAGATCGTAACTTGGATTTTTTTTACGTGTAGAAGAAAAGTAGCCGATTGTGCCATAGTTGTAATGTTCTCCTAAGGTTTTCTTCTCTTTTTTTACCTCAAAATAAATTAGGTCTAAACTGACACAAGTAATTAAATTAAATTATATTATATATGAAATTGATACATAACCACCACTATATTCATTATTTTAAATTACCCCTCAATTAAGAAAATTGCAGTTAAACAAATAACCCAAAATTCCAATTTAAATTTACAGAAAGGTTTTTATGAAAAATCGAGGAATAAATCTCAAAATGACTTAACGGGTCATTACTTTATCCACCATTACAAATCATGTTCGTCCTCAAACATAAAGAAGGAGAAGAAAGAATAACTGATATTATCAAAAGCTGGAGGTATAATTAACATTAATCTCTCCAAGTAAGATCATTCTTAAGACCATGCCATGAAGAGTAACTACTAAGAACTGAACATTCTAGGCGAACTTGAATCACATGAGGATCGAGAGTGTGACTTATATCTTGATTTTTCGTTGAAGTTTCTCTTGTCAGCTGAAAAAAGCATCTCGTTCTCCATCTTTGACAAACACACTAGACAACTGTTTGGCTTATGATTCCTTAGACGACAACAACTTTTCAAATTCATCCATGGATGGCTGATGAACCCATTCTTGAATCAACATCCCAAATGGAATATATTCAGGTGTCAAATCACGAATAACTATTCTTCTCAATTGTGCTTTAGAAATAACTTCTTTCGAATTCAATAAACATATTTTCTTAATGTTCAAAAAGTATTCGACAATAGAAATCTTACATTGAGTGGTGTTAGCCAATTCAATCTCTAATATCTGCAGTTGAGCTTCATTCTTCTTGTTGAACAAGCGATTGAGGGTCCTTCATATTTCATGAGCTAATTTAAAATGATCGAATAAATCAGAGGAGATTGTCCTCTTCAAAATGAATCCGCCTTCGCATTAACCTGCTTCCACTTCTTATATATACTACAATTTTCCGATACGACAACAGGAGGACTTGTGTTACTGTCACAACTCGAAACCACACCCTAAAAGTTAGGGCTAATCTCAGATTGCGACACGGTGTACTTGACCTCTCGGAGGTCTTGCACAAACCCTTTTGTATCATTCATCGCATATAAAACATATGAAACGTACCGTGGAATTAAAACTTTTCATAAACATTCTATAAATCTTTTACAAACTCTTTCATATGAAATCGTAGGAAATACTAAGTCTCAATCTCATCAAAGCTTAGATACGAGACTACTTTGGGACACGGCCCATGCACAATACTAATATAGAAATTACTTAGTCTATTACAATACTTCAAAAGAAATAAAAGACTTCTATATATGCCCTCAAGTAAATTGAGGACTTACTTCAACTTTGCTTGAATGACTCTAGAATCCAAGCTCTCCTTCACGATCCTTCTCACCTTTCACCTACACCTTAGATATAACAAAATGTATGGAATTAGTACAAAAACTTGTACTAAGTATGGCATTATGCATAAAATCATAAAAATGGACATTTATTAGAAATATGCATCGTTTCATTTAAATATCATATCATAATCATAAAAATAACATCTAGCACCTTAGAAACACATAAGATAACATTTAAACCATTTATCACATTTTTAGGAGCCACATTACAGTAACCCCCTTCACTGTTACAGTGAAGTTTTCTTAGTTTCACTTTAGACACCTTCTAGCATGCAATCCCCTCACTAAAAGCTATCCTAAGACTCACTTAAGCAATACAAAGAGAGACCTCCCATACAACTTTTATAGGCACACCTAAATGATCCTAAGACCACCTATAATGAGATCAACACACACCTACAATATATCACACATATGAACATGAGTTTCTTCTACCAAAGGTGATTCTAAGTCTCACTTGATTGAGTTGTGAAGCGACCGCACATACAATCCCTTATACACACACTTAAGAGATCCTATAGACTACCTAAGATAGAACTATTTTCACTTAATACATCAACACATAGATAATATGACATTCTCCTTCCAATGGCTATTAAATGACTTACTCGATTGACCTCTTCAAGATTACCTAAAAAATCCTTAAGACTACCTAAGGCTTAGATCATGTCCATATAATCAATATCTTCCCTAAGTAGAGTCATTATTAACACTTATCTAGGTAAGATACGAAGTGACCATTCTTATGCCACCTTCACACCTTAACTAGACAACCCTTAACTACTCTAGGTAAACACTTATTCATTTAACATACTTTCTTAACTTAAGTCATTACATTCATTAGTTCATTTAAGACCCATTCATCTCATAAGGACATTCAAGTAAAGGTCTTGCACAAGACCAAATGACTCTAACTAACACCTTCAAAGCCTATTGTGCAATGTCTAGATAGCATCTCACACCACCACCTTTACTTCATAGAACTCCTCTAATGCTAGTAGGTATCCCATATGAAGAGAATAAGAAATAACCGACATAGACCATGATATCTAGACATGGAAAATCCGGAGCTCTAACCCACTCCGATGAGGGTGTTTAACTTGCCAAGGGTAGAACTAGGACACATCCCATGTAGGCACATGGTTAAGGAATATGAAGGGCTTTTATGCACTCTAGTCTCACTCTCAAGTAGAGATACATAGTACTTTAGTCTCTGTCTCAAGTAGAGCTACTTCCCATAACATAATAACTCGGTGCTAGCCTTCGTTCTCATAGAGTAATTTACACTAAATGATCACATGAAGAGGTTTCTTATCTAGTTCATAACCCAATCACATTCACCCTACCAAAGATGTCCACTAGGGCTACCTTTCAATGGTGACTAAGATAGCTCATTATGACTTTCCTAAGGATGATATGATGTCGTTCCATCCAACCCTAATTCCATCATCCTTTACATGAAGTATACCATTACGACTCTTCGACTTTAACATTTATAACCTTACCACTAGGTTTAAGGTTCCGCGCACATGACCTTCTTAACATCATCTAAGGTCTCACATATCATTCATTCATACATGACAAGGGTGCACTAATCCTACATAGTCAATACATCTCATATTCACATGTCATTCATACATGTATCAAGTAAGGGACACAAGTCTACCAAAACAAGACACTACAGTCTTTACTTTATCACATATATCATATCATTCTTTTAATCACTTAGGAATGACCCTTATCATCTTTATGTCATCCTATACATTACCATATCATCATAAATATAACTATAATAGACTCATAGTCAAGTAGGGACAATCATGCATCAACGTCTAAGACCATACACCTAAGCACATAGTCATAGTTTACATGATCTCCTAACATACATAGAAAGAACACATACTTTCACATTGCTTCACATGTAGATATATATGCTCATACTTCACATAAATCAACTATACAAATCATCATAATACTTCAAGTAGTTCCGACAAGGCCATGATCATCATATTACATAAAGTAACGCCGAAAAGGCCACATCAATTGCAGGTAAGACACATAACACCACCACCATAAGTGGAACATACCAATCACAACATAATTAAAGTCTAATCAATATAAAATAAAGGGAATTAGGTCTGTGTACCACCACTCCATCCTCAATACTTCAATCCAATGCTAAACCATCCAATTCAATACCATAAGGCCCTTACCCAAGGTCATAACCAATAGTTCAATACATACTCTATGATATTCAATGAAACTAGGTAAGTTCAATAAACATTCAGCAATCTAAGACAACCTAGATATCAATTCAATATAATTATTACATCAATTAAAAGCCCATAGAAAAACTACACTATAATTCGTAAACATTAAGTCCAAATCACTTAACCCATAAAGTAGTCAAAAATTAGGGTTCATCAATTACATAGGTTCATAGGTTAATTGAGTTAAAATCATCTAATTAACAACAATTTAATCAACATACAATGCTTTAAAACCTTTAATGCCAGAACCCATGGATAGATCATAACATTGGACAATTCATCTTTAAAAAACTTTAGAAAAACTTCTTTGAAAGTTGGGTTCCTTGATGAATAGGGTTTTCAAGGATAAAAAATTATACCTCAAAAAATATGATCCTTTAATTTGATGAAGAATCTCCAATCAGAGCCCTTCCTTGAGTTTTGGCTCCAATGGAGTTCTAGAGAATTTCTAAGGGATTTTGGGTTTTGATTTTGAAGAATGAAATATTCTAAGTGTTAAGGACCTATATACATGTTTAAAATACCCAAAATACCCTTAAGGAACCTCCAAACTTCTAATTTGTACGTGGGGTGAATTTACAAATTCACCCCTTCAACTTAACAATGACTTCACAGGAATGTAGTATGATCGACGGTTGGCAGTCGACGGACCATTTTTCCACAAACGGACTATCCGATCCTCCCATTGTTTGGTTCAGAGACTTGACTTTTGGAGATTGAGCTCCCTAGGATAAGTCTTGACCTACGACACCCATTGACGGGGTGTCGACTGGCCCACGAGCCATCGATTGCCTTAGTCGTTTGGGGCCTGGTCTAAACAACCTTGGCTCTTGAGAAGTGTCCTTCCTCAAGGACCCTTGGTTGGTCCTTGGGGACTTTCACCCGGACTTTTCCAAACTGTATATGTTTGTATAAGAGTTTAGGAACTCTCACATGAATTTCATACAGAACAAACATGTAAAACTCAACGAAACATGCATAGACACAAGGTCATTTCAAGGCAAATCTTCTGAACTCTGGAGGTCTGTATGTTTGACCTCCAAAACTTCACGAAACTGAAACACTGCCTATAAACACCATAATAAATCATTTTAAGGAACCTTCTAATTTAATGAATCAAACACTTAGGCATATAAACCACAAGGCGGCCATATCTGTGACTTAGTAGTTCTCTCGAAGTCTTAGTATCCCTTGACGTTGACTTATAATGCCACCTAACCCAGAGTAAACTCTGGACACTGCCTCAATACCACATTATAGACCATTTTAGGACTTTAGAACATTATTACCACCATGTTAGGCTCTAGCTTGACCTATGTCATTTGAGGAATGTTATAGATATTCTCATTCACAACATTCCACGATTCATCGCCCACAAGGTATGATTCCATACATGTTTTTCATATCTTGTAATTGGATTGATTCAACAACTCCATCCCAGTCATTAACACGGTCACTAAAATCCATATATACAAACCAATTGAGTCTATCTCTAACCCGATCTTTAAATGACACGAACAAGTCAGTCTACAATTATGACTCTAATACCATATAGAAAATAGCAGAAGAAAAGTATAATTGGAGAACCTTCTGCTAGCCCAAGATCACTTAAACTCACACGCTACAGACTCCTCGGCACGACCTTACAACTAACGAACGCGGTTGCCTAAAGGAGAAAACTTGTTTTGGAAAGAAGATTGTTTTATTTGAGTTGTTCTTGAGTTTATTACAAATGTCTAATGTCACCCCTATTTATACTTTGTATAGAGATGCTTCTAGAAACTATTCTAGATGTATCTACAAGAAATATCTAGATATGTTTATCTTCTAACTATGTAACAAGAATCAATATATTTATATACTTTATTATAAATATCTAATTATTCATAAAATCTATATTTTTATTAAGTATAAATATCAAAGATATTTAATCCTATGTGAAACATTTTACTAACATTACCCACTAATAATTTTTGTCTCCAAACATCATCTTTATTTTTCACAATTTTTATGGTTACCCAATTTACCACACATGGATTACATGCTCAAGATATATATCTATATACCTCATTTTTCATTGACTCTATTTTCTATATATTGCTCCATAAAATTTTTTTTGTGTGCATTCTAACTATTTTTTGTTACGTTGGTTCGAGTGGGGATAGGTGGATAGTTATTTTATTTGGTTTTAGTGCGAGAACATATTTTTCATGCAAACACATAAGTAATTTTATACCTTTTCCCTATGTTTTCTGCGGTTTGATTATTGCAGTCTGAAATATCTCATTTTTGTATAAAACAAAGATTCCTTTCAGTGTTTGATTTAGAGACCAAACTATTTATGATTCCCACCAAAATCTTTATTTTAATGAAAATAACCCTATGTTAATCGACAACCATCGCCCAAAATATATTTTTAAAATAAACTTATTTTGGGTGGGGTGGTGGGGGTGGGGGTGAGGACAGGCGGTAAATAAAATAAAAATTAAAATATTTCTTAATAAAACAACATAAGAATTGTGGAGGGCCGGTGTTGGTTGGGCGTCAGGGCCCCCCTGGCGCCCGGCGAAACCCACAGCCAACAAAACTGAAACCCTCTTTTTTTTCCACCCCAAATTATAGGGGATGAAAAAGTAAAAAAATCTCAAACTAAAAGTTTAAAAAAAAATTTCCAATTGTTTGGGGGTGGGGGTGGAAATTAAAAATTTAGAACTATTATAAACAAAAGTTTATATAACACGTTTGGAGGGGAGGGGCGCGGCTTGGCGCGGCCCTGGGCGGTCGGGAGGGTGGATGGGGGGGTGACGGAAATTCAAAATTTCAAATTGAAACCAAAAAATTAAAAAGAAGACAATTGATGCTTTCTGGGGCCCCCTCACGGGGGCTCGATTCCTATTCCTGTATGCGGTCAGTACAGCGCCGGCTAGAGGGATGGTGGAGGGGGCATACCCAATAATACAACCCCAACTTGACGTTGAAAAATATATTTTTAAAAATAAACCCTTCCTAAAATTTATGCTTTAAAAAAAAAAAATTATGATTTGACAGTTGGAAGGACAGTATCTCGAAAATATTCTCCTAGATTGAGAAAATTTTTGGTGATTTGGCAAATAATTTTATTTTCACAAACCAAACCACCTAAACTACCATTACGCGCAACAATTTAATTCACACGCAGACCGGCTGAGACATTTAGGCACCGGCCATGCACACGAGATTTACGAGCAGTTTGGTTCGCACGACACCCCCCCCCGAGACACGTCATTGAAAATAGGGATGGAAGGGCCCCTTCTAGGAATTTCCGTCTACATAGGATTTTAATTTGACAGCTTGCAAAGTCCTTATGCACCAATTCTCTTTCCCACTGAAAATGCAGCGACAAAAAACTTTATTTTCATACTTCAAGAAACCTTCGCCGAAGGACACAAGCTCCGGCGATAACACAATTAATGGCCGGAAATTCCTAAGTAGAAATGCAGTTCCGAATTCTTCCGTCATAGACCTTAAGAAAGAAATATTGGGAACTGAAACTCCTCCTGAGAAGGTGTCACTCCCGTTCAACAATCGTTCAACAATGGCGATAATTATTCTGTTTTCTCTTCTATTATGCACAAGTTTAGTAGAGAAAAATCACGGTATCACTTTTTGCTTTTTCCTATTTTAAAAGTACTTAGTTGCTTATAATTTTGTCGGTTTTGCATGGTATTATTCATACTATACATTCTATTACTAAAAGCCTTGTCAAAATTACCTTTGTCAAATTGTTTGATACTATTGGAAATTATGTTTTAATTGGAGGTACTGTATGTTACAATTTTTGGTTCTACATTCTAATTAATTAATATAAGCCTGGTCGAAATTATGCAAATTTTCCGATTTGTTATTTTTTTTGTTGCTTATTTCTTTTTGCCTTAACCACTAAAAACAAGGGTTTACATTTCAGTCCAAAAGGTGTTGTTGTTATGCTACATTGTTAATAGTTTTAAGTCGTTGCAATAATCATGTTATTAGATATTTGGTTCTATTTATTTTGCTGTGGGTGATGGAATGCACACTGCTCTCTAGTTATTTTGATGGCTATTTATCATATTGCACTTGGAAAGTTGTTCATCATTTGGTTTTATTGTATCTGCAAAATATTCATATCATCTTGTGAGATGGTTTATGATATTAACTATTTTTTGATGTTTTGTACAGGAATATTGCGAAAGGTGATCCATGTAAGATATCCTCTGTTTATACAAAAAATGAAGGATCAGACGGGTTGGGGAATGCTTTTGTTTCCTTACAATCAGGCACTAATAGAAGTTTTATCAGTTTTAATAGAAAGAGTAATCAAGAGGGAAAGAATTAGATCTCTTATTCCAATGAGATCATGGCTTTGGGCCAGAAACAGCCAAGTATTGCAACCTTATGTACTTGGATCAAAAGCGGAAAAAGGACCAAGACAACATTGTTCTCAAAGAATAGGAAGTGATTGGCCTTTTTCATTGAATGGCAAGCAGAGGATTAAAGTCTCAAGGTCTTGAACATTAAAGGAAGAATCCGAGGAAAGATTTGAAATGACTAGCAAGTTTGAGTGGCTTCATCCATCTCAAATCAAGGAGGATGCGAATGGTAGAAGGCCAGGGGATGATCACACTATTACTTGATAAGCAAACACTCTATTCACCTGAGCCGAAATGTGTGAGAAAAAAATGTCCGCTTCTCAGACGCAGTCTGAGAGTCAAATGTAAATACATTGACATTGTACTTTCTTTAAAGCGGTAGGTTTGCTTTTCCCTTTTTATATTCTTCCTTCAGCAAGTGACTTCCTTTGTAATTTATGCTTGTTTGTTCTTTTCTTCTAGTGCAAACCACCCAACATTTGTTTTGTTGTATGAGATTTTGCTTTTGAGACAGTGTGTTAAGTGCAAATTTTACTTCAGCATATTTTGAAGAATAGTTTGAGCTATAAGAAAAATGAAAATAGTTAATTGATTCAGGATGGATAGGCTTGTGACGATTGAGTAAAAAAATTACCTTAAGTCTTCTCTAGTTCGAAACGTGGTAAAAACATATTATTATCTGAGATATAGATTCTTCTATGTCATTATGGTAGGACTTGGTCTGTGCACTCTGGGCAATGACAATATGGTAACACTTGTTACATGTCCAGAAGTATGCCCTTAGAAAAGAACTTTTTGAAGTTTAAAGCCATTAAGGAAATTTTATTTCTTGTTCTTTTGATATTTTTATGAGTGGACTCTAACGCGCTACACATTGATATTTACTGTAACTATTAAGATGCAAGTTAAGTTATGCATTAGTTTGTTTCAGATAATTTTTTGGTTAAGTTTTTTTTATTGATATTTGCATAAGTATTTTTACATATATTTGGAAATTATGATAGTAAGTTATTACACAGTGGTATCTTTCTCAAAACATCCATTTTGTATTTTCACAATTTTTTCCTAGTTATTTTTATTTTTGTTTCCTCTATTAGTTGTTTTCGGGTAACCTCTTATTTTATGGTGCCTATGGCTATAACTACCTAAAAATCTTTGTCTTATCTATCATGAATTTGATTATGAACCACTTGATGATAATCTTACTAAGTTTGTTCATGTAAAGTCCATGGAAACTAACAACTATTAGGAACACATAAGACATGGCTTTGGCTTTTTAGATTTGATCCAATCTCTAAATCTTTGACTCATTCTTCGTAAAAGATCATTATTTTCTTTTAAAAATTGATGGTTTAGCTGACCCAGATATCATGGTCATTCCTTTTTTTTTAATCATATTACTCTTAAGTTTAAATTTTTAACAAGATGTTGCTAAGGTGGTATAACTTCTAGAATTTTCTTGAAATGTTGACTGTATTCTTGATCTTTCTCTTGGTGTAATTTTATCCATTAAGCATGGTTTTGTTTTTAGTTTGTTTGCTTTCAAGTTTCTCTATCAACATTTTTAGGTCTTTATCTTTTTCTGTAGGTTATATATGTGAAAAGTAAAGGCATGGGGAAAATAGTATTAAGATGCATAGCTTTACTATATTAGCCTATTTAAACTTATATTCTACAAAGTATACATACACCTTCTCAAATGTGGGACACTAAGTCTACTATATACATTAATTATGTAATACTTCCCATCAAGTTTATGCATATAAGTCATACATACTGGGTTTGTTACAATATAACTGACACGAGAACCAGTGAGGAACTCGGTGAAAACATTTGGAAGCTGGATCATTTACTTTTTACTTCTAAATAAAGGACTATGAATCTTAAATGTGCTTTAGTCCATTATGGTATATCCAATCGACGTAATATAAGGACTACTTGCTTAGAATACAAAATTTATCTGAATGATCTCTCGATTTAGGCAACTGTTGATCCAAACTAGCGCATAAGTTGTAGAGCTATGGCTGTATGTTTGCTTCTGATTGATGGAGCAATCACATTCTGTTCTGTTATACAAGGACACTAGATTACATCTTACTAAAATAAATATCTAGATGAGAACATTTATTAAGAGGTGATCTGCACTGTCAAACAACTTTATATCAACCAAGATGTCATGACCTTATCTTGTGATTTAGCTTTGATTGGGGATGGTCTTTATTATACATCGCAAAATGTGATCAATATATTATGACTCTCACTGGTTAGGAATTTAATTGGACTGTCTTTTACAACCCTCACAAAAAAAGAATGTTAGGTTTATTCCTTGTGAGGTATCAGTTTACCAATCAACCGCGCTCTCCCCCACCCCCCCCCCTCTCTCTCTATATATTTTTTAAATTTCGTAACTAAGTGATCTTCCTGTTCTCACGGGCTGTGGTAGGTAGTTAGCCCTAGTTGATATGGTCTATTTTTCCTGTGCTCAATGTGACTAATTTGCTGCATCATGTTCTATCTTCACCCGCACCACTGTTTCTAGGGCATACTTTTGTGTGAATAACAATGCATGATCTGGACCCAAACAATCTTAATAGTAGAAATAATTCAATCGTGAAGGATCCTAGGATTACAAATCTAAAAACAAATGTTGTTTTTAAATAAGTGATTACATTTTGGTATTGTCGGTGATAGCGATCTATTTGACTCCCCCGTCCCTTTTTGACTTATCTGTTAATAAATTTGATACAGAGGATACCAAACTCATCAACATACAAAAACAGGTACGTTTTTGAAATTTAGTAATTAGGTTTAAATTTAAATTTTAAAAGATAAATAATAATAATTTTATCCCTGGAAAATAGACTAAACTATAGGAACATATCAATTAAAAAAATATTCCTTAATCCATCACTTGCATCTTTAACCCCGACTAAGGTCAAAATTATTGCCACACAATTGTAAATAAGCAGATATTCTTCTTAAAACCCTACTAATGTCAAGAATTATGACCATCACAATTTAAATCAGCAGGTTAAAATCTCTCATTACCTTTCCATATCTAAAACAACTTGCTAAAAGTAAATCAAATTTCAAATACTTTTATGAGAAGTATAATAAAACTTTTAACTATATTAGGAATTGTTAATTTCATCCGAACACCATATCACAATGCATCTATAAGGACACCTTAGCAAACTTTAAACTCCCTTCACAATTATATACCAACATTAACTGTTAAGTTGAAAATTACAATTTAAAATATATGATACAATATTTCATTCATAATTAAAATTTAAAATATTTGAATTTCATGGGTAACTATAGTTACACGTAATGTGTTTAATCGGATAAAGTTCAAATCAATATAACACTCTTTTTATCAATATTCATATATTTTCTAATATACTTCAAAGGCAAAATGCACAAGTACCCCCTCAACCTGTATCCGAAATTTCAAAGACACACTTATACTATATAAAGATCCTATTATCCCCCCGAACTTAGTTTATAAGTAATTTTCTACCCCTTTTCGGCTTACGTGACACTAACTTGAAAAAAAATAGTCAACCAGCGTTGGACCCACAAGATAGTGCCACGTAGCCCGAAAAGAGATAGAAAATTATTAATAAAATAAGTTTTGACGGTCGGGGTAAAGGAATAGGATAGTCTAGTGTGTATCTAAGAGTACGGCATAGGTGACGGGGCCTCCAACCGGCATTTTTATCCCTGTTACAAAATCAAAATTTATCGTATCTAATAAATACTTGAGTGAAACATAAGTTAGCGGAGGTATTAATATTAAGATCATTTTTATATCTAATCATTCTTTTATTATAACTTACATAAATTAAAAATAGTAAATTGTTAAGTCTCAATAGCTTGTCATGATCTTTTTATTTTGAATAAAATATTAGTTAAATATATCAATGTATTCGCATTTATTATTTGAATAGGAAAAATTTATAAGTAGCCCACCCAACTATGCCAAATCTTCAGCACACCTTAACTAAATTAAGGTCTATCTCAACTTGAACTTATTTTTTGGTAATTTTGTGCAACTTTTGACTTACATGGCATCTCCAATATCTCTTATGGCCTCATTGTGTGGGACCGTGTACGGAGTGGCCACAATAAGACAAAAGGTGCACAAAATACAAAAATAAAAATAATCAAGGGATACTAGACTCTTAGTTTAGTTCAAGGAGATGCATTTTTTCGTGTCTTTGAATTCGAATCAAGTTCCGGCAGGGAAAGGGCAGGGAAGAAGGGAGGTAAATGTGCATTTTTCCCTTTTGATAAAAATCATATTTAAAGTCCTGTCCAATATGTAATTTGTATCTCACTGGTGATATGTAACATTTCATCGTGCTGAATGTTAGCAATAATAAATTGTTTACAAAAACGAACGATTTTTTTATATTGCCAACGATTTTGCATACAAAACTAATAAAGGGACAAACACTCCTAAATAAATAGTTGATGTTTGAGTCAAAGTAAACAATATTATAATTATCCTAAAGAATTAGTACCCCCATACTGTATCGTTGATATAGCTATATAAAAACATATTAAATGTAAATGTTTTCAAAATAATATTAATATAAGAACACAACACTAAAAAAAAAATAAAACACATCTATATCCCTAAATACGCATCCCACCCCCCACACTCAAAATAACCTCATTTTGTCATTTTTAAATTTAATTAAAAAAATATTCATTTTCACCTATTGGGCCACGTGCAGTAATATCCTCGGTTTAGTGTACGAATGTCAAACCACCTTCATTTGTTAGCTAGTACTTTTTGGGTGTAATGTCCCATACATACCAGTCGATTGAGATTGATGGATTATTTACCTACAACACCCACCAGCGCCACACGTGGTGGCCGGACCCCTTCAAGCTCCAAAGCAGTGGAATTTAGCGTGAGTGCGATGAAGAATACTATGTAATGAAGAGAACAGAAACATGTATCAAACAAAATATATATAGTATAAATTGTGTTGATCAACTTTTGTAAGACACACTTTAACATTTTAACTAGATACCAATCTATTGGTTAGTTTTATTGTTCAAACCTCATTTAGCCCTTCCACAATCATTGGCCCAAGTATACTACTAGAATTTCCTGCTCCATTTCAACTACGTTGAAAGCACATTAGTATTAATATATTAATTAAACCATATTTTCTATAAGCTACTTTCCTCCATGGCTTAACAATAATGTATATATATTCAAATTTGATATACTACTTTATACCCATATTACACACACACGTATACTTACAGCAAAATATTTTTAATGAAATATTTGTTAACTAGCCTTTAGTTAACTTATAATTTACTAGGTGTCGAGTGAATAGTTTGAATTTTAAAATCAACAAGATAACGAACATGATCGCATGTCCCATTAGTATCAATTTGTTTATCAATCTTTGACCGAGAATTGGTGACGACTACAATCCTTCTACCTCCACCCACACCTGGCACTCACTGAATCAATTAATCTAATAATCCAAATTATCATTAAGAAAAAGCCAATCAATTAAAGAGATTGATCATTAAAGTTGGTACTAATTAAAGATTCGCCTACCAAATTCAAATTTTTGTTGATTGAAGCCGAGCAAGTGATGACGAGACGACAGAGCCGAGAGGCACTTAATTAACCCTTAAAGTGTAAAGAAGTGTTTGTTATTAAGAACAAAATCTTTATTTCTTTTAGCATATGGAAGAAATGTCTTTTCATTTTTCGCTACCGTGGTCCATGTTTTCCACATCCAATTCTCATTTTTATTTCGACCTTATTTAAACTACAAAGACGACCTGTTACATATAAACATTTATTACTGTATGATAGTCTTATAGACGCTAACGTTACCAGAGATTTCGTAATGTTTGGTAAAGTAATTTCTTTATAAGTTTGTAGGAATTACCCAGTCTCTACGTGCGTGTTTATTCAAGATTGAGACGTGAAGACCCGATTGGTCAAGATTCTTGCATTAGAGTCTCAAAATGGAAAAAAATCTCCTATCGGAATCTCGTCCAAATGTAGCAGTATATATATATATATATAAAAAATATATATTAATAATATATATATATATATAATATATGATATAATATATATATATATATATATTTCAGTCACGGGGTCGTGGTATGAGATATAAAAATAAGGCAAAATAGAAGTCGTAATAATGCTTACATTATCAATTCATGTATAGTTATGCTTGTACAATTGTATATGAATTATTTTTATGCATTGTTTGGTTTGATGCATTAAAAATAAAATGTATTTCATTAAAAAATTATATACAATGTACCCTTCACTATTATGGTGAAAAATATGTAAAAAAAAAATTGAGGGATAATTGAGTCTCTATGCATTAAAATCATTATATTGCTTATATCTACAAATCTATTGTATTAACAATTCACACTAGTGTATAACTAATGCAAATAAGGCACTAGTAATATACAAGGCTAATGCACACATTATTTTTGTTAATACATTATACCAAACGAGACCACAATGGATTGATTAAATTGCTTATTTAAGTATTGCTTCTTGCTTTCAAAAAATATATGAATTTTAAATCATAAATTGTCAAAAAATTAAATAAAATACCATTGTTTTAAGTAATTTACCTTTTTGGTAGCTAAAGAGGAGCTCATTGAATCATTTGGTGTACTAGAAAATGAGGAAAATATATCAATAATTTTACAAAATGAGGAGGAATATTCAATTTATTTTTGGAAAAAGGACAAATATGTCCCTTTAAACTATTCTAAAAGGTCTAGATAACCCTCATATTTAAAGTTTGGTGTCAACCTCACTGCATTCGCTGTCCAAACTTTGAGCTCAAATATGGCCCTTATGGGCGTTATTTGTATATTGGACATATCCCCCAAAATCATTTTCATTTATTTAATTGCCAAAGAATTGAAGTCATTTAACCTTAAACACATGATTATATGAAAAATGGAGCAGGGATCAGACTCATAAACACCCTAATTCGATCCTAAATCAATCCCTTTTTAAATAAACTAATCCAGACACAGGTTTTAACAATTGTGATTAATTTTTATTTTTCGGTAAATCCAAAATGAGGTAATGATAATAAAAATAGGAAAGGAAAAAAAATTATAAAATTAATGCCAAAAAAATCAAATAAATATAAGTAGAACCTTAAATCCACACAATTTTCAATATTTCAAGTAAAATTGATTTTTAGGTAAACTCGAAAATGAGTATTGAGTAATACACAATAGATAATTGACGCCAAACGTTCATAATAAATATAGTAACCTAATTCTCAGAAAAAAAAAATTATTTTATTCTTTGATAAATTCAAACAACTAAGTTTATTAATAAAAAATAAAAAAAATAATTGACTTACGAAAAATGTTATTATAAATTTTTTTTCCCTTTATGTGTCAATGCATATACCACTTGCCAAGTTCTATCTCCTCACACAATGTCTAGAGCATACTTTTATTGTGAATAACAGTGCATGATCAGGACCCAAACCACCTTAATATATAGAAATACTTCAATTCGTTGATTGAAGACCTTGTATGAAGTGCTAAAAGAGAATTGTTTTAATAAGTAATATATCGTGATTATTGCCGGGATAACAATATCTAAATATAAAACACCTACTACATGAATACATTAGAGTTGAATCAGAATGTTGATAGACATAAAATACAAGGTCATTATGGGTTTTGTCAAGATTGGACGTGAAGGGGATGGTGAGGATTACTTGCATAAGAGTAGAAATGGAAAAATTCTACTCGAATTTGGTCCAATTTAGCAGTATCTTGAAATACATACAGACATACATAATATATATATATATATATATTATAATATATAGATATATATATAGATTATATATATTATATATTATATATATATAAATATAATATATATATATATATATAATTTGGTAGAGTGTATAAAATTATGTTAAATTAAAGTGTATTAATAATGATTACATTTCAATTCATATATACGTGTATTAATTTCATACAAATTAATACAATAATTAATTAATACAATCAGTTATGCTGTGTAATCCCAAATATATGAATTTTAAAGCATTAAATGGACTATTGTTTAATTTAGTTTTTTCCTTTTTGAATAGTTTAAAGAGGAGCTCATGAATATTTGGTTGTACTAGAAAATGAGGAAAATATCACATTTTCAAAATAAGGAGAAGATTTCAATTTTTTTCGACATAACATATTGCAAAAATATTTAGTGCAAACAATATCAAATAACCTTCATTATTAGCAGAATAATGAAAACTGAAAATCACCAAAAAGGGTCAAGTGTGTCGGAGCCTTAAGCTCAAAAACGTGGAATTAAGCATGAGTCTCAATGAAGAAAATTGCTAATGAAGAGAAAAAAGGTAACCAAACAGAATATATGAAGTAAAATTCATGTTGATCAAATTTTAAAAATCCATTTCAAAATTGTGATTAGATGAATACATTTTAGTTTTACTTTGTTTACATTCAATTTTATCCCTCCGCAATATGAATTAACTATCTAATTTCTCCAACTTCAAACTTTGAAATAATTAGTATTTATAAAATTAAAAATATTTTCAAGTTAATTTTAATTTATCATTTTCAAATAATGTATATATATGTATATTAGTTTAGTTTAATTATACTTTATATTTATGAGTTAATTATTTTTTTGTTAAGATTAAAAAAAACTCGTTAATTAATTAGTCTTATTCAATTTTTAGGTGAATCGTTGACTTTGACTAAAAAATTCAAATGGTCATTTGGTAATTGCAAATATAACCACATATTGACTACTAAGCGAGTACTAAATGAGGCTATTACCCTCAATTTTGTTGCCCAAAAAATGCAACAAAACCTGGAATTTTTTTAAAAAAAAAGTGACATTAAGGTTTCAAAATAAATAGGTGGTGACATAAGTCTTCCTATTCTTCTTCTTCTTATTTTCATAATTGCGGGTTTCGATGGAGTGCTTGTGTGCGTTCTTCTTCTTGGAACTACGTTTATAACCTAATCTGTAATGTGGACAAATTTCATTTTGTTTCAATTGGAATTTACTGCATAAGTGTTTGTTATACACCCTTGTTTCTGGTAAGTACAATTAAATAGTTATTGAAAATCAATTCATATTACTGATAGGGGTACCTGCAATTTTTTTCAATAATGTACATTCGCGTTTCCAACATATTGTTTAATCTATGTTGCAATAATTGACTATTATAAATATTATAGTCATTATGTAGCAACGATGGATTTATTTCACAACAGGAACAAGGCATATGTAGCAACATATGACTTAATTCACAATAGAATAGTCATAATTTAGCAACATGTGATTTATTTTCACAACAGAACAGTCATATGCGCAAACATATGGGCTAAATTCGCAACAGAAATAGTCATAGTTGCTACATATGATATAACTAACAAAATGGTAACAACATGTGATTATTTTTTTTTCACCAATAGAACAGTCATAGTAGCAACCTATGACTGTACATCTCGGCAACAAGAAGAGTCATAGTTGCTACATATAATATAACTAAAAAATATAGCAAACATGGTATTTATTTTTAACAACAGAACAGTCATAGGCAAACATATGACTCAAATATCGGCCACAGAATAGTCAATATGTTGCCTACATAGCTTATTCTCATAATTAGTAATTGTTTTTTCAATATTTTCTTTACGTACAATGTCTTATTTATAGGGATGATTGTATGGTGAATGGGTCAAGAAGAAAAATCGATTCATATGTCGTTGGAGGATAGTAAAAACGAGAAGCGGTTCAGTAGGGATGTATGTCGAAAGAAATATTTTGTATTGATGAGTTTCTTCAATTTGTCATGCAAAAGTTGGATACACATTTGTAAACCGCAAGATCTTGTAATGATTACACTCCTCATTTTTTCCATAGTGAAAAGGTTCTTACCTTGAGCATAATTGATCAATCTAAGTGTGAGTGTTTATTGGAGGAAAAAGAGAAACGCCAATATTAAGAGTCTAAGTGGAAGAAGAAACTTCATATCGAGGAGGGATCAAATGTAGACCAAGGCCAACAAGATATGTTTAATGATGATTTCATCCTGCGGACATGAATTCATACCTGATGATGAAAGTGGAATAGGGAAGGTGAGGTGAAGCTCAGCTGAAGGATCGGGGCCTTGAGGAGCAAGTGTTTCAGCCCACACTATAGTTGACAGCCAACAATCCAATGTTGCTTCTCAAACTTCACGTGTTGACTAATGCTAGAAGATGATGAAACAAGATTTATAAGGGAATGAAATTCAAGAACACAGCAAGAACTGGCAAATTCATGGATGAAAATTGTTGCTTTGAAAAAGATTTTAGATTGAAAAGGTTGATCAATTTCGTAATGTGTTTTCTTTTTAAATATTCATATCGGATTGCCAATGATGCTGAAGGTGTGAAATTTACAAGTAGTGGCAGGGGCCATTAGGAAACTATGAAAAGTACCATACTTTTGGTTCAGGCATCTTAAAGCCATAATCTCACGCCACGACAAAAAAGTCATAGGACGTGCTTTGAAAATAGGTTTCCCAATGGTAAGTCATCCACGAAGAGACATGTCAAATCAACTCCGAACAGAATTGGTTGTAAGTTAGCTATTGAAAGATAAAGATTTATAGGGCATGGAGCATGCTAACGTCTCAATGTCTAGGGGAACACATGAGCAGAATAGGCAGTGTTTAATGAGATCGGTATATGCTTGAAGTTGCCAATTCCAGGAGCAGGACGACATTGTCGCTCGATGAAAGGAAGGTTCCATACTTCTTTGTATCATATGCTGCTTGGCTTCATTGTTTTCAAGAAAATGAGGAAAAGAATAGCCGTGATGGACATTTCGAAGGAGGAAAGTATGGAGGAGTTCTGCTATAGACGGTGACCAAAATGCCCGAGAATCATATATTTTCAGTGGTCTTTCTATGTCATGGACAGGAATGAGATCTTGCCTCATATCGAATATTTTTTTCAAATATAGAAGCTTTGTAGATGATACCGATGAGTTGTGCATTATCTCTGATAGGCCATACAAGTATCGAAAGCTGGTTTCGAAGAATCTACCACCCCCCTGCACTCTCATTTATGTTGTTGATGAGGAACCTTGAGAAAGATATTCGAAATAACTTTCACCAATTCCAAGGTAGTGCCATTTTAGAAAGCAAGCAAAGGTACGCTATATGTGAGTCACTGACCATTCAATCAAATATAGATTTTACCAAAGGTCGTGAGCTCTTTTAAACGTATTGTGAATTTCACCATGGAAGTAGGCATTTGCCCGAGAAATAGGTATCATAGAATTGAGTTTATTTTTACTTTATGTGTTTTGTTGATTATATGTTGTTGGTATATATAACATTATGACGTCAAACATCGACAGAATAACAGTGAAGCTATGTTGGATGTTTGAAAGAGATTTTCCATTGTCGCTCTATTGATGAAATAAACAGGAGATTTACATTGTTATTTCACCAGAGTTGGTATGGAACTGATGCACTCCGCAATAGTTGTTATGCAATTGAAAAATAACATATCAAAGTATGTCACGCCGCAGCAACAAGTTGTTGGACACATCAAAGCGCTAACTACAAGTTCAGTGTCATTGATCATGAGATGTTGATATTGTAGATTACAAGAAGTTTGTACTTATAGAATTTTTGATTGGAAAAATACCTTGTCCACAGGCCATGACAACGATTCGATCCCAAAATGGTGAAGATTTTGGAAATAGATTACCTGTACTCCTACCATATATTCAGTGGGAAAATACCTACTGGCATATTATCAGGAGGAAATTCACCCGGTGCAAACTGAAGATTCATGGATTGTCCCTTTGGATATTAATATAGAGAGAAAATACCGCCTCATAAGTTGATGACAAGTAAAACCCCGGAAGGAAGCAGGGACATATAAAGAGACGGGACGGGGGGGAGGGGTGAATCATTTCAACAAGAAAAATAAGTGTTCGTATGTAGAAACATTTGAACACCAAAAAAAAAACTCACGCCCAAATTGAAATGGGCTCCATAAGAAGTGTTTAAGCGTTATGCTAGTTGAATTTTTATGAATGTTCTTTCATTGAGGATTGATCTACTATATAAACTTATTTAGAATATCCAATTGCATGATTTGTTGACTCTTTTTGTTTCTGTGTCAACACAGTCAAATGTGCTACAGGATATACTAGATGTGGAACATATGCAACAAATGTTGCTACAGCAAATCATACGTAGCAAAATTGCCACATGTTGCTGATTCGATGTACCAACATCTGTTGCATATGTTGCCACTATAATATATCTAAAAGCACACTCCAATGTTAACCAGTATTTAAAAGTATATATTGTCACAGATTATTATATGAGCAGCATATGACTCAAATGTGCTACATATAATCATTTATAGCAACATATGACTTAAATTATGTGATGGACGAAAATGTTGCGATTAACCATCAGTGTAGCAAAACCTTAAAGCTCAAAGTTGCTACATATATCATATGTAAACAACATATAACGTTTACATAATGATTATGTGGAGAGTGCTTTTAGATATATTAGATGTGGAACATATGACACAACAAACTGTTGCTACAGGCGGAAACAGCTTGTGTAGCAACATATACTTTAAATGATGACTACGTGGGAGTGTGGTTTTTTAGAATATTAGATGTGACAAAATATGTAATAAATGTTGCTACAGACGGAATCACTGGTAGCAACAGATGGCCACATGATGTGACGGATGAATGTATGCGAACAATAATCATATTGTAAAAACCAATATATGACTCAAATGTTGCTACATATAATTAATGTGTAGCAACATATTACTTTTAATAATGATTAAATGGGAGAGTGACTTTTAGAATATAGATGTGACAACATATGACAACAAATGTTGCTGCCAGGCGAAATCAGCTTGTAGCAACATATGACTCAAATGTTGCTTGTTTGCTTACATATAATATCTGCCCAATATACTTTTAACTTATGATTACGTGGAAGTTTGCTATTAGATAATTACTTTGTTTAATAATTACGACTCTTCCAGTTCAACTCTGTGGAACACATCTGTCTGCAAATTTAAAATTGTTGGACTTATAAGAACACAAAGGGAGAGATAAGTAAAAGTTGTCTTTCTTCTTCTTATTCTCAAAAATGGCTTCAACTAGTTAAACTTTCGAATCCCTCCACTGAAACTAGTTAATATTTCGTTGATGAAGGGTTGTTCCTACTCTACTAGAAGATTTAGTTAGTGTTTAAATTATGTTCTAGGTTCCTCAATGAAGGTGGTAACGAATTCTGTGTTATCAGAAGGTTACATTGGTCAGCTTTTGACTGAAACCTACATGACGACGGAATAAACATGTCGTGCATTTTTCATGATATTTGCATCAGCCATCGGAGAAGAGAACTTAGAAGCCTTATACAGAAAAGCGTTGATGTAATTTTTACTGGTTTTTAGTTTCTTTTACCCCTTGCATCAATTTATTTGGATCTTCAGTGTTGTTTCTTTATAGTTTGATTTCAATCGTAATGATCCACCTGCATAAAACATGATTAAAAAAAGCTAGAAAAAAGTTAGCCCCTGGTGCAGAGGTATGTGTTTTGTCGTAATTCAATCTTTTGAGACGGCTATTTCAATGAGAGAACAGGCGTGATGTACATTGCCATCATGAAAAAAAATATGTCAGTAAAGTGAGAAGATGTCGACACCTTGCGGGCATTTAAGCGAATGTGGGGCAAGAACATAATATTTTAGGTGTAAGACCCATTTGTTGCATTGTAGCATCAACCCCAACAAAATTGCCCGCAGAATTGGTGTTGGCCCAGTGAAAGTGACGATGAAGATGATATTCGTTACAATGGTGTATTTGTGATGTAGAACTAGATTATCTAGTTAAATTCTTCTCCCGCAACTACTGTGTGGGATAATTTAATCTTAATTTTTGTTGAGGACGATGTTGATTTTATTTTTTTGATTTATTTTGAAATTATATATGGGGCAATATATTATATGACATATGGTGTGAAAAATATTGCCTCACTTATTTTTGTACTTTATGTCGAATTATGATATAACCAATTATGTTGTTACACAACACTAGTCATTGGGTAACGTTAGATTCTTGAATTATTTATGTTCTAAATCACTAAAATGTGTTCAAATTTCTATTTTTTCTTCCTAAATTGATATCAAAGCGTCTATTGTGTTCCTTGATTTTTATGTGTAGCCAAAAATATGCAGTTTTGGTTGTTAAATTGCAACATATAACGAACTCTTGCAACATATTATTATACTAAATGGACTTTTTGGGGCTTAATTCAATCAAATGTCACGTAATTCGATATGTAATCCAATATATAATCCTACAACATGTCTAAGTAACAATTATGATCGTTAACAACACTCCATTGGATTATAAACATTATATTTATAAAGATAATTATCTCACTAGTTATCATGACATTATCCTAGTAAATCCATATGAGAGTTATATAACACCCTTCTTAAAATCGTTGTTTCAAATGTTATACCTTATTATATGGATTATTATGTTCTAAATCACTAAACTTTGGTTCAAAATTTCCATTTTTCCTTTCCTAAATCGAAATTGTCTATTAGTGTTTCCTGTTTAATCTGTAGACAATATATGGCAATTTCGATTGTGAATTTGCAACATATAACCAAAACTGTTGCAACATTATAATTAGAAAATGACTCTTTGGGGGTGTTATTCAATTAAATTGTCGGGTAATTCGATAGGTAACACAACATATAGTATACAACATGTCTTAGTAACAAATTATGATCGTTACAACACACTCCATTGGATGTTATAGAAATTATATTATAAGACAATCATCTCACTAGTTCATCATACAGTGTCCTAGTAATCATAGGATAGTTTATATAACACCCTTCTAAATCATTGTTCCAATGTTAGTTATTATTATTGATATTTATGTTCTAAATCACTTAAATTTTGTTTCACAAAATTTTATTTCCTTTCCAAATCGATCAAATTGTCGATTAGTGTCCATTGATGTTCATTGTAGCAACATTATGCAGTTTCTGTTGTTAAATTCGCAAACTGTAACCAAACTGTTGCAACATATAATTATAACAAATGAATCTTTTTAAAAAGTGGCCCAATGATAGCAAAGCCCATTCTTTTTAACAAAAAAGTAAAATAGGCCCAACCCATTCTAGAATACGTTTTCATTTTCATTTTCATTTGAAGAATAGGATTTTCATATTTTTCATCTTTGCCGCTTCAATTTTGGCGCCTCTCTCCTCTCTCTCTCTCTCTCTCTCTCTCTCTCTTCTGGTATGTTCTAGATAGGATTTGTCGTTTCATATTAAATGTAATGATCTTATTTGATTTTCTGTCAGTCACACTATTTTATATTTGATTCGCCTTTGGTTAAACCAAATTTCGATACTCACATGATATGATGTCAAATGCTATACTAAGTCGAATTTGTGATGGTGAAAAAATAATACTATGTTGAATGTTAAAATGTACTTTACACATGGAGATCTACTTTCAATGCAAACTTCACGGTCAAAAGAAAATCCAGGTCAGAGATTTTGATCTTGTCCACGGTATCGTGTATGTATGTTTATTTCTAAAATATTTGGAGATTTTAGATCTTTTTTATTTTTTTTTTTTTAAAATTAAAATTTTATTTCTTGGTATTTTAAGGAGACTTCATGCACAACACCTTAATGGAGGATCGTGAAGATGTTGATTAACGTCCAATTTCTTTATTCTCTGATTGACGAACAAAATAGAAGTTGGACATTGTTGATGGAAATTATAATCAAAAGAAGTACGGAATGGGGGGATGAGAAAAGAAAAAGACCAATGTTGTAGCCTCTGGAAGCTAATATTGGTGTTCTTTATTTTTTTTTTCTTTTAATTTTAAGCATTTACTAAGAAGAATTTTTTTGTAGAGGATACAATAATTATGATGTAGTTGTGTAGCAACCAATCCAATTATCATAGTTGTGAATTTAAATAGACTAGTTTGGCGATCCTATCAAATAAACAAATTATTATATTGTTGTGACGGCCGAAGTTGTGATATACGCTTCATCTGTAGCGACATATGATTCAAATGTGCTACATATAATCACCAGCGGTAAGCACATATGACTCAAATTTTGGTACATGAAATCATCTTGAAACATATACATCAAATGTTGCCCTACATAAATCATCTGTAAGAAACATCTGACTCAATGTTGCTACATATAATCAACTTTAGCATATATGACTCAATAATGTTGCTACTAAAATCAATCTGTAGAAACATATGAGTCAAATGGTTGCTACAAATAAATCATTTGTAGCACATATACACTGTTGTGACAACGAATGTTTGCTACATATAATCATTTAACCACATATACTAAATATTGCACATAAAATCCTCTGTAGAAACATATGACTCAAATTTGCTTACATAACTCCATTTTTAGAAACATATGACTCAAATGTTGCTATATAATATCAGTGTAGCAATATATGACTAAAAATTGCTACTAAAATCATCGTAGAAACATATGAGTCAATGTTGCTACAGATAATCATATGTGCACATATGCCAGCTGTTGTGAATGACGAATGTTGCGTATTATAATCATTTTAGAAAACATATGACTCATATGTTATCAGCTGTAGCAACATATTCTCAAATGTTTCTACATATAAAACATAGTAAACAATGTTTGCTACAAGGGCTATCTCTGTAGCGGTATATGCTAATGTTGTGACATGAAAATTGATATAAAATAGAACAACTGTGTTTAATTACAATTGTCGTTTAGATAAAATAAAGCAACACAAGTTGATAAATTAAACATGTCCTAATTACAACTAATGTTCAAGGCCTTTAAGCTCTGAGATATTATCCCATTAGCCCAAAGGGATATTAGCTCTGAGCTATTATTCCCTTAGCCAAAATATATGGCATCTATTCAATTAATTGTCACTAACAGTGAACTGGGTGGATGGCAATTCTGACCGACTAAGCAAATTCTCAATTAATGCAATGGCATATGACGCGCGCTGATCCACTTGCATTTTGTACCATCGAATTCTATTCGCATTAAATTTCCATGGTTGAGTGAGCAACTTTTCTTAGCACTGATTCAGTATTCCATTCTGCTTCAGCAATTTAGAGGCAGCAACTCGATACAGGTTGTTTGAGTGTGAAAAACTTGTCATGTTCATACCACCAGGGTTTGCAGTCATAAATATTGATCAATTCCTCGTGTAAGAGAATCTCGGGAGTCACGAAAGTGTTACCCGATGTGTTTCATGACCTGTCAAAAATCCCTTTTGCTCAATCCAATCCATGCCTCCAGGAGTTGCCTAATACCCTGACATAGTCAATCATATCATCTCCCAACAGAGTCATCTATTACTGACGCCTGCTTTTACCACCTCACATTGTTGCCTCCATCGCTCATTTGATTTATCTATTCTATGTAGGAATCTGCATAGAATTTGAGATCAAGGGATTTTTATGTCTGGGATCATTGTAGCCCAGGTAATTTTCCCAATGCCTGTGATGCAGGAGGTTAAGGATTTTCGTAATATACTGAAATAAAAAATAATATTAAATATTAGGAAGAGTATTCCCTAACAAGACATAGAAATAGTTAATAATATAAAAAGTAGGATTACCAGTCTTCCCCAAACTGTTAGGCTTGTCATGTCCTAAATCTTGACCGGACAGATAATGGGGTAAAAACATGCATGACGTATTTCCATTCGAATATCCTTTGCACGGTCACCTAATTTCTGCTGTTCTTCTCTTTTTCATAGCTACAGAGGACGCCTATAAATATTTAACTTTTTATAATACTCGTCACCACTTCCCTCCATTATGGCCCTTCGATTTCTCCAAACATCTTCCTCTTTAAATTTTTGCATTCCTTGGCAAATGATTCGTTTCTCGCTTTGGCCTTGGAGTATATCCTGCCACACATTCTTTGATACAATGCCCTTCACCACAACCCCTCTTGTTTTTTAATTCATTCCGCTTCATCACTCATTTTTGTAGATACATGATAGAATCTTCATCATGCTTCTTACACTTCCTCACAGATAAAACACAATATTCGTCTACAAGAGGTAGCCGCTTCGTGTTGTCCGTCACCATAAGCACAGCGCACAACACCAATCACCATCATCAAACACACCACCCGCCCCATCATCATCACATACCATAAAAATAACTATTCATTAATACTCGTTAGGACCTCTCTCTCTTTTGATGTTGTTGCTCAGCCACACATTTTAACTCTATCCACAACATGTCAAAAAGGGGGTTTCACATCAACCAACCCTAGAGTTATTAGATATGGAATTTGCAATTCCTCTTCTGTTGTGGTGATCCATGGATGGACAACCTAAAATTGTAAAAATGAGTCATCAATAAGAATTGTCTGTCGCAACATGTGTCACATGTTGCAACACATGACTCGTCTGTAGCAACATGACACAAATGTTGCTACATACGAGTCATTTGAAGCAATATTTGTGACACATGTCGTAACACAGGATTCGTATGTAGCAACAATTGTGTCACATGTAGCAACAAATGAATCATCTGTAGCAACATGTGACACAAAAGTAACAAAAGTAACAACATATGCCTGTAATATACTAATAATAACTTACTGCATCAAAAGGAGGGTTAAACGATTTGGAATATGCCCTTATTTGGTAGTTTTTGTTCTTGACATCAACCATCTCATCATCCTTGGGGATGATCTCTCTTTTTCTGCAATTACTTGATGGGTCAAATAAGGAATGACTTCAAATGTCCATCCTGAAAAGAAAATCTGTCCTTCAATGTTAATTATTCTTAATTTTAAAACATTTAAATATAAAAGATTAAAACATTCAACTTTACCATGAAAGAGAAAGCCCATGGATCCCCAACTCCCACAAGTATTGGTCTTTTCTCCTAAGGCCTCACATTAGTCGACATTAGATGAAAGCTCTCATGAACCCACAGGTATTTCTTGAAAGCTTCATATCCTGGCCAGAAGTTGCATCCTTCAAAAGTAGTTTTTGCCGCCGCCCGTATCCTTCGCGGCAAAAGTATATTAATGTTTAAACCAAACGTAAGCACAATGACTACCCTTGTGCGTCCTTGGTATATACACTCTCCTTTCCAACAAACCTAATAAAGTCAGAATTTTAAAGGCTTTTGGCCACAAGAGGGAATCGAAGTCCTGCTCCTCAGTTGGCAGTGATGTTGTCCTGCTTCTTTTACTCTTTAACTACTTTCTTTCTTCGTGATTCTATTTTAACAATGTATCAACGATGGGCTCAATAGAATGATGACATTTTAGCCCGTAACTATGGCAAACTCTCTTATGCCAAAGAAAACAGGCATGCCACAATAGTTAATTAGAATCTCATTCTTCTTATTGGGATTTTCAAAAATGAACCTTCTTTTCAGAAGTTCATACACGATTGTCATTTGAAAACGTGGAAGTGGATCAATGGGTAAATCAAGAAAATGACCAAAACAACTATTTCTGAAAAAATCTTCCAATTGTTTTCTGCTGAGGATATTCCTAAATTTGACGAAAGGTCTCCCAGGACTGACTACTATGGTGTCACCATTACTCAGGCTGCAGATGCACAGGAAAATTGTCTGCATTGAATTGGTTTTAATCCCATCAGCACCCACTAGCATTGATCGCTTTATTAAGTTCTTTTTTTCTTCATGAACTTCATTTTATTTTTTCTTTGTTGTGCCACAACTAACTACTCTGATTTTCCCCTTCTTCTCCTGACTTTATTTTCTTTTCCCTTGTTCCTCCACTTCTTCTTGTTTTAGATCTTCTTCCTCACTACTTTCTTTGTTCATCTGCCATTCTGACAAAATTCTACTTCTGCTTGAGAAAGAATAACTGCTTCATGCAAGATTTCTAAAATTGTAGTAATTTTTCGTTCCTCTTCCTAGCAATTTTTAACCTAGCCTTCTTCTGGATCTTTGTTTGGTCAAACAGTGTATCAATATCAAGTTTTCTTTTGACATGAGCCATTAATATTTGTATCTGCAACCCAAGTGCAAAACAGATTAATAAGGAGATAAGCAATAATGGCATTTCACAACCAAATTAAATATTACTTGATAATATCTATATCAATATAAAGTAGAATTTATGAAGGACAACACAACAACCGTCTTTGCTGTACAAATGATCTTGTGAAAGAAGAAAGAGAAGAAAAGTACGTACTTGGCAAAGGTGAGGAGGAGAAAACTGAAATAATTATTAGTATAACATTAATAAATAAATCTTGGAATACAAACGACCATTATAGAAGAAGGGAGAGGAGGAGAGAGGAGAGAGGAACTGAATTAAGTCGATTTCTTTTTAATTAGGACATCAAACTGTGACATATGTTCCACATAATATTATATGTTACTCATATATACGTATGTTGTCACATATAATCTTGTCGTGTTTATTATATAGAACTACATTGGTTTTTTGCGACCCATATATTGTTGCTACAGATGATTTACGTCTGTTTGCCACATATAATTTTTGAGCCTTTCCATCATAAGTCGACATTTGTTTAACTAAAATCTAATATCATAAAAAACATTTTTAAAATACATGACCAACCTATCTAATCAATGGTTTGTAAACACAACATTTTCATCGAGCCTTAGCTTTTTTTTTTTTGTAGTTCTTTCAAACTAACCCATCTCTGGGTCTTCAGTGTCACTAACATATCATTCGAACCTTTACAATCCCATAATTCCATGGAGTGAAACATATCGCAAGCGAAGGGTGTCAAACACTAATTCCACATGATGTCTGTATCCATCATCAAATCAATCTCCACGTATGCCGCAATAAATCTTCCACAATCTCTGGGCATGGTATATCCTCAATCACAAATCATAATAACATCGCATTTCGCTAGTGTAGTACAAAATACATATTGTGATCCTTACAGACTACTGCTTTCTTGTTGGGCAATACCATTACATGAGCTTCCCTTCGAATGAGTGGATTTGTTCTTTCCTTTGTAACATTAAGAACTGACCAGTTGGTTCCTCATTTTGCTCAAAAAATCCACTCAACTCAAGGTACTTTGGCAACATTGTTACCATTTTTGAATCTCGGAGGATAGTTTTTTTTCTATTAGACCCCTATTTTAGGACCATGAAATCATACACTTTTATGCACAGTTCCTTCATCCAAAAACGACTGTCGCAAACCCAATGGAATTCCGCCTTACTATTTACAAGGACATAAATATCATCTGTCAATGCCAAGGCATTCCATACGTATACATACCCTTTCATTGTCAATGATTTATACCTCATATTCACTAGAATTGTCAATGTATGTTTTGAAAAAACAACTAGTGGTGCATATATATTTGAATGATCTGTTGCTTTCGACTTCTTACGCAAATAGTAAAATAGTGACATCCACTCTGAACACATGATGAAACAGTGGTATCAATTTAATTGTATATATTACTGTACTAAACAATACATATAAAAGTGGGTATGGATTTACCAATCATTCCAGCACCTATTGGGTTGAAACATTACGTAAACCAGTCCTTATTCATTGAATGCAACTCTAATCAAGGTGGTCAAAATTTAAGTTGTGTTTGAGCAGTTGGGTAAGTAGTGTCCTCCTTTTTCCTCTACCATTGTTGTAATCATTAGAAATCATTATTTACCACAAGAAGAAATCTAATAATAGTTGACGACCTTACTTGACTTACTTTTTGGCATGAGGGTTGTAAGACCCCTTTATATCCATTGCATAAGGATTGACTTAGTGTTCGTTTGACTGGGACCTCCGCGTCAATATTAAAACCTTCAAATGAATATTGTCTCTTTACATCACAACTGACAACTTCGACTTTCTTCCCTTTCTTTTTCGCTTTCGCTTTTTCTATCTGCTTCACCTTTTCCTTCTCCTCTTTCTCCTTCTCCTTTTGCTTCACCTTTTCCTTCTCCTCCTTCTCCTTCTCCTTCTCCATATCTTTTGTCTTCTTCTTATTCTTCTCTTTATCCTTCTCCTATTTTGCCTTCTTCTCCTTCTCCTTCTCTTCATTTGCCTTCTTCTTCTTAACCTTCTCCTTTCTCCTGTTTTGCCTTCTTCTCCTTCTCCTTCTCCTTCTCTTCATTTGCATTCTTCTCCCTCTCCTTCTCCTCCTTTGTCTTCTTCTCTTGTCTTTTTCGTCATAATCATAGAAATTATTTAATAAATAGATTTTTCAACCTCCTCATTTCAAGGCTGTGATCTTCTTGGATCCTTGCACAGCAATAGTTATGAGACAATTTCTTAAAAATAATCATTGATTTTTTTTAAAAACTATAATAAAATAATCATGTTGCTGCTCACATTTTTCGCATAGACAAAAGAGCATTCCATGTTAGAAGATTGAGTTGTTGTCATGGATGAAGCTTGTTGTATCATTTCATCTGCAAGGTAAATAAAAAAATATTGAGATTTTACAATTCATTATAAAATAATAATGGCAGTATGTTGCAACCGATGGATAGTCTGTTGCGATAAATTAACATTATGTTACCACATGTGTACCTGTTATTGCGCAACATATACATTTTATGTAGCAACAGATGCATCATATGTTGATACATCTGTACAGATTATTACAACATTTGAATTTTATGTGGCAACAGATGACCAACATATTAATTTTACAATTCATTATAAAATAATATTAGTAGTATGTTGCAACCGATGGATAGTCTGTTGTGATAAATTAACATTATGTTGCCACATATGTACCTGTTGTTGCACAACATATGCATCTTATGTAGCGACAGATGCTTCATATGTTGACACATTTGTGATTATTGCAACATTTGAATCATATGTGGCAACAGATGACCAACATATCACTAAAATGTGACAACATACGCTAAATATATTTTGGACGCCTAAACAACACTATATTTCTAAAATCATATCAACAAAATGGCAAAAAAAAGAACAATAATAGCAACAAAAATGACTTTTCACTGAATGATAACATCACAGATACATTTTCTCAAAATAAGGATTTTTTGAGTTGGTTGATTTTCTTTCAAAAATGATAAATAATACACACCATTAAATCGATTATTCAGTTTTTACACCTACAGAACATTTTATTGTTCATTAATTTAAGAAAAAACTTCGAAAATTGTAAAGTATTTCAAAAAATAACTTACCCATTTCTTATCGAATACGATTACAGATCAGAAAGATGAGAGAGTAATGGAGGACTGGAGAGGAAGAGTATCGACTGCAGATGAAGAGTAACGACGAATTTTTAAATTTTTAAGGAAGAAGATGAAGAAAAAAAGAGAGAGAAGAGAGGAGGAAGATGAAAAGATTTTTCTTTTTAAATGATTTAGTTTGAATTATAAAAATGTGCTTTTTTGTATTTTATAAAAGATTAGAAAGTTCTAAAAATATTAATTTAAACCCATAATTAATTAATTACGTTTTAAAGAAGATTTGAGCGCGTCTCCATTAATCTGTCAAAAAAAAACAAAAAAGACACGTATTTGACATCTTTCGCTTAATTTTCTCACAAAACCCAATACAGCCAAGAATACAATTCGGAGAAGCCATACACAACTGGACCGACCCTCATCTTCTTCTTCTTCTTGACCCAGCGGTGAGACTGATTTCTCTGAGAATTCGTTCGAATCTATCCAGCATATGAGTTTCAAATATCAATTTCCCTGATCCTTATCCTGTTTTCAAACCCTAATTCAAGAGGTTTGGAGTCTAGATTTTAGTATCTCTCAACTTCGTCTTGCCCCAGGAACAGGTTACATCTCATTTCTTTTTCTTTTTTGATCAGTCAGTGTGTTGTATTGACTTCGGATGCATTTTGTTAAGTTTTTTCCTGAATTCCTGTTGATTCTGTAGGTTTTAAAGTGATGATAAAGCTTTGTTGATATTAAATTTGCCCCTTGTTAGTTTTCAGTAAGCTTTTGCTATTTACTGTTAATCAGTCCATTTGAACCTTGGCATGTCTTAATCTTTTGAAGGCTATTTGTTCGAGTCTGCTTTACGGGTCATGTGTTCTCGTTATTATGATTATCTTCAATACAGTGTTTCTTTGCTGCCATTTCTTAGAATTACTAGATAGAAGTTGCCCGTGTGTGTATGGGCCCAACATATATGATGCTAACAAAAGTTAGAAAAACTTGTAAGGCGTCAACTGAAAAATAGCATAAAGTAGTAGTTGAAGATCGTGTCATAGTAAAAGACTGTCAGTATATGTACACACCAACTGAACTATAGCCCTTGCATCATCACAGAAGCTGGTGTCACAAAAGGTGAAATAGTAACACAGTCCGTTACTATGTTGGTGGTAGTGATCTTGATTTTCTTAATTACCTATGTAATTTTGTGACATCAAGACTGGCAAAATATATGTTGGAGGCTTTATGTTGAAGTGGGAGAAATGTTTGGTCGACTGGTCGTGTACCTTTTTAAAGCATTGGAGCTCTCTTCAATTTGACACTTCAAAAAGATAGTGCAGGGACTAAAGTTAACAGCCAAATCTTTTGGCAAAACAAATGAGAGGAATAAATGACGAGAGAAAAGAAAATACACATTTATAAACAAAAATATCTAAATATCTGCTGGCAAAAGTAAAGAACCTCTCCTAAGAATACACTGCCTATGTTAATTTAGATGTAAGAATATCTAAAGGCTTCAACACTACTCAAACTATATTGCGTGGAACTCGTACTATTTATTGACATACATAAATCCAAGATTGAATGGTCTAAACTGATAAGAGGGCCTCACAATCTCATATTTGCGGAAAAAAAGTTGTCTCATTTTCTATCTACAAGAATCAAATGTTGAAAAAAGTACACATAAGCAATAGAAACAACACTACAACCAATTTATTTCGTTAGCATCGTAGGTAGTACAAATCAAAATTCACCAAGCACAAGATTGATAATTTCTATCGAGGATCTCACAAGCATTACCTACTGTTAGAAAATGAATCTCCTTTACCACATGAGGATATAAATTTCATCCCATGAAAAGCCTCAAGTGTTCTATGAGAGCCCAAAGTAGATATATATCCAAAAGGTCTCAATAAATTTTATGCTAAAAAATGTGAACACTTTTGTCTAGACAATGTTGGCACTCCACTGCGTACATGCAGGCAGTAGTTTGGCATCATTTCATCCAAAAAGACATTTCGAATCCTTAGAAGACAATGTAGTGGCCAAACAAATGAAATGGGTAAATGAACAGAAAACCATTTTAACAACTGGCAATCTAAAATAACATCCTTTTCAGGTTAAAAGTGAAATTAACCTGATGTAATGATAAATTAGCTTTCATTACTATTAATCAATCTTTGGGAAATATCTCTTCCTCCTTCCCAAATGGTTGATCGATTATATACCTGGACAAAACCTTGATAGATCTTGTGAGATTGACAGAATATTCCTCTAATGACACTTGAAAAAACAGAACTTTAAGATTTCATCGCTTTGTTGAATCCTAATTATTTTTGGCCTCATGGTGCTTAGACCAATGAAATATTACGGTTTATTCATCTAAAATAGGATGATATAATACTTTCAACCAATCGGGTAATTCATGTTGCACTACTTATGCAATCTATTACCCACTAATACAAAGAATCAATGAGGTAGTTTTTTTCTTTTTGCGTTCTTGCGCATTATTGATCAAAAGGCTAGTGAATTGACAGATTTCCAAAAATTCCTTTCTAAGGGAACACCAAACACACTTATAAGATTAAAGACATTTTGGTACATTAACTTTCCACCTCACCTATTTACGATCTTAAGATTAAAGAAAATTTTGATGCATTCTATGTATCTTAATTAGGTATAAGAATAAATCAGGAATAAGTAATCTATAAAATTGCGGGAAACATATTTGCGATCTAATTACACAACAGATACAACCATTAAGTTAGTAAAAAATATATGCTAAAGGAGTTGATGCTTTTGAGTAGATGAATTAGTACCATCAAGTACCAAAAACCTATGGGTAATTTAGTGAATTGGAAATTAACATAGATATCTAGCGCAAAAACTAACCAACTCAATTTTAGGCCTATAACTTACTTTCGCAGAATTTTAGTTTTCTCCGGAAGGACCTGAAATAAGGCACATACATAGTAACATTGAAAGTAGTAAAATAGTTAATGTCTATAAAAAATAAATTGGATCATCAAAATGCTCGTCTATAATTTGCAAGAACAACTACCAAAAAGGTGAAATGACAACCTGAGTAGCACAATTTGAAAAGAAGACAACAATAGTGAGTACTTAAGCGCTTATTTTCAAAATCAAGCTTCACAAGCAAAATCAATCTATTTTTACAAATCAAATTAGTAGGAAGATATAATTAATTTTTGCTTCTCATAAAATTTAGAGTGACGGAAAACTACACACATACAACTATAAGTAACTTAAATGCAACGATCCGCTAATATATTAGAACCAGAAACAACAAAAACAAGGTATATAAGGAAAGTAAAATAGAACTAAAACAATACTTTGTAAAAAGTTGCTCATAAGACACTTAGCTACTCAATTGATGGTTCTCTAAAACAATGATTTTGTGGAAAGTAGTAAGAAAGCAGGAAACTCGGCGGTCGGTGGTCTCTCTATGTCTCTGATGCCATTTTTGGAGAGAACAGAGAGTAAGTTTTGGAAGATTCTAGATTTGGAGAAGAAAAATAGGAAATTGGCACATTCAGGGGCGGATCTAGCTGTTTGTGTGGGCTGCAACGGCACCCAATGGCCTCGATTAAACGTTGTATATATATGTATAAGTATAACATATTTAATACATATATTACATTTTCCACCCAGCGAACAATCAGTTGAATATTCAACTGGCGAAGGTCGCAAATCTCAATGAGTGCATCGAGAGTTCGAACCTCCATGAGGGCACTATCATTATTGTATCCTTTTTGAGCTCCCTTTTTTCCCCCCTCTTTTTGTTTTGTCTTTGTTTCATTTTCTTGCCCTCTTCAATTAGTTCCTTTATTTGCTAGTCGTTACTTATTTATCTATCTTTAATTTGATGTGTATATTGCGTGAAATTCTATATTAATTATAGATTAATATTAAATTTTACAAGTCACATAAATATTAAGAAAAATATGTTTAAGTAGTATTTTTAAATATTTTTTTTTTGAAATGATGGATATTATTATGTTAAAGATTTTGAAATTTAATTTTTTTTTCAATCTTTAATGTCACACTAAGTGGTGATGACTGGATTAAAGCTGTAATTTTTATTTTTTCTCAACTATGTGGTATTAGAATGTAGATGACGTGTACAAATTGAATTTTTGAGTGAAAAAAATCTCTTGTTTTCGCAATGCTACAAATAAGGTCTCTTATTCCTAAAAAAATTATGAAAAACTAATTATTTATTTGTATATCTTTAGTATCAGAATATTTAAAAGAAAAAAAACATTACTAAATATGTATATTTGATCAATTTATTTATAGAAATCGTAAAAAACTAAATAATCCTAATCATAACCTAAAATTGAAGGAACCAACCCGTTTACAATTTAGATGATATGGCACCCCCAGCCTTCGAATTCTAGATCCGCCTCTAGGCACATTACGTGGCTTTCCAAATGCTGGGAGAAAGACACGTACATATAAGTTACAGTGAAAAGTTAAAATTACCCTTGTCTTAATTTTTAATGACAAAAAACAAGCCATGTTGATACCAAGTGCTGCTACCCATGCTTCTACTATAGTAGAAAGTTGGTGTAGAATAATTTTGAGTACGTTAGGGAGTATTCACTTTCTTTGTTGTTCCTTTTGTTCACCGGAAAAGAGGTATGTGTTAGTTATAGTGATTAATTTCCTTAATTGGTTTGGTCATCTTGTATCCCACATTTTGATATAGTTTAGTTGTAGTTTTGCCTGTTGATGCTGCTGCTTTTAGAAGAGTTAATTGGATAAAAATGATTTACTACAGTCTAAGCAGTTTTTGATGGATTTCATGCTAGAGAGCATGTAGGCATTTGATATATATTCATATGGAATGATTTTATTCATTAGTTTTAATTTAAAAATCTTTTCTTTTGGGACATCTTTAATTACTGGTAGAATTTCTTTGCATATGTCTTAAATAGTTGCTTAGTTCACTTCGAAGAGTTTATCCTTCCTCAAATGATTTCCCTGGTACATGATATTCAAAGATGTAATCCAGAGTAGATATTCCGGTATTTGCTTTTTTCTTTTTGTTGTTAAGATAGGAACTGCCGTAAATTTTCTTTCTTCCTTAGACACTCAACTAGACTCAAAATTCTGGCCAGTTCATTTTCTGATTTTAGGAAGTAAGCCTCAGGTGGCCTTGCAAAATGTTCTACTGCACAATTCACATTGATATATCTCCAAATTCTTATGCTTAAGTTAAGTTATTCCCTCTTTTAAATTTGGTTCCTCCATCCTGCTTTGTAGACCTGATTGGATTACCCCAAAGATTGGCCTTATTTTGTAAATTCTAAAAGATTACCTTCCTCTGAATTCAATATAGAATGACAAGATTCCGTATGCTTTAAGTTTTTTAGAATAGGAATAGGTTTATATAATCCTATTGAAGTAGGAATATGTTTATACAATCCTATTAGAATTGGAATAGGTGTATACAATCCTATTAGAATAGGAATATGTTTATACAATCCAATAGAATAGGAATAGGAATACTAAATAGTATCCTACTTATAAAGGATTGTATTCTATGGTCTATAAATTGAGTCTCATGTAATAATGTAGACACAACAACAATTCAATAATATTCTTTTCCTATATTTCTCACATGGTATCAAAGCCTCTACGATCTTGGTAAACAATTAAAGAGCTTCAGCTGTTGGCGGGCGACTATTACTCATATGTGCCGCCCGTCCGGCTAATGAATATGTTAGCAAAAGTTGGGTCACCCTTATCTTTCTGGTGACTATTTTCTCATATCTAATTTGTGTAGCACCACACCATCATTCTGGTGACTACTTTTTCATATTTAATTTGTGTAGGCACTATGCCATCCTTTTAGTGACTACTTTTTTTTTGCATATCTTATTTGTATAGCACCGTGCATCTCTCCGGACTACTTTTCATATTTATTATGCGTAGTACCATGGGTTTTTTTCCGAACTACTTTTTCATATATGAGTTGCATAGCACTGTGTGTCTTTTCGGTGAATCAGATATGATTTGCGTGTTCCATTTGTCTTTCTGGTGACTCAAATTTGATTTGTGTAGGGTTGTGCAATCAATCCGATACTACCCATATTATTTCTCTTTTTCAATGGGGTCGTTCCATCAATTCGAACTATCCTATTTAATTTCTATTTTCTAGTTGGGTCGTGACATCATTACGACCCTACCTATATAATTTTATTTCTTAGATTGTGACCACTGCTAGCCATCAAACCTAATACTCCGACATATGAGTATGTTCGAGCCAGTTTTTCGGTGACTTGTTTAATATCGACTCATCAATTGATTCCAATATGATCCATATGCTTTATACTATGTTTTGAGCACTTTGTTGCTCAGGGGGAGTTCAGTAGCCTTGTATGTCGATTATGTGAGTCACTCTCCTTGTATGTCGATTATGTCAGTCACTCTATAGTTTGAAGCAGTCTTTGCAGGTTTTGTTTGGGAAGTTCAACACTGAAATTTAATCTTTGTGTTTCCTGACATTATGCATCAAATCCAGTATTTAATGAGAAGACAATCACATTGAGATTGACTGTCAATTTTGTGAAGTCGACTGATGAACTTGCGAATATCTCACACCAAGCCCCTCATCGGTCCTCGTGTTAATTACATTTGTAACAAGCTAGGCACATGAATTGTATGCACTAGCTTGAGGGGGAGTGTTGGAATAGGAATAGGTTTATATAATCCTATTGGTATAGGAATAGGTTTATACAGATCCTATTTGAATAGGAATAGGTTTATACAATCCTATTAGAATAGGAATATGTTTATACAATCCAATTAGAATAGGAATAGGAATACTAAATAGTATCCTACTACTTTCTCGAAAATTAAATAAATAGTATCCTATTTGATAAAGGATATTATTCTATGGTCTATAAATAATAGAGTCTCATGTAATAATGTAGACACAACAACAATTCAATAATATTCTTTTCCTATATTTCTCACAAAGTTCAATATGATTTTAAAAGATAACCAATAATATCTCTTGTATTTGTTGTTTCAAGTAGAAGCCGTTGCAGAAACCAATGAACTGGTGATGTTGGATGCATGACATTATTAATTCCTTGTATTGCCCTTTTATTAGATTAGTTTATGTATTTCCTGCTTAAAGGAAATTGATATTAATTGAGAGCAGTGAACAGACAGTGTTTTACTGATAACATGGCTAGATCAAGGAAAATCTCGTGGAAGACGACAGTATATTGCAAAGAAAGAAGGTTAATAATGAGCGAGAGGTTTCTGATTAAGTACGCGTGAATGGACGATAGTTGAGGGAATACGCATGAGGAGAATGTTGTTTCTTTTACAGTCACGGCTCCGAAATTGTGAAGAAAGCTAATTTCACTGAGTTGCATGCATTAGGAATGAGATATGCCTGTACGTGTGTTCATTGTTTTATTATCTAAGTGGTGGCACCTTAAAACTATTGTTGATGCTTGAAATCTCCTGTAAATTTGCTTACTTTCGTATTGCTTGTGACACAGGACTTTTGATATATGATGAGGCACTGGAGATGAGTTGAACTGGCTTGTCGCTGGAGTTTTTTGATACCATATATAGTCAATGGCTCGCAAAGGAAACCGACAGAAATACAGAAAAGGAGTTTCAGATTCTGGATCTGGATTGTTAAATGAGAATGAAAACAGTAATCTGACTGAGGCAGAAGGCAAAAATGCTGAAGAACTTTTTAATGGTAACCTTTCTGGCATATCTATAACAGAGAGCTTAAACAATAAACATGAAAGTGAAGGCAAGGAGAAAAGCAAGAACAAATCTAGAAGATCACTGAAAAAGGAAAAGGAAGGTATTGATACATTGTCAATTCCAGAGGAAACAGGGCCAGAAGTCACTGATGCAGGAATTTTCCAAAATTGTAAAAGTGGAGGGGTGGATTCTGAGTCAGGAAAAGGAATTGATACATCTCCACACTCTAGTAAGCACTCAGATAATTTAAAGGGATGTTTTGGTCACTTTGGAACAGGACTGGATGGAGACAATACATTAGAAAATTTTAAAGTGTCTATGATGGTTGTTTTTAGGAACTTGATGACGTTGGCTTTGTCTGCCTCAAAGGTATCAATTCAGTGGTTAGAGAGGTGGAAACCGTTGCTTGACCCTTTAAAGAGCAATTTATTAGTTGCAATTGGGTATGTTCAAGAAAAGGGTCAGCAAGCATACCCTATAGTGTTTAGGTGGATCATGCATTTTGGAAATATAATGCTTTTATTATCAATGGTTTGGTTGGATTGTGCCCTTAGAGGAATTGAGTCCTTTCTGTGTATGGGGATGACATCAATTCTCTCAGTCATATGGTGTGGTGTTCTTTCTTTGATTGCAGCCGCTAAATTCAAGTTTCTATTGATTTTGGTAAGCATCTAGCTTCTGTTCTTGTGTGGATAGCAACATTATCTACCCCTGAGATGATAAAAGGTGTTTGTAAGCATAAATATATAACCCTAATTGCTTCTCAACTTTGTGTTGACTAATGAATGATTTCCTGCTGAACCAAAAATAGTTTTGAGGAGCTCTGGTTTTTTCTTATTATTGAAGTCACTGAATTAAGCGACTTATAAAATGTGTGAATTTGTTAAAAAAAAAATTGGACATTAATCATTGCATTCCACTTTTTGACTTTGGCCATTTCATGCTTTACGGTTCTATTAGTTGTGTTTTGCTGATTTTGATTCTGTATACTTTGTTCCGTTTCCTTCAGTTGATGATTGAATTACTGAAGGTGGTCACAATAGTGTCTTAGACTTTAACTTTGTTCAATTAGTATATTGATTTTGTGAGTTATCGCGGTTATGCTCTGGCTTTGTGTCTTCTTTCTAATTCTTGATTAGATTCCTTCCCTTAAACTGCATAATTTCTTTGAAACATTTCAATATCTTGCTGTAATGAATTCGTCTTAACATTCAGGCAGTAGTTGCTGTTATTGGACTTCTTACTGGGTTCATCATCGCATTTCTAGGAGTTGCTGCAGTGAGTATCAGTTACTTGTGGTTCTATGGAAGATTTTGGGCAGCAGTTCTTCTGGTCTTGAGTGGAGGTGATTGTTTTCAAGTTTAGTGTTGAGTAGGGGTGGCAAAACGGGTAAAATTTATGGTTATCCACTCGACCCAACTCATTTTGAATGGGTTGGTTATCCAATTATTTAAAAGTTGATCAAATATATATATCCCATATAATCCATTATAAAATATGGATAAGAAAATAGATATTCACCAATTACAATCCCCTTAAATTATATAAGAATGTAGGAACCTCTAAAAAGTTCGCTTATTAAGGGTGTGTTGTTATGAAGAATTTTTTTTTCCAATTTTCTCATGTTGGTTTATTTAAATGTTTTGGATTTTGTTTTCAACTGGACTTACATTCCTCTAATTTAAGAAAAATGACTTCCATACTTTAAGTGAGGAAAAAAATTTAAAACTTCCCTTAAATTAGGAAAATATTTTCCAGGGAAACATGAAAATATTTCCTTCACAACCAAACACACCCTAAAAGGTGAAAAAGAGAAAGAATAAAACTTGTAATTTGGAAGTACTTATGATCCATTGGGTTTGCCCAATTTTATCCATATCAAATATGGGTCGAGTCAAATATTTTATTTATTTTCACTTGACTCATTTTTGATCAATCCATATCCGACTCGACCCGCCTGTTTGCCACCCTTAGTGTTGAGGATTTCTTTTTTACTTTTTAGTTTTATCCACCAAGTGTTGTTTTTCTTTAAATGTAGGAGCTCTTTATAGGTTGAAACATGAACGGCTTGCAATGTTTGTCATAACTTCGTATTCTGTATATTGCGCATGGACATATGTTGGATGGATAGGTTTAATCTTCATATTGAATTTGTCATTTATTTCGAGTGATGTTCTCATGTTCTTCTTAAGAAACAATGTAAATGAGCAAAGAAGGGCCCACACCTTTCCTGATCAAACAACTGGAGTACAAGGTGAACCTAGCTTCTGTTCGAGTGGATCAGTGCCTCCATCTACTGATGATGGGTATGTTCATCCTGTTGATCGTGACACTGGCATCCCTTCAACTAGTGGATCTGATGTTGAGATGACTTTCGAAGATGAAGTTCTTAGATTGTTAAACAGTACAGATCACTATTCAGCACTGGGCCTAATGCGATTTCAGAATATAGATGCTTCAGTTCTCAAGAGAGAATATAGGAAAAAGGTGATGGTTTATATCTTCGTGAAAATAATTCACTAAAAATATCTGTCTCTGATATTTCTGGAGTCATGCTTTTTGAAGTCTGATAATGCTTTCATTAGAAATGCTCTGCTATCGAAGTGAAATAACTAATCAGCTAAATAATATCTCCTATTAGGCAATGCTGGTCCATCCTGACAAAAATATGGGTAATGAAAAGGCTGCTGAAGCTTTTAAGAAACTTCAAAACGCCTATGAGGTACAAGTTTTGTCCTGTGATTTGAGTTTTTTTATCTAGTATTGATCCTGCACTTGATAAGAATTGGATTGTTTCAGGTTTTACTTGATTCTTTAAAACGAAAAGCATACGATGATGAATTGAGGAGGGAAGAGCTGGTAAATTACCTTCATCGGTTCCAAAGTCCTTCTCAAAAGGTTGGAACTAATATAATTGAGTCATTTAAGTAGTTCATCGGAAGTCAGATCTTTTACATTTTATGTATAAGCCAGATACACAGTGAGACCTGCAAAAAGAATTTTTGTTTCAATTTGTGCTATTTCCTTTGCGTCAAAGTAATTTCCTTTTCTATAGGAGAAACGAACTCTAATAATATCTAATTGAAACATGAGAATGGTCAAGTCCTTGACAAATCTCATGTTTTGTGAAATATCTTTAGTTCTTTGTTTTCTTCCGAAAAAGAGAGCTTAGTGTCATGGACTTAGAGTATTTGCTAAGACTCCGTGCGACACTTGACAACTTACTCACGAATCTTTCACGACCTTGTAAGCTTAAGTAAGCCTTTAAGACTCGGAACGCTTAGAGAATGCAAAGAAAGACTTAGAAAAAAAAGAAAGAGAGATTTGAAGAGCTTTGGAAGATTGTTTTACAACTTGCTTGGTGCCTTGGCAAATGAGGGGCACCTCTGTTTATACTACTTCCTAGGGAATAAAGTGCAATTAATATTTACTTTACAAGTCTCTAAAATATTTACACTTTGGTCTCTTTTCTAGAGAATTCTAAATTACTTTGGGACCTTTTCTAGCCTTCTTGAGAGTTATAAAATGTTCTAGAGTTCTCCGCACAACTCTAGAGCAATCTGCCCCTTTTCGGACGCGAAATCAGGCTGAAATTGTGGCGGTACGTCACACGCTCCCCTACCTGATGATGCGACAACCGCGGCGCATTGCTGTAAGAACTCCTGGACTTTGTCCTTGAACTGCCACAAATCTTCATATTTCTCCCATGTGGTCTCTTTCGGAGTTTGTCCCTTCCAATGCACAAGGAACATGGCGCTGGCGTGTTGACCTCGCCTTCGTTTGGCTTGATAATCCATGATAGCTTCGATCTCCCGATCGTGCGAAGTAGTGACAGTAATGGGAGCCCGTTGTGATCGGTTCCGGTTAGGATCCTCCTTGTCCTCATGTTATGGCTTGAGGACGCTTGCATGAAATACAGGGTGGATCTTGAAGTGTGGAAGTAACTCCAACTTGTATGAGATCTTGTCGACCTTGGCAACGATTTTGAATGGACCCTTATATTTACGCACTAAGTTTTGATGAATGCCTCTTAGAGCCTGTCTTGTGTTGAAGTTTACCAAGACCATGTTGCCTTCTTTATAGTCCGTGGGACGACGCTTGCGGTCGGTGAACTTCTTCATCTTTTTTGCTGCCTTGTCCAAGTAGGACTTGGCAGTGTCAAACTGCTCCTCCCATCCCTTGGCAAGATGGTAGGCACCCAAACTTTTTCCCTCAAAAGCAGTCGGCAACCAATGCGGAGTTTGGGGTTGTTGGCCTATCGCCAACTCAAATGGTGTGCGCCCGGTGGACTTGCTCCTCTGCAAATTGTAGGAAAACTGCACCATATTTAGGAGTTTGGCCCAATCCTTTTGATGCGCACTAACATAGTGCCTTAGATAGTACTCTAGTAGGGTGTTGACGCGTTTGGTCTGGTCGTTGCTCTGCTGGTGGAAACTTGTGGAGAAGTGAAGCTTCGTGCCCAGTATAACGAACAACTCTCTCCAAAAGTTCCCGATAAAGCGGGGGTCTTGATCGCTAATGATATGTCTCGGCAACCCCCAATATTTCACCACGTTCTTAAAGAACAATCGAGCAACCTTTTTTGCCGTGCAACCGCCTGTGGCGGGCATGAAGGTAGCATACTTTGAAAACCTGTCCACCACGACCATGATAGTACCAAACCCGTCAGACTTCGGCAAGGAAGTGATGAAGTCCATGGTCACGCTTTCTCATGGGCGTTCTGCTACGGGTAGTGGCTCTAGTAACCCTCCCGTTTGCCTTTACTCCACCTTGTCTTGTTGGCACATAAGACAAGTCTGCACATAGCACTCGATATCGTCCCGCATGCGTGGCAGAAGTAAATAGCCTCGATCAGTGCCCTCTTACGTCGCTGTCCCGGATGCCCAGCTCACAGTGTGTCGTGGCTTTCCTTTATGATGCGCTGCCTGATAGACACGAACTTGGGTACATAAACCCTCCAACCGGTATTGAGCAAGAAGCCATTTTCTACCCAAAAGCGCCTGGTTTTTCCTTGGACAGCTAACTCCATTAGCCTCTTGGCCTCTGGATCGTGTTGCCTGCCATCCTTGATTGCATCTTGAATGTCACAGTGACTAGTAGTGATGGCAGCAAGCTCGACCTTCCTACTTAGTGCGTCGGCTACGATGTTGCCCCTTCCTGGCTTTACTCCAAGACGTAGTCATATTCTGCCAAGTAAGTCTTGTCATCTAGCTTGCGTTGGGGAGATCTTCTTTTGAGATTGGAAGTAGCTAGTGGCAACGTTGTCGGTCTTGACCACGAACTTGGAGCCTAATAAGTAGTGTCTCCACGGGTGTAGGCAATGTACAATGGCCATCATCTCTTTTTCCTTCACCGTATAACACCGTTCGGTCTCATTTAGCTTGCGGCTTTCAAATGTGATTGGGTGTCTATCCTGCATTAAGACTCCCCCACCAATGGCAAAGTCTGACGCATCCGTGTGTATTTCGAAGGTCTTGGAGAAGTCAGGTAACGTCAAGACCGGCTCTTCTGTCAGTGCGGCCTTAACGCCTTTTGTCACTCCTTGCTCTAAATCCATGGCTTATTCTTCTTTAACAACTCAGTCAGTGGAGCGACTTTAGCGAAGTAGCCACTGATGAACCTGCGATAGTAGTTCACAAGTCCAAGGAATGATCGCAGCTCGGTCACCTTCGTGGGTGCCTCCCACTCTTGGATTGCCCTAATCTTCTCCTCGTCCATCCGTAGTTCGCCGTGGCTGATAACATGGCCTAAGAAGTGCACCTCGGGCTGGGCGAACTCGCACTTCTCCCGCTTGACGTAAAGCTGGTTCTCTCACAAGACTTGGAAGACTTTATTCAGGTGCTCCACGTGTTCTTCTAAGGTGTTCCTATATATGACTGTCATCCAAGTACACCACTATGAACTGGTCCAAGTAGGGATGAAGGATTTCGTTCATTAGCGTGCAAAAGGTGGCGGGTGCGTTGGTTAAGCCAAAGGGCATCACCAACTACTTTTATGCTCTGTATCTAGTCAAGCACGCTGTCTTTGGCTCATCTCCCTCTGCGATGCGCACTTGGTAGTAGCCTTTCCTGAGGTCCATCTTGGTGAAGTACTTGGCCTGCCCAAGTCTATCAAACAAATCTACAATTAGCGGGATAAGATATTTGTTCTTAATTGTGACCTTATTGAGCGCCCGATAGTCGATGCATAAGCGCAACGATGCGTCTTTTTTCTTTTGGAACAACACTGGCGCGCCATAAGGTGCATTGGATGGACGAATGTGATCGGCCTCGAGGAGCTCCTTCAATTGCTTCCTTAGCTCCTCTAACTCAGGTGGAGCCATACGGTAAGGTGCATGTGCGGGTGGCTTGGCTTTGACCTCCAACTCTATCTTATGATCTACCTCGCGCCTCGGAGGTAGTCTTCGGCAGCTCGTCCGGCATCACGTTCTTGTTCTCTTCAAGGACAATCTCTATGATCGGTGGCAAGGAGTCTATAGTACCATTGTCTTCCTTCGAACTTGCAATGGTAGCTAAGAACGTCGGTTCTCCTTTCTTTAGGCCTTTCACGATCTACATGGCCGATAGGTGGGTGTGTCCTTCCTTCTTTGGTACCTTGACTAGAGGTACCATGCATGACCCTTCCTGTTCCATCACCATGAGTTGTTGGAGGTAGGGGTCGATCATCGTGTGGCAGCGCTGGAAGAACTCTTGCCCGAGAATGATATCAATTATGTCTAAAGGAGCGACGGTAAAGTTTGTTTTACCTTGCCACTTTTCCAACGTGATGCTCACTCCTTGGGCGACCCCGCATACGGGAGTCGATGGGGCATTAACTGTCTTGAGGCGGGTGTTGCTTGGCACAAAGATCAGCCTTAACCTCTCTGCTGCCGTCTTGGTCATGATGTTGGCTTTTGCTCCGGAGTCTACCATGGCACGAGCTGGTCTTCCATTTATGGAGATGTCTACATACTGCGTGCTGAAGTCTCCTGGCTTCTAGGTCTGCTTAGCTATCGCACCACACAATCCAACCATGTCCAACTGCGTCGTGCCCGCATCATGTCCTTGATCTTGTGCGTACCTCTCCTTCCGTTCGCGTAGGATGGCACCGAGGTTCTTCATTTCGGGCACCTGGCATAACCGTGCGGTCTACCGCATATGTAGTACCCATCTCCTTTGCGCACGAATCGCTTGATGTCCGGCCTGTGGGGGTCGTGTTGCTTGGGGTGTTCCTGCTGCTCCTTGCCTCGGCCACGGTCTCCCCACCTTTGGCATGACTACTTCTTGCATTTCTGCCCTTCGCCTTGTCATGCCGTTCATGCTTGAAGTCCGTCGAGGACTCGGCTTGTGTGATGGCTTCGTCTATGGTCTTGACCTGACGCCGCTCCAACACCGTCTTGGCCCAGTTCTGCAGTCCGTCGATGAAGTGGAACAACATGTCTTCGTCCGTGAGGTTGGAAATTTGAAGCGTTAGAGTTGTGAACTCCTTCACATACGCCCGAATGCTTCTCGTTTGCCTCAATTCCCGGAACTTGCGTTTAACCTCGTACACGACGTTGTTAGGGAAGAAGGCTTTCTTGAATTCTTCGCGGAATTGCTCCCACGTGTTGATGGTGCGTGTCCCCTTCCCGATCTCGACCTCTTTGCGCCTCAACCATAGCTTAGCCATCTCGAACAAGTACAACACGACAGTGTTGATCTTGTTCTCGTCGCTTCTCACTCGACTACACTTGAAGCAATTCTCCAAGTGCCATAGAAAGTTTTCCACCTCTTGAGCGTCACGGACACCCTTGAATATAGGTGGGTTGGAGCCTCGACCCTGGTCTCCCTATCACGGTCAGGTGATGCAGATCCTCCAACATCTACGCCTTCCTTGATTGCTTTTATTTCGGCCTTCAAGGTCTCAATCGTGCTAAGTGCTTCTGTAAGCTGACGCTCCAAGGAAGTGATGGTCTCCTTGGTGTTAAGCACATCCATAAGCCGACACTCCAAAGAAGTGATAGCCTCCTTCATCTCGAACTCGGCCCGCTGACGACCTTCCAACTCCTTACGGATGTTCTCGGTCTCCTCAAGGGTGAAGTCCTCAAGGGTCTTGAACTTGCCGTCTGCCACGTTCATGCGCCGGCCTAAGATCTCGATGGCCTGTCTCACCACTTCCACCCTTGCGACCCATTCTTCTCCAGCGGTGACGTCTATGGCATCTTCGTCACTTGCCTCGGCAGTCGAGGGTGGATGAGATGTTAGCGCCTCGCTAGGTGTGAGTTTGGGAAGCACCTCCTCATTATCCTTTTGATGTTCTTCCCCTTTCGATTCTTCTTACCACCATCCAGAAGGACGTTAGTGGTGCTAGTGCCTTTTACGTCTCCTTCGGTAGCCATTCCCTTAATATCAAACCGCGCTCTGATACCACTTTGTCACGGACTTAGAGTATTTGCTAAGACTCCGTGCGGCACTTGACAACTTACTCACGAATCTTTCACGATTTTGTAAGCTCAAGTAAGTCTTTAAGACTCGAAACGCTAAGAAAATGCAAAGAAAGACTTGGAAAGAAAAGAAAGATAGCTTTGAAGAAGGCTTTTGTATTGCTTTGGAAGATTGCTTTACAACTTGCTTGGTGCCTTCGCAAATGAGGGCACCTCTATTTATACTACTTCCTAGGGACTAAAGTACAATTAATATTTACTTTACAAGTCCCTAAAATATTTATACTTTGGTCCCTTTTTTAGAGAATTCTACACTACTTTGGGACCTTCTCTAGCCTTCTTGAGAGTTCTAAAATGTTCTAGAGTTCTCCGTACAACTCTAGAGCAATCTGCCCCTTTCCGGATGCGGAATCAGGCTCAAATTGTGGCGGGATGTCACATTAGTCTCACCTTAAGCTGAAGAACCCATCTGGTGAAACGTATCTTAACAATAACTACTTTAAGTAATAATGGGTTTCTCATGAGTCTTTTAGTCTTTACTCTTTTGCCTCTTTGCCAGCTGGGCTCGAATGTATATGAATTAGCTCCAGTAGGTTCATCATATAAATAATGACATCTATTAGTAAATGTCTTCCTTTAAATGCAGTTTTATGTCAACTTCTTATTTTTTGGTCCCAAGTTGTATTTTAGAGAAGTATCATCTTATATTAGGAAATATTTTTGTAAAGTTCTCTTGATAGTGGGATTGTAATGTTTGATTATACTTTTACTTGACTACGGGTCATGCTTAACCCTTATCTCAAATAATTTCAGGGTAGAGGCTATGGATTCTTCAGCTCTGGTTTCACTCAGACAGAAGCTGCGGGCGAGGATCCACTTGGAGAAGCTCGACGAATTACTTGCAAAAAGTGTGGCAACTTTCATGTCTGGGTTGTCACTAAGAAAACTAAGTCCAAAGCAAGATGGTGCCAGGTTTGCCCTCCAGTCACAGTATAAGCGTGTTATAAATTCTTGAATTCTGTGCACTTTAGCATACATAGGTTGTCCTCTTCAACTTAGGTTCTTGCAAGGACATTTATTTTTCTCTTCCATTCATAGGAATGCAAAGATTTTCATCCAGCAAAAGACGGAGATGGATGGGTTGAACAGCCTTCACATCCATTCTTTTTCGGAGTGCTACTGAAGGTATCAACTAATTTGATCAAAAAGCAAGAACAAAAAAAGCTTTTGAGGAGACATCTTTCATGATGAATCTCTTCTTTAAATATTTTGTTCTCTTTAGTTATTTCCTCTATCTGTCATCTTGTTTATATGTTACCCTAGTGATCTCCACCAATCTGCGCAGGTAGATAATCCTGTTGCCTATGTTTGTGCTGATAGCAGGATCTATAACGCAACTGAATGGTATATATGTCAGGTAGAGTTTTCCTTCTCATGATTTAAAAGTTTTCGATGTTCCGTGGATGTGGAATTGAATTGGTCTAGGAATTGAGAAGAACTTATTGATAGCACTATAAAGGTCAAAGTGCATTACTGTAGTCATCATTGAGTTTTTTCGCTTTTTATCATCACGGTAAGGTGTGGACTTCGCTAGCTTTCTGCAAATCTCATGGGAGAACTGAAGTTAATTGTATGATTTGGGCTCACATATCCCAATTTCCCTGGGTATGTTGTTGGGCTCACATATCCCAATTGAATAGTCATTTACGGTAAAACTTCACTAAATTAATACTCGATTTATTAATAATCTCTCTAAGATAATATTTTTCTCTGGTCCCGACTTGGGCCAATGGAAAATATCACTCATTTCAATAAGATATATAATGGAAAATATCACTCATTTCAATAAGATAATATATTTTCTGAAGAGCCCTATATAAATATATGGTCCCATTAATATTATAAATTAATAATCACTAAAAGTACAAATATATCTTAAGATAATTTAGTGAAACATGATTGTCTGGTGTTCTATTTTTTTTTTTTGGTTAAAATTTAAATCTTGTTGAATCCCATCTAACTTATTTTCTTGCATTCAAAAGTTTGTGTTGTCTTTTTGAACTGCATCATAAAATTGAGGAAGAGTTCTAAATGTAATAAGTGTTTCTTGACCGTAGCTTGTTCCAAAGGTATTGTATCATCTTCTACTTTATCATCAAAATGTTTTTTTTAATGGTATCCACAATTTCTTATGAGCTCTGGACCTATGAACATGTATCATTTTCACCCATTCAACAGGTTATTAACGTCTATTTTATTGCAGTAACCGATATCATTAATCATGATCAAGTTCATGAATGACGTTTTCTTAAGCGGATTCATTTATATTCACTGAGATTTCATTCCCAAATGAATTTTGCGGTGTCGAAACTCTTTAAATCAATAAACATTAATTTATTGATTAAATCATATCTCTATTTCGTGGTCCCACCTATATTAACTCAGTAAGGTTTTATTGTATGTCTCTTATTTTTTTGGGGAAGAAGGGCTTCTGTCTGACTGATTCTAATGCCATCATAGTTACTTAAGCTTGGACCAACTTCAGGTTTATCTTCCATGGGTACTATACTGTTCTTTTCTCCATATTTAGGAAATATCAACTCCCATGGATGAGGATTTTTCTGAGTGGACAGAAAATGCTCATATACAGGAATAATTAGCAGTGTAGAATCATAGAATGGGTCTTATCCAAAAATATGGATCCCCTGTTTGCTTCTATGTTTCCACTATAAGTTTGTTATATGCCCATGTTTGTTTTCTTGCTCAAGGAAGACTCTACAGAGAGATCTCCTACTCCACCATATTGTGACAATTTTAGCCACAAATTTGTCATTTTTGTCTATCTTGAAGTTTGCCTGATAACAATGAAAAAAATGGCCTTGTTGTTTTAAACACACCCTGTATGCCTCCTTACGTTGTAGTTATTAAAGTGGAAGAGTGAACCTTTTCCACAAGCTCTTTTAAGGTGGTTAATTCATCAAAAGACCTATTTAAATGCCCGCGGGACGGGTCTACCCTCTTTGTACTCTACATTATGGCTTGAAGATTAATTCACTTATGCTGGTTGTGTGACAGGGGATGAGCGTCCGGTCAACAGTCACAAACCAAGCTTCCATGTAAATACTAGTGTAACCTTGAAGAACAGCAATGGGAAGAGAAGTAGCTCAGGACAAAAAGGTGGGATGCCAATGCCAAATATGGAAGAGAGCATGACCGAGGAAGAATTTGTCGAGTGGTTACAGAATGCTGTACAAGCGGGTATGTTTGATGATTTTGATGGCAGCACGCCACAGAGCCCATCTACACCAGCTGGAAGTACCTCCAAGAGTAGTAGTAGCAGTACAAGCAACGGTAGTGGAAGTGGAAACAAGAGAAAGAAAAAGGGGAAGAAGCAATGGTAGTATGAAGCTCACTCTGATCCTGCCTCCTTGAATTATTCAAGGACTGAGACGGCCAGATGAGAGCCAAAATTAGCTGATACTAGCCTGGCATTGACTTGACCCCATGATTTCTGTTAGACGCAGAATCGTCGTCTAAGCATTTTCTGGGTCCGTTTTAACAAGCGACTTGCCTTCCCCAACAGGTGGCCACCGACTAACTGTCGTCCTCCACATTGGGGTAAAGTTTCCCTACCGTCTTTCTCCTGCAGTGGGCACCGCGAGCAGCGAGCGAGCATGCCTGTGGCCATTCCATGTGGCCTCCCCCCAGCAACCAAGCTTGTGATTAACACCTTCCGCTTCCACATTTGGCTGCGGGTTTTCTGTCTTTGCCTGGTTGTGCTGCAAATCGTACCAGTTGGCCTTTTAACTACCGAAATTCAGCCACTCCAGTGCACAAACTCAGCCACAAATGGTGGCGGCTGTATGGGCAAGGGAATCTATTTGCTGCTGATGGTGGCCCTCTATCGACTAAACTTCGTACTCCAATCAAGAGATGAATTTCGGTAAACCTAACATACGACAAAACGCTTATATATCCCGTATTTGTAATATTTCAAAACCAAGACCAGAATTGTTGACTAACTTCGTCATCTAGAGTAGAAAACAGTATCCGTACGGATTTCACAATTCAAAACCCCACTCAAGAGACCTCTACAATGTTTCCATCTCGTCTTCCCCCACAATGATAAACTTCTCACCGTCGCTCAATCGCTTTATTATATCCCCTTTTGATCAACGGCATCACCCCTCTTGGATCCGGTTGTAGTCTCCTTGTAAAATAGCCTTGTGCTCAATTGTCCTCTTTTGTGTCGTAAGGTCGTGGTTTTCACTGCACTTACCCTGCTAGTATGACTCCTGTTTCTTGCACCTTTACATGCTGTTGGTCCAACGCCTTCCATCACCCTCTCTTTGTCCGCCCCATCTTTCTGACCTTCTGTCCCAATTCACTAGCCTCACGTCACTTCATACACTATCGCACCTCCCGGCCTTGCTCTTTTCTTGAGGCTTGACATTAATCCCACCCCACTTTTGTCTTTCGAGCAGCCGACCAATCACCCGCTCCTTTTTCTCTTGACTTCTTATTTCTCGCGCCTTTTTAGCAAGCTTTCCCTTTTCTTGTTCGCTGTGTTTTTTTTCACACTACTCCTCTCCCCCCCCACTTTGCATTTGGCCCCCCCGTTGCGCTTGTCTGTCTTCTCTTTCGTTTTTTGCTGTTGGCGTTGTTTTTTCAATTCATGCTCCTTTTCTTGTCTAAAACTTTGTGACCGGTTTGTTTCTGGAAGACAGTGAAGCGAAAACGGATCCCGATTTATACCAACCTAACTTCCGTGAGGCAACCTTATTGTTTGGGTAACAATTGTCCCCACTCCTTTGACCGTTTTTGAACCACCTTGATCCACGGCGGGTGTGGCCCCTACAACATCAGTACCACCCCCCGCATTAACGCTAAGCCACGCACTACTTCTTCTCCCTGCTGCGTTTTGTGCACTCCTCTCGTGTCCTCCACCCTACCAAAAAGACCCCCCCGGAACCTTCACTCCCCCCAGCCACCACACAAAATACCACTCGCCCAGACATGTCACCATCACCCCCAAAGCTCCCGAGGCACCTCCTTGACTTGTGTCTTGCCTTGACATCGTGACGCACATCCACACCGCCACCTCCCTTCCCCCTTTTGCCGGTCTTTCCGGGCCCCCCACCCCTGGTGTTTTCCGGTCTTGCTCGCTCTCTTTTGGGGGCTTCCCCGCCTTTTTTTTTCCCTTGTCTTTTTCCCGTCCTTGGTCTCGTCTTCCTTGTGCCCCTCTTCTTACAGTATCCCTGCAGGAAGGTCAAGGGGTGTTGTGGAGGGCTCTCCTGGGCTTACTGCACCGCGGATCTATGTGTGGGTAGCCATGGACGACGGTTTGAGATACGAGGGCTAGCAGCAGAAGGCAATGATGTATGGGAGAGTCACGAGCACGGGAAGTGTATGACGTGGTAACTTCGCTCCTTTCCCTTTCTTGCAGGACCAGACGATGGAGGAAGATGCAGAAGACCCCAACGAGACATAAAAGTCCAAACCGACCAGAAAAAAAACGGGAGAAAAGCCATCAGCACCATTCCCCCCCCACGCCCACCCCCCCACCAACCACACGCCCCCCCCCCCACTCCCCACGAACCCCAAACCACCCACACACATCCAACCCCCCCCCCCCGGGGCGCCCTCCCCCCGAAACACCCGGACCCGGCTCAACGAACTCAGGCATCCCCATACTTCTGTAGTGCACCACTGCCTTTTGTCCCACAACTCCCCATCATCCACACCCACCAACCCTCCCATAGGATGCATCATCTCGACCACATTAAACTTAATGAAGTACGGTGCCCAATTAAAACAAGCACCGAAAACGTGAAGAACACGACACCTCTAAACCAGGAGACTCGTGGGCGAAAAACCAACGACACAAACGAGACAGCACAGGTACATTACATAACAACCCTATAACAGGACCAAATACAACACGCAAAAGAACACAGAGAATTTGTAAGAATGACAGTAAACGAACGGGTAAAAGAAAAATGACTCAACGAGGATGTCCACAACTCCAAGATTTAGGATACACACCCGAGAAACATCAAAACCAAGAAAGACCAGAGTGAGTAAGAAAAGGGCACAACCAAATTTATGCACACAACATAGTAACCAGTTCACTAACACTCAACATTCCATCACACACACCAACCCTAGAACTCACCCCGGCCACCCACAGCTGAAAAAAGCCGACCGCTGAATACAACACATCCCCCATCACACAAAACCCCCCCACCACACGACCCACCAAAAAGCATTTCAAACAGCGCCAGAGCTGACCCCGAGACAATCATCAAGAGAGCGAACGAAGACACAACCCAAATATATGTCCGTAGCAAACCAAACTTACAGACCCGCCAAACCACCAGCAAGGTTTTGCATAACCACCAGCTATCCCACCATCACAACACATTCGCAACCATTCCTGTCGCGGGTGTATTGGAACAACCACCTTTCTTCTGTGTGTCTCCAACCCAGCACAACATACGCACAACACCCAATCACCTCACAATGCACTGCGAAGTGAAAGCCCGCGGTTAACAGCCTCTGATGCTGCCTTATGTCCTAATCCCCCAGACACCCCCTAGAACGGGATAATCGACGGGATTTTATAACACAGAACGCTAGTTATGGCACAATATGGCTATCTGAGTAAAGAATCTTCTCGCTCTGCTTCTTCCCCATCCTCCAGATATATGCCAGCAATATCATCCTCCCAGTTTCAGGGCTATTGCACACATACTCAGCTTTCAGTAGCAGAAAGAGAAAGAAACACATTTATGAAGCCGGGACCATCAAACTCACTGTTGTTCCACCTATGGTGTAAACTGTACCCAGATGTTACTTTGCTCGAGCTCAACATCCCCACCAAAGATCAGCATGCACACAAAACCTGAAATCAGCAAGTCACCTTTTGCCTTTGCCAACCACAATGGGAAGTACTGGATGTACTCTCAGATATCTCAGACAGCCCTTCACAGCTTCCCACATCCTCTTTACAGGGTTGCCCCATGTACGCTAAAACTCCCACTGCATGTGCTATATATAGGTATCGTGAAAACCATTAGCATAATCAAACTACCACTGTTGAAGACTCTGGACACAAGTGCCATGTGATCACGCTACCTCACGGCAGTCCTTGGGATGCCTGCCTCCTTTGAGAATGTTAAAGTGATTTGCCAATGGAGTAGGTTTTGATCATTAAACCTGATCGGCTCAAACCCTTCTCAATGTACAACTCCTGAGATAGATTAAAGTGCCAACAGATCTATCCGAGAATCTTTCATCCCCAAAATCTGCTTAGCTGACCCAAAATCTCTTCAATCTAAACGCTTTGCAGACACCTTGTCTTCAAATGTTAATCTCCCTCATGACTAGATCTTGCAATCAACATATCATCCACATACAAGATAGGAAATTACATATGAATCAGTGTATTCTTGAAGTAAAGTAACAACACGGATCCTTTTACAGCTTTGCTAATCCACATCTGATCATTGAATGAGTCAAATGTTTTGTACCACTGCTTATTGGTGCTTGCTTTAGTCCCATACAGTCCTGGTGAGCGTGACAACACCATGTGTTCCTTGCCATGGAACACAAATCCGTCCGTTTTTGCTGCAATTAACTCTTTGTCCAGATCTCCATGTAAAAAAGCTGTTTTACATCCATTGCTTAGATGCAAATTCTCCGATGCAACAAGACTCTACAAAGAATTCAAATAAGGTTTTAAATTCACAACAGGAGAAAATTATTTCTAGCACTAACAATACTTTCTTTGTGAATATCCTTTTAACCACTAACCGATCCTGAACCTTCTTGTGCAATATTGGTTTCAACAGTCTTTTTGATTCTTAACACCCACTTGTTCAGCAAAAAGCTATCTTCCCTGCAGCGTTAACTCAGTAACAAAACAAAAACATGGGTCGTTCTGTCTCAAGGGAGGGAAGTCATATCATCACCATGGCGTCCTGGCTCCACTATTCTTGATCGAATCCTCCACCTGTAGGGGGGCCTCTCTCTCAGCAACTCATCAAAAAGACTTGGTTCCCCCTCATCATGTAGTAATTAAAGTTGTAATTGAAGGTGAAATTGTTGTCAATGAAGGGGAATGAAATATACCCTATCTGGGTGTGCCCCCCTCCTGATTGGTTCTAGATGTATCATTAACAACCTGCGCAGGTGTAACCTTGCTCATTCAGGAGATTCTTCAGTTAGGTGTTGGTTTGGAGTGTATCTTGCCATCGCTTGCTTCGGAATCTCTTGGGTCTACTCTTCTCCAAACTCAAACCTTCCCTCAAACTCCCACTTGCTTTTGGTAATTCTAGACCCTTCTGCTCTCTGTCTTGTACAGGACAGACTCATCAATCAACCGCACAATGTTCAGGACTTCTGTTCTTTCATCCCAAAACCTTTGTGTGTGTATTTGGAACCAAACAAATCATTAACCATAGCCTAGAAGTAAACACTTCACAGATGGCATCTAAAACTGTCTCTCTTTTTCTGTGGACAACCATAACATAAGACAGAGTGCCTTGGCTCGCAACCCAAAAAAAAGTTCCTCAAGTGTGCGTACTTGAGTTATTTCGTGTCCACCCCTCCTATGAGAATCTGGAACCCTAAAGGAACTGATGGCCCCTGGTGATGATCAATATGCAGTTGTGCTCACAGCATCCGCCCCAAAACGCCGTTCTTGGGCAGCACACAGGTTGTATTCTCATAATCCTTGCAAGCAAATTAACATGTTCTGTTCATCCTCTCAGAAATTTCATTCTGCCTTGCCTTAACAGGAAACTGTCTCTCAATTGATTCCTAAGCTGCACAGAATGCTTGAACTCTGATTTGTCATACTATCCCTCATGTCAGCATTAGGCATTGATTTCAAACCGTTCTGATTCTCCACTTCAAACTTCCACTTCTTGAAAGGTGCAAACAACATCTTGACTTATGTTCAAGAAGTCAACCCATCCTTCCTGCTGAATGAAATCATAAATGAAGGTAATACACATAGGATCCTCCAGTGATTGATAGTGGAGATGGTCCTTAAACATCTGTATGGACCATTTCCAAACCGCACTTTCTTGGCTCTCTAGGAGTCTTGGTGAAGCTTTACTCTTTTCTGTTTTCCCAGAAACACAGCTATCGCAAAGACCCTATCAATGACTTCAGACCCACTAATGCTCCTTTTGCAATCATTTCATATTCCATTCCTTTTTACACTCATGTGTCCAAAGTCTGTTGTGCCACAGACATGAACCGGACAGCACCTTCAGGCAACAACGGCCATGTTAATACACACTGCCAGTGGTATACAAGGTTCCAGATTTGGTGCCAAGAGTAACTACATAGCCACCTTTACAAATCTTCCACAAACCTTTCCCAAACTCTGCTGCATTATCCCGTGCTTATCCAATGACCAACGGAGAGATCAGATTTTCTTGGAGACCCAGCACATATATCTGACAGTCTCCAAGTCACTGGTTTCCCAGAATGGTGTCTTTATGGCAAACATCCCCCTTTCCTTCAATCTCAAAGTCTTTTTGTCAGCAAGCTCACCCTTTCCCAGTTTCCAGATTTGAAATTTGGAACCAAACTCCTTGCTTGGAGACGAATGGGGAAAGATGCACAGAATCAAAATCCATGATTCAACGGGGGGTTTACACTAAGGAGTAGAGTATCCCCCATGCCTATGTTGAATTTACAGAATAATTGTACTCCGAAATTTCTCAGATTCTAATTCTTCCTCTCGCTTTGTACCATTCGTCCGAAAACGTGCCCTTTGTTCTCCACACGTTCCAACAAGTCACGTTTGATTGTTCAGGGGATTTTCCTCGTTCTTTGATGTTGATCGACCATGTTGATTTGGGCCATTTTCGCTTACTTCTAACCATTCGGCAAAGCTGAGAGCATGCTCGATGAATCTCCAACTTCTCATTTGTGAATACTTTCGCTAAGAAACAACATCACAGATTTCACAAACTCCGTTTATCAGATCCAAGGAACTGCTAATCGTAGCAACAACAGTTTTTCCCAAGACTCGGGCAGAGATGACATCAAAATCATGCCTTAATTTCATCTTCGAAATTAATATTACAGAATTGAGTTAACTCACCAATCAATTGAACTTCGTTTATATTGATCAGAAAATGGATCCATTCTCAGACATCGTAAATTGCCAATCTACGCATCAAATCTACCTTGTTCATTGCCGACGGTTTTTTCATACAGCTTTGACAATTGCCTTCAACAGATTGGACATAGTTAGTATTGCTCCTTCACGATGTTGAAGCCACGTTCTGTTGACAAAGTCAAACCGGACAACCCTAGAGACTGACGCTCCTTAAGGTTTTCACTTCTCCACTTCATGGATTCTGGCTTCACCCGGTCAAACGATTCGTGAAAGATCTTGATGGTTACAAATAATATCGATCTGAATCTTCCAGAAACTGAAAATCGGATCCATCAAACTTCCTCGATTTAAAGCTTGAAGTATTCCATCTTCAGTGATTGTGTTGAATCTCCTAGCTTGATACCAGTGTTAGGATCGAATTCACGCACACACACTTGATGAATGAAGAACACATGAAATTTCAAGAGAAAGAGATGAGAGGAGATATAGAGAGAGGAGAGAAAAGAGAAAAAAACCCATATTTCGTGTGGTAAAACACCCGAGTAAACTTTCCACGGCGGTGAGGTATATTTATATTAATAAATCAGAGTATTTTTTGTTACAGAGAATAAATAGAGAATAAATAATAAAGCCTAAAATCAGGTTAAACCGCGTAAACAATTATATATATTAATCAGGCTCCACAACCTAACAAAAAATAGGAGGATTCATTCGTGAAAATCTATTTTCGAAATTCATTTTTCTACTGACAAGTCCCTTGAGAAGAAGACTATATATACAAAGTATTTTTTTTAAATAAAGTAATTAAGAAAATAACATAGAAAGACTTAGAGAAAAAATATTGCAATTTTGTCAAAGGAAATATTTTATTTATAATTCAGAGATATACATAATTCTTAGCTAAAAATAGAAAAATATGATATTAACTTATTAGTAAAATTCAAATAACTGATAAAATAACTAACTCCTAAATTCAAGTCACATAGAACTCTAATAAAGTAATATTAAAATCCTAAAAGTATCTAACTGTTTGCAATATCCCGAGACATATTTCTAACAGTAACACAACTTACACATTTTTGTACTAGTTTTAGGAGGATTCCTTAGAATGACAGAGCTACATTAAAACTCCAGCAAATTTACAATCTTGAATCTTGACACCTCCTCAACTCAACAATGTAATTCAAACTAAAATAATCCTTGAAATTGTAAATCACTTTAAACTTGCAGCAATTTTGTTGTGGTTGGTCTTTTAAGATTCTTCTTTCATCCAACTCTTTAGGTTTAAGATTAGCAAACTGGCCATCCATTCGCACGAGTTCTTCACAATATATTTGTTTAAGACTTTTATCAATACGTTTAATCCCAACTCCAATGTGATATCAATTCTTCTTTGATTTTAGATTTATTTCTAAACATGTTGTTTTTCTTTTTATAACACTGGATATTTTGGATCATGATAATATTGTTATCCAGGTTTTAGGTATAAAATCAATGTATAACAACTAGGAGTGTACAAATTCGAAATCAAAATTGCAAATTGAGTCAAAACGAAAAAAAAACCCGACTAAAAATTTGGTGTTGAAACAAAATCTAAAAATACTTAGGTTTGTTTGCTCTTATCTAGAAAAAAAATTAATCTGAGACTAAACCAAGTGACTCGACATTATATGTATAAATTTTAATTTTATTTTATACACAAAATATTTACTTTGATATAATTTCTAAATTTTCAAAATAACAATATTTTAGCATTTAATAGGACCCTTTAGCTACACTTTCAATATTAATTGAAATAAATATATTTTAGTTTGTCATAAAGCTGATTTATGTATTTTTCTTTTCTTTGCTTTAACTTGATAGAATACAATTAAGAAATAACAAATTGAAAAAAATCAGGGGAGAGACTGACAATTTTTTTTTTGGTAGAGAATCTCAATGATTCAGTAAAAACAACTTGTTATCTGTAATGAAACATCAAAAAGTCTAAAATTCTACACTAGGTAGAATTTTTCAAAGAAACCTAAAAGATAAAGGTCAACCTTCAAAATGACATCAAAGGAGCATGATGATCAAAGTAGAGATACAAATCAACCTTTCCTCTTATAAACGAACTATTTAATTCAAATATCCCCCAAGCAATCACCAAAAATGACACTTCACCCTTCGAATAAGACAAAGTACCAAACTACTTTATACTAAGCCTGACAATCTCCAGTAAATGACACTGTCTTTTCAATAAGACAAATGCCAATCTATTTTATACAAAGCCCGAATCCCATCACTAAATGACAATGTGTCCTTCCAAATAAGACGAAGAATCAAGATACTTTATACTGAGCCCGATAATCGTCTTTAAATGAGACTCTATCTTTCTAATAGGATGAATGTCTAAGTTGCTTTATGCTCTCAACTATTATGTCCAAAAAATAGCATGAGCTCGAAGATAGCATATGCCTAAGAAATTGCATTGTGTCCAAAGATTTCATGTGCCTAAAAAATTACATGTGTCCGAAAATTGTGTTATCCCAAAAATTGCATGAGATAGAGTTGTATTATGTCCAAAAGTTACATATGTTTGAGAAATGCATTGTGCCACAAGAATAATGACTTTTAGCAAGGGAAATTTAATCGCAATAAGTTCTATTTCGGTCGTTAATGGTTTATAACGATCGGATAAAATTTGGACGTTGCTGGTCGTTAAAAGTTTACGACCAATTTTTCCGGTCGTAAACCTTTAGTGACGGAAAAAATTCCGGTCGTTATATCACTTTTAACGACCAAATTTTCATTTCGTTAATTTTTTTTTCGATCTTAAAAATCTTAATTTACAATAACAAATTTGTTCTTTATAAGTGCTTTTAGAGGACAAATTTTACCTTCATTAATTGTTTGTAACTTTCAACAACCCAAAATCGTGATGATTCTTATTATTTAGTTATTATATGATTATTGTAAGAAAAAGTATAACAAACTAAATCAACACTTTCTGAGAAAATCAATATTTATACAATTACCAAAATATAGCTATCAAAAATTGTTGAATTATTATAACTTCTAACAACAAAAAAGAAACATACACGAATTAAAACATTTATAAACAACTTATAGGTCCCTCGTTTGCTAAAATCTTGCTCCTTAACATTTTATTATGTTGTTGATACTTGGTCTGCAATTTCCTCATCTATGGGTTCTTCTAACTTCAAAGACTCCATATTGTTACCTGTTAAAAATTGAGTTCACGTCAAGTACTAATAAATGTAACTTCTTTCTACAATTTAACAAAATACATTTTTTTATTAAATAGACAAGAAAAAAATATACCTGGCGCAATAAATATAATCTTCACCTAAATGAATTGAATAATCACTTGTTTTGTACATTGAGTTGCATTTAAAATTGATGAAAGCACAACCACCTGTAATAAGGTTAGACAGTAACAAAATTCATATAATTGCTCAACTCATTTTACCAGAAAAAGTCACTCGCTTGTCTCCACCTCTACAATAACCTATGATTTTGCACACATGCATATCAATCCTTAAAGAAGGTATAAAAGTAAATTCTCATATTAACTTCAATATTTTTTATATTCAATGATATTAAAACAGGCAGTACGTGAACATATACATTAAAAATTGCATAGAAGATTTAAAAATATCATGGTTTTCTTTTGAATAAATCACGGTAATTACTGCAGAATCCAAAACTACTAATGCATCATATTGTAACCATGTGCATGAAATTCCTAATGATATTTAATATAACATAATGGTCTTTTTAGATGTCAAATACAAATAACTTACTTATTATTTCAACTACAAAAGCTGAAACTATTCAAAACATGGTTGCATACAATAGTCAGTAATAACAACATACCTAGTGGCAGTAGAATCTCACAAGTAGCGAGAGCTAGAGTGTATGTGGACCGTACAACTTTATTTGTATTTGTAGAAAGATTGTTTCCGGAAGACCCTTGGCTCCTATCCCCTTTATTTGTATTTTTAACAATTTGTGTGTGGCTAAGAGCCATCTTTATAAAGTTAAAGTCTCGAACACCAGAAACTCTTCCTGCATCTACAAACAAAGTACCTCCATAGCGTGGACTTCCCAATGTACATTTTAGCTATATCTCAACCTCATAAGATTACACTACTATTAACAAATATATATGATAAAATTGAAAAAAATCAACTTTATATGCATCATTCCCTTTATATATTGATTAGTTCATCATAATTATCGTATGTAGATATGGCTAATCTATAAAATAAACTGATCTATTGCATCGTCTACAACTAGAAACTGCAAATGTAAGAACTATACTTATGTCGACCATTTAAACAAATGCTAAAGATTTTTTCTTCTCATCTTTTTATTCACCTAATGTCACCTCTCCTAGAATTTGAACCTTTGTTCTCAAGATTGTTGCTCCAACATTTCCAGTGCTAGGCTACTCCCTTCAAGCTTCTCTTTTTGATTGATTATTTATTTTTTATGTCATTTATTGGTATCATATTAAGACAACTTTACAACTCAAACACCAATAATTGAAAATTAAAAAAACCTATGAAAGTTAAAGAGTGTTATAGATAAAGGATGTTTTGGCAGTAACGGTAGAACAGAATTGCAAATAGAGGAAGAGATTCTAGTGGATCCTAGAGTCGACATACATTAGAAACTGTAAGTCATATTCACCGTCCAATCACTAGATCTCAAGCATGTAAAAATAAGGCTAGAATAATGCGTTCTCTACATCACACTGACAACACCTTAACTGGATCATGAAGAGTATGAAGGAAGAAATAAAATGAGAGTGGAAAGACAATGACACAGTGCACAACAAGATAGAGTGTTGTTGCAGCTCCATCAGTTTCCTTGCATGTAAATTAATGCACTACTTTTCCAACCAAATATAACAAAATTTTCAACCTTTCTAACTTCTAATTAGCTAAACCCTCAAGTATAAGTAGTCTGAATTTCCAAACATCAATATACCTCAAATAACTTCCAAAGAAGTCAAACATTAAAAAGAGTCGTAGTACATCAAAACTACAGTACTTTATGAGGAAACCATAAGTTTTCTCCATCTATGAACCTGAAATGTTGATAAGAGTTCACGAGGTGAAGTCAGCTTTTAGTCTTCTTACTTGTCTATGTTATAGGGCATTCATAATTTAATATTAAATTGTTATATGATAATAGCTTATTTAAAATATCACAGTTATCATCTTCCATAGTTGCTCTTAATTATTTAAATACAGGAACCAGTAAAGCTATGCATTTGTCTTCGAAATATATGAATCCAAAGATATATTAGAATGTGGTATACAATACAGAAAATAATGAAAATACTGATGTACCCCTTGTTCTATTCAACGAAGAGAACTAACTATATTCAACTAACCATCTTAAGAGAATGCTGCTTTTCATTTTCTTCCCTTAACAGTTTTTTCTACATGTTCAAACAGTGTGAAAAAATCACGATAAGGATCTTAGTTGTGTTGAAAGCATATATAATCCTTAAAGATATCATAAACAACAAACTAATAGTTACATATATTCAGTAATAGGACAAATGTAACCCAAAACACTCTGGTTTAATGTATTTGCAATAGACAATTGGAACAAATAAAAACACGTACAAGAATGTCCATTCAGTGTCTTTTTTGAGGCCGTATATTTACCTTTTCTCCCCATGATTAAAATTCTTGCAGATATAATACCACATGGCATAACATTAGGCAATAGCATAACTTGTTTTGTCCTGCGCTTGTTCAACGTTGTTCCCCGTCAAATAGTCTTGCACAACTCAAAAGACTAACTCTTCATAGCACGAGCCCCTATTAATTCCAAACACAAACCTCATAGTCAATCCAAAACATATGAAAAATAAAACAAACTACTATGTGTAAGACCCTAATATGAGTTAGGGTGTATAGAGCCTAACATGTTTGTCTTAAGGTTCTAAGGTCCAAAAATGGCTTATAATATGGTTTAGAGGCAGTGTTTTGGATGACTAGTCACATATGTGTCTCATGTGTCTATACGTGTTTATATATTGTATGTAATGAGATTATGAAGTCTTAAAATGAGTTATAATGATGTTTAAAGATGTTATATGGAGTTTCGAGAAGTTTGGAGGTCAAACGACCAAGAACGTCCAAGGCGTTCGAAAGATAGCCCTTAAGACGCTCAATATGTGTCTTGATGGGGCCTAGCTTGTTTGGATGATTTACGTGTATTTGTTTTGGGTGAAACTCATGTGACGGTCTACAACTTGTTAAGGGTTGTATTTACGTTGGGAACGTCCAGGTACGACTTCTAAAGGGCCCCACAAAAGGCCCCACAAGAAGGACTCAAGGCTGGTCGAGACACTGCCTTGGCAGTGTCAATCGACGGACCAAACGACGGCCAGTTGGTTGAACAATGGCCCTTTGGTGAGGTCTCATCGATGGTAACTTATCTTGGGCAGGTCTCAACCCAAAATTTGTCTAAGGACCAATGAACGAAAGCCAAAGGACGGCCAGTCGATGGGTTCCGTCCATGGTGGCCTGTAGCTACTGTTTTTATTTGAGGGGTGAACGGAATTCACCCCAAATCCTAACCTGACTCTAATAGGTTTATTAGATACTTTTGGGTGTATCTAAGTGATCAAACACGTGAACATCCCATTCCCAAACCCTTCTCACAAATTAAATCTTTCCCTCCAAAATATTCTCCCTAGAAACCACCATTGTTGGTGAAGCTCAAGAACAACTGGGAAATTGGATTTCCATGGATGAATCACCAAGTTTTAGATGTTTTCAACTAGAAAAAGGTATGGTGATTCCTTTGTCTCTAGTTATCCTTCCATCTAGAGAGTTAATCTCAAAGTTTTCAAAGAGAAAAACATGATCAAGTTCTTCTTCTTCAATCTATCCATGGGTTCTTTCTCAAAATGTTTTTAATGGTTAAATCATGATTAATTGATGTTAATGTATTGGTTTGAACGTTATTTTAATCCACTTGCATGATGAATCCATGTTCCCTCCATAAATCGATGTTAGTCCTTGCATGGGCTTTGTGATCTTGACTTGTTTCGATTGAATTGAATTGATGATTCTATTACGTTGGAAATGGTAATCTACTATTTTTAAGTGAATTGTTGTTGAATTGATGATGAATTGAGAATCCAGGGGATTAATGTATGAAGTTTGAACATTGCCTAGATATTAACATGTGAGACACCTGTAATGTGGCGTCTTAATTGTTATAAAAGTGGAAGGATTTCGATCATGGTGTTAAGTGGTGTTACCTATGTCTAGATTAATATCATGTTGAATTATGGCTTGAATCTGATAGATGAAGTATTGAAGAAAGAAGGTTATATGGAATTGAACTAGGTTTAGGCTATGGAATGTTTAACTTGTAATCTTGACGTTAGGTAGTTGTTATATGAATTGATCTTGTATTGTCCTTAGCTACTGCCTATATATAATGTGAGTACGAATTATTATGTAATGGATCCAATATGGATCAATTCATGATAGTTTGAATAGGCTACCTATGTTTAAACTTACATTCATGAATTCACTAATATGAAAGCATGCTTACAGTAAATTGACTTTATGGCAATTAGTCGTGTCTCATTAGGCACAGAAATGTTTGATATGATCTAAAATGTACAGGATTGATGAATTTGATTGATAATAAACCAGACTAGGATAAACAAGATGAATTTTGATTAAACAAGGTGGGTTGTTGTTGATTGATAAATGATGATCAAAGGGTGAGAAAATTGGTAAGGATGAATTAATCCTCTCTTTCTATATAATGTATGATGGCGCCCTGTATGGCATTGGTGGTATGGTCCACTTATGTGGCGGGGGTGTTTACTTTATTGTCATTATGATATGTGTTGGACCATGGACTTGAAGGCAATTGTGTGAACTATGAACATGTGCTTATGCTGGACTATGAGAGGTTTATGGCTTACTTTCCCTATTCTAGTGGTGATCTAGGTTGTATGGCATATGTTGTATAAGCATGTGTAATCCAGCTAGGTTTAAGATAGGTGTGCGTTAATGAGTCAAAAATGGTTAATAAATCCCTTACCGATGTACCCTCAGGTGAATGCATGAAATAAAAGTTAGGAGTCTTAAGTGTGTATGAAGTGGCTTGTCTCCTATGGCTATTGGGTGTTGTGTTGTGGTTTATGCTTGAGAGTATTATTATGGTCGAGAGGGTGGCTTCCTCATGTGTTGTTGATAGCCATTATGTGATCATGTTCGACAAATTACACACATCATTTACATGCATATTAAAAGTAGTATAGGCAAAGTGTCTAAAGAAAGGTAGAGTTCTTCATATTCACTAGTGAGGTTACACTATGCATGTTAAGTTGATTGTTTATAAAAGTATGATATTATGCTTTCCTTAGCTAGGATGACTGATGAAAGTTTACGCGTATGGGAAAGCAGTATGGGGACTTTGTGCTTAGATGCGCCATTATATGTATACACACAAACATGAATAATGATTAGTAAATGCGGAGCCTTGAAAGGTGTGCTCAAGTGATCCTAAAACTAGATAGGGCTAATACAGAGTGATGTCCAGGTGAAAGGATATTTCTCACATGATTTAGGTTGATGAACTTCATCTATGCATATGAGCTAAAGCCTATGAGTGGAGAATATCCTAAGCCTATACTTTTATAAGAAATGTTAATGAAGACTTTGCAAAAAGGAAAATTAGATTAGAAGCCGATGTGAACTTGTGAATATGAGTGTGTGTCCCTCCCGATGTCGGGAAGGTACGGTCACCATAAATTTCACGAGGTGGATAACACAAGGCTTCAATAGGTGTCTAAAAAAGAATTCCCATAAGTGAATAAACATTAATGACCCATCTTGGCAGAAAAGAGGGTTTTCACATGTACCTCCAAGTTCCATCATTATTTGCTTACCACATAGGAATTATCAATGTGATATCCACTAGTATGCTAGCATGTGTTACTGGTTTTACTTGTCTAGGTAAGAAACACCTTCCATGGGTGTGTGTAAAGTCTACAATACCAAATTCCATGTTTATCCACCCATGGTCTTAGTGTCGATTAATGTAAGTGTCCATAAACGTAAAATGGACCAAGGAAGTAAATGAATAGGATCTTTAACTCAGTAGGGACTTAAGGTAAGTACTTAGGATAGGTGGAAGAATGAAACCCATATAGACATTGCACAAGTAGCTCCTTAGGAAGGCCTAGAAAGGTTGACCTAATATCTATGATTATGTTTAGTGTCCATATTGCACGACCTTTGTAGTTTGGTCTATGTTAGGAGATGACAGTATAAGTCTATATGATGTGGTCCTATCCTTTTATATGCACTATTATGTTGGTCTAATGACTATAATGATGAAGGTCTTGCTATGACATGAATGAAGTTGTTTTCACTTACTTTTTGATATATGAATTGAATGTTAGGTTGGTGGTCTCATGAAGGGTTAATAAGGAAGTATGGGGGTTGCATGGGGCTCTATATGTTAATTCACTAGTAGACTAGATTGGGGTCCAGAACAAGGTCTAATATGATGAATATGGCAACAGAAGTTAAATATATGTTACTTGATGTAGCTTACTGTTAATGTTCCTACGGCACTTGAACCTAAATGTGTTCTCTTGATAGATTGTCTTTATTATGGATGATATGTGTTGGCTTAGGTAGGTTATATGTATGTTTGCTTGTGGCCTTAAGGTGATGCATTGCACCAAAGTATCATTAAAAGGTTACTTGGGAAGTTAAGAACAAAGAAGAAGATGGTTTACTTTAAGGGCAAAAAGGAGTTCTTTTGCTAATTGCCTTAAAATGCAAAACAAATTTATATGTGATCGATGTGATGTTTGCTTGAATATGTTATATGAAGTGGGTGAATGATATAAATGCTATATTATAAGGTTATGAAGATTCAATAAAAAAAAAGGACATGAAAGTATGATTTCAAGAAAATGTCCCTTTTAAATGCATGGTTTTGCATGGTTGCCTAAAACATAGTGCACTTGTACTAATCCATTCTTCTCTACCTTTTACACCAAGTGTACTTATTGATGCTTAAAGGATGTCCTATGATTGAGGAGTTGATATGTGATGTCCCAAGCTTTAAAGAAAGGGGGGGTCATAAGGTTTCAAGGATTCCCTACTCATGTCTTAGGTAAATGTTTTAAATATTATAAGTTATGTCTTATTGTTTAAGTGGTCGTGGTCCTAATGTATTCTAAGGTTGTTGTAGTCTAGATGGCAAAGAGATGAGGGTCAAATATGTTATTGTAAATTATATTATATAATAGATATATATATTATAGATAATATATATAGAGATAATATAATATATATATTATTATAATATCTATATATAGATATAAAGTTAAGTTTCTAGCATATGATGTTCTATGAAAAGTTAAAAATTTTTCGCTAAATTTACTATGTCAATGCGATGAATGATACCTATGGGCTTGTATAAGACCTCCGAGAGGTCAAGTACGCCATGTTACTTCTATGGGGTGCTCCCCAAGTGTGACAAATGTGGTACAGACCCACGTTGGTTTTTAAATGTGGTTTAGGGTCCAAGAAGTCTCATATTGCCACATTTAGTAGAGTCTTGTATCATTGGTGGTGAGTTGCGACACATCAAATGGTTCGAGAGGCTATAGTTCTCTTTTTTATCGTTCTCATATCGTGTCATAGAACTTAAATCTATAAGATCTCTCATCTTATGTTTTCTTGGTACAGTGTATTTTAGATGTGATTGCTTGGCTGAGATTATCCTCATGCTGAGGGGAGAAAAAGGTGAAACTTTAAATGCTTATCTTGGTTTTATGGTCTTGAATGAGGTATGTTAAGGTGAGGTTTGCATGTTTTTATAAATGTGATGCCAATTCTGGCTATATGAAAATTATGTGAAATAGCATGTTATATTGGAAAAATGTATGTCCTGCACTCGTTATTAAGTATGTTAGAAGTTATAGGTTGAAATGAGTTTCTTTTGGGAAGAAGTGTTACTATATAGTTTTGCATGGATGGTAGCTTATGATACGATTGAAACTTTAAATGCCTAGTGACTACCTATGAAAGCATGTTACCTAAGATATGTGCTTAAAGGTGTTAAATGTTTCCGTTGTATATATGTGGTCCTTGCTCAGTTGCCTCCTAGTATGGATGGAGTCATTGGCATAGACTTGATCCTAGGTGTGATGATTAGATGCTTAGTAATGCGATGATAGTATGCCTGCTCTGTGGGATGAAGTCGGTAAATTTTGTTATCTCATATTGTCAGTTTTTTCTATCAATTGCCTTAAAAATGTTGCCATTTTTGGAATGTTGACGGCATGCTTATTGTAATGCTAGGCAGCTTACTGTAATATTTTCGGAAAACATTAAATTGTGCTTTGATTTGATGTTGTCAAAATGTGTATAGCATTGATGGCATTTGAGCATGATACATGAATGTGAAAAAGGAGAATTTCTATTTGAGAATGAAGAATGGAATCTTATGTCATGATGAGTCGTTAGACTTGTTTCTACTTCTTATTGTATTTGTGGAGCCCCTTATGTGTGAATGATGCTGTCCTATAATTGAGGTTGACTATATCTATTGACTGTGATGATGTAGGTTTGATTTGACCTAGAAGTTACCTTAATTAAGTTAAAGAAAAAGAAAGACGTCTTTAAGGCTAGGTTTCCTCTAGTTGACTTCCTTAATGATGTAGACCGTGGTGTGATGGTATGTATACAAAACATTATGGGATTGAATGCGATGGACCCGAACTGATAGTTGGGGATAAATGGCCAAGCTAATAAGGTTTAGAATACCTTGGTGTTCCTATGTTAACTTATTGTAAATCCTTCTAAAGTTGTAATCACTTTTAAGTGATGAAATGAAGGTTACTTAGTTAAAATCCTCTTAAATTGGGTTAAGTTGATCTTAATTGGGTTTACCCTAAGTGGGGGATAGTGATGGAGTAGCAAGGTTGTAGGTATTTTCTACCTTGTCCTTCTATTCTTATTTGAGCTTGAAAATAATAAATTCTTGGTAAGCTTGTTCATGAATAGAGTTTGGCATTAAAATATGAATTGTATGACTTTTATATGTTTGGTATGTATTGATTGACATTACCTTAAAGATATTGTGAAGATTCCAAAGTGCATGAAAGAAAACTTTTGATAAAATCCATGTTTTCTTATGTTAAATTTCAATCTCTTGACTATGCTAGTGTGCATTGACTTCATGAGATTGATAAGGAACATTGGTTAATAGTCACTTGTGAGGTAAATGTTTAGCCCTTAAATGAAAAAGTTGAGTCCTTTAAAATGAAATATTTGAGTGTCTTGAAAAATAGTGACTTGTATGTTGGGAAGCAGGATTGTAGGGTCACTTTAGAAATGAAGCATGTTTAGCTAAGTGTTAATGTGTGTGCCTATGATTTGTGTTGTTCTCCTCAAATGATGCTTACTTTGAAGGTGAGTACTATGTTAAAAATTTACATTTTGTGAAATTTTTTCCTATTTGTTGTGATGTACTTGGTGTGACTTACCATTTAGACTTTACTAGGAAGGAAACATGATCATACCTTGGTTCAAATGTTGAGAATTTCTCCTTTTAAGAGGAAATTGGCCTTGTACTTTGTTTAGGTGTGAACTCATCATACATGTAAGTGTGTTGATGAGAAGGACATTCCTCTATGGACACCACTAAGCATGGTATGGTTGAGTATGACCTTCATGGAACTAGGTCTAACTATAATGATCTTTGTTCATTCAATTAATTCAAGTCTATGTTCATATAAGTATGAGTGCCTAAATTGTTTCTTGAGTGTTGTTGAAATCTTCCTAAGTGTGACTTAAAGAATAGTTGCAAAATGATCTCTTAATGAATTGAAGTGTAATGACCATGTTATGATTAGGAGAAGGATGTTCCTCCTATGAACATGATAAGAGCCTTTGTGTTTGATGCATTAAAGAGTGAGTGAGTAATGGTTTTGCTTGATTGTGTGCATTGAGTGCTAAAATGATTTGATGATGTTATAAATGTTATGAACTGCTCTATGATGCATTGAAGTCCTTGTGGTGATTAAAGTATTCTAAGTGTCATTCAAGGACGAATGTTTCCCAAGTGGGGGATTGAGTTAGGGTGTCTAGAGACTAACATGTTTGTCTTAAGGTTCTAAGGTCTTAAAATGACTTATAATATGGTTTAGAGGCAGTGTGTAAAGTTTGAGGTGATTTGGAAGTCCAACGTCAAGGGACGACCAAAACTTTCGACGACTAGTCACCTATGTGCCTCATGTGTCTATAAGTGTATATGAAAAGTTGCAACTGTCTAAAAGTGTTGTTAGAGATTATACATTTTCGAGTGTATCGTTTGGTGGATGTTTACTTAATCATTTCCTTCGTTGGATTAGATAAGTTTGATCATCCCTTGGTGAGTATTTGATGTCTAACGTTTGATAACTTAATTTTGTGGAAATATTATGTTGTGAAAAGGAAATCTTGATAAGATCTGTGATGCTTTGCACATTATGGTTGTGGTGATTGGTTCACTTCCGATTGTAACCGATATCGATTTAGAATGTTATCTTAGTTATGTGAGAAAAGATTCATCATGATGATTGTGTTATGATTGATGAATTTCAATTTAGACTGAGTTCATGGGTTAGTCCGTGGCTTGACATTCACTCTTGATTTGTAGATATTTCAAAATTTGAATCGAAAGTTCAGTTCTTAGTAGTTGATCTTGATGGAATGGTCTTAAGGAAGAGCTCACTTAGAGATATGAACACTGACTGCTAGGTCATATCTTAGACTTTTGTAACGTCGAGTGCTTTTCCTTATGTTCGAGGACGAACATAGTTTTTAGTGGTGGACTATGTAATGACTCAAAAAAATTATTTTTGACAATTAACATAAATAGTATCGTTTTACTCTTCCAATAGTTGCCCCGAGTAATTTTATGATCAATCGGTGAAGTTGGCTTGAAAATTTTAAAATAGTCGATAACTATAATTATTTAATTATTAGACAAATTTTTTAAGTTGATAGATAATGGGCTAAATTGATTATTTATTTAATGAGCAAATTACAAAATCACATACTTTTAAGGCAAAATTACAATCTATCCTTAGAAGTTTATAATTACAAAAATGGATACAATAATATAAGCGATGATATAATAATCTAATGCGCGAGATACACTAATCTAATGCATGAGGAATATCTTATACATGATACACTAATTTGATGTGTGAGATACATTAATTTGATGCGAGAGATACACTGATATGATGTGCGAGATACACTAATCTGATGCGCAAAGTATATTTTATACATAATACACTAATTTGATACTTGAGATACACCAATGTGATGCACTACAGATACACTAATTTGATGCACAGATATATTAATGTGATGCGCGAAAATGAGGGATTTTAGAAATTTGTAATACTTATAGGAGATCATCCTGCTGACTAAAAGCAGAAGACTAACTTAAGTATACAAAATTTAAATAAAATTTATAAACTGAAAAACAAAACTTTGACTCAAATGAAAAACACTAAATAATACAATATATTCAATTCACCATAAATAGGCAACTTATATCTTTAAAACATTATAATAAATGATTAATATAGACTCCTCAACTATACTGACTATCTATGAAGTCTCTAACTGATAATGATGAAAGTCGGGACACGACATGACATCTTGATTAAACAGAAAAGTAAATGAAATCCTTCTTAAGCAAGGAGGCTCACCATAGCAAACTCGAACTCTCAGATGTATCAATGAAGCTCCTATTGAAGATCCTGAATACATGTGTTTGCATCATGAGACAATGCAGGCCAAATGGCTTAGTTGATGGAATGTACGAGCAAGTAACGGGAATTCAAAAGATAGCATAAGCTTGAAACTTGATAAAAAGGAAAATCACTCAACTCAAGGAATACTCAAGGATACTCAAAAATACTAAAACTTACTCAACTCCAAAGTACTCAAAGATAAGATACTCAACTTAGAGATTAGACATTCAACTCAAAGATTAGATACTTAACTTTAAAGATATGATATTCAACTAAATGAAGCACAAATCAAATTAAGGTACTCCACTCCTGATACTTAACTGTATGTATTTTAATATAAACGTATTTTAAAACAAGTGCAATATAAAGAAAAGTTTTTTAAAAACATGATATCAACTCCGTGCATATAAAAAGGATACAACATAATGCTGAAATGTATATGAAAATACAATTAACTAATGTATATAAATATTCAGTAACTTCTATGAGAGTTTCTCTAACCGACGACCATCACTTAAGAGTTATAGTGATGATACAATATTTTACCTATTGCTACCAACGACCATCTTATACCTTGACATCAGTATAGGACCTAACTTAACTTAGTGGATCCACTATTCTATTGTGGAAAAGATTCCTCTAAAAAGTATGACCCTTTTCTACCTATGGTGGCTACATGGTTTTATGGATATATGAGTTATCTGAACTCATGCTCGCTCCTAATTCAATGCTCAATACTACTCCCAAAATATACTAGCTCTTATGTTTTAAAAACATACTTATTCTGTAATTTGAGATTAGTGCTCAAAAATTTAGCTCAAGGCTATCTTGGAAATCTCAGTTTCCCTTCTTGCTTCATTTAAAAACCTATTATTCTTTTCTGAAAACTAGCCTGATGGCTCTTTGAAAATCTTAGTTTTCGTTCTTATTTAAATGTGAAAACATTTTAAATCTCTTTGGAATACTTAGTTCCCATATACTTTTGAAGGAATGAACTTCAACTTTACTCTTTTACTCTTTACTCAACATGAATTTTAAGTCTTAAAACAAAGTCAAAACGTTTGTAAAAGACTTTTGAAACTTTATAATATTTACTTTGACTGACTCTTAAATTTCCTTGAATTGAAGTATGGATTCAAGGTTCATGATTTCATATTTATGGATGATTTCATGATTTTCAACTTGGCGGATTCATGCAAAATTATGAGCATGAACTACTCAACTCGAGAACTCAAAGGTACTTCTCATCTCAACATTGTTCGACTTATAAGGTTCATGCTGAATTATGGGCATGAATAATTCAACTCAAGGACTTCATGGGTAACATGTAATAGTCCCATGATTATAAATATAATCTCAAATGGGTTATAAACTCAATACTCAAGACTTAGAACTTGAAGATACAACTTCTCTCAAAGATACTCAATTTTTGAAGTACATGCGAAATTTATGGGCATGAACGACTCGACTCGAAGGTCTACATACTACATGGAACTCATGTATATGACTCTTATCATTCTCTTGTTTACTTTCTCAAAACTGAATCAATGATGGATCTCAAATAATTTACAAATGAACTTAAATACTTTCTTGAACTCTTAACTTTATCTTGAATGTGTAATATGAACAAGAGTTATGATTCATGATGTGAAGGATTTCAATAAAATATTGAAATTCGATAATTAGTAATAGAACTTTTAAATGAAACATGAACTCAAGAAATCAAAATAAACTTATCTCTACAATACTCAAATGTAGGAGTAGAATCCTAGATTATTCTTTTACTGATCTGAAAGTAGATGTAGGGCGTGAGGACGAACGAGTCCAACACTATGATTGAATTAAATAACTATAAGAACAATCTTGAAGAATCTTGAAGAATAACTTGATTAGAATACTTGAAACCCTAGCTTGAAAGGTAAACAATAAAGAAAACCTTTCTTGAGATTCTTGAATTAGTTTCTTGAAATATCTATGAACAAGGATTATGATTTTCATTAGTGAACATGAAAATCTGATTGTTTTTAGACTTTTATTAGTCAAGAAATTCAATTATGGTTTTCTTGGAGGTAAAAATACAAAATATTTTCTCATCGGCTAATTCCTATGAGCACTCTATAGGTTACTAAACTAGTCATAACTTTTTACTCAAAAATTGGATTAACGCGAAATTGGTGGCCTTGGAAAGTAGATTCAATTAACTTTAATTGGATTGATTATGGATCATGTAATTATTAATATTTTAAGAGATATAGTCGTTTAAAATTGACCCAAGTAGAATCTTACGTCAAAACTTAATGAAAGATTATAAACACTTATCAAGAACTCATCAAGAACTTAAATCCTTAAATTTCAAGAACAAAATTACACTAAAGAAACTATGATTTGGTGTATGGGTGAACGAACCCAACACTATGGAAGCTTACATACCTCTTAGGGATTAAACCCATGACAAAAATCCTCAACAAAACGCAACACTCACGACGAACACTTGATCCTCTCCTCTTTTATCCTCTTTTCTCTTCTTTTCTCTTCATGAACTCTCAACTAAAATTGTAGGCGTATATTAGGATTATAAAGTTGAACCTAATAGGATTATACCCTTATAACCTTAATAAAAATGAATTAAATCTGTCTGGGTAAGGAAAAGACCAAAATACCCCTCTCACTATATTCGACTAACTTTCCTTAACTGGACACCATAAGTTCAAAATGTCACATCTCACTTATTCTAACTCAAGACTTAGCAAAATCGGTGGTGTTGGAAAGATAATTCAAAGCTATTTTCTATGGTATCTTGTAACACACCTAATTCATCATGTGTTAGGATTTATGGTCATTTCAAGTTGACCCAAAACTCATACTTAGTTTAACCCTAAAAAATTTCAGATTTCGCTATATTCTAATTTAGTTCTTTTAGAATTCAAGGTGATACATCTAGTGACCTTAACACTTTAAAAAAAAATAATTTCTTGGTGAAATATCACTCACTACGAAGAATGGTTTGATTCTTTGCAACATCTCATAGCTTGTAATAGCCCAGAATAATCTAAGAAACTAAAATTGATCATTTTAGGAAAGAACAGGAAAAATCAAAAAAAAAATCTTAAGTTTAAAAATGTGGTTTTTGGTCATTTTCAAACAGTCATAATTTCTAGGTCATGGTGAGTTAAGTCAGTTCTTTATATGGTTGTAAAGCCCTGAAAAGTATCTTTCTAACGGCGACGAGTTTGCACGATTTTGATATCGTATGAGGAAGATATGTCTTTCGGAAGTTGGGTTGTTGATGTGAAGAAAGTTCGATCCCGGATTTTAGTAAAGTGAAGCTTGTCTTTCACCCATCTATTTCAAAATTCATTTTAAGGGTTTATTTGGGGTTAGAATAACTTGGAGTTCAAAATATAAAGGTTATTTATTCTTAGGGCTTGGATAAAGAGAAAAGAGAAGAAGGAAAAAGAGAGAAAATTACGTACCTTTATTTAAAGCAAAAACTCTTAATTGTTCGTATCCCATAACTATGGGATACTTTACTGAGACGATGCTAGAGTTTACAAGCTTATTTCATAGAAGGAGGTTAAGAAAGATAGGTGAAAGTGCTAGCATAAGTAAGAGATTCTATGGATGGAAAGAGGCCCTTCCATGCTTTCAAGGTTTCGGCATTAAAAGTCAAAGTATTCTTCATTTAAGTTAAATAATACTGTAAAGGAAATTGGATGTGAATAATCTCGTGACAGAACGATCCAACCATCTAAACTGTGGCCAACATTTGAGTAACTTTATACTCAACATGAGTGGTGTAGTAATGACAGAGAAAAAAGAAGTCTATCATGGAAAGATCAAGAATTCATCAAGAACGCCAAAATCTTCGAGTGGAATTCATCGGGATGATTCCTATTATATGTAAGATCTTTTTGTGTTGGGTTAGTTCACTTACACAACAATTTTTTAAATTCAGAGAATTTTGACTAGATTGAATGATGAAAAGTGAAGTTCTTGAAGAACGTTGTTGAAATCTTGTTGGTAAAGTTGTTACAGGCCTTTAGTTGATTTGATTCATGTTTCTGGGTTGTTTATGGATTCTAATCTATTTGGTATTGAGTTTTAAGTGATACTAAGTGTTTAGGGAAAGATCCATGGAAGTTTACAAGGTTTAGAGATGAAAAACAGAGAAGAAAAGTTGGAACTCCCATCTGACAGTCCCTGGGGCCGCGCTTACCATAGCCCCTCATGATAGGCTATGTCCGACAAGACCTGGTGCGCCGCTCTAGCTAGAGACCTCAGGAAAGCCTCTGTCTGTCAGGCTATGGAGCTCCACGCCTCTAAGAGCGCCAAGGACGCCTGAAGACTCCATTCTTCCCACATCTTTTCGTACTAGTTCCTAACTGATGTACCCACATTTCTTAGTTGATTTCAACACTCTAAGGTACATATAAACATAATTAAATCATACATAACATGAGATCATGAACCTTGAATCCATAATTCCATTCAGGGAAAGTTAAGATCAAAGTCAAAGAAGTTAAGAGTCAAGTCTAAAAGTTAAGAAGCAAGTCAAAGTAAGTTCTTAAAAGTTTTCAAGAGTTTTATACAAACATTTTAACTTTTTTTTAAGGATCAATCTACAAGTTTAGCAAATAGTATAGTGTTGAGTTAAATTCTCAAAAGCTATAAGGGAACTAAGTATTTCCTAAGAGTTAAATTACAAGTTAAGCAAAGAGTAAAAAATTGAGTTTAATTCTCAAAGGTTATAAGGGAACGAAGCATTCCCTAAGAGTACAAATGTTTTCACATTTTGAGAAAGAAAGGAAGCTATATTTCCAATAGAGCCTTTGTCTATTTTTTAGTAAAAAGGAAATTATGATTTCCAAGAGAGCTTTTAAAACCTTTCTTTGAGCAAATTATCTCAAACTAGAGAAGAAGTTGTTTTTAGAACATATGAGCTAGGTATTTTGGGATTAGTATTGAGAACCAATATGGGACGCGAGTTCATATTAACTCAAGCCCCCACAAACCATGTAGCTAACATGGACAGATGAAGGGTCATACTTTTGAGATGATTCCTTAGTGCATTTTAGCATAGACTAGTGGATCCACTTAGTAGTTCAGCTTCTATACTGACGGCAAGGTATAGGACAGTCCTCTTGCAAAGTGAGGTAAGAAGTTATGCCATCACTTAGGCTCATAGTGATGATTGTCTGTTAGAGAATCTCCCACAAAACCATATTACTTTCATATATAAGTAAAGTTGAGTTTGTTATTGCTTTTTATTTAATGAACTAAGTTGTTTTACTGTTTTACAAAGCTTTATATATATACCGCATGTGTTTTAATTGCTTTATATATACATTGAGTTTAGTATTCATGAGTTGAATAGATTCAACGTAAGTTCATCTCATTCTTTCAAGCTTTAAGTTATCATTTAGCATTCCAACTCCCATACTCGTACATTTAATGTACTGATGTCAGTTGGCTTGCATCGTCTTATGATGCATACGAAGGTAACTAGGATAAGCGTCATCCAGCACCTCGTTGATCCAGTTGAGCATTTGTAGTCAGTGGTGAGCCTCCTTGCGTTCTAGAGGAAACTTTTTATACACTTTAAGTATTTCATTGATAGGATGTTGTGGGGTCTGTCCCAACATCCATCTTAGTATTGTAGAGGTTTCATAGAAAGTCAGATAGTCAGTTTGAGTCTCCTAATTCTGTACTTAAGATACTTTATTATGAGACTTAAGTACCAGTTTGGCCAACTTATTATTTCTTTAAGTTATATCATGAGATTTTTTATTTGAGTTAAGTCTTCCGCTGAGGTAAGTAAGACAGACCAAGGGTTCGCTCAAGACCAGCAATGGTCATTGGGTACCGGCCATGTCCAGGGTGTAGGCTCGGGGCGTGAAAAACATGGTCTCAGATCACAAAGTTCAAGAGTCGTAGGTATTCTATGAATCCGTGTCTATAGAGTCTTAGTCATCAGTGTGAAGCGCGCCACATCTATGATTAGGAGGCTATAACATTTAGGAAATCCTTAATTCTTTTATATTCCTTCATGTGTTAGAGTTTATATCTAAAAGTCTCTCTAATTCATGCTTCCACGTGTTTCACATAACTATTCCTCTACGAAGAGCAGCACGAGATCACTCAGCTAGGAGAAATGTTGAACCCCGGGAACAAGAGAAAGACAATGCACCTGAAGTGCAACCTCAAGTGGAAGTTAGCAATGTTGAGTTCCTTGAAGCTATTAGGATGTTGAGTCAGGTTGAGACTAACCATATTGATCAATAGGGAGGAGTTATACGAGTAAAGAATGACACCTCAAGTATTCTTGAATTCCTGAGAATAAATCCTCCCAGTTTCACCTGTTCGAGCACTATTGAGGATCCAGAGAACTTCATGGAAGAGTTGAAAAAGATATTCGATGTGATGCATGTCATTGGTGTTGAGAGAGTCGAGCTAGATGCATACCAAATAAACAATGTGTGTAGGACTTGATTTGACCAATGGAAAGAGGGCAGACATGAAAATGCACCACATCCGAATTGGGATTGTTTAGAAAAGGTTTTCTTGGGGCGTTTCTTTCCCTGAGAATTGAAAAAGATCAAGGTGCGATAGTTCCTTACTATAAAACAAGACTCTTTGAGTGTGCGTGAGTATGGGTTGAAGTTCACCTGTCTCGCTATGCTCCTGAGATGGTTAAGGAAATGAGGAGCAGGATGAGTTTGTTTATCACTGGCTTGGGTTGTGCATCTAGTAAAGAGGGTACAGCTGCAATGTTGATCGGTAACATAGATATATCCCGATTGATTGTCTATGTGCAGCAAGTTGAAGAAGAGAAGTTAAGGGACATAGAGGAGTACAGGAACAAGAAATCCAATATTGGGAATGATTCTGGGCAGTAGAAAAGTGGTTCAAATCGGCCACAATTTCATAAACAAAAAGGGCAAGCACCATCATCTGCTAGTGCACCCACGCCTAGAAATAGAGTGAGTATAATGGACAGAGTTCGCGGAACTTCAAGGCTAGACCAACGTAGTCTAAACGTAGTGTGGCACAAAGAGGTATTTGGTCTCTTTCAAGTGGTAGGTATGGTGCAAACTACGCTGGTAAATGTCGTGATGGCCATTCAGGTTGCTTCAAGTGCAGTAAAGAGGGTCACATTATGAAAGAGTGTCCTAAAAATAAGCAGGTTGGTCCAACCAACAGAGCCCAATCTTCATCAGCTGCTCCACCAAAAAGGGTTGCACATAAGGGAGCTACTTACGGCACTAGCGGAGGAGAAAACTGCCTCTATGCAATCACTAGCCGTCAAGAACAAGAGAAATCGCCAGATGTTGTCACAAGTATGATCATAGTCTTTACTTTTTGATGTTTATGCTTTGTTACACCCAGGAGAAAGTTTGTTTTTTTGTAACTCTTTTTGTTGCAAATTATATTGAGATTCTTCGTAAGAAACTTTGTGAACCTTTATGTGTTTCTACCTCTATTGGAGAGTTTATTATAGTGGAAGGAGACTATCGTGATTTCCCTATTTCCATCAAAAGAACACCATGGCTGGCCTAGTAGAGTTAAACATGGTATATTTTGATGTCATTCTAGGTATGGACTGGCTTCATGCCTGTTATGCATCAATATATTTTGATCTTTCAAGTTTCAGATTCCCAATGAGCCTATAATAGAGTAGAGTAGTAGTTTAGCAGTGCCTAAGGGTCGTTTCATTTTGTACCTTTAGGCGAGAAAGTTAGTTTCAAAGGGATGTATCATTACTTAGTACAAGTTAATGAATCAAGTGCTGAGGTACCTTTCTTTCAGTCAGTTCCTATAATACAAGAGTTTCCAGAATTCTTTTCTGATGATCTACCCATAGTCCCTCCTGAGAGATAAATAGACTTCGGCATAGATATCATCCTAGATACTCATCCTATATCTATTCTTCCATATAAAATGGCACCAATAGAGTTAAAAGAGTTGAAAGAATAGATGAAAGATCTGTTAGATGAAGGTTTTATCCGACCAAGTTTCTCTCTTAGTGGTGCTCCAGTCTTGTTTGTGAGAAAGAAGGATGATTCCCTTAGGATGTGTATAGACTATCCCAACTGAATAAGAATAAGTATCCTCTTCCAATGATAGATGATATTTTCGACCAATTTCAGGGTGCTTTATGCTTCTTGAAATTGATCTCAGATTAGGTTACATTAGTTGAAAGTTAGGGAATGTGATATTCTGAAGATAGCTTTTAGAACCAGGTATGGGCATTATGAGTTTTTTATCATGTCCTTTGGTTTGACCAATGCACCTTCAACATTCATGGATCTCATGAATAGAGTCTTCAAGCCTTATTTAGATATGTTTGTTATCGTTTTCATTGATGACATACTAATCTATTCAAAGAATGAATAAGATCATGCTAGTCATCTCAGGATAGTTCTTAAGACTTTGCAAGATAAGGAGTTATATGCTAAGTTCTCCAAGTGTGAGTATTGGTTTAAGTCTGTGACATTCTTGGGCAACATAGTTTCTGGTGATGGGATTAGCGTTGATACCGAAAAGATAGAAGCAGTCCAGATTTGTCCTAGACCCACATCTCCAATAGATACACGAATTTTCTTGGGTTTGGCTAGTTAGTATAGAAGATTTATTGAGGGGTTTTTGTCTATCTCATCTCCCTTGACTAAGCTGACCCAGAAGACAATTAAGTTTCAATGGTCTGAAGCTTGTGATAAAAGCTTTCAGGAGTTGAAAAAAAGGTTGACTACGGGTCCGATTTTTACCTTACCAGAGGGTACTCAAGGTTTTGTGGTGTATTGGTATGCACAAAGAGTTGGTTTGGGTCGTTTGTTAATGAAGAATGGCAAAGTTATATCTTATACCTCCAGAAAGTTGAAGGTCCATGAAAAGAATTATCCAACCCATGACTTAAAGTTGGCTGATGTGGTATTCGCCTTGAAGATATGGTGTCACTACTTGTATGGTGTTCATGTTTATATATTCACTGATCCCAAGAACCTACAATATATGTTCACCCAGAAAGAGTTCAATCTCAGACAAAGGAGGTGGTTAGAACTACTTAAAGATTATGACATAAGTATTTTGTACTACCCACGTAAGGCTAATGTTGTTGCTGATGCTTTAAGCAAATTATCCGTGGGGAGTATCGCCCATGTTGAGGTAGAAAAGAGAGATTAGCAAAAGATGTTCACAGACCTGCATGCCCGAGAGTCAGGCTTATGGATTCCATAGAAGGAGGAATAGTGGTGACTAATGGGGCTGAATCATCACTAGCATCAGAGGTGGAAAAGAAGGAAGATCAAGACCCCGTTTTTCTTGATTTGAAGGTGAATGTTCATAAGCAAAGAGTATTGGCTTTTTAACAAGGGGTAGATGGTGTTATGAAGTATCAAGGTAAATTGTGTGTACCTAGGGTGGATGGACTCCAAGAGAGGATCATGGAGAAGGCTCATAGCTCCAGATATTCCATTCATCCGGGTTCCACCAAGATGTAAAGTGATTTGGGAGAGTTATACTGGTGGGAAGGTATTAAAAAAGACATTGTTGAGTTTGTTACCAAGTGCTCGAGTTTCCAGCAAGTGAAAGTAGAACACCAAAGACCTGGAGGTTTGGATCAGAACATAGAACTTCCAACATGGAAGTGGGATATGATTAGTATGGACTTCATCACAGGCTTGCCAAGGTCTCGCAAGCAGCATGATTTTATTTATTGTCGATAGAATGACAAATTCAGCCCACTTCTTGTCGTAAATACCACTTATTCTGTAGAGGATTATGCTTAGTTGTACATTCAGAAGTGGTAAGTCTTCACGGAGACCCAGTCTTTCCAGAAAGGTTTAGGTTCAAAGGTGAACTTAAGCATTGGTTTTCATCCTCAGACTTATAGACAAGGAGAACGTACTATCCGGATCTTAGAAGACATGTTGAGACCTTGTGTGATTGATTTCAAGGGGAATTCGGATGATCACATACCTCTCATTGAGTTCGCTTACAACAACTACCATTCTGACAACTCAGTGGTGTCTTCAATGAAGGGTGTTATGAGGTTTGGTAAGAAGGGGAAGCTTAGTCCCCGGTTTATAGGACCTCATAGAATATCCAATAGAATTGGCAATGTAAATTATGAGTTGGAGCTACCACAAGAGTTAGCAGTGGTTCATCCGATATTTCATATCTCCATGTTGAATAAGTGCATGGGTGATCCTTCTTTGATTGTACCAACTGAAAATGTTGGGATTAAGGATAGTTTATCCTATGAAGAGATTCCTATTCATATTTTAGACGCAAGTTCGCCAAGTGAGAACAAAGCGAGCGTGCCGTCAGTATCAAAGTCCTCTAGATGGAAACCAATATGTTGAAAAGAAGCGGACTTGGGAAGGAGCCTGAAGAGGATATGGAAACACCCATATCCACATCTCTATTGAATCCGCGCATACAAATGCATATCAAGGTACTAGTTTCTTTTGAGATACTGTATATAAACTATAAGTAAGCCGGCATGATTATTACTTTTTTGTATTGTTGCGTGTTTAGAATGGATATACCACATTCTTAGCCATAGTGAAAGAAAATCTCATTTGCAAGACGAATGTTCCCACTGAGGGACATATTGCTAACATGTCGGTTAGAGTTGCTTAATACCAAGAATAAAGAATAGGAACTAAAATTGATCATTTTAGGAAAGAATAGGAAAATCTTGAAAATTTCCTAAGTTTAGAAAGGTGGTTTTTGTAATTTTCAAACGGTCATAACTTCTAGCTCAGGATGATTTAGAATCATTTCTTTATATGGTTGGAAAGATCTTAAAAATATCTTTGAAATGGCACCGAGTTTGTACAATTTTTATATCATATGTGAGAGATATGCCTTTTGGAAGTTGGGCTATTGATGTGAGGAAAGTTCAATTCCGGATTTTAGTAAGGGCAAAAACTTGTCTTTTCACCCATCTATTTCCTAATTCTTTTAAGGGTTTATTTGGGGTTAAAATAAGTTGGAATTCAAAATACAAAGGTTATATATTCTTAGGGCTTGGAAAAGAGAAAAAAGAAGAGGAAAAAGAGAGAAAAGATCAAGAATTCATCTAGAATGCCAAGATATTCAAGTGGAATTTGTCGACGGTGATCCCTATTATGGTACATAAGATATTTCTGTGTTGGGTTAGTTCACCCACACACCAATTTGTTTAATTCAGTGAATTTTGATTAGATTGAATGATTAAAAGTGAAGTTCTTGAAGAATGTTGTTGAAATCTTCTTAGTTGAGTTGTTACATGCCTTTAGTTTATTTGATTCGTGTTTTCGGGTTGTTTCTCGAGTCTAATCTATTGGGTATTGAGTTTATTAGTGATCCTAAGTTTTTAAGGAAATACCCATGGAACTTAGAAGGCTTAGAGATGCTGAAAAATAGGAGAGAAAAATTGGAGACTTTCTCCGTCGGACAGGGCCATGGGGCGCGCCAACTAGCCAGAGCCCCCAAGGAAGGGGGGTTTGTCCGACAAGGCCCTAGCGCACGCTTGCACAAGCCAGATCCTTCGAAGTACAGCCTTCATGATATGTAGGCTTGCGCTCACTCCACTCCAGAACGACCGAAGGACACTGGAGACTCCATTATTTCCCTTCTTTTCGCTACTAGGTCCTAAGTGTTGGTACCCACAGTTCTTAGTTATTTCAAAACTCTAAGGATATCTAGAACATCATGCCATCATCCATAAAATGAGATGATGAACTCTGAAATCCATAATCAATTCAAGGAAAGTTTAAGAATCAAATCAAAGAAGTTAAGAGTCAAGTCTAAAAGCTAAGAAGCAAGTTAAAGTAAGTCTTAAAAGTTTTTCAAGAAGTCTTAAACAAACATTTGAACTTTGTTTTAAGGCTCAAACTACAAGGGAGCAAAGAGTAAAGAGTGAAGTTAAATTATTCACGTTTATAATGGATTTAGTATGCCCTAGAAGAGACTGAAGGTACAATGAGCAAATCTAAAGATTTGCAGTTAATTTACTCAAGGTTATAAGGGAACTATATATATTCCTTAAAGTACCAAATGTTTTCACATTAATGAGCCAAAGAAGGAAAGCAATACTTCCAATAGAGCCTTTGGACTATTTTTCAATTAAAAGGGAAACTAGGATTCACAAGAGAGCTTTTTAAAGCTAAGTTGAAATAATTATCTCTAACGAAAGAGAAGTGTTTAAATCAATATGAGAGTAAGTACTTTGCAGGACCAAGTATTAGTTGAGCACTGATATGCGGACGCGAGTTCCTATTAACCTCAAGCCCCCATAAACTATGTAGCAACAAGGACAGTGAAGGGTCTATGTTTAGATGCCTTCCTTAGTGCTTTTTAGCATAGACTAGTGCCGACCCAATTAGTAGTTCAGTTCTGTACTGAAGACAAGTTATGGAGCGTCCTCTTGGCAACGTAGGTAAGACATTGTACCAATTGCTAGGCTCATTAGTAGTGATGCCAGTTGTCGGTTAGAGAAATCCTCCCACAGAACTATATACTTTCATGTTATAGTGAAGTTGAGTTTGTATTATTCCATTTTCTTAACGAATACGTATTTTAAAGTTTTTACAAAAGTTTATATATAACGCAGTGCTCTTAATTGACATCCTATATTATACATTGGAGTTGGAGTAGTGTCAAGGTAATTTCATATTATTCTTTTCAAGCTTCAAAGTTGTCATTCAGCCATTCCAACTCGCAGATTCGTACATTCATGTACTGATTCCAGTTGGACCTATCTCTTCTTAGAATGGAGACGCAGGTTACCTAAGATCAGCTCATCACCAGCACCCTCATTGATTCCAGGAAGTTGAGCATTCTAGTTAGTGGTGAGCTCTCTTTGCCCATTTGGGGACACTTTTTTTTTAAGCTCTTTCTATATTCATTTATAGGATGTTGTGGGGTCTGTCCCAATATCCATCTTAGTATTTTAGAGGCTTCAAAGACAGTCAGATAGCCAGTTTGAGCCTCTTATTGATGTATTTCAGATACTTTGTTATGAGACACTTTGTTATGAGACTTAAGTGCCAGTTTGGCCAACTTATTATTCCTTCAAGTTATATCATGAGACTGTTTATTTGAGTTAAGTACTCTGTTGAGGTAAGTAAGTCATGTCAAGGGTTCGATCAAGATCAACAATGGTCATTGAATGCTGTTCACGTCCAGGGTGTAGGCTCGGGACGTGACAGTCTTAGCTTAAAAAATTTCCGATGTGTTACACAGAACCTTTACGGACAGATTATGCAAGAAGCTTCGAACTTTCTGCAGGTAAACAAACAAAAGTGTATCTAGGCTTACATCTTTTTTTAATAGTTAGCTATATATAAGTTTATGTATATAGAATAAGGGGAATCTTAATAGGATTATCAATGTTGGGTTTAAAACTTATTATCTTTAATTTTTATTAATGTTGCAGTGACGGATGCGCCGGTGTATTTAATAGTTTGGAGGATCATTCTAAGTGAAGACATAATAATGTCATTGCATTATTATTGTGTAATCATTAGTTAATGATTGTGAAGTAGTGTAAGGGTGGTGAGATGTAAATAAATGCACTGTTGGGCGTGAATTCATTCATTCCTTTCGTGGTTAAAATTACAAATAGCGTACTTAGCTTCAACTTTGAATCTTTTTATCACTCTATGCTCTAAGCTTGATATATTGCAATACGTAATTAAATATTGAATATATTATATTATGAAAATATTAGAATTGTAGTATTTGGAGAAAATATGAATTAACCCTAGATTTGAAATTTAAAAATATGAGAATTGAAATATTAATTGACATCAAGATTAGGAACATGATTATAGAGTTGGGTGTTGTTAGTTTCAAAATTTTATTGTGGTCATTTATTTTTATATATTACTTTGAGTTGGAAGTTCAACGAAAGAGGAAGGTTCAAGTCCAGGAGTGAATTATTGATTAATTGAGGCAAGAGGATTTCTAAAACTGCCGTAAGCCGATATGAAAAATTCGTGTATTCCTTGTGATATATGCTTTGAGGAGTCCACATGCGAAATGGTGATGGGTGACTGTCCATGTTGAATAATTTAATATGAAAAAGGTAAGAAAAGGCTGATGGTGCTGTCATTAATGTGGCGTGTGATGTTTGAGAGTGATTTGAAAGACTTACTGTTTAATAGTTGATGTTGTATCACGATTGTATTATTGTGAATTGTGCATTGATCTTAAAATGGTCATCTTCTCATTATTTGCATAAACATGTCATTTGCATTGGTTATGAGACATGACTGTGATAAGTGTTATGTGATAAGAGGATGTACCATTTTGAGGGACGTATCGTGCGTCACAATAGATACTATATTCAAGGAACGTATCGCCGCGATGGATACTATATTTAGATGGATGTATCGCACGCTGCAATGGTTACTATTATCGAGGATCGTATCGCACGCCCGATGGATGCACGGACAGGTATGCCCCCATGGGTCCCGGACTAAGAGACAATGGGAGTGTATCGTTAGGTCAGACATGCATCACTATACTTGACATTGCATTGCATATTTGTATCATTGGTGAACTTGATCTTGTGTGTTTTGGATCTTGTGATTGTCTTTTTGTGGATCTTGTGATTGATGAATACTGAGATTGTTGTTGAGGATACATAATTTGCTAAGTGTTATTTTTGAGGATATGATTTGTTAAAGTTTTGTTGTTGAGGATATGTAGTTTGTTTGAGTGTTGTTGTTGAGCTATGTGCTATGTAAACTATGAGTTGTTATGTTAGGTTGATTTTATGCAGATTGTAGTGGGAGCCGTGTCGAACGGTTTAAGGGTACCCATATTAGTATTTCCTTAGCTGTGTTTTTTAGAGGTTGCTTGTTTGAGTAACGTGTGGTTGATACTCTACTCCTTTGCGTCTACATATCTTGTGGTTACCGAGCCCAGATCTTCGCCTGGATAGCTTAGTATTTTTTCATTCTGGCTTCCTATGTGAGCATTGTGAGGTAGTGTTTGTATTTCAGCGAACCTTCTTCTGATTGTTGATGAATTTTGCTTTTACCGCCATGAAAGACAATGTCATTTAAGACTTATTTCATTCAAGTATTTATATTAGAGGCTTGTTCACGTGACAACTAGGTTTTGGGGTATTTTTAAGTTGATTGTAAATTTTCTGCATATTATCGTAGTTGTTGAGTTTAGACTGACATGTCTTGGTGAGATAAGACGAGTGTCATCAAGTTCAATTTTGGGTAGTGACAATTATTTAGCCCATAATTCATCTTTCATTCTCAAGCAAACAAGGGGCACATGTATACACCCAATTTTGACCAATTTGTAATCCTATCTAAATTGCTATTTGATTAAACATTTATTTAAAACCTATTTCTTTATTGTGTATTTAAAATTTAATTATTTTTGGCTAAATAATTATATATTTTAGTATTCGTAATTTTCAACTATTATTATTATTATTATTATTATTATTATTTTATTTATCGATAATTAAAGTTGGAAATGATTATTTTACGTATTTATTTCAACACTTAAAATATTTAAGTGTGTTTATTTTTTATATAAATCATTTAATATGTGTAGTATTTTACTAATTAAGTAACAATTTTCTTCTAAAAAATGATCTATGAATTTTGTGATTCTATAAGTATTGTTGTTTATGATACTTTGTAATTCCTAAACTAATGCACCTCATTTTTTGTTAAAGGGCACAATGTTTAATCTATTTTGATATGAAAATCGCGTATTCCTTAAACATCACCTGCAAATCGTTCTCTAAACTGGCTTTAAATCTTCTCATAAATACATGTGATCTTGTTACATTATGTGGATTTTAAAAAAAAAAAGTGTGGACTGAAAATGAAGGAGTTGACGACTTGTATGAAGAGTTTGACTTTTATGAAATGTTGCGACTGGATGAGAAAAGTTGTGAATTTTATGCAAAGTTACAATTTTATGAAAGTTGTGACTTTTATGGAAAGTTTGGGACTTTTATTGAAGCGTGACGCCCATTCTGAAAGATTGTGACTTTCCAAAGGTTTGCTGCCTTTCCGGCTAAGGCCACAATAAGAACCTTTTGCACCACCCTTTGTTATCATTAAATTGAGGCGATTTCATTTTTAAAAAGCGATTGATGGACTTCTTATTAAACTAATAAATCTGCGTATTCTGAAGTTGTATATTGCCGTTGCAGGGTCGCTGATACACCGGAGGTTGTGGTATTCTATTCTCTGGTGATTGAGATCATTTACCCTGAGTGAGGTCATATTCAAAATAAATACCTAGGAACTAGACGAGCTGGGAATAATTTCCCTTAAGGGGACACTGGTGAACTTCAGTGGACTTGATATTTTTCCTATTAATTTATTTTTTAAGATTCTAGGTACGTGTTTTACAAACTTTAGGATTTGTGAATTATAATTCAGGGTCTTCCTTCTTTTGTTCTTCACTGGTTCATTAAACTTGTCTGGTAATTCGTGTTCTGCCAAGTTTGCTGCGAATCCGTAAGATTTCTTTAGACACATATTAACACACAATTCTTCTTTAAGAAAAATATTTAGTATATTTTTTTAAAATCTGTTTCTGATTCATAGTTCGTACTAGTTTTAATTTTCTAGTGTGAAAATGTTCTTAAAACTTTGGTTTTCTTATAAAGATGTCAAGTGTTGTTCGAAGTATGTTGCAAATACAAGTTATGAACAACAATCTTAAAACCCCCTCTCACAATAGGAAATTACTATCTGTTAGTATTTTGTTAGTCTATTTCGATTGAGAGCATCTTGATTAAGTGAAAAGCCTAGAAGATAAATGCATTACTTCTTCATAATCGTGCTTTGTTTAGCAACGTCGCGAACAATGAGATGATAACAGAAAACTTTATGCGTATTCCGTTTTAAAGATTACACAGGTAACCTTCTTATTAAATTATTTAAGGCGGAGGAAAGCGAAAAATAGTTTTCTAAGAGTTATCATCTTTGATTTTTTTTTTTTTTATTATGTGTATACTTGGAAAAAGATCTGCAAACAATATGTTGTTGCCCAGATTGAATTTTTACTTCCCAAAATTGTTGCTTTTAAAATTAAAGTGTTTGTAAAAAATGGAGAGATGCATATTTTGTTGTTTGATTATAATAGTAATGTCAATAATGTTATGTTGGAAGACTATTTGATAAGAAAAACATTTCTAGCTAGTGAAAATCCGAAATGTGTATTATGTTTGGAGGGAAAAAAAAAACTTTGTAGTTTTGTATCCAGAGAAGTAATGTGTCTGATTTTATGTAGACGAAAAGCTTTTGTGATTGTACACTCTCGGCTAAATTGAGACTATGCATATTTGTTGAAGAATATAAAAACTTCACAAATTAAGTCAGTATTGCTACTTGTTGATGTTTCTATAAACTTCAATGTAATATAGAATAAATTGTACAATTTCTTTGGCCTTATTGTTAGTGATTTAAACTAAGTGGTATGTCTATTTATATGATGTAGAGGAAAAATACCAATGACTTAGAATTTGGGCTTGTAGTCTCTATGGAAGTTTCGTATGCAACTTTGACATTGTGCTAAACATTGTCAAAGAGAATTGCCACCCAGCCCTTAAATTCTTTCGTTTTGGAGAATCATGTATTCAACATAAAAGTATGCGGAAAACATGTTTTAGACTACATTTGAAATGTATGTGGGGGGATTGCTTATGTAGAATTGCGTCTTAATTAAACATTTGGAGAGGAAAAAATTGCAAAATTCAATGATACTTTTGAGTATGTATACCCACAAATTCTTAAAGTATATTTCGATATTGTGGGCTGTTGAGTTCTCTATGTACTAGTATATAGTGTGAACTAGTATCAAACATCCAAATTATATATTATACTTGTTCAAAGAATCTGTGTTTTTTATGGAAAAAATCACTTAAAATGTTGTGATTTTCATAAAAAGATATGTCTATATAATAAAAGTGATTCATAGACATTGAATATTGGGAATAGATCATTTGTTATAACGTTTTTGTAAAAATAATTGTTGACTATATTGTCTTTATTGAACCCGATGAAACTTGTTCATAGGTAGTTCTATAAAATCACATTGGAAAGTATGGAAATGTCCTTTTGAAAAGGCGATATTTGATCAAACTAAACAATGTTGCTATCACAAATGGTAAGAAATAGAGAACCAAATATTAGTGAGCGAAAAAGATACCGCGCGAAGAGCTGTCAAACTCAATGTTTGTATTTGTTCTTACTTGTTGAGTCAAACATTGATTGGGACTATGAACACTATATTGAGGGCATGTGTCAATTACAAAACCTTGTAAGAACAAAAATGACAACTTAGAGGTTTTGCCAACTTTTTAAGTGCAAACTAATTAAAAATTTCAACTTTTTTGTGACAATCTAAGTATGTTGAGACAGTCTTTATAAATCTGTTTTAGGAATTCTAATCCCTTAGAATTGATTACACATGACATTGTAGATAGGAATGTTAACAACAGCTCATGGGTTGTGTGGAAAAAGCGCTATTTGTTTACTTTTTTGAGAATTGACATGTAGAAATGAATATGTCTATTTGCTAAATGCAAGGATGTGAAGCAAAAGAAATGTCTCAGACAAATGTTAATTCGAAGTGAAAATCAGTGAAAAAATGTAATAAGAGAGTGTGTTATAAAGGGAGCGATCCAATCTCATATGCCATGCAGAAATAGTTTGGAAAGGGAAAATCAAAATACTGCCATATTCACCTCAATCTAATGAAAAAACAAGAACGTTAAAAGAAATGATGGATGAATGATTATTTACAAGTTACGGTTACCACAAATTGTGTGAAGAGAACTATCCTTACATTCAAAAGGGATCAATTAAAAAGTTGTCCTTTTAGAAAAGAAAGCGAGTTTGCTTTGATCAGAATACAATACTTTTCATATGAGAATGCGAACCCCTCCTCATGAAAGGAAATCAACTTGAAATATTCAAAGTGTGGGGACGGGATCTAGTCAAAGTCCAAGATCTATCCTAAAAGATTAAAATAAATCTATGACTGTGCGACTGTTTAAAGAGACTGAGTAGTCAGGAGACGCGGTTCTAAAAGGCCATGGAGAAATAATGAGAAGGAATAATGTACAATAAAGAGATTGCTAGAGGCTTAGTAAAATGTTAAAGACAATTTTTCCTTCGATATGTGATTTTGCTTTTTAATAAAATTTTTAGGTGTCTTGGTAGACTCATCCTTTGCGAAAAGATTGAGGTAGTCGAATAAACAATATGTGTGAAAGTAATTGATCTCTTCAGAAAATAAACCTTGGGTTCAAATGAATCTAGAGTGAAAAATAACAGTGGATGAGAACTTTGAAAAATATTTAAAGCAAGACTTGTGTCAAAAGGCTTTAGAAAAAAAAATAAGATTTTGATCTTTGGCGATATATATACTCGTTATTAGTAATTAGAATTACCATCCATTCGGAATTGCACAAAACGATTATGGTGGTATATGACCTCCAAATTCATCAAATGAATGGGAAGAGAACTTTTGATATAAATGTAGAATTAGGAAGAAATTTACATGAACAAGCCTAGAGGCGTTCTTTTGTGGCTACCTGGAAATAAAGAAAGATTCGTGAACTTGTTAAGCACATTATGGTATGCACCAAAACATGAAATAATTCAATCAAAACCATGTCGAAAAGTGGATTGAAAGAATGATGGAATGGAAGTGATAAAGTGTTCACATTAAAATCATAAAGGTCATTGTTTGTTTGTATATATCAATAAGACAATAATGACATAAATGCTTACTAAATGTATGCTATAAAGCAAGGAATGAAAATTCTGGAGCTTCTAAATGCGATCTAGATATAAGAATGTTAGAACTCCATAATGTTTAACTTCACGGTCTCACTGCCATTGAAAAGGTACCTGAACTAGTTCAAAGATTTGACTGTCAGGAATATTGTCAAGTGTCCAATAAATATGATCTTTTCATTTCAAAAGAGTGTGTGAAACAAAAGTGACTCACAATATGCATTGTGCTAGATTTTTTGGAAGCGGGGAATGTGTATATATTGTAGTGGATGCGATCAGATAGAACATTGCACTATTTTTAAACTGAGTTCGTTCACAAGTGATCCCAAATAATTCATTAGATGACATCAAATAGAGTTTTGGAAGTATTTAAAATAATACTATAAAACTAATGCTGCATTGGGATATAAACAATATCCAACAATATTGAAAGATATAGTGCATGCAAATGGAATCATGGAGAATGAAGTAAAATTCATGAGGGATATTAGTTATCTATTGGTAGAAGGAGCAGTCTCTTAGAAATATTTCAAAAGAGACATGTATGCTAGCTCCCAATGATCTTTGATTCTAGGTGCCCTCTAGATAAGGTCGTGAATAAGTTAAAAGAACTCTGGGAATTCTTTATAGATATTCTATTTAGGTCCAAACCGATTGGCCATAAGTATGCATACACTTTCACCATCAAGATTGTAATAGGTAGGGCATCGGAGCATCTGACGTATAACGCGAAGTCTCGTTCATCTACGACATAGAATGATACTGTTAAAACTACTCTCTAGTGCGAACTGTTCTCAGAATTGACTATGTAAAGTCAAAGGATAATGTGTCGGATCCCTGACAAAATAGTCCTAACTGCGAGAGTAAAGTTAGAAGATCATCTTAAGGGAAGAATTACGGCTTAGCTGACAAAGTCGTTCATGGAGGAGCTAACTCATATCTAGCAGACTAGAGATCCAAGAGCTAGATTCAAGGAGAAAAACAAAGTTGTGAATGAAGGTCGGGCATTGTCAATAATCTCCAATCCATTCTCATGATGAAGACATGCTCGGGAAAAGGATACACAACAGTAAGGCTGTTAATAGTTAATCAAGCCTTAATGGTTTTAATGATTTGCCTAAAAGTTAATTTGGCAGAGTTGACCAATAGTGTCATACTACGCGTTAGATAACACGGTTAGAAGAATCACCTACGTGAGTTGTGAAGTGTAAGCCTCGCTTCAAAGAAGAGATTGTCAAATTCCCAACTCTCTATACACTCATGAAACCAGGAGGTGTCTTCATGGCTTAAACGAAACACAACCGTAAGAACCATAGATAGGTAAAGGGTTAATTGTGGAAATATGGTTGTATCTAGGTATACACCAAAGCTTCGACGGTTCAAAGCTTATCGCATCTACGTTGCGCACGAGTAGATCCGACATTTCACTACGTTTCAAGAGTCCAAGGCGGAACCTACTTATCCAGATCAAATAATTCTTGCTGGTTAAAGTACAACATACTGTTCGTTTCTGTCTGCGAGTAATTCCCCATTCTGCGGGGGATTGTTGAGATTTTAAAAAAGGTTGAATGGAAAATGAAGAGTGCGACTTTTATTAAGAGTTTGCTGACTTTTAGTGAATGTGCGACTTGATGAAAGTTGTGATTTATGAAAAGTTGCCAAATTTTTATAGGAAAAGTTGGACTTTTATGAGACAGTTGTTGACTTTAGAAAGGTGACGACCAGTTAAAGATTGTGACTTTGTCCAAAGGTTGTGACCTTCCGCGTAAGGCACAATAAGAACCTTTGGACCACCTTTGTTTCTATAATTGAAGGGATTTCATTTTTAAAGGACTATTTGATGCGACTTCTTCTTCAACTACTAATATAGGTATTCTAAGTGCTAATTTAGTTGTCGTTTGAGTCTTCGTATGACACCGGAGTTTTGGTCTCATATACTCTGCGTTGATTGTGAGATCTTTTACCATGGGAGGTCAGATTCCAATATAAAACCTAGGATCCTAGAGGCGGAATTAATTCCTTAAGGGGACACTAGATGAATTCAGTGGATGATTTTTTCCGATTAAATTTTTTTTTCAGATTCTTGCGTACGTGTTTTACAAACTTTGATTTAGCTGAATTAATTTCAGTTCTTCTCTTCTTTTGTTCTTCACGGGTACATTAACTTTCGTAACTTCGATGTTTCTGCAAGTTGTGGAATCGTAGAATTCTTTAGACACCTATTCAACAACAATCTTCTCTTTAAGAAAAATATTTCGTATATTTTTTTTTAAATCTGTTGTCTGATTCTAGTTCGCTACTAGTTTTATTTTCATAGTTGTGAAAATAGTTCTAAACTTTGTTTTCTTACAAAGATGGTCAAAATTTTGTTCTAAGATACGTTTGGATACTAAGATGAACAATAATGATTTGATGTGTGGGAATTTCTATTGTGATTATCCCTATAATTAATTTTGTTGACTCATATTAAATTGGGTTCATTTATTAACTTGAGCTTCTAGAGAAAATTAATTATGTGTTCCTTACATTGCTGGATCGACGTAATTTACTCAAACTTTTTTCTTGATTTACTGTGATAGCTTAATTGATAGATATTGATTTCATACTTGGAATTCTTATGCATATAATTTTAGTAAATTTGGTGGTCTTTTATCCTTATTTATGTCTTACTGTCTTCTGTATGGTATGTATCTGATTTCTATGAGGTAAAATAGCATGATTATTCTCTTCTTATTTAGTTTCAGTTAAATTTTTACATGTGTTTTTAATGATAATATTGATACATGATTGAGGATGATACATTTCTTTCCTTTAACATAACTATTCTCTCATTGTCTGATTGTATATATTATTATTTTATTAATTGATATTTTTTTTTACTTAATTTATTTGTGCAGATTCTTACTTGATATTATAATATTTTTAGGGACTCTTTTAAATATACTTTATGTATGTTTCAATGTATTCATAAAATGTGCTGAAATAAATGTATTTCATTCCACGTACAAGTGGAACTTAACCAAAAAAATATGATTTGATAAAACAGAAACAATGATTTATTTATATTCAATGGACAGTGGAAAAAACTATAGTAATAATCAAAACTAAAATAAATTTAACATAAACATAAAAAGATTCAAATACTTTAACAAATCAAATTACCAATAAATTAAATTAAATTGTATAAAATATTTTTGAACTATTTGACGAAGAAATTAAAATCCAAAAGTATAAACTTTGAAAATATTATGTCAAAACTGTGTATCAACGCGTCCTCCTCCAAACTAAATCTCTAAAATATGATATCTTAGGCCAAACAATGATACTTTTTCTCCCAAATAGGGCCAAAACATAGTCAATTAAAAGTAAAATTTTGTTAAGAGAAAGAAAGAAGAGAAATTAGCAGTGTCATAATTAAGTGCATTCAGAGTACGGGTTAAAGACAAATTCGTCTCCTTTTTGCTTCTTCGGTTTTACTTCTTAAAATGTCAGTTTGAATTTAGCAGATCCATTAATATATAAATGAATCTGTATCAATTTTTTATGTTTACCTGTATTAAAATGAATCAACCGTATCAATCATCATTAATAGGAGTAAGTATAATTAATAATAATTATGTGACTCATGTGTAATTACTTATTCATGTTTTTTCTATATATACTGTCTTGTGCTACACCTTTTGATTAATAAGACTCATTATTCTATCATAGGTATCATAGCACAAGCCGGTTAAACTCGTTTGAACCTAAAAACCTAAAACTCTTTACTCTTGTCTGAAAAAAAAAAAACTCATTCTGCCCTCTTCTCTTCACATGGAAGCCGATCCCCTGCCAACTCTTCCTCCGAGCGGTGAAATTGCTTCTTCGAAGATTCACAATCTCATACACCAGAAAAATTAACTGATCAAATTATCCGGCTTGGTCGAATAGGATCAAGACGAGACGCTTTCCGAACAATCTTCTTCTTTGGTCGACCCGGTACCGGAAACAGAAACTGCCGACCATCATGCTCACCGTCACGCGACAAAGATGGATATACGACCTCGACGGAACCCAATCCGCCCATTGTCGTGCGCCTCTAGTTGATGCTTCAAGGTTCATGTCTGCCTTCTTGCACTGTGATTAGCCCGCAAATTCAGAAGTATGCTCTCGTGGATTTACGACTCGTGGCGGCCATCTTGGAATGATCTTGCCTACTCGCCTTAAACTCCTATCAACACAGCCTGTTTTTCAGTTGCAAGGCGTTGACAGTCTATCACACCCTCCGGAAGCCGGCACGTCGCACAATGGCGTTCCAATATCTGCGACGAAAGTAGTTATGCCTCGATTATCTGATCTCGATGCCCCTCAATGCATCATGAAATTGATTCCGGAATGAGGATGTTATCAATGCCCCCAACGTTGTACGGGGCTTGCCTGCCCAAATTCTTCCTCTCTAAAACAGCACATCCGCTACACGATGGCCCACTCACATCAATCAAATATCGGGTGGTTGAATGCAGAAGAATAAATCTTGACCATGGAATCCAAATTGGCCCTCGGGATCGACAGTAGGGCAATGCACACTGCATGTGCGCAGACTGGGCAGACGTGGTGAGCGGACGTCCAGGCAGACTGCGCGTGCACACCGCGGCGGAGAGGCAGAGAGGACCGGCCATCAGTCACTCGGACCCAAAACAAGCACTTCTGGCCACGCACGACACGCAACCTGACCAGGACAGCAGGACACGGTAGGCGGGCAGTTTTTCGTCAAGTCGCGACATGCCTGTGTGTCAAAAATCTGTCTGGAAAAGCGCGACACGCCGCGCATCGTGGTTTGTTGGTATCGCCACGACGAGCAGTCCGTTTCTGCCCCCTACCGGCAGAACTGTGCCGATTTGCCATGCATCTACAAGCAACTCTTCCACGTGATTGGTATCTGAGAATGTGCGTGCAAATTCTACACGTGACGCCCTGGTTACTTCTCAACTCCATGAATACCGACTTCCTATCTAGGGCGCGGACACAATCAGTGATAAGCGTAACGGACAATTCTTTTCCATCTCCAATACAGGTTCGGAGATGTACACCCCCAAGGCTCCTTTCTCATTGTAAACGTTAATAGTCCCAATCCCTAACATTCAACCTTCTGTCGTTCTATCTATTTGTACCAAGAGAAAAATTGCACTCTTCTTTTAATGCCCAGAATTTTTAGATAGTGACATTTAAGTCGAATAGCATCTGATACAAGGGCCGATTTGTGAGCAAGAGAGGTTTTATGACACTCTTCCTTCCAAGCAGAATCTGCGTCAATATCATCTTCATTCAGTTGCCCATCAAGCATTCGTTAATTCTACGTTCGTACCGCCAGACCTGGTCATCCATGATGCCCGAAGTTACTAAGTCATTATGTCTGTCTTAGTTTTTCGTTTTCCATAAGGTCATGGGAGTCGTGCCTATGTAGCCAAATGAGATCGGTGTACCGTTTTATCTTATCTAATAGTAAGGCCACAGCCGCCATCTGAATTAATACGAATTTGTGTTGTTTAGGGTTCGCAAACCTCATACTCCTCCTTTAATGGTTTTATTCGTTACTATATCTGTTTTTTTTTTATGATTTATAGCTAAATTTACCATGGCTTATCCCTTAAAAACGCAACATCTGAAGCATATTCTGTTGTGTTAAATTTTGAATCCGATGGTCAAAACACAATTCAATTCCAACATCAAATTTTTGCCTAGTTGACAATGGCAAAGAATTTTTAAACAATCGACTTGGTTTTTTTCTCGAATCTCTTGCGTATTATTACACACAATTTTTTTTTAATTCTTTGCCCCTATACTCCCTGACAAATAGTGTTGTCGAATAGCAAACACCGTCACCCCATTGAGACTGTCGTTCACTCCTCCTTCATGAGTCTCATAACTACCTGCATCTCTTCTGGGTCGAGGCGTTGGCCACTCGCCAACTATCTCATCAAACGCCCAGGCCTACACCCCCATCACTAACAAATCTGTCCTTTGAAAGTCTTAAAAACAACCGTCCGGATACTACTCACCTATGACCTGCCTTGTTGGTTGTCTTGACCTACCCTTGGCTAGACTAAAATCAACACAAACTTCAACCCGCCGTCTACACCATGCGTCCTTTGTTCTAGGCTACACTGCCCACCATAAAAGGATACAAATGTTTGATCCCGTCTTCTCAAAAAATATGTCTCTCGTCATGTTCGTTTTACGATTGATGAATTTCCCTATCCCCAGGGTAGTTCCTGTCACGGCACGTCCAACCCACTTAGGTATTATTGCACAATCTTACCACCGAGCTCACAGGCACTTCTGCTACCTTGGGCACCATTAACCCATCCATCATGGCAACCAACAACTAAACCGATCTCATGTCCAAAAGGCGATCCACCCAAGACGCCCACATCCCTATCCACACCGAATGCTTTCAACCCAGCTCACCAACAACTTCTACCATGCCACCCCAAACCAACACGAAAAGCAGACGAAGAACAATAGCGAGAACAACAAGAACAAGAAGAAGACGCAAGGCCTAATAAGGAAAGAAGAAGAGGAAAAGTGTAAGCGAAGAAGAAGATAGGTAGCAGAAGCAGAAGGAGAAGCAGAGCAGAATGCAGAAGCTGGACAGCAGGAGCAGGAAGTAGAAGAAGAATGAATAGACGAAGAACAAGAACAACAAGGAAACGAGAGAGAGGAGAAGAAGGAGAGAGAGAAGAGAGTAAGAAGAAGGAAGGGAGAGAGAGAAGAAAAGGAAAGGGAAGGAGAATGGGAGAGAGAGAAAAGAAGAGCAAGAAGAATGAAGTAAGAAGAAGCCAAAGAATGAAGGGAAGAACAAACAAGAAGAAGAGAAGAAGGAAGAAAACAGAACATAACAAAAAGAAGAATGGAAGAACAAAAAAAGCACAACAGAAGAAAAAGAAAAAGAACAAGAAAATAGGAAGAAGTAAGTAAGAACAAGAAGAGAAGAGATAAGGAAGGAAGAAGAAGAAGAAGAAGAAGAAGAAGAGAATGAGAAGAGAAGAAGAAGAAGAAGAAGAAGAAGAAGAAGAAGAACAAGAAGAAGAATGAAAGAAGAAGAAATAAGAAGAAGAAGAAGAAGAAGAAGGATAGAACGACGAAGAAGAAGAAGAAGGAAAAAGGAAGAGAAGGAAGAAGAGAAGAACAAGAAGAAGGATGGACGAGAAAGAACAAAAAAGTAAAAGAAGAAGAAGAGAGAAGAAGAAGAAGAAGAAGAAGAAGCAGGAAGAGAGAGAGGAAGAAGAAGCAACAACAACACAGAAGAAGAAGAAAAAGAAGAAGAAGGAATAACAGAAGGAAGAAGAAGAAGAATGAAGAACAAAGAATCAACAACACAACAACAACAACACAACAAGAAGAAGAAGAAGAACAAGAACAAGAAGAATGAAGAAGTTAAGAACCGGAAGTAAGAAGAAGAAGAACAGGAAAGAGGAGAATACAAGAAGAAGAAGAGATAACAAGAAGAAGAAAAGGAGAAGGAGAATAAGGAAGTGGGGAATAAGAAGAATAAGAAAATAATAGAAAGAACAATAAATACGAAGGATAAAAGAAGTCATTAGGAGTCGGGTAATTAGAATAAGTATAAGAAGAAAAAGAGGAGGTGAGGAGTGGGGAAAAAAGGAAGAGAAGAAGGAGATAGCGAGAGAAGAAGAAGAAGAGGAAAAAGAAGAAGAATGAAGAAGGAGAAGAAGAGAAGAATAAGAATAATGTAATTATAATATTCTCAATAATACGTAATAGCAAATATATACATAATAGCAATAGTAATAGCTAATACTAGATAATAATAATAATAATAATAATAAGAATATTATAATATGCTTTAATAATAATTATTGTAATAATATAAATAATAATAACTAGATAATAGCTAAATAGAAAAAACCACTAATAGTTATATAATAATAAGAAGAACCAAATACAAACAAGAAGACATAGAAGAAGCAGAAAAGAATGAAGAAGAAGAGCGAAGAAGAAGAAGAAAAGAGGGAGGAGTGGAGGAAGAAGAAGCAAGAAGTGGGAGTAGCGAGGAGGGAGGAGGAGCGGAAGGAGGAAGAGAGCAAACAACAAGGAGAAGAAGAGTACGAATGAGAAGAAGAAGAAGAAGAAGGACAAAGAAGCAGTAGGAGAAGGAAGAAGAAGCAAAATCAGAACAAGAAGAAGAAGAAGAAGAACAAGAAGAAGAACAAGGAGAACAAGAAAAGACGAGCGACGAAGAAGAAGAAGAAGGAAGAAGATAAACCGAACAGAGAAGAAGAAGAAGAAGAACAAGAAGAGGAAGAAGAAGAGACAGGGAAGAAGAGAAGAAGAGAATGAAGAACAAGAACAAGAAGAACAAGAAGAAGAAGAACAAGAAAAGATAGAAGGAGTAAGGAGCGAAGAAGGGAAGAAGAAGTAATAAGAAACAAGAAGGGAGAAGAGGAAAAAGAAGAACTAATAAGAAGAAGGAGAAAAGACGGAGGATTTATATTATTATTAATAATTTTATTATAATAATAAAAGAACTTATTATTATAATAGAAAAAGGAATAATAATAATTTATAAGAATAGATGATAGTAATAATAGCAGATAATATTAAAATAATAATAAGAATAATAAAATAATGATGAAATAAAATAATAATAATAGTAATGGATAATAATATAATAATAATTAATTAGCAAAAAAAAAAACAATAATAATAATATAATAGTAATAGTAATAGCAGAAGAAGAATGAAAAGAAGCAGAATAAGAAGAATAAGAATATTAATGTAATACGAAGAGAAGCATAAGAAGAAGAAGGAATGCAGCAAGAATAATAATAGTAAGAATAGTAATAGTAATAGTAGAATAGTAATAGTAATAATAATAATAATAATAACAACAACAACATAATAACAATAATAATATAATAAAATAATAGTAATAAGAATAATAATGATGATGATGATAATATGAGGTATTATGAGTTAAGTATTATCTTAATGATAATAATAATAACAATGAGAATAATAATAATGAAGGACAAGAAGAAGAAGAAGGAAGAAGGAAACTAAGAGATGAGGAAGGAAGAAGAAGAAGAGAACATGGAATACGAAGAAAACAAGGAGACCAATAACAAGAAGAAGAAGAATAACAAGAATATAGTGAACAATAAGAATAATAATAAGTAATGAATAATAAGAATTATGATTATGATTATAATAATAATAACAAAACAATAATTAGATAATAAGTAAAATAATAACGAATGATAATAACAATAACAATAATAATAAAATAAGAATAATGATAAGAAAAATACTTGATTAGTAGTTATTATATAATAATAAGAATATCATAATATACAAAATACGTACATGAATGAAATTTACGATAATAATAAGAAAATGATTATTATTATTATTCTTTCGATAATAATATAATTAAATGAATCTAACAAGTACAATACATATAAATAATAAAATAATGACTAATAATAACAATAATAATAATTTTAGATAATAATATTATTAGTATTATTATGTACTGTAATTATTAATAATAATAATAATTATTTATAATAGTTATAACTGCATAAATAATAATAAATAATATAATAATATATAAGGATATAATAATTATGTAATAATAATAATAATTATGTATAATTAAAAGTTACAATAATGAATAATAATAATAATACCATAATTATGGTATTATTGATAATATTACTAATAATTTAAAATAAATATAATAACAATAATAATAACACTAATAATAATAATAATCAACAATATAATACTAATAATTATATTAATGATAATTATGTAATTATTATTATTATAATGATCTAATATTTATAAAAATAATGAATAAACCATTAAAAATAATGATAATAATTTTATAATAATAATAATTATACTAATAATAAAAATAATAATATCAATAATAACAACAACAAAATGATAAGTAATAAATAACAATAACAATAATTATAATAATTTTAATAATTATAATCATATTAATAATAATAATAATAATAATAATAATTCATAACCATAATCATAATATAATCTATAATCTAAAAAAATTTCATAATCATAATCATAATAGATAATAATATAATAAGAATAATAATAATAATAATAATATAATAATAATAATAACAATCCGCACAAATAATAATAATAATATAATTATTATATTATATAAGAAAATGAAGAAGGAGGGAGAGAGGAAAAGGAACAGGAAGAGGAGAAGAGGAAGGGAAGGGAGGAAGAGAAGAGGAAGAAGAAGAAGGAGAGGTAAGAAGAAGAAGAAAAGAAGAAGAAGAAGCAGGAACCGAAGAAGAGGAAGAAGAAAGAAGAAGAACAAAGACAAAGAAGGTATGAAGAAGAGGTGAACAGGAATAATATCAATGAACAATAAGAATAATAAGAACAAGAAGAATAATAAAAATACAGAAGAATAATAAGTGAGAATAATAAGTATATCGAGAATAAGAAGATATAAAATAATAATAATAATAACAATAGAACAGAACAAGAAGAAGAAGAATCAATGTTAAGAACAATAATAATGATAATGTAAGACAAGAACAAGGAGGAAAAGAAGAAGAAGGAGAAGAAGGGAGGGAGGAGGAGGAGAATAAGAAGACGCAGAAGAAGGAGAAGAAGGAGAAAAGAAGAAGAACAAGAAGAAGAAGAGAAGGAGAGTAAGAAGAGGAGGAGGAAGAGAAGAAGAAGAAAATGAAGGAAGAAGGAGTGAGGAGGAAGAAGTAGGAGGAAGAGGAGAGGAGAGAATAGAAGAAGAAGAAGTTAAGAAGAAGAAGCTAGAAGAAGAGGAAGAAGCGAGAAGCCTTATTATTAATACTAGCTACTTATCCCTCATTCGAATATCCTAATTCTCCTTACAATCATAATAATCCCATGAAGACTGATTCTAATAATAATTAATAATACCACTACTTTCCCCCACGTATCACTACTAACACAACCCCTACATCATATAGCAAAGAACAAGAAGAGAAGGAGACAAGGAGGAGAATGAGAGAAGAAGAAGAAGAACAAGGTAGAATGAAGGAGAAAAGAAAAGAAGAATGAAGAAGAAGGAGGAGAGGAGGATAGAAGGGAGAAGAAGGATGGAGGAAGGATGAAAAGAGACGAAGGAGGAGTTATTATTTATTATTATAAATAAAATAGTAATAATAATTTATTCTTATTATTTATAATAATAGTTATAATAATATATAATGAGAATAATAAGAAGTAAGAAAATATATTACGAAAGATAATAATAAGAATAATAAAGTAATAATAATAAATAATTAGTATTATTATTTAATTATTAGTATAATAATAAAAGCAGAAAAAGAAGACGGATTAGATGTGAGAAGAATAAGTACAAAAGAAGAAGAAGTAGTAAGAAGTAATGAAAATAAGAAGAATTATAACAAGACATAACTAACAAGAATAATAATAATAAGTAAGGGAATTATTATTATAATGATATAATAGTCATAAGTAAGATAATAAAAGGCATAATTCATCAAATCATAATAATACAATCATAGCTAATCATAATCATAATAATAATAATAATAATAATATAACAACAATAGTATAATTATAATTAATTGTATATAATTATAATATAATAATAATAATAATAATAAGAATCATAATAGTAATAGTAATAGTAGTTGGTACTTGTAAGATAATAAAGTAAAATAAAATAATAATAATAATAATAATAATAATAATAACAATAATAATATTAATAATAATAATAACTGATCACAGAGCAAATCGGAGCGCGGAGGGCACCACACTTATCAATTTCTATTGTGAGCCGACCAACCAATCTAAACCTTTAACATTCAATGTTAAATTATCAACAGAATGTAATGCGGAGCATTAAACTCATTAATAAAAACCAATTAATAACTTTTCTAAAATGCAAAGATATATTATAAAAAATATATAAATAACATAGGTCCCACAAAATATGCGAAGTCATCACCACAAGAACGTTCTATGATCAGTACTAAACCAAATGAGTATTCTAAAAGCCCGTTAAATAACAAAATGCTGGCCATGCCGGAAACTTCAAGGCCAGCAAGACTCTGAGTAAGAAGATCCAGCCAAGCTAGAAGCAGTAGCCCTCGACCGACTGGAATTCGAAGTAATGAGACTGGCTAGAGTAGTGAAGTCGAGGATGACGGCCACGTTTGAGGAACTCCACAAATAAAAAGAAGAAAGCATAAAAGTCAGGGGGACCGTCAGTACAAACACAAGCTACTGCAGTAGGGTAATCATCGGCCAACTCAAATAGAAAGCGCATATATCTCAGCATAACATCAGAAAACAACTAATATTATTAACAGGATGATAGCAACAAGTATAAACATCATTTATATAATCATCACCGATATATCTATGAGGACTCAGAGCCTCCACCCCTTTTTTACTCTTGCGCGAAACATGTTCTTTAGATTGAGTAGATTAGCATCTTTAAGATTCAATTATCCATATTGTCTCGTTGGTGTCGGTACGTGACACTCGATCCCTCGTTAGCTTTTATTACTGTTGTGTAGGGTACGTGACACTCCGATCCGTCTTACTACTATGCCTGATCGGAACGGATACTCCGATCCCTAAATCTACTATGTGTCGCAGTTACGGTGACACCCGTATCCCCTAAATCTGACGTGTCGCCAGCGTGACACGACGATCCCCTAAATCTACGGGGCGCGTTAGTGACACTTGCAGATCCAACCTAAAATTCTATGTGTCGGTTCGTGACACCCGCCCCTAAATTCTATCGTGTCGGTTTCGTGACACCCGTCCCACGTAATTCTACGTGTTGGTTCGTGACACCAGCCCCACTAATCTCATTCATTAGTAAATATAGCCTTCTTATATCTAAGGGCATTATATCATCTCATACTTTAGTTCATCAAGCCTTACTTTATTACCAAAGGCATCATCACTAACAAGGAGATTAGGTTTTTATCAATGATTTCGGGGGCCTTCAAATAGCTTCATTCTGAGTGCTTTCATCACAATCATATATGTATAAAATCACATCGTGCATACACTTACAATAAAGCATATAGAGAGACTTTATAATACTACCCAACAACATTATCATTCTTTGGGGCTATTAAGAGTTTATCCGAGTAGCATAAAAATCATAACCTACCTCCACCGGAAGATTCGTGACAAGCCCAAGGGCAAATTCCTCTCAAATTATGTGTGCTTTCATTGTTCCTCTCTATCTTTTCTGTCTCTCTGTTGTTCTTTCTATTTTTCTATATTCAAACCCTTTTCTTTTAACCTAATATCATAAATTAAGTATAACAATATGACACTAATAACCCACTAATGAACTTTAAGGGATACCTCTTTTAACCACCCCAAGTATTAGACTATTAACATGAACCCACCAACTTATAATAGTAAAGCAGGAAATAGGCCAAAACCCCCTTAAATAAATATAAAAGAAATCCAGAACCAGCCTGGGATTGCGCAGCCTGTATGTGACGGGCCGTAGTCCTCGACGGTACGTCCTTGTACATCACACGATACAGAAACTTGCATTTTTAGTAATGGCCTAATGTGACAGGGTCCGTAAAGTGCCGACACGAAGCAGTCCCCGCCATTCCGTACCGCTGACGTTACAGAGAGTCGCCTCTCGAGTACCAGATTTTTATAAATTCTAAGGTTTGGAACGAGACCCCCTCGACGTCCGTAGTGCCCATGACGGTCCGCGTGGAACAGGCCGTCTTATGTACTCAGCCAGTTTCCCAGAAATAAATTTTGCTGCCCTCAAAATGACTAAACAAGTCGTTACAATAATACCAATGTACCCATCGTTCTCCACCGAACGATCGACAGAGAGAAGTAAAACACAGAGGTGGAAAAGAAGTCCATGAATCTGTAAACAGGAAGATTGTGGGTACTTTCTGCCCATATCTATGCCTGCCTTCTCCCAGAGTGGCCCTTCTTCCAAGGCCGGTCGAGTCTTCCAGTTTGTACCATTGATGGATGCAACTAATCTCCCTTGACGATCAACGTGCGAACTTTCCTCTACTAACATGAGCCAACCGGCTCCTCTCATAAGACAGGATATTTAATAAGTCAGAACGAATGCCTCAACGAATGGATGTAGGTTCCATACCCATATGCGCTACCTGTTTTCAACATAGACATGGGAAATACATACCGGGTGCACTCCTGAGAGTGCGTGGAGCAACGGCTAGTTTCATAAGCCACCTCCCCTACTCGCTTCAGAACTTCAAATGGTGGACCCATATACCATGGATCTAAGACGCTTACCTCCTTTTACCAAACCGCATCACCCCTTTCCAGTGGGCACGCAAACCTTTTTAGCAAGACGTGCTCACCTTACCATGAACGCCAAGTCTGCTAACCTTTCGATCTGAGATTCTTTTGCCTACTTGACCAGCTAAAAAGCTTTTCTTGACTATGAGTTCCCTTCTCTAATGAATGGCCCTCAAAAGGTCAGTTGCCCCAAGGTCTACTCGATAATGCATCAAACCAACCAATGGCGAGACCTACATATCTCCCATACAATTGACATTCAAAAGAGCCATATCAATAATTTGAGTGATTTTGATAGCCTATTCATGGCTGGAAAACTCCGCCTAAGGGCTTAGAAGTTATCCCATTATGCCAACGAATTCTATCCACAATGCCACGAAGCATATCCTCCAACACTTGATCGTTTTCGCATCAGATGACCGTTCGATCTTGAGGATAGGAACGCAGAAGTTACTAAGATCCAACCTAGTACCTACCAATTTTGACCATGCCAATGTTCTCCCAAAACTAGACTGTAAACTGCGTACCTCTTATATGGATAGGATGGACAAGTGGAACTCATTGCATCGAACAACTCTGAGGATGTAAAGTTTGGCTAACTTCTTACATTATAAGTCACCTTGACCGGAATTGAAATGAGAGACTTAGTATAATCGTCCACAATTACCCAAAATAGAGTCAAACTTGCTTGCCCAACGTCTTTGGAAAAGACCACCAACGAAGCCATTGCAATTCTCTCCCACACACCATTCTAGGAATGGGCATTCTCTGAGGGCAAAGTGTTCTCCGAGGCCCCTATTGGTGTTCCATACTTTATTGTTGAACAATTTGGACATTATGAGCCCAACAAACTCAACAATTGTCGCGCCTTCATTCTACTCCCCAAAAGATGTGGCCTTAGGTACCGAGTACTATCTTGGTTGCACAAGGGGATATAGAATATCCCGGAACTATGATGAGCCTCTTTAAGAATAGTGTGGATCAAATCATCAACACGGGTACACATACCCCTTCCTTGATTCTCACAAGAAGACACGCTCCTCATCCATGATTGCTTATTAGGCACTCTCTCTGACAACACCTGTTATCTCAGGATTGGCGTAGTAGTTTCTCGTCATCAAAACTGATTCCCCTGATCTTGTCAAGGAAAGAAGGATACTCGCCTCCCACACTGGAAAGCAATCCTCCTCTTCTCATTTACTTCTAACCTCAGTAAAGTCATATGCCAAGAGTCTGAACCTCCCTAGCCAATGGGCCGTATAGAACCTGAAGTGAGCTAGACTTCCCATGCCTTCCGGAACTTTCTACTTTCTTAAAGCATCCGCTACAACATTCACCTTCCCCGCCGATTGACTAAAAAATAGTGATTGTCGTAGTCCGTCAGTAGTTCCCTCCATACTACGAATGGCTCTCAGTTCAAATCTTTCTAGTAAAGGAACTTATTGTAGGCTACGATGATCGTCTATAGACCTCACACTTAACCCCATATAAAATAGTGTCTCCATGCTTTAATCTGCCAAACACTACCGCAGGCCAATTCAAATCAGAGTGGATACCCGATAGTAGCGTTCATTGCACTTTAATTGTCTGAAAGCAATAAGCTAAGCAATTATTCTCTGGCCATTAGCACTGCCCACCCAAACCGATACGAGATGCAATCACAGATATTACAATGAAAGTCTTACCTTTTCACGGCCAAGGGAAGAATGTGCAGTAGTCAACAGAGTCTTGAGCCTTCTGAAAGCTTTCATCACACTCATCACGACCATACAAATGGAACATTTTGCTAGTCTCAAGTTCGTCAGTTGGTAAGCCAAAGAAGAGAATCCTGTGACAAATAGGCAGCGAGACTCGCGGTAGTGGTATTGTAGCACTAAGCTAACCCACACAAAGCTCCTTATTTCTGAAACATTAGTAGGTCGTTACCCAATATTATCACTGTCTCCAAATATTAGAATAGAAGGTACCACCGATTCACTCCATCTCTTAGAGACCACGTTGCTCCCTAAAGAGAGGACATGCCATCTAGCCCAAAGCCTCACACTTAGAGAAGCTTATGGCATAAGGCTTTCTTCTCCACTCAACATTCCAATAAAATTCTCAAAGCTCCCTCATTGTTCCTCATTACTTTACGACGTATATCAAGTATATCATCAATCAATACGAGGACACAAGAGATCCAAATATGGATTCTTAAAAATCCGCTACCCCCCCAGTAATTCAAATACTATGAACGCAAAGACAGCCGGGCATTCGCAGTAAGACAAAAAGATCATCACAATTACAAATTAGATAATGCCGCATACCTGTGGTATCTAAAATGTCAGTGTATTTGCAGCAAATCCCGTTGCCCGTTATTTTCAATTGATGATAAATGTAGATCTCAAGTCAATCTTAGAGGAGACACAAGAACCTTGTGGGGACTGAGGTAGCGAACAAGTATCACATGGAGGCAAGAGGCTACTGTTCTTATGGTGACCTTGGTCAACTGCTGGTAGTCTATGCACATCCGAAAACTCCCATCCTTCTTTTTCACAAACAAAACCAGAAGCACCCAAAGGCGATGCAACTTGCGTCCAATGACCTATTTTAGCTCAACTGATACTCTTTGAAGTTGGCCTTTTAAACCACTCTCTTAACGACGCGGTGCAGAGGAGCAGGGGAAGCAATTCTATATAGGAGGGGTGGGTATATTGTTATAGAAATGGGGCGAGTACCCGGTTCAAGATCAATACAGAAGTCAATATTCCTATCTGGTGGCTACCAGGAGATCTACGGGGAACAATATCCGAACTCACGGACCACCGAAAACCGATCTCCAATCGAGTGCGTATACTGGCGTAAAGTGTCATCCTTGAAGGTGCCAGATTCAGAGAAGCTAAAACACCCTTACCTTGAATAACCATTTTCTTAGCCACGGGAAGAAAGGAGATGATACGCCAACCTGGATTGGAGCTGTAGTCACCCCTCCCTCACACTACGTGATCTTTGTCCCAGGCTTGCTAACGTCACAGTTTTAGCATTACAATCCAAGTGCAAATTGCGGGAGATAAGTCAAAGTTCATGCCCAAGAATTTACATCAAAATCAACATCTTTCTAATGAATAACCAAATCTACATAGTTGAGTGCTCCAGGCAGCAAAGTTTAACCCATCAACGAAGACCTATATACCTTTTCACTAGCCACAGACCACACCAGCGGACAAGTAGAAACACGAATCGGCAATCAAAGTATTCACAATGTAAAATTTAGCCCATAGCAACTGAGGAAGATAATAAGAAAAGTGTGGATCAAGGATTCAAAAATACAGAAGCCATGCAATACACGAAAACTAGAAGAATTACTGTGATGACGACATCGCGAGTCTCCGCCTCCGAGTATCCCATGGGAAAGCATAGACAATGGGCCCTTCGTTTGGTTGTCCGTTGCCCCTCCTACATGTATTGTAGTGAGTGACGGTGGCTGCCAGTTTGCCATCACCCCGGCCGTTTTGGTTGACTCACGTTACCTCGAGCACCCACGTCCTCGCCGCAAGTTATACGACCTCTACCATGACCACACCTCTTATCATAAGCTATTGGGGGGTCGATAACTCTGTTTGGGGACCAATTCCTCCTAATAATGTCCGTCTCCCCACATCCATAACACTCTCGAGAGTCAAGCATAGGTCTCTCAGAGAAGTGTTGACCGGTGTCTGAGGTGGGTACCCTCCAAAACTACAGTCTGTAGTGAAGACTATGGATGTCGAAGAGTAACCATCCGAACAGTCCTATGGAAGTAAGAACATTATTTTAACCTCACCTCCCTTTACCAGAAAACCTTTTTGATATGTCGATGCACATAGGGTAGAATTCATCTGGCTATCAACTTCCTTTTCCAACTCTATGCCACGAAATCTACCCAGTCTGGTACGGATTTCGTTTTATGTCTGTTGTGGCCGATACCTTGTGTAAAGCCATGAAATTCGCAACATATGATCTCAAACCCTTAAACACAAACGGCTGACATACGCTATTGTGGACGGAAACGAGTTGGGTGGCCATCCATAACGGGATAATGCACGAAATTTAGCCTCATATGCCGTAACCGGACATCATACCTGCTCTAGACTCAACAACTCATCCTTTTTCCTATCCCTCAAAGTCGGGGGGGGGATGGGATATGACTTTTCCAATAAACAAGATAGAAAAATGATGCCCAAGTCTAGGTGGACGCCTCTGTTGCGTTGACAATCAGCATTGGTGACCTCCACCAAGTTTGTGCGTTCCCTTGTGAAAACTGACTCACGCCCTACCACCCCCCCAAANCAAAAAATCACATGTGCTATACTTGATAAATAATTGATTCTCCTTAAGCACTTGTAACAGCCACCTTAAATGGTTCATGTGATCACCCACATTTTTTGGATATACCAAGATGTCGTCAATTAAGATAATGACAAATGAATCTAGGTAATCTCAAAACATTCTATTCATGAGATCCATAAATGCCATCGGGCATTCGTGAGACCAAAGGACATTATTAAGAACTCATAGTGACCATAGCTAGTCTGAAATGCCGTATTTGGTATATCCTCACCTCTCACCTTATGTTGATGATACCCTAACCTCAAGTCGATCTTAAAAAAGTAGCTTGCTCTTTGGAGTTGATCAAAGAAGTCGTCAATCTGAGGGAGAGGATACTTATTCTTAATAGTGACTTTATTGAGTTGGCGATAAGCAATGCACATTCTATGAGACCCATCCTTCTTCTTCACAAACAAAACCGGAGCACCCATTGGAGAAATAATAGGTCGAATGAAGCCCTTGTCTAGTAAATCCTTGAGTTGATCCTTCAACTCTTTCAATTCGGCCAGAGCCATCCGATAAGGAGGAATTGAAATAGGATTTTTATCCGTTAACAAGTCAATACCAAAATTAATTTCCCTCTTGGGAGGAATACCGAGAAGATAATTAGGAAAGACCTTCAGAAATTCCCTCACTACGGGGACCGACTCAATGGGAGGAATTTCAGAGTCTAAATCTTGAACTCTTACTATATGATAAAACACCCTTTTAAGATTATTTTGAATACTTTAAAAGAATAGATGATACGATCTCAAGGAATATAATTCCCCTCTTCCACTCTAAAACGGGCTCCTTGGACATTTAAACTTCAACACCCTCGTTCTACAATCTATAGAGGCAAAGCAAGCATGCAAACACTACATACCCAAAATGAAATCAAAATCAAACATATCAAGTTCTACTAACTGAACATAAGAAACTCTATTGGGCAACATTATAGGACAATTTCTATACACCTTTTTTGCAACAATCGACTCACCCACCGGGGTAAACACTATAAAAGGTTCACAGCAAAATATCGGGAAAAATGTCAAACTTTTTTTTAGATACTAGAGGATTAACAAATGATAAAGTAGCACCGGGTTCAAGTAAGACATATAAATCAATAGAGAAGACTTTCAACATATTGGACACCACGTCAGGAAAAGTCTCTTGCTCACCCCAGAGCGGAGAGCATAAAAGCGGTTCTTCTTTGGAGCCTTATTTGAACCACTTTATTGAGCTTGAACACTACCCTTGTCTTGACTCTTAACATTAGGGAAATACCTAACCTTGTGACCGCTCTTGCCACAACTAAAGCAAATACCCGTTCTAACTAAGCGTTCTCCTGCATGCCCTTTTCCACAGTTGTCACAAGTAGACCTCTTGTTGGGTGAACTAGTATCCCTTCCATTCTTAGATTTTGAGTTAGCCACCCTATCATCCCTAGCCTTTAGAAACTTGGAAGGAACTTGATTAGACACCCGCTTCTTAAACCTAGGCTTGTATTGTATCCAAGCCTATTATTTGATGAACCATCATTAAAAGATCTTGCCCTCTTAGCATCTCTATTCTTCCTCTTATCCCCTGACTCTTCTACATGTTCGGCATGAACCAAAAGATGAGAAATGTTCATGTTGTCATGTAGAATACACGAAAGTCACTCCTCTTACAAATCATCTGACACCCCTGTCACAAAAATGGCTTATTTCATCTCTTGGATCGGAAACTAGATAATGAGCATATTGTGACAAGGTGTAGTGAAATGGAAAGGATTCTAGAAACACACAAATAACCTCAGGGCGAAGGTTGGAGGAGTAATCCCAACAAAAAGGAGAGGAAGAGAGGAGATCTAGGAAAGACCGATAAGGGAAAAAGCCCATCTTGAAACACTTCCCAAGTTCAGGGTTTCCCCTCTTAAAGGCCTATGTACCCTCTATTTGACTGTACCATGACTTGAGACACATCCTTGAGTGAAGGTTGGCTAACTCGGCCATTCTTTACTAGTTAGACAATCCCATAGCATCGGAGGATTTTAGGAGTTTATCGACTCTTAATCAATGAACTTCTTGGGGGTCATTCGTCAACCTTGGACCATAGAAAGTCGGAGGGTTCTTCCTAGTGAAATCCCTTAGACGGGAGAAGCCATGGAGCAATTGTTGATGAGTGTTGTAACGACCCTGTTTTTTAGTTCATTTTAGCAGCAAATTTTATTTTGGACCAACACTGGATGGGACGACGGAACCACGACGGAACGTCCGGGTCACGACCGACGTCGGGGAGTCTCGTCAAAATACCACTTAAGGATTTCTGGAATTTGGGTACTGTGAAAATTGGGACTCTCTGAACTGTGATGGAAGGCAGGGACGGACCGTACAACAGGAGTGACGGGGACGTCAACAGGACGTGAACGGGACCGTCACAGGAGTGAAGGACCGTCCAGGCCCCTTCAGTAAATTTAGTCCCTGTAACTCTGCGGAACGACTTCAGCAGGACAGACCGCCCAGGCCACGACGGCCCGTCACAGACTGGTAATCCCAGCGGGTCGGATTTCTTTTAAATGTTTTAAGGGGAGTTTTGGACGATTCCTGCTTATAATTATAAAGTTCGTGGGTTTACATTACTAATTTAATTACTTGGGGGTTAAAGGAGACAACCTTGGAATAAAAGTGGGTACTTTTACCATGCTTTTACACTAAGTATTTAATGTAACGACTGTTTAGTCGTTTTGAGCAGCAGATTTTATTTCTGGAAAAAAACTGGCTTGGGACGACGGATAACACGCGGAACGTCATGGTCACGGACAGGGACCGTGGTGGGAGTCTCGTTCCAAAACACTTAGATTTTCTGGAATTTGTGGTTTACTGAAATCGACTCTCTGAACTTTGTGTGGTTAATGGCAGGACGGACCGTCACAGGCGTGACGGACCGTCACAGGCCCCTTCAGAATTTCAGTTCCCTGAACTCTGCGGACGACTCAGGCAGGACGAACGTCGTAGGCACGACGGCCCGTCAACAGACTGCGTAATCCAGGGCGTGTCGGATTTCTGTAAATGTTTTAAGGGCGTTTGGGACTATTTCCTGCTTATTATTATAAGTTAGTGGTTTAATATTAATATTTAATTACTTAGGGGTTAAAGGAGAAACAACTTGAATAAATAGGGGGTTACTTTTACCCATCTTTTACACGTAATTATACTACTTTAATTAGGGTTTTAAAGAAAAAGGGTTGAATAGAAAAACAGAAAAAAGAACAGAGAGAAGAGAGGAGAAACGAGAGAAAGGGAAGAACGCAGCTTTTGGGAAGATAAGCTTGTTATCGCGATTTGCGGTGGAGGTTAGGTTATGGTTATGCTATGTGATAGTAAACTCTTTAATAGCGAATGATGTATGTATTGGTTAATATTGAAACCCTTCTATCGGCTTAATTGTATGGCTTTGTAGGAAGTTGATTACATAAATTGTGATCAAAATAAGCATATGAAAGGCTCTATTGAATCATCAATCTGAGAAAAAACACTAATCTGCCTTGGTTAATGAGACTTTTCGTTGATGATGCCTTGGTTAAAAGAAGGCTTGATGACCTAAAGTGGATGAGCGTAGTGGAACGGGGGTCACGGAACCGACACGTAGTATTAGTGGAACGGGTTGTCACGAATCGACACGTAGTATTAGTGGAACGGGTGTCACGAACCGACACGTAGTATTAAGGGGATCGGGTGGCACGAACCGGACACGTAGAATTAGGGGATCGGGTGTCACGAACAGAACGTAGATTAGGGGATCAGGTGTCCACGGAACCGACAACGTTAGTATAGTGGAAATGGAACGGGTGCACGAAACGGACACGTTAGAATTAGGGGGGATCGGGTGTCACGTACCGACACAAGAGACAAAAAAACATAATGAATCTTGAAAAGATGTTAATATACTCAATCTAATGAACCCAATTTCAAAAAATTGGTGGGGTATGGCAGAGGCTTGAGGTCCTAATGGGTGAACTTGGCGGTGCTATTAATGATTATAGAACTTGTTGTGCTACATGTTGAATATTGTAATTGATTTATGATATTAACTGATTATATACTGTTTTCTTTTTTAGTTGGCCGATGATACCTGTACTCACTACTTGTGTTTGTACTGACCCCTATTGTATGTTTCTTTCTTGTTTTTGTGGAGTGCAGCAAACGTTACCCGCGTCTTCAACTCAAACCGCAACTCTAGCCAGTCTTCATTCACGTCGGATCTCAGGGTGAGCTAATGCTTCTAGCTTGGACCGATCATATTCTGAATGTCTTGAGCCTTGAAGTTCCGCATGGACTAATTTTTATTTATTTTAGCGTTCTTAGGATATTCTTAGAGTAGGTAATTGAGGAGGATAGATGTTCTTGTGGTGATGACTTCCAGATTTTGGGAATAAATAGATGAGTTTTTATAAGTTTATTTAAATCGATTTCATTAATGAGTTAAGTCTTTCCGCATTGATTTTTTATTTATGGTTTGAAAACGTTGGGAAATTGGTGATTGGTTGGTTCGTCCACATAGTAGGATAGTGGGGGTGCCCGTCGCGGCCGTTTTGGTGGTCGTCACAAAATTGGATAAGAGCATTAGGTTCGTATGGTTCATAACACAATGAACAGGTCTAGTAGAGTCTTAAGGAACGGTAGGGGGGGTAGGGGGACGCCTTTATTTTTCTTTGAGAGGCTATAAGGATTTACCTTGGAAAATTCCATTCTTTCGTTCTTTCGTGCTATTACTGGATCCAATTGGTTATCTAGGTGATACAAATGGTATTCTGACCATCTCACCTCTATTTCGCAGATGGTTAGAAGGGAGCAACGGGGACTACGTCAACACAGCACGGTGGGACAGGTGCGTCTGAGCCAGCCACATGGGGTTGTAGCCGACGAGGGAGTAGTGACAAGAGGGCGTGGAAGAGGTAGTGGAGGACGTCCTCTAGAGGAAAAGGACGAGCACTTTAGCCCATATTGGTAATAGGGGCGGTGACTCCTCCAACAATGAGGAAATGGAAGAGAGGGTGAGGATGGGGAGAATGAACAAAGTGCAAAAATGAGGAATTGCCACCCCAACCTAACCCCATAGGATGATTCAATCAGGTTCTTGCTTATCTTAGCGGGGGTATCTGATCAGGGGGCAAGACATGAACGCTACTATGGTCCCCTCATGGATTGCTCATGGAAAATAGGCACGTTTTCCTCGTCTGACACAGGGCCCTATTAATGACAAATGATCAGATGAAACTTTTCAGTAAGTATTGAAATGAAGACCGCCAGTCTAAAGGGGCTGAAGCTGAGGATGCCTAAAATTTTCTGTTGACGTTATGAAGCTACGACAACACGTGGGTTATAGTAGAAGGTTTTGGTGTTGAGTTTGGACTTATCAGTTTCAAGGGGAAACGCCAAAATTTGGTGCGGTCACATGTTGAGTGTCAACAACAGAGGCACCACCTATGACTGGGGCATCATTCTCTAGCTTGGTTTGGAGAAGTATAGTCCCCTGGGACTTTGTGAGATTGGAAAAGAGATGAGTTCTTGAGCCTAGAGCAAGGTAGATGTCGGTTACTGCATATGAGACTAAGTTTCGTGCACATTATCCAGGTTATGCCACCCACTATGTTTTTAGTCCAGCAAGAGAGGATTCGCGAAGTTTTGTTGCAAGGGGTTGAGGTCAGAGTTGCGGATTTCAGCTTAAAACGGTTAGCGGGCTTATGCCAAAATCCTTTCAAGAGTGGTTAGACTTCGTGATAGAGGTGGTGGAAAAAGGCAGTGAAGCAGAGATGACTTTCACCATGGGCATCGACATCAAAAAGGTTCGTTAAAGGGAGGGGAGTTTAATGGTTCTTACTCTAGAGGACAGGGTCAAGGAGGTTACTCAGTCCGACCAATTCAGTATTCACTGCAGATCTGTAGTTGGGGTCCACCTCGACCGGTCAACACTTCTATGAGGCGGACTATGCTTGAATCCAGAGCGTGTTAGGATTTGGGAGACTGGGACATTTAGGAGGAATTGTCTAAAACAGGAGTTATAGACCCCAATAGTAGAGGTAGAGGGTGGTCATGGAGAGGCAGTTATTCTGAGAGAACGCGCGTTGGGCCGAGTAATGGTGGTCACCAAAACGGCCGAGGTAACGGCAAATGGAGCCACTACGGACACATGTAGGGGCAACGGGCAGACAGGTGATAGGGCCATTATGTTATGCTTTCCCTGGGTGGTTATGAAGCGGAGACATCGATGCTGTTTATCACAGGTAATCTTTTGGTTTGTGATTGCCTGGTCTATATATTTTTATTCCTGGCTCACATTTTCATATGTATCTTCATCATTTGCTACTCGGTCTTATTTAAATTGTGAATGATTGACAGGCCTATCGTGTTATATTCGGTGGGTGAGTTCTGTGGTAGTTGAAAAGGTGTATAGGTTTGTCTGGTGACTTTTTGGGGGAGCAAACAAATCATGTGGATTTGGGTAATTTTAGAAATGGTGACTTCGATGTAATTTCTGGGTGTGAATTGGCTTCTCCAAAATTTTGCAATCTAGATTGTAATGCTAAAACGTAATGTTTGCCCAAAGCCTGGGACAGATCCGTTAGGTGGGGAGGGTGGGGACTACACTTCCAATTTCGGGTTCTATCGTCTCCTTTCTAGGCGCTAAGAGGAATGTTTACTAAGGGTTGTTTAGCTTTCTTGGCCCACACCTCCGGGATTGATAACCTACCCAAGTAACTTCAATTGAGTCGGGTTCGATAGTACGTTGAGTTTTTTAGATGTGTTTCCTGCAGACCTTCCTGGTATGCACCGGATAGAGATATTGACTTCGCAGCGACTTGAAACGGGTACTCGCCCCATTTCTATACCCCCCTGATAGAATGGCTCCCGCTGAGTTAAGGAGTAAAGGACCAACTTCAGAAGTTGTTCAGTAAAGGTTTTCATTAGACCCAAGTGCACCCCTTGGGTGCTCCTGTTTTGTTGTTGAAGAAGAAAGATGGGAGCTTCGGATTGCATAGATTAACGGCAACTAAATAAAGTAACTGTTAAGAAAGGGTATCATCTTCATAGCATTGATGATTTTGTTCGATCCGTTACAGGTGCTTGTACCTCTCAAAAATCGAATTGAGGTATGGTATCCCATCCAATTGAAAAATAATGGGAAGCAAGATGTGCCAAACGACGCTTTTTCGAAACCAGGTATGGGGAATTATGAATTCTTGGTAATGGTCCTTTGGACTAACGAATTCCCCTGCTGCTTCCATGAGCTGATGAACGGGATTTGTTAAGACATATCTAGATCTCTTTGGATCGTATTTATTGATGATCTACTGATATTACTCCAGATAAGAGGAACATTGAGAGAGCACTTGAGAATTGTGTTGGAAATGTTGAGGAGGAAAAAGCTTTATGCCAAATTCTCCAAAGTGTGAGTTTTGGCTAGATTCAATGTCTTTCTGGGGGACGGGGTTCTAAGGAGGGAGCGCTGATGGTGGATCATGCTAAGATCGAAGTGAGTGTGAAGAATTGGGTAAGACCTACGAATGTGTAAGAAATAAGAAGCTTGTTGGTTTAGCAGGTACTTACGTCGATTGTCAAGGATTCTCTCTATTGCTTCCCAATGAATGAACTTGACTAAGCAGAAAGTTCCATTTGTATGGTCGGATGAATGTGAGGGAAATCAGAAAACTCAAGGACCTTGCTGAATACCGCACTATCCTTACCTTGACAGTGGAGGGTAAGAAACCTTTAATTGTTTATTGTGATGCATCCTATTCTGGTGGGGTGTTGCCGTGCTAATGCAGAGAAAGAAAATGTAATTGCTTATGCTTCGAGGGGCAATTTGGGGCAATTAAAGGCTGATTAACGTAATATCCACCCACGATTAGGAGTGGGCTGCGTGGTGGTTTGCATTAACGCAATGAGACACTATCTCTATGGGTTTAAGTGTGAAGTCTATACTGATCATCGTAGCCTACCAGTACGTCTTTACTCAGAAAAGATTTGAATTTGAGACAGAGGGAGATGGATGGAACTCCTGACGGACTACAAATATTACCATCTTGTATCACCAGGAAAAAGCTAATGTCGTGTGGAGACGCCTTAGTTAGAAAAGCGGGGAGACATTGGGTAGTTTAGCCAACTTACAAGCCTCTAGCGCCAATTGGCTAGAGAGGTTCAGACTCTGGCTAATGACCTTATGAGGTGTGGAGTAAATGCGAAGGGGGATTTTTTGCCAGTGTGGAGGCAAAGATCTTCCTTTTATGACAAAAAATTAAGTTCAAGCAGTTTTACTATGAGAAACTGATTCGGATCCGAGTGATAAAGTGTGGCAGAGGGCTTAAAGAAGCCAATAATGGATGAGGAAGGTGTTTTGAGATTAAGGGAAGGGTATGTGTGCCCGTGTTGATGATTTGAGCCACAATATTATTACAGAAGCTCATAGTCCGGATATTCTTTGACATCCTGGGGGCAACCAAGATGTTACCGTGATCCAAAGCAAACCACTTTTGGTGGAGTAGAATGAAGCGCGACATTGTTGAGTTTGTTGCCCACCATATTCCAAATTGTCAGCAAGTAAAGTAGAACATCAGAATGGCCCGAGAAACCCACTTCAGAGAATGCCCCATTCCGAATGGATATATACGGAAGTGGTGAGGAGAGAATTTGGGAGAGAAAGTGAGAATTGCAATGGATTTCGTGGTTGGTCTTCCAAAGATCATTTGGGCAAGTTTTGAATTCTATTTGGGTAATTGTGGGACAAATTAAAACTAAGTCCTGCTCATTTCTTCCGGTTAAGGTGACTTACAATGAGAGAAGGTAGCCAGACTCGAAACTCTCAGAGATTGTTCGATTGCATGGAGGTTCCACTGCCATCCTATCAGATAAGGGTACGCAAGTTACTTTAAGTTTTGGAGAACATTGATGCTGAATTAGGTAAATAGTTGGACCTTAGTACTGCATTTCACCTCATGACGATGGCAGCAGTCTGAGCGAAACAATTAGGTGTTGGAAGATATGAGTCGTTGGCATGTGTGATGAATTTGGTTGGTCTTGGGTGATAACTTCTTTAACCCTTAGCAGAGTTTTCATACAATAATAGATATCACTCACGTATTGATATGGCTCTTTCGAAGATTGGAGGGAGGCGATGTAGGTCTCCCATTGGGTGGGTTGATGCAGTGGGAGGTTAGACCTTGGGTACTGCCTTTTGAGGGATTCATTAGAGAAGGTGGAAATCCATTCAAGAAAAAGTCTAGCGTCTCAAAGTAGGCAAAATGAGTATGCAGATCGAAAGGTTAGGGTACTTGGAGTTAATGGGAGGGTGAGCCAAAGTTTTGCTGAAGTTTCACATGAAGGGTGTGCTGCGGGGTGTGTAAAGAGAGGGTAAGCTAAGCCCACAAGGTATTGGAACTAGTTGAAGTACTTAAGCGAGTTAGGGGAGGTTGGCTTATGAATTAGCCTTGAATCAAGGCTGTCAGGAGCATCCCGTATTTCATGTTGTCTATGCTGAAAAAGATACCATGGGGATGGAAACTAATCATTTCGTGGGGACAGTTCTGCTTGATGAAAAATTTTTGAATTATGAGGAGGAGCCGATTGCCCAGTCTAGATAGAGAAATTATCTCAAGTGGAGATCAAAGCGAGATTTCATCCATCAAGTTAATGGAAAGAATAGACCAGTTGAAGAGTCCACTTGGGAGAAAGGAGGCTGATATTTGCAAGGAAGATACCCACACATGTTTACAGATTCAGGTACTCCTTTTCCTCTTGTTTTCTTCTCGTGATCGTTAGAGGAAAGAACGAGGGTTAATGGTATCTATTGTAACGACCTGTTTAGTCTTCTGAGCAGCAGATTTTATTTCTGGAAAAACTGGCTCGGGACGGGACGGATACCACGACGGAAACGCATGGTCACGACGGACCGTAGTGGGAGTCTCGTTCCAAAAAACCTTAGAATTCTAGAATTTGGGGTACTGAAATTGAACTCTCTGACTTTTTGTGATGGAATGGCAGGACGGACCGTCACAGGCGTGACGGACCGTTCACAGGCCCTTCAGTAAATTTCAGTCCATGAACTCGGGCGACTCAGAAGCGACGGACGTCGCAGGCACGACGCCCGTCACAGACGGCGTATATCCCAAAGCTGGGTCGGATTTCTGTTAATGTTTTTATGGGGCGTTTTGGGGACTATTCCTGCTTATAATTATAAAGTTAGTTTTAATATTAAATAATTAATTACTTGGGGTAAATGAGACAACTTGAATAAATAGTGGGTACTTTTACCATCTTTTTACTACTTAAATTATATATTAATTAGGGTAAAAGAAAAAAGGTTTTTTTGAATAAGAACAACAGAAAGAAAAGGGGGGGAACAGAAGAGAGGAGAAACGAGAGAAAGGAAGAACGCAAAACGTTGGAAAGATGATAAGCTTGTTTGATCGCATTCACTTCGGAGGAGGTTAGGTTCTGTTTATGCTATTTGATAGTAAACTCTTAATAGCGATGATATGTATTGGGAAATTGAAACCCTTTCTATATGCTTAATTGGTATGCTTGTATGAATGTGATTACATAATTGTGATAAAATAAGCATGATGAAGCTATTGAAGCCTAAAAATCTTGAAAAAACCCTAATTTGCCTTGTTAATGAAGATTGATGATGCCTTGGTATAAAAGAAGGCTTGAGAACTAAAGTGATGAGAGTAGTGGAACGGGGTATTGTTCACGAAACCGAACGTAGTAATTAGTGGAAACGGGTGTCACGAATAGACACGTTAGTTAGTATTAGTGAAGGGTGTGTCACGAACCGGACAAGTCAGTATAGTGGATCGGTGTCACGTAGCCGGACACGTTAGAATTAGGGGATCGGGTGTCACGAAACGACACGTAGAATAGGGATCAGGTGTCACGAACACGGAACACGTAGTAATTAGTGGGAACGGGCTGTCACGAAACCGACACGTAGAATAGGGGGATCGGGAATAGTTGCCACGTACCACAAAAGAGAAAAAAAAAAAACAGAATGAATCTGAAAGATTTAAATTACTCAATCTAATGAACCCCAATTTCAACTGGGTATGGCATTGAGGCTTGAGTCCTTCATGGGGGAACTTCGGCGGTTTGCAAACTTATTAATGATTATAGAACTTGTTGTTGCTACATGATTGAATATGTAATTGATTTATGATAGTAACTGATATATACTGTTTTCTATTTTTTTAGTTGGCCGATGATAACATACTCACTTACTTGTGTTTTTACTGAACCCCTACTTGTATGTTTCTTTCTTTGTATTTGTGGACGTGCAGCAAACGTACATCGTTTCAACCTCAACCGCAACTTCTAGCCAGTCTTCATTCAGTCGGATTCTCAGGGTGGAGCTAATGATCTAGCTTGGACTGGATAATATTCTTAATGCTTGATGGCCTTAGAAAGTCCGGCATGGACTAAATTTTATTTATTTTAGGCTTCTTAGATATTCTTAGATTGTTTAATTTGAGGATAGCTGTTTCTTGTGGTGATGACTCCAGATTTTGGGATAAAATAGTATTGAGTTTTTATAAGTGATTTAATCGATTTTCATTAATGAGTTTAAGTCTTCCGCATTTATTTTGTTATTTATGGTTGAAACGTTGGGAATTGGATTGGTTGGTTCGCCCACATAGTAGGATAAGTGTGGGCGCCAGTCGCGGCCCGTTTTGGGTCGTGACAATGAGCTTGGGGTACAACCTCCCGATTAGCTTGGGCCGTCATGGCTTAGGATTGAGTAGTGGAGGCTTGTGATTGGGTAGTAATGGCTTGGGACATTTGGAGGAGAGCAGCCCTTATGTTCTCATTCGTCAAAGGAGGAGGATTCACCGAAGCTTGGTCGTCATTCATATCTTCCTCAAGAGGAGGAACTTGATCACCATGGGTAGGGACTCCCACATTGGCGATTTCTTCTTCAAGTCTTCGTGTCGCATTTCTTTATGTATTCATTGCCTATAATCACAACAATAGGATAAGATTCAAAAGCACATAGAGGTGACACTCCAAAGCCACGATATAGGACTTCCAAGAAAGTGAGTTTCCTAGGCATCACGTAGGTTCTTATTCATAAGTGTGGTGCGCTTCACAATTATGAATAGAACTTAAATACGGGGTTGAGAGGAGACATGATGAAAGATATTCCAACATCATTCTCTATATCCCCAAGTTTGTAAACATCCGATGGAGAATAACCCTAGACATAACAAGCGTCGTTTTCCTCTTAAGGGACTAAAACTAGCCTCTTAGCTTACATCATTACATTCATAGATCAAATTTAGCTGAAAATTTAAAACTTTTTCATTATATTTATTCGGAGGTTATGTAAACCTCTATATACACATAGTATATATATACTTAGTATGCATAGACCCTTTGTATAGGAATATTAGTTAGTTTTCTACTTTTATTGCAAATAGATATATAAAAGATAACATAGTCACAATAATCATCTCATCTCATAACCATCTACTAAGAGTATATCAAATTGGGCCTATCCCATACATCAATTCAATAAGACAACATATAGGTCATACAAATGTTTAATACTCAATTGAAAGGAAACAAACATAATAGTATTAAGCTCATAACAACTCTATTAGCTAGATAGTGGCATCACCCTTGGAAAGTGAGGACCTATCCTACTTGGATGAATAAGAGATCCAAGCCTTCTTCAAGTCGTCTTCAAAAGGACTTCAACGACCGGAACCTAAAATGTAGGGGAAAAGGAAGAAATGGGGTTAGTACACCATTTGTACTAAGTATGAGACCACATGCACACATACTTGAAATCATGCTACGAAAAGGGACATTTCATAAAGGTATGCAATTTATGAAAACACTTATGCATATTCAGCGAGTCCATCTCAAATGACTTAGGCATATTCATTAATTCATGGGCATGTACTGTTAGGTTTTATTTGTCCTAAATTTCTTACCATAAATAGGTTTTCCTTAAGGGAAAATGTTTGAAATTGACTAAGCCTTTTCGTGAGGAAAAAGTTGGGTGACTCTATAATAGAGGAATGTTCCGTCTAACTTATCAGGATTCACAATGTAGTCTTAAGGCTTGAGGAGTTGTTTAGTTAGGGGAGATTTGTGGGTCACCAGCTTGATACATTATCACTTGTGGGAAACCTCCCATGTATCCGGACGTTGAATTGGTTGAGGTTGTTTCTCTCTGTTAAAATTTTGTACTCTCATATTTATTAGTGATTGCTCATCTCCATTGTGGACGTAGGTGTCGATGCGACTTGACCCCCGTGACAGCTTTTGTGTCTTTTGGTATTATTTATCGTGTCTTCTTACTCGGATCTTTCGAGGTTTTTGCATTGCTAGCTAACGGTTTACACCTGATTAATCTTCGGTCCTCAAACAAGTGGGGTATTTCAGAAGCCAGATTTCAATGATAGATTTCAGGTTTAGTAGTTCGATAATCGATGATTGAACCAGGTGAGAGGGAGGTGTTCATATGGCCAGTGTAGTAGTTTCTAGCCGCACCTTTTTGACAGTAATGAAGATTTGTTGGAGAAATTGTTTCGAGAGGTAAAACTTGTGTTTGAGACATAAGTTTGCAAAGGAGATTATGGAGAGGAGACAGCAAGTTGTTGAAGATTAAGTAAAGAAGTGGAAAAATTTAAATTTTATCAAAATTCAAGCCAAGGGGGAGATTTGTTAGGTTTAATTTGGCCTAAATTTCTTTTTTTTACCATAAATAGGTTTTCCTTACAGGAAAAGTTTGAATGGGACTCATCCTTTTCTTGAGGAAAAAAGGTTTGGGACTCTATTAAATAGAGGAACTGTTCCTTCTAAACTTAATCAAACATTCCACAACGTAGTCTTAAGGGTTTTTCGAGGAGTTTGGTTCAGGGGGAAAATTTTGTGGGGTCACAAGCTTGATACGTTATCACTTGTGTTGGAACCTCCCATGTATTCCAAGTGGAATTGGTTGAGGTTGTTTCCCTCTGTATTTTGTACTCTCATCAGTTATAGTGGATTGCTCATCTCCTTTGTGACGTAGGTCGATTGACCGACCACGTATAATATCTTTGGTCTTTGTGTTATAGTTTTCTCGTGGTCTTCTTACTCGTGTGTACTTCTTATCTTGGTCTTTCGAGGTTTGATGCTAGCTCGCATTTACAACCGGCTTAATCGATTCCCTAACAAAGTGGTATCAGGCTAAAGGTTATCAAATGGAGGGGAATATGGCAAGATGGTATGTCTAAAACGGAAGAAACTACAACATATGAAAAAAAGGCAAGAGAAAGATCTATTGTTCGTGAAGAAGAGAAGATGCATCTTCCGATTTTCTCTGACTCATAAACTGAGAATGTGACCGATGAAAAATTAGGGAATTTGAGCCACAACAAGTATGTGGATATATAAGACCAATGGGTTGAAGATAATGTCGCAACCATATGTGAATGAGACACATGCTAGTAGAACAATTGTGGAAAAGTGGAGAGCTTTACGCTTCAAAAAACTTGGCAATAACAAGTGATTCTTGTTTAAAGCAATTGATTGACCTTTAAATACAAGGAGGGTAGTCTTATTCTTGATTCATTATAAATGATTTCAGGGTTTCTTGATCAGCTACCAGGAAGGGTGTGAATTTTTGATGATGATGATGGAAAATACAAAGGAATTTGGTTCTTAATACTCTAACCGGATTCTTGGGAAACTCTTCGTGTTTCTTAACAAATTCTGCCCTGGTCGGAAAGGTGGGGACTATGGAATATGCAAAGAGTGGGTGTTTGAGTGAAGAGGTAGAAGAAAATCTCAAGGGACCTATTTTTCACATTAAGATGTTTATAATAAAGAAGACTAGGGGAGACATAAGACAAGAGATCCGAGGAGCAGAGGTAAAAAGTAGAAGCAAGTCAAAATTCAGAATCCAAAATCATTACATGTTATCATTGTGGAAAGAAAAGACATTAAAAGATTTTGTAAACAATTGAACAAGATCTCAAAGAGGGAAGAAGGAAGAAAGAAAACAATGAAAATAATGTTGTTGCTGTTTGTCCCAGATGACCTTCTCTCGCATGTGTTAAGATAAAGACGTCATCAATTTGTATCTCAAGACACAAGTTGGATAGTAGATTCTGGAGCTACATCACATGTCACACCAAGAAAAACTTTCTTTTCATTCTTATACTTCTGTTAACTCTGAGGTGTCAAGTGGGTGGTTATACTGGTGAGGTTAGGTGTTTGGTGTTGGCACGGTTGGTTGAAAAAACCAATACGGTCAACGTGGGTACTTAAGAAGTTCAAGCGATGGGCTTCCAGAGATTCAATCCCAAAAATTTGATCTCTGAGGATAAACTAGATGATGATGGCTATCATAATCATGAGCTTGTGCCATGGTCAATGAAGTTTCACCAAAGGCTCACTGATTTTAGCTCGAGGAAGAAAACATTCAAATTATATGTGACCACAAGGATCGATTCTTGGTGACTCTATAAATTGGTGGAGAGCGAGACTTTATCAGAAGTGTGGCACAAGAGGCTTAATTAATATGAGCGAGGAGGGGATCACATGTTTGGCAAAGGAAGGGGAATTTGTGTGGTATGAAACAAGCAAAGGTTGAAAAGAGGGTGTTCTTTGCTTAGAAGGGAAAACAGAAAAGAGTTCTTTCACAGTATCCTCCTTCAAGAAAGTCTGAGCTCTGGAGCATTAGTACAATCAGAGTTGTGTGGTCCTTTCAAAGTGAAGTTCAAAAGGTGGTGCACTTTACTTGCTACTTTCATTTGATGATAATTTCGCAAGATTTGGGTAGTCTCCTTTGAAAATCCAAAGTCAAAAGTTGCTTGATGTGTTTAAAAACAGTTTCAAACCTTATCTGAGAAGACAGAGGACAAACGGAAAGAAATAAAAATGTATCGCACTGATAATGGTGGTGTAGATATTGGTCTCTTTGATAACTACTGGCAAATCGCAAAGGAATACGTCATCAGAAGACTCCTAATTAATGGTTTTGGCCGAGAGGATGAGAGGAAGAGGATTGAACAGAATTTGTTTGAGCGGAGAGTCAGAAGATGGTGCTTTCAGAGGTAAACTTCCAAATTCTTTTTGGGCTGAAGCACTTAACACTGTGCGTATATATCAATTTTTTCTGTGTTGCTTTGGATGGTGACGTTCCAAACAGAGTTGGTTTGTAAGGATGTTCTTATGATCCACTTGAAAGTGTTTGGTGTAAAGCTTGTGTGCATGTTCCAAAAGATGAGGAGGTCAACATTGGATGTTTAAAACTAAGCAATTATCTTTCATTGGTTATGGTCAAAGATGGTTTGGATATCGCTTTTATGATCCAATTGATAAGAAAACATCATTAGAAGTCGTGATGTGTGTCTTTGAGATCAAACTATTGGAAGATATTGACAAGGACTGTTGGGAGAAACAGATTATCATACTGATGAGAGCTTAGTTGATGTTGATCCAATTCATATTATTGATACATCATTGCCAAATGAGAGAACCCAAGGTATGGTATGATCAAGACATGATGAGAGTGTAGAACATGTATTGTTCCTATCTGATGTGTTGTGGTTGATAATCCACCAACTCATGTGGGATGACCGCCGGATGCCGTAGAAAACCTCTTTAGCAAGATCTACTAGAGAGAAGCGAAGCTCACACGTTATTCTCATGATGAGTATTTTTATTGAACTAATATGGGAGAACATGAATAGGTATTGATGAAGTCATGTTAAGATTACTCTAGGATACGTGGAAAGAACTCATCGTAGAACAATCATGAGGTTTTGTTTAGAAGTTCGTGGCAGGAGGGAAGCCTGTCAAAGATCCTCTACTTGAAGTCCATTTGGCCCCTTGGCTGGAGGGGGGAGTTTGTGGGGCTATTGGGGGGGGCCCATGTTCCAGCCAAAGGGCCCATGTCCTCTAATCCTACTTGAAAATGATTTGGTGAATTATTCCCTTAATTGGTTTCCAAAGGAAAAAAGGATTGGAATGAGTAATCATTTGTAGTTAGTTTGGCTTTAGGGAAAAACAACAACTCTATAAATAGAGGATGGTTTTGGAGAACAATTAATTGACGTGGTGATGTCTTTGAAAGACATAAAACTTAAGAGAGGTTTTTGAGGAGCTGTCAACGAGAAAAAAGAGAGATAAGAAAAGGAATTATTTGGCTGCAGTCTTTTCTCCCGACCAGGAAATGTCAGATCGTGGTCCCGATTAAACTACACCGTGGATCGGGCTGACTGGAAATTGGACTGAGTGTTCCTAAGATCGTGGCGGATTGGATTTGAACGGGGAGAGCGGATTCGGGAGTGTTAGGAAAAGATCTGTTTTAGGTCCCTAACAGATAGCTGGGTTGGGTGGTGTTTCTTTCTATTTATTCTTTTGTTGTGTAGCTATTGTTTGTTCCTCTTTGAGCACTTGTTGTGTAGCCATTAGAAGAATAATTTGTAACCATCTTATTGTTAAGTGAAGCAGTTCGGATCTTGCGATCCCGTGGGTGTTTTACCTTCGGTTTGAAGGAGAGTTACACCTGCTTATTTCTGATCCTAACAAGTAGTATTAAAACAGATCAATGACGGAGTCAGGTTTAGTGGTTCGATATATCGATGATTGAACCAGAGGTTAGAAAGAGGTGTTCATCTTGGATGGGTGTAGTTCTAAGCGCAAACCTTGTGACAAAATGAAGATTCTGTTGAGAAATTGTTTCAGAGAGGTTCTTCTGGTTAGAACACATATTTTGCAAAGGATATTATGGAGAGGAGAGGGGGAATCAACTTGTTGAAGATTAAGTAAACAAGGTGTACAAATTTATTTTGTCAGAAATTCAGGGCCAAGGGGAGATTTGTTGGGTTTTATTTTGCCTAAATCTTCTTACCATAAAATAGGGTTTTCCTTTAAGGGGAGGTTTTTAGATTGACTTAACATTTTCTTTGTAGGAAAAGGTTTTAAGGCTTCTATAAAAATAGAGGAAAAAAATTCGGTTCCTTCTAACCTTAATCAGCATTCACAATGTAGTCTTACGGGCTTTGAGCGTTTTGGTTAGAGGGAGAAATTGTGGTTCACAAGCTATACGTTATCACTTGTGTGAAAAACCTCCCATGTATTCCGACGTCAATTGGTTGAGGTTGTTGTACCTCTATTTTGTACTTAATAATTAATAGTGAAATGCTCATTCCTTTGTGGACGTAGTTCGATCGAGAACTCGTTAAATCTTGTGGCTTGTTGGTATATTTCTCGTTGTTTTCTTACTCGTGGTCTTTCGAGGTTTGCAATTGCTAGCGAACGCGTTACACCTGTTATTTTCGGTGCCTAACCAAGTGGTCATCAGAGCCAAGATTCAATTGATAGATCAGGTTTAGTAGTTCGATAATCGAGATTGAACCAGGTTCGGAGAAGGACTGGTGTTAATATTGGAAAATCCCCTTGCCACACTCCATGGTGCTGTTCCTTTCGCCCGTTCTGTTACCCTTTTTTGGGAGTGGTTTTTGTTCTTTTAGTGTCTTGTCGAGTCTTTCTGCTGTGCATCTGGGTTCCTGAGAGTGCCTGCGACTCCTCCCATCACTGGGGTAGCCGCAAGGTAGCGCGTGTTTCTCCGAGTTGTATTGGCGTCTATGTCCCTCTTGTCCTTTTTGTGTGTTGTCTTTTTTGAGTAGATCCTTTTCCTTTCGCGGAGTCATGGCTCCATATGTTTGTTGAGTGTTTTAAGGTTTGGCTGGTTGGGACGCTCCGGGGATTGCAAGCTTGTTTCTGCCCTTTTGTTTATGCCTTATCGTGGTTTTCTCTGTCGAGTGGGTTCTTGCTTAGTTTCGTGGGAGAAGTTGCTTAGGTGTTTAGATAGCGAGGTCCCGTGCCACTATAGTTTCTGCCTCACTTTGTTTAGCTTGGGCGCTTTTGATGGTTAGGCCGTGCCTTGGCTTGCTCCCTTTTCGGCGCAAGGCTTCTCCTGCGGTTCGCTTCCTACGGTGCAGATACGTCTGTTTTAGGTGTGGCGGCCATTTGAAGTAGGCCTTGGTGTTTCGCGCCGCTTGTCTCTGCCTTATCGATGTCCCATCCCTGTTAGCAGTGGCTGTCTCTAAGTCTGTTTTCCCTTCCATCCTCGTCTTCTTTACTTTTCGTTGATCCTTGTCGTGCTCTCTCCCCCTCCTGTTCTTTCGCCACATGCCCTTATTCTTCCCCATATACTATCTTTCCCTTTTTTTTCTTCTCGATGGAGGCCTAGCATTGTTCGCTCTAGTGTCAGGTAGTCTTTCCGTCCCGGATCTGTAGTTGTTTCCCCCCTGTCTCGTTTAGGTTTAGGGTATTGCATTTTATCCTGTCCCGCCTGCATCCTCTCCTTGGTACGGGCCTAGAGGAGGTTGGTTCAGCTGTCTATAGTGTCGCTAGTTGCTTATAGTCGATTCGTGAGGTCAGCCTGATAGCCGAGGCGTTTGCTGAGGGTGTTCTTAAGTTCGATGCCCCAAGGATTTTCCCTTACGAGCGTTCGGCCATTCCGTCAGTGACCGCGAAGTTTTTGATTGGTATGCACAACCGGTTGTTTTTTAGGCTTGTTCAGGGCCTTCGGTGCGCTTCGCTCTCTACTTTCAGTGCTTGTTCTTCAGCCGTCGCGTCGCTAGCGATTTTTCCGGTGGTTTTCTGTAGATTTGATAGCGTTTTTTCTGGTCTTGTTTTATGTTCTCTCTTTTGTTGTATGCCCCCCGTGCTTTTCCTTATTCCACTGTTGGTAATACTGCTTACCTTACCTCCCCTCCTACTCCTTTTCTCTCCGTCGTTTTTACTGATTTGGTTTTCTCTCTCCCACTTTAATTCTTCTCTTTTTCATCTTGTGTTCGCTTGGCCTCTCCTCGCCACTCGCACTTTAGCTTGTGCCTGTCTCATTTCCCGTGTCTTCAGCCTCTGCTTCTTTTCCGGAGTTCCAGTGAGGCTGGAGTTTTGCTTTTGCGCCAGGTTGTTTATGATTTTTTTATGTGTTGTTCCCTTTGTGTTTCGTTTTCAGTTCCTTCCAAGTTGATCCTTCGCTTTGGGGTTGGGGTTTGGCTTTAGTTTCCGGGTCCCCCGCTTCGTTGTAGGCTTGTCGTTTGGAGACCGCCAGTTGTGTTTTTTCGGTTCTAATGCGTTTTGCCGGTAGTAAGTGTTCCTTAGGTAGGTTCCCAGCGAGTGCGATTCGTCTAGTCCTTCTCTTGGTGTTCGGCCTACTCTGGCGGCTTAGTTAGTGTTACCCTCACACCCCAGTTCTCGTTCAGCGCTCTCTTCTGCTTTTCGCGTGTTCCCCGCTCGCCTTTATTAATTTATGAGTTGTTGGTTGGCTACTTTAGTCCTCTCTCCTTCCTTGTGTGTTGCTCTATTCTTGTTTGTTTTTTGTCGTCCCGCGAGCTCATGAGTCTGTTGCTGGTACGTTTCCCGCAGAGTGCAGTGTGGGTTGGTTACGCGTTCTTGTGGTTGGCCGCTGCTTTCCTCCGTCATTCCCTCCTTTATTCCTCTAGATGCTTAGTGTCTCTGTTTCCACTATCCTTTCACTCCCTTTTCGTGTTGTTTTGCTAAGCTGTCTTTACTTTGTTTACTCCTGGTTCTTGCTTGTTAGTCTACAAAGTATCTACACCCTATGCTCGTTTCTTCCGCAGCCGCTAGGGCAAGGGTGTCTTTTCGCCAGTTCCTTCAGTCGGTTCTCTAGTCGTTTGCGTTCCTTAGTTTCCCATATGTTAGCTTGGCTCTTTCCAGCTTCTTGTTAGTTTATTACGGATGACCTGTGTTAGACGTTGTATTTTTGGGGTGCTTGCAAGTTCTGCGTTGGGCGGCTTCGCATGTTCGGCCCCCATGATCGCAGCGTGGGCTATTGTTGCTGCTGTTTTTCTTCCTTCCAGTTTATTCTTGGGCTAGGCATAATTTTGGAGTTTTATTCTCGTGTAGGGTTGTTGCTCTCGGGCACCACCGCTGGTTCCCATGTGGCCTGAGCCTTGATCTCGTTTTCTTCGGGTGTTTCCTTTGTTAAGCGTTCCCGACCTTGAGAGCTTAATCTTCCTTGTCCATCGTTGGGCTTTGTCTACGTAGTTTTTCCCTGTGCCGAGTCAGGCTATGCTTTTTATCACGAGTCTTAGCTTGCTTTACCTCGGTTTAGTTCTCGTTGAAGCTTCTCACTCTTGTGGAGGGTGCTGCTGGGTCTTTAGTCCTCACCAACGCCACCTAGCGGCAGGGTCGTTCCAGTTAGCCCTCACCTTTTGTGATGGTATGTGTAGCTCTTAGTGTCCATGCTATGGCACTAGGTTCCCAGTACTAGCGCCTCTTTAGGCGAGTCATCCTCCGCCCGCGGTGCGCCTTTACATTTTGCTTTGGTCTTTGCCCTTCTTTGGGTTGTATGTTCAGATTCTCAGCCTTCCTGTAGAAAGTATCGGCCTCTTTGTACGTGCGCTCTTTTTCTCCTTCCTGTCAGTCCCCACAGCACTTGTAGGGAGTCGTTGCTTTCTAAGGCGCGCCTGCTATACAGGTGTTCTGCCTCAAGTGCCGTCTCTTCTCTTATATTTCTATCCTTCCCTCTCTTTTTACCCTCCTTTCTCACTTTTTACTTCCCTCTGTACCCGTTTAAACTTGTAACTCTCCCTGCCTTCATTCTTTCTGTCATCTTCCTTCTCTCCTGCTCTCTTCCGCTTTCTGCACCACCCCCGCCTAGCTACTCCTGTCCCCCCCTTCCCTTTTCCGTTTTCCTCGTCCGCACGCAGCCAAGCAGGCTCGTGGCGTTTCTACACGGTTCCATTTTCACCACCTTGCGCACCTATCTGCTTGGGCTACTGCTAATTGGCTGTGTTTCCCAGACCACGCCCACCCACATCTCTCTCTCTGTAGGCTTCCGGTGTCTCTTCCGCTGGGATCGAGGTTGTTGATTTTGTTGTCCTCCTCAGGTCCAGTTTAGGTTTCTTGGATTGCTTCCGACTGCCTCCCAATACCCGCCACCCTTATTTTGTTGGTTTGTGTTTAGCGTTTTAGAAGTTGAGGCCCATTGGCGTTCTCGCTGTTTCGAGTTGCTGCCCCCTCTAGTTGCTATTGGACATGCGGTGCTTGTATGGTCAGTGCCCAGCTTGCACCAAGTTCCATCCATCGACCTACTAGTCACTTCCTGTTCCTCCGTGAGTGCTCCCCCTTAGTTCTGATTACGAGTGACCGTAGCATTCCGTCTCTCTTATTTGCGCAGTTTCCCGCAACCACATTTTCCGCGTCTTACGTGTGCAGGCACTTTGTCTTTCGGCTACTTTGGCGAGTAGGTTGTTGCTATCCCCCTACCTACGTGGGTAATGTACAGTGGTCCGGTTGAGTGAGTCTCCGGTGTCTTGCTGCCGTTTCCTTTTCTTAGCCTCCTTGTGCTAGGAGAGGCCCCGCCGTGTTTTAGAGGTTTTCTTTTGGGTAGACAGTTTGCTACCGCAGTCAGGTAAGTTTTGTTTATAGATTTCAGTCGGTCTGAGTGGTCCTGAAAGTATTAGCGTCGCGACGCTTGTAGCTTGTACACAGTCTCTTCCGCTGGAGATTAGTTTGGGAGTCAGGTTGAGAGGGGGTAGGTGTTCCTTGTTCCGTTAGGGCCGGCGGCAGCTGTTGCCTTCTCGCGGGAGTCGCTTGTTGTTCGTGTTAGGTCTTTCTCCGTGGTGTGTCTGATGCGTTGCGTGTACGGCTCCTACCTTAGCTAGTGAAGCTTTATGGGTTGGTTATAAGTGGGAGGCCCTCTTCTCGTATTCTCCAGTGTTCTCGTCATTCCGTCAGCGTCAGATCGAGCCCTAAGCAGGTTAGGTTGAGGCGCGTTTCCAGTGTGCGCCATGTGGGCTCTGCGTCTTGGGTTCTTTAGTCCAAGGGGAGGGTGCGCTTTGTGTCACCTTTTCGCAGGCGGGTCCTCGTTTTTCGACGTTAGAGCTCAGATTCCGAGTAGTTAGGGGTCCCCGTTCGCGGTCTCGCTTTTCCTCTTTTCTTTGTGGCCTTTTCCCCAGTGATCTCTGCGCTCAAGTCTATTCACGCGGCTTTTGCCCTTGTCGGGTGGCTCGGTAGGGGTGGTGCGGTTTTCTGCGCCTAGGCGTTTGTTTTTGCGCTTTGGCTTGCCGCTCATTCTTGCCTGGGTTAGTTTAACGTTTCGATGAGTAGTGCTGGCTGTCGGGAGTCATTATCCTCTTTACGCCATATCTTTTTTTCCCCCTTCTGTTGTCTTCCCGAACTCTCCAAGGTGACACTCTTACTTTTCCTTCACTACCTTTTTATGTTATCCCTCCTTTTCTTCCTGCCTCTGAGTTAACTACTGGCGTGGCGTGTCTTTCTTGGTCCGCTGGGTCTGTGTTTTAGACGACTCTGCCGTTCGTTGTTAAGTGGTGAGTGTTCCGCGTATCAGTCCCTTGCACGACTAGGGAATGCATCCTTTCTACACTGAGTCCGTACGTGGACTGGAGGACATTCGGAATCGCTTTCGTCTATTCTTCAACTTCGCGGTTCCCGGGTCCTTGGGGGCAGTTTGTTGAACCGACTATGCCGTTCTAAGGTGGCGCGTGTCCTCTCCCTGCTCGTTTAAGTTGTGTCCAGTCTTGGCTATGGTCCCGGAGGGCGCTTCCCGCCCTCCCCTCAGTACGCCCAGAGTTTCCTGCCAGCTTTCGCGCGTATCGCGCCTTTTGTTTTCCTGTTGATGTGAGTTTTTCTAGCCGTCCACGTTATTGTCTTGCTTGTGTCGACCCGCCTTCTCCCTTTTGTCTAGGTCGATATGCCCAGGCAAGCGTTGGACCCTTTCATATGGTCCTCTGTGGTGCTAGTAGTCTTCACATTGAGGTTGCCTTTTTTTGGATTTTCCAGTTTTTAGTAGTTTTAACACTGTGTAAGCGGCAGTTGTCGTGGCTCTGCTCGCGTGTGTAGGTTTGAGAGGGAGTTGTCTTGGGTAAGCGGCCCTCGAGGTTCTCTTAGGACAAGTCCCCCCCCCCTTTCATCTGTTTAGTCTAGAGTTTTTTAAAAGTGTTATTTTACTGGTTAGTGAGTTTTTTAGTTTTTGAGTTTCTAGCCGCCGCAACCTTTTTGAAAGTAATGAAGATTTGTTGGAGAGAAATTGTTTCAGAGGAGGTTTTACTGTGTTGAGACATTAAATTGTGCAAAGAGATTATGGAGAGGAGAAGCCAGTTGTGAAGATTAAGAAAGAGGGGGACAAATTTATGTTGTCAGATAATTCAGGCAAGGGGGAGATTTGTTAGGTTGTATTTGTCCTAAAATTTCTTACCATACATAGGTTAGTTTTCCTTTAGGAAAATGTTGTGAATTGGACTAACCCTTTTCTTGTAGGGAAAAAGTTGGGACTCTATAAATAGGGGAATGTTCCTTCTAACTAATCAAACATTCACAATGTGCTTAAGGACTGAGGAGTTTGTTAGGGGGAGATTTGTGGGTCACATGTTGATACGTTATCACTTGTGTGACCCCCCATGTATTCAAGTGAATGGTTGAGGTTGTTTCTCTCTGCTATATTGTTTACTCTCATATTTTATAGTGGATGCTTATATCCTGTGGACGGGGCGATCGATGAACACGTGTAATCGTTTGTGTCTTTTGGGATATTTTCCTCGCTGGTTTCGTACTCGGGGTCTTTAGAGTTTGCACTGCTAGCTAACGCGTTTACACCTACTTATTTTCGGTCCTAACATGTACATCACAAAACCAACAACATTAAAACTAGTCAAGTCAACATGAATATCATGTAATTAGACATATAGTCAAAGCAACTCTACCTTCAAGTCATATCCACAACTAGCATGAATAAGAGTTCATTATAATATAACCAAAGTTAGACAATTACCCATCACCTCTATAGAGTCAACAAGTGCAATGACCAAGAAAAGCCCCATAACCTTACTCAATCAAGTAACCCAACAAGAATCATGACTAACTTTCTACTTCACATATCAGAACATTTAAGGGTACATAACATCATACTTTAACAATATAGACCAACACATATTCATAAGTGACACCAAATCAACATATTGTATCGACAATGTGCAAGTTCATCATGTACATATCATATATCATTATAAGCATATTCATACATAGTAATAACCTTTTAAAGTTACCTTCAAGGGAAACTAGTTCAAGGCATAGGTAGAGTCCCATACCCTACCTAGGCTAGGTCAACCTCTCAAGTCACCTTAGTTAGTTTATACTTCTTTAATTCATTTTATATTAGGGAACACTTGACTTAACCGACATAGAGCACAAGAGCTAAGTGTGGAATCCGTTGTTCTAAAACCTTACAACGAAGGAAGGTGGTCTACAGGAAAAGTAAAACCAAACATAAAATGTAATCCACTAGTTAGTCTTTCTATGGGGCAACATAGTTCAAGAACTAAGCGATAGGTCTAATCCCTCTACATACCACTTGGAAATTGAGGCCTCCTCTTATGGGAATCCATTGGATGAGTATCCCTCATTGGGGAGTCATCACCACATGTGGAACTATAGGGTGTATCTTCCTCTATGGAAAAGTCACACTCCAATTTACAAAGGTATATTTCTGGGTGCTAAGCTAAAGTCCACTTTTTGAAATGTTGTCTTTAATGTCTTTATTAATCATATAACTTATTGAGGTCATCATATGTATTACCCTTGTAATGCATCATAATATCTCTCAATAATACTTTGCAAGGCGTATTGTCCTTTCCATTACAATTAATATAGGTGAAGGATCACATAGAATCTTAAGATCAAGATAAGGGACATTGGTAATCATTCACATCCTTATAACATTTACATCTAAGCCAACCCCTCATATCATATTCACTAAATTTTCAATTCAAAATACATCACCACCCTATCAAATCCTAATACACGGGACAACTCCAATACAACATCATGACTTAATCTATTAACCACAATTGTAAGTAAAGGATAGGGATTCATGGACTGACCACGACTGCTTCATAGGTCATTACAGGTCCTACCATTAAAACCTAAATTTACCCTATCTGGGTATATATGCATCATAATTTCAATAATCCACTGATAACAAGTCTATAAGCAATCAACTACATCACAATTGTAATACTGAGATCATAGATTAAGACGATGATATTTAGGCCAATTCAACAACATACTTCAGAACTAGATCTCTTCTAAGAAACTATCATGAAGAAATAAAGTCACCAGAATTCAGTCATTAATTTTGATAACAACTCATCTAGTTATACTTCAAACAAAACAACCAAGTCAATTGAACCAATACAAATCGAATTCATATCAAGAGCAAAACCTAGGGGTAAGGGTTAAGGGTCAGCTTCTACAAATTACACCAATTCATCAAGATATATCATAATTGAGTTAGAAGACATGTTAATATATTCATAATATCCAAAATAAATCATACACAATTCAATCAATAACATCAATTTTGAGATTGGATGAAACCTATTTGAAAACTCAATTTTGGGAATCAGCTTGATGGAACCCTTTGAGGAAAGAGGTCTCAAGGGTGAATTAGATCCCATAACTTGTTAATTGATGAATATTTATGTATGAAATTGACCCTTTGAATCCATTAAGACCTCCCCTAGCTTGGTCTTCAATGGAGTCTACACTAGAGAGAGAAAGAAGAGAGAAGGAAAAGAGTTTGGGTTTGTGATTTATGAGCTTAGGTTAGTCTAATTTAAGTTAGGATCTTTATACACTTCACTAATTAAATTTATTAGACCTCACTTAACCCCTAAATAACCACCTATACATTTAATTAGTTAATTGGAACTAATTAAACGTGCAGGAAGTTACAGGCCCCATCGACGAGACCACGATCGACGGATCGTTGGTCCATCGACGGCCAGTCCCTCCCTTCGTGCTTCACAACCGTAGTCTTGTTCAGAGACTATGAAAATGATTCCCTCCAATAATTTGGATAAGTGTTTTCCAACTGATGGCATCGATGCCCCGTCGATCAACACACACTCAATCGTTTGCCTCCGTAGGTGAACACTGCGCAGACAGTTTTAACCCCAAAATACAAGGGTCCTCCTGAAGCACCCTTGGTTATTTCTTGGAGAGTTTTACCCGGACGTTTTGAACATAAATCAAATTAAACACATGTTAGACACCCTTTCACGAAGTTTCATGAATTTCCGACTCCTAAAAGCTAGTCAAATACCTCCTTGAACTAGTTTTCGGACACTCTTGGATGTTTTGGTTTCTAAACTTCCTAATGAATTATAATCATTATAATAGACCTTAAAACAATGTCTAGACCTTAGGACACTTATATTAGGCTTTAGAACACGTCTTGGATTTTTGATGTGTTACAAGATGCTTGAGGTAATTGTTGAAGATGTAGATGAGGGCCAAACTGAGATTGAGGAGATCATGGTAGATGTTATTGTGTAGGCTTCCCTAACAAATACACCTTTTGATGTCTGTAGTGGAGCTGGAAGTTGTGAGGTGACACTGGGCACTAATGCCCAAGTCCAGGCTGATGCACAGGCACTGATGCCATGACAGATGGAGTGACTTCTTAGACATATCGTCTTTTCCTCCCTATGTGTTTACTTTTTGGATAATTTTATTTTATTTTGATTTGAGGATAAATTGTTGTTATTTCTAGTGGGGTGAGTCCTACCATTTGGGTGAATATTTATGTTTGATATTTTGCTGCTATATTCGAGTCGTTATGCTTAAAAGTGTATTTTATACTACTTTTTTATGTTTGATCTTGTGGTTCCTTATGCTTCAATTGAAAATGATTTGACCCATCCAAAATTTTTTTCGCCACCTCTTATAAGGACTTGAATGTGGATGTTCTTTGGTAAATTTGAGTCTCGGTTGTGATTAATATCGATGACTTAGGTAGTGTTCACAATCGAACAAACATGAATGTACGACGACGATGAGCCCAAATGAAGTTTCATTGACAATATGTGATATTTTTGTATCTTTTTGTTACTAGCAAAATATGAAATTGAGTTTCTTGTGTTGAACATTGCACGCTAGAAAAAGTGTAGAGTTAATGCCTTGTTTGATGAGCTTACCGTTAATCATGAATGATGACACCTAAAATTTGCCTCTTTGGTCCAGTTAAATAAGTGGTGTGATATCATGATATGATCTTACGCAACTTCGAAGATGGATAGAAACCATTTGGACCACATACCTATTGTAGTCTACGTGTGTGTGCGAACCTCTTGAGACCCTCTTGAGTGCTTACCTTATTGAGAAGAAAACTTGAGGAAAACCATAGACCTTCTTAATCCTACACCTATAATCCCTTGATTTGGGTGATTGACTAGGCCAACTTAATATTTCAAATTTTGGGGGAGGGTGAAAAGAGAAGGCAAGTCCAGAAGTGCAATAAAAAGATGCTTAACACATGGTTTGAGAAAAATTGAACCCCTCCCATACAAAAATGATTTAGAGAATTTTTTTAGAGGAAAAAGAGAATAAAATAATGAAAAAGAAAAAGTTGTGGAATAAAGCTATGAAACTATAAAAAGAAATGGGGTTTCTGAACAATCCATAGAAAGTGAATAATGCGATGACTTATGAGCACAAAAGAAAACGATGAAATAAGAGGAAAGGAAGTGTTGTGAGAACCACATTTCATGAGGATAAAAGTGACTGAGACTAAATGACCATACCTTTACACTCACGCCCATTACAAGCCTTGAAAAGGCGTTTTGATCTTGAGTGATCTCAAACAAATATTGATTGGAAAATACCGGCAAAACAATGGGGTTTTTCATGCAATGTGCTCATCTTTGTGAGTGTGAGTGTTGTATTTGATTCCGGAACTTAAAATTCATGAACCATTGTGTGTGAAAATCAAATCATTCTTTCTATGAGGGAATTTGAACATTTTTGTTGAGCTTGAACTTTCACTTAAATCAAGTATCGCGATCTTTAAAATATTTGATAATGGTGTGTCACAGCTTGAGTCTTTGAGTACACAATTGATCCTTGGATGAGTAAGTTATGTATTGATGTGTACATTCATGATTGAGTTTTGTGTATCACTATTTGAGACATCCTATTTGAACTATTTAACTTAATATTTACTTGAGGAGAAGCAAAACTTTAAGTTGGGTGTGTTGATGAGTCCACGATAAGGATTCATTTTGGCTTATATTTGATAGATTTAGTATCCTCAGATGAATATTTTGTCTCAATAACTGATGAGAAGCCTTAAGTTTTATTCTTCCATGAATTACTGAAAGTGAAAACAAGTTCATCAAAATTTAATCGAAATATATAAGTGAAAATGAAATACAATGGGGGAGTTGATCCCATTTTCTATGAGCGAATGAGTTCATACTTATTTATCATTAGAAAGACCTATTCATAATAATTTGAGTTTATTCATTCTATTTCAAGTATTTGGACTTGGAGGCAAAGCATGGACATAACTAACCAAAAAGGCTCAAAGCAACTGAAGGAATGAAGAAAAGAAGGCCCGAGGATCGCCCAACCTATTAGGTAAGTCTCCAAATGACCTTAATCTTGCCTAATGTTTCAGTGTGTTGAGCCCTATTGGTAAAGATCAAGTTACCGGTGAAAAGGAGCAGTTGGCGCATCTCCAATCAGTTTTTCAAAGAAGTACAAAATCTCCCAATGATCCCGAACAAAAGTATTCTAAAGGGTAAAGCAAGACGGTGATGAAATATACCAATTGACAGACCGCCGAGTTAACCGGAGATCCCGACTTATTGTGCCAAGAGATCCTTCACAATACATATTTTCGAAAACTATAAATACTTTTCGAGAATTTAGCTTAGCATCTGGTTTTATTTTACACTTTGAGTATTCATAGATTACTCTAGTTTTAGTTCTTAGAGTTTTTGGGAGACATTTCTCTTGAGCTTTGAAGATTTTAAGGTTTCCAACTCCAAGAAATTGGAAATGGATATTGAATAATCTTCATATTTGACATGTCTAAGGACATTTTATATCATATCCAATTGAAGGAAACACTTTTCGATATCGATTTCTTTCTCTTTACAATGTTTAGCAAAAACCCCAATTCTAAGGCTGTGATTATATAATATGGGTTGAATTTACTAATAGCGCTTGATAATTAATAGGTACTTTGTTGTTTAAATGTGATTTTCTTTAGTAGTTGTGTATGAACTTAGTTGTAAATATGATTTAATCTTTATTTCTTTTACTTTATCTAGAGAAAGGTCTTAAGACAAAAACTAATAAATCGATAGTCGGTGATTATTGGGTTGTCATGTGTTCAGTTCAAGAGAGTGAATCCTAAACACTCTCCCACACATTTATCTCAAGAGAGTAAATGTGCTAAGGCGAAGGTTGGGCATAATTACAGCTTATCAGTGTTTGGGAGAAGTCAATTTTATTCGGGGTAAATTTCCTTAGTAAAGTCTAGCCTAGTTACAAATTTACAATGATTTACTATCAATAGCATGTAACCGATTGTTTATTTGATCCAATATTACTATAACATCTCAATAATCCCATATCCTTATTCGTATCTCTGTTTTTGTTGTTTATAGTTTATAATTAGTTACAAAACCTCTATTCAACAATTGACACTTGTTTCACCCCTTTTATTTATTATGCTTTCATTCATTAATGTCTTTTAGCTATGTTTAACTTGAACTGATTTGTATTTGGCTATTAATTCTCAAACACTTCTTGGTTAGGTTATATACTATTCACGATCATTGGCACTCGAACCCTATACCAACACCAATACTTACTCTAGTACCACCACCGACACTAATACAAAGTTAGCAAGATTAGCATGTAATAGAGAAACCTCGGGCCAAAATTGCACCTGGGGTTCCCAACCTATTCTTATGGACAGAGTTATGCCACTAGAGGAGAAGAAGATACTTTAAATGTTCTTGAAGATTTTACCTTCGAGGTTTTCTACAACGATGGTCATAATGTGAAGTGTTCTTGACTACTTGCTGTGAGTGTCTAAATGCCTTGAATCCTCACTACGTATCATCTTGATAGTCCAGCAAGACAGAGGTGCCATACAATTTCTTAGAGTAGACTAATTAGTTTTCCTCCATTCACCTAGACCAAGTTTTCTAAGAGATTCTTTTCTAGGTATTCATCGCATCATTATATATCATCTCAAGGATCAAGTTTCCATGTTTGAGTAGGGGTCTATAACATTGTCTGAGTATGAGGGAAAATTTCATGAGCTTTCCCGTTATGAAACAATGATTTAACCTATACAGGAACACAAAATTTAGTGTTTTATTCATGGTTTGAGACAATAGTTATTGATTGAGGCTCATACTATGGTCTTACTTGGTTTCTCCTTTCTACATATTATTGATTATGCCACCACTATTGAGTAGCTCTGTCATGAGGCTGAAAGGGGTAGAGATAAGAGAGCTAGATATGAGGATAGCTATGATGCATATGATATGGCCTGAAAGCAGTTTTAGTAGAGTCATCCTAGTCGTCCTGTTCAGGCCTCATCATAGAGTTTAGAGGTGATCGATATAGAAGGACTGAGATTGGATATAGTATGAGTCATGGGTCCAAGGTAGTGTTTTTGGTGATGGTCATCTTTCTTTTGGTATTAGATCATTTTCGGCTTGTTTTCAGTGTGGTGGGTTAGGTCACTAGGCTATATATTACCCTCTATGTAGACATATTTCTCTAGTTCCACAACACGCTATACAAACTTCACTAGCATCACCTCAAGCTAGAGGTCAAGTTCACGGTGAAGACCATTATGATTGATAGTACGGTATACTAGGTGGTCCCAGGGGGTAGATTAGTTGGTAGGACTGATGCTCAGGACAGAGGCATATATGGCCATTTCGATACACCTTTAGTGAGGTCGGATACTGAGGAATCATATTATATGATCACATGTACGATTCTTTTATGCCTTCAACCTCTCTCATATTTATTTTATATAGGATCGACCTATTCTTATGTATCTTTGTATTATTATTCTTTCATAGGTGTGAGTCTTGAGCCTATAACAACGTTGTTGCGTGTGTCGACCCCCATGTGTGAGTTTTTAGTAGCGGATCAAGTAGCTTGATCTTGATTATTATTATCCATGGGTGTGACACCTGGGCGTAACTTACATTGTTATATATGCTTTATTCTTATGTGATTTTGGGTATGAAGTGGTTACCCCCCTACGGCGAGGTTTTAGATTATTTTTCTAGCAATGTTACCTTAGACCTTTCTTGTGTTTCCGGTGGTTCTGTGGGACTTCTTTAGTAGCATACCCATTGGAATTATCTTCTTTGTTTGTACTTAGGGGCTAGTGTATTGCGTGAGTTTATCTTATTTTACCTATGTGTATGATGTGAGTAGAAAGGTCCATTTAGTTGAGTCTATTCTAGTTGTCTGTGATTTTATAGACATGTTTCGTACCGACTTAACCTCAAAGCATGATATGGTTTTTTCAATTGATATTAAGTCGGGTACTTGGCCTATTTCAATTCCACCATATCGAATGAATCTTGTAGAAATGAAAAAGCTCAGTATTTAGCTTTAGTCTCTCTTGGGTAACAGAATAATCATGCCTAGTGTGTCACCTTAGTTTGCAGTGCTTTGTTTCTATTGTGAGTAGGATAGTAGATGACAGCAAGGTGTATTTATGTATAGGAGTTTCGAAATAAGTGACAGATAAGAACTACTACCCCATTTCTAGAATTGTTGATAATTTAACAACTTTCAGGGTGTTGTAGTTTTTTAAAAGATTGATTTTGAGGTCTCGTTTACTCTCAACTACGGATTACGATGACGAACATACCTAAGTCTGTATTTAGGACTCTAGATGGTCACTTTGATTTCCTAGATATGTATTTTGGGTTAACTATTTCCCTTGTCTCCTTCATGGAATTTATAACACAAGTGTTTTTTTTTATCATATCTTGACTTTTCATCACTATGTTCATAGATGACATTCTTGAATACTCACGTAGTTGGAGTGATCATGATAAACAGTATAGGATTGTGTTCCGAACATTGAGAGATTAGTGAATTTATACCAAATTATCAAAGGGAGAGTTTTGGTTTAAGTCTGTCACATTCTCAGGGCACGTGGTGTACAGTGATGGATTCATAGTATATACGATGAAGATTGAGGTTATTCATGATTGGGCTAAGCCCATTTTGGTTACTAAGGTTCAGAGTTTCATTAGTTTGGAAGGCTACTACAAATGGTCTATGGGGGGCTTCCCCACCATTGTTGCATCTTTCACCCGGTTGACTCACTTTGATGTTCCTTTTGAGTGTTCTGAGGAGAGTTAATTGATCTTTTGGATGCTTAAGTAGTTGTTAACTATTACTTATGTATTGACTATTCAAGTTAAATGAGAGGGCATCATGATCTATTGTGATGCATTTGTTGTTGGTTTTGGTTGTTTTTATAATGTGAAGGGGCTAGGTTATTGCTTATGCCTCAAGGGAAGTTATTATATGTGAGTGCAACTACCTCATTAATTACTTAGAGTGAGAGGAATAGAGGGAAATAGTTTCTCTGCGTTAAGATTTGATCCATAATTGGAGAGAGTTCAGGTGAGATTTAATGTAATCACATGAGTCTTTAGTATATCATGAGTCATAGGGGTCTTAATGTGAGGCAGTGTAATTGTATTGAACTTCTTAAGGACTATGACCTCTTTATTCTCTACCACAAGGAAAGAAGAATGTAGTAGCGGAGACCTTTATTCAAAAGCAATGAGTATGTGTAGACTAGCCTTCATGTCTACTATAAAGAGACCTTTAACTTTGGACATTCAGTCCTCACATAATAAGATGTTTCAGTTGGATGTCTCATATTCTAGGAATCTTTTAGGCTTTTTGAAATATCAATCCTATCCACTTGATCAGATAAGTAGCCATCAGTTTGAGGATGGGACGTCAGTGGCATTTTAAGTCCAAGTATTGGCGAGTATGCCAGTCTGGTTACCTTTAATTCATATGAGTTTTTGAAGTTTTAAAGCCTTATTTGTGATCTAAGAGTTGGAGGTTCTAGTGAATTGCTACTTCATGATGCGCATGATTTTTGATATTATATTTATCCATGCAGCGCAATGATGTATCATGAATTAAGGCATCATTACTGGTAGACCAACATGAGGACAGATATTCAAGACTATGTGTGTCATCGCTTGAGTTGCGGCACAGAGAAGGTGAGCATTGAGACCGGTTGGATATTCTGGAGAGTACCCCATGCTAGAGGAGATGGGATTAGCATCACTATAGCCTTTGAGGAAGGATTGCCTAGGACTTTTAGAGGCATTTCCACAATTATAGCCATCATAATTGACTGACCAAATCAGCACAATTCCTCCATCATCAGTTTTCATTCCATAACAAGAGATAAGCATGCATCTACATTAAGAAGGTAGTTCGCCTCCATGATGTGCCAATATCAATTGTATTAGACCGAGGTTCTTAGTTCACTTCTAGCTTTGGAGGACTTTTTATGATGAGTTGGGCACATCTGTTGACTTTAAAAAAACTTTTCTTCACATAATGATGGACAATTAGAGCATAATATTTAGGTCCTTAGGAACATGTTGTGGACTTATATTTTGGAGTTTGGACGTCACTAGGACTAGTTATTTCCTTTGGCAGAGTTTGCATACCATACTAGCATCTTGATGGCCCAGTTTGAGGCCTTACATGGTTGGATTTTTTGGTCTCCGGTTGGTTTATTCGAGTCTATAAAGGCTAGACATCAGAGTATAGAACTGATTCAATAAGCTTTGGAGCAGATGAGGGTGATGCATGATAGACTTCAGATGCCTCAAAGTAGGCACATGAGGTATATGAATTGTAGGAGGAGACCAATAAGGTTTTATCTGGAAATAGTTTTCCTCCGTGCGTCTCCCATGAAGGGAGTGATGTGATTTGGGAGGCGATCAAGCTTGGACCAGGTGTATTGGTCCTATCGAGATCCTTGTAATAGATTAAGAGGTACCTTATGAGGTAGCTTTTCCTATGATATTCTCATCTATCCACCCGATCTTTCATATTTTGACGTTGCGTCGATATGTTCCCAATAAGTCACATGTTCTCCACTATGATGTAGTAGAGTTGGATGATCCCTTGACCTTCGTGGAGTAGCCAGTTGCCATTCTATCAAAATATATGCAACAACTGTTCGAGATCATTAATTTCCACTGGAGACATTGTCCACTTGATAAAGCTACATGGGAGACAGAGCATGATATAGAGGAAGTTTTGTGGCTTATTTGAAGCTTCAGGTACTTCTAGAACTTTTTCACGGACAAAAGTCTTTTTCACTGATGACCTCCAAGTCATATATGTTCTAATGCCTCATGTTCATTGTTAAAAGCTTTCTTATAGAGACTACAAGTCAATTATGACATATTGGGTCTGACAGTTCGGTCACCTAGTTATTTATTTAGTTTTTATACAATTTTTATGTTTTGGAGATTTAGAACCTTAAATGATAAATTTTTAATTAGAAGCTCAGAAAGATGAGCTGAGAATTAAATTACGACGATTCCATGAGACCTAGAAAAGTCATTTTAGGCTGGTATCATAGTTGGCATGATTTCGGAGGCTTTCAATGTAAGTTTGTGTGATTTAGACACTTTGAATTACAAGTTGAAGTCAAAGTTTTACTTTAATCAACATTTTGTGTAAACGATCTCTGATGAGAGTCCTAGTTAGGCTTAAAATGAAATTTTTTTGCAAGACCTACTTTTCATCAAAAAGACCTCTTATGGGAATTTTGATTGTTCTGTTAAGATCCAAATGCCATATGAACAGGGGTATGATTTTATTATCATGCACACGCGGTTTTGGATGAATCCCGGGCCACCCGTTGAAGTTTGGAGGCCCAAGCCCTTTGCCATCAGTTCAGGCCTCACGATAGCAAACAATTTGAACCCGGACGAGCGTGTTTGTGCATGATCTTCCACGCTTTAGACCAACTTTGACACCTTTTAGTATTTTTGTGATTTCTCACCAGTGTATCGGTACCTTAAACAACGGTGTCAGCGAACCACTCATCAGTGGTAAAGTACACTACGAATACTAGATTTACTAGTAGTAGTAGTAGAAGATATACAGAAAAATTATGTTCTTAAAATGAGAGGAAATACTTCAATTAACAGAAAACATTGGGTAGTGTGAAAATTTTCTTATTGTGCCTTACTGGAAATGTCACAAACCTTTGAAAAAGTCACAATCTTTGGAAAAGGTCATTACCTTTCATAAAATTAAGAACTTATCATAGAAGTCACAATTTTTTCATAAAAGTCAAAACTCTTGATAAAGTCGTAATTTTTCATCAAAGTCACTACTCTTCATGTAACACCACTAAAATACTAGACCAACATTGGCATGTTGATACACCATTGCTTAATTACTAAAATACGTTTTCTCAAGTGAAATGTGAATTTTTTGATTCGTGTGAAACTCTTAAACATTAAGATTGTGATCGTATTTAAGATATGGTATTGGGGTATTTAGGTGATTATTTCCAATAAATAAGTTGTACATGTATTCATTTTTGGAAAACACACAATTTTTGGATATATATATATATATATATATATATAGATAAATATATATACTAAGGGTAAATGTATGCATTTTGGGCAATACACAATTTTTTTGAGACAAACAACTTTGAAGGATGGTTCTGTAAAGGGGATAGATATCACTTTTGGTGACTATCTGTTTACACCTCTTTTATAGTGCTATACATGTTCTTTAACTCTAAGAAATCTTTTTAATTCCTGTAAAGATATTACTCTGAAAATTTCAAGAAAATGCTTGGTCCTTTTTGGCTGGAATTCAATACACACCCTTCTCTTTTTGGTGAGTAGTCAAAATCTATTTTTTGAGCTAGTAGTGTCCAGTACTTTTGGAATATCTCGTTCTCTAGAACTTTTTTTAGAGTGAATAATATTATTTGGAAAAGTAATTCATTTATCTACAACTCTTATGCTTATGTAAAACTCTAATTTTGCTGTTATGGATTCGAAATATGAGATGAAACATAGGACATGTTCTATCCAGCTTCTGGTTAGAAATCAAGTATGTTCAACTATTAGTGTTTTGATAAGATCTTTTTGTGTGAAATTATATTTTGCAGTGGTTCTTGATTATTTGCAATCTTAAGATATACCTAAATATTTCATGAAGGTTATAAAGTCCAGTTTTGCCTTTTTCCTTTTCAAATCTAAGTTGTGACACGAGGTATTAGGTTGACCAGAATCACTATTCTGGGAGCATAGTCGTATTTGTAAAGACTAAGCATACTTGTGATGATTATCCTGTTTTAATTTGACATTATTGAGATACTAGCAATTACTAAGTTATTTAATTATATTTTTAAGGTTGTATATACTTGTGAACAAGTTGAGGACTTTCATACGTTGGTTGTTCTACGGTTTGAACTCTTAAAGTGGTGTTGAACTGTTTCTTGTCTAAAGAACGATGGTTTTTGCATAAACGTATACTTGCACACTTTTACCTGCTGGTATATCTGAAAGTTTATTTTGGTACATTGGTTACATCTTGTGACTTTGCATTGTCGTCTTGGTATCCTTTAAGACATTAAGGACACTTGTATAACTCGTCCTCTTGTATAGATTGTTTGATCACTTGGCACTCTTGTTGGGACCTTCTCCTTCTTGTGGCTGTGACATTTTCACTATTGGCATGCCTCTTGATTTGGATCACTTGTCATCTTGATTCAATATTTAGTCCATCTTAAGAATGGAAGTTGTCCATTTTAGGTATGAACTAGAAAGCCAGTTTAAATATAGTTCTTCATTCTCTTGATTATTGTGCTTTGAACCCTCTTGATATAGGGTCTCGGCCCTTCTTGATACCTGCTTATGCTGGGTGTGACGACGTGATGTATATATTGACTGAGCCTTGTTATTGAGTCTCTTGGAAAGTTATGCTATGAACGTTCTTGACATTTGGATCTTTAAATATCGAACATGATACTTTTTATATACTGTTTACTTGATTTATTTATTATATTTCAATGCATCTGTCCATGACTTGAGAAAGGTGTATTGGTGAATCTAAGGACTCCGAACCTATAGATTTTACACCACTAAGCTATATGCTTGGAAATAGTTGTTTTTATCATTGGGAATGTTCGAGAGGATGCTTGAAGGTCGCATTGAGATGAAAATTGATTTTGAAATCTTAAGAAAGTCACATTTGCCAGATAGATACTATATATACTATATATATATATATATATATTATATATTATATATATATATTTAATATATATATAGAATAGATAGATGAGAGAGAGCGAGAAGAGAGAGAGGGCATTTATATTTTGTATAAACCTTGGGACTTGAACATGATCTATGTGTTGCATATTACATGAAATATTAAGGGTTGATTTTGTCATGTTGCCATGGGTTTTATTATAAGTATGACTATACGTTTTGATCTTTTTGGGGTATCTAAACCCAAGTCTTGTAATATGCTAATTTACTATTTATTTTGAAAGTTTGTGTGAAGCATGATCCAGCTGATTTCGGTACTCAAAAATTGGTAATATTCTTGTTATTTCATCCTTATGTGTGAATACAATATATGCTTGAAAAGTGCGTCGATTATTTACTTCAAAGATTTTTGGAGGTTTTTTTTTGTCATAAGTTAGCATTCCATGCAATATCAATTTTGACATCAAATAAATATTTAAAATAAGAAAGATGCACATCCTTAACTAAATTATTCGTTATGAACCTAATCCTTCAAATAGATTAAAATTAGTATGCCCTTCGTTAATCTCTTTTAAATGTCACAAATATTAAATTAGGTTTCTTGTTAAGTGGTAGTATCTCTTTGAAGGGTCGTTACACTTCATAAAAGACGCAACTCTTCATTTTCCATTCACACCTTTTAAAATCCAACAAGAATAAGATACAATATTCAAACAATGTTTGATGTCATAGATATCCATACTAACTTTTTGGACCATGAGTATAATCAATATTCTATCAAAGTGGCACTAACAATTGTAAGTGATAGTACAATAATTTACAAGTCTACGAAGAAAATGTATGAAAATAAAATAAAGTTAAAGGATGAATATCATAAGAAAGAATGTAGTTAATTAGTTAACTAGTAAGGAAATCATTATCAAAAGAAGCAAGGAAAGGATTGAATCTCATAATCTTCCTAAAAACTCATTATGAACAAAAGTTGTTACTCTTTCCAAAAGTTGTTGGATCTTCAATAAATTCAAGAATAAGGAATGAATTTACCTCATTACTTGATATAACTAGGCATATTGTAATGGAAAGTCACTTATAAAGCAAAGGAGTTGCATATGTTATACAGGCTCCATAAATATTATACAGTGTGATCCCTACAAATATATGGCTGACTGTCACGACCCAAAACGAGCCGCGAGTGGCACCCACATTTACTCTCCTATGTGAGCGAACCAACCAATCTAATCCCAACATTTCAACCATAATAAACAGAAAATTAATGCGGAAGATTTAAACTCATTAACGAAATCAATTAAATAACTCTAAAGTTTATCAATTACTATCCCCAAAAACCTGGAAGTCATATCACAGAAATCTATCCTCAAATTACTAAATCTAAGAGTATTAAGAAGAAACTAAAAATAAGAAAGAGATGGTCCATTGTCCGAACTTCAAGACATTCAAGACGCGAAGGAAAAGAATCAGTTCGAGATAGGAACAATAGCTCACCCTGAAGAAATATGATATGCTGAAGTCTGGCTAGAGTTGCGCGTGAGCGAAGACGATGGCACGTATTGCACTGAACTCCACAAATAACAAGAAAGAAACAGACAAGTAGGGTCAGTACGACACGGCACAAGTAATGAGTGGTATCACCGGCCAACTAAAATAGAAAGCTAATATATATCAGAAATAACATAAAATCGACTACCATACTCAACAGATAACAACAACAAGTACATAACATTGGCCACCACCTAAGCAAAACTTGAGGACTCATGCCTCCACACCTATCATTTGGGAATAGGTTTCTTTAAATCTGAGTATAGTATATTAACATGCTTCAAGATTCATTATTTTTACTACCCTGGCTGGCGGTAAGTGGACAATCCGCTCCTCTTATATCTGGTGTCGGAGTGACACCGATCCTACTACATACTATCCTTGTGTCGGAACGTGACACCTGATTCCATACTACTATCAGGGTGTCGGAAAGTGAACCCCGATCAACTAGACTATCCTGGTGTCGGAAACGTGGCAACCCGATCACTACACTATCCTGGTGTCGGAACGTGACCACCCGATCCATACTACTATCTTGTTGTCGGAAGTGACACCCGTCCATTAACCTCATTTCTTTAGTTCATCAAGCTTTCTTTTATACACAAAGGCATCATCCATTAACAGAGAGGGTTTAGGTTAAGCTTCACACCTCATCTTCCCAAACCCATTTTAAATTTACAAATCACATCATGCCACGCATACAATTAAGCATATAGAAGATTACCCCAATACTCCCAATACATATCATTCTCTATAAGAGTTTACTATGACAATAACGAATTAAACCACACTACCTCCACCAAAGAATGTGATAAAGACAGATTAATCCTAACACAGGTCTTTGGTTCCTTTCGTACTCTCTCTTTCTCATCTCTCGTCGTCTCGGCTCTCTTCTTTCTATTTTTCTGATTCAAACCCTTTTTCCTTAACCCGAATGTATCTAATAAGTATAAAAGATGAATTAAAAATAACCCACTTTTTATTTTCAGAGGTTATTCCTTTAACCACCACGTAATTGATTATTACCATTAATCAACTAACCTTTATACTTATAAGCATGAATACCCCAAAAACGCCCCTTTTAAAAAACATTTAACAGAAATCCCCGACCCAGTCAGGGTTACGCAGCCTGTGTGGTCCGTAGCATGTCCGCACAAATTCAGAGAGTTAGAGTTAAAGAGTTAAATGTGGAAAGATTTTGACGGTCGTCGTGCCAATGACGATCCGTCCTGCCATCCGTCGTGAGTTCGAGAGTCGATCTCAGTGCTCCAAATTTTCAGGATCTGTGTTTATTTTGGAATGAGGACACATCGACGGTACGTAGCGCACATGACGGTCAGGTGGGATACCGTAGGACCCAGAAAGTTTAATAGAATAACTCTACTGCTCAAACTAATAAATAGTCCGTTTAATAGGATACCAAGTTACCACGTTCGTCCCGAACGATCACAAGAGAAAAAAAAGGGCGAAAAGGAGTCCTGAATCGGTAAACAGGTGCGGTATTTTTCTTACATATAACTCTTTCTCCAAATGCGACCTCAACTGGTCGCGTCTCCTATTGTACTTGATGATGCAATCCTCCCTTGATCTCAACTTGCGGATTTCTCTTACATAATGGAAAAAGGCTAACTCCTATTAAGACAAAGTTTCATCAAGAAGAAATTGAGAATCCAACGAATTATGTAGTTTCCATCCCCATGGTATCTTCCTTTCAGCATAGACACATGGAATACCGGGGCACCACTGACAGTCCAGGGGGCAAGGCTATTCATAAGCTACCTCCCCCACGCGCTTAAGAAACTCAAATGGAACGATATACCTCGGACTAGCTTACTCATTAACCCCAAAACCGCATCAACAATTTTAATGGGGTGAAACCTTCAGGAAGACTTGTTCACCCTCCATAAACTCCATGTCGTCTAACCTTGCACGATCTGACATATTCTTTCTGCCTACTTTGAGCCGCTAAAAGCTTTTCTGAATGCATTCACTTTATCTAACGATTCCTCAGAAGGTCAGTTACCCCAAGGTCTCTTAACCTTCAAATGCATCAACCACCCTATTGGAGACCTAAATCTTCTCCCATACAGTGCCTCAATGGGGCCATATCAATACTGAGTATAGCTATTGTTGTTATGAGAAACTCTTGCTAAGGTTAAGAAGTTATCCAATGACACCAAATTCATCACCCACATGCACGAAGATATCTCCAAAACCTGAATCGTTATCGCTCAGATACCATCGCGTCTGAGGGTGGCAATGCTGTACATAGATTCCCAACCTAGTACTAATTCGCATCACTGTTTGTCCAAAATTAGAAGTAAACTGCTACCTCTATCGATAGAAGGGAAAGTGGACTCCATGCAATCGAACAATTTTGAGATGAGAAAGGTTTGGCTAACTTCTCTGACATTAAAGTAACCTTGACCGGAATGAAATGAGCGATTAGTTAAGCTGTCAACAATTACCCATGGATTCATACGTACCCATTGTTGGAAGAAGAACACACAAAGGTCCATGCAATTCTCTCCCACTCCATTCAGGAATGAGCATTCTTGAAGTGTCCCTCCAGGCATCTGGTGTTCATACTGTATGCGACAATTCGGGCATGAGCAAACAAATCAACATGTCACGGGCTTCATCTACTCCACCAAAATGTTTGCCTTTAGGCACGATACATTCTTGGTGGACCAGGATGCTATAGAAAAATACTGAACTATGCGCCCTGTTAAGAATAGTGTGAATCAAATCACGACACGGGGTACACATTACCCTTCCCTAATTCATCAAACACCGTCCCATACGATTTTGCTTCTTTAGCCTCTCCTCGCAACACCTTATCTCGGATCCGATCAGTTTCTTATCGGTAAAATGGCTTTCATTAATTATAAATAAAAAAAAAAGGAATATCTTGCCTCCACACAGGCCCAAAATCCTCCCTGTCTCATTTACTCTGGCCTCATAAAGTCCATTGCCAAAGTTCTGGATTGTGTGCACGTGTGAGAATGGTTGTGGAATGAACTCGCGAATGCTGGGAATGGAGGGACTGGGGAATCGCGGGCGACGTTGCAGGTGGGGGTGCTGTGTGTCTGTGGAGTGTGGCATGTCTGGTTTCCGTTTGATGGTGTTTTGTGAAGGTGGGAAAGGTGAAAATGGTGATTGTGAATGTGGGTGATGTGATTGAACTTGTGTTGCAGATGGGGAACCTGTTGAAATTGTGATGTGGTGTGAATGTGATGAACTGATGTGAACCTCTCTAGCCAATGGGCGTCTAGAAACCTGCAAATGGGACTTAGAATTACCAATGCCTCCCTGCCTTTTACTTAAACGCATCTGCTACAACATTAGCTTCCCGGAGGATACAAGATAGTGATATAATAGGCCTCAGTAGTTACATCCATTATCCTGTCTGTCTCAACATTCAAATCTTTCTGAGTAAAGCATACTGTAAACTACGATGACCGTATAGAATCACATGTAACCCATATAGAAATGTGCATTGCTTTAATGAAACAGTACTGCAAGCCAACTCCAAATCGTGGGTCGGATATTACGTTCATGCACCTTTAATTTGACTCGAGCATAAGCAATAACATCTTATCGTGCCATAAGCACTACACCCAAACCAGAATAGGATGCATCACAATAAACAATGAAATTCTACCTTCCACTGCAGGGTAAGAATGGTGAAGTAGTCAACAAGGTCTTGAGTTCTGAAACTTTCTTCACATTCGTACGACCATACAAATGGAAAACACTCATATACTTAGTAAATTGTCAGTCGTCGAGAAGCAAGAAAGAACATCCCCTTGACAAATCGACCCGTCGGTAGTAGTAGCATAGCAAACCAACGAAGCTCCTTACCTTTGTAACTTAGTATGTCTTACCCATTCTTCATGCTTAAATCTTGGAAGGAGCACAATCACTCCATCCTTATACAGAACCAAATGCCCCAAGAAGGGACACTAAATCTAGCCAACACAAACACTTTTAGAGAATTTGGCATAAAGCTTTTCTTCCTCAAACATTTCCAATACCTTCTCAAGTGCTCCTCATGTTCTTTCTGCTCTTTGAGTAGACCAGTATATCATCCAATAAACAACAACGACAAAGAGATCCATATATGCTTAAAATCCCGTTCATCAGATCATAAAAGCAGAGGGGGCATCATCGTAAGTCCAAAAGGCATTATAAGAAGCATAATGCCCAACCTGGTTCGAAAACAGTCTTTGGACATCTGACCTGCCCGTATTTCAATGATGAGAACCATGATCTCAAGTCGAGTTTTGAGAAGGTACAAGCACCTTGTAACTAGTTGAACAAATCATCAATGGAGAGAAGAGGATACTTGTCTTAACAGTCTTATTCAGTTGTCTGGTCTATACACATCCGAAAAAACTCCCATCCTTCTTCTTCACAATAAACAGGAGCACCCCACGGGAAGCGCCCTCGTCTAATGAAGCCTTCCCTAAATAACTCTTGAAGTTGGGCCTTAAAAGCCTTTAAATCAGCGGGATCCATCCTATTAAGGGGGTATGCAAATGGGGGCGAGTACCCGACCCAGATCAATGCAAACGTCAATATCTCTATGGTGCCATACCAGGAAGGTCTGCAGGAAAAAACATCCAGAAAATCACGGACTATCCAAACGACTCACTTGACGGTACTTGGGTAGAGAATCGTCCCCTGAGGTGTTGCCAAAAGCTAAACACCCTTTACTAACCATTTTCTTAGCACGAAGAAAGGAGAGATTACTAACTGGAGGTGGAAGTGTAGTCACCTTCCCACACTAACGATTGTCCAGGCTTGGCCAATGTAACAGTTTGTCATTACAATCTAAGATTGCAAAGTTAGGAGAAAGCCAAGTCATACCCCAAAATTACATCGAAATCAACCATTTTTAAGATAACCTAGTCTACCATGAGTATTTCTCCCCTCCAAAATCACCCGACAAGACTATATACCCTTTCACTATCAAGACTCACCCACCGGGTAGAAAACGAACAGGCTGTCAAGCAATTCACAATGTAAATTAAGACCGTAGCAAAGAGGGAAGATACTATGAAAATATGGAGCAGGATCAAATAATACAGGAAGCCATGCAATCACAAACCAAAAGATTCCTGGTGATAACAACATCAGATGGCCTCCGCTTCCGACGCCCAGGGAAAGAGTAACAATGGTGTCCTATCACCTGTCTGCCCTGTTGCCCCTACATTGTTGTGAATGCAGTCGTTCTGGTGCCAGCCCAACCCCGGTTGGTTGTGACCACCATTAACCTTGACCACCAGCCTCCAGGAATGGCGGCATCTTCCCATGACCACCTCTACCTCTGACTATTGGGGGTCTTTTGTGTTTTTTAACTCGTTGGACCATATATCTTAAGATGTCCAATTTCCCCACATCCATAACCTATCTAGGGTTCAAGCATAGGTCTCTGTGAGAAGAGATGAAGGAGTCGGGGGATAACCTCCAACCAAGAGAATGGGGACAGGTCTGCGGTGGACACAGCTACAGCATGTAGTGAGGACTGAATAGGTCGGGCTGGATACCTCCTGAACTCTTGGCCCTCTGGAGTAAGAAACCACTAAACTCACCTCCCTTACGAAACTTCTTAGTTGCTGATGCCATGGTGTGACGTCATCTGGCTTCACTCCTCCACCTCTATCACAAATTCTACCCATCGTGTGAAAGGATTTTGCTGTGGTCGTAGATACCTGTAGGCTGAATCTGCAAAATCTGACCCAATCCTTCACAAAACGGCGAATCTGCTCTTTGGACTGAAGCAAAGATGGTGGCTATACCTAGATAATGCACGAAAACTTAGCCTTTATAAGCAGAGTGAGTGACCGACATCCTGGCCTTGCTCTGGATCAGGGAAACTCATCTCTCCTTAAGATCTCAAGGTCTGGGGTATATACTTATCCATAAACAAGCTAGAGAATGAGTGCCCAAGTCATAGGTGGTGCTTGTGCTGGTTGACACTGCAATATTCGATCGCCCACTGTTTGGCGTTCCCTTGAAATTGATAGGCCACAATTCGGACGCCAAATCGTTCTACTATGACCATATTGTGTAGTAGTCATGAACATCGAACCAAAAAATCATAGGAATCCTCAGATTCAGAACCCTTGAAGATTGGGGTTTCAATTTCAAGAACTTATGAAAAGTGCGTGCTGATCACTTGTCATTATAGGCCCTGTAAGTCAGAGGTCGTGAGTTCATTCCTAATGACCTCACCTAATTTATACCAATTTAAAATTTCCAGATTTATACATATGTGTTTAGCCGGAAAACAACTTATAATTTGCCTGGAATTTGATTAAATTTTTCAGTTCACTTTTCAACATTGCACGAATTTATAGGGTCACAGTTGTAGATCATTCTAATATGTTTTGGGGCGCAGTGTTTATCATTAGTTTTAGCCAAAAGATTCATACTTAATCAAGCCAACTTACCTTTTGAGAACATCACGATTTAATAGGGTTATGAACATAACCTGACAACCAACATTATTAAATTGAAACCTTATCAGAGAAGAACCTCATCATTGTAACATATTTGAACACGATTACACTTGTACATTAATTTTGAAATAACATGGTTGTTCTTTCATCCCGTACGCCTTAAGTAAACAAACCTAATCATTAACATCACGAAAACATAACTGATACCTAAATCTACCAGCAATCCTACCTAACTACGATCATGGAGATAGTGACAGGGGCAGTGCGAAAGGGGAACCAATCTTAGTTTTGAATAAATAATATGCAACCTTAAGGGGTTCTTTGGAAGGGGACCAAGAGAGACGGAAAACCAGATTTTGACGCAAACTCTTGAATTGCTCCCAAAAACATCGCCCAAGAAAAAGAAGAACACGTCCTAAGCCTCTTAATATCAATTCACTCGAATGGCAACTCCCTTAGCTAGTGTGACGATTTATGTTTTTTTCTTGTGATTTTGGTGAGTTCTCAAGTATGAAGAACTTGTTTATTTTTAGGTGCTTTTGTATCTTGTTTTTTCAGAAAAAGTAGTGAATAAATAATAAGAGATGAGTTAGGTGGGAGAGATTAAAAGTGAGAGAGTGGAGGTGTAGGAGGCTTAGGAGTGTTAGTGTTTACGACTAGGCAATAGGGGTTTTTATAATTTAATAAAAATATGATTTTATTTTATTTAAATCGATATTAATAATTATTATTAATTAATTAATTAATTTAATAGCTTAAAAAAATTACATTAATTCATTGCTTTCACCTAGGTTCGAACTCGGGTGGAGCAAGACTTCTCTTCATGAGCCTATTTTCAGCCCCCTCTACCTAAATTGCCCTTACACCTTATTAATTAGATAATTAATTAAACATTTAGGGTAATTACGATACTACCCTTAGCCAGGAAAAAGACCATTTTACCTCTAGACACTTCAAACCTAAGATTTCCTTTTTTAAGTCCGGTAAAGACTCCTTCGAGTAAATCATTATATTCGAGAGACCTACATGGTTGGACCTAACCTTTCAAAGCTCAACTAACTCCCCAAGATAGTTGGCTTGGCGGTAGAAAGGGTTCCGAGGTCTTGGCCAACGCGCATCAATCCGTTTGAAACTAGGTCTAATCATAGGCATTCTTGACACATTAAGCGTTTCTTATCTTATCAATTTTTTGGGTTGTTACAGTGACCTCTCAGAGGTCTTATACATTTTCTTAGACATCTTTCGTTGCATAATCATAAAAATAGTTGAAAATTTAAAAATTTTCATAGCACATCATATGCTAGAATAACCACTTCATATATAAGTAAAATATCATAATACATAATTATACTCTAAGTCTTGTTTGACAACTTAAGAAAAAACTCAATAGTATAGGATAAGGACACGACTATTAATAACATAAAATATAATCTAATTATGACATAAACATAAAGAACATTCTTTACATAGGCAATACTTGAATCATAAGGATCCCTTTTGTTTAAGTTGGGAGATCCATCGAAGCTTTTCAGTTAGAAGACATCCTCTAGCCATCAACACCTACACTTTGTGTAATAAGATGAAGAAGAATGGTAATAGTATAAGAATGCACTAAGTATGACTACCATGCAAAAACATGCATTTAAAGACGACATTTAGTTAAACTAAGTAAACTCATTTAGAAGTCATGAGTTTATTTCACGTACATAGTTATAAATCATGTCTTATAATGGAAAATTAACCTTAACATGCATTCATACAAATCATATATAACATAAGTCTTCATTTTATAAAATACTAATCTTATCCTTTCTTGGAGTTCACTATTGCAATGCATGGGTAGAGTCCATAGACTTATCTTAGTTTATTTCTTGACTTTTGGGAGACATACCAATAACCGACATAGACCATGTTAGATGCATGGAATCCGGTGTTCTACTTCCGAATCGAAAAGGGAGGGTACTACTTGCCAAGGTGGACAATTATACATAATAGCTATTCTAGTGGATCCACTAAGCTAAAACCTACGGGGGAACATATTTATGGAACAAGGAGATTTCTATTAGACATCTTGACTTGCTTACGTGGAAGTTTTGACTCATAAAACAACATCTATGTTTGGAACCCGTACTTGCTAAACGTGAAGGTTTTCTTTTAGGAAGTTGAACATACTAAACGTGAATCCTGAACATTTATTTTTCAGGTTCACTTAATGATAATCTTAAAATACCTTTTTAAGCATACTTACAGCTTTAGTTATGATTAGTTCATAAAGAAGGCTTTAAGAGCTTGCTCCTTCATACGTCACATAGTTTAAAGGTTTCTAAGATGAGAATGTCCTTTCATTATAGAACCCACTTGATGTGTATCTACCATTCATACAATCATCTGTGTGAATACATATGTGAGATATACCTTCACATAAATACCTCTAGGCACACATGTTCATAACTTCATTAATTATACAATAATCACGTATTTATATAGGGATTTCGTAGGTAGGGGTCATGCTACTAGAGTATTCATCAACATTATCCATATAGTCAACACCTAAGACTAACATGATCATCTATATATATAGAATATCATCAACACACCTATATCATGCAAATAGTGTTGAAGACTATATATATAACTTCACATAACAACAACTCACTAAGAATATGATACTACAATCAAGGGTTACACCCATGAACCTCATAAACACAAAATCATCATATCAATTCATTTTCATGAAATTACTTCAAGTCCATTATACATTTAAGGATAAATAATAATGTAAACACCGCCACCATAAGTGTATCACACCACACAATGCAATTCAAGGTCAATTCCGTACTAGATAAAGAGATCTAGGTCAACTCACTAATTCTCCAAGATATGATAACCTTAGATCATTGTCAACAATTCATATTGAATTTATATGGATAACAATATAATATGCAATTCAACATAATCGAATCATTATTCAATCAACATATAATCAAGATCACAAAATCCACATTATAGGCCAATTTGGGAAATTAGGAGGATCATGGGTTCTTTATGAAATTGGATTGAATTTCATAAATAAAAGTGTATCGAATCATAAATTCATCATTATAATTCTTTTAAAATCAATTTAACAATGAACCCATGGCAAGATTCAAAATTGGGATTTTTGGTCTTTGAATCACTTTTGAAAATATTTAATTGAACTCCTCAGATGGAAGATTAACTAAGGATAAAATTAATATACCTTATTTATTGAAACCCATGAAAAATTGGACAGTAAATCATAAAAATCCAGCCCCTTGATTGAACTTGAGTTTTGTTCTCCAATGGAGGTTCGAGAGAATTTGGAAGACTAGAAGGTTTTGGGATTTTCATTTCTTATTGAGTGTTGGGGTTTTGCCTTATGAAAGCGGTTAAATAGGTATAGAAAACAGTTTATAACCTACAACGAAAATTCCCAAAACACCCCCATACTTATTTGGGCTTTTAAACATGTTAAACTTAACTTTCATTTTTGGAATTTTCATCGGGAAATAGATCTGCATCACGAACTTATTCCCACATAATATTTTGAATTAAATTTTGATATAGTAGAATCCACAAGGTGTCCGTGATGCATACCAAAAACATGCCCCTTTGTGAACCATGTCCGCGACGATGAATGGTTTCATTGATAATAAAAGGGCTTCTTCCTTGTGCATCTTGTTGACCTAAGGTTGAGTCCTCCTCAAGGACCCCTAGGTCTGTCCTTGGGGAGTCGTAATTGGGCGTTGAGACCCTAGGCATGTTTATTATTACACTAGGGTAACCTCCACTATTCTAATACTCCTAATAACACATACAAACAAGGAAAACATAAAAGAACACACTATCACGTCTAAAGACTAACTTTCAAATGTCTTCATTGATCTGTGACGTTTTACCTGAAAACCACTTCAAATTAACTATACAAGCTTGAAAACACTTTATTAACATTTTATTAACCTTTTAGGAACATGTGAGGCTCTATAAACTTTAGTTAATTTTGAGGTTCTTGACATTTATTGTATCCATGCATACATTTAGAGTTTACAACATGTTTTCAGTCATCTTTTATTTATATTGCATTTACTTTTAAATTGAATTATATTGAATTGAGTAGTTACTCATGAGTTGAACAAATCCAAGGTAAGTGTTCCGTCTAAAAATTTTTTTGGGGTTAAGTTTTGTTTTACCATCTTAACTCGCATACTCGTACATTTAATGTATTGAATCCAGTTGGCTTGCATCATATTATGATGGAGATGCAGGTTGTCACATATGGGTTTACTCCCTAGAAGTAACGGGTATCATCGTCCTCTTTGAGGACTTAGACTAGCCTCTTAGTTTACATCATTACATTCATAGGTCAAGTTTAGCTGAAAATTTAAAAGTTTTCATTAATTCTACTTGGAGGTTTACATAGACCTCTACATACACATGACATATATATATTGAGTATACATAGACCCTTTGTATAGGAAGATTACTTAGTCTTCTGCTTTTATTGCACATAAGTATGTAAAGTATAACATAGATATAATAGTCATAATATTCATCTTATATCATAAACATCTAATAATATTGAAAGAACATGGGCATAACCCATACATGAAGGAAAAAGGCTTCACATGGGCTATACAATGTTTCATACTAAATGAAAAAAATGAACCATAAAAGTCTTTAACTAAACAACAAACTCCATAAGCTAGATTGTGCCATCGCCTTCAGAAATTGAGGACCTACCCTACTTTGATGAATAAGAGATCCAATCCTTCTTCAAGTCATCTTCGAAACACCTCAACGATCTGAACCTAAAATATTGGGGAAAAGGAATAAATGTGGTTAGTACGCCACTTGTACTAAGTATGAAAAATTATGCACACATACATGAAAAACATGATAAAAAGGGCACATTTAATAAAGTATGCATTTTTCATTTAAAACCTTCATGCACATTCAACAAGACCATACCAATAAATATTGCATATTCATTAAATCATAGGAATTTGCATTACAAGACCAACAACATCAAAACTAGTCAAGTCAATATTCTTATCATATAATCGAACACATATCCAATTAACTCCATCATCAAGTCATGTTAACAATAACCATGAATAAGAGTACCTTTCCAGATAACCAAAGAAAGTCAATTACTCATTGACGCCTATCAAGCCAACAAGTGCAATAACCAAGAAAATCCTCATAACGTTACTCAATCAAGTAACCCAACAAGAATCATGACTAACATCCTATTTCCCATAACATTGAATTTCCGTATACGTATCATCTTTTTTTAACAATATAAATCAACACATATTCATAAGTGAACAATGAACGTATAGTATCAACAATGTGCAAGTTCATCATATACATGTCATATAGTCTTATAAGCATTTGCATGCAAAACAACATCCTACTAAGACTCCCCTCAAGGATACCTAGTGCAATGCTTAGGTAGAGTCCCATACCCTTACCTAGACTAAGTTACACCCCTTAGATTATCTTAGTTAGAGTTTAATCCTTTAGTTCGTTTTACCTTTTGGGAACATCTTGCCCAAACCGACATAGACCACATGAGATAATGTAAAATCCGGTGTCATAAAACCCTAAAACAAAGGAAGGCGGACTACTTGCCATGTTAGTACCAAAACATGAAACATAGCAACTACGTGGACCCACTAACTAGTATGGGGGAAACATAGTTCAAGTATTAGGAGATATAGTTGGGACCCTATTTATAATACATGAATTGTTGTTTCCGTTCTCAAGAGTACTTTAGTGATCCTACCTTCCCTATGTAGGAAGGGACACTCCTCACTCTTGTTCACTCGGTGCTAAGCTAGAGTACCTTTTTGAAACTTCTTTAAGCATTTATCACCAAACATAACATAGTATAGGTTATAGGGTATACCCCTTGTGTAATCATCATCATCAATAGATCAATAAGAGTTTCATGAGTGTAAATCCTTTCATTACAATTCATTTAGGTGAGTTTAGCATATTAACATTTTCATATCATAATACGCCACATTGGTATATCATTCACCCTCCATATCAAATTTACATCTTAAGCCAGTACTTGAAAATCATAATCAGTACATTTCAATTCAATATCATATAACCCTACCAATCCTAATACAAGGCATACTCCAATACAATATCATGCCTTAATCACAATTAACCACAACTTGAAGTAAAGGATAGAGATCATAAGACTTACCTAGTTTCCTTCGTAGTTCATAATTAATGTCTTACCCTAAACTCTCAATTAAACCCAATTTAGGTATACTTCATCATAATTCAATAATAAACATGATAACAAGTCAAGAATAATCAATACATCACAATTCAATACTAGATCATATCTTAAGATAAGATACTTAGGTCAATTCACAACATACTTCTTAACCTAGATCATCTTCTCAAGAACTAGCATGAAAGACTAAAAATAACCCTAAATTGTTAATGATTAATGTTACAACATAATCTTATATTAATTCAAAAAATAACCAAGTCAATTGAACCAGTTACAACCTAATTCATATCAAGATTAATCCTAGGGTTAAGGGTCGTACTCTACAAACTAGACCAAACCATCAAGATGGTTCAAAATAAAGTTATAATTCATTTTAATATACTCATTTTATCCAATATAAAACATAAACAAATCAATTAATATCATAATTTTCGAGATGGAGTAGAACCCACATGAAAGCCGAACTTTTGAAAATATTTTGAAGGAACCTTTTGAGGAAAGACGTCTCGAAGGTGAATTATATCCCATACCTCAATGTTTGATGAAGAATTTAAGGTGAAATAATCCCTTTACATACCCCAAATACCTCCCCTATCTTGTCTTTAATGGTGTCTTCCAATAGAGAGAGAGAGAAAGAAGAGAAAAGGAAGAGTTTGGTTTTTAGAGTTGTAATTAGACTAATGAGGTTCATGTGTTTATATGGGGGGTTAATTAACTGAATTAGGAATATATAATACCCTAATAACGACAAAACCACTTAATTATTTACCTAAGACTTAACTTAAAACGTGCAGGAAAATTGCAGTGTCACAGACGACACCACGATCGACGGATCGTGGGTCAGTCGACGGACCAGCCCTCCTCCGTGCTAAACATCCATAGTTCTTGTCAAAAATTTGTGCAGACAAGGGATTTAACAATTTGTTTAACGATGGTTGGAAATGACACGCCGTCGATCCAGACGAACCATCGATTGCATCTCGTGTGTGCACACTGCCCAGGCAGTGTTTACTCCAACATGCAACTGTCCTTCTCAAGGGCCATTGGTTGGTCCTTCAGTAGTCGTACCCGGATGTTTCGACCATGAATCAACATAAACACATGTTAATACCCTTCCAAAATTTTTCATGGATTTATGACTCCTAAAAGATAGTCAATTAGGGTATGGTACACTACTATCTCCATGAACTTCTTTCCGGACGTCATGTTCTTAAACGTTTTGGTTCCTAGACTTTCTAAGTAACTTATAAACATTATAATGTACCTTAAAACAGTGTCTAGACCTGAGGACACTTATGTTAGTCTAGAAAACATCTTGGATTTTTGAAGTATTACACATGTAACTAGGACCAACATTTGACGTGTCGTTAATCCATTGAGCAACTCAGAGTCAATGGTCTGCCTCCTTACATCTGTAGGAATCTTTTATTGCTTTCACTCTTTTTTCAGTTATGGAATGTTGTGGGGCTTGTCCCCACATTCATCTTAGTATTTTTTTAGAGGATTCATAACCAATAGTATTAGTTTGAGATCTTTTCATTTAAATTGTAAGTGATGATACTTAAGTAAAAATTTGGCCAAACTATTACACTTTTAAGCATTTCCCTTGAAAATGTTCATAAAAATTTATATTGAGTTAAATCAACTATTCTGTTGAGTAAAGTAAGATAAGCCAAGGGTATGCTTTAGGCTTGAAATGGCCATTGGGTGTCGGTCACGTCCAGGGTGTAGACTCGGAGTGTGAAAAGTATGTTTTAATGTATTTTCATTTAATTGGAGTTTTTTTTGGAGTGAATATGTCACAAATGCGGAGCATCCCCTAGAAGTAACCGATTTCGTCGTCCTTGAAGAGGTCTAAGACTAACCTCTTAGCATTTGTCATTATATTTCAAAGGTTAAATTGCGAAAAATTTTAAAAATTTTCTTCTAACTACCATGAGGTTACATAGACCTCTCGGATACACATAATATATATTTGTATCGAGTATACAAAGACCCTTCGTATAAGAAGATTACTTAGTCTTCAACTTTTTTTGCACACACAAACACACGCACACACACACACACACACATATATATATATATGACATAGTCTTAAAACCGTATGTCTTATCTCAAACCATCTAAATAAGAGTATTACAATTGGGCATAGCCCATACATCAATAGGATAAAAGCCCAATATAGGATATACAATCTTTAGTACTCAAATGAAAGGAAATGAACATATTGTCTTAAAGACTAATCAATATCTGAATCTAGAAATGGCATTGTCCTCGAAGTAGTGAGGCTCTACCGAACTTAGAGAGTTAGAATTCAAGCCTTCAAAAGTCGTCACAAGCTTTCAATGACAATGACCTAAAATGTTTGTGAAAAGGGAGAAAATACGTTTAGAATATCAATTGTAATAAATATGAGACGATATGCACACACAACACAAAATCATGCTAAAGAGGGACATTTCAATAAAGTATGCAATTTATTTTGAAAATCCTTATGCATATCACAAGTACCCATACTAATCAATAAGACGTATTCATTAAGTCAAGACCATGTACATCACAATACCAAAAATACTAAGTCTAGTCAAGCCAAGATGCATATCAACATATATGAGAACATAATCAAGATAACTCTATTGTCAAATTAAAATATCAACAAGCATGAATAAGAGTTTATAAAATCATAACCAAACAAGACTATTATTCATGAACTCTCATTAAGCCCAGTAGTGCAATGACTAAGCAAAACCCCATAACCTTAATAAACAAAGAAAACCCATAAAGAACCATGACCAATGTCAAACATCAATAGCATATCAGTAAGAGTACATAAAATCATACTTAAGCAATAAAGACCAAACACATGTCCATAAGTGAAACTAATATCATATAGAATCATCAACATATAATATCATCATATACATATTATTTACATTTATAAGCATATACGTATACAAGAACATCGTTCCAAAACTCCATTCAACGCTAACTAGTGCAATGTATAGGTAGAATCTCATACCCCTACCTAGAAAAAGCTAAACCCCTTAGGTCATCCTAGTTATAGTTCATTCCGTTATTTCATTTTACCTTTTGGGAACAACTTGACTTAACCGACATAAAACACACGATATAAGTGGAATCTTGTGTCATGGAACCCTACACAGAAGGAAGGCAAACTACTTTCCAAGGTATAACCCAAACATGAACATAACATCTAGGTGGTTCCACTAGCTAGTATTTCTATGGGGGCAACATAGTTCAAGAACTACGGGATATAGTTGGGACCCTATTTATGATACATGTATTATAGTCTTCAATATCATTAGTACATTAGTGATTCCACATTCCCTATGCGAGAAGGGACACTCCTCACTCTAGTTCACTCGGTGATAATCTAGAGTCCATTTTGAAATGTCTTTAATACCTTTATTATTTATCATAGATTAATGTATGTCATAGGGTTTATCCATTGTATAATCATCATCATACTATCTCTATAATAATTTCATGAGTATTGTCCTTTCATTATAATTCATACAAGTAAGCTTAGCATATTAACATAGTGACATCATAATAAGACACATTGGTAAGTTATCACTATCTTTATTACATTAACACCTTAGCCAACAACTCATAATCTATAGTTCAATAAATTTCAATACAACATCATAGCAACCCTATCGATCTTAATATAAGGTATACTTCAATACAATATCATCACTTAATAACAAGAATTCATAATTGAAGTAAAGAATATAGGTCACAAGACTTACTCAATATCCTTCACAATGGCATCATCAAGGTCTTACCATCAACCCTCCAATATTACCCAAAAATTGGTATAATATCATAAAATAGTAGTAACCAACATAATACAAGGCCAATTGAATCATTATAAAAAAATTCATCACTAGTTCATAGCCTAGAATTAGAGACATAGATGACGTTCATAATCTACTTCACAACCTAGGTCAATTACTCAAGAGCTAACATAATTGGATTACTATATATCACAATCTACTCATAATTAGCATATAACAACTTAGGATAGAAATTCACACACTACCCAAGCAAATTAAGTCAATACTATACAATTCAATTCAAGATCACAACCTAGGGTTAAGGGAAAAATGTCATCTTCCACAAACTAAGCCAATGCATCAAGAATTAGTATAATGTAACAATAATACATGTTAATATAGTCATAATAACAAATAGTAATCATATACAATGTAGTTCACAAGATTATTTTCGTATTGGAAAGTAAACTAACTTTAATTTCATACTTTTGAAACAAATTTTATGGAGTCGTTTGGGGAAAGAGATGCCAAAGGTAAAAGGAATCGCATATCTTACTAGTTGATGAAGTTTGATGGAGAAACTTCATCCTTTTTCATCCCAAGAACCCACATTTGGATTGGTCTTCAATGGGGTTTCTTTGGGAGAAAGAAAGAACAGAAAAAAGGAGCAATTGGGTTTTAGGATTTATGAGGGATAGGTTAGTTTAATTAGGTTAGGGTCTTTATATAGGTCATCAAGCTGGCTCGTTTGGGTGCTATATTGTATGATTCTCCTTATGGTGGTTTTATGGTTCATCATAACTCCAAATCGTCTTTGGTGGTTGAGCTGAAGTCTAAGCAACAACTTGATCCATAATATATGGATTTAAAGAAATTGGTTTTTGTGAAGATGTATGAGTCATTCTCCTTAGGGGGGATGGTGTTTTGAGATAGAAAAAGAGTGTGTGTGTGCCCAATGTGGAAGATTTGAGAAACTGGATCCCAGAGGAAGCTTGTGGTTCCCATTATTTGATTTATCTGAGTTATACTAAAATGTATCCTAACCTTGGAGATGTATTTTTGTGGGATGACTTAAAAAGGTACATAGCGAAATTTGTTGCAAGTGTCCAAATTGCCAAAAAGTGAAAGCTGAGCACCAATAGCCTAGAAGATTACTCCAATAAATACAAGTCCCCATTTAGAAGAGGGAAGACATTAGTATGGACTTTGTAGTGTGTTTGCCTTGAACACGAAGGCAAAATAACTCTATATGGGTGGTTGTGCATAGGTTGGCGAAATTCGCCCAGTGTATCTTTGTTAAGTCTACTTAATCGAAGGAAGAGTATGCACAAATGTATCCATGAGATTGTTAGTGTTCACGGGATACCATGATCCATCATTTCGGAAAGAGGTGCTTACTTTACTTTTGGATTTTGGAGGTTGTTCCAAAAAAGGTTGGGTACTCAAGTAAAGTTAATCACCGCTTTTAGTCCCCAAACGGATGGCAAGTGGAGCGTACTATTAAAACCCTTGAGTATATGATTAGAGCTTGTGTAATTGAATTCAAGGGAAGTTGGGATGATCACTTACCTTTGGTTTAGTTCTCTTATAACAATAGTTACCATTAGACTATATCGTTGGCTCCTTTTGAGTCTTTGTATTGTAGAATATGCAGGTATCCAGTTCAGTGGTTTCAGATTGGCGAGTCTTCACTCTTTAGAGAAATTTTATATGATAAAGAACTAATTGAAAACAACCTATAGCATGGTAAAGTCCTAAGCAAACAATAAGAGAATATACTTAGAGTTTGAAGAAGGTGATAAGGTGTATTTTGCAATTCCCCATTACAACGTGTGAGGTTGGAACCAATAAATAAAATGTCATCCTCTTTATGTGGGTCACTATAAATATTTGCAAAGGGTTAGTAATGTTACATACAAGTTGAGATTACATAGGGATCTAGCTTCGGTTCATCCGTATTCCATATATCCATACTTAAGAAGTGCATTGGTGACCCTGAGTCCATTATTCCTATTATAGGTCTAGATGTTGATGATACCTCTCTTATGAAGAGGTTTCGGAGAAAATCTTGGATCGACAAGTGAAGAAATTGGGGAATAAGGAAGTGGCCTCCATAAAGGTGATATGAAGTAACAATCTAGTTGAGGGAGCAACATGGGAGGCCATTATTCTCATCTCTTTTCTAATTAAAGTTAGTTATTCCTATAATAAATAATATTATTAGTAAATTTGAATTTTACTTGTTTCGTAAAGATGTGCATAGTTATTGTAAAAAGTTTTGCTAAAATGAGTTTTCATGAAAAGATGCTCTTTTGCTTGAAAAGCATTTTTTTGTGTATTTGGTATGTTGTTGCCTCAATGAATTGATATAGAGCATTTTAATGTGTATTAAATTGAACTTTGGCGCAAGTTACTCTTTGTTTTGTATTAGATCATGTTGATGTTGGAAGGAATTCCTCATGATGTGATGTTCAACCCTTATATGTAGTAATTGATGTTTTGAGATGTGTTTGTTTTTTTTTGTTTTTTTGTGTGTTTGGGGAGGGTTTTTTTTTTTTTTTTTTTTTTTTTTTTGTTTATTTTTTTTTTTTTTTGGCTATGTGTATATGCCATGTTGTTATGTTGCTTTTAGTTGTAGGTCATGTTGTGTATGTACGCTGATGGTTGGGATGCTAGTATTGAATCTATCCTTTCCCTTCAAAAGATTTTAATGTTATTCGGGGACGAATGTTCCTAAGGGGGGGGGGGGGGAAATGTAACACTCTGAAAGTCGAAGACCTAATCTAGAGACTTACATGTTGGTATTAGGTTTTTAACACTGTATAGGACCTTAAATAAAGTTTATAAGTCATTTAGCGACATGTTATATCGTCAAGACCTCCATCGAAACTCATCCATGACGTTCGGATAATTTAAAAAGAGGTCGCTAGTGTGCCTCCTAGCCCTATGTTCCATGGGGTATTTACTGAGTTAGAATTTTTCTTGAATTTTGCTTGGAAACCCCGGTGTAAAACATAAGTATCTGCGAGTATCGGTTTACGGTGTTGAAAATTTTTAGTTATGCTCTCCCCATGACCCCACTCTACAGATTTCCAGGAGAGGACCCTTGCATCTCTCGACCCCAAATCTTGCAAAAGTTCGCGAAGTGGTCCCTAGCCTTTGGCACTTGCAGGGGACGAGGAGTAGCCTAGATGAGGGGGTGTCGATGCCTCCTTCATTGAAAAATTAGACAAAGTTCAAGACTGTTCCAAAATACTAGTATCTGAATTTACCTAGGTATGTGCAGGACGGTTGGGGGGAGAGGAGTTGACTAACCTACAGACCATAGGTTGGGGTTTCGTAGGTCAGGCATGTGTTCACTATTAAATTTTTAGTGAGGTCAACCTAATTATTTAATTAGTTATTTGTTCAGTTAAGGGTTAAGGAGCGGTTAATTAAGTTAGTTACTTAACTATATAAGCTACCCTAAGTCTAAACCCAACTTGTCACCCCACAATTCTCAAACTCAAATCTCTCAACCTCCTCTTTACTTTCTCTCTCCCAAAGAAGACTCCATAGATGACCAAAGTCAAAGAGTTATAGGGCAGCAATAACATCACTTTCCTCCACCAATAGTCTTATATTAATAAGGTATGGGATTTTTTCACCATTGGGATACCTTTCCTCGAAGGGTTCTTCTAAAATTGGTTTTAAAAAGATGAATTGCATATATGTTTCTTTCTAATCTGAAATTGATTTTTCAAATTGTATTGTTTGATTTATAATTATTATTATGGTTACATTATGATGTATCATCATCCAATTATCGTAGGTATTGAAGTTAATCCTAATATGTTTAATAGATCATGAATTAATCCATATTCCCAAACTCTAGGTTTTGAACTCATGTTGAACTGATAAAATTGATTCAATTGACATAGTGCTTTTGTTAATTACTATTATAATGATGTTATCACACCTATGGATGGATAAATATTGTTAGTTGATGGTAAGACCATGGATGATGGATTTTAAAGGGGAATTGGTAAGGCTTTGTGATCTAAAACCTTTACTTCAATTGTGACGGCTTGTATTGGTGATGAAGTTGAGTTAAAGCATATCTTATGATTGGATTAAGTAGGTGTTGGTATTATGATGAAATTAAAATGTCTTGATTATGTGAAGTGTGAGATTATGATTAAGATGTAATGATATAAGGTAGATTGTGAATTACCTATGTGACTTATTATGACATGATGATGATAATGTGTTAGTCTCACATATGAGGGTTGTATCTAAAGTATGTTCTCATACAATTCCTAATGAATTAATGACTATTACTATACAAGGGGTTAGTCTCATATGACCTAATCTAAGTTATGATTGTTTAAAGATGATCTAAAGACATTCCAAATGGGGACTCTAGCTTAGCAAAGAGTAAACTAGTAGTGAGAAGTGTCCCTTCTCAATGTGGAAAGGTAGGTTCAGTATTGTACAAATGAGATGGAGACTATAATGCAATGTGAATAAAGAGGGTCCTAGGCATATCTTTTAGTTCTTGAACTATGTTACCCCTATACGAATACTAGTTAATGGATGCAGCTAGATGCTATGTTCAGGTTTTTGTACAAACACATCTAGCGCATGTTGTCTATGTTTGTTAAGGAAACTTTTCAGAAAGTAAAATTAATTGATAAAGTGAACACTAACTAGGGTGACTTAAGGGATATGACTTAGTCTAGGTAAGGGTATGGGACTCTACCTATACATTGCCCTAGTTGGCCTTGAGGGAAGTCCTAAAAGGTTTTTCTTATGTCTTATAACGTAAATGTTATGCACATGTTGACTTTACATGTTGATGATCCTATATGATGTTACTTTCATTTAGAACAAGCTATTGGTCTATATTACTAAATATGATGATGGATAGTCTTGATACTATGTTATGTGAAGTTAGGCATTGGTTATGAACATTAGTATGATTTACTTGGTTGATTAAGGTTATGAGGATTTACTTGGTCATTACATTTGTAGACTTGATGGTTGTTTATGAGTAAGGGTGTTGCATATGAGGTAATGTTATGAACTCTGATACATGCATTGTTGTTATGACATGATGTTGGAGTTGCTTTGGTTATATACTCAATTATGGTATGATACACGTTAACTTGGTTATACTTGATAATATTGGTTTTGTCTTGTATATGGTCTTGTCTTAAAGAATATGTGATTATTGGCTTATATGAGTTTTTGGTTGTTCAAAAGGCTATTCAAAGTAACATGTATGGTTTTGAACAAATGTACCCTTTAGCATGATTTCAAATGTTTTATGTGCATGTTCCATACTTAGTAGAAGTGGTGTATAAACCCATATTTCTTTGTTTCTACAATTATGTAGGTTCCGCCCGTTGAGCTTCTATTAGGGCCTTTTGAAGATAACTTGGAATCTCATTCTCGAAGTTTGGTAGGTCCTCAGGTTCAAAAAATGATGCCACTATCTAACTATTTGATGTCGTTATAGCATAAGACATTTGTTTCATTCTCTTTAATTTGAAGACAATAATTGTATAAGCCTATATGTGTCTTTTGTTGTAATGAAGTGTTGACTATGCCCGAATGTTTTGCTCGTTCGAGATTGTTTAAATGTGAGAAATCCATGTTAGACTATCTTTTTATATTGTGTGTGTATGTTAAAAGTAGAAGCCTATGTAAGCTTTGTATTCCACGAGTCTATGTACTCTCCATATGTATATATAATGTGTAAACGGAGGTCTATCTAAACCTCACTATATAGATGTAAAGGAAAAGTTTTAATTTTTTTGTATTTTAATCTATGAAATGTAATAATGAATGCTAAGAGGTTAGTCTTTGTCCTCTCCAAGGACGACGACACCGGTTATGTCTTGGGGGTGCTCCCCAGATGTGACAATAAATGTGTTGTGAGTCACCATTGATGAACAATAATCTACTAGATGTGGCAATATTAAACTTTGGACCCTAAAGCCAATTTTTTTAACTTGATGCTCTGATACAAAGTTTGTCACAACCGGGGAGCACCCCCTAGAAGTAACATGGTGTGCGTGACCTCGCGGAGGTCTTACACAAGCCCATAGAAATCTTTTATTGCGTAATCGTAAAAATAGCAGAACATTTAATAATTCTCATACCACATCATATGCTAGAATCATCACTACATATATATGTAAAATATGAGAATACATAATTATACTCTATCTTTTTTGCCAACTTAAGACACAACTCAATAAAATAGGATAGGGACACAACCCTTAAAAACAAAAAATATAATCTAACTATCGCATAAACATAAAGAACATCCTTGACATAGGCAATCCTTGAATCATAAGGATCCCTTTACTATAACTTGGGAGATCCATCCAAGCTCTTCAGTTAGAACACATCCTCTAGTCATCAACAACTACACTTTGTGTAAGAAGATGAAGAAGAATGGAATTATCACAAGAATGCACTAAGTATGACAACAACACAAAAACATGCATTTAAAGAGGACATTTAGTTAGAAATCATTCATCATGTCTTTTAGTAAAACTTCATTAACATTGATACAATAAGTACAATGTAATTCACATACTTCAAATAGACATGTACACTATTCATAATAACACATAGAGCCACTTAAAACATTTTAGGGCATATTCAATACATAAAATATATTACCTCTCTTTTTTATTACTTATTTCCTTAAGCAACCTCAAGTGTACTTAGTTTCATGTATCACCTTAAGGTCACCTAAGATTTTCTATCATAAATATGCTTCATCAACACAACCACATATAATCATAAGGTCATAAGCACATAATAAGGCATAAGTTTCACATAAAAAACATCACATAAGATAACCCCCGCAGTCACACAAGTGCAATGTACAAGTAGTATCCTACAATACTACTCACACCAAGTCATTAAACTTTCAATCATTACTAGACATAATGCCACATACTTCATAACATCATGTAGGACTCATTCCTTTACTAAACTTTCATCATAACTCATTTAGTTCATATCATAGGTAAACCACCCTAACAACCCCTTCACAAACTTACATGTATAATGTAATCATGGAGTCCCATACCCCCACATATACTACGTAACATCATTTAGAACTCATGAGTATAATTCACATACAGATTTATAATTCATTTCTTAGCATAGCAAAGTCACCTTAACATGCATTCATACAAATCATACATAACATAAGTCTTCATTTCATAAAATTACTAATCTTATCATGTCTTGGAGTTCACTAGTTCAATGTATGGGTATGTCCATAGTCATATCTATACAAAGTAACCTTCTAAAGGAGTTATAATTAAAGTCCATACACTTATATGAGTTCATTTCTTAACTTTTGGGAGACATAGAAGTAACCGACATAGACCATGTGAGCGACATGGAATCTAGTCTTCTACTTCCATATCGAAAAGAGAGGGTACTACTTGCCAAGGTGGAACATCATACATAGTAGATATTATAGTGGATTCACTAAGCTAAAACCTATAGGGGCACGTAGTTATAGAACAAGGAGATTGCTACTAGAAACCTTAACTTTCTAACGTGGAGGTTTCCACTCATAAGACAACATCTATGTTGGGAACCCATACTTGCTAAAAGTGAAGGTTCTCTTGTGTGAAGTCGAACATACTAAACATGAAGCCCCCACTTTAATTTTTCATGTTCACTCAATGATAATATCAAACTCCCTTTTTAAACATACTTAATCAGTTAGTTAAGATTAGATCATAAAGAAGGCTTTAGGAGCTTGATCCTCCATACATCATGTAGCTCAAAGGTTTCTAAGATGAGAATGTACTTTAATTGTAGAACCCACTTGATGTGAATATATAATTCATACAATCATATATGTGCAAACATATTTGAAATGTACCTTCACATCAACATATCTACGCGCACATAATTAAAATATCAGTAATCATATACTAACATGCATTGGAGAACTATCTTTTCCTCAGTCATCACGAATCATGAATAACATTCCTCAAGTCTTAAGTCATATACATATAAAGTATTAAGTACTATAGACTGGAGACACACATTACATTATAGGAGGCAATAACATATTCAACATTAGAATAAAAGACTCCTAGCATACTTTGATCACATATTTATATAGGGATTTTGTAGGTAGGGGTCATGCAACAAGAGTATTCATCCGCATTAGCAAATAGAAAACACGTAAACCTAACATGATAAATCACATATATACAATATCATCCACACATCTAAATCATGCAACTAGTGTAGAAGACTATACATATAACTTCACATAACATCGATTCATTTAAAACATGATACTAGAATCAGGGCTACACCCATCAACCTTATAACAATTGAATCATCATATAAATTCATCTTTCATAAAATGAATTCAAGGACATTATCCATATATAAAGATATACAAGAATGTAAACACCGCCACCATAAGTGAACCATACAACACAATGCAATTCAAGGTCAATTCTGTACTAGATAGAGAAATCTAAGTCAACTAACTAAGTCTCCAATCTACGATCACCTTTAATAATTCCTCCAAAATTCCTATTAAATTCTCATGGATAACAATATAATAGTAAATTCAACATAATCGAATCATAATTCAATCAACATATAATCAAGATCATAAAACCAACATTATAGGCCAATTTTAGAAAATAGGAGGATCATGGGTTATCCATCAAATAGGATTGAAATTCATAAATTGAACAGTAGATAATCATAAATTCATAATTATAATGCTATTAAAATCAATTTGACAATGAACCGATGGCTAGATTGAAAATTTGGAAGTCTTTGAATCACTTCTGAAAATCTTTAATTGAACTCCTTAGATGGAAGAGTAACTAAGGATAAAAAAGTACTATATCTTACTTATTGAATACCCACGAAAAATTTGAGACTAGATTAAAAAAATCCAGCCCCTAGCTTGATCTTGAGTATTGGTCTCCAATGGAGGTCCGAGAGAATTTTGAAGAGAAAAAGGACTGGGGATTTTTATTTCTTATTGAGTGTTGATGTTTTCCCTTGGAAAAGAGGTTAAATATGTCTTGAAAACAGTTTATAACCTACAACAAAAGTTCCCAAAACACCCCCATACTTATTTGGGCTTTTAGACATGTCAAACTTAACTTTAATTTTTGGAACTTTCATTGGGAAACAAGTATGCATCACGAAGCTGTTCCCACATGATTTTGGGAATTCAATTTTTAGACAGTAGAGTCAACGCGGTGTCCATGACTCAGACCAAAAACTTGGTCCTTGGTGAACCATGTCTGCGACGCGGACTGGTTTCATTGATGAAAAAAAAAAGTTGCTGCCTTGGACAACTTGTTGGCCCAAGATTGGGTCCTCCTCAAAGACCCCTAGGTTGGTCCTTGGGAAGTCGTTACTTGATGTTGTGACCCTAAACATGTTTATATTACACTAGGGTAACCTTCACTTTTTAAAGACTCCAAACAACAAAACAAGGAAAACATACAAGGACACAATAGCACGTGTAAAGACTAAGTTTCGAATGTCTTGGTTGTTCTATTATGTTTGACCTCCAAATCACTTCAAATAAACAATACAAGATTTAAAACACTTTATTAAACTTTTTAGGAATATGGGAGACTCTATACACCTTATTTAGTTTTAAGGGTCTTAACATTAATTGTATCCATGTATACATTCAGAATTTACAACATGTTTTTAGTCATCTTTTCTTTGTATTGCATTTAATTTAAAATTGAATTACAGTTGAATTGAGTAGTTATTCATTAGTTCAACAAAGCCAAGGTACGTGTTCCTTATAACTACTTTTCAAGGTTAAGTGTTGTTTTAGTATTCCAACTCGCATACTCGTACATTTAATGTATTGATGCCAGTTGGCCTGCATCGTATCATGATGCAGACGCATGTAACTAGGAGCATCATTTGACGTGTCGTTGATCCAGTGAGAAGCTCAGAGTCAGTGGTGTGCCTCTTTGCAACCGAAGGAATCTTTTATTACTTTCTGTTATTTTTCAGTTATGGAATGTTGTGAGGATTGTCCCGACATTCTTCTTAGTATTTTTAGAGGCTTCGTAGAAAAATAGTGTTAGTTTTGGGTACTTTCATTTCAATTGTAAGCGATGATACTTAAGTAACAATTTAGCAAAACTATTACACTTTAAGTATTTACCTTGAAAATGTTCTTTACTTTTTATGTTATGTTAACTCAACTCTTCCACTGAGTTAACTAAGATAGGTCAAGGGTACGCTTAAGGCCAAAAATGGTCATTGGGTGTCGGCCACCTCCATGGTGTAGATACGGGGCGTGACAAGTGTGTTTTAATGTTTTGTCATTTAATTGGAGTGTTGTTTGGATTCTAAATGTCACAAAAGGGGAGCACCACCTAGAAGTAACTGGTGTCGTCGTCCTGAAAGAGGACTAAGACTAACCTCTTAGAATTTGCCATTAAATTTCATAGGTTAAATTGTGGAAAATTTAAAAACTTTTCTTCTATCTACCATGAGGTTTACATAGACATCTCGCATACACATAATATATATTTGTATCGAGTAAACATAGACCTTTCGTATAAGAAGATTACTTAGTCTTTAACTTTATTGCACATACATATATAAAAGATAAAACATAGTCTTAAAATCGTATGTCTCATATCATAACAATCAGAACAACAGTATAATAATTGGGCATAGACCATATATCAATAAGATAAAATCAACATATAGGCTATAAATCATTAGGACTCACATGAAAGGAAATGAACACATTGTCTGTAAGACTAATCAATATCCGAAGCTTGAAAATGGAATTGTCCTCAAATTAGTGAGGACCTACCTAGTTTGGAGAGGAGAATTTCAATCATTCCTTCAAAAGTCCTCACAAGCTTTCAAAAAACGGAACCTAAAATGTAGGGGAAAAAGTAGAAAATAGGGTTAGTACATTACTTGTAATAAGTATGATAACATATGCACACAAAACACAAAATCATTCTAAAGAGAGACATTTCAATAAAGTACAAAATTTACATTGAAAATACCTTATGCACATTTCAATTACCCATACTAATCAATAAGACATTTCATTAAGTCAAGAACATTTACATCACAATACCAACAATACTAAGTCTAGTCAAGACAATATGCATATCAACATAATTCAGAACATAATCAAGACGACTCTATCACAAAATTATAATATCAACAAGCATGATTAAGAGTTCATAACATCATAACTCAACAAGACTATTACTCAGGAACCCTTATTAAGCCCACTAGTGCAATGATTAAGCAAAGCCTCATAACTTTACTTTATCAAGAAAACCCAAAAATAACCATAACCAATGTCCAACTTCAATAGAATATCTTTAAAAGTACATAAAATCATACTTTAGCAATAGAGACCGACAATATGTCCATAAGTGAAACCAATATCATATTGAAGCATCAACATGTAAGATCATCATATACATGTCATTTACATTTAAAATCATATAGATATATAAGAACATCCTTCCAAAACTTCCTTCAAGGCTAACTAGTTAATGCATAGGTAGAGTCCCATACCCTTACCTATACTAAGGTAAATCCCTTAGGTCATCCTTGTTATAGTTTATTCCGTTATTTCATTTAACCTTTTGGGAACATCTTGCCTTAACTGACATAGACCATATGAGATAATGTGGAATTGGGTTTCATGGAACCTTGCACCGAAAGAAGTTGGACTACTATCCAAGGTAGTACCAAAACATGAATATAGCATTTACGTGGATCCACTAGCTAGTATTCCTATAGGGAAAACATAGTTCATTAACTAGGAGATAAAAAAGATGGTACCCTATTTATGCTACATGAATTATATTCTTCAATCTCATGAGTATATAGTGATCCTACATTCCCTATGCGAGAAGGGACACTTCTCACTCTAGTTCACTCGGTGCTAATCTACAGTTCCTTTTCAAATGTCTTTAGTGATTTTAGTAATTATCATCGCTTAATGTTGGTCATAATGTCTATTCTTTGTATAATCACCATCACCATAGCTCAATAATAATTGCATGAGTATTGTCCTTTCATTACAATTTGTGCAAGTGAGGTTAGCACATTAACATAGTCACATAATAATAAGGGACATTACTTAGTTACCACCATCCTTATAACATTTACATCTTAGACAAAAACTCACAATCCAAAGTTCAAGACATTTCAATGCAACATCATACCAACCCTATCGATCTGAATATAAGGTATAATTCAATAAAACATCGTCATTTAATCACAAGTAATAATAATTGAATTAAAGAATAGAGATCACAAGACTTACTCAATCTCATACACAATGTCATCATAAAGGTCTTACCATCAACCCTTCAATTTAACCTGAAAATTGGAATAATACTATCTAAAAATAGTAAAAAACATAATAACAAGTCCAATGGAATTATTATGCAACAATTCATCACTAGTTCATAGCCTAGAAATTGAGACTTATATCAAGTTCATAATCTACTTCACTACCGAGGTAAATTACTCAAGAACTAGCATAATTGGATAAGATTATGTAAAAATATACTCTTAATAAGCATATTACAACATAGGATAGCAATTCACAATTTAACCAAGCCAATTGAGTAAATACTATACAATTAAATTGAAGATCACAAACTAGGGTTAAAGGGAAAAGGTCATCTTCCACAAACTAGGCCAATGCATCAAGAATTAGTATAATGTAACCATAATACATGTAATATACTCATAATAACCAAGATACGTCATATACAAAATAATTCACAAGATGAATTTCGTATTGGAAGTAAACTCACTTGAATTTCACACTTTTGAAATCAATTTGAAGGAGCTCTTCGGGGAAACAGATCCCAAAGGTGAAAGAAATCCCATACCTTAATAACTAATGAAGTTTTATGGATAAACTTGATACTTTATACCCCATAAGCCACCTTTTTCGTGGTCTTCATTGGGGCTTATTTGGAAGAGAGAAAGAAGAGAGAAGGGGGAGCAAATGGGATTTGGGATTTATGAGGGTTAGGTTAGTTTTATTTTGTTAGGGTCTTTATGAAGGTCATTAAATAAATTAATTAAGCCTCCATTAACCCCTAAATAATTAAATAACTACCTAATTAATTAATTTATCAAGTCTTACAACATGCACAAAAAACAGTCTTGACAGACAACTTCCCGACCCATGCCCTATTAGTCCATTGACGATCGAGGGACCAACCGTCCTGTTGTTCTGTCGTTTTGGTCAGAGACTTTTCTAAAATGATCCTTTGCAAAAATTTACTATGTTAACATCGACGCCCCTTTGATTGGACTACACCTCGTCGTGGCTCACGTAGGTAGAGATGCCTCTTGGCTGCTTTTAGCCACATTTGCAAAGGTCCTCAAGGGCCCTTGGTTGATCCTTTGGGAGTCGTACCCGGAAATTTTAACTAAACTAACTCTAATACGTGTTAGACATCTTATTACAAAAATTCTTCACTTTTGACTCTTAAAAAATTAGTAAATTAGGCTAAGGCACGCTAGCACCTCTTGAACTAGTTTGCAAACGTCATGAACATTCCTTGACATTTTGATTCTAAAACATCCTAAATACCTCAAATACATTGTAATTGACTTAAAAACAGTGTTAAATATCTTATGCTCTCACGTTAGACTCTCGATTAGGCTTTAGACTTTCGAAATATTTCATTATTCTCCCTTGAGGAACATTCATCCCCGAATGACACAAAAATTTTGTAAAAGGAAGGAATAGACTCAAGACTAGTAGCCCAACCAACAACATATCAAAACATGAGTTACACTCGAAACCAACATAACCACATGACCTTTTTCAGAGTACAACTCAAAACATCATTTTTAAGTCATAAGAGTTCAACATTTCTTTCATGCTTATTCATTATGCAAAATCTAACTCATGAAAGCACAATATATCAAAATACATAACATAAACTCAAACCAAGTAAAAAGCAACATTTTCAATTTAGGCATAATTTCACTATGATTTATACTTAATGTTACATTCACTTATTGCACAACTTGCCCAAAATTTCAGGAAACTTCAAATAAACTAATTATTTCACCATAATTAGAAATAACATCTCAGTTATCTAATAGATAAGCGTAACAGGACTTCATGTTGGCCTCGTCTCCCATGTTGCACACTCTACTAGGTGATTCTTCCATAACACCTTTACAGAAGCCACCTCTTTATTCCTTAACTTCTTTACTTGTCTCTCAGGGATTTGAACCGAATCCTCCTCATAAGAGAGGTTCTCTTGAACACCTAGACTTTCAATAGGAAGAATGGACTAGGAATGACCAATACACTTCTTATGCATGGAAACATAGAACAGCGGATGAACCGAAGCCAATTCACTAGGTAACCCAACTCATATGCAACCTTACCAATCTTTGGCAAGATTTCATAGGGACCCACTTAACGAGGACTCAATTTCCCTTTCTTTCCAAATCTCATCACTTTTTTCATAGGCAAAATTTTTACATACACTTAAGCAACTTCTTCAAATTTTAATTACCTTGTACTATAGTCTACGTAAGACTTATGCCGGATATAGGCTGTTTTAAAGCGATTTCTTATAATATGAACCTTCTGCAAAGTCGTATAAATCAAATTGGACCCCAAAAGTGAAGACTCGCCCCACTTCAAACCATCTAATTGCAGATCTACATTTTCTACCATACAAGACTGCATAACGAGCCATATATATAGATGAATGGTAACTAATGTGGTAAGAAAACTCAACCAAAGGTAAGTGTTTATCCTAATTTCCCTTGAATTTTATTATACAAGCTCTAAGAATAGCCTAAAGGGTTTGAATAGTCCGCTATGCTTGACTATCTGTTTTAGGATTAAAAGCGGTGATTAACATCACCTTGGTACCCAACCCTTTTTGGAATGACCTCCGAAACCAATATGTGAATTGTGCACCCCTATACGATATGATGGATAACACAATACCATGGCGACACACAAACTCATCTATGAAGATCCTTGCATAATCCTCGACAAGTAGGTAGACTTGACGGTAATTAAAAGAGCAGATTTGGTAAACCTATCCACCACTACCCATATGCAGTCATATTACTTTTGTGTCCGAGGAAAACCTACATCAAAATTCATATTAATGTCTAACCAATTCTTAGTAGGAACTTGGATTTCATGGAGTAAACCACCAACTTTTAGTGTTCGCTTTCAATTGTTGGCAATTTAGACACCTTGTAACAAATTTTGGTATATCATTTTTCATACCTCCGAACAAGAACACTTTTTCAAGGTCATGATACATCTTTGTAGAACCCGTGTGAATGGAGTAATGGAACCCATGATCTTCCTCAAGAATCCGGCTCCTCAAACCATCTACATTGGGAACACACAACTTTTCGTAATACCTGAAGACACCATCCCCCCGAATGATAATGACTTTTTTATATTATCAAGAACTGATTCCTTCAACTCCATCAATGGTTGATCAAGGTGTTTTTTGTACTTCACCTTAACCACCAAAGATGACTCGGAGTTATGATGGACCATAAAACTACCATTGAGAGAATCTTCCAATATAACACCCAATCTAGCCAACCTATGAACATCTTTCACTAGGTATTTCATGGCTTATTCCACATGAGACACAATACCCATGGTCACACAACTTAAAGCGTCCACAACCACATTGGCCTTGCCGGAGTGGTATAGAACACTCATGTCATAATCTTTCAACAATTTCAACAACCTTATTTGTCGGATATTCAACTCCTTTTGATTAAATACATATTTAAGACCCTTGTGATTGGTATACACATCAACATGAGCACCATACAAGTAATGTCTCCATATTTTTAAGGCAAATACCATGGCTTCTAACTTAACATCATGAGTTGGATAGTTCATCTCATGCACTTTAAGTTGTTTAGAGGTAAAGGATACTACCTTCCCATGTTCTATAAGAACACACCCCAAGCCCACTTGGGATACATCAAAATATACAACGAATCCCTTGGTACCCTCCGGTAAATTTAACACCGGAGCGGGTGTAAGCCTTTCTTTCAAGATTTAGAAGGTTCTTTCACATGCCTACGACCACTCAAACTTCACTCTTTTGGGTCAAAGTAGTCAAGGAAAACGGAATGGACGCAAAACCATCTTTAAACCTCCTATAATAACACCATATACCCAAGAAACTCCTAATGTCAATCAGAAGTCAATGGTCTTGGCCAATTTTTCACTGCTTTGGTTTTCTTAGATCAACCTCAACTCCCTCACTAGAGATGATATTACCAAGAAACATCACCAACCTCTACCAAATCTAACATTTTCTATACTTAGCAAATAATTGGTTCTCTTTAGCATTTATAACACAACCCTCAAGTGATCCATGTGTTCACCCTCATTTTTTACTATACCAAATCGTCAATGAAGGAAATGATAAATGAATCTATGTAACTTCGAAAAACCCTATTCATTAGATCCATAAATCACAACGGGCATTATTGAGACCAAAGGACATTACTAATAACTCATAGTGACCATATCTTGTCCGGAATGTTGTTTTTTATATATCCTCACCTCTCACCCTAAGTTGGTGATACCCTGATCTCATGTAAATGTTAGAAAAGTAGTTTGCCTTTTGGAGTTTATCAAACAAGTCGTTAATCCGAGGGAGATGATACTTGTTCTTAATAGTGGCTTTATTGAGTTGGAGATAATGTATACACATTCTAAAGGACCATTCCTTCTACTTTAAAAACAATACTGGAGAACCCCATGTGTCACGACCCTCAAGTACACCGTAGTAGTTAGATCATCCTTGTGCCACAACACGACAAATGATACTTCAAGAAGTCTAATCTAAGTCACTCGTACCATTCATTTCATAATTAACATACTAAAATGAGTAAGAATTTAAAACTTGCTTCACACACTAAGAAATCTTTTCATAATCCTTACACAAGTGGAAGACTTTCATTTGAAACATTAAACCTTTACAACATCTCCTTTAACCATCTACACTTTAAAGTATACAATAGTTGGTACTAATCTCATAAAAGATAATAAAATTAAGACTATGACTTAATGAACATGTGGATATTATCCTCGAATCAATGAGGAATCACCAATACTTCATATTCAAGCCTTAGAAACCTATACATCAAACATGGAATATGAATACTACCAATTCCCTACACTTTAGTCAACAAGGGAAAACAAAGGGTTAGCACATTAGATGCACTAAGTATGGAAGCCATGCAAAAAACATGAAAAAGGGAAATTTATAAAATAACATGATTTTCATAAATTTCGATTTAAACATCATATAAGAACAACATTTGACAACTTAGAAACACATAAAAATCATTTAAGAAAATAGTCACATCATTAGGAAATGTTACAGTGAACTCAATTCACTGTAACAATGAAGTTTTTTAGCTTCACTTTGCACACCTTTTATCATATAATTCCCTCACTAAAAGCTATCCTAAGATTTACTCAAGTAAGACAAAGAGAGACCGCCCATACAACTCTCTAACCATACCTAAATGATCATTTAGACCACCCATAATGATATCAACATACATTTACAAGAAATCAAACTTATGAACATGAGATCCTCCTGCCAATGGTTATTCAAAGTTGATTTGAGTGATTTGTGAAGCGACCGCCCATACATCCCTTACACACACACTTAAAATATCCTATAGACTACCTAAGATAGAATCATTCTCACATAATAAGTCCACACATAGATAATATGATATTTCCCTACCAAAAGCTGTCAAAAGACATACATATTTAAATCAAGAAGCAAACATCCATGATTGACCTCTTCAAGATTACCTAAGTAATCGTTAAGAATACCTAACTTTGGTTCATGTACATGTAACACCTTGAAAGTTCAAGACCCATGGTAAAGCCTAAAATAGGTGTCATAATGTCTAAAAGCTATTTCTAAGTCATTTTCAATTAATATAGGTCATTTAGAAGGTTTAAGAACCAAAACATACAAAACACCAATGATGTTGGTTCAAAGAGATGTTAGTTTGCCTTAGACTTTTTACTAACATTTAGGAGTCAAAATTATACGAAAATCAGTAGAAAGGTAGCTAATGGGTGTTTGAGTTGTTTCATGATTGAAACGTCTGGGTAAGACTCCCCAAGGACAAACCAATGGCCTTTGAGGAAAACCCCTGCGGCTTGATGCGACACTGCTTGGAAGTGTTCATCGACAGGACAGACGACGGTCCATAATTGGCTCGTAGAGGCGTTGAGTCCACCTTCATACCACACTTAGAAATATTTGTGAAGGCCCTTGTTTACCTAGATACTATTACACGTGACGGAAGGGGTTGACGAGGCTTCATTTGCTCGACGGGGCGTCAAGGCCACCATTACTCGACACTTATAAAAATTTGAGAAATGCCTCACATGAAAAGTCTCTGACAGATACGACGGAGTGCAGGACGGAGGGGGGTTGTCCTTCGAATCACTGACTAAGATCCGCTCATGATTCATGGAACCATTCTTTCGCGTGTCGTAGCTTAGGATTCGTGCTATTGCTATTGTTTAGGGGCGTCAAGACCGGGTTCCTACTTTTTCTTTTTGAGAAAGAAGAGGTTACTGGACAAGCGAAAGAGATGCCGAAAGAGCAGATGCATCTTTTTTTTCTGTGCTAGACAAGAAAGAGAAAGGGGGAAAAGTAAGGCTTCAAGTAAAGGTTCCTAACTCATTTGAACTTCCGATCGGGGTAACTAAAAAGAAATCCATGACCGAGTTACGAGAGACCATCGATCAGGGTCTCGTCGGTGAAGGTCAAATTTCACTGATGGATTTTAAATAATTTCATATAATTAATTAAGTGGTTTAGGGGTTAGATAGGTATTAAACGGTGACTAATTATTAATTAATCCCCGTCCTATAAATCCGTACCCCTGCATTACCTACGCCCCCACAACTCTCAAATAAACCTCTTTCCTTTTGTTTTATTTATCAGGCTTCTCTACATGAACTACCATTGAAGGACAACAAGAACCCAGGGTTTGGGCTGTAAAAATGGGGGATTATGCATCAATTGTTGAGAAATTAAGTTATGGGATCTATTTAACCGTTTACACATCTTTCTTGAAAGGGTTCCTTCAAAGTAGTGCTTTCAAAAGTTAGTTTTTATTGTTTTGTCATTCAATTGACGGGAAATTGAATGTTACGCATTGATATGTTAAATGATGATTAGTGGGAATATTGAGTATATGTACATGTATTTCATTTTTTTATATAATTGTTGAGGTTTGGTTCTAATGGAAAGAATATGATCGCTCTATCTCCTAACCCTAGGTTCCCAATATTTATTGTGACATTCAATTGAGTAGGTTGTTAATTTGATTGGCTTATCCTATGGTGTTATTATAATTAAATAAGATGAACTATAGGCTATATTCTATTTAATTGTGAGTAATTTGGTTATTGAATTAATAATGTAAATTTTTTCTATGTATCTTCTCTCAAGGTGTGGATCTAAAGATGATTCTTGTTATCAGGAGATGTCAATTGGCCTTGTTATTATTTTTATTAATTAGTCTACTCATTGTTCTATGATGTTAATCCCCATTTGGGTTGAGTCATGGGTTGATGTTAATACCTTGATGATGACTATAGGAGACATTGTAAGTCTTAAAATCTTTAATCGTTACGATCCAATTGGATTTATTGTTGTTAAGGACATGATATAAATTGGAGTATGCCTTATATTATTATTAAAGGTGTGGTCTGAAGAGATTTATGGTGGTTTGTGCTATAAGGAGATGGTGAAGACCTTCATGTGGCCTTAAATTGTTATGAATGCTAAAGTTTATACCTCATCTTATATGATTGTTATTACAAGACTTCTGTTATACTCTGTCAATTCTAATTGACGATCGATGAATGATAATTATACAAGGGGTAGACGCTCTGATGGCCTAAATTATGTTATGAGTTATAAATTAAAGGATTAATGAATTTCAAAAAGAACTCTTGTTAGCACCGAGTGACTATATAGAGAAGTATCCCTCTCATCATAGGGAAGGTTAGAAACTATACATTAGCTCTTAAGATTAGAGACTATAATGCTGTGGCATAACGTGGGTCCCAACTAAATTATCACCTAGTTCCTTAACTAGTAGCAGCCCATGAAATAGTATCTAGTGGATCCACATAGTTGCTAATGTTTTATGTTTCGGTACTACGCTGGCAGTAGTCCGGCTCTTTTTTTTAGTGGTAGGGTTTTAGACAAGCGCGGATTCCAGGGCACTATCTCATGTGTCTATGTCGGTTAGGTAAAGATGTTCCAAAAGGTATAAACGAATTTAAAATGAACTTGAACTCTAACTGGATAACCTAAGGGGTCTAGCTAGTCTAGGTAAGGGGTATGGGACTCTACCTAGACATTGGCACAGTTAGTCTTGTGGGGAGTCATGGAGGAGGTTCTTATATTTTACTTGTTTATGATAATATATTACCATGCTCATTTATGATAACCATGTCATATTATTGAACTGATAGGTTGATTAGGTCTCTTAATGAATATTCGTTGATTATAATAGAATATAAAATGAAAATGCAAGCTTAAATTCGCATGATTTCAGTTGGCATTGATCATGTTTTCGTTTTTACCCTTTTTGAGGATACTTGATTCTGTAAGTGGTTATGGGGCTTTACTTGTTCATTTGCACTTGTTGACTTCATAAAACTTGTGAGTAGTTGTCTTGCTTGATTATGACTGTATAACTGTTTTTCACTTCTTGTGATATTATTCTGCTTGATGTTAGGGTTGTAGCAAATCATGATTCGATGTGTTGGAATAAGTTTTAATTGTTGAGATAGTAAGCATTTGGTTGATTCATATGACTTACTGACTTTGGCATTAAAGGCCCCAAAAAGGGGTATGAAGGCTCTTTTTGATCAAAGTTCCGCTTTTGCATGTTTTTCTTCCTTCTTATATGTATAAGATCTCTATTTAGTTAAATGTGTAGTACAACCCTGTGTTCTTCCTTATCACAAAACATTTTAGGGGTTGGCGGTGTGGAAGAGTTTGGAGGCAATACTTTTAAAGGCTTGGATTCTTCCTTTCATCCAGTAGGGGTAGGTCCCAACTTTTGGAGGTTCAATGCCATCTTCTATCTAGTATTATTGTCTGAGTTTTTGACTCTATGATTCTTTTGCCTTGTTATTTGACTATGTACTTTCATATGACCTATAGCCTTGGTCTTTTTGAGTTATGTAAGGGGTATGCCCATCTTGTGACCATTCGTTTTAGTAGTGGTACGAGATGAGACACGTGGAACGAGTTTATATATTTTTATATACATTTTCAATAAAAGTAGATGGTATGTAACCTTCATATATGAAGGGTCTATGTATACTCGATATGACTATATAATTGTGTTTGTAGATGTCTATGTAAACCTCTAAGTAGAGAAAATGAAAGTTCTAATTTTTTTTGCATTTTTGAACCTATGAATGTAATGAAATGAAACTAATAGACTAGTCTTAGTCCTTAAAAAGGACGATGACGCCAGTTTCGTCTAGGGGGTAAACCGAATGTGACAAACTTGGTAAACAACATGAGGCTGAATATCGTTTAGTTATGAGTAGGAACCTATATAATGTTTACTTGTCACTCTCTTTCTTGAAAATCTTATATCGTGCCAATAGAGTATAGTTATGGTGTGCTTTTGCATCTAATCATATTGTTGTGTGAATAGGAAGCATGAACACTCGAAGGAATACGACTCGAAAACTTGAGGAGGAAGTTGCTAATGCGGGAGCTCCTCCCCATGATGAGAAAGTTTCTCTAATTGAGGAAAATACTAATATTGATCAAGACCCGTCTAACCCTCCACATATGATGGAGGCGGAGATGAGGGCTATTCTTTCTCAAATGTCTTAAGCCATTACTACCCAAGCAGAAGATGCAATGGTTCAAGCCCAAGCTATGATGGCACAAGCCAATCGGGATGTTTCTCCTCATCCTCATCAACAAGTAACTACTATGTCTTCCCATCTAAACGACTTCACTCGGATGAACCCTCCTACTTTTTATGGGTCTAAGGTTGATGAAGACCCCCAAGAATTCCTTGATGAGGTCTAAAAAGAGCTATATGCTATGGGGGTGACTTCAAGTTAGAAGGCTGAGTTGGCCTCATATAAACTCAAGGATGTGGATCAAACTTGGTATGTGAAATGGAGGGACAATAGGCCTTTGAGCGGTGGTCCAGTGTCTTGGGAGATATTTAAGACAACTTTTGTAGATCGGTTCTTCCATAGAGAGATGAGGGAGGATAAGGTGACGGAGTTCATCAATCTTCTCCAAGGAGGGAAGAGTGTTTATGAGTACTCTTTTTAATTTGTTAAGTTGTCCAAATATGCTCCTTCTTTAGTCTTCGATTCTAGAGAAAAAATGAGATGTTTTGTGTCAGGGGTGTCGGAGCACTTACAAGAGGAGTGCCAATCGGCCATGCTACATGACAATATCAACATTTCCTATCTTATGGTCTATGCAAGAAGGGTGTAGGAGGAAAGAGCTAAGAGAAAAAATAGAGATGCTAAGAGAGCTAGGTCATTTGATAGAGGCTTCTCTAAGTATAGGATTGAGATACAAGATAGAAATAAATTTAATAAGCGGGGTTCAAATCAAGTCCCTACAAAATTCCCAAGAGACAGTGGTAATAGAATGTCTAACCCTAAATTTATGAAGGTAAAATGTTCTAATTCAGCAAAGGAGAATCCAACTCGTGGAAAGTCTAGTAAAAAGCATTATGGTGAGTGCCTTAAGTGGATGGATAATTTCTTTAGTTGTGGATAGACAGGTCGCAAAATGAGAGATTGTCCAAACTTGAAGAGTCATGAAAAGTGTAGTGTCCAATCACAAGAAAGTGGTTCTAGTGATGCTCCAAAGAAGAACTGCTTCTATTCTCTCATCTCTAGGGATAACCAAGATAACTCTTCCAATGTGGTGACCGGTATGTTAAAATCCTTTACTCTTGATGGGTACGCTTTACTTGATCCGGGTGCTACTTTGACCTTTTTTACACCACTAGTATCTAAAAAGTTTGATATTTTACCCGATATTTTGCATTAACCTTTTGTAGAGTCTACTCTTGTGCGAGATTCGGTTATTGCTAAAAGAGTCTATCAAAATTGTCCTATTTCATTGCCGAATAGAGTTTCTTATGTTGATCTAGTAGAACTCGATATGCTTGATTTTGATATAATATTAGGTAATGATTTGTTGCATGAATGTTTTGCATCCATTATTTGTAGGACAAGAGTAGTGAGGTTTAACTTACCAAATGAACTCGTTGTTGTGTGAAAGGGGGGAAATTCTATTCCTAGAGGTCGTATAATATCTTGTTTAAAAGCATGTAAAATGATCTCAAAGGGTTGTATCTATCACATTGTAAGAGTCTAAGATTTAGATTTTAAAATTCCTCCTATTGAGTCGGTACCCGTAGTAAATGAATTTTTGGAGGTTTGTCCTAATGACCTTCCCGGTGTTCCTCCCTAATGGGAAATTGATTTTGGTATCGATTTTCTACCGAAAAAAAAATCCCATTTCAATCCCCCTATATCGGATGGCTCCGACCGAAGTGAAAGAGTTGAAGGTTCAACTCAAATATTTGCTTGACGAGGACTTTATAAGGACTAGTATATCTCCATGATGTGCTCCGATGTTATTTGTCAAAAAGAATGATGGGTCTTGGATAATGTGTATTGACTACCGCCAACTCGACAAAGTCACCATTGAGAATAAGTACCCTCTCCTTCATATAGATGACTTTGTCATGTCTTTCGCTATCACTAATGCTCCGTTGTAATTTATGGACATAATGAATAAAGTATTTCAAAAATACCTAGATTCTTTTGTCATTATCTTCATTGACGATATCTTGGTATACTAAAAAAAATGAGGATGATCATATGGTTCATTTGAGGGTAGTTTTGCAAACCCTTAAAGAATATCAATTGTATGCCAAATATAGTAAGTGTGAGTTTTGGTTAAGAACGGTTACTTTTCTTGAGCACATCATTTTGGTAGTTGAAGTAGACCAAAGGAAAATGAAAGCGGTGAAAGATTGACCTAGACTATTGACTCCAACTAATATCAGGAGTTTCTTGGGTTTAACTGGTTACTATCGGAGGTTCGTGGATGGTTTCACATCCATTGTGTCTCCTTTGACTACATTGACCCAAAAGAGTAAAAATTTTGAGTTGTCGGAGGCATGTAAGAAGAGCTTCCAATTGTTGAAACATAAAGTACTTCTGCTCCGGTGTTGACCTTACTAAAGGGTACAAAACTTTTTGTTGTGTATTGTGTATTGTGAAGCATCTCGAGTGGGTTTTGGGTGTGTGCTTATGCAAAACGGGAAGGTTATAGAATATGAAGAAACTAAAGGTACATTAGAGGAATTACCCAAATCATTACCTTGAATTAGCGGCCATAGTGTTTGCTTTGAATATTTGGAGGCATTATTCTTTATGGTGTCATTTGTGGGGATTTAAATTTTAATAATACCGGTCAATAAGAGTCTCAATACGTGTTTTTTACACTATACACTCAAAAAGAGTTAAATTTATGACAAAGACGGTGGGTTGAGTTGTTGAAAAATTATTATATGAGTGTCTTTTATCACCCCGACTAGGCTAATGTAGTTACAGATGCCCTAAGTCGGATGACTATGGGTAGTGTATCCCATCTTGATGAAGCTAAAAAGCACCTAGCAAGAGAAGTTCATAAGTTAGCTAGGTTGGGGGTGATGTTGGAGAGTTCTCCCGATGTGGTGCTGTAGTTCATCATGACTTCGAGTCATCTTTAGTTGTTGAGGTGAAGTCCAAACAACACCTTGACTTAGACTTGATGTAGTTGAAAGAATTAGTTATTGGAAAGTTGAATGAATCATTCTTCCTGGGGGGATGGTGTGTTAAAGTACAAAGGAAAATTATGTATTCCCGATGTAGATGGGTTGAGGGTTCGGATCTTAGAAGAAACACATGGTTCCCGCTACTCAATTCATCCAGGGTCGACAAAGATGTACAATGACCTAAGGGAAATATATTGGTGGGAAGGTTTAAAAAGGGACATAGCGGAATTTGTCGCTAAGTGTCCGAATTCCCTTCAAATAAAGAACAAACACCTAAAGCCAGGTTTCTTACTATAAGATATCTAAATTCCTACTTTGAAGTGGGAAGATATCAATATGGACTTTGTAGTAGGTATACCCCGGACCCAAAAGTTCTATGATTACATATTGGTGGTTGTGGATCGATTGACTAAATCCGCTCCCTTTATCCCCGTCAAATCTTAATACTAGGCGAAAGATTATGCAATGATCTTCCTAGATTAGATTGTGTGCCGCCATGACATTCCATTAACCATCATTTCGGATTGGGGCGCACAATTCACAACTAGATTTTGGAGGTCGTTCTAAAAGGGGTTAGACACTACGCTGAAGTTGAGCACCGCTTTTTATCCCCAAACGGAGGTCAATAGGACAGTATGATACAAACCCTTGAAGATATGCTTAGATCTTGCATCATTGATTTTAAAGGGAGTTGGAATAGGCATTTAGCTTTGGTGAAGTTTTCCTGAAAAAATAGTTTTCATTCATCCATTTCCATGGCTCCCTATAAAGCCTTGTAGGAGGTGTAGGTGTCCATTGGATTGTTTGAAGTGGGTAATCCATCACTTCTTGGTCTTGAGTAGATTTATAGCACTTTTGAATGTGTTCATATTATAAGGAAACAGTTTCAAAAGGCCTAATAAGTCCTGCAAAAGTCTTATATATGCCATAATAAGAGTCGTGATTTGAGACTTTGAAGAACGGCGATAAGCTTGTGAATTTTGAAAATTTCACCAATGAACGGGGTGTTTTAGTTTTGCACAAAAGGACATTGGTCCTCATTGATTGTGGGTCACTATTAAATCTAGCAAAGGGTTGGTAAGGTTTCCTATGAATTGAAACATCCTAGTGAATTGGCTTTGATTCATCTAGTTTTCCATGTTTCTAAGTTGAAAAAGTGTATCAAAGACCGCCAGTTCATTCTTCCTATTGATGGTCTTTGTGTCAATGATAACCTTTATTATGAAGAAGTCCCGGTTCAAATTCTTGATAGGTAAGTGAAGAAGTTGTGGAATAAAGATGTGGTATCCGTAAAAGTGTTATGGAAAAATCAATTAGTTGAGGGTGCTACATGGGAAGCAGAGGCCGATATGAAGTCCTGTTATCCTCATATTTCTGAGAATTAAGGTGTAGCATTATCGTTTTTTTTATTATAAATTCTAAAATGATTTGGTGTTTTCTTGAATTTTTTTGTTAAGTATACATAAATTGCATTTTTTTGAAAACGGTCACAGACAATGTTTTACAAGTGACGTCAATGTAGTATGCTATAAAAAAACTTTAAATTTTTCTTTTTGCTTTTGCTTTGGTTATATGGTGCATTTGATATGGTGATTCTTCAATGAAATGATAGTAACATGTTGTTAGGTTGAAACTTTGGTGCTTAATTGACTCATGATGTATGTTGATCTCATACGTGTCGTGAAAGAAAATGCCTCAGATGGGGAAGTTTTTGAATCTTAGGTTTGTAATATGAATTTTGATATTGCCTTTCGACAGTGGCATGATTTATGTTAATGATATGGTTGATTGGTCGAAGTAGGTGGCGGGCTTTTTTAGTCTTGGTCTATTCTTTCAAATGAACTTTAGTGGTCATTCTCGGGGACGAATGTTCCTAACCAAACGGGGGGGGGGGGGGGGGGGGGTGGGGGTGGGGGGGGGGGGAATTTAATGTAACCCTGTGAAATCCAGACCCTGATAAAATGCTACCATAGGTGTCCTAAAGTGTCAACACTGTTCTAATCTCCACTTTTAGAAATATAGGTCTATTGATGGTTTCATCAGAACCAAAATGCTGGGAAGTTGTTAAAAAAAAAAAGATGTTAGTTTTGCTTGCCATTTTACTAACTTTTAAGGAGTCGGATATGTACTAACCACTGGTGGAAGGTAGCTAAGGGATCTTTGATTGTTTCAATGATTGACCCCATCTGTGTCCGACTTACCCCCCCATGACAAACAAAGGGCCCGTGAGGAGATCCCGTGCAATTTGATGCAGCACTGCCTCGTAGTGTGCATCGATAGGATAAACGACGGTCCATAAGTGGCTCGACGCGGCTTCAAGGACACCGTTGTCCCATAGCTAGAAATATTCATGAAGGCCCTTGTATACCTACCTATTGTTACACTCGAAGGGGTTGCTGAGGAATCATTGGCTCGACGGGGCATCGAGGCACCGTCACCCAATACTTAGAAAATTTAGAGAAAGCCCTCACCTGCAAAGTCTCTGACAGAGAAAACGGAGTGCACGACGAAGGAGGGGTTCTCCATCAATTCACCGACAGACCGTCGATCTGGGTCTCATTGGTGATAGTCAAATTTCACTGATGGATTTCAAATGATTTCATTTAGTTGATTAAGTGATTTAGGGGTTAGTTACGTATTAAATGGTAACTAATTAAGTTAATTAAGACCCTCGTAACAAATACCCCTTTCCACCAATCTTAAGCCTAGGACAAACTCTCAAAATAACCTCTTTTCTTTTCCTTCCCTCTTATTCCTCTCCTACATGAAACTCAGCACATTTAAGGCTAAGCAAGAGCTAGGGTTCAGGGGTTGGAAAGGGTGGATTCGTCATCAAATTGTTGATAAACATTAAGGTATGGGTTCTATTCACCTTTGAGATCATTTCCTCAAAGGGTTCCTTCAAATAGATTTCACAAAATTGAGTTTTCTTATTGGTTTCATTCAATTACGAAATTGAAGTTATGGATTAACTTGTTAATTGAGTTGTTAAAGTATTCTTAGGGTTATATTTAGTATATTTACATGTAATTCAACATTTTTATGATAGTTATTGATGGTTTAGTCTAATTGAAGAATATGATCCTCTATCCCTAACTGTAGGTTGTGATCTTGACCTATATTGTATTATGATCATTCAATTGAGTAGGTTTCTGATATGATTACTATCCTATGGTGTTATTATGATTAAATTATGATTAATTATTCGTGAGATGTAGTTTAGGTTATGAATTGTAATGTGAAATTTGCTTATGTACTTTGTCTCAAATTGTGATCTAAAGATGAATTGTGTTATAGAGATGTAATTGTCCTTATTATTCTATTAATTATGATTTTTCTATGATGTTACTCCCCAAGTTGGGTTGAGTCATGGGTTGATGGTAAGACCTTCATGACACACTATGAGGAAGACTTGGTAAGTCTTAGAATCTTGATCTTTACTTCCAATTCTGATTAATTCTTGTTAAGCCATAATATTACATTGGAGTATGCCTTATATTAGGATTATAGGGTTGTATGATGTTGAATTAAAATAACTTGAATATGTTGTGAGGTAGATTAAAGTGTATGTGCTATAAGATAGTGAAAACTATCAATGTGCCATAATGTGTTATGAACGGCTAAAATGTTAACCTCACTTATATGAATTGTGATGAAAGGACTTATACTCATGAAATTCTTATTGAGCTATTGATGATGATGATTATAAAAAGAGGAGACCCTATGGCCGAAATTAAGTTATGATTTATAATTAAAAGATTAAAGACATTTCTAAAGGGACTCTAGCCTTAGCACCTATGAACTAGATAGAAATTGTCCCCCTTCCACACACACACCGGAAGGTAGGAACACACAGTGCTCTTGGAATTGGAGACGATATTTGGCATTGCTCAAAAGAGGGTCGAACTAAATATCCTAGTTCGTGAACTATGTTTTTGGCCCCCATAGGAGTATTAGCTAGTGGAGCCCCGTAGTTGCTATGTTTTATATGTTTTTGGTACTACCTCGGCAAAGGGTTTTGTCTAATAGCTTCTTTCAGTGTAGGGTTTTTAATAACATCGGATTCCAACGTTAGCTCATGTGGGTCTATGTCGGTAGGGAAATATTTTCCAAAAGGTAAAACGAATTTGAAGGATTTAACTCTAACATGGATAAACCTAAAGGGTCTATAGCTATTCTGGTAGGGTAGGGGACTCTACCTAGACATTGCACTGTTACTCTTGAGGGGAGTTAGAAGGAGTATTATATGTTTCTGTTATGAACTATATGATGTATATATATTAATGAACCATGGTCATATTGGTTGATACTATATGTTGATTAATTTCAGTTATAATATGCTTGGATTATAATGATAATAGTAGAAATGAATTACAAGCCTAAATATGCCATTATATTAAAGTTGGCATTGATCTTGTTTTATTGTTTGAGGATACGTTGGATTTGAGTAAGGTTAGGGGCTTTGCTTGGCCATTGCACTTTTTGACTTGATAAGGATTGTGAGTAGTTGTCTTGCTTTATTAATGATATGTATGACTCTTATTCCATTATTGGTGATATTATTCCTCCTTGATGTTTAGGGTTGTGCAAATCAACTTGTAAGTGTGTTGGGATAAGTGTTTTACCCTGTTGGATAGTAATGCTTGTTTTGAATTGATTAATCTGACTTACTTTACTTTGCATTAATCCCAACAAAGATGTACAATTAACATTTTTGATAATAGTCCCTTTTGCATGTTTTTGATTTTGTATGTCATAAGTCTCTCATTACTTAAGTACATGTGGAGTACTAAACCCCGTGTTTTCTTCCCTTGTCCCAAACATTTTATAGGTTCCATCCATTGAAAAGATTTTGAATACATACTTACAATACTGTTGAAAGCTTGGGAGTCTTCAATTTCATCCAAGTAAAGTAGTTTCCGAACTTTCCGAGAGCAATTCCATCTTCTAGCTTGGGGATTTTGTTATGAGCTTATTGACTTCTATAATTCCTTCCTTTTATTTGAATATGTTCTTTCCGGATGACCTATTCATGTCTTGCACATTTTTTTTTAGATGGTATGTGAAGAAGAACAAATGTTTGAACTATGTCTATATTTTTAATATATATATAATATATAATATATGTATAACAAAGAAGAGGCTCTTAACCTTTCCTATATGAATGGTCTCTGTATACTCGATATGATATATATATGTTTGTATATGTCTACGTATACCTCCTCAAAGTAGAGAAAAGAAAAGTTTTAAATATTCCATATTTTTAACATATTAAAATGTCAATGACATGAACTAAGAGGCTTCTTAGTCCTTAACAGGCCAACGATGCGGTTACGGCCGTCAGGGGGTAAAACCCGGATGTGAAAACTTGGTATCGAGCAATGATGCTGAATACCATTTGATTGTGTGTCTCTATCTCGAAAACAACATCTAATGTCGGTTTTGTATCATAATGGGTTGAAGCGCCCCACACTTATGAGTAGGAATCTATATGATGCTTTGGAATCACTCTCTTTCTTTGAAATATTTTATCGTGCCAATAGAGTATACTTATGGTGTGCTTTCGAATCTAATCATATTGTTGTGCTTATAGGAAGCATGAACACTCAAAGGAATGCGACTCAAAGACTTGAGGAGTAAGTTTGTAATGGAGCACCTCCTCCCCATGATGAGGAAGTTCCTCTACTTGAGGAAAATACTAATGTTGATCAAGCCCCAGCTAACCCTCCACCTATGAGGGAGGCACATTTGAGGGCTTTTCTTGATCAAATGGGCCAAGTCATGAATGCAAAAGCACAAGATGCAACGGTTCAAGCAAAAGCTATGAGGACACAAGCCAATTGGGATGTTTCTTCTCGTCCTAATAAACAAGTAACTACTATGGCTTCCCGTCTAAGAGACTTCACTTGGATGAACCCTCCTATTTTATATTGGTCTAAGGTTGATAAAGACCCCCATGAATTCGTTGATGAGGTCTACAAAGTCCTATATGCTATGGGGGTGACTTCAAGTGAGAAGGTCAAGTTGGACTCATATCAACTCAAGGATGTGGCTCAAACGTTGTATGTGCAATGGAGGGATAATAGGCCATTTAGGGGTGGTCCGGTGACTTGGGAGATCTTTAAGACGATTTTTCTAGATCGGTTATTCCCTAGAGAGATAAGGGAGGAGAAGGTTATGGAGTTCATCAATCTTCAACAAGGAGGGAAGAGTGTTCATGAGAACTCTTTGGAATTTGTTAAGTTGTCCAAATATGTCCTTTTTTAGTCTCTTATCCTAGAGACCAAATGAGCCATTTTGTGATGGCGTGTCGGAGGACTTACAAGAAGTGTGCCAATCGGCCATGCTACATGACAACATGAACATTTCCCATCTTATGGTCTATGGAAGAAGAGTTGAGAAGGAAAGATCTAAGATAAAAAGTAGAGATGCTAAGAGGTCTAGGTCATTTGATGGAGGCTCCTTAAAGAATAGGGTTGAGATAAAAGATAAGACTAAATTTAAGAAGCGAGGTTCAAATCAAGTCCCTACAAAATTCCCAAGAGCTAGTGGTGATAGAGTGTCGAACCATAAATTTAATAAGGGAAAAAGTTCTAATTCACCAAAGGAGAATAAAACTTGAGGAATGTGTGGTGAAAAACACTATGGTGAGTTCCTTAAGGGGACGGATAATTGATTTAGTTGTGCAAATAGTGGTCACAAAATGAGAGATTGTCCAAACTTGAAGAGTCATGTCAAGGGTGGTGTCGAAGCTCAAGCAAAGGTTCTAGTGATGCTCCAAAGCAGAACCACTTCTATGATCTCCGCTCTAGGGGTGAGAAAGAGACCTCTCCCGACGTGGTGACCGTTATGTTAAAAATCTTTACTATTGATGTGTATGCTTTATTTTATTCGGGTGCTACTTTGTTCTTTATTACACCACTAGTAGCTAAATTTTTTTATATTTTATCCGATATTTTGCATGAGCCTTTTCTAGTGTCTACTCTGGTGTGAGAGTTGGTTATTGCTCAAAGAGTCTACTGAAATTGTCCTATTTTATTTCCCAATAGAGTTTCTTATGTCGATCTAGTAGAACTCGATATGCTTGATTTTTATATTAAATTAGGTATGGATTGGTTGCATCCATTTTTTGCATCTATTGATTGTAGGAAAAGAGTGGTGAGCTTTAACTTCCCAAATGAACCCCTTGTTGAGTGGAGGGGGGAAATTCTATTCCTAGAGGTTGCATCATATCTTGTCTTAAAACATGTACAATAATCTCAAAGGGTTGTCTCTATCCCATTATAAGAATCCAAGATTTGGATTCCAAAATTCCTTCTTTTAAGTCAGTCCCTGTAGTTAATGAATTTTCAGAGGTTTTTCCTAATGACCTTCCCAGTATTCCACCTGAAAGGGAAATTGATTTTTGTATTGATTTTCTACTAGAAACTAATCCCATTTCGATCCATCCATATCGGATGGCTCCAGTCGAATTGAAAGAGTTGATGGCTCAACTCAAGGATTTGCTTAACAAGGGCTTCAAAAGGCCTAGTATATCTCCATGGGGTTCTCCGGTTTTATTTGTAAAAAAGAATGGTGGGTCTTTGAGAATGTGTATTGACTACCGCCAACTCAACAAGGTCACCACTAAGAATAACTACCCTCTTCCTCGTATTGATGACTTATTTGGCAAACTCCAAGGGGCAAGTTACTTTTCAAAGATAGACTTGAGGTCGGGGTATCATCGACTCAGGGTGAGAGGGGAGGATATACCAAAGACGGCCTTAAGGACTAGGTATGGGCATTGTGAGTTCTTGGTCATGTCTTTCGGTCACACCAATGCTCCAGAGACATTTATGGACATTATGAATAGAGTATTTTGAAATTACTTAGATTCATTTGTCATTGTCACCATTGAATATATCTTGGTATACTCAAAAAATAAGGATGATCATACGGGTTATTTGAAGGTACTGTTGCAAACCCTTAAAGAACATCAATTGTATGCCAAATATAGTAAGTATGTATTTTGGTTGAGATCGGTTACTTTTCTTTGGTATATAATTCCTAGTGAGGGAGTTGAAGTAGAGACAAGGAAAATAGAAACGATGATAAATTGGCCTACACCATTGGCTCTGGATGACATTAGGAGTTTCTTTGGTTTAGCAGGTTACTATCGGAGTTTTGTGGATTGTTTTGCGTCCAATTACGTCTCCTTTTACTACTCTGACTCAAAAGAGTAAAAATTTTGAGTTGTCAGAGGCATGTAAGAAGAGCTTCAAATTGTTGAAAGATAGGCTTACTTCTTCTCTAATGTTGACCTTACCGTAGGATACAAAGGATTTTGTGTTGTATTGTGACACATCCCGATTGGATTTCGGGTGTGTACTTATGCAAAATGGGAAGGTGATAGCTTATGCCTAAAGGAAACTAAAGGTACATGAGAAGAATTATCCCATTCATGACCTTAAATTAGCGGTCGTGGTGTTTGCTATGAAAATTTGGAGGCATTATTTGTATGGGTTTCATGTGGATATTTTTTCAAATAGTAAGAGTCTGCAATATGTATTTACCCAAAAGGATTTAAATCTTCGACAAAGAAGGTGGCTTGATTTGTTGAAAGATTACAATATGAGTGTTCTTTATCACCCTGACAAGGCTAATGTTGTTGTGGATTCCCTAAGGTGGATGACCATGGGTAGTGTATCTCATTTGATGAAGCTAAGAAGGACCTAGCAAGGGAAGTGCATAGGTTGGCTAGGTTAGGGGTGAAGTTCGAGAGTGCTCTGTAAGGGGGTGCCGTAGTTCATCATTACTCTGAGTCATCGTTAGTGGTTGAGGTGAAGTCCAAACAACACCTTGACTTAGCCTTGAAAGAGTTGAAAGAATCAGTTATTGGCAAGTTGAATGATTCATTCTCCCTACGGGGGATGGTGTATTAAAGTACGTAGTCAGATTATGTGTTCACGATGTAGATATGTTGAGGGTTCGGATCTTATAAGTAGAATATGGGTCCCTGTACTCAATTCATCTAGGTTCAACAGAGATGTACAATTACCTAAGGGAAATATATTTGTGGGAAGGTCTAAAAAGGGACATAGCGAAACATGTCGTTAAGTGTCCGAATTGCCAACAAGTAAAGGCCGAACACCCAAAAGCCGAGTGGCTTACTACAAGATATCAAAAATTCCAACTTTCAAGTGGGAAGATATCAATATGGACATTGTAGTAGGTTTACCTAGAACCCAAAAGTTCTATGATTCCATACGGGTGGTTGTGGATCGATTGACTAAATTTGCTTGTTTTATCCCCATCAAGTCTTCATAGTCGATGGAAGATTATGCAAGGATATTCCTAGATTAGATTTTGTTCCTCCATGGAATTCCATTATTCATCATATCAGTTCAGGGTGCATAATTCACATCTACATTTTGGAGTTCGTTCCAAAAGGGCTTAGGTACTACGGTGAAGTTAAGCACCGCTTTTCATCCCCAAATGGATGGTCAAGCGGAGCGTACGATACAAACCCTTGAAGATATGCTTAGATATTGCATTATTGATTTTAAAGGGAGTTGGGATAGGCATTTACCTTCAGTGGAGTTTTCCTACAACAACTAATTTCATTCATCCATTTCCATGGCTCCCTATGAAGCCCTGCATGGTAGGAGGTGTAGGTCTTCTATTGTATGGTTTGAAATGGGTAAACCATCACTTCTTGCTCCTGAGTTCATTTATAAGACTTTGGAAAATATTCATATCATAATGAAACCATTGCAAACGGCCTATAGTCCGCAAAAGTCTTATGCCGATAATAGGAGAAGGGATTTGGAATTTGAAGAAGATGATAAGGTCTATTGAAAAATTTCACCAATGAAAGGGGTGGTTAGGTTTGTCAACAAAGCGAAATTGATTCCTCGTTATGTGGGTCCCTATGAAATCTTTCAAAGAGGTTTGTAAGGTTGACTATGAATTGAAACTTCCAAGTTAATTGGCTTCGATTCATCCGATTTTCCATATTTCAATGTTGAAAAAGTGTACCGCTGACCCCGAATCAATTCTTCGTATTGAGAGTATTGGTGTAAAGGATAACCTCTCTTATGAGGAAGTCCCGGTTCAAATTCTTGATAGACAACTCAAAGAAGTTGAGGAATAAAGAGGTGGTATCCTTAAAAGTGTTATGGAAAAATAATTAGTTGAGGATGCTACATGGGAGGCCGAGGCCGATATAAAATGCCGTTATCCTCATCTTTTTTGGTATTGAGGTTAGCCATTCTTTTTAATTATTTAATTATGACAAAGATTGGTGTTTCTTTATTTTTGGGTGAAGTATAGCAAAAATGGCATTTTTTAAAAACCTCATAGTAAGTGAATAGTGAAGTCACTATAGTATTGCTATTAAAAACTTGAAATTTTTCTTTTTGCTTTCTTTGTGTTATGTGGTGGTGCATTTTGATATGGTGAATCTTCATGAAATGATAGGTATCACGTTGTTAAGTTTCATTTTGTGCAAATTTACTCATGTGATGTATGTTGAGCTCATAAGTTGTAACGATCCTAAAACGGCTATGTTAAATAATGTTTAACGTACCTAGAATGTCTACGATTAGTTCGGGTTCACAGGGATTGATGCGCGTAGAAACAGACCTCTAAACCCTTACAAAATCAAATCCAACTAACTTGGAGAGTTAATTGAACTAGGAAAGGTTGGGTCCTTCCATGTAGGGCTCCCGAATATGAAAATTTACTCGTATGAGTTTTTATCGGACATAAAAAGGGGAAATCTTATCTTTGGAGGGTCTAGGGGTAAAATGGTCTTTTTTTCCTGGTTAAGGGTAGTATCTTTATTACCCTAAATATAAAATTAATTTCTTAATTAATAAGGTGCAGGGACATTTTGGGGAGTGAGAGCAAAAAATTTGCTCTTAGAGTGAAGTCTTGCTCTACCTGGGTTCGAACCTAGGAGGAAGCGATGATTTCAATTGTTTTTATTTAACTTGGTAGACTAATGTAATTTATGAATATTTATTATTTATTGTATGTTTTAAAAAAATGGGAAATCAGATTTTAATTTTTTTTAATTAACTAAACTTTTTTTGACTAAGTCCTAAACTAGACTCCCAAGCTAAAGGTAACTTTCTCCTATCACATCTATCTCACTTTCACGTTCAATATCTCTTCTTCCATTCACGTTTCTCTATGCCAAATAACATTCATGAATAGAAAATTTACCAAGGTTCTTCTCACTTGAATAACTCACATAAAAATATAAGAAAAACATACATTACTAAAAGTAGGCAAAGAGAAGGTTTTCGGTCGAGTGAGGTGTTGTACTTTCAGTCTTGGACGTGTGGTTGGAGAATTTTTTGGGAAGAAAGTAGTGGTTTGAACGTCAAAAAGTTATGGGTTCACTTCTCTTTTTGTCCCTTTCCCAAGAGACCCCTAAGGTTCAGTATATTCAATCCGAAAACTACGGTTGTTCCCTGTTGCATTTCCATGTCACTAGATCCCACTGATTCGTAGGTTGGGTATGTTTGCGTGTAGATATTAGACGTGTGTTGCATATTCGTGATGAATATGTTCATGTATGCGTGTTTGAAATCGTATGAATGACAACCTATGTGTCCCGGAACTATGTGTATCTGTGTTCAAATATGTGACCGTGAGTAGGTGTTCTCAGGTTAATGCTCAAAAATTGTAATGTTATGGGTGTGATATTACATGCACAAACTTATGTAAATCGTTATGTTCATATGAAGTGTAATATGTCTGAATTGAGTAAGAAACTCTTGGCTAATTGAATTAATGAAAATGCACTTAAAACGATCCATATGAACTATGAAATGTGTAACTTGATTAAAAGATGCTGTAAAAAAGCTACAAAATATCCAATTTAAAATAATGAGTTTTGGTCAAGTTAAGAGGGTTCAAAATGTTGTGAAAAAATGAATTAAAACAAGTGAGATTATGGAGGAACAAACCCTTGACTTCACCATTATAAAAACCATGAAAATAAAGAAGTAATAAGAAATGTGGTGAAGGGGATTCGAACCATGGTCTTGGTTGGAAAATAAAGTATATAAATCTGAAATGAGAGTGGATTTGAACCTACAACCTCTCGGTCAAGCTTAAGGAAAAATGAAAAGAAAATAAACGTGAGGCGTGGGGATCAAACCCACGACCTCTAGGCGGAAAAGGAGTGTTAAATGAACAATAAAGTGAGTCTGTGGGGGTTCGATCCCACAACCTCATGGTCAAGTAGAAGAAGCCATGGAAAAAGAAATTAAAATAAACAGGGATTGTGGGGGTTCGATCCCACAACCCCTTGGACAAGAAAGAGAAAATGTAAATAAAAGAAATTAAAAGAAAATGAAGGCGTTGGGGCTTGATATTTGGTCCCCAAGCCATGTGTACCAAAATAAAATAAATGAAAAATGTAAGTGTTGTCCAAAGGATTAGAAATTTGGTTCCCTTGCCCAAATTCCATATAGATACATAAGTCATACGTGAATTAAATATTCAAGAATAATGCTGCCTACTTAGATCGAAATTGAGATCTTGTCATACATACAAGATACATAAGTCTTGTACCACATAATCTTAGGAAGATATGAATCACTTAAACGAACTATGAACGAAACCTCATGTATTTTATGTATAGACCCATAAGTCTAGCATACGTTTAAAAATAAGTGAACCTAAGATGTATGAACAATGAAATGATCAAACCCTAGAAAGGTTAAGTAAGAGTGTGAAACACACTAAATGGCCAAGAGCATTGGCATACGATGAAATGAACATTCACGTAAAAAGGGGCGAGTAATTATGAAGAGCAAATGTTCTAATGTTAATGAATGTGGTGAGAACATGATATAAGGCTAATGTAAAATATGAGAGCAATCTTAAATAAGCCTAAGTAAATCTTACCAAAACGTACTCATCTATGAGAGTGTAAAGTTAATAAAGAGACCAGTATTTATGAACACTCTAATGAAAGTATTAAGATTAACACACTTAATACTAATGATGAAATCAGAAAATATCTATTGAGCTATGATGTCCTCATACTAAAAGCCAGCTTCCATTATGTATGATGTAAATGTAATGGAACTTTATACTGAGCAACGATAGGCTATCTATGAGAGGTGATGCCTTCTTTAGATAAGGGCGGAGGTTCACGTAACTCTCATGAGATGAGAATGTCCGGCATGCAGGGTATGGATCTTCTTATATCTCTTAGTCTTTGAACTTATACTGCCAATATAGGGATCTGGAGGGGTTCAATTCCCATGTACGCTAGCATGTTTTGGATCACTAAGGCCGGTGATTCCACTTCTTCTCGGTGTGGGGGAGACACTGGATTTCATGATGCTCACATGATCTATGTCTATTAGAGTTAAAGTTCCAATTGAATGAATGAGGCCATCCTCAAAGGATGCACATAATGAAATGAATGGTACCAAAGGTGTTAGAATAGGATGATTAAGAGGTGAGTTATACTCAAGTAATGACATTAGGTCATTCTTGGTCATTGCACAGCGAACCCGATGAAAGTCTTAAACTACATCCTAGGTATAGTTTGTGTTCACTCTAGCCAATGAAAGAAATGAAATGAAGTACGCATGAATGAAGGAAGCATAATCTGTGATAGCTAAAGAACGCTCTCTAGTTGAGGTCCCATATGTTGAGCCCTCATTTTTTGGAGGTCTTTATGTCAAGTCCAAGATTCCAATATCTCATGGCATATGAACGAATGATATGAAAAATGTTATGTGCTATATGCAATATGTTATGTGATATGTGAAAGATGTTATGTGTTGGGTGCTATATGATAAGTATGATGATGCATGTTACTCTCATGGCATGACTTTCCTAATCCAAATTTTGAAAGCTCACTAACTTTCCTAATCCTAATTTGGCAAGTCCACTAACTTGACTTTCCATAATAATGTTGTTAGGAAAGATCTGTTCTTAATCATTCATGTTTCTGGTGTGTTCTTGCATATATCCATACTTGGTAAAGGTGTGTACTAATCCCATAACCTTCTAATATTAAAGTTCAGGCACAGGTGGACGCTAGATCTTACAAGTTGACGTTGCAGCTATCAAGACATGGAGCTTTCATCCGGACATGGTAGGCCATCATACTTTTGAGGATGTCTATCGTTATTACTATCTTATATGTAGGCTATATATAGTATACCATTTTCCACTAGTGTTTAAATCCACTTTTGTTCAGTCTTTGTATTGGTGTCATTTTGGCAAAAATATGTTAATGCAATTATGAACTATTTATTTCATTTGATTTTATCTATATTAGATGGTTGATTTGTGAATGCCTATAAAGTTAAGTAGTATCTATACTTGTATCTTAAGAAAACAAAAAGTTTAAATTTTCCTCTAAAATTAACCTAGATGAAGTAAGAATAACGTATGTAGGCTTGTGTGACCTCTGAGAGGTGAACGACGCCGATCTCGTCTGGGGTATAGTTTCCGGTCGTGACAAATTTTGTATCAGATCACTAGTTTAATTTTTAAAAATAATAAGTTCACATCAACCACATTGAGTAGTTTCTTAGTAATGGTAGTGAAGTGCACCACTATCAGGAATTAGAGACTACATCATGCGTAGAAAAATTACCCTTCTTATAATCTTATCATGCCTTTCCTAAGTCTGATTTCTTGATGGTATGAGTGTTTCTAACATCAATCCTTGTTGGTTTCATAGAATGAAAACTAGGAGAACCCTTGATCAGAGGAGAGGAGGAGCACCTGTTGGGGACAATCTGGTTCCACCCCAAGCTCTAGTTGAAGGAGTGGCTATGCCGGTTAACCTTGTTGGGTTTACTAATACTGAGTTAAGAGCAACTCTGGCACAGATGGCATAGGACATCACTATGAAGGCCTAGGCCATGACTTACCAGGTCAATGGGTAGAATGTTTAGAGGGATTAACCCACCAGTTCACAGTATGGCTGACCGGCTGAGAGACTTTACAAGGATTAATCCTCCTATTTTCACAGTATTTAAGACTTCGAAGAATCCTCAAGTGTTTGTGGATGAGGTGCATAAGGTCTTGGTGGCTATGGCGGCCACAAATACTGAAAAAGAGGAGTTGGCTTCCTATAAACTCAAGGATGTTGCACAGACTTGGTGCAAGATTTGGCAAGATAGTCTAGTTTTGCGCGGAGTTCCGGTCACTTGGGTGCTGTATAAGATGACCTTCTTGGAGAGATTCTTTCCCTGGGAGATGAGAGAGGAAAAGGTTGAGGAGTTTATCAACCTTAATAAGGGATCAATGATAGTCAGGGAGTATTCCCTGAAGTTTGTTAAACATCTAGGTATGCCACTTCCCTTGTATCTAACAGCAGGGATGAGATGAGAAGGTTCCTCACAAAAATTAACGGAGATCTAGAGGAGTGTCGGTCTGCGATGCTCCATGATAAAAGGACCTTTCCAGGTTGATGGTGCATGTCCAACAGGTAGAGGACATGCGCAAGAAGAGGGGCGTTAGTGATGCTAGGATGTCTAAGCATCAAGATCAAGCAGGTCCCAGCCACGGAGGCCACATAAACAATTTTGGCATGCGTGAGCAACCTAGTTTCAAGAAAGGACAACAAAGTTATAATAACTCTAATTCTCAGAGGAGTACAAAACCTAGAGGAGGCAAACCTGAGCCCAAGAAGGGCAATGGAGGTGAGATACAACGTCCCAGAAAGGACTTTGCTAAGTGTGGTCGTGCTCACAGTGGAGAGTGCAAACGTTGCACTAATGCCTACTTCGGTTGCGGTAAGAGTTGGCACATGGTTAGAGACTGCCCACATAACAGAGGTCAGGCATCAGGTAATGCTCAACCTAGGCCTAATCTACAGAGCGCAGCAGCAGCTGAGCCTCCTAAGAGGAACAAGTTCTATTTCCTGAAGGGAAGGGAGGAGCAGGAGAAGTTAGTTGATGTGGCCACAGTAAGCTGCAAGTATTCTCAACATATGTTTATGCTTTACTTGATCCAGGGTGCACGCTTTCCTTTGTAACTCCTTTGCTTGCTCTCGCTTTTTAGATATTGTCCTAAGTTCTACATGATCTTAAAGTGGTTAGTACACCTTTAGGAGAAAATGTAAAAACTTTATAGAGTATACAAAGTTTGCCCAATAGTTGTATGTGGTATGACTATGTGTGCAGACTTGGTTGAGTTACCAATGCATGATTTTGACAGTATTCTTGGATTGGAATGGCTTCATAGTTGTTATGCTTGCATGGATTTTTGTAATAGGGTTGTGAGAATTGTTTCCCTAATGAAAAAGAGCTAGTGTGGGAGGGGTACAACTCAATTCATCCTAATCCCTTGATTTCGAACCTTAAAGCCAATAAAATGATGTCCAAGGGGTTATTGTATCATCTTGTGAGTGTTAATGATTTAGATCATGACATTTCTTCCATAGACTTGTTGCCTGTAGTGAAGGAGTTCCAAGATGTATTTCATGATATTTTCCTAGATTTCCTCCCCCTCAAGAGATTGACTTTGGTATCGACTTTGAACCCAATACTAAACAAATTTAAATTCCTCCTTACAGAATGTCTCTTGTTGAACTCAAAGAGTTGAAACTGCAGTTAAAAGATCTAACTGATAAAAATTTCACTCAACCGAGCATATCCTCTTGACGCAATCTAGTTGTTTTTTTGTGAAAAAGAAAGATGGAACCCTTAGAATGTGTATCAATTATCGGCATCTCAATAAAGTAACTATCAAGAATAATTATCCACCTTCAAGAATAGATGATTGTTTGACCAACTCCAGCGGTCTAGTTTCTTCTTGAAGATCAATCTTCGTTCAGGTAGAAGCAGCTCAGGGTTAGGGATGAAGATGGTCCCAACACATCCTTTTGTACCCGTTAGGGTCATTACGAGTTTTTAGTTATGTCATTTGGTCTAACGAATGCACCTGCTACAATTATGGATCTCATGAATAGAGTCTTCGTTGAATACCTTGACTCCTTCGTCATAGTATTCATTGATGACATTCTCATCTACTGTAAGACAAACGAAGAACATGAACAACATTTTAGACTAACCTTGCAGGTACTTAGACAACATTAGTTGTATGCCAAATTCAGCAAGTGTGAATTCTGGCTTATATTAGTGACCTTCCTGGGTCATGTTGTTACGACAAAGGTGTGGAGGTAGATCCCAAGAAGACTGAAGTTATTAAGAATTGTCCATAACCTCTTACTCCCACAGATATTTGTAGCTTTTCGGGATTGGTTGGTTATTATCGCAGGCTCGTGGAGGGTTTTTCTTCCATTGCTGCCTAACTGAAAGCTTTGACTAAGAAGAAGGCCATGTTTGAATGGAAGAAGGCTTGTGAGAAGAGTTTGCAGGATCTCAAGGATAGATTCACTTCTTCCCTGGTGCCTACTTTGCCTATGTGTGGTGAGAATTACACTATTTATTATGATTCACCTAGGGTTGTGTTCTTATTCAGGGTGGTATTGTGATAGCTTAAGCATCAAGACAACTCAAGGTTCATGAGAAGAATTATCCCACTCATAACCTATAGTTTGTAGCCGTGGTGTTTGTACTGAAATTATGGAGGCATAACTTGTATGGAGTGCATGTGGATGTGTTCACTGACCACTAGATTCTCCAGTACGTGTTCACTCAAAGAGAGTTGAATCTACGTCAGCTGATATGGTTGGAGCTATTGAAGGACTATGACATGAATGTCCACTACAATCCATGTAAGGCTAATGTTGTACCTGATGCTTTGAGTAGGATGAGCATTGGAATTACAGTCTACACGACGAGAAGAAAGAATTGGTAAAAGATATACATAGACTGGCCAGACTGGGTGTGCAGTTGGTTGACTCTTGTAGAGGGGGTGTTTCAATTCATCCTAGTTCTGAATCATACTTAGTAGTTTAAGTCAAGGAGGGTCACTATCTTGATTCTATGTTGATGGAGCTGAAGGACTCAATGTTGATTAAGATTAATGAGTTTTTTGCCGTGGGCGATGACGGTATACTTAGGTACCAGAACATGTTTTGTGTACGAAATGTGGATGATTTGCTGACTAGGATCTTTTCAGAGGTCCATGGTTCCAGATAATCCATACAAACAAGTTCTACCAAGATGTATGATGATCCAAAAGTATGTGCATATGTGTGCAAAAAAGTGACCGTGAATAGGTGTTCTTGGTTTAAGGCTCAAAAGTTGCAATGTTATAGTTGTGATCTTACGTGCACAAACATATGTAAATCATGATGTTCACATGAAGTGTAATGTGGCTGAATTGAGTGAGAAACTCTTGGCTAATTGAATTCCTGAAAAATCACCTAAAACGTTCTAAATTAACTACGAAATTCCCTAAGAATTAATGTGTAACTTGATGAAAAGATGTTGAAGATAAACTACAAAATTTCCAGTTCTAAATGATGAGTTTTGGCAATGTTAAGAGTGTTCAAAGTATTTTGAAAAAATGAATTAAAACAAGTGAGGTCATGGAGGATTGGACCCTTGAACTCACCTTGTTAAAAACCATAAAAATAAAGAAGTAAAAAGGAATGTGGTGAAGAAATTCAAACCATGGTCTTGGCTGGAAAATGAAGTATGAAAATAAGAAATGAAAGGAGTGGGATTCTAACCCACAACCTCTCGGTTAAGCTTAAGGAAAAATAAAAAGAAAATAAATGTGAGGGGTGGGGATCGAACCCACGAACTCTAGGAGGAAATGAAGAGTTAAATGAAAAGTAAAGTGAAGCTGTGGGGGTTCGATCCCTCATCCTCATGGTAAACTTGAAGAAGCCATAGAAAAAGAAATAAAATAAAAAGGGATTGTGGGTGTTCGACCCACGACCCCTGGGCCAAGAAAGAGAAACTATAAAGAAAATAAATTTAATGAAAATAAAGGCGTTGGGCATTAGGACTTTATCTTGGGTCCCAAAGCCTTGTGGACCAAAATAAAAAAAATGAAAAATGTAAGTGTTGTCCAAGGGATTCGAAATCGGGTTCCCTTGCCTAAATTACGTATCGATACATAAGTCATACGTGAAATAAATATTCCAGAATAATCCTGCCTACTTAGATCGAAATCGATATCTTGACATACATACAAGATGTATAAGTCTTGTACCACATAATCTTAGGAATATATGAATCACTTAGATGAACTAAGAATGAAGCCTCATTGCTTGTATGTATTGTCTCATAAGTCTAGCATATATTTAAAAATAAGTTAACCTAAGATTAATGAACAATAAAATGATGAAATGAACAATCAAATGATGAAACCCTAGAAAAGTTAAGTAAGAGTGTGAAAAGACTAAATGGACAAGTGCATTGACATATGATGAATTGACGTAAAAAGGGGTTAGTAGTTATGAAGAACAAAATGTGATAATGTTAATGAATGTGGTGACAACATGATATGATGCTAATGTAAAAAATTATAGCAATCTCAAATAAGCCTAACTAAATGTTACAAAAATACACTCACCTATGAGAGTGTTAAGTTAATGAAGAGAGAAGTCTTCATGAACACTCTAATGAAAGTATTGATATTAACACACTTAATAATAATGACGATATGATAAGTTATATATTGAGCTATGATGTCCTCATACTAGAAGCCAGTTCCATGGCATATGAGTTGAATGTAATCAAACATTATACTGAGCACCGATAGACTAGCTGTGAGCAGTGATGCCTTTTTTCGGGAACGGCGGAGTTTAACAAAACTCTCATTAGATGAGATTGTCTTGAATGCGGGGTGTGGGTCTAATTATATCTCTTAGACTTTGAACCTATACTGCCAATATAGGGATCTAGCGGGGTTCAATTCCCATGTGGAATAGCATGTTTCGGGTCACTTTGGCTGGTGAATCCACCTCTTATCGTTGTGGGTGGAGACACTAGATTTCATGATGCTCACATGATCTATGTCGGTTAAAGTTAAAGTTCCCAATGAATGAATGGGGCCAGCCTCAAAGGATGCACATAGTGAAATGAATGGTACCAAAGGTGTTAGGATAGGATGATGAAGAGGTGAGTTAGACTAAAGTAATGACATTAGGTCATTCTTGGTCATTCCACAACGAACCTGATGAAAGTCAGAAAAATGCATCCTATATATAGTTGGTGTTCAGTCTAGCCTATGAACAAAATGAAATGAAGTACGTATGAATGAAGGAATTAGACTCTGTGTTTGCTAAAGAAGGCTCCCTACTTGAGGTCCCATATATTGAGCCCTCATTTTTGGGAGGTCTTGATGTCAAGTCCTTGATTCCAAGATCTCATGGCATATGAATGAATGATATAAAAAATGTTATGTTCTATATGCAATATGTTATGTAATATGTGCAAGATGTTTTGTACTCGGTGCTATATGATAAGTATGATGATGCATGTTACTCTCATGGCATAACTTTCATAATCCAAATTTGGACAACTCACTCACTTTCCTAATCAAAATTTAGAAAGCTCACTAACTTTCCTTATCCTAATTTGGCAAGTCCACTAACTTGACTTTACATGATCATGTTGTTAGGAAAGAGCTGCTCTTAATCAAGAATATCCTTGGTGTGTGCTTGAATATACCCATACTTAGTACAAGTGTGTACTAATCCCATACAATTCTACAATTTTAGGCGCAGGCACATGTTAATGCTAGATCTTAGAAGTTGATGTTGCAGCTATCCGGAGGTGGAGCTTTCATCTGGACTTGGTAGGCCCTCATGCTTTCGAGGATGTCTATCGTTATTATCTAGCATAGATGTAGGCAATAGCTAGTGGAGCATGTTTCACTAGTGTTTCTTTCCACTTTTGTTCAGACTTTGTTTTTTTGCCGTTTTGGCAAAAATAGGTTAATGAAATTATGAATCGTTTCTTTCTACTGATTATCTCGATATTATATTGTTGATTTGTGAACGCCTATGATGTTAAGTTGTGTGTATTCTTGTATGTTAAGAAAACAAAAAGTTCAATTTTTTGCTAAAATTAACCTAGATGAAGTAAGCATGACGTATGGAGGCTTGTCTGCGACCTCTGAGAGGTCAACGATGCCGGTCTCCTCTAGGGTCTACATTCCTGTCGTGAAATAAGTGTTGTGAGAAGGAAATTCCTCGTGATGAACTGTTTTGAGCTTTATGTGTGGTAATATGAGTTTTGATATTTTCCTTGTTGATGTGGCATGATTTACGTTAAATGGATATTGTTGATTGGTTGGGATGCTAGTCTTGGGTCTATTGCTTCAAAAGAATTTAAGTGTCATTCAGGGACAAATGTTCATAAGGGGGGGATAATGTAACACCTTGAAAATCCAAAACCCATGGTAAAGCCTAACATAGGTGTCATAAAATATAAACATTGTTTCTAAGTCCATTTTTAATGAATATAGATCATTTAGAAGACTTAAGAACAAAAACGTGCAAAACGTCAGGGATGTTTTTTTCAAAAGAGATGTTAGTGTTCCTTAGCCTTTTTAATACGTTTTAGGAGTTAAAAATATACGAAAAAGGGTAGAAAGGTAGATAATGGGTGTTTGAGTTGTTCCATGATTGAAACGTCTGGGTACGACTCCCCAAGGACCAACTAAGGGCCCTTGAGTAGAACCCCTGAAGCTTGGTGCAGCACTGCCTAGCAGTGTGCATCGACGGGAAAGACAACGGTCCGTATATTGGTCGACGTGGTATTGAGGCCACCGTCATACCGCACTTAGAAAGATTCGTGAAGGAACTTGTTTACCTAGCTACTATTACACATGATGGAAGGGGTTGACGAGGCGTCAACGCTACCGTCACCCCACACTTTGAAAAATTAGAGGAATCCCTCGCTTGAAAAGTCATTGAAAGAGACGATGGAGTGCAGGACAAAGGGGCGTTTGTCCGTTGAATCACCGACAAACCTTCGATCGGGGTCTCGTCGATGAGGGTCAAATTTCACTGATGGATTTTAAGTTATTTCATTTAATTAATTAAGTGGTTTAGGGGTTAGTTAGGGATTAAAGGTTAAATAATTAAGTTAATTAATCTCCTCTATAAATACCCTTAACCCTCATTAACCTAAGGACAACTCTCAAAACAAACTCTTTTCCTTCTGTCTCATTTCTCTCTTTACATGAACTCACCATTGAAGTCTAGCAAGAAGTAGGGTTTGGAGGCTGGAAAAGGGTGGATTCTTAATCAAATTTTTGATAAACATAAAGGTATGTTTTCTATTCAACATTGAGATCCTTTCCTCAAAGGGTTACTTTAAAATAGATTTCCAAAAGTTGAGTTTTCTTATGGGTTTCATTCAATTTCTAAATTGATATTGTGGATTGAGTTAATGAATTCTTAGGGTTATATTGAGTACATTTATATGTAATTCTACTTGTTTATGATAATTGTTTATGGTTTGGTCTAATTGAAGAATATGATCCTCTATCCTAAACCTAGGTAGTGATCTTGACCTATATTGTATTGTGATCATTCAATTGAGTAGGTTGTTGATTGGATGACTATCCTATGGTGTTATTATCATTAACTTAAGATGAATTATAGGCCTATTATTCTAGTTCTTGAGATGTAATTTAGGTTATGAATTATATTGTGAAATTTGCCTATGTACTTTGTTTCAAGTTGTGATCTAAATATGAATTATGTTAAAGAGATGCAATTTGACTTGTTATTCTATTAATTATGAATGTTTTATGATGTTAATACCCAAGTTGGTTTGAGTCATGGGTTGATGGTAAGACCTTGATGATAGACTATGAGGATGACTTGGTAAGTCTTAGAATCTCTATCTTTACTTTGAATAGTGATTTGTTCTTTTTAAGCCATGATATTACATTTGAGTATGCCTTATATTGAGATTATAGGGTTGTATGATGTTGAATTGAAATGTCATGACTATGTTGTGAGGTAGATTAAGGTGTATGTGCTATAAGTATGGTGAACACTATCAATGTGCCTTAATATGTTATGAAATGCTTAAGTGTTAACCTCACTTATAAGAATTGTGATGGAAGGACTTATAATCATGCAATTCTTATTGAGCTATTGATGATGATGATTATACAAGGGGTAGACCCAATGTCCAAATATAAGTTATGAATGATATTTAAAGGTTTAATGACATTTCAAAAAGGGACTCTAGCTTAGCACCGAGTAAACTAGATAAAGAAATGTCTCTTCCCACATAGGGAAGGTAGGACCACTACATTACTCTTGAGATTGGATACTATAATTCATGGCCCATAAAAAGGGTCCCAACTAAATCTCCTAGTTCTTGAAATATCTTGCCCTATAGGAATACTGGCTAGTGGATCCACGTAATTGCTATGTTTTATTTTTTTGTACTACCTTGGCAAGTAGTCAGCCTTTTTCGGTGTAGGGTTTTATGAAACCGGATTCCACACTAGATCATGTGGTCTATGTTGGTTAGGGCAAGATGTTCCCAAAAGTTAAAATGAATTTATAGGACATGAACTCTAACTTTGATAACCTAAGGGGTCTAGCTTAGCCTAGGTAGGGGTATGAGACTCTACCTAGACGTTTCACTAATTAGTCTTGAGGGGAGTCTTACGAGGAGGTTATTATATGTTTAGGTTATGCTAAAATATGATGTATATATATGATGACCATGTAATATTGTTGATACTATATTTTGATTATTTTATTTCTAAATATGAATTGGATTATAATGATAATATAAAATGAAATGCAAGTTTAAATGCCATAATATGTAACGTTGGACATTGGTCATGTTTTCTTGTTGAGGAATCTTGATTGAGTTAGGTTATGGGGCTTTACTTGGTCATTGAACTTGTTGACTTGATAAGGACTTGTGAGTAGTTGTCTTACTTATTATGATGTGTATAACACTCATTCATTCTTGTGAGATTATTACTTTATGTTAGGGTTGTAGCAAATCATTATTCTAAGTGTGTTGGGATAAGTGTAACTTTATGAGATAGTAAGCATGTTTGGTTTATTAATATGACTTACTTGACTTTGCATTAAGCCCCAAAAAGGGGTAGAACGACATGTTTTGATAAAAAGTACCTTTTAGCATGTTTTGCTTGTGTATGTGCATAAGATCTCATACTTAGTACATGTGGAGTACTAACCCCGTTTTCTTCCCTTGTCCCAAACATTTAAGGTTTCGGACGTTGAGGAGTTTTGAAAGCAATATTGTTTAAGGCTTGGATTCTTCCTTTCATCCAAGTAGGGTAAGTCCTCAACTTTTGAGGGAAATGCCATCTTCTAGCTTGGGATGTTGTTATGAGCCTATTGACTCTATCATTCCTTTACTTGTTATTTGAATACTGTACTTTAATATGACCTATACATGGTCTTGTTGAATTGATGTAAGGTCTATGCCCATATGGTGTTATTCGTTTAGACGTTCTGAGACGATACGATTGTTGAGACTATTTCTACATTTTTATATATATGTGTGCAATAAAAGTAGAAGGCTATGTAAAGAGTCTATCTATACTCAATAAGAATATATAATATGTGTATTTAGAGGTCTATGTAAACCCTCAAGTAGAGAAAATAAAAGTTTTAAATTTTTGGCATTTTCAACTTATGAATGTAATGACATTAAACGAAGAGGCTAGTCTTAGTCCTTAAAAAGGACGACGATGTCGTTTACATCTAGGGGGTAAACCCGGATGTGACAATCCACATAAACACTCATCATCCCTAACTAGAGTCATTCATAAGACAAACCTAGGTAAGATAAAAAGTGACCATTTCTATGCCCCCTTAACACCTTAACTAGTTAACACTTAACTACTAAAGATAGGTACTTATTCATTAACCTAGTTTCTTTATTTAAGTCATTACATTTATTACCTCATTAAGATACATTCATCACATAAAGGACATTCAAGTAATAGTCTTGGACAACACATAGGGACTCTAACTAATACCTTTAAAACCTATAGTGCAATGTCTAGAGAGCGTCCCATACCACCACCTAAAGTTCATAGAACTTCTCTAATGCTAGTAGGTATCCCATATATTGAGAATAGGCAATAAATAATATAGACCATGGTACAAAAGCATGGAATCCATAGTTCTAACCTACTCTGATGAGGGTATTCTACTAGCCAATGGTAGAACTTGGACACATCCCATGTAGGCACATGGTCAAGCAATGTCAAGGGCGTGCATTGTAATATAGTCTCATCCTTTAAACAGAACTACTTCCCTTACCATACACACAAGGCGCTAGCCTTTGTTCTAATATAGTAATTAACATTTAAGGTTCATATAAAAAGGTTCCATATCATGTTCATAACCCAATCACATCTATCGTACGAAACAGGTCCTCTTAAGGTTACCTTCCGATGGTTACAAGAAGCTCATCATGACTTTACTAAGGATTGATATGATGTCGTTCTAGCCAATTAACCTTAATTCAATCATTCCTTTACTTTGAAGGATACCATTACGGCTAACAAGTTCAACATTCACAACCTTACCACTAGGTTCAGGGTGTCACATAAAGACCCTTTTAACATCATTCAAGGTCACATATCATTCATACATTGAAGACAAAGAGGTTTTAGCATCTAATTCAAGATATCGTATATTCACTTTCATACATACGTCAAGCAAGGGACATAAGTCAGCTAAGAGAATACACCACATACTTCACTTTAACACATATTACAAATAATTGTATAAGCCACATAGGAATAATCAATATCATCTTTAAGTCATCCTATACACTACCATATCATAACCAATGTAACCATTATAGACTCATATAGTCAAGTAGGTACAACCATGCATCAATCCTAAGACTACACATATAAGCACATAGTCATAGTCTATATGATTTCCTAACATAAATAGAAAGAACACATATTTTCACAATACTTCACGTATAGATATATATATGCTCATACTTCACATAAAACAACTACACAAATCATCATAGTACTTCAAGTAGTTTGCCGACAATGCCATGATCATCATATTACTAAAAATAAAACCGAAAAGGCCACATCAATTGCAAGTAAATAACATAACACCGCCACCATAAGTGGACCATACCAATCACAAGATAATTGAAGTCTAATAAACATAAAATAAAGGAAATAGGCAGCTTACCAGCACTCCCTTCTCAATGCCTCAAACAAATGCCAAATCGGCTAATTTGATATAACAAGGCCCTTAGCCATGGCCATAATCAACAATTTCAACATAATTATAACAACATTCATGAAAATAGGTCAATTTACTACATATTCATCTATCCAATACAACCTAGATATCAATTTAGTATAATTATTACCTCTATCAATAGCCTATGTGAAACTACAGTAGAACTGATAAACCTCAAGTCAATGTTAATTCAATAAGCTTAATATTCAATAGATCTAAGAATTTCCAATACTCAATTTATCAAATTGAAACAGCCCATAAACAAATCAATGATAATCTATACATGAATCAAAAACCCATAACAATCTACATATGATTTCATTAATATCAAAGCATGATCACATAACCTATATTTTAGTCAAACTGAGAGATTTGTGAGGGTCAAGGGTTCATCGAAAATTTCGTTGGAAAACATCAATTTTAAATCAGTAACATCAAATCTTAATGTTTTAAAACATTTAAGGCAATAACCCAAGACTTAGAGTAGAAATTAGACTTTTTCATCTATTTAAAATATTTAAAATCATCTTTAAAATTTGTTCTAAGGTACGCATAGATGAAGAACTCCCATACCTTATTAGAAGAACACAATGATAGTTGAAGAAGAAACTCCATTGAAGAACAATCTTCAATCTCCATCTTCACCTTGAACTCTCATGGAGGCTTTTTAAGAAACATTGGGAGGAAATGTGTTTTGATTTAGGTGTTAGGGTTTAAATGAGAGTTTAGTGACTTACATACTCTTAAAATACCCATAGACACTCAAACAACCGTCCTCCTATTTTATAATACTTGGGGTGACTTTCCAAAAAACCCCAAGTCCTTAAAAGAAAAGTTGGCATGCAAGCCACAACACCATCGATGCCCAACATCGACGTTCCGTGGTCTCACACACGCCCCGTCGATGGGGTCTCCTGGTTTGGTCCTGCATCCTCTCCACCTGAAGATTTGCACGATCCATCGACGCCCGAACCGGACGAGCCTTCGTTCCATCGACTGTCCGTTCTTTGGGTCCTTTTTTGGGTCGTCGTTTGGAACTGCATGCGAGTTGCCATCCAGCTTCAAGCCTTAGGGTGGGTTCCTGCTATATGGTCTCTTGCGGGTCATACATGAAGTTGTACCCGGACCTTTTCAACCCAAATATGTTTGCATACAATTTTAGGACCTACCACAGGAATTTCGCCAAAAACAAACATGTAAACCTTGACGAAGCATGCATAGACACAAAAGGTCGTTTCAAGGAATACCTTACGAACGTCATGGGCATTCTTAGATGTTTGACCTCCAAAATTCACGAAACTTGACCACTTCCTATATATACTACAATAATTCATATAATGACTTTATAACCTCATGAATCTTACATAAAAAGATAAAACAACATATGAGGCGCATAGGTGACTTAGTCGTCAAACATCTTGGTCGTCCTTTGACCTTTCACTTCAAATGCACCTAAAATCATAAATACTTCCTTAAACCCACATTATAAACAAATTTAGTACCTTAGACCATCACGAAAACCATTTTAGGCTCTTGCTTTACCTAAGTCATTTTCGGGGTCTTACACCATGGAGAAATACTAGGCCCAATGAAGTCTTTGTCTAGTAAATCTTTTAGTTGAGAATTAAACTCTTTTAAATAGGTTGTAGTCATACAACAAGGAGGAATTAAAATAAGATTGGTATCCGGTGGTAATTCAATACTAAAATTAATTTTCTGTTCGAGAGGGATTTCTGGAAGATCATTAGCAAAGACATCTTGAAATTCCCTTACTATAACGACTAACTCAATAGGAGGATTTTTAGTGTACAAATATGACTCTTACAATGTAATATAGACACAACTTCAAGATTATTCTACAAACCTTAAGACAAGAGATGATACGACCACAAGGAATAGAATTCCCCCCTTCCACTCTAAAACAGGTTCATTTGAAAATTGAACTTGACAATTATAGTTCAATAATCAATGGAATTAAAACAATCATGCAACTAATCCATCCTTGAAATGAAATCAAAATTTACCATATCAAGTTCTACTAGTTAAACACGAGTAACTTTATTTGGGTAATATGATAGGACATTTTCTATTACCCTCTTTCCAAACACCGACTCACCTACCGAGGTGGTTACCATAAAAGGTTAATTTGTAATATCAGGCAAGATATCAAACTTTCTAGCTATCAAGGGAGTAAAAGTATATAGTATAGCACCCGGATCAAGTAAAGCATATACATCAATAGAGAAGACTTATAACATACAATTCATCACACCGGGAGAACTCTCTTGTTCACATAGAGAGAAGTACATAAAAGTTATTCTTCTCTGGAACATCCATATTAGAACCACCAACTTGAGCTTGCCCGCTACCATTATCTTGCACCTTCATAGTTGGGCAATAACTAACCTTGTTGCCACTATTGGAACTCCCAAATAAATTATTTATCCCAGAAAGGCAATCACCATAACGCGTCTTGCCACACTTTCCACAAGTTGGCTTCTTGTTTGGTGAGCTAGTACCTCTTCCCCTTTGAGACTTAGGGTTAGACACCCTATAATCACGAGCCTTGGAAAATTTTGAAGGATCTTGATTAGAATACCTCCTCTTAAATATAGGTTTGTGTTGAATGTAATCCTACCCTTTGAAAAACCATCATTAGAGGACATTGTCCTCTTTTCATCTCTACTCTTTTATTTAGACCTTGTCTCTTTCACTTGTTGAGCATGAACCATGAGATGATAAAAATTCATATTTTCATGTATCATAGTCGAATGACATTCTTCATTCATGTTATCCGACACCCCCATCACAAAACGACTCATTTCATCCCTAGGATCAGAAACCAAAGAAGGAGCATACTTTGAAAATTCAGTAAATTTCAAAGAGTAATCAAGCACACTCATACCTTCTCGATTAAGGTTGATGAATTCTGCCACTTTGGATTCCATCTTCTATATAAGATGTAACCTATCAAGAAAAGCCTTCTTCAACATCTCCCAAATTACCGGTAACCTCTTAGAGGACTGTTGTCTCTCCATTAGACGTACCAAATTTGGGTCACATGTTTGAGTTGGTAAGTGTCTAACTCCGCTTTCTCACTAGTAGTCAACCCCATATCGTAAAAAAATCTTGTATGTTTCATCAATGAATTCTCTGGGGTTTTACTTAACTTTGGACCCATAGAAATGAGGGGTATTCATCCTTGGGAAATCCTTCAAACGCGAGACAATGGTGCCAACATATTGTTTTTACTCGGGGTACAACCTCCCGGTTAGCTTGGGTTGTCATAAATTGTGTTTGAGTAGTGATAACTTGGGATTGAGTAGTAACAGTTTGGGACATTTGAAGAAAGGTTGCCCTTATGTCCCCATTCATCAAAGGAAAATGATTGATCGGAGCTTGTAATCATTAGCAACTTCTTCAAGAGGAGGGACATGATTACCTTGGGGAGGAACTCCCGCGTTGGCAATCTCATTATTAAGTCTTCGAGCGGCTGTTCTTCAAGTATCCATAGCCTATAATCACAATAAAAGGATTAGATGCTAACGTAACATAGAGTCAATACTCTCGAGGCACGACAATGGATTCCCAGATAAGTCGAATTTCCTAAGCATCTTACAGTTTCATATTCATCAGTGGACGCGCTTCAAAATTATGAGTAAGAATCTACCTTAACGTTATTATAGATATTAAACCTCATGCTCTGATACAATGTTTGTAGTAACTGGTGAGCATTCCCTAGAAGTAACCCGTGTCGTCGTCCTCGAAGAGGACTAAGACTAGCCTCTTCGCATTCTTCATTGCATTTCATAGGTTAAATTGCAGAAAATTTTAAAACTTTTCTTATAACTACCACGAGGTTTACATAGACCTATTGCATACACATAATATATATTCATATCAAGTAACCTTCGTATAAGAAAATTACTCAATATCCAACTTTTATTACACACACATACATAAAAGGTATAACAAAGTCTTAAAAACCATATGTCTCATCTCCTAACCATCTAAACAACAGTACAATAATTGGGAATAGACCAAAAATAAATAACATAAAAGCCAATATAGGCAATACAATCTTTAGTAATCAAATGAAAGGAAATGAACATATTTTCTTTAAGAATAAAAATTATCCGAATCTATTACCATTGACCTCAAAGTAGTGAGGACCTACCAAACATGGAAAGTGATAACTCCAAGCCTTTTTTTCAAAAGTCATCGGAAGCCTTCAACGACCAGAACCTAAAATGTTGGGGAAAAGGGAGAAAATGGGTTAATACATTACTTGTACTAATTATGAGATCATATGAATACACAACACAAAATCATGTTAAATAGGGACATTTCATTGAAGTATGCAATTTACTTTTAAAAGACTTATGCACATTTCAGTAACCATACCAATCAAGAAGACATTCATTATGTCAAGACAATGTACATCCCAATACCAACAATACTAAGTCTAGTAAAACAACAATGCATATCAACATTATTGAGCACATAATCAAGACAACTCTATCATCAAGTTATAATATCAACAAGCATGAATAAGAGTTCATAACATCATAACCAAGCAAGAATATTACTAATGAACCCTTATTAACACCACTAGTGAAATGATTAAGCAAAGCCCCAAAACCTTACTCAATCAAGTAAACCCAACAAGATCCTTGATCAATGTCCAACTTTTATAGCATATCATAAAGAGTATATAGCATCATACTTTAGAAATAGAGACTAAACACATGTTCATAAGTGAAACCAATTACATATATGCAAAACATAAAAGATCATCATATACATATCATTTATATTTATATGCATATAAATATATAAAAACATTCTTCCAAGACTTCCTTCAAGGATAACTAGTGCAATGTATAGGTAGAGTCTCATACCCCTACCTAGACTAAGTTGAACCCCTTAGGTCATCCTACTTAGAGTTCATTCTGTTATTTCATTTTAACTTTTGGGAACATCTTTCCTTAAACGACATAGACCACATGAGATAATGTGGAATACGGTGTCATGAAACCCTACATCGATAGAAGGCGGACTACATTCAAGGTAGTACCAAAACATGAACAATAACATCTAGGTGGATCCACTAGCTAGTATTCCTATGGGGAAAAAATAGTTCAAGAACTAGGAGACATAGTTGGAACCCTATGTTGCATGCATTATAGTCTCTAATCTCATGATTCCATTAGTGATCCTACCTTCCCTATGTAGGAAGGGACACTCCTTATTCTAGTTCACTCGGTGCTAAGATAAAGTTCCTTTTAAATGACAATAATGCCTTTATTAATCATCATATCTTAATGTAGATCATAGGGTCTATCCCTTTTATAGTCATAATCATAGCTCAATAAGAATTTCATGAGTATTGTCCTTTCATTACAATTCATACAAGTGATTTTGAGCCCATTTACATTGTAACATAATAATAATGCACATTGTTAAGTTACCACCATCCTTATAACATTTACATCTTAGCCAACAACTCACAATCCATAGTTCAAGACATTTCAATTCAAAATAATACAAACCCTATCGATCTTAATATAAGGTATACTTCCATACAACATCATCACTTAATCACAAGTAATCATAATTAAAGTAAAGAATAGAAATCACAAGATTTACTCAATCTCCTTCACAATGCTATCATCAAGGTATTATCATAAACCCTCCAATTAAACCCAACAATGGGTACAATACCATCACAAAATAGTGTCCAACATAACAACAAGGCCAATTGAATCATTATACAATAATTCATCAATAGTTCATATCCTATAATTATAGGCTTAGATAAAGTTAATAATCAACTCACAACCTAGGTTAATTACTCAAGACCTAGGATAATTGTATTACAATATGTCACAATATGGAAAAGGGCCTAAAATACCCTCGAAGTATTAGAAATGGTACAAATTTACCCTTTATCCACCTATTTGCTCCAAAATACTCTTCCCACCCACCTATTGGCTCCAAAATACCCTTGTCATCCACCTTTTAATTCAAAATTGACCACTTATTCAACAGTTTTAAATTTAAACTATTTATATATTTTTTTAAATACGTAGGCATTTAACTATTTTTTTTATAATTTTACATCTTCGTATAATTTATAAATCAATTCACTACCCACTTATTACTAATTAAACTTCTCAAAATTAATTAATCCGTCACATTACTAATGCAACAATAGGAAAGCTACTGCCAATGAGTGTTTTTAAAAATTTGAGGCGAAAATATCTATAGAACTAAATTATCATACACTCAAGTGTCTAAATCAGAGTTATTGATAATCTTAAAAGTCTGAGTATGTTCATGTTAATTATTCTTTCATCCCAATTATGTGATGTTACTTCATAGATAACATTCTTTCTAAAATAGTATATTAAAGGTTTTAAAACAAATCATAAGTATTTATAAAATTATTTTTTTTTAAAAACTGCTTGAATTAATTCGGGATGTAGAAGTTCTTTACCTTTAATTATAAATTTAAAATTCAAACTTTAAATAGAATCCTATTGAAAGTGTCCTCATAAATGAGCGGCTCAACATAAATTTAATTGGGGCTTCAATTCGGACTCAAATAATTTTGGATATCATTTCCAGGAATCTATCATTTCGTCGTGTTTTAGTAGTGTTTATGGCGATTTTGATATTATAATAAGTTTATAAATTGAGTGGAGTTTAGTTAATAATGAATGGGTAGTGGATTGGTTTAGAAATTATATAAATAAATGAAATTATAACAAAAAATTGAGCGACAATTATTTTAAAAATATTTAAACAATTTATTTATAAAACCGTTAAAATAAGTGGTCAATTTTGAACCCAAAGGTGGATGACAAGGGTATTTTGGAGCCAATATGTGGATGGAGGGTAATTTTGTACTATTTCTAATACATCGAGGATATTTTAGACCCTTTTCAAGTCACAATATACTTAAAATTAGCATAATAAAACATAGGATATCAATTCACACACTAACCATGCAAATTGAGTTAATACTATACAATTCAATTCAAGATCACAACCTAGGGTTAAGGGGGAAAGGATATCTTCCACAAACAAGGGAAATGCATCAAGTATTAGTATAATGTAACCATAATACATGTTAATATACTAATAATAACCAAGTTAATCATAAACAAAGAAATTCACAAGATCAATTTCGTATTGGAAGTAAACCCACTTGAATTTCATACTTTTGAAACCAATTGAAGGGGTCCTTTAGGGAAACATATTCCAAAGGTTAAAGGATTCCCATAATTATTAATTGATGAAGTTTTATGGATAAATTTTATCCTTTTCAGCACTATAACCTACCTTTTCTTGGTATACAATGGGGTTTCTTTGGGAGAGAGAAAGAAGAGAGAAGGAGGAGTAATTGGGTTTTGAGATTTATGAGGGTTAGGTTAGTTTAATTAGGTTAGTCTTTATATAGGTCATTAAATAACAAAATTTTACCTCCCTTAACCCATTAATAAATAAATAACCACCTAATTGATTAAATTATAAAGTCGTAAAACATGCAGCAAAAACAATCTTGATAGACGACTCCCCCACACACGCCCTATTTGTCAATCGACTGTTCAGGGATAAACCATCATGTTGGTACGTCTTTTTGGTCAATGAGTTGTAAAAATGACCCTATGGACAAATTGGATAAGTGTCCATTGACAGTGGCCATAGATGCCCCATCGATTGGACCACGCCTCGTCGATGGCCAACGTGGGTAGACACTAACTCTTGGCAGCTTTTAGCCACATTTTCTAGGGTCCTCCTCAAGGGCCTTTGGTTTGTCCTTTGGTGTCGTACCCGAAATTTTAACATTAAAGTAACTCTAATACATGTTAGACACCTTACCACCAAATTTCATCACTTTCCAACTCTTAAAACATAGTCAAATAGGTTAAGGCACGCTAGCACCTCTTGAAGTAGTTTCTAGACGTCATGAACTTTCCTTGATGTTTTGATTCAAAAACTTCATAAATGACTCAAATGCATTATAATTGACTTTAAAACAGTGTTTCAACTCTTAGACTCTCATGTTAAGCTCTAGATTAGGTTTCATACTTTCGGGATATTACAGTAAAATCTGTAGAGGTGACTCTCACACATAGATAATCATGTGTGGGGGTTAAAATTCCATGTATAATTCCCCATGGACCACCCAAAGAGTCCTTGACTAGAAACCAAAGTTAAAACACAAAACATTTCAAAATGTGGTGACCTACGACTATGACTCATGGCCAGTAGGTCCACTTCCGAACATTAAGTCTCCATCCATAGGTCAAGACTCATACTAGAGAACCTGATATTTCATGGAAAGGTCTTTTACAAAAATGAAGGATCAAAAAGACGTTCTATAGGCGCACCTATGGTTCGATTGTGGGGACTCGTAAGTCATTACTGCATGTTGTCAAGAGAAACGGCCAAGCCAAGTGTGGTTTGGTAAATTCCACCCTTGGCGAATTGAATAAATGTGTGGTTATTTCGTGTAATTTTATGTATTTTAAGATATTTAGATCAATTAAACCCTTATTTAGACTTCAACACCTAAATAAAAATTCTTACCTCCCAAATAGTTCTCTATAGAGCACCATTGAATTCCAAGGTCATCTTCAAGCAAGAAGAAGAGATTTCAAGTTTTTCTTCTTCAATTTTGGTGGGTTTTAAGCATTTAAGGTAGGGTGATCCTTTATCTAAGGAAAGCTTCATCATATAACCAATCACGAAATAATTTTCAAGTTTGTGAAGATTGTGAAAACCCCCAATTCTTACTCAAACTCATGAGTTCTTGCATCTAAAGTTAATGTATGATTATATTGATTTTTTATTGATTATTTTAAGGTTAAAAACTCTATTAATGTATGATATGTAAATTCTTAAAGTTGGCTTATAAAGTGGGTTATGATTATGATTTAATATTGTTAGAATTGCGCTTAGATTGTACATTGTTGTTGATATATATTGTTATTTATACGTAATTACGATGAATTGATGGATACTTGATTAATGGTGATCATGGGATGAATGAAGGATAAGTTGACCTAATTCACTTACTATATTGGATTTTTTCTTGTATGATTTGATCCATTTGTAGTGGAGGTGGTTACATATTGTATATATATTGAGATTATGGCCTTGAAGGAGTTATGTGGTGAATTAGACTATTATCATGATAAGGTATATGTATATATATAAAGAGAATATGTTTATGTGATCTCAATGAGATCTTGTATAAAGTGTTATGGTATTGTGATTTGAAGTATGATCTCTCTTAATACTCATATTTGTTGATGTTTGAATGTGAACTTTCTCTTCTTGTAAAAAAGTCCAGAGTCCAATCAACATCTTTGGACATATCTTAAACAATGTGACAACGTATGTTGTGTATTATTTATACCCTTAGCAATTAGAATACCATCCATAGTGTAGGGTGTTATGGCAATGGATTCCATGCCTAACTAGTGTGGTCTATGTAGGTTAACGCATATTGAGAGGAGTAGTATCTCCAAGTTCTAAGTATTGAGTATTGAGTTCCTTATTGCTTTTAAGATTATATTTATAATAATGGGGCTATTAAACATTACTCGTGAAGTCCTTGAGTTGAATTGTTTGTTCCCATAATCCTGCATGAACCGTAAAAGTTTAATAGTCTTGAGATGAGAAGTAATTTGACTTCTCGTGTTTCGTAGTTGATGCTCATAATTTTGCAGGAATCCTCCAAGTTGAAAAACATGAAATCATCCATAAACATGAGATCATGAACCTTTAATGCATATTTAAATTCAGTGAAATTTAAGAGTCTAAGTCTAGAAGTTATGAAGTAAGTAAAAGCAAAGTTTATAAAGTTCTCAAAAATAATTTACAAATGTTTTAACTTTTGTAAAGACTTAAAGTTCTTGTTTAGTAAAGAACAAAGAGTAATGTTGAAGTTCGTTTCTTCAAAAGTATATGTGTACTAAGTAATCCCAAAGAGATTTAAAATGTTTTCATATTTAAATAAGAACGGAAACAGAGATTTTCAAAGAGCTTTCAGGATAATATTTAGAAAAGAGTGTTAGCTTTCCAAATGAAACAAGGAGAGAAACTGAGATTTCCAAGATAAACATTCAGCTATGTTTTTGTGCACTAATCTAAAATCAAGAAGTAGTATATTTTTAAAACATAAGAGCTAGTATATTTTAGTATTAGTATTGAGTACCTAATTGGGGGCGAGCATGAGTTTAGATAACTCACGTCTCTGTAAAACTATGTAGCCACAATAGGTAGAAGAGGGTTATACTTTTTAGATGAATCATCTTCAGAATAGGCTAGTTGATCCACTAAATTATGTTTTTTATTTTACTAGTGACAAGGTATAGGATGATCCTGTGAGGGAAAAGTGTTATATGATCATCATAACTCTTAAGTGATGGTTGTCGGTTCGACAAACTTATACAGAAATCATATTACTTTATTATATAAGTAAAGTTGAGTTTGTAGTTGTATTTATTTAACAAACTAAACTTCTTTTTATGTTTTATAAAGATTTTTATCTGTTGCATGCATATTCTTGCTTTATATTGAGTTTAGTATCCAGAGTGAGTCATCAGATTCGAATATCATATCTTTGAGTTGACTATCTAATCTTCGATTTGAGCAAATAATCTTTAAGTTGAGTATCTTACCCTTGAGTATTTCTTAATTATGTTTGAGTAGTTTTGGGTATTCTTGAGTATTCCTTTAGTTGAGTATGTTTGAAAAGAGGTAAGTATGTTTCCATTTTTATCAATGTAAAATTTTTATAATGTTTTAGAATTCCCCTAACATGATCGTACTTTCCACGTACTGAGATATTTGGTTTGCATCGTCTCATGATGCATACAAAGGTATTTAGGATCTTCAGCAGGATCTTCGTTGATACATCACAGAGTTTGAGTTAGATATGGTGAGACTCCTTGCTTCTGAAGGATTTCATTTACTTTTGAGTTTAGTCAGGACGTCTTCCATTTTTATCAGTTAGAGGCTTTATAGATAGTTTGTATTTGTCAGAAGTTCGTATCATTTATTTTATTATTTGTTTTAAAGACTTATGTTGCTTATTTTATGACGAGTTGAATATATAAAATATTATTCGAAGTTAATCTTTAAAGTTAAAGCATTGAATTTGAGTTATATTTTTTATTCATATTTTGTGATTTTACATGTTTAAGTGAATATTCTGCTTGTATTCAGCAAGGATAAGGGTTAGCTTGGGAACAAACAATGGTTTTTTAGTGTCGGCCACGTCCAGGGTGTAGACTAGGGTCATGACAGGGGACTTATTTGCACTTCTTGATTAACCTTCTCGTTTCACCACACCTGGACTAATTTGGACATTCAGACAAACCACAAATTTTGAGGAATATGGATAATGGATCAAGAAAGGTCATAATTTATTCAAGTTTTTTCTATGAAAAAGGTTTAGGATAAAAGGGTGTTCAACCAAAGTTCACACACTCACAAGGTAGGCCGCAAAGATAGGTGTAATGTCAAATTTTTTCACTCTTTAATGTTTCCTGAGATCATATAAAGAGATTCCATCACTTCGACTAACAGACCAACATGGAAAATTCTATGGGTCATCAAACATAGTTAACGGTAAGCTCATGACACAAGGCATTGACACCAATGTCAAAAAAGACTCCCCACTTTTTCTAGTGTGTAATGTTCATTACAAGAGACTCAATTTGCTAATTGGCTAGTAACAACGAGATGCAAAGAGTTACGTATTTTCTTTGCAGCTTAATTTGGTCTCATCATAGACATACGTTCATTTTTGGTCAATTATAAACACTATATAAGTTATCGGTATTGATAAACACCGATACTCAAATTTCCAAGAGAAAGAACCACATTCACACGCAAATGAGGTGGTTTATTTTTTTCCAAAAGGTCCAAAAATCATTTGCAGTTAAAAACAAGGATCCACAAGCTCAATCATACACAAAATGCTGTATTAATACAATACATAGCTCAAAACTCCAAATTTATACACAAAACAATCATCTCAAAAGATCACAAAAAACAAAAGGTGGAACTCACCCCAACAAAGGTTAAAATAGAGAAAAACTATCCAAAAGTCAAAAAGTGAAACATTGAAGGAGGTAAAAAGGATCTCTTTTAAACATCGGTCCATTTGTTTGGGCATTAGTGCTCGATGCATCACTTTGAACATGGTAATCAGTGCCCAGAGTCAACTCAAAAGGACCATCTGCACTAGACCCACCTATGGATGTATCATGTATCTTTCAGTGATATCTGGATCATTGACTGCACAATCATCTCCTCACGATCCAGCAAGTCTCTATATATTCTTGCCCCCGTGATCTACATCAGCTCCTCATCAGTCTCTTGCTTCGACTAATCAATTACTAGATCATCCCAATGCACATCTGCGGTGGTAGCCAGTGGAATCTCTGAAATCTTAGGAGTGTCCAAGTCATCGGTATCCCTTAGGAATGAAGGTCAAGTCAATAAACTTTAGATATTCTACGTCTGTCTTCCAAACTGCTACTTCGGCCTTCGAAGTCGTAACCTCGGAAGTCTTCACTGCCTACTCTAATAGGTTATGACTCTTGTAGTCAAATCATCTATGTAATCCTGGAGAGGGTTAATTTAAGCAAGGGTGACACTCTCAATCATCCATAAGATGGATCTCTCATGTCGGTTCTCCGTCACATTCGCAAAATGGTCTTGCTGAGAAGAGGAAGATGTAACATCTAACAAATTTAATAAAAATCTTAGAAGTCCAAACATTCAATTTTGGAAATAATTAAAATCTCGAAATTTTCTTAAGTTAGAAAAAATTGAGTTTTTGGTTAACTTCAAACAGCCATAACTCCTAGTTGAGGATGCATTAGGTGTAGTTCCAGATATGGTTAAAAGTACCATAGAAAAATCTTTCCAACTCCTCCTAGTTTGCATATTTTCGGTATTGTATGAGTGAGATATTCCCTTTAGAAGTTGGGTTGTTATATTTATGAATTATCCAAATTAGGATTTTTGAGTTCACCCACACACAAAACTTGTTTCAGTTCATTGATTTTTTATTTAATTGAATGATAAAAAATGTTCTTGAGGAACATTAGTGCATTCTTCTTGGTTAGGTTGTTGAACGACTAGAGTTGATTTAATTCGTGCTTATGGTTTTTTTTAGTAAAATCTGTTGAATAATGATGGCCCTAATGACGCTTAGTGATTGGGGAAAGAATCAAGGAAGTTTAGAGGGTTTAGAGATGAAAAACGGAGGACTAAATTCGAGAACACCTATCCGTACGGCGATGGGAAGCCATGCCTCCCATATCCCCATAGGAAAATCTTTATCCGCAGGGACTTGGGGGGACGCACCATCCATAGCACCCCAACTTGGTCGCTTAAGTTTGGGGGTTGGCGCCCTACACCTTTCAGAGCGCCAAGGATACCTGTTCATTCCATTCTTCCCCCATAATTTCGAGATAGTTTCTAAGTGATGTACCTACATTTCATAGTTGATTCCAACACTCTAAGGTATATCTAAGAATCATGAAATCATGTATAAACATGAGATCATGAACCTTGAATACATAATCCAATTCAAAGGAATGTTACCACCTAAGTCAAAGAAGTTAATAGTGAAGTACAAAAGTTAAGAAGTATGTCAAAGTAAGTTCTTAAAATTTTCAAAAGTCTTTAACTAACGTTATAACATTGTTTTAAGAATCAAATTACAATATAATCAAAGAGTAAAGATTTTATTTGATTTGTAAAAAAATTATAAGGTAACTAGTATTCCGTAAGATTTGATTTAAGACTTAAGTTTCAAGTTAAGTAAAGAGCAAAGAGTTGAGTTCATTTCTCAAGAGGTATAAGGGAACTAACTAACACCTTAGAGTTTATAAATTTTTTCACATTTAAGATAATGGTAAACTAAAATTTCCCATAAGAGATTTGAGAAATAAAAAGGAACTTTGATTCCAACAGAGCTTTTAAAGCTAAGTGTTGAGAAATTATATCAGCCTAAAGAAAGAAGTTGTTTTAAGAACATATGAGCTAAGAATATTTTTGGGAGTAGTATTGAGCACATATATGGGGATGAAAGTTCATAATAACTTAAGTTTACATAAATCATGTGACCATCATGGGTATTATGGGGTCGTACATTTTAAATGATCACATAAGTAAAGCTAGTGGATCCACATAGTCAGTTAGCTTCCTATACTGATGATGGCAATGTATAGGATGGGCCTTGGATGCTTGAGGTAAAGTTTTTTATCATATATATAGATATTAAGTGATTTTTGTTGGTTAGATACACTCCCACAATAGAAATTGCATGGTTCTCAAGGGATTCTTCTTAGCATGACTCGGGTCATAAACTTCATTCATGCATTGCATATATAGACTTTGAGAGGAAGCATGCTTTGTTTTTATGATATTATGATTATGATTTCACATTATATTTTATGTAGTTTTCCTTTCTTCATATTGCACCTGTTTTAAATTACTATATAATGAAATAAGTTATCTATATTGAGTTATGTTATCGATGTGTTGAGATGAGCCAAGGTAAGTGTTCCTTCTAATTATGTTTCAAGCATATGTTATTTTAGCAGTCTAACACACATACTCATACATTCAATGAAATGATGTCAGTTTTCCTGCGTTGTATCATGTTGCAAGCGCAAGTAACTAGGATCAGCATTCGGCATATCGCTGATCAAGTGAGCAACTCAGAGTCAGTTGGTGAGCCTCCCTTCATTTCGGAAGACATCTCTATCATTCAAGTTATTGGTTTTTTGAGTGTTCATTTGTTAGGATTACAAGAATCATGTCCCAACATCCCTCTTTTTGTTAGAGGTTTCATAGACAGATAGTGTGAGTTTCTTTAGTCTTTTCATTTCATTTGTAAATGATTAAGACATGATTTGCCATCTTTGTTATGCATTACTTTAAATATATTTTTTCTGTGTTATTTATCTTTTGTTTAAGTATTCTGCTAAGTAATTACTCCATTATAAGGGTCTGGTCAAGGCCAAGAATGGTCTTTGAGTGCCAGTCACGCACAAGGTGTAAAACATGGTATTAGAGCATATAGTTCAAGAGTCCTTGGGAGTCTATGAATTTGTGTAAGTAGAATCCTAGTTATCGTGTGAAGTTAACATATCTATAATTATTAGTCTGCAAAATTTATGATTTTTTTTCATTTTTTCGCATTCCTTTCGTGTGTTATAGTTTTATCTCCAAAAAGTTTCATTCTAATTCATGACTGCACGGGTTTTGAGATAATCATGCCTCCACGAAGATCATTAATAGGTCATCCTATTTGGTGGGATGATGGGGAACAAGTGTTACCTGATGTACATGAAGTTCAATCACAACGATACGTTACTAATGTTGACTTTAGAGAGGAAATTAGGATACTGAGTCAAGGTCTGACTAACCAAGTTGGTCAACAAAGAGGAGTTCGAAAGATAGGGCTGACACTTTGAGTATTCGTGAGTTTTTGAGAATGGATCTCCCAAGTTTTATAGGTTCGAGCACTAATAAGGATCTAGAAAACATCAATATGAAATTGGTAAGGTGTTCGAGGTAATGCATGTTGTTGACATTGAGAGATTTAAGCTAGATTCAAATCAATTGAAGGTTCTTGCTACCACTTGGTTTGATAAGTGTGAAATAGGGTAGGGATGAAGATGCACCTTTTCCGAGTTGGGCATCTTTTGAGGATTCCTTCTTGGGGAGTTTATTTCCCAGAGAACAGAAAGAGGCTAAGGTACGAGAATTCCTCAAACTTCAGCAGGATTCTCAAAGTGTTCATAAATATGGGTGAAGTTCACCCAACTATCCCATTATGCTCCGGGATGGTTAAACACATTAGCAGTAGGATAAGTTTGTTTGTTGCTGGGTTTCGTCATCTACCGAGCAAAGAGTGCCAAGAAGCAATGTTTATTGGGGACATGGACATTTCGGTTAATGATGTATGTGCAACAGGTAGAGGAAGAGAAGCTTAGGGATAGAGAGGAGTTCCAGAACAAGAGGGCCAAGACGAGACTTAAATCTGGCAGCATAAGACTTATGCCAACCTGTCATATTTCAAACAGAAACAAATGAAACTTTCTCTATCATTTGCTAGTGCACTTGCACCCAGAAATAAAGGTGAGTATGCTGGCGAAAATTCACACATCTTTAGTGTTAGACCTGCATTGTCTTAGGGTACTGTGAAACAAGGAGGTGATTGGGCTTCTGCATGTGCTCACTCAAATAAAGTCCCCAAATCAAATCCAAAAAGCTCTCACCTCTCTCAACTTTCTCTCTCTATTAAACCTCCATTGAATAAGCTTTGAATCTTGAAGAAGAAGAACAAATTTACAAGTTTTCTACTAAAATTTGAGGCTAAAGTATTGATTAAGGTATGGTTTCTTTATACATTGGGATTCCTTTCTCCAAGAGTTCCTTTCAAACAGTCTCAAACTTCCCCAATCTACAATTTTTCTCTACATATGGTATTCTTTGTAAAGTGAAATTAGGAATCAATTCGGATGAATTATGGTCAATTAATGTTGTTTAAGTATATAATCATAATTAATTATTGTTATTCACTAAATAGTTCAATGGACCCATGTATTCCCCCAATTTTGATGAAAACCTTGAAATGAAAACGTGAATTGTGAAGATGATGAATATGTTGATTGACTACATTGATATATATTATGTAATTGCTTCTTGAATTTGCCTTAATTATGCATTGGCTATGTGTACTTTGGTAATTTAAGTATGGAGGCAATGAAAGGGAAAGACGGTCTGAAGATTGATTCGTCAACTATTAAATTGTGTATTATGAGTCTCTTAGATTGTGATGCTTCTATGTCTAATGTGTGGTTGTGATGTTGATGGAAACTTTTCAGCATCCTTAACCCTAGCCTATTTAATCGGTTAGGAAGTATTCAAGTATGTTATGGTATGATTATTATATGATTGAAAGTAGTTTCTCATGGTTATAATAAAGTTATGAGTGAAAGGTTTACTCACTTGTATGTGGTTTCTAATGTGAAAGGGTATTTCTCGCATATCAATACCTATGAGCTATTATAATAAAACGTTCACATTGGGGTCTAGAAGAGACTAAAGTGATCTTGTATAATGAGTATGATGATTACTAAACAGAATAAAGGCTTAGCACCAAAAGGGCATGTAAATGAGAGTGAGGTCTCATGTTTAACATGTCCAGCCTCCCAATTGGGTTTCTTCACATTTAGCATGTACGAATTTCTATGATATGTGTTGTATCATGAGATGGAAACCTCCATATTAGTAATTGAAATTTTTTAGCAACAATCTCCTTTACCCTTAACCATGTGCCCACATAGGACTATAACTTAGAATATCCGCCTAGATAGCTATGTAAGATTGGCTACATCTTAGACAAGTGGTAACCCTCTTTTTTCAATGTGCGAGGAAAACACTTGATTCCATGTAGATTACATGGATTCATATTTTTTATCGCACTATCTTCCCTAATGTAATACAGTAAATAAATAATTCAAGCATGTGAATAATGTTTAGGGCTTCTCTTAAAGGTTACTACATATGGTGAGAGAGGGCATTAGACTTCTCTTACTAATTGAACATGTGGGATCCTAAGAGATGGTCTTAGTAGTGTTCTTGTATAAGTTTATATCATGTTATGAATGTCAAATCATATATATGAACTTATGAATCAAGCATGTTATGATAAGCTATGAGATTATGTTGTATTTATGTAATATGTGACTTAATGTGATGCTTAGCTTTGGATAGGGTTATGGGGTTATATTCTTGACATTGCACAAGTATTGCTTTGGTTGCTTATGTGTTGGATTAATATCATGTTGGATTTACTTATAACATTCCATATATGTCCATGTGGAGATATTGAATATAAAGCATGGTTTTCACTAAATTGTGTCTTTTATCATGCATTGATGATTTTATGCAATGCAACCATAATTAGTACATGTATTTTGTATTAACCCATACTTCTTCCCTTTCTCCCCAACATTGTAGGTTCCGACCGTTGAATATATTCTAGGACACTTTGCAAGGATACTTGGACTTTTTCCTCCAAGAAGTGGCGAGTCCTCCAAGTTTGAGTGTGGTGCCTTTGATCTACCCAATTTGTATTGGTACTGTCTATAAGACATTCGTTTCTTAATTATTCTTAAAGACAACATTTTAAGCCCTATGTGGTAATATGTACTTCTGCAAGGGCTATATCAAAATATTGTACTTCATTTAGATGGTTTAATGTGAGACGTTGTTATTAGACTAACTCATTATATGTTGATTATCTTAACTAAATTATAAGACTATGTAGGCTTCATATGTGAGGAGTCTAAGCATACTCCATGTGTATATGCTTAGTATGCGAGAGGTCTATGTCTAGTATCGCTCAATATGTATAAAGTTTCAAATTTTCCGCATTTTTTACCTATGGAATGTAATGATGAATGCTAAGAGGCTAGTCTAAGTTTTCTTCGAGGACAAAGACGCCGATTACATCTTGGGGGTGCTCACCAATCGTGACACAATAACTGACATAGACTTTACTAGCTAGGCATGGAATCCTATGTCTATCCTACTCCGATAGAGGGAGTTCTACATGACAATGGTAGAGCTAGGACACATCCCATGTAGGCACATGGTTAAGAAATATTAAGGGTTTTTTGTTTTCTAATCTCCTCTTCAATAGGGTAACTCCCCAAGAATACTCACTCGGTGCTAGCCTTTTTTTGATAGAGTAATTCGATAAAGGATCATATAAAGAGGTATCATATATTAGTCATAACAAAATAATACTACACCTTAACAAAGAGGGTCTACTAGGGCTGACTTACAATGGTTATAAAGATAGATCAATGACACTGCTAAGGATGGTTATACGCCATTCCGGCCAATGGTTATAAAGATAGATCAATGACACTGCTAAGGATGGTTATACGTCATTCCGGCCAACCAACCCCTAAGTCCATCATTCACACAAGAAGGATACCATTAGAACTTTTAATTTCAAGTATATCATAACCTTATTTCTAGAAGGTTCCACATAAATGACCTTCTTAACTATATTCAAGATCATATTCCATTTCATACATATATATTCATGATAAAGATATTTTATCCTTCTAATTCAAGGGTCATATTCATATCCTGCATGTATCAAGTAAGGGACATATGTCTACCAAAACAAGACACACTTCATTATCATCTTATCACATGTACAATATCATTCATGTAACACATAGGGTAAAATAAATATACTTGCAAGGCACCGTACAAATTCTTGTGGAAACATCATAATAGTTCGTCATAAGACTTATATAGTCAACTAAAAAGATTCACACTCCAACATCAAGTATACTCATATAAGGTATGACTATAGTATATCATGATCACATATTATCACTTGAAATAACAAATACTTTGACTTCACATATACACATAAGTCATATATACCTTCACATTGATTACACATGAAAGATATAACATAACAATATCATAATTCATAATGAAATGCCAAGGAGACCACATTATTCGCAAGTATAGCACATAAATACCGCCGCCATACCTGGATAATACAAAAAATAAAAATAAAAACACCTATACTACATAATATAGAGAATTTTAGGTCAACATACCACCATTCCGATCATAACATCTCCGTTAGCAACTCAATAAAAAAATCAATTTCCCGTTCGGGAGGGATTCCGAGATGATCATTAAGAAAGAGCTCCGAAAATTCACTTACTATGGGGACTAACTCAATAGGTGGATTTTCGAAGTGTAAATCTATGACTCTTATAATGTGATATAGACACCCTTATGAGGTCATATTAAAAGCCTTAAGACAAGAGATGATACGACTTCTAGGAATAGAATTTCCCCCCTTCCACACTAAAATGTGTTCATATGGAAAATTGAACTTAAAAATTATAATTATAATCAATGGAAGTAAAACCGTCATGCAACCAGTCTATGCCCAAAATGACATAAAAATCGATCATATAAAGTTCTACTACTTCAACATGAGTAAGTCAATTGGGCAATATGATAGGAAATTTCTATATACCCTCTTTTCAACCACTGAGTCACCTACCGAGGTAGTTACGATAAAAGGATCATTTAGAATATCGGGCAAGATATCAAACTTTCTAGCTATCGACAGAGTAAAACAAGATAATGTAGCACCTGGATCAAGTAAAGTATATACATCAATCGAGAAGACTTGTAACATACCGGTCACCACAAAGGGAGAACTCTCTTGTTAACCCCTAGAGAGAAGTGCATAAAATAAATTCTTCATTGGAGCATCAATATTAAAACCACTAACTGGATCTTTACCGCTTCCTTTATCACGCCCATTCACATTTAGGAAATCCCTAACCTTGTGGCCACTCTGGTCACACCCAAAGCAATTTTTCGTCAACAAAGGCCATCACCATAATCTCTTTTCACACTTTCCATAAATTGGCTTCTTGTTTGGTGAGCTAGTACCTCTTACCTTTGAGACTTAGGGTTAGACACCATATCATCACGAGACTTGGGAAATTTGTAAAGAACTTGATTAGAAGACCTTTTCGTAAACCCAGGCTTTTCTTGAATGTAAAGCCCACCTTTTAAAAAACCACCATCAGAGGACCTTTCCGTCTTAGTATCTTTACTCTTTCTCTTAACCCTTGTCTTTTCCACTTGTTGAGTATAAACCAAGAGATGAGAAATGTTCATATTGTCATGTATCATAGCCGAACGACATTCTTACTTCATGTCATCTAACACCCCCGTCGTGAAATTGCTCATTTCATCCCAACGATCAGAAACCAAAGAAGGGGCATACTTTGACAATTTAGTGAATTTCACAGAGTAATGAAGCACACTCATACCTCATTGACGGAGGTTGATGAATTCCTTTACTTTGTATTTCCTCTTCAATCTATAAAAGAACCTATCAAGAAAAGCCTTCTTGAACATCTCATAAGCCACAGGTCCACCTCTTAGAAGACTATTGTCTCTCTAATCGACGTACAAAATTTTTGTCACATCGTTAAGTTGGTAAGTGGTTAAATCAGCTTTCTCACTAGTAATCAACCTCGTATCATAAAGAATCTTGGTTTCATCAATGAATTCTTGGGGGTCTTCCTCTAATTTGGACCCATAGAATGTATGGGGATTCATGCTTGTGAAATCCCTAAAAAACGAGGCCATGGTGCCAACATGTTGGTTTCCTTAGGGTACAAACTCCCGGCTATCTTGGGTGGTCATGACTTATGCTTGAGTAGTGACGGCTTGGGCTTGAGCAGTAATGGCTTGTGGCATTTGGATAAAGGCTTCCCCTATGTCCCCATTCGTCAATGGAAGATGATTGACCGGAGCTTGATCATCATTAGCAATTTCTTCATGAGGAGGGACTTCATTGCTTGGGGAGGAAAACCCACATTGGCAATCTCTTCATCAAGTCTTTGAGCGGCTGTTTTTCGAGTATTCATTGCCTATAATCACAATAAAATTAATAGGTGCTAAGAGAACATAGAGTCAGGAATCTTGAGACATGACATTTGATTTCCAAGAAAAAGGAAAATTTCCTAAGCATCTTATATTTTCCTATTCATAATTGTGGCGCGTTTCACAATTTTGAGTAAGAATATACATCGTCGTGGTTAAAGATATTAAACTTCATACTATGATACAAAGTTTGTAGAAATTGGGGACCACTCCATAGAAGTAATCCGTGCCGTCGTCCTCGAAGAGGACTAAGATTAACCTCTTAGCATTCGTTATTACATTTCATAGGTTAAATTGCTTAAAATTTAAGAACTTCACTTCTAAATACCATGAGGTTTACATAGACCTCTCACACACGCATAATATATATATTTGTATCGAGTCTATATAGACCTTTATTATAAGAATATAACTTAGTCTTAACTTTTATTGCTCATACATATATCAAAGATATTAAACATAGTCTTAAAACCGTAAGTCTTATCTCATAACCATCTAAATAAGAATATAACAATTGGGCATAGCCTATACATCAATACGTTAAAAGCCAAATATAGGCTATACAATCTTTAGTTCTCAAATGAAACGAAATTAACATATTGTCTTTAAGACTAATCAATATCCGAAGCTAGAAAATGGAATTGTCCTCGAAGTAATTAGGACATACCAAACTTGGAGAGTGAGAATTCCAAGTCTTCCTTCAAAAGACGTCACAAGCCTCCAATAATCAGAACCTAAAATGTTGGGGAAAACAAACAAATTGGGGTTAGTACATCACTTGTACAAAGTATGAGACCATACGTACACACAACACAAAATCATGCTAAAGAGGGACATTTCACTAAAGTATGTAATTTACATTAAAAAGTCTTATGCACTTTTCAAGTACCCATACCAATCAATAAGACATTTTCATTAAGTCTAGAATATGAAGATCACAATACCAACAATACTATGTCTAGTCAAGCCAACATGGATATCAACATAATTTAGATTATAACCAAGACAACTCTATCATCAAGGTATAATATCAACAAGCATGAATAAGAGTTCATAACATCATAACCAACCAAGACTATTACTCATGAACCTTATTAAGGCCACTAGTGAAATCACTAAGCAAAGCCCTATAACCTTACTCAATTAAGTAAACCCAAAAAGAACCAAGACAATTGTCCATTTTCAATAGAATATCATTAAGAGTACATAGCATCATACTTTAGCAATAAAGATTAAACACATGTTCATAACTGAAAAACTAATCATATATAATCATCAACATATAAGATCATCATATATATATATATCATTTACATTTATAAGAAAATACATATATATAAATATCAATCCAAGACATCCTTCAAGGATAACTACTGCAATGTACAGGTACAGCCCCATACCCTTACTTTGACTAAGCTAAACCCATGAGGTCATCCTGTTAGAGTTCATTCTGTTATTTCATTTTACCTTTTGGGAACATTTTGTCTTAACCGACATAGACCACATGAGATAATGTATAAATACGGAAGGTGGACTACTTTCCAATGGGATTACCAAAACATGAACAGAGCGTCTAGGTGGATCCACTAGCTAGTATTTCTATGGGTGAAATATAGTTCAAGAACTAGGTGATATAGTTGGGACCATCTTTATGCTGCATGCGTTATAGTCTCCAATCTCATGAGCACATTACTGATCCTACCTTTCATATGTTTGAAGGGACACTCCTCACTCTAGTTCACTCGGTGCTAAGCTAGAGTCCTTTTGAAGTGACTTTAATGAATTTATTAATCATCATAGCTTAATGTAGTTTATAGGGTCTATCCCTTTTTTATACATAATCATCATAGATCAATAATAAATGCATTAGTATTTCCCTTTCATCACAATTCATACAAGTGAGGTTAGTAAATTTACATAGTAAAATAATAATAAGGATCATTGGTAAGTTATCACCATCCTTATAATATTTAAATCTTAGCCGAAAACTCACAATCCATAGTTCAAGTCATTTCAATCCAAAATCATACCAACCCTATCGATCATAATATAAGGTATACTTTAATACCACATCATTACGTAATCACAAGTAATCGTAATTGAATTAAAGAATAGATATCACAAGACTTACTCAATCTCCTTCACAATGCTATCATCAAGGTATTACCATCAACCCTCCAATTCAACCCAACAATGGGTACAGTACCATGACACAATAGTATCCAACATAATAATAAGGCCGGTCGAATCATTATAGAAAAATTCATCACTAGTTCATAGCCTAGAATTAGAGAATTAGATCAAGTTCATAATCTACTCACAACCTAGGTTAATTACTCAAGAACTAGAATAACTTGATTAAAATATGTCATAATATACTCACAATTTACTAATCACCTAATTAATTAACTCAGCAAGTCCTAAAACATGCAGATAAAATAGTCCTGAGAGATGATTCTCCGGCCCACGCCTCATTTGTCAATCTACGGTTAAGGGATCATTCGTCCTATTGGTCCGTCATTTTAATCAATGAGTTGTCAAAATGACCCTGTTGAAAAATTGGCTAAGTTTCCATCAATGGTGAACATCGACACCCTGTCGATTGGACCAGGACTCGTCTATGGCCCACTAAGGTAGACCCTCTTTGAAACTTTTATCCACATTAGCAAGGGTCCTCCTCAAGGGCCCTTGGTTGGTCCTTCGGAGTCATACAAAAATATTTAAACTATAAACTTACTCTAATATGTGTTACACACCTTACCAAAAAATTTCATCAATTTTTGAGTCTTAAAACTTAGTCAAATAGGCTAATGCACGCTAGCAACTCTTGAACTAGTTTTCCAATGTCATGAACGTTCCTTTACATTATGATTCTAAAACTTCCAAAATGACTCAAATACATAATAATTGACTTAAAAAAGTTTTACAACTCTTAGACTCTCATTTTAGTCTCTAGATTATGCTTTCGACTTTTGGGGTATTACACTAAAAAATATAAAGGTGACTTTCACACATAGATAATCATGTGTAGGGGTTAAAATTACATGTTCTACTCCCCATGGATCAACCAAAGGGTCCTTAACGAGAAACCCTAAGTTCAACCTAAAAACATAGCAAAAAGTGGTGACCTACGGCCATGACTTATGGCCAGTAGGTCCACTTACGAATACTAAGTCTCCATCAATAGGTCAATATTCAGCCTAGAGAGCCTTTTATCCCATGGACAAGTCTCTAACAAAACCGATGGAACAGAAGGATGCTATATTGGCCCACCTATGGTTCATAAGTGGGTATTCATAAGTCATCAATGCATGTGGTCAAGAGGCACGACCAAGCCAAGTGTGGTTTGTAAATTCCATCCTTGGATAATTCAATAAATGGTCAGTTATTTCATGTATTTTTACGTATTTTATTAGAATTATTAAACAATTCTTAGACATAAACACCTAAATTAAAACTCTGCCATCTCAAATAGTTCTCCCTAGAGCACCGTTGAAACCCAAGGTCATGTTCAAGCTAGAAGAGGAGATTCCATGTTTTTCTTATTCAATTTACGTTGGCTTATAACTATTAGGGTATGTGATCCTTTATCTAGGGAAAGCTTTACCGTAGAGTCAATATCAAAATAACTTTCAAATTTGAGAAGGTGAAAACCCCCAACTCTTACTCAAACTCATGGGTTGTTGCATCAAAATTTAAAATATGATTATGTTTATTGTTTATTGATTATAGTTGGGTTAACAAATTTATGAATTCATGATTTCACTAAATTTCTAATGTTGTCTTATAATGTGAGTTATGATTATGATTGAATATTGTTAGAATTATGATTAGATTGTATTAAATTGTTTATATATATTGTTATCTATACCTAATTATGATGAATTGATGGAGAATTGAGTATTGGTGATCATGGCATGGGTGAAGGCTATGTTGACCTAATTCTCTTGCTATATTGGAATTGTTCTTGTATGGTTTGATCCACTTATGGTGGAGGTGGTTACTTATAGTATATGTATTTTAATCATAGCCTCTTAGGAATTATATAGTAAATTAGAGTATTATTATGATAAGGTATATGCATATGTATAAAGAGAAGGGGTTCATGTGATCTCAAGAAGATCTTGTATAAAGTGTTATGGTATTGTGATCTGAAGTATGATCTCTCTGATTGATCATATTTGTTGTTGATAGAATGTGAAGGGTCTCTCTATGGTGATGTTGTATCTTATTTGATAGACTTAGGTGCTTCTCCTTGATCCATGGAAGTTGTTTAATGTGATATATTTACTTGGTAGACTTAGGTATCCTTTTCTTGAGTAATGAATGAGTGAGTGTCTAGAATCAATAGACCAAAGTAAGGTTCCCTTTCTATGAATAACTAATGCGGCTTCTAGGATGTTTATTGAACCGGTAGACCTAATAATTGTGCCCCTTCATGATGAATGTAGATCCCTAAGTGAATGCAAAACCTGGAAGCGGTAGACCTTATGATGTTGCCTCCTTCTTGTGTTAAATTATAGACTTAGAAATGGTGGGTCGGATTGGTTGAAACCTTTTATAAGAAATTCAATGAGATATCCTTAATGAACCTTGACCGATAGACCAAAGTATGGTGCCCTTATTAGTAGAATTACTATGGACCGGTAGACCCAATATTGGAGCCCTCTCTAGTACATACATGTGATCAAACTACTCTACGGTAACCAAGGTTAGAACCAAGTGGATATGGTTAAAATGGTGTCTCGTCCCGTAGAAAAGTCAATAGTCTAATGAACATATTTGGATATCCCTTAAACCATGTGACAACATAGGTTGTGAATTAGTTCTACCCTTGTCTAGTTGAACACCTTCCACTGTGTGGGGTCTTATTACAATGGATTCCATGTGTAGCTAGGGTGGTCTATGTAGGTTAACACATATTCCCATCATTTGGGATGTGCACTCTATTTATTGATAGGTTATACAACATTATGTATATTATGGGATTCTTATCTATCACCCATTGCATAGTAGGGCTTTTAAAGATGCTAAAGTGAGTTCCCTAAGTCTTTAAATGACTATTAATGTGAAGTTCCATATATGCATGCCTGTACCTTAAATTTTCAAATAATATTAATGTTTACTGAATTGCTTAAGTTTAAAAGGAGCATTCCTCATCTATTGTACTCTTGAGGAACACCCTACGTGTCGATACGAGGTACTATGGTCTGCCCCTCCATGTTACTTTATTGGTAACTTTAGGTGGAGGGTATAAATGATTACATGTCTATTTGACAAGATTAATATTGGTTAAATATTCGTATAGTTGAGCACAGCCTAATCTGTTTGATATTTGTCTTCTATGTATGATGACTTGTAATAATGGTTTTCTTTTTACTTGCCCAAAAATGTCTTCGAAAATGCATGAAAACGTACTCTCAAATTAAATGTCCCTTTTGCACTGTTTTTTGTCATGGTCATCATACTAAGTGCCCAATTATACTAATGCCATCTTGGTTCACATTGGGGTTTTCTATCTTTTTAACCACAAAATTTGGGTTGTGGAACTAGAGGTTCCTTATTAGAGGGAAGTGATTGGATTTTCTTATCACAGTCTTGGTATGTCTTCAGCATTCGAGCATACTTATCTTAGAACCCTTTTAAAATTCATGTAATAGAATCTAGTAGTTTCTTTTAAAAGTAATTAGTGTCTCTATGAGTTTGAGACTATTTCTATATGGTACTGTTCAGCTTAATATCCCGTCATTTTATAAAATAACTTTCCTATCATATGGTTTTGTTTCGAAAGTTTAATTTCTGTTCTAATTTTTATTTTATATGTGATGAATGAATTTAAGGCTTTTACAAGAGCGACCTTTTCGGGGTAGAAATACGTTGTTTTATGACTTGGGGAAAAGCTCATCAGGTGATGAAATCTCCTTCAATATTATCACATCTTGAAATTTCGACAAGTACCTTGTCCATCGGCAGCTCGCGAATGGGTTAGGTTATCATCAAAACTTTATTTTCTACGTTCTTTCAGTTGCGTTTTTTTTTTTTGGATAATTAGTGGTCATGAGCTGTGTTCTCGATCTCAAATATAACCATAAATTAATGATTTTAATATCATAATATTGAACACATAATGCTTTATGTTCCACTAAATCTATTATAATAAAGCCCTAAATGAGTGCAAATCGTGGACTCGTCAACACCCCCAACTTAAACTTTTTATTGTACTCAAATAAAACTCGACCTGAGCAGGTCAAAAAAGATTTCTCAAATAGTGATACACAAGACTCAACCATGAATGCTCAAAATAAATACTATATATGCTCATGCAAGAATCAATTGTGAAATCAAAGATTCATGTTGTGACTCACAATTATTAAATAGTCTCAAGCTTACAAAATTTGCTTCAAATGTAAGTTCAAGGGCCACAAAGTTACTAAGATTCCATCACATAAAGAATGATATTATATTCACATATCATGATTAAACAATTTGTCACGACCCAAAACCGAGCCGCGACTGGCACCCACATTTACCCTCCTATGTGAGCGAACCAACCAATCTAAACCTTATCATTTCACTTAATATCAACATAAAGCAATGCGGAAGACTTAAACTTCATAAATAAAAAAAGACAATTGCAAAAACTTCTAAAATTCAACATCTATTAATATCCCCCCAAAATCTGAAGTCCATCAACCCACAAGAAACATCTATGATCACTTTACTAACTAGAGTATTCTAGAGAAGAAAAACCAAATAAAAGCTAGTCCTGTGCGAAACTTCAAGCATCAAACATGAGGAAGAGATCCAGTCCAAGCTAGAAGAATTATCTCACCTGAAGATCCGTGTGACGAAGACTGGCTGATGACTGCTGTTGAGTCGAAGATGACGGCATCGTTTTGCTTGCATACCCACACAATATAACAAAAAGAAAACATAAAAAGTAGGGGGTGTACAAACCACAAGTACTGAGTAGGGATGTTATCATCGGCCAACTCCAAAATAGAAAACATTATATAATCAAGTAACATCATACAATCAACTAATATCCTTAGCATGCAGCAATTTACAATTACCATTGTCCCCGGTTAACAACACCAGCACAGACTCAAGAGGACTCACGCCTCCTCTCAACCGTTTGGAACATGTTCGTTGATTTTTTGAATATATTAGTAGATTTCAAGATTCATTATTTATTTACTCCGTGTCGGTACTACCCTCCGCTTCCTCATATCTATCTATCCGGTACCGAGAACGTGGCACCCTATGCCATATACTACCTTGTGTGGAACGTGAACCCTCTCCGATCCTATATTCTATCCTGGTACCATGAACGTGGCACCCGCGCGATCCTATACTATCCTGGTGGTCGGAACTTGAACTATGTTCTTCTCCGATCCTCATATTCCTATCCTGGTACCACCGGAACACGTGGGCAAGCAGCACACACCCTATCCATATACTATCTGGTGTCGGAACGTGACACTGCCGATCCTCCTATTCTAATCCTGGTGTCGAAACTGAACGTGACACTCCTCCGATCCTCTATTCTATCCGGTTGGTCCGGAACGTTACACTCCGATCCTCCTATTCTATCCCTGGACTGTACCGGGACGTTGGCACCCGATCCATATACTATCCTGTGTCGAATGTGCACTCCGATTCCTTATATTCTATCCTGGTACCCTGAAGCGTGGCACCGCGTGACACGTCAAAAAATCCCCTCCCACCCCTCTCCATCTACTATCCTTATTTTCTTAACTTTCATCACTCTGATCCTCATATTACTATCCTTTTGGTATGAACGTTAACTTCTCCTATCCTCATCTTCTATCCTGTGTCGGAAGTGACACTCCGCTCCTCATATTCTATCCTGGTACCGGAACGTGGGCAACCGATCCCCTAATCTCACTACTTTCGTTCATTAAGCCTTCTTTATACAAGCCTCATCATTACAGAGTAGATTTAGGGTTTTCTTTCTTCAAGATTTAGATTCATCCAATAGCTTACCATCATGCTTATTAATCACAATCATATATTATATTATATAAGAGCAATCATGCTACACACAATTAAGCAGATAGAAGACTTAATAAACTACCCAACACCTATGTCATTCGCTATTAAGAGTTACTATTACGAATATGTAAAAACCATAACCTAACCTCCACCACTCGAAGAATCGTGATCACGCAAGCAAATTCTCAATTTCTTTTTTTCCTCTTCGTTCCTCTCTCTCTCTAACTCGTTCTCAAGCTCTTTTTCTTTCTGTTTTGCTTTATTCAAAACCCTCTTGTTTTACCCCTAATTATGGCATATAATTAATTTTAAAAGATGTCACTAAATATCCACTAATTAACTTAAGGTTCCCTTTTTTAACCCCCAAGTATTAGACTTATTACCATTAACCTTATTTTATAATTTAAAGCAGGAAATAGTCCCCAAATGCCCCTTAAATTATTAATATCATAACTCCGAACCCCCGCCTGGGACTAATCAGCCGTACGGGCCGTCGGGCTCAAGCGACGTTCCGTCCTGCTGTCCGGTCAGGACTCAATTTCCATCAAAGATTCTGTGACCGGTCCGTCACGCTTGTGAACGTCCGTCCTGCCATTTTCGTCGTGAACGGTCAGAGAGTCGATTTTTAGTACCACCCAATTTCAGAATTTTTCCAAGTGTTTTGCAACGCACCTCCACGACGGTCCGTCCGTGCCGTGACGGCCATCGTGGCCTCCGTCACCTCTGCATTTTTTTTTCCAGAATAAAATTCTGTTGCTCAAACGACTAAACAGGTCGTTACACAATTTGAAGCTTTCCAAAATCAATTCAACCCTCACACTCTCAAATGAACACAATATCAATGAATGTCACCATATGTATGCCTTTATTTCCAAGCAACCATTTTCACCAGCTCCTCAAGATCAAGAGGATCTTTTCGGATACTTGTAATGGGCTAGTGCAAAGGGTGGTTGTAATTCTCTGAATGTATGTGAACAAACAAAACTTTTCTTTCCTTGTTTCTTCAATCGTTTGTAATTCTTTGTCTCACAATCCCACGCTATTATCTTCTTCCTTGACTGTTTAGACAACCCCATTTCCTTTTGTATTTTCACACTATTCTTTATGTCTTAATTTTGTTTCCCTTTTCATTCTTTTTCTCTTTTTTTTTATATGGAGAGGTCCATCTTTCTAAAACCATCGATTAAACAGTAGATGTAACCTCCAAAAACATTTAAGCGAGACTTTAAAAATTTCTTCATACTGATGAGATTTTAACGAAAGGAACTAATATTTTTAATTGGTAAGGGTCCACTAGATGTAGCACCTTCAGTTCTAAAACATTTTAAATTGCAAAATAACAAAAATTTAATTTTTGAGAAATAATGGTTAAGTATGAGTTTTGGATAAATTAAAACTCTCACAACTCCTACTACAATGAATGTTTTTAGGTGTGGTAAACATACTTAGAACATATCTCTTGATTATCTTTTCAACCCGACGAGTTGTTAAATTTTCGAGTTCATATTAGTGATATATGGCCATTTATAGTTAGTATGTTCCAGTTATTGAAAGCTAGACGAAAAATAGTGGGGGTAATTTGGGTAATTATTAAATGCGTGCCCAACAAGATTTATTTAAATTTTAGTAATATTTTAGGGGTATAATCTTATTAGATTTTGTTTTATAATCCTTATACACACCTAGGGTTTTATTTGAGATTTATAAAATATAAAAGAAGAGCAAAGAGGATAAAAGAGGGAAGGATGAAGCTTTCATCATGATTCTGGCGTAATGTCATTGATTTTTCCAATGATTTGATCTCCAAGAGATATGTAAGGTTCCATAGATTTGGTTTATTTAATGCACATGCAAATCATGTTATTTTTAGGGAAATTTTATTCTTGAAGTTAAAAGATTAGAGTTCTTAATGAGTTCTTGATAACTGTTCTTCAAGTTCATTCTAAATCTTGTTGTGCTAGCGTTTTGATGATTTATAGATATGAAATTAAGTAATTTGAGGGTATATTAGATTTAAATATAGTTAAGTAAATAAATCCAAGGGATTGGGGAAGAAACTCTTTGATTCTTGGCGAGTTAGGGTGAGAAAACGAGCAATGAAGTTCGGCAGATTTTCTGTGTTGGGGCCTCATGCATGCCCCTAAAAGAGCGCCCAAAACCGTTTTCTGTACAACAGGGGCTGGATCCCCGTGACACCCATAGACCCACGTTCGCCTGCCCCATCCTGTTTTCCTGCGGTTGCTTCGTTTTAGTTTATTTAAAGTGTACCTTTACTCCCTTTCGATTCTAACTATTCTCAGCTACTTCTTAACACATTAAATAATTCATAACATGATCATAAACTTACATTTATAAATCCAAGTCATGGTATAAATGAGAATTAAGTTTGAGAATTCATTCTAATATTTTAATAAAGTCCCTTTAAGTCCTTTTGTGGTGTCTTCAACAATTTCTATTAACTTGTTTCAACGCTCGATCAAGTGAGTATGAGAATGAAGAGAATGTATTCATGAGTCTACCTTTTCATCATGAGATCCTCAATGTCATGAACAAAAACTATTGAATTCATAATTCACATTCAAGAGAGAGATTTAATAGTAGAGTTCAAGAAAGCTTTTGAGTTCAATTGTGAATCCCTTGAGGTAAACCATTCATTTGAATTAAGTTTCTAGGAATTAAGGAACAGAATGAGAATATTAGTAACATGTGTTCAACCTAGTTACAAAGACGTTTAATTCTATTTTCCCATGCCCATAACTTCCGCATGAATTCCATAAATTAAGTATCATTGAGAGGATTAGTATCTCTATGTTCTAAGTATTGAGTATTGACTTCCTTATTCCTTTTGAGATTATATTTCTAATCATTAGACTATAACATGTTACCCATGAAGTCCTTGATTTGAACTGTTTGTGCCCATAATCAAGGAGGTGCACCATAACTAGGATCTACACCCTTCTTCAAAATTGCTACTTTGGGTTTCAAAGTTGTAAACTCGGAAGTTTTCCCCAGACTACTCTCATGAGTTAGGGATCTTGTAGTCAGCTCGTCAACATAACCCCGGAGAGGGGTAAGTTCAGCAAGGGTTACACTCTCTATAATCCATCAGATGGATCTCTCATGTTGGTTCGTCCTCACATCCTCTAAATAGCCCTGATGCCCTATCTTTAGGATCATCAACTGAGTAATCTTGGCTTGTTAACAGTCGGTAGATGTGAAATCTCACAAATTCAAAATAGCTAGAAAGAAGCTTAAAGTTATAAATAGTCAGTCTTGGAAAGAATTAAAATATGGAAATTTTCCTAATTTAGAAAAAGTTGAGTTTTTGGTAAACAACTAATGGTCATAAATCCTAGCTCAGGATGCATTACATGTAGTTCAAGATTTGGTTGGAAATCCCTTGGAACAATCTTTTCAACTCTGCCTAGTTTGCGTAATTTCAATAGTATTTGAGTGAGATATTCCTTTTAGATATTGGGTTGTTATATCAATGAAATATCCAAATCTGAATTTATAAGGTCTTTTGGTCTTTTCCTTACCCAACCTAATTAATTCATTTTTAGTAATATTATGAGGGTCTAACTGATAGGATTCATTTTACACCTTTCCCCAAAGATTTAGGGGTTTGAGAGAAGAGAAAAGAAGAGGAAAAAAAAGGAGAAAGGAGAAGAGGAAGCAAGAACTTTCAAGATCGTCCAGTTTGGCTTGTGGGATACGTGGGAGGTAATACCGATAAGGTATGTGAGATATTTTATTGTTTGTTCAGTTAATCCAAACACAAAATTTGTTTCGGTTCATTGATTTATTGAGTTGATTGAATGATAAAAAGTGAAGTTCTTGAAGAACATTAGTGAACTCTTCTTGGTTGAGTTGTTGAACGCCTAGCGTTGATTTAATTTATGTTTCCGGGTTGTTTTCGAGTTAAATCTATTAAGTATTTGGGTTATTTTTGAGTTAAATCTATTAAGTATTGATTGTACTAATGATCCTTCGTGTTTTGGGAAAATATTAGGTAAATTTAGAGGGTTCACAGATTGAAAACAGAGGGGAAAAGTCAAGAATGCCTGTCCGTAGGGCCTTGGGTTGTCATTCCTCCCATAGCGCCACGGGAGAATGTCTCTCCCTAGGGACTAGGGGCACCACACCATCCTGAGTTTTACATCACAAACCCTAGAAGTTAGGATCAATTTCGGTTTATAACTGACGTATTTGACCTGTCGAAGGTTTCGTACAAGCCCTTACATATCATTCATCGCATATACATAATAAAAGTAGTGCGAAGTTAAAAATTTTCACAAAACATTTCATAGCGTTTAAAAACACATTCGAATAAAGTCATAGGAAATAGTAAGTCTCAATATCATCAAACTTAAGAAACAAGAATACTTTTGGGACACGACCCATACATAATACTTGTATAAAAATACTTAGTCTATTCCAATACTTTGTAAAGAAACATAAAAGACATCTATATATGTCATCGAGTCAATTGAGGACATACTTCAACTCTAGTTGAATGACGCTATGATCCAAGTCTTTCTTCCCAAATTCTCCTCACCTACCAACAAATATAGAATATAAAAGAAAGAATTAGACAACATATATGTACTAGGTATGACACAAGGCATGAATGAAAAATCATGAAAAACGGACATTTATAGATATAGCAGCTTTTCCATCATAATCCTGTTATAATCATGAAGAACAAGAACACATTTTAACAAACTTATAAACACATAAGAAATCCACTTAGAACATTTATCACATTTTTTTTAAGAAACACTTTAAATGAACTCAACCACTATAAAATGAATTCCTTCACTGTCAAGTGAAGGGGCCTACTTATTCCTTAGACACTTTCTAACATGGATACTCATTCCCCAATAGAAGTACTCCTAATTACTACCTAATAACCACAAGGACGAGGGAGAATTCCATACAACTCCCGAAGCATAACATAATAACCCTCAAGGATAATTATAATAAGGACACTAGGGACATTACAAGATTCAAACACATCAACATATCGATAATGTGACATTTCTTACAAGGGCTATTCAAACAATACTGGACTTAATAAATCAAGAGTAAAATCAATGCTAACCTCTCAAGACTACCTTAACTAAAATATAAGATTTCCTAAGTTAGATCATGTCAACATAAGCAACCATTAACTAACTAGGAGTAATTGTAGATCTCTTTTAGGTCAATATACGAAAATGGACATTTCTTTGCCCCGTCACACCTTAACTAGAAAACTCTTAATACTTAGATAAGTACTTATTAGATTTATTAAAAATTTTTATTAAACTTCAGTCATTAATTTCATTAGTTCATTTAGAGAACATCAACACATAAAGGACATTCAAGTAATGCTCTTGGACAAGAACCTAGGAACACCAACTCAACACCTTTAAAACTTATGAGGCATGCCTAGATTGCAACCCCTACACCGCATAAAAATAAACTTCAATAGAACTTCTGTAATGCTAACATATATTTTCCATACAATAAGAATAAGAAAATAAACGACATATAGCATGATAGAAAAAAGCATGAATCCGAAGTTCTAAGCTATATTCAATGTCGAGTGTTCTTACTTACAAATGTAGAAATATGTAACGAACCTGTCTAGTCGTTTTGAGCAACAGATTTTATTCTGAAACAAAACTGGCAGAGGTGAGGAGGGCCACGACGGGACCGTTCCTGGCAACACGGACCCATCGTGGATTGTCTTTTCAAAAAAACAACACTTAGAAAATCTAGATTGGGTTACTGGAAAATCGACTTCTGAACGTCGTGACGATGGCAGGACGGACCGTCGCAGAGGCGCGACGGCCCGTCACAGGCAATCACTTAAAACAAGTCACGTGGGGCACGACGGACAGCAGGACGGACCGTAGCAGGCGCGGACGGCCCGTCACGGGAATACTCAATCCCAGTTAGCGGCGATTTCTTAACACGGTTTAAGGGACGTTTTTGACATTCCTGCTTTAATTATAAGTTAGAGGGTTAATGTTTATAAGTCTAATTACTTGGGGGGTAAAAGAGAGTAACCTTACGTTAAATTAGGGGTTATTATTGCAATCTTATTCTTAATTATATATTAAATTAGGTAAAGAAAGAGGGTTTGAATAAGAAAAATAGAAAGAACAGAAAAGAGAGAGCGGAGAATCGATCAAGAGAGGAGACGAAGAGGATAGCAAGGATTTGGAGAAGATAGCTTGTTGATTCATTCTTCGGTGGAGGGAGGTATGGTTTAATTACGATATTCGTATGAAACTCTTAATAGTGAAATATTATGTGTTGATAATAGTGTAAAACCTGCTATGTGCTTAAGTTGTATGCTTGCATGATTATGATTTACAAAATTGTGATGAAATTAACAAACGCATGATGAAGTTTATTGAAATCCCAAAGCTTTGGAAGAGAACCCTAATTACTTGATAATATTATATCATGCGAATGATGATGCCCTTAGTATGAAGAAGGCTTGATAAATCTCTATTTAATGAGAAGCAGATGATGACTAGGTTAAAAGAAGGCTTGATGATTAGGGGGATCGGTGTCAGGTCCGACACCAGGATTAGATTATGGATCGGGTTGACAAGTTCGAGGTACCAGGATTAGGAATATGCGGATCGGAGGTCACGGTTCGGACACCAGGATAGAATTATGGATCGGGTGCCAACGTTCCGGTACCAGGATAGAATATGAGGATCGGAGTGTCAGTTCGACACCAGGATTTAGAATTATGGATCGGGTGCCAACGTCCGGTAACAGGATAGAATATGAGATCGGAGTGGCACGTGCCCGACACCAGGATTAGAATATTGAGGAATCGGTGGGGGTGCGCCACGTTCCGGTACCAGGGGATTTAGAATATGAGGATCGGAAGTGTCACGCCGGCACCAGGATAGAAAATAGAGAGGATCGGAGGTAGGGTCACGTAGCACAAGAGGAAGAAAGCTAAGACTCTTGAAAAGATAGGGAATATACTCAACTCTAATGAACGTAATTCCCAAATAAGTATGGTATTGAGCTTGAGTCCTCATGTGTGAAACCTCGGTTGGAGTTATGGATGAATTCCTGTTGGTATTGCTACATGTTGAGTATTGTAGTTGATTACATTATTATTGATATATACGGTTCCCTATTTTGAGTTGGCCGATGAATCTACTCAGTACGTTGTGGTTGTATGACCACTACTTTCAGTTTTCCCTCTTGTATTGTGTAATGCAGCAAACGTCTTGTCAATTCACTCAACAGCCAGATCTAGCCAGTCTTCCCTTCATCGGAAATTCAGGGGGGTGAGCTAATGCGGTCTCCGCTTGGACTGGGTCTCTTCTTCAAGTATTGATGCCTTGAAATTCCGGCATGACTAGCTTTTTTTCGTTATTTTAGACAATCCCCCCCAGAACTACTCCTTAGTTTGAGTAGTTTGAGATAGAGGTTCTTGTGCTGATGACTTCCAGATTTTGGGGATAATAATATAGTATTGTGAATTGTTTTCTATTAATGAGTTAAGTCTCGGCAGTATTTTATGTTGATATATCTTGGAAATGTTAGGTTAGATGGGTTGGTCGCTCACATAGGAGGGTAAATGTGGGTGGGGGCCAGTCGCGTCCTGATTTGGGTCGTGGACAACTTGGATCAGGAGCATTAGGTCATTTGGTCTATCACACAGAAACAGGTCTAGTAGAGTCGTAAGGAACGGTTTAGGGACGGCCCTTTAACTGTCCTTTGAGAGGCTATAAGACTTAGGAAAATTTAACTCTTTATGCTTATTTAGTCTACTACATTGAGTCCAATTGGTATCTGGGAGATACCGAATTGGTTCTGACCATCGGCACTCTACTTTCGCAGATTGGTTAGAACGAGAGGCAACAAAAGGCACCAGCAGCAAACAAACCGCCAGCAGAAGAAACGACTGAGCAGCATTGGGGCTTGTAGCTCGAGGGAAGAGCAAGAAGCAACGGACAGAGGACGTGGGGAAAGATGGGGGAGCGATCGTGGGAGGACGGTCCTCTAGAGGAAGAGGACAAGCACTGCAAATTGATACTAGGGCGGTGAATTCATCCACCGACCTTTCCCTTAATTCTTCCTCACCACTTCCCCCTCGAGTCGTAGGTCTTTTTCTCTCAACCTACGCTCTCTCCCTCGTTCTCCCTCCCCACTCCTCTTCCTATGCTTATTTGAATTTTCCGCACGTTTCTACCTTTTCTATACTCAGACCTGCCTCTTTTTACAACCTCTTCCGTCGGCACCTCTCTTCTTTTTGCTCCTCTACATAACTCGGCACATTTCACACTGCGCTGGGTTCCTGCAGGCACTCCTTCTCATGTTTCCCTCTGTACCACCCTTCCGTGTTCTAAGTTCGCAATGCTCCATTGTGCGCCTGGGGTTCGTTGCCCATTAGCGCCGAACCATTTTCCCATCATTCTTGTAAAGATTCTCCCCTCTTCCTCCCATCTTCCGAGGAGGTGAGAAGAGAGGGGGAGGAAGGGAGGAAGGGGAGAATGGACCAAGGGCCAGAATGAGGAAATGCCCACCCCAACCTACCCCAGAGATTGATCAACAAGTACTGCTTATCTTAGTGGGTTAATCCGATCAGGGTCAGGCACCTCCAGTGGTTCTACACAAACACCTCCGGTTCAGAGGTACGACATGCGGCTACTATTGCTCCCCGCATGGAGCATCACTGGGAATAGGCAAACAGTTCCACGTATGACCTACGGGGCCTATTATGACAAAGGATCAGCAGAACTTTTCAGTAAGTTCTTGCAATGTTGAACCTACCAGGTATTTAAGGCCGCACGCACACCGAAGAATCAGGGATTCCTACGATTTTCTCGGTTGATTGTCATGAGCTACTACAAAGAGGGTATATAGAACGGTTTTGGCGTTGAGTTTGTGAGCTATCAGTTTAAAGGAACGCCAAAATGTCGGTGGCGGTACACATGTTGGAGTGTCAACCAACGAGGCACCACCACCTATGACTGGGATCATTCTCTACTCTGTTATGGAGAAAGGTATATCCCCAGGATTGAGAGATAGAAAAAGGGACGAGTTCTTGAGTTAGAGCAAGGGAGGATGACAGTTTAACGCGTATGAGGCTAAATTTCGCGCCTATCCAGATACGACACCCACCTTTGTTTAGTCCACAAGAAGGATTCGCGTTTTGGAAGGGGTTGAGGTCAGAGGTGGGATTTCAGCCTTACAGGGTAGCGGGTACGGCAACATCTTCCAGAGGGTGGTGTGGACTTTGTGATAGAGGTGGGAAGGAGTGAAGCCCAGACGACTTCACCCCGACTCGACATCCCAGAAAAGGTTTCGAAGGGGAGGCGAGTTTACTGGTTCTCACTCTAGGGACAGAGCTCCGGAGGTTACTAAGCTAGACCCAATCAGTCTCACTACAGAAGTAGTGGGGGGGGGGTCCACCTCAGAACGGTTCAAACACTACTCCCGAGAGACATATGCAATGAAACCCCGAGAGTGTTATGGATGTGGGGGAGGGGTTGGCACATCAAGAGGTATTGTCCAAACAGAGTTACAGGAAACCCACTAGCTCGAGCGTAGAGGTTGGTCATGGTTAGGAGGCCGCTTTTCTGGGGACGTGGTGGTCGAGTAATGGTGGTCATCACAACGGAGAGAGGTGATGGGCAAAATGGAGCCACTACACGCGTAACATTTGGTAGGGGAATGACAGCAAACGATAGGGCCCCTTGTTACGCTTTCCCTGGGAGATCTGAAGCGGAGGCGTGGATGCCTGTTATCAAGGTAATCTTTCGGTTTGCTGATTGCAGGGCATAGTATATTTGACCTTGGCTCCGTTTTCTATGTATCTTGTCATTTGCTAATGGTTTAAAATTGCATTGTGAGGACTCTTGACATGCCTATCGTTGTTTTACACCGTGGGTGAGTCTGTGGTAGTTGAAATGAAAAAGGTCATAGGTCTTGTTTGGTGAAACTTTGTGGGGGCAAACTTATGTAGATTGGTTATTTTAGAAACGGAGACTTTGTGACATTAGGGGTAGGACTTGGCTTTCTCAAATTTTGAGATATTGGGGATTGTAATGCAAAAAACTGTGACATTGGCCAAGCCTGGGACAGATCCGTTAGTGTGGGAAGGTGACTACCAATTCAAACCCGGTGCGTATCACTATTCTTTGTGCCTAAGAAAATGGTTAGTAAAGGGGTGTTTTTAGCTTTTGGCCACATCTCAAGGATGACACTTACCCAAGTACCTTCGAATTGAGTCGGTTCGGTGGGGTCCGTTGAGTTTACTGGAATTGTATTCCCTGCAGATCTTCACTGTGTATGCACCCGATACCGACGGAAGATCTGGAATTAGGCGTAAACTCGATCGTTCGGAACACCAAAGGAATTGCAATAAGCACGCCCCATTTCTATAACCCCGTATATAGAATGGCTCCCGCGGAGTTAAGAGAGTTAAGGCTCAATTCAAGAGTTTTTTAAGAAAGGGCTTCACTAGAGACAAGGGAATCGTCTTGGCGTGTGCTGCCTCGTTTTGTTTGTGGTGAAGACGAAGGAGGGAAGCTTTCGGCGGTGCATAGACTAACGACAGTTGACAGGTTTCCAGACGGTAACTAGTAAGAACCAGTTCCTCTTCTGCATTGATGATTCTTCGATCAATACACAGGTGCTTGTGTCTTATCTAAGATGACTTGAGATCCGGTTATCCACAATTGAAAATTACGGGCAGCAAAGGATTGTGCCAAACGACGGCTTTTTAGAACCCGGTATGGAATTACGAAATTTTGTTAGTGGAGTGATTGTCTCTTTGTCTTACGAATGCCCACTTGATGCGTTCATGAGCTTGATGAACGGGATATTTAAGCCGTATTTAGACCTCTATGTGATCGTATTTATAGATGATAGACTGCGTATTACTCAAGAGTGATGTAAGTACGTAAGGAACATGAGGAGCACATTTGCGAGCATGGTATTGGAAACGTTAGGGGCGCAACGACCACTAAAGAAACACCACGACCGCTTTAAGCCACCACACAGTCTCTAAGGTGGGAGCCCGAGCATGACCGTATGAGAACTAGACACTCCAGAATTACACAAGTAGATCTTAAAAAAACTGTGAAGGCACGTGGTTTCTAAAGATGGAGGATACGGGAGTCTAACGTAATAATCACACATACTTCTAAAATGAGCAATACACGCAAAAGTAGTGAGAACGGGGTAAAGACCTACTGAAAGTGGTCCAAGAACCGAAGAGAAGATACAGGAGTTTTGTGGGGTTAGCTAGTACTACCGCCGCTTTTCCAAAGGATTCTCTTCTATTGCTTCCCACTGACGAACTTTGACTAAGCAAACATGTTCCATTTGTATGGTCGGATGAGGTGAGAAGACGCTTTCAAAAGCTCAAGACCTATTGTTGACCTACTGCACCCAATTTCACCTTGCCGGGGGTAGAGGGTTAAGAAATTATTTTTATGTGATGCATCCTATTCGGGTTTGGGTGCTGTGCGAATGCAAGAGCAAGACGTGATTGTTAGCATCAAAGACAATTAAAAGTGCGATGAACTAAACTATCCAAACTATGACTTGGAATTGGCCCGCGGTAGTGTTTGAATTGAAGCAATGGAGGGACACTATTTATATGGGGTTAAGTGTGAGTCTATACGGATCATCGTAGTCTACAGTTATGTCTTCACTCAGAGAGATTTGAATTTGAGGACAGAGGAGATGGATGGACTAATGAAGGACTACGGACATCATATTTGTATAATCCGGGGAAGGGAATGTATTTGTGGCAGGATGCCTGATAGAAAGGGGGAAGCATTGGGGAAGTCTAGATCATGTGCAAAGCTCTAACCCCATTGGCTAGAGAGGTTCAGACTCGGTTAACGACTTGATGAGGTTGGAAATAAAACAGGAAGGCGAGGATGTGGCGGAGTGTGGAGTCAAGATCTTCTTTCTTGACACGATTAAGGGAAAACAGTTGATGATGAAACTACGGCGAATCCGAGATTAATAGTGTGCGAGGAGAGGCTTAAAGAATAGCAAACAATCGACGGGAAGGTGGGGTGAGGATTAAGGGGAAGGGTATGTGTACACCGCATTGAGGATTTGATCAACATATTATGGCAGAAGATCATGAGTGCAAGGTATTCTATACATCGAGTTGGTGCCAACCAGATCGTATCGACGACAACCTAAAACACACTTTTGGTGGAGAGATGAAGCAGCACAATATTGGTGGACTTATTGCCAAGTGTCCAAAACTGGCAACACAAGTGAATTGAACACAAAGGCCGGAGGAACACTTCAAAGAATGCCCCATTCCGGAGTGGAAGTGGGAGAGGAGAGAATTGCAATGGCTTTGTGGTTGGTCTCCAAAGACATGGGCAAGTTCGACTCACTTTGGGGTGTGATTGTGGACAGATGTAAATAAGGTCTACTCATTTATTCCGGTTAAGGTGACTTACAAGCAGGAGAAGTTAGCAAAACTTTTACATATCAGAAGTTGTTCGATGCATGGGGTTACCACTTCCATTATATCAGATAGGGGGGGAAGGGTACGCAGTTTCATTCTAAGTTTTGGATAAACATTGCTGCAGAATTGGGGTACTAGGCTGTTGGACCTAGTACCGCGGTACATCCTCAGACGTGGTCAGTAGTCTGAAGCGAAAAGAGGTGCAAGTGTTGGAGGACATGTTCGCGCATGCGTGATAGAGTGTGGTGGCCATTGGGATAATTTCTTACCTTTGGCAGAGTTGTTCGTACAATAATAGCTACCAATCCAGTATTGATATGGCCCATTTTGAAGCATGTCTGGGGAGGAGGGTGTTTGGTAGTATCTCCCATTGGTTGGTTGATGCATTCAAGGTTAGACTTGGGGTGGTACCGACTCTTTCGGGATGGTTAGAAAGGTTGAAGGGAATCAAGCAAAAGCTTCTGCGGAGCGGAAAGGCGACAAAAGGAGTATGCAGACGGAAGGTTAGAGGACTGAGTTCAAGGAAAGGAGAACAAGTCTTGTTGAAGTTTCACCCATGAAAGGGTTGATGAGGGGGTGAGATTCAAACCCATCATCACAATATACAATGATATAAGATAATAAACATATGATGTTCATCATTTAGGACAGCCTACTTACAATTCTAACATGCTTCTTATTATAATTCAATAGCCTAAATCAAACTATACAAAAATTATACCATTGAGACATGATCAAATCACCATAAAATAGTCAAAACAAGGATGCATGTTTTCATAGGAATATCGATTAAAATCATTAAGTTGACCTAATTCATTAATAAATCATTCGATTCAAATACGTATTATCCAAGAACTCATGGCTAGATATCAAAAAAGGCAATTCATCTTTGAGAAGTCTTGAAAATCAATTTGAAAATGTATCCTTGAATAAGAAGATTCAAGGATGAAAACCATACATTAATGAAGGTTGTTACACGAAATTGAATGATACTTCATGGAGAAATCAAGCTCTAAGCCCTAACACCTTTCAAGCTTCATGGTGTTTTAGAGAGTTCTTCTTTGGGTTTGGGTTTTGATTTTGAATAATTACTGATTAGGTTCTAGACTTAAGAAATACTTAAAATACCCATAACATCCTTAAATAAATATAAAACGTTTTTTAGAACATCAGGTGAATTTCACAAATTGCCCAAGGCTTGGCCAAACAACCTGCAAAAAAAAACTGCAGGTGCTAATCGACGGTTCCCAATGACTCCTGGTAGACTCACCTTGGACAAACATGATGGTCCGTGGTTTGGTAAGAGACTCACCAAATGGGATCTTAAGCTCCAAGAATGAATTTCAACCCACTCCTCCATCGACAGGGCGTCGACTGACTTTCTGCGTGTTGTTGTTCGTTATTTGAGACTGTTTTTGAAATTTCATCTTACAAGTAGGATCCTCCACAAGGACTCTTAAGTTTGTTCTTGGGGAATCATGCTTTGACGTTTCCAAACCAAAAATACTATAATCAAAGTTAAGGACGGTCTCACATAAATTTCAAACCAACCGAACACATAAAATATGCAAAGGTCTAAAATACAAGCACGTTTCAAGACAAACCTTACGAACGTCGTACGTTTGATCTCCAAACATCACCAAACTTTAGATATTGTCTCAAACATAATTATAAACCAATTTGGACTTTAACCCCTAGTGAAACACATGGTAGGATGTATCTTCACCTAAGTCATTTAGAGTGTTACAAGAACCCACCTAAGAAGTATCGCCAGGGCGAAACCGTTGTTTCAAATGCGTAAAAAAGGTCACTTCATTAAAGAGTTCCAATAAACATACAATGAAATGGACCTTAGGAGAAACAAACCACCTATATACTATCCACGGTTGTAAAGAACAATCGTATTCGCCAGATGCTATCAATGGTATGATTCAAGTTTTTGGACTTAGTGTTTATGCTTTTCTAGACCCAGGGGGTGAGTTTATATTTTTTAACTCCATATGTTGCAATGAATTTTTATTTATCTTGAGCACTTAGTGAATCATTTAGTGTTTCCACATGTTGGTAGTCTATTCTAGCAAAAAGAGTCAATCGTGATTATCCAGTTTTCCTCAATACAAGAGTACCGCAGTTGATTTAATTGAGTTAGACATAGTACAATTTGATGTCGTTCTTTGTCGGATTGACTTCATGGATATACGCCTTATTTGATTGTACTACTCGAGTAGTTATTTTTAGTTTCCAAATGAACTATTCATAGGGAGGAAAGCCGTTAAGCCTGTGTAAGGGTCATTTCATTTGTTACCTTAAGGCAACAAAATTAGTGTCAAAGGTGTGGTCTATCACTTGTCCAAGTTAATGAATCTAGTGTCGATATAAATCCTATTTAGTATTTAAGTTTCAGTATTAACAGAGTTTCCAGAAGTCTTTCTTGATGGCCTACTCGTAGCCTCTCTTGAGAGAGAATTTTATGAACACAAAAGAAAATACAATGAACTAGAGCCTTACTGTGTTTTATGAGTTTAATAAATAGTAATAAGGTTATAAACATCTTGTAATATTTGTATAAAGATGTTTGAAGTCAAACATCAAAGGACAACCAAGATATCCGAAAACAAACCTTTTGTGTGCTTGTATATCCTAGTATGTTTGCTTGTTTTTATGTTTTCTTGGAGTATAAATCAGTGAGGTGCCTTAATGTCTTAATAATCATGTTTAGGGTCAAAAATTCCATGTATGACTCCCCAAGGACCAACCTAAGGGTCCTTGAGGAGGACCCCAAACATTGGGACAAGAAGTTTCCAAGGAAGCTTGTGGGCAACTTAGTAGGAATGGCTCCGCGTCGCCAACCTGATCAACCTAGGATAAGAATCGTCTCCGCATCGCAAGAGACCATCAAGACCCTACTATCCCAAAATTAATTTTCATAAACTTCAGATACACCTCCACGACTCGAAGTGTACGTTGCGCGAAAACACTAGAAAAAGTCAATTTAGACTAATTAAAAAGTCCAACTAGTGTTGGCAGTATTTTGGGAATTTTTTTATGAATGGTTACTATGCCTATTTTAAGGTATCAAATCATAGAAACCCCACATTAGATTTTATTCTTCAAATTAAACCCTTCTTTCCCGAATATATTCTTTCTAAACTTCATTGGAGGCCAAGCTCGTGCTCAAGGTAGGAGATGGGTTTCAACTGATTTCACATTCAGTTTATGGTTCTTAAATAAATAAGGTATGATAACACTTGATACTTGGATAAATTTTTGATTCACAGAGTTATAAAATATTTTGTTATAGTTTCGATGATCAAATTTCCCAATTTTAATCTAAGCATTGATTCCTTGTCAAATGATTTTTTAAGTAATTATAGTAATGATAAATGTTGAGTTTGTGTTTTTATGATGATTTCCTAAGGAATAAAAACACCCACGATCCCCTAATTCTCAAAATTGGCCTATGTGTGGTTCTTTGTGAACATGATTTATGTTAATAAATGTAATAAATTGGATTGTATTTTAGATTTATTGTTATATATTTCTATTAAATACGAATTGTTGAAGATGGATATCTGATGATCAGGATGGATATTTAGTAAGTTGACCTAACTTCTAGTCTATAGTATGGGAATTGTTTTTGTATAGGTTGGTCCACTTATGGTGAAGGTGTTTACTTGTTATCTATCTATACAGTTTTAATCAGGAATTAAGGGAATTAGATGTGAAGTGATTTTTTATTGGGATTATCAAAGTATTAAGGTGTGTCATGAAGGTTTATATGTAGTCCTCAATGTTAGTATCCTGATTAAGTTGAACTTATAATGTGAAGTATAATGTGAATGATTAATGTTAGGGATAAGGTGTGGTCTACATGATTTATTAGGTTAAGTACTATCGTGGAAGACTCCTACGATAAAATGTAGGTGTGTGGTCTATAATCCAAATGCTCTATATGTGAGGTTTTCATGACTTGGGGGATATTGTACATTGTAGTGATCCTTTGAAGGGAGGTTTTCTCAGTAACAATGTTGTTATTATATGATCATGATGACCAACATGAGCACACACACACACCATGCATCACTATGATTATGATATGTTTATGGTGTTAATTGAAAGGATAATTCTCATATGCACCTTTATGTCTTATTATGCATGAAAAGTATGTGACTGTGAAGTATGAACATGGTGTTGTCCAAAGGTGATTATGTGAAGGCTTGTAACATATGGAAACACACACACATGAATGTATGAATTAAGAGGTAATGATAATGTAGTTAAAGGGTCTCTTGAAAGGTTTCCTAAATTGTACTCTAAACTAAACTATGTTATGGATGTTTTAATTATGCATAAGGAAATTCTAACATGATTCTGATTTGATGAAAGGATACTCTCACAAATAACCTATGATCTATGTAAATGTTATACAAGGGGTTAATCTCCAGGCCTATATTATGATCCAATGTTTAAGAAGAAACATAAAGGATCTTTAAAAATAGAACTTACCTTAGCAAAGACTAACATGACAATGAAACGTGTTCCTTAAAAAGGAAGGGAGGTCACTGGATGTTCTTAGGAGGTGGGGAATTACAATGCGAATTAGCTGTGGGTCTACCTAGATGCTATATGAATATATATTACCTACCTTGCAAGTAGGAAACCCTACTTTTTTGTGTGAGGATTGACACTGGATTCGATGTTTAGATCACATGGTCTATGTGGTTATGGCGGAGTTCCTCAATGTTAAATGAATAAACAAAACGAAAAAGATTAACGCTAACTAAGACTAACTAAGAGACACTACTTAGTGTGGGTTAAGGGAATAGNGAATTTACCTAGAGATTTCACAAGTAGGTCTTAAAGGAAATTCTAAGGGTACTTCTTTATGAATATGTATATATATCTTATGCATGACATTCTACTATTAACATACTTGTTATAACGAATATGCATGGGGTTGGTCGTATTGATTATACTTAATGATAGTCTCACTTAGTATGCATGGTGTTGGTTATACTTGTCATGATGATGTATGAAGTAAAAGGCAATTCTTTTGACTCCTTGTTAGTATACTTGGTATGTGTGAGGTTATGAGGCTTCATATATACATCGCACTAGTAGAGTTAGCTGGGGTTATGAGTAAGGTCTTGTGAGGAATTGACGAAATGAGCTCTATATATGCAATGTAGACAACGGTTTCATTATGGTAGTATTTATAGTATGGACTTATATGTTTTCTTGAGATATGCATAAAGACTAAATGGATTATGACCATAATGTAATAAATTAATAAGTTCTTATATGAGGTCTATGTGGTATGTTGGTCTTATGTCTAATGTTAAATGCATTTGTTGTATCTTATTGAATTTGATGTGCCTAGCCTAAGGTGACTTCATAGGGACACTTGGTGTGAATAGTATTATTGGATGCTACTTTCGCATTGCACTAGTGTGACTTGGGCTTCCATTAGGTGATAGTCCTGATGTGAAAGTTATGTTTTATGATATGCTATGTCCTTATGAAAGCATGTGGTTGAATTGGCGAAGGAGGTATGAATGTTCACCCTTGGTGACTTTAAGGTGATACTTTGGTAAGATTCGTGAATGTGACACTATTCATGCATTGCACTAAGCATTAATAAAGTGTTGCTCAAGGTAGAGAGTTAAGGTAAAAAAGGAAAGGTGATGTATTGGATTTATTGAATGTTTCTTAAAATATGATAAATTTTTTTATGTGTTTTTGTGAATGGTATTCATATCTAATACGATGTATGTGAACTATATTGTGCTTATTGTATTAAAGACTTATGATGTTTTACAATAAAGACATATGCATGGTTTCCAACTAAATGTCCTATTTAAAAGCATGTTTTCACATGGTCATCATACTTAGTGCATTATTGTAATAATACCATTCTTATTAATTTTTTTTTACACCAAGGGTAGGTGGTGATGGCTAAAGGATCTGTCATAAAATGAAGAGCTTCGATTACTACTCCCAAGTTAAAATGTGTCCTTAATGAGTCAAAGACCTTCACGTCAAGAGTTTAAATTAAGTTCATGTAATCGTATAGAAATATTCTTCGTATTATTAAGGGTTGTTTCCCTATTCTATATAATTTGTATCTAAGATGAAAGACGAGACTTATTGCCTTAACTATGTACTAATGGTTTATAAATAAAGTGAATTTTTACTATTGTGTTATATTATGAAAAAAGTTTTAATTAGGCACTAATTTTATGATGATGCGATGAATGAAAGTTAAGGGCTTGCATAAGACCTCCAAGAGGTCAAGTATGTAGTGTTAATTCTAAGGGGTACTTCCCGTTCGTGACAGATAAATAACATCGACATAGACATCATTGTAGATACTCGTTCTATATTTTTCTCCATGCATAATGGCACCAGCAGAGTTGAAAGTTCATGAGTAGAATTTTCCAAAACATGACTTAGAGTTGGTTATTGTAGTATTTTCTTCGAAAGATGATGCCATTATCTTTATGGTATTCATGTTTTAGTGGTCACCAATAACAAGAATATTTGGCATGTGTTTAGTTAGTAAGATCGTAATCTCAAGCAAAGAAGGTTGTATATGGGTAGTACCACCCAATTTGAGGAAAATAAGAAAGAGTTATCAAAGGAGGTGCATAGATTTGCCTAATTAGGAGTTCGATTAATTAATTCCACATAAGAAGGAGAAGTGGTGATGAATTGGTCTCAATCATCAGTAGTTTCAGAAGTAAAAGGCAGGCAAGAGTAAGACCCAATCTAGCTTGAATTAAAGTCAAATGTTCATAAGAAAAAAGTGATGGATTTTGAACAAGGGTGGAGATGATGTATTGAGATATCAAGGTGTTGTGTGTACAATGGTAGATGATTAAATTAGTTAATTTTTACCCATGAACTGTGTTATGAGATTTGGTAAGATGGGAAATCAGTTTGTAGAGAAACTACTTGTGAAGCTAAAAATGATAGGATGAAGAGATACCCACATCTCTCTGAATCATGAGAAGTTCTCAATTGAGGTATTAATTGTTTTCTTGGCATTGATATTAAGTGGGCATTTTGTATTTATATTTTGTTGTTGGGTGTTTAAGTTGAATCTAAGATGTTACACCATAAGCATAGTAAGAATTAATCTCAATCAAGGATTAATGTTCCCAAGTGGTAGATATTGTAACATCTCACAAGTTAAAATAGCTAGGAAGAAGCTTAGAAGTTGAAATTGTCAGTTCTGGAAAGAATCAAAATCTGGAAATTTTCTTCAGTGAGGAAAAAGTGAGTTTTTGGTCGAAATCACTGATCATGACTATTTAAGTTTAGTACTATATATGGTTTGAAGTACCTTGGAACAATCTTTCCAAATCCGCCAAGTTTGTGCAATTTCGATATCGTATGAGTAAGATATGCCCTTTAGAAGTTGGGCTATCAGATTAAGGAAATGTCCAAATCCGGGATTTGAAAGCATGTTTTGGTATTTTTGGCCCCAAACCTAATTAATACGATTTTGGTAATATTCTTAGGGTCTGAACTGATAGGATTCAGTTTATATTTTTATCAAAAGAGTTTAGGGTTGAGAGAAGAGAAAAGAAGAGGAGAAAGGAGAAGAAGATGCAATAACGTTCAAGATCCTAAAAGTATAGCTTGCGAAATTCGTCGGGGGTGATCCATATGACTTATCTGAGATATTTTAGTGTTGGGTCAGTTGACACATACCAATCTTGTGTCTGTTAATCGATTTTGGAGTTCATTAAATGATAAAAACTGAAGTTCTTGAATAACATTGTTGAATTGTTGTTGGTTGAGTTGTTGGATGCCTACTGTTGATTTGATTCATGTTCGTGAGTTTCTTTTTGAGTTAAATCTATTGGGTATTTAGGTTAATATTGATCCCATGTTTTTGGGGAAAGAATCATGGAATTTTAGAAGGTTTCGATATGAGAAACGGATATGAAAAGTCGAGAATGGTTGTCCGTAGGGACTTGGGGCGTTGTGGCTACCATATCCCCACAAGACAATATTGGACCGTAGGGACTTGTGGTACCATGCTAGACAAAGCGCCCCATCTTGGCCTCTGAAGTTTGGGACTTGTCTCCCTACGCCTCTCATAGTACAAAGGACACTAGTTCACCCCATTCTTCCCGCATTTTTTGAGCTAGTTTGTCTGTGATGTTCCTTCATTTTCTAGGTTATTTTAAGACTCTAAGATATTTCTGAATATCATGAAATCATACATAAACATGAGGTGATGAACCTTTAATCCATAATCCAATTCAAGGTAATTTAAGATCAAAGTCGAAGAAATTAAGAGTCAAGTCCAAAAGTTAAGAAGTAAGTCAAAGTATGTTCTTAAAAAAAATTCAAGCTTTTTTAACAAACGTTTTAACTTTGATTTAAGGCCCGAGTTTCAAGATAATCTATGATTAAATATTTGAGTTCATTGTTCAAAAATTTATAAGGGAACTAAGTATTCCATAAGATTTGATTTAAGACTCAAGTTTCAAGTTATGTAAAGAGTAAAGAGGTGAGTTCATTTTTCAAAAGCTACAAGGGAAATAAGTACTCCCAAGAGTTTATATATGTTTTTCACATTTAAAATAAAAGGAACCTAACATTTCCCAAATGAGTTTTGAGTAAGAAAAGGGAACTTAGATTCCAGGAGATCTTTTAAACCGAAGTGTTGAGATATTATCTCAACCCAAAGAAAGAAGTTGTTTTAAGAAAACATGCGCTACGCTTATTTTGTGTAGTAGAATGGAGCACCGATATGAGGATTCGAGTTCATAGAAACTCAAGTTTTCATAAACAATGTAGCCATCTATCACATCCGGGTAGCACCCCCTAGACCTAACCGGCGTCTTCGCCTCGAAGAGTACTAAGACTAGCCTCTTAGCATTCATCATTACATTTCATAGGTTAAATTAGAAAGAAATTTAAAACTTTTTTAAGTTGTTGTACATACTCAGACCTCTCACATACACATAGTATATAATTAGCAAGTATACATAGACTCGTCATAAAGGAAGATTACATAGTGTTCTACTATTATTTCACATACGTAATATAAAAATATAAATACATAAGAACTCTAGAATATGTCTCATATTAAACCGTCTAAAACAAGTACATTGCATGTAGCCCATACTTCATTACAATAAAAGCCTCATATAGTCATAAACAAAGTCAACAAACAAAGAGAATTAACAAAATAGTGGCATCGTCCTCGGAAGGTGAGGACTTACTAAACACTTGAGAAATATCAAAGTAGTCTTCAAAGGCCTTCTATATTGTAAACGGCCAGAACCTACATTTTGTAGTAAACAAAATATATGGGTTAGTACATACTTGTATTAAGTATGAGTATATGCACATAAAACAATTGAAATCATGCTAAAGAGGTCATTTGTACAAAACCATGCTAAATTACTTTGAAAAGCCATATGCACAATAATGAACCGATATAGAAAAAAATGACATAATCCATAAGTCAAACTCATGTACAACACAAGACCAACATCATCAAATAATAGTCAAGTCAACATGTGTAGAGTTCATAAATACATCACATAAGCAAGAATCTTACTCATAACCCCACATGCAGTCTATAGTGTAATGACCAAGTAAAGCCCCACAACCTTACTAAACCTAGTAAACCAAATAAGGGATCATAAGAAATGTCTAACGTCACATAATACAACATAAAGAGTAGTCATCATCATGTTTAGCAATATAGACCAATAGCATGTTCATAAATGAAACTAACATGATATCGGATCATCAACATATAAAGTCAACATATGCATAACATTCACTTTATAAGATCATAAGAACATAAGAACAACCTTGTAAAACTTCCCTAAAAGATAACTTGAGCAATGCCAAGGTAGAGTCCCATACCCCTACCTAGACTAAGTCAGCCCCTTAAATCACCCAAGTTAGTGTTAACATCATTACTTCATTTTAATTTAAGGAACATTTTCCTTAACCGGAATAGACTACAAGATCTAAGTGTGGAATCCGGTGTTGTAAAACCTTACACCGATTGAATGTGGTCTGCCGGCCAATGTAGTACCAAACATGAACATAGCATCTAGGTGGATCCACTACCTAGTATTCTTATGGTGGAAACATAGTTTATGGAGCTTGAGGGCGGTAATAGAAACATTACTCTATGCCCGTTTTGGACTATGAGAAATCCACCCTGTGAGGACTATCGTGAATCCTACCTTCCCTCCCTGAGAAGGTGCAACCCTCCACCTAGAATTTCACTCGGTGCTAAGCTAGAGTCCCTTTGTAATTTCTTTCTTTAACAACCATAGCTTAGTTTAGGTCACAGGAGAAGAGCCCCTTCTATAGTCATAGTTATTAGGTCAATAGGAATTGCATGAGAACATCCTTTCAATACAACCCTCATATATAAGATTAGCACATTGACCACTTTACATCATCGTAAGGCACATAGGTACTTAGTAACAAACCTTATATTATTATATCTTAAGCATAATCTCACAATGACATAATAAATGGATTTGAATTTAACATCATACCAACACCTACTTAGGCTAATGACAAGGCATGCTTTATATGAACAACATCATCACTCACAAGCCATCATTATTGTGTAAAGTTTAGAATCATAAAGACTTACCCAATCTCCTTCACAAGCCATCATTATGGTCTTACCATCAACCAACCAATTTCATCTAATAATAGGTGAGGTAACATCATTCAACATAAAATACTACAATAACTAGTTCAATTGCATCATCACTATCCCAATTAACTTCAATTCATAACCTAGGATTGGGAGGAATAGCTTTCATCATAAATTCTTTGAGACATGAATCCAATCCCAAAAATACATTATCCTATAATAGATAAAATATGTCTAACAATTAATACATTCATCAATTCCCATCAATTTCTAAGCAAGATCCAAGATTTGGTGAACTTGGGGAAAGAGGACATGATCTACATGAAATTACATCAATTAACCAACAATCTACTCTTAGTTAGTCATTGGAAATCACACTTTATCCTTAATTTGAAATTTAAAAGAAAACCAATCAGAATAGAATTACCCTTGGAATTGGGTGATTAAGAAATCAACTTTGAAAGGACATATTGGGAAAGGAACTAGGGAGAGAGAAAGTAGGAAGACATGAGATCATTTGGGTTTTGTTTTTTGAATTTGGTTTAGGTTAGTTAAAAATGAATTGAAACGTACCCATAGGCTGTATATAATCACCCCTAAATTACCCTAAAGACACCAAACTTAATTAGGTCTTTTTTTGAAGTCAAAATGCTTAAAGACGAATCAGGAAAGTTGCTCCGCGTCACGAGGCTTATTTCTGAATTTATTTTTGAAATCTGACTTGAGGCAGTGGACCTCGTGGATTGCACGCCTCGCGAGGAAAATGTTTCCAGGCCACGTGTGGGCCTGTTGAATTTTTTCTCGCTGGCAGCTTTGGCAGTTTGCCTGCCCATGTTGGGCTCCTCCTCAAGAACCCTTAGGGTGGTCCTTAAGGAGTTGGTATTTAACGTTTAGACCCTATATACTACATTTCATACATTTGAAGTCGTTATTACAAGTTTAAGACTTCATTTGACCTTCCCATTCTTCACCAAACACAGGGACATCAACTAGTTCCATTTAGACTAGTTTACGGACGTCATGGACGTTTCTTGACGCCTTGACTCTAAAAGTTCCTAAATTTTGTATAAAGATTAGTTTAGGCTTTGAAATAGTGTTTTAAGGCTTAGTTGATTAAGTTACGCACTAGCTTAGGGAATTTACATTCAGAGTATTACACTATCAGGGGTATTAATGAGTCAGCTATAAGTTATACTTTATAGATGATCACATAAGTTAAGCTAGCGGATCCACTTTGTGAGTTATATTCCTATTCTGATGGCAAGTTATAGATGGTCTTTCGTAGCGTGAGATAAAGAGTTGTATCATCACTATAGATCTTAACTGATGGTTCTAAGTTAGAGAAACTCTCACACTTGAAATTGCACAGTTCCTAAACGGATTCTGCTTAACATGAATGAGGGTATGGACTTCATTCATGCATTTCACAACTAGACTTTGAGAGGAGTCATGTTATGTTTTTATGATATTATGATTATGAGTTGACATTATACTTTCAACAACTTTCCTTTCTTTATATTGCAGCTATTTTTAAACTTCTTTATAATGGAATGAGTTAGTTATATCAATCCAACTCGCATACTCCTACATTTAATGTACTTATATCAGTTAGACTGCTAGGGATCTAGTGAAGTTAAAGTCCCATGTACGGTAGCATGTTTTGGGTAACTTTGGCCGGTGATTCCACCTCTTTTCCGTGTGGGAGAGACATTGGATTCATGATGCTCACATGATCTATGTCGGTTAAAGTTAAAGTTCACAAAGAATAAATGAGGCCAACCTCAAATGATTCACATAATGAAATGAACGATACCAAAGGTTTAAGGATAGGATAATCAAGACGTGATCTAGACTTAAGTAATGACGTTAGGTTATTCTTGGTCATTGCACAGCATACCCGATGAGAGTCTAACTACATCCTAGGTATTACTGGTGATCTCACTAGTATATGAATGAATAAAAAATAAAGTACGTATGAATGAATGAAGTAGACTCTGTGTTTGCTAAAGAAGGCTCCCTAGTTGAGGTCCGATATGTTGAGCTCTCATTTTAGGAAGTCCTAACGTCAAGTCCATGATCCTAAGGTCTCATGGCATATGAAAGAATGATACGAACTACGTGATATGATATGTGGAATATGTTATGTGATGTTTTCAAAATGATTAGTTTATGATGCATTTTACACTCATGGCATGACTTTCCAAATCCAAATTTGGCAAGACCATTGACTTTCGTAATAAAATTTTTGAAAGTCCACTAACTTGACTTTCCATAAATCATGTTATTTTTTCTCATACATGTTCTTGGTGTGTGCTTGCATATACCCATAATTAGTACAAGTGTGTACTGATTCTATACAAATATATATTTTTAGGTGTAGGCACATCTAGACGTTAGATCGTACGATTCAATGTCGTAGCTATCCGGATGGGGAGCTTTCATCTAAACTTGGTAGGTCATAATGCTTTCGAGATCATCTACTGTTATTATCTATCTTATATGTAGGCCTTAGTTAGTGGAGCATGTTCACTACTGTTTCCTTTCCCACTTCATTTCAGATTTTGTATTTTTGCCATTTTGGCAAGTATACATTTAATGCAGCCATGAACTATTTCTTTCATTTTTTGATCTTAGTGTTAGATGGTTGATTGTGAACATTTACGAGTTTAAGTAAAATGTAATATAAGAATGTTAAATAACAAAAAAATTTAATTTTCCATGAAAATTAACCTAGATGAAGTATAGATGACGTATGTAGGCTTGTCTGTGACCTTTTAGAGGTAAACAATGCCGGTCTCATCTACGGACTAGATTCCACTGGTGACAAAGTTTGTATCAGAGCACTAGGTAGAATTCCGAGGATAAAAAGTTCACATCAACTACAATAGTTTCTAAGTCATGGTAGTGAAGTGAACTACTATCCTTAATTAGAGATTGCATGATGCGTAGGAAATTTCCCTTCTTCAAATCTTATCGTGCCTTTGTTAATCTCAAATTTCTTGGTGTTATGAGCATGTCAAACATCAACTCTTGTTGTTTTCAGAGATTATATACGAGGAGAAACATTGGTCATAGGAGAGGAGGAGCAGCTGCTGGAAACAGTTAGGTTCCACCCCAGGGTCCAGCTTAAGGAGTGGCTATGCCAATTAACAAAGTTGGGTTGACTGATGGGGAGGTCAGGGAATCTCTGGCCCAGATGGCAAAGGCGATCACTATGTAGGACCAGCCCATGACTTCCCAAGTCAACTGAAAGAATATTGAGAGGTAGAACCCACCAGTATGTAGCATGGTTGACAGGCTGCAAGAATTCACGATGATGAATCCTCTAATCTTTACAGAGTCAAAAATTTTAGAGGATCCTAAGGACTATCTGGATGAGGTACACATGATTTTGGTGTCCATGGGAGGCCACAATACTGAGAAGGCTGAGTTGTCTTCCTATAAGCTCAATGATGTTTCACAGACTTAGTGCAAGAAGTGGCAAGATAGCCGGGCGTTGGGCGGAATTCCGATCACTCTGGAGCTGTTTAAGATAGCTTTTCTTGAGAGATTCTTCCCCAAGGAGATGAGAGAAGCTAAGGTTGAAGAATTTATCAACCTGAACCAAGGATCGATGACAGTCAGGGATTATTCCCTAAAGTTTGTTAAGTTGTCCAGGTATGCCACTTCCCTTGTGTCTAATAGAGGGATAAGATGAGTATGTTTCTCATAGGGATCACTGGACATCTAGAGAAGGAGTATTGGTCTGTGATGCTCCACGATAATATGGACCTCTCCACGCTGATGGTGCATGTCAAGCAGGTAGAGGACAACCGGAAGAGGAGGGGCGTTCGTGATGCTAGGAGGCCTAAGCCTTATGATCAAGCAGGTCCTACCAATTGAAGAAATAGGAACAACTTCGGTGTTCGTGAATAGCCCAGGTTCAAAAAGGGGCAACATAGTTCTGGGAATTCTAACTTCTAGGGAGTGAATCACCCAGAGGAGGCAGACCCAAGCCCAAGACGGGTAATGGAGGTGATGTGCAGTGTCAGAGAAAAAAATGTTCTAACTGTGTCCATGCTCATATCGGAGAGTGCAGACAAGGCACTAATGCCTCTTTTAGATGCGGTAAGAGTGGACACATAGTCAGGGACTGCCCATATAACAGGGGTCAGGCTGGAGGTAATGATCAGCCTAGGCCTAACCCACAGGGTACAGCAGCAGTCGAACCTCCTAGGAGGAACGGTTCTACGCCTTGAAGGAAAGGGAGGAGCAGGAGAAGTCTGGTGATGTGGTCACATGTATGCTGCAAGTATTCTCAACTACTGTTTATGCTTTACTTGATATAGTGTCTATGCTTTCCGTTGTAACTCCTTTTCTTGCTCTCACTTTTGAAATATTACCTGAAGTTCAACACGATTCTATATTTGTTAGTACACCATTAGGATAAAATGTAAGGATTAATAGGGTATACATTGATTTCCCAATAGTTGTATGCGGTAAGACTATGTGTGCAGACTTTGTTGAATTACCTATGCATGATTTTGATGTTATTTTTGGCATGGAATTGCTTCATAGTTGTTATTCTTGTATGTATTGTTGTAGTAGGCTTGTGAGGTTTCGTTTTCCTAATGAAAAAAATCTTGTTTGGGAGGGGTACAATTCGAGTCGTCCTAATCCCTTGATTTCGAACCTTAAGGCCAACAAAATTATGTCGAAGGGGTTATTGTGTCATCTTGTGAGTTTTAATGATTTAGATCAAGACATTCCTTCCATAGACTCAGTGACATTAGTGATTGAGTTTTAATATGTATTTCCTGATGATTTTCCCGGAGTTCCTCCCCCTAGAGAGATGGACATTTGTATCGACTTAGAACCCGGTAGTAAACCAATTTCAATTCCTACTTAAAAAATGTCTCCAACTGAACTCAAAGAGTTGAAGCTGCAATTAAAAGATCGAGTGATAAGGGTTTCATTCAACCGAGCATATACCCTTGCGGTGCTCCAATTTTGTTTGTTAAAAAGAAAGATGGAACCCTTAGAGTGTGTATTGATTATAGGCATCTTAACAAGGTCACTATCTAGAATAAGTATCCACTCTCAAGAATAGATGATTTGTTTGACCAACTCCAAGTCTCTAGTTTCTTCTTGAAGATTGATCTACGTTCAGGGTACCATCAGCTTAGAGTTACGGATTAGGATATCCCAAAGACAACCTTTCGTACCGGTTATGGTCACTATGAATTCTTAGTGATGTCATTTGGTCTCACTAATGCACCTGCTGCATTTATGGACCTCATGAACAGAGTTTTCAATGAATACCTTGAATCCTTTGTCATAGTATTTATTGATGACATTCTCATCTATTCTAAGACCAAGGAATAGCATGAACACCATTTGAGACTACCCTTGTAGGTACTTAGAAAACATTAGTTGTAAGCGAAATTCAGCAAATGTGAATTTTGTCTCAAATCAGTGACCTTCCTGGGTCATGTAGTGTCCAATAAAGTTGTGGAGGTAGATCCTTGGAAGATTGAGGCTTTTAAGAACTCGCCAAAACCTCTTACTACCACAGTTATCTGTGGCTTCTTTGGATTGGCTGGTTACTATCGCAGGTTTTTGGAGAGTTTTTCTTCCATTTCCTCCACACTCACCGCCTTGACGAAGAAGAAAGTCAATCTTTATTGGGCGGAGACTTGTGAAAAGAGCTACCAAGAGCTCAGGGATAGACTCACTTCAGCCCCGGTGCTTACCTTGCCTATGTGTGGTGAAAATTACACTGTATATTGTGATGCATCTAGGTTAGTTTGGGTTTTGTTCTTATGCAAGGTTGTAAGGTGATAGATTATGCATCCATACATCTCAAGGTGCATGAGAAGAACTATCCAACTCATGACTTAGAGTTAGCAGTAATGGTTACAATGAAGCTGTGGAGGCACTACATGTATGGAGTACATGTGGATGCGTTCACAGACAACCATAGTCTCTATTAGGTGTTTACACATTCAGAGTTAAATCTATGTCAGCGGAGATGGTTGGAGCTGTTGAAAGACTATGACATGAATTTCCACTACCATCTAGGTAAGGCTACTATTGTAGATGATTCTTTGAGGAGGATGAGCATGGGGAGTACATGCCACGTTGAGGATGAGAAGAAGGAGTTGGTAAAATATCTACACAGACTATCTAGACTGGGTGTGCGGTTGGTTGACTCTGCTAGTCAGGGTGTTTCAGTCCATCCTAGTTCTGAATCATATTGGTAGTTGAAGTCAAGAAGGGTCAGCATCTTGATTCTGTGTTAATAGAGAGGAAGGACTCATTTTTGACAAAATTGAATGAGTCTTTTGCCTTGGGAAATGACGGCATACTTAGGTACCAGGGCAAGATGTGTACCATATAGGGATGATTTGCGGACCAGGATTGTTTCAGATGCCAATGGTTTTCGATATTTCATACATCCAGGTTCCACCCAGATGTATCATGATCTTAAGCAGATTTATTTGTGAGATGGAATGAAAAAGGACATTGTTGAGTATGTGTCTAAGTGTCCTAATTGTAAGCAGTTTAAGGCAGAGCATCTTAAGCCATACTATCTGACTCAGATTATTGAGGTTCCAACTTTGAAATGGGAGGCAATTACCATGGACTTTGTGGTTGGTCTTCCAAAGACTAGGAGGAAACATGACTCCATATGGGTTTTTGTGGACAGAATAACTATGTTTGCCAACTTTATCCCTGTGACGTGTACTTATATAGCCGAATACTATGCGAGACTCTACATTGATGAGATTGAGTGATAGAATGGGATTCCTTTGTCTATCATTTAAGATAGAGGAGCTTAGTTCATTTCACATTCATAGAGATCTTTCCATAAAAGTTTAGGCAAGCAGATGAAGCTTAGTATTGCCTTTCATCCTCAGACTGATGGTCAGGCTGAGTGTATCACTCAGACATTGGAGGACATGTTGAGGGCGTGCGTGATTGACTTCAGAGGTAGTTGGGACGACCATCTTCCATTGATAGAGTTCTCGTATGATAAAAACTATCACTCCATCTTTGGGATGGCACCATTTGAGGCACTGTATGGTAGGAGGTGTAGGTCTATAGTTGGGTGGTTTGAGGTTTGAGAGTCATCCATTTTTGGTCTAGATATCATTCACGAGGCCTTGGAGAAGGTTAGAGTAATTAGAGGCAGGGTGGCTACTACCTACAGTCGGCAGAAGTGATATGCAGATAATCGGAAGCGACCTTTAGAGATTGATGTTGGTGACCAAGTCTATTTTAAGATATCACCTCTAAAAGGGGTGATGAGGTTTTGAAGGAAGGGGATGTTGAGTCCGAGTTATGTTGGGCCATATGAGTTCCTACAACGTGTGGGTAAGGTGGCCTATAAGTTTGCATTGCCTACGGAGCTAGATTTTATTCATCTAGTCTTTCATGTGTCCATGTTGAAGAAGAACTTGGGTGATCTAGCATCGATTATACCTGTTGAAGGTTTAGGGGTTGATGAAGAATGGTCCTATGAGAAAATATCTGTTGAGATTCTAGACAGACAGGTGAAGAAGCTGAGAAACAAGATGATTTCTACAACGAAGGTATTGTGGAGGAACCATCTTTTTGAGGGTGCTACGTGGGACGCCCAGGCCGATATGAGATCCCTCTATCCCCATCTGTTCAGATCTTGAGGTTAGACTCCCTAATCTAAAGTATAAGTTTCCTAATATCTCCATTCTTTGTTGCTATTGCGTCACTGTGTGTAGTAACTATGTTATGATCTATTTTTCATTACGCGAAATTATTAGTAGTGTCATTCGGGAAGAATGTTCCTAAGGGGAAGGGATAATGTAACAACATTAAAAAAGTATATGATAAGTAATGATTAATGTGTCTAGAATGTCTATGATTAGACCGGGTTCACACCGATTGATGCACGTAGAACCAGGCCTATGAACCCTTTCTAAAACACAGATTACTAACTTGGGGAGTTAGTTGAGCTAGTAAAGGTTGGGTCCAGCGATGTAGGGCTCCCGAATATGAATATTTACCCGAATTAGTCTTTGCCTGACTTAAAAAGGGGAAAATATCAAGTTTAAAGGATTTAAGGATAAAATTTTCTTTTACCAGGCTAAGGGAAAAATCCTAAATACCCTAAATATATATTTAATTATTTAATTAATAAGGTGTAAGGTTATTTTGGGGAGAGAGTGCCGAAAATGGGCTCTAAAAGTAAAGTCTTGCTTCACTCGTGTTCAAACCTAGGTGGAAGTAATGATTTAAATTATTTTTAATTAAGTGGGTAAATTAATATAATTAATTAATATTTTTTAATTAATGGTTAACTAAAAAAAAGGGGAAATAAGATTTTTGTTATTAATTATTAATTATTAATTTAAATTTACTATGTTTTGCCAACTATCCTTGTTTTAAGGGGCATCATCTCACACAAACTCTCTCACACACCTAAATCTCTCTCTCTCTCTCTCTCCCTATCTCTCTCGTCCATTTTGATTTCTTTGCTGCAGAAACAGAAAAAAACAGATAAGAAAACAATCTGAAGTTTTCTACATTCAAAGAAACTACAAAAAAAAAATACAAACAAGTAAGTGAACTTAAGAAACGAAAATTTTACATCATCTTCTCGGCGGGATCGTGTTGAAGGTTTAGTGGAAGATTTTGGTAGTACTTTGAAGGTGTGAAAATCTACAAACAGGTGTGGGTATTCTTACTAGAATTCTTTCTCCAATAGAGATTTCTTTCTACAAAATTCGACGTACGAAACTAGAGTTGTCCCATTTATTGTTGAATTCCTTGTCTCTAAGTCTCCTTCTTATTTCAATCTAAATTAGATGAGAAATCATGTTGTTGGTATGGCTGCTGGTAGCTAATTGTGAAATATGATGTTCTTTGTGATTTTTTGTTTGGAAATAGGAAGCATGTTCAATGATGTCAGCCAAAAATGATGCGGTGCAATGTATAAAATATTATTTGTTGTTCTCCATTTTGAAATCTTAAAATGGCTTGTTGATTAATTAAAATTGTTGTGCATAAGGTGTGTAAATTTTGATTCTTAGATGAAGTGTAAGTTGCTAATCTTAAGTGAAAAAATCTAAGCTAAAACAACAATGAATCTACACATAAAAACGCGTTAAACAAATTGTGAAAATACCACAAAAAGAACGTACGAATGTTGTTAAATAAAGGCTAGAAAATTTAGTAAAATTTCCAGCACTCGGCGATGGAGTTTTCGGCCAGAAGAAATGAAGTTTGAGAAGTTTAAAAATAAATTTAAAACATGTGAGTTCAATGGGTATTGAATCCAAGACCTCACTACATGAAGGCTGAAAAAAAAGAGAGGCGTGGGATTCGAACCCACAACCTCTTAGCCAAACAAGAGAGTAAAAGGGAAATTTTAAACTAATAAAAATAATGGGAGGGGTGGGATTCGAACCCACCACCTCTTGGCTGAAGGAGGAGAAAAAGAGTGAAATAAAAAAAGTAATAATGAGAGGAGTGGGATTCAAACCCACCTCATCTCGGCCAACATGAGAAAAAAATAGGAAAAAGAGAAATAAATTAATGTTTCTAAGGGGGTTCGATCCCGGATCCCCTAATGCTTAAAATGCCTAAGGTAAAGTGAGGAGAGGAAAAAATAAAGGAAAAATAAAGTTAGTTAGGATTCAAAATCGGGTTCCCGAAGCCGAAATGTAAATCAAAAATTAGGTGAAAGAAAATTAATTAAGTGTATCCAAGGGATTCAAAATAGGGTTCCCTTTCCCAATTCCATATGGGCATATAAGTCATACGTGAGTAAATACTTAATTTATGTTGTCTGTAAAGATAAAAATCAAAATCTTGGCATATCTACAAGATGCATAATTCATCTACCACATAATCTTGGGTAAACATGAATCACTAAGACAAACTATGAATGAAGTCTCATGGCTTGTATTTGTTGACTCATAAGTCTAGCATAAGTTTAAAAGTAAGTGAACCTAATATGTATGTGATGAAATGATGTAAAACCTAGAAGGGGTTAACTAAGAGTGTGAAACAGACTAAATGGCCATGTGCATTGGCATATGATGAAATGAATATTCATGTAAAGGGGTGAGTAATTATTAAAAGAAGATGTGCTAAAGATAACTAATGTGGAGACAACATCATAAGAGGATAATGCGAAAGATCAGAGAAATCTCAAATGATCCCAAGTAAATATTATCAAATAGTACTCACCTATGAGAGTGTAAAGTTTATGAAGAGACCAGTCTCTATGAACTCTCTAATGAAAGTATTGAAGTTAATGCATACTTAATACTACTGATGAAATCAGAAATCATCTAATAATCTATGATTTCCTTATGCTAGATGCCATCTTCCACGATGTATTAGTTGAATGTAATGGAACTTTAAAATGAACACCGATAGGCTAGCTATGAGCGGTAATGCATTCTATCGGGAAGGACGGAAGTTCACATAACTCTAATGAGATGAGACTGTCCGGCATTCTGGGTATGGGTCACATTATTTCTCCTAGTCTTCGAACCTATACTGTAAATATAGGGATCTAGCGAGGTTCAATTCACATGTACGCTAGCATGTTTTTGGTCACTTTAGCTGGTGATTCCACCTCTTTTCGGTGTGGGGGAGACATTGTATTTCATGATGCTCACAGAATCTATTTCAATTAAAGTTAAAGTCCCCAAAGAATGAATGAGGCCTGCCTCAAATGATGCATATAATAAAGTGAACGATACCAAAGGTGTAAGGATAGGATAATCAAAAGGTAAGATAGACTTATGTAATAACGCTAGGGTTATTCTTGGTCATTGCACAACAAACCTAATGAGAGTCTTAAACTACATCCTAGGTATAATTGGTGATTACACTAGTATATGAAAGAATGAAAAATGAAATACGTATGAATGAACGAAGCAGACTCTCTATTTACTAAAGAAGGCTCCTTATTTGAGGTCCCATATGTTGAGCCCTCATTTTTGGAAGTCCTAACGTCAAGTCCATGATCCCAAGGTCTCATGGCATATGAAAGAATGATATGAATTACATGATATGATATGTGAAATATGTTATGTTCTCTTTGCAAAATGATAAGTTTGATGATGCATGTTACACTCATTGCATGACTATCCAAATCTAATTTTTGGAAGGTCCATTGACTTTCCTAATCAAAATTTGGCAAGTCCACTGACTTGACTTTTCATAAATCATGTTTTTAGGAAAGATCTAGTCTTTTTCATGTATGTCCTTGGTGTGAGATTTCATATACCCATACTTAGTAAAAGTGTGTACTAATTCTATATAATTATTTTTTTTTAGTTGCAGGCACAATTGAACGTTAGATTGTACGCTACAACCTTACAGCTATCCGGACGGGGAACTTTCATCCAGACTTGGTAGGTTCTATTCTTTGGAGGTTGTCTACTGTTATTATCTAGCTTAGATATAGGCCTTAGCTAGTGGAGCATGCTCCACTAGTGTTTCACTTCCCACTTCATTTCAGATTTTGTATTGGTGCCTTTTTGGAAAGTACACATATAGTGCAGCTATGAACTATTTCTTTCCATTGATGATCTTAATGTTAGATGGTTGATTTTGAACATTTATGAGTTTAAGTAGAATTTCTTATATGAATTTAATATAACAAAAAGTTCAAATTTTCCGCAAAAATTAACCTAGATGAAGTAAAGATGACGTATGTAGGCTTGTCTTCAACCTATGAGAGGTCAATGACGCCGGTCTTGTGTGGGGTCTATATTCCTTCTATGACAAATGCTTGTCTTCAACCTAGGCTTGTCTTCTAGTGTTTCTATGTCTTCAACCTAGGCTTGTCTTCTAGTGTTTCTATGTCATGCCTCTATAGTTTATTTTATCTGTTCTTTTTACCTAACCCTTTATCGTGGTTATTTTTATGAATACTCAAAGAGAAATTGCACGAAGGACCACGGAAGGGATTGCTAATTCGGGGGATCATGAAAACCAATATCCTTTGCAAGACAATCAAGTCCCTTAACTTGAGCAAGATTCAATAGGTGATCAAGTTCCGATTGTTCCTCCACTAATGACCGATGGAGAGATAAGGGAATGTTTTCTAAATTTTTCCCAACCAATGACTTCACAAGCTAATGCCATCATTTCTAAAGTCCAAGCCATGATGGCAAAAGTGAATCGGGAAGTTGGTCCTCATATGCCTTGACATTCTAACACTATGGCATCTATTTTGCAAGACATTACTAGGATAAACCCTCCTATGATCTACAGGTAAAGAGCGGATGAATACCCTCATGATTTCCTAGATGAATTCTAGAACATCCTATTTTCTATGGGTGTGACTATGGGTAAAAAGGCTGATTGGTTGTCTATCAACTCAAAGATGTGGCGCAAAGTTTGTACACCCAATGGGGAGATAATAGATAGCAAACAGGTGGTCCCGTGACATGGGAGATCTTCAAGAGAGCCTTCCTAGATAGGTTCTTTACAATAGAGTTGATGGAAGGTAAGATGGAAAAATCATCAACCTTTGTCAACGGGATATGAGTGTACTTGACTACTCCTTGAAGTTTACAAAATGTACTAAGTATGTTTCATCATTGGTGTCTAACCAAAGGTATGAGATGAGTCATTTTCTTACGGGAGTGTCCGATGACTTGGTGGAAGAGTGTCGCTCGGCTATGCTTTATGATAATGTGAATATCTCTTGCCTAATGGTTCATTCTCAACAAGTTTAAGAAATTAGGCTAAAAAGGAAGAATGGAAAGGCAAAGAGGGCCAAGTCTTTTGTAAGTGATTTTTCAAATGGAAGGTTGATAATTCAAGATAAACCTAGATTTAAAGATAGGTTCTCCAATCAAGTCCCTTCAAAATTTCCCAAGGCTCGTTATTATATGGGTCTTACCATATGTCTCAAATTGGAAGAGGTAATAGTTCACAAACCAAGAAGCCCACTTGTAAGTGTGGCAAGAAACATTGGGGTGAGTGTCTAGTTGAGATGGAAAATTGCACTGGGTGTGGTAAAAGTGGTCACAAGGTTAGATATTTGCCTAATGTGAAGGGGCAAGACAAGAGTAGTGGGCAAGCTCAAGAAAGTTATTCTAAAATTCATGCTCCAAAAAAGAATCACTTTATTGCTCTCCGTTCTATGGTGAACAAGAGAGTTTCTCCTGATGCGATGACCTATATGCTACAAGTATTTTCGATATATGTTTATGCTTTACTTGATCTGGGTTCTACCTTGTCATTTGTTACTCCTTTAGTAGATAGAAAGTTTGATAGTTTGCCCGATATCTTCAATGAACCTCTTATGGTAACTACCCCCGTAAGTGAGTCCGTGCTTGCAAAAAGGGTATATAGAGATTGTCTTATAATGTTACACAATAGAGTTACTCATGATGAATTAGTAGAACTTTGTATGGTTAATTTTGATGTCATTCTGTGAAAGGATTGGTTGCATGCTTTTTTTGCTTCCATTGATTGTAGGACAAGAGAGGTCAAGTTTAATTTTCCATATGCTTTTAGGAACCTCAAGATTTATGAGAAGAACTACACAAATCATGATCTTGAGTTAGTGGTCGTGGTGTTTGCCTTCAAAATATGGAGGCATTAACTATATGGTGTTCATGTCGATGCGTATATCGAACACAAAAGTCTTCAATATATGCTTACTCAAAAGGAGTTAAACCTCTGATAGCGAAGGTGGTTGGAATTGTAGAAAGATTATGACATGAGTGTTCTCTACCACCCCGTCAAGGAAATGTGGTTGTGAATGCTCTAAGTCGTATGACCATGGGTAATGTGACTCATGTGGAAGAATACAAGGAAAACTTTGTAAAAGATGTCCATATATTTGATCGTTTGGGTGTTCGATTAGAATATTCCCCTAATGGTAGTTTTATAGTCCGTTATAATTTTGAATCGTCTTTGGTGGTTGAGGTAATGTCAAAGCAACACCTTGATCCATCATTGATGGAGTTAAAGGAATCGGTCCTTGTCAATTTTAGTGATTCATTCTTCCCTAAGTAGAATGATACTATGTTGATCTCTCATATAAAGGTTGTATTGAAATAAGAGGAACCATGAGCTTCCTTTAGGATCTGGTTTTTCAAATTATCCACATTAGGCACACACAACCTTTATCCCTGTTAAGGGTAATACCAATAATGATGTCTTTTGAAGAAGAATTGATAAGACTTTGTGCTCTTGAACCTTTAATACAATTATGATGGTTTGTACTTTGGTGATGAAGCTCAACTAAAGCTTGTCTTGTGTTTATATTAAGTAGTTGTTGGTATGATAAAGCAATTGAAATGTCTTGATTATGTGAATATGTTACATTATGTTTAAGATTAAATAATATAATGTTGGTTATGAATTGTCTATGTGCCTTATTATGACATGATGATGATACTATGTTGATCTCTCATATAAGGGTTGTATTGAAAGGATATTATCATGCAATTCCTAATGATATAATCACTGTGAATATACAAGGGGTTAGTCCCTTATGGCCTAAACTAAGAATATACAAGGGGTTAGTCCCTTATGGCCTAAACTAAGTTATTTTTGTTAAAAGATTACATAAAGACATTTAAAATAAAGGACTCTAGCTTAGCACCGAGTGAACTAGTAGTGAGGAGTGTCACTTCCCAATAAGGGTAGGTAGGTTCACTATTGGACTCGTGAGATTGGAGACTATTATGCAATGTGCATAAACAGGGTCCTAAGTATATATCGTAGTTCATGAAATATGTTGCCCCCATAGGAATACTAGCTTGTGAATCAACCTAGAATTCTATATTCATGTTTTGGTACTACCTTGGGAAATACTTAACCTTCTTTCGGTGTAGGGTTTTCATGAGACCAGATTCCACATATAGGTCATGTGGTCTATGTCGGTAAAGTCAAGTATTCCTGAAAGTAAAATAAAGTAATATAGTGAACGCTAACTAGGGTGACTTAAGGGGTTTTACTTTGTGTAGGTAGGGGTATGAGACTCTACCTATACATTGCACTAATTGTTCTTGAGGGAATTCCTTGAAATTTTTTCTTATGTTTCTATCAATTAAATGATATTTATATCTAGACTTTACATGTTGATGATTCTATGTTATGTTAATTTCATGTATGAACATGTTATTGTCTATTTTTCCATGTATGATGATGATTATTCTTAATGCTATGTTATGTGAGTATAGACATTGCTTATGGTCCTTTGTTGGGTTTTCCTTGTTAAGTAAGGTTATGGGTTTTTACTTGGTAATTACACTTGTGGACCTGATGTTGAGTTATGAGTAAGTATCTTGTATATGTGGTAAGGTTATGAACATCTTATACATGATTTGTGGTTATATAATGATATTTGAGTTGGTTTTGTTATGTACTCAAATATTCTATGATACCGGTTGACTTGGTTATATTTGATGATGTTGGTATTTTGTTATATATGATCTCGTCTTAAGAAATATGTGATTATTGGCATATATGGGTTATTGATTGTGCATAAGGCTTTTGAATGTAACTTGGCATGTTTTTGAACAAGTATCCCCGTTAGCATGATTCCAAATGTTTTATGTAGACGTTTCCAAACTTAGTACAAATATGTACTAACCCATATTTCTATGTTTCTACAATTACATAGATCCGTTCGTTGATCTTAAGAGGTCCTTTGGAAGATAACTTGGACTCTAATCATCAAAGTTTTTTAGGTCATCACCTTACGAGGACGATGCCACTATCTAGAAATTGATGTTGTTTTAGTCTTTAAGAGAATTTAGTTCTTTCTCTTTCATTTGAGGACTATTATTGTATATGCCTATATGTGAATTTTATTGTAATGAAGTATGGGCTATGCCCAAATGTTGTACTTGATCTAGATTTTTTAAATTCGAAACATTTTTATAAGAATATCTTTATATATTATGTATGTGATATAAAAGTAGAATCCTATGTAATGCTTCTTATGCGAGGAGACTATATAAACTCCCTATGTATATATGATGTGCAAGGGAGATGTATATGTAAACCTCAATTGATACATGTATATGAAAATTTATAAATTATCAATAATCTAACCTACGATATGTAATGACGAATGCTAAAAGGTTAATCTTAGTCTTGTTCAAGGACAACGACATTGGTTCCATCTAAGGGGTGCTACCCGAATGTGATGAAATTTGTATCATAGCATGAGGTTGAATATCTTTAAGATCAATGTGTCACTAAACCATATCTATGTATATTCTTATTCATAATTGTGAAGTGCGCCACACTTATGAATGAGAGACTATGAGAAACTTAGGAAATCCTCATCTGTTTGTATTCCTATGTCGTGCCTCTAGAGTTTACTTTATGTGTTCTTTTCACCTAAGCCTTTATCGTGGTTAAAGGTATGAATACTCGAAGGGAATCTGCTAGAAGGGGCGAGGAAGCGATTGATAATGCAGGGGCTCATGACAACAAAGCTTGCAAAACAATCAAGTCTCCTACTTGAGCAAGTTTCTATGGGTAATCAAGTTCCATTTTTTCCTCCACTTGTTACGGAAAGAGAGATAAGGGCAGATTTTCTCAATTAGGCCCCAAGTCATGACTTCACAAGGTAATTTCGTCATTTCTCTAGTCTAAGCTATGACAACACAAGTGAATCGGGAAGTTGGAACACGTATACCTCAACACGCTAGAACTGTAGCATCTAGTTTGCGAAGCGTTACTAGGATGAACCCTCCTATGTTCTACGTGTCTAGAGTGGATGAAGACCCTCAAGTTTTTTCAAGATGAATTGTATAAGATCGTATTTGCTATGGGTGTGGTTCTTCAAAGGGAAGGTTAGTTTTCAAGATAAGCCTATATATAAGTAGAGGTTCTCCAATTAAGCCCCTTCCAAATTTCCCAAGGCTCGTGATGATAGGTTGTCTAACCCTACGCCTTAAAAGGGAAGACGTACGACTTCTTGAAGCAAGGAGCCCATTTGTTGAAAGTGTGGCAAGAAGCATTCGGGTGAGTATATAGTTGGGATGGAAAATTGCTTTGGGTTTGGTAAAAGTGATCACAAGGTTAGAGATTGCCTTAATGTGAAGGGGTAAGACTAGAGTAGTGGGCAAGATCAAGCAAGTGGTTCTAATGTTGATATTCCAAGAAAGAATCACTTATATGCCCTCCGCTGTAGGGATGAACAACATAGTTCTCCCGATGTGGTGACCGGTATGTTACATTTCATGACCCGAAAGTACCCCCTAGAAATTAGGGAGAACCCTCGTTTCGTGATCGGGCGTACTTGACCCTTTGGGGTATTGTACAAGCCCTTTCACTATCGTTCATTACATAAGATATAAAAAGTAGTGCGGAATTAAAACTTTTCATGAAATAAAAAAAAAGACAATCTTTCATATATACTTAGAAAATCTCGTCGTCAAAATCCAACTTAAGACACGAGATAATATCTTAGGGACACCGCCCTTTACATAAAAAAGAGATACATAACAAGTTCTTAAATATCAAAACAAGAAAAGGACTATGCTCTCGAATAAATGAGGACATACTTTGTCTTGAGAGGAACTTTCCCAAGCTACGTCTTCAAACCTTCCAAAAGCTTCCAACCGATATTAATTGCATAGAAACGTATATTGTCAGTACAAATATGTACTAAGATGGAATATGTAAAAACACACGAAAAGGGACATTTTAGTAAATCAACATTTCATGCAAAATAAGTAAAACATTAAAGAATGTAAAAGTAAAACACTATATGAATCATCAATTAACACTTAGAGAAGAATTTACATAATTTTAAACTCAAGAACACTTTACAGTAAAATCCCAAACATTAAGGTAAGCTCAAATTTAACATTTACATGTGAATTACAAGACACCAAAGAAGTGAACTTCCAAAGTATTTCCAATGAGGAATAAGTATCATTTCCGTTTGAGTTTCCCTTCAAAGGTCATGTTAAGACTGACTAAGGTAAGACATGAAGGAAGTATACATATACCTCCTTCAACACACACCAAAGCGACCCTCAAGACTTCTTCCCTTTCGGCATACTCACCTCAGGATAACAAACACCCACTCAATGGTAATACAATAACAGGACACCCAACAACACACCAAGAATTCTATTCCGGAAAGCCAACCTACTGTAATGAGTAGATGGTGTCCCATACCACCACCTACCCTAAGTAGTACACTGTTTATGAAGACTTGGCACCAAGACTCCCCTTTCGGAAGGTCATACCTAGTGCAATGGATACATAGCAGCCCATACCACCGCCTAACCTAAGAAGTACATTCTTTTAGGAGACTTAATTCATGCATTTCATATAAGATTCACAAAGACTCTCCTTTCGGATTGTCTACTTAGTGAAATGTATAGATAGCGTCCCATTCCACTACCTACCATAAGTAGAACACTCCTTTAGGAGACTTACCATAATCGTTTCCTTTGTGGGTGTTAGCTTAACCAACATAGACAATGAGACCTAGAATGGAATCCCAACATTAACCCCTATCGGATAAGGGATCCTCACTTGATCAGAATGAGGTCATTATCGTAACTTTGACATGGCTTTTGCAATAGCTACACCTATGTGGGAGCATAGTAAAGAGATAAAGAGATTGCTACTAACTAACTCATTCTCTACTATCGAGTAGTACTCATCTGAAGAGGTACATTGGAATACAACATATAAACTCACGAAGTGTAATCACCTCTTCTTCATATCCTCTCAATGCTAGGCATAACTTCCCACGGATTTTTAAAATTATAAACTATAGGTTAAGGATAACTAGTGAACAACACATCTCAACTCACGAAGGGAATTCATCCTCTTACTTATTTTAGAAAGCTCATAGGATGTAGTGGGGTTGGTACTAAACACTTTATCTGAAATCACGAAGAGTGGTCACCCCAAATTTCTTATTTAGGACTTCACTTAGCTTCATTCATTCATTCAAGTGTGAGTGTGTGTGTACATGTGAGCACACCTTGCACATAAGCTTCATTTCATTTACATCTAACTTCTATACATGTTTAAGCCTTCATTCATCACATTACAATCTTTAAATACTTCATATAATAATATATTTCCTTTAGACATAATCCCTAGAATGCTCCTCATAACAAGATTCATATGACAAATAACAACAATAACTTCATCTAAGCATACACTCTAGTCTACTTCACTTAATAGCTTTATAAGACATATTTAACAAGAATAACCTTATCATCATATTACTTAACATAACTATCCTTCATGGACTAATTCACAATAAACAAGTAACTTTTTATTCATATAATTCAAGTAAACATCGCCACCAAGAAAGTGGACCATACCACTCAACGACATTTTGAAATTAAAGCTAAAAAACATAAACAACTTATTCTTTAATCCAAGATTTCATAACCAATAAGATTTTACTCAATATTACATCACAATAAATCCCTTTGGGTATTAGGTAAACAACAATAACAACCATAAGAAACTATAGCTTGAAGACTACCAATTCATGCTCATTTAACCCATTTCTTAAGCCAAAATTTGATGAAATGTTTTACCATGATTTCATTGAATTTTTTACACCAAAATAATCAAATAACATTACAAAAATCATTATTAAGTCATTCAAAATGTTTTTCAGGCAAGACCCATATTTAGAGTTGAAGATAGTAGAAAGTAGGGTTGAAAACCAATTTTCGAAAATTCATTAAAAGTAACTCCTATAATGGAACAAAGTTCAAGGATGGATACCATAACTCTTGTTGAATAAATACCAATGATTTTTTATGAAGAAAAGACCATCAACAGCACTCCTAGTACGTACTTGACTTCTAGCATCCATGGTTACTTGAGAGAGTCTTCTAAGAGAGAGGGGTTTTGGGTTTTACGAAAAGGGGTCTAAAATGAGGTCTTAACGTTTAGAACACTTTAATATATATAATAAACACTAAAAATAACGTACTAGGGGTCATAAAATACTTGGGGTGAATTTACAAAACACCCCAAGACTTCACAGGCAAAAGGCAGCTTTTGTAGGAAGCACAAACGGTTCCCTATAGACGGGCCGTTTGTCAACCAACGCGCCGTCTAACGTTGATTAGGAATTCAAATCACCAATGTGAATTCCTCCATATAAAAAAAAGTTAACAAGTCAATGGGCCGTCTCCTGGTCAACTAGATGTCGATTGGCTCGTCGATTGGTAACTGCTTTTTGGCAGTTTTGTCTAAGTCTTGGGCCTTTCATCTAGGGCCCCTTGTGGGGCCTAGGTGAGGTAGTGCATGGATGTTACACCCTTAAACTAAGTCATCTAGGTGTTAGGAACATCCCACATAAATTTTGATCAAAACAAACACGTAAAATGCAATCAAACACATCAAGACACACAAGCGCTATCTAAGGCACACCTTCCGAACGTCATGGACACTCTTGGGAGTTTGATCTCCAAAATTAATAAAAATTCACACAAAGAATAATATCACTAAAGTAACTAATATTAACATCAAATTAACTCAAGAAAAACTCATGAGGCTCCAGTTCACCTTAGTTTGATTTAGGGCATTACATTCTCCTCCACTTAGAAAAACATTCGTCTTTAAATGACACTAAAACATCAAGAACAACAAGGACTCACTTAGCATCACATAACTCATTATAATCAAGGATCAAACACTCAAAATAAAAGAATCAACTAGCAAGGAGAATTATTTCACACCATCAAACACTAGCAGCATAAGCAACTCTTGTAAAACTTTACAAACATAAGAACTCACTCTTAACCTTCTTTTGTGGAGGAAATACCTTCTCCACCATTAAACTTTCTCATATAAAACACTTTTTCACACATTAAAACTTCAATTAAAGGCAAGACAAATTTCCTCAAAGTTCAAAATCTTATAGTAAACATCTCTATAACATTGCTAAGCATGCTTAAAATTTCAAAATTTCATTCTTCGAGCAATTCATCAAGAAGGCATGATCATATGAAATATAATATCATATAAACTCATATCATAACACATTGAAACCATAATTCATGAAAAATGAAACTTTCTTAAAAATTTGGACTCCCTTGCGCTGACCTCAAAATTTCACTGTCACATGCTTAAAATTTCAATAATGCACCTTTCAAGCAACTTTAACAAGATGTCATGACACTATGAGGGGAAAAACCACACTAACTTACTCCCAAAAGACTTGGTAGGTTTCACTAAGTGCAATGTAAGAGTAGCATCCCATATTACAACTCCCACTTAGTTACCCTTGAGGATTCTCTTGGATTAATTACATTACATGCAAATCTAGTAAAGTCATTCTCCCCCATTTAGGGTAAATCCATCTTCAAGGTCTCATACTTCAAAGCACAATAATGCCTCTCATAAGGTAGGAACTCACACTACCCTCAACTCATGCACATCAAGATGAAACATCAACCTTATAAGTTAAGCATAACACTTCCCTTTTTTTTTATTCAAGCCTAAACAAACTGTCTTAAACATTACTTCATTCAACTCTTAGGCATCACTTAACTCAATTTCATGGAACAAAACCTCCTCGCTGGATATTCATACCACATTTCCATCTTAGTGTAAGCCTACACCACAACATCCACCAATCACAAGAACAACTATTCATACACTAACCACACAAAAGGGTTGACCTCTACTCCTACAAAATATACACATTCTTTCAACATTCCTCAAATTTACACCTTAAAGATTTCTACCATTATTGAACATAATCACAAGATAACTCATTTTCTCTTATAGGCACTTTATTTAATCATAATAATTCTTACCATGCTTAGAACTACATCACTATAAGGCTTCTAATCATAACACTTCCAATATCATAATTCACACCTACCCATAAATGGCATCATATCACAGTTTTAAAAACTTACCTTCATACCTACTCTTCTAGCCAGAAAACCCTCATGCCATCAGAACTCACCTTTTCTCTTCCTCAAACGTAGGAACATCTCCCCTTCAAAGCAATCACACCTAGAATACCACGGGAAAAGGGAAAATAAGAGAGAAAGGCCTTATGGATTTATTTCCTATGGAACGATTTAAGTGTAATGAAGTCACACAAACTCGATATTGCTATAGCCTCTTGTTCATGGATGTGTCGCAACTCAAAACAATGACCAAGATACTACTAGACCTGGCTTGCGAGACATTTTAGACCTAAAACTATTTCCCATAACATTATGCACTGATACCAAGTCTTTCATGACCCAAAAGTATCCTGTAGAAGCTAGGCAGATCCCTCATTTCGTGACTGGGTTTACTTGACCCTTTGGGGTCTTGTACAAGATCTTTAACTATCATTCATTACATAAAACATGAAATGTAGTGCGGAATTAAAAAATTTCATGAATAATTTTTTTTAAAAAAAAGACAATCTTTCAGTAATACTTAGAGAATCTCATCATCACAGGCAAACTTAAGACACGACATAAAATCTTAGGGACACGGCCCTTTACATGAAAATAAGATACATAATAAGACTTCAAAAAAGAAACTAAGAAAAGGACTATGCCCTTGAATATATGAAGACATACTTTGTCTTGAGAGGAACTTCCTAAACTACGTCTTAAAACCTTCCAAAATCTTCAAACCTATACTTATTATATAAAAAAGTATGGGGTAAGTAAAAATAATGTACTAAGTATGGCTTATGCAAAAACATGTGAAAAGGGACATTTTAGTAAAACAACATTTCATGCAAAATATGTAAAACATTCAAAAATATAAAAGCAAAACACCATAAGAATCATCAATAAACACTTAGAGAATAATTTCCACAATTTTAAACCCAAGAACACTTCACAGTAAAAATTCCAAACATTACAGTAAGTTCAAATTTAACTTTTACAGTTAATTACAAGATCCCAATGTAGTGAAATTCCAAAGTATTGCCAATGATGAATAAGCATCATTTCCATTGGAGTTTCCCTTGAAAGGTCATCATAATACTCACTAAGGTAAGACATGAAGTAAGAACACATATAACTCCGTCAATACACACCAAAGTGACCCTCAAGACTTCATCCCTTTCGGCATACTCACCTCAGGATAACAAGCATCCACTCAATGGCAATACAATAGAGGGACACCCAAAAACACACCAAGAATTCCCTTTCGGAAAGCCTATCTAGTGCAATGAGTACATGACGTCCCATACCACCACCTACCCTAATTAGTACACTCTATTAGAAGACTTTGAACTAAGACTCCCCTTTCGGAAGGACCTACCTAGTTCAGTGGATAGATAGCGTCCCATACCACCACCTAAGCTACGTTTTACGTTCGTTTAGGAGACTTAGTTCATCTAATTCAAAGAAGACTCACCAAGACTCCCCTTTCGGATTGCCTACTTAGTTCAATAGATCAATAGCGTCCCATTCTACTACCCACCCTAAGTATAAAAATCCTTTAGAAGACTTAACACATTTGTTTCTTTTGAGGGAGTTATCTTAACTGACATAGACCATTAGAGCTAGACATGGAATCTCGACATTTACCCTATCGGATGAGGGATCCTCACTTGCCTAGAAGGAGATCATTCTTTTAGATTTTGCATGGCTTTATCAATAGCTACACCTATGAGGATGCCTAGTTAAGGGATAAGGAGATTACTACTAAGTAATAAATTCTGTTCTTTCGAGGAGTACTGATGTCAAGAGGTACATTGGATTACAACATCTCCAACCTATCTTAGAAAGCTCATAGGATGTAGTGGGGTTACTACTGAAAAATTCATCTCAACTCACAGAGAGTATTCAGACCAAAACTCCCCTTTAGAACATAACATAGCTTCATTGATCATTCAAGTGTGAGGTGTCTGTACATGTGAGCACACCTTGCTCATAAGCTTCATTTCATTTACATCTAACATGTATGCATGCTTAAACCTTCATTTATCACATCACACTTTATACATACTTCATATAATTATACAAGTCCTTTAGACATGATCCCTAGCATGCTCCTAATAAAAATCTTCATAAAACAAATAACAAGAATAACTTCATTTAAGCATATAACATAAAAAGTATTCATGACCTCATTCACAATAAACAAGTAAATTCACATTCATATAATTCAAGTAAACACCACCACCAAGTAGGTTGACCATACCACTCAAGAGCATTTTAAAATTAAAGTTAAAAAACATGACCAACTTACCCTTTAATCCATGATTTCATCACCTACAATATTTTACACAATATTTTAACATATTAAATCCCTTTGGGCAGTATACTAACAACAATAACAACCATAATAAATCAAATCTTGAAGACTACCAATTCATGATCATTTAACCCATTTCTTAAGCCAAAATTTGATGAAAAGGTTTAACATGATTTCATTGAAGTTTTAACCTTAAAATGATCAACTAAAATTACAAACATCATTATTAAGTCATTCAAAACATTTTCATGCATCATACATATTTAGAGTTAAAGATAGTAGAAACTAGGGTTGAAAACCCTTTTTTGAAAATTCATTAGAAGGCACTCCTAAAATGGAATAGAATTCAAGAATGGACACGATAACTCAAAATTAATATATACCAATGATTTTTTATGATTAAATGACCATAAAAAACCTCCTAGTTCCATATTGACTTCTACCTTCCATGTGACTTGAGAAAGTATTCTAAGAGAGAGGGGTTTTGGGTTTTAGGAAAAGGGGTCTAAAATGAGATTTTACTGTTTAAAACACTTTAATATTTATAATAAACCTTAAAACTAACTTCATAGGTTCATAAAATACTTGGGTTGAATTTACCAAAGACCCCACGACTTCACAGGCAAAAGATGACTTTTGCAGGCAGCACAAACGGTTCCCTACAGACGGGTCGTATGTCAACCAACGCCCCATCTATGGGGTGTCCTTGGTTTGGAATGCAACTCTACATTGGGCAGGCTTCCATTTCCAAACGACGGAGAAAGTCGAGGGGTCATCTCCTTGTCGATTGGCCGTCAATTGGCTCGTCGATTTGTCACTACTCTTTTTTACAGTTTTTTCTAAGTCTTGGGCCTTCATCTAGGGCCTCTTGTGGGTCTTATATGGGATCGTGCCCAGATGATAAACCCCTAGACTAATTTATATAGGTATTAATAACATCCCACATTAATTTTGATAAAAAAAAACACGTAAAACTCACTCAAACACATCAAGACACATAAGACCTATCTAAGGAACATCTTCCGAATTTCATGACCGTTCTTGGACGTTTGACCTCCAAACATCACACACTAACTAAGAACACTAAATTAACTCATTTTCACCTTAAATTAGCTCATGAAACACTCACGAGTCTCGAGTTCACCTTAGTTCGTTTTGGGGCATTACATTACACGTCTTCTCTTTAAATGTTTATGATTTACTTGATTCGGGTTCTACCTTTTCACTTGTAACTCCTTTGATAGATATAAAGTTATATATTTTTTCCGATATCATGAATTAATTTTTAATGGTGACTACCCCGATAGGTGAGTCGATTATTGAAAAAAGGGTGTGTAGAAATTGTCCTATATTGCTGCCCAATAGAGTTACTCATGTTGAATTAGTAGAACTTGATTGGTTGATTTTGATGTAATTTTGGGAATTCATTTGTTGCATGCTTGTTTTTCTTCCATTTATTTTAGAATAAGACTGGTCAAGTTTAATTTTCCAAATGAACCCATCTTAGAGTGGAAGGGTGGAAGTTCTATCTCAAGAGGTCGTATCATTTCTGTCTAAAGGCTTGTAAGATGATCTCTAAAGGGTGTTTATACCATATTGTGAGATTCAAATATTTACACTCCGAAGTTCCTCCCATTGAGATAGCAACCGTAGTGAGGGAAACTTTGGAGGTATTTCCTAATGATCTTCGTGGAATTCATCCCAAATGGGAACTTGACTTTGGTATTGAATTATTACTGGACACAAATCTTATTTAAATTCCACCTTATTGGATATATCCGGACTAATTGAAAGATTAAAAGGCTCAACTCAATTTTTTACTAAACAAAGGCTTCACTAAACCAAGTATTTCCCCATGGGATGTTGTGGTTCTATTTGTGAAAAAGAAGGATGGGTCATTTAAGATGTGCATTGACTATCTAAAACTCAATATGGTGACCATTAAGAATAAGAATCCTTTCCCTTGGATTGATGACTTGTTTTATTAACTCCAAGGGGCAAACTAATTTTCAAAGATTGATTTGAGGTCAGGATATTACCAACTTAGGGTGAGATATGAAGATATTCCCAAAACAGCCTTTCAAAAAAGATAAGGACACTATGAGTTTAGAATGATGTATTTTGGGTTGACTAATGCCCCGACGACATTGATGGACCTAATTAATAGGGTGTTCCAAAATTATCTTGATTCCTTTGTAATTGTTTCCATAGACGATTCTTGATATATTCAATGGATAAGAATGATCATAAGAGGCATTTGAGAGTGGTTTTATAAATCTTGAATTAACACCAACTATTTGCCAGTATAGAAAGTGTGAGTTATGGTTATGGTCGATGGAATTTCTTGGTCATATAATTTCTAGTGAGGGTATAGAGGTTGATCGAAATAAAATCAAGGTGGTTAGAAATTGGCCTAGATCTTTGGCTCCTATCTACATAAGAAAATTCTTCGGTTTAGTAGGGTACTATAGGAGATTTTTTAAATTTTTTGAATCCATTAAATCTACTTTGAATACCTTGACCCAAAAGAATGTGAAATTTTAGTTGTCGAAGGCATGTGAGAGACGTTTCTAAATCTTGGGATGAATCTCAAGTGTCTTTACCGGAGGTACGAAGGGTTTTGTGGTATATTGGGATGCATCCCGAGTGGGATTGGGTTGCGTTCTTATGCAACACGGGAAGGTTATAGTGTATTCTTCAATGAAACTAAAGGTTCATAAGAAGAACTACCCAACTCATGATATTGAGATAGCGGTCGTGGTGTTCGCCTTGAAAATATGGAGACATCGCCTATATGGTGTTCACGTAGATGTGTATATCAGCCAAAAGATTCTTCAATATCTGTTTACTCAAAAGGAGTTAAACCTCCGACAATAAAGGTGGTTGAATTATTTTAACATTACGACATGAGTGTTCTCTACCACCCCATCAAGGCCAACATAGGAACGAGTTCTCTAAGTCGTATGACCATAGGTGGTGTATCTCAAGTTTAAGAATGTAAGAAAGACTTGGTAAAAGATGTCCGCTGGTTGGCTCATTTGGGTGTTTTATTGGAAGATTCTCCTAATGGTGGTTTTATGGTCCATCATGACTCCTAATTGTCTTAGGTGGTTGAGTGAAGTGTAAGCAACACCTTGATCAATCATTCATGGAGTTTAAATAAGTGGTACTTGGAAAGTTTAATGAGTCATTCTACTTATGGGGAATGGTGTTTTGAGGTACCAAGAGAGGTTGTGTGTTCCTAATGTTGATGATTTGATAAATCGGATTCTACAAAAAACTCATGGTTCCTTTTATTCAATTCGTCCAGATTCTGCGAAGATTAATCATTACCTTAGAGAAGTATTTGGTGGGATGAATTGAAAAGGGACATAGCGGAATTTATTGAAAAATATCAAAATTGTCAACAAGTGATAGATGAGCACCAAATGCGAGTGACTTACTTAATGAAATACAAATTCCCGCTTAGAAGTGGGAAGAAATTAATATGGATTGCGTAGTGAGTTTGCCTCGAACACTAAGGCAAAATGACTCTATAAGGGTGGCTGTGGATAGGTTGACGAAATCCGCTCACTTTATCCCTATTAAGTATACTTATTTGGCTGAAGAGTATGTAAGGATATATATTAATGAGATTTTCTGTCTTCATGGGATCCCTTTATCCATTATTTCAGATTGAGATGCTTAACTTACATCTAGATATTGGATGACATTTAAAAAAGGGTTCGGTACACAAATGAACTTAAGCACCATTTTTCGTCCCTAATCGGATGGTCAAGCGGATCTTACTATTAAAACCCTTGAGGACATGCTTAGAGCTTGTGTAATTGATTTCAAGGGAATTTGGGATGCACACTTGCCTTTGGTTGAGTTCTCTTATAATAATAGTTACCATTCCTCTATATACATGGCTCCTTTTTAAGCCTTGTATGGTAGGAGATTTAGATCTTCAATTGGGTGGTTTAAAGTTGCTGAGTTTTCACTCTTAGGACCAGAATTGATCTATAGAAGTTTGGAGAAAGATCATGAGATAAGGAACCTATTGAAAACAACCTATAGCCCGCAAAAGTCTTATGCTCACAATAGGAGAAGAGACTTAGAGTTTGAAGAAGGTGATAAAGTGTATTTGAAAATTTCACCTATGAAAAGGATGGTGAGATTTTGCAAGAAAGGGAATTTAAGTCCTCGTTATGTGGGTCCCTATGAAATTTTAAAAAGGGTTGTCAAGTTTGCATACGAGTTGAGATTACCTAGTGAGATAGCTTCGGTTCATTCGGTATTCCATGTATCTATGCTTAAGAAGTGCATTCGTGACCCCAAGTAAATTATTGTTATTGAAGGTCTACAGGTGAATGATAATATCTCCTACGAAGACGTTCTGTCGGAAATCCGTGATCGTAAAGTGAAGAAGTTCAGGAACAAGGATGTAGCTTTCGTAAAGAAGTTATTTAAGAACCACCTAGTTGAAGGAGAAACTTGGGAGACCGAGGCCGAAAAGAAGTCCCATTATCCTCATATCTTTGCTTCTTAAGTTTAGTGGTTCCTATTAATAGCTAAAATAATGAGTATATATGAATATGGCTTGTTTGCAAGGATATGTATAAAAATGATAAAAGTTTTGCTAAAATGAGAATTTCATGAAAAGATGCTCTATTGCTTAATTTACCCTTATTTGTGTATTTGGTATGTTGTAGCCTTAATGAAATGATTTGAGCATGTTGAGATCTCATGCGAATAAATTGATGTTTTAAGTTTCTATGTGCAAACTTTATGTGGTTATGTGGATTTTCATTGTAACTCATGTTTTAATATTTTGTTGATTGGTTGGTATGCTAGTATTGAGTCTATCCTACCCCTTTAAAATATTTTAATGTCATTCGGAGACAAATATTCCTAAGGGGGGATAATGTAACATTCCGAGAGTCCAAGACTTAATATAGAGACTCATATGAGGGTATATAGTTTGTAACACTCTTATAAGGTCAAAAATAATTTTTATAAGTCATGTAGGAATTTTGAGTGTCAAGACGTCAAGAAATGTCTATGACATTCGTAGACTAGTGAAAGAGGCGCTAGTGGACCTTAGCCTATTTCACAAGGTTTTGGGAGTCGGAACTCGATGAAATTTAGTGGAAATGTGTAAAACTAGTATGAAAGTAGGTTTTTTGTAAAAATGTTCGGGTATGACTCACCAAGGACCACCCTAAGGGCCCTTGAGAAGTACCCTCCCTAGTTGGCCAAAAAGCTATCACGTGAAGTTTCTTCCTACAGTTGCAGGCGACGAGGTATAGGTTGAATGACGCGGCGTCGATGCATATGTCGACCATTACTTAGCCACTTTTCCAAAGTTTCCAAAATACCACTCTCTGACCTTATTGACAGACTTGGAAGATGGTGGGCGTAGGCGGGCGTCGACTGACCTACGACTTGTAGGTCGGGGTCTCGTAGGTCAGGCTTGAACTTTCACTATCCAATCTTTAAAGGGTTCATTTAATTAGTTAATTGGTAAGTGGTATATTTAGGGAATAAGGGGTGGTTAATTAAGTTAGTTAAGTGACTATATAATCTATCCTAATCTTAAACTCAACTTAACACCCTATAATTTCCAAACCCAAATCACACTACCTTCTCTCTACTTTCTCTCTCTCAAAGAAGACTACATTGAAACGAAAGGTATAAGGGTTCTAAGGGTTCAAGAAGTTTACTTTTCTCCATTATTATTCAAAGATTAAAAGGGTATGGAACCTTTCACCTCTGGGATTCCTTTCCCCAAAGGGCTCTTCCAGAATTGGTTTTCAAAAAGTTTATTTCATATGGGTGTCTTTCTAATCCGAATTTGAACTTCTAAATTGTATTTTTTATGGTTTCCTTTGATGATTATGGTGTATTATTTTTCAATTATGCTATTTATTCATTATTTAACCTAGTATGTTGTATTGATCATTAATTGACCCAAATTCCCTAACCCTAGGCTATAAACTCATGTTAAACTGAATAGTATTGATGCAATTGACTTAGTTATTCTCTTAATTACTATTGAATGATTTTATTAGACCTATTTATGGATTAAATCAGATTTTTTAAGGTTAAGACACATAATTATTGCCTTTGAAGTAGAATTGGTAAGACTTTATGATCTTGAACCTTTACATTAATTATGATGGCTTGTATTTGGTCATGAATTTCAATTGAAGCATGTTTTGTTATTATGTGAAGTAGGTGTTGGTATGATGATGTGATTAAAATGTCTTTATTCTATGAAGATGTGAGATTATGTTTAAGATGAAATGATATAAGGTTGGTTATGAATTGTGTATGTGTGTTATTATGACATGATGATGATAATGTGTTGATCTCACATGCGAGGGTTGTATTGAAAGGATATTCTCATGAATTTCTTGATGAGATAATGACTATAAATATACAAAGGGATTAGTATCATATGGCCTAAACGAAGTTATGATTGTTAAAAAATGATGTAAAAACATTTCATAAAGGGACTCTAGTGTTACACCGAGTGAACTAGTAGTGAGAAGTGTCCCTTCCCAATGTGGGAAAGTAGGTTCACTATTGTACTCATAAGATCGGAGACAATAATGCAATGTTCATAAAGAGGGTACCAAGTATATTTCTTCGTTCTTTAATTACTTTTACCCCATAGAAATACTAGCTAGTCGATCCACCTAAAATGTTATGTTCATGTTTTTGTACTACCTTGGCAAGTAGTCCAACTTCTTCCGGTGTAGGGGTTTCATGACACCGGATTCCACATTTAGATCATGTGTCTAGGTCGTTTAAGGCGAGTTTTTGTAAATGTAAATTGAAGTAATAAAGTGAATACTAACTAGGGTGACTTAAGGGGTTTGACTTAATCTAGGAAGGGGTATGGGACTCTACCTATACATTGCACTAGTTGTCCTTAAGGAAGTCGTAGAATGTTGTTCTTATGTTTTATAAAGTAAATTATATGCATATGTGTACTTTACATGTTGATGATCCTTTGCTATGTGAATTTCATGTATGAACATGTTATTGGTCTATATTGTCATGTATGATGATGATTAATGTTAATGATATATTATGTGAGTCTAGACATTGCTTATGGTCCTTTGTTGGGTTTACATGTTTAAGTAAGGTTATGGTTCTTCACTTTGTTATTAAAACTGTGGACTTGATATTGTGTTATAAGTAAGGGTCTTGTATACGTTGTAATGTTATGAACATATTATACATGATTTGTGTTGTATCATTATGTTGGGGGTAGTTTTTTATGTACTCACATATGTTGTGATATATTTTGACTTAGTTATACTAGATGATTCTTGTGTTGTATATGATTTTGTCTTAAGAAATATGTGAATATTGGCTTATATGGGTTCATGGTTGTGCATAAGGCTTTTCAATGTAACTTGGCATGGTTTTGAACAAATGTCCCCTTTAGCATAATTTCAAATGTTTTATGTATATGTTTCCATAATAAGTACACATTTGTTCTAATCCATATTTCTTTTTTTCTACAATTATGTAGGTTCATTTGAAGATAACTTTGACTCTCATTCTCCTAGTTTATTAGTTCCTCTCCTTCCGAAGACGATGCCACTATCTAGCTATTGATGTTGTTTTAGCCTTAAATAGAGTTTAGTTCTTTCTCATTTATTTGAAGACTATTATTGTATATGTCTATGTGTGTCTTTTGTTGTAATAAATTATGGGCTATGCCTAAATATTATACTTGATCTAGATGGTTTAAATGTGAGACATTTCTTATTAGAATATCTTTATATATTATGTATGTGAAATAAAAGTAGAAGCCTATGTTATTCTTTCTATGTGAGGAGTGTATGTAAACTCCTTATGTGTATATGATGTGTAAACAAGAGGTCTATGTTAACCTTATATGATAGATGTATATGAATGTTTTTTATTTTCTGCAATTTAACCTATTATATGTAATGACTAATGCTAATAGGTTAGCTTAATTCTCTCCGAGGACAACGACACCAGTTACGTCAAAGGGGTGCTCCCCCGATGTGACAGAAATACTTGCTTCTCATGAAAGTTCAAACTCAAAAAAAATATCAATATGACCTCACACAAATAATAATTCCATATTCAAACACAATGATTAAGGGATTGAAGATCATAAATCAAATGCAACGCTCACACTCACAAAGAGGAACACAATGCATGTTTTCACCCATAGTTTTTCCCTTATTTTCCAATTGATCTTCGTTTTGGCTCACTCAAGATCAAAAAGGTCTTTCAAATGTATGGTTATTTAGGCTCAGTGAAGTTTTCTCATGAGATGTAGTATTTTCAAGACATTTACTTATGTTCCTTTTATTTATTCATTTTCAAGTGCGTCTAAATCAACTTTTTATTCACCTCCATGGATTGTATGGAAACCCAATTTCTTTCGTGCTTTTGTTCCACATCTTTTTCTTTTTCATTTTTTCTTTTCTCTCTCACTCTCTATATACATACTGGAGGGTTTTAGATTTTGTGCACCACCATCGATTAATAAAGACTTTTCTTAGACTTCTTGAATTCTGATTCTCCTTTTAACCACACACCCAACTTAGGATTTTGGCTTAAGTTGGATTTTCACTTAAACCCACAAACAAAGAGAATTACATATGGGTAAATCACGTGAACTTTAAAGTTCCTCAAGATTCTTGTGAAGAGAGGTAAGGCTCAAAGGGTGTTGAAAAAAATTCGACACACTCACGGGTAGGCCACAAAAGAGGTACATGTAAAAGTTGGCTTACACTCTATAAAATTGCCTAAGATCATATCAAGATGACACATTTCTAAATTAATCAAACTAACCAGGCAAATTCAAAGTTTATTCATGCATAGTTAAAAGTAAGCTCATTACAAAAGGCATTGACAATTAACCGAAACAAGACTACACACTTTCGCTAGTGTGCCATGGTTATTACAAAACAATCAATTCGATAAATTGCTAATCACAACGAGATGCAAAGAGTTTACACATTGTCTATGTAACTCATCTATCCTTGTTATAGTAGTACATTCATGTTCGTTCAATTGAGAGAACTATTCAATTCATTGGTATTGATTGAAATTGAGATTTAAATTTGTACAAGAATAGACACTTTCAATAAAAGAGGTAGCAAACTTTTTCAAAAATTAAAAAAAATCGGAAGGGTCAAAATTGTTTTGCAATTAAACCAAAAGAGAGCTATATGCTTTAAAAATCGCAAAAGTAGTTTTTTTTTATTAACACAATTAAAACAGACAACCCAAATGTATATCAAAATATAAGTATTCATAAAAAAGCAAACAATCCAAAACATTGTGGGACTCACCCCACCACAAACAAAAGCATTTCTCCTCAAATGCAAGTAATAACAATTTTCATAATTGAGGAAAGATAAATCAAAGAGGAGTGTGAAGAAAAGATCATGTCTATGCAGCTTCTTTATCGGTCGGGGCATCAACGTCTAAAGACCCATCTAGGAATAAAACAACGTCCCCTGAAGTACTATCATTATTAGTTTCATTATTTCAAATGCCCGTACATCGGCACCAATATTAGTTGCTGCCATTCTATCTATGTCATGCACTACCAAAAAGACGTCCGCTGCATTATATAATTAGTGACGCCATAAAGGGATGGTGGTATCAACTGGAATCTCCCTTTTAGACCTTGATTCCTTGGTATATTTCCTTTGTCTGGTCATCTCTTCTTCCTTTTTAGAAGCTTTAAGCTCACGTGCTCTTATGTTCCATGGTGGCTCATTTCATTGTGCTACTTTTGGTCTAGCCATTTTTTCAAGAGACTTTGAATACGAGGCAAGATAGGAATTTCAGCAGGAGCAAGAAGGTTTCCATGTTTGGGGTCACATTACCAACTAGTTGGTGAAGTGTTTATTCCTACAAGGGTTTTCATTGAAAATGGTACGCAAATTATATGATGTTGAAGACAAAAGGCGATCAAAGACCATAACAGTGAATCACCATGTGAAATTTTTTTGACTCAAACTGATCTTATTTGGTCGCAGATCCATCAATACATAAAGTATTCATTGATGAGTCAAATGGGGATATTAGGTTAATCGTCGAGTTATTCAGTGAGATCTCGCCAAACAGCCAAGGATGTATATTTTCAACCTATTCCTTTTCGCAATCCAAATAATGAATTTTAAGTCTATGCGACACAATTTTCATCGAAGACCCAAAAAAATGTTACATTTTCCACTATATTTAAAATTTTCTACTTACAATGCGGTCAGATTAGCGTCTCTCAACTAATTTTAAAGATACTTCACCAAAGTCAATCAGTCATTCAAAAGTTGGTACTTATTGACTCAACAGAGATTCTATATTATAGATCATTATGCAAATGAGTACAAATTTCTATAAGATAATTGAGGGGTTCAATTACCAACTTTTGATAGTGAATTAGATCTTACTGATGTGCTATGCCGTAGTGAAATCCAAATCTGCATAAAATTTCATGCTTAAAATAATTTCAATAATGTAAGAAATATAACTATTAGAGTGAATATGAGTTTATGAAAACGGAAAAAGTGAAAGGAAATGCATGAGCTAGGACTTTTAAACCTGATGCCTATGATCGTCCTACACTTGCTCATTCGTCGAAGACTAGACTCAAGACAATGAAACTTGAAGCTTAGTGAGGCAATACTTAAATACTGCTTTACTCAAACTTAATACAAAAATTGTGGTTATACTTTTTTATGTGGATGATCTCCTTATCACAAGAAATGACCATCAAGTCAGCAAAGAGGGCATTGTAGTTCAGGTACAAAATTAAAGATTTTGTGTGAAATGAAGTACATTCTTGGGATTGATATTGAAAAATCAAATCATGGAATCTTAATGAATCAAATAAAGTTTGCTATGGAGTTGATCACATAATTGGGACTGGAGGGATCTACACTAGCAGCTACTCCTATGGAAATCAATTAGAAGCTGACAACAGTTGAATTAGATGATCACATAGGAGTAAAGGAGATGGCAAGTAAGAGGATGCAGGACCATATCAGAGATTGATAGAAAAGCTTCTATATGTAAACATGACTAGGACATATATAAAATATGTCATTCATACACTCAGCAAATTCATTCATTATCCAAAGATGTCTCACATGGAATCTACTTTAAGAGTTTAAAGGTATATTAAGAATGTTTCATGGGTGGTGTTATTACGAATAAAAGGTAGTGAAGAAAGCTCAGAGGTTTTTGTGATGCAGAGTGGGCACCATGTCTTATGTAAGAAGGTCACTAACGGGTTATGTGATGAAGCTTGGTGATTCACTGGTTTCTTGGAAGTTTCAGAAGCAGACAATTATATCTAGAAGTTCAGCGAGGCAGAATATAGAATTATGACATCAGGGGTATAAGAAATTTAATGGCTTGTTAGGTTGTGCACAGAGATGAATATAAATGTTCAATTGTCAGCTGCTTTATAGAGTGGTATCTAGTCAACAATACAAATTACTGCAAATCCCATTTGTCACGACCCAGAAGTACACCCTAGAAGTTACATCATCCTTGTGTCGCTACATGACAAATAAGTCTTAAAGAAGTCTCATCCAAGTCACTCATATCATTCATTTCATAATAAACATACTAAATTGAGTAAGAATTTAAAACTTTCTTCACACACAAAGAACTCTTTCTATAATTACACAAGAGAAAGACTTTTATTTAAAAAATTAGATCTTTACAACATCTTCTTGAACAATCTAAACATTAGAGTATACAATACTTGCGAGTAATCTCATACAAGACAATAAAATAAAGTTTATGACATAATGGACATGTGGATATTGTCCTCAAATCGATAAGGACTCACCAATACTTCATCTTCAAGTCTTAAAAACCTTTCCATCCTCCATTGCATATCAAGACATCCAATTCCCTACACATTAGTCGTAAAGGGAAAAGAATGGGTTAACACATTAGATGAACTAAGTTTGAAATCCATGCAAAAACCATTAAAAAGGAACACTTAGTAAATAACATGTTTTTCATGAATTACAATTAAAACGTCATTCTATAAGCATAAGAACAATATTTAACTACTTAGAAACACATAAGAAATCATTTAAGCAAATTGTCACATTTATATGAAATATTATAATGAACTCATTTCACTGTACAGTGAACTCAATTCACTATTATAGTGAAGTTCTTTAGCTTCACTTTGCACACATTTTAGCATATAATTCTCTCACTAAAAGTTATACTAAGACTCACTTAAGTAAGACAAAGAGAGACCGCTCATACACCCGTCGTAATCATACCTAAATGATCCTTAAAACCACCCATAATGAGATCAACATACATTTACAAGACATCAAACATATGAACTTGAGATCTTTCTACCAAAGGTGATTCTAAGGTTCACTTGAATGAGTTGTGAAGTGACCACCCATACAATCCCTTACACACACGCTTAAGAGATCCCAAAGACTACCTAAAATAGAATCATTCTCACTTAATACATCAACACATATACAACATGACATTCTCCTTGCAAAGGCTATCAAAAGACTAACTCAAGTAAATCAATAAGATAACAACCATCATTGACCTCTTTAAGATTACCTAAGTAATCCTTAAGAATATCTAAGTTTGTATCATGTCCACATAAACACTCATCTTCCTTAACTAGAGTTATTCTAAAGACTTATCTAGGTAAGATAAGAAGTGACCATTCCTATTCCCCATTCACACCTTAACTAGATAATCCTTTACTACTCTACATAAGTACTTATTCATTTATAAACATCCTTTACTTAAGTAATTACATTCATTAGTTCATTAAGAGCCATTCGTCACATAAAGGACATTCAAGTAATAGTCTTGGACAGGACCTTTGGACTCTTACTAACGCCTTCAAATCATATTGTGCAATGTAAGGACAACGTTCAATATCACCACCTAAACCTCAAAGAAGTTCTATAATGCTAGTATGTAACCCATATGATGAGAATAGGAAACAACCGACATAGACCATGGTAGCAAAACATTTAATCCATAGTGTAACATATTCTGATGAGGGTGTTCTGCTTGCCAATGGTAGAACTTGGACACATCCCATGTAGGCACATGGTTAAGGAATATAAAGGGTTTGCTTTGTAATCTAGTCTCATCCTTTAACTAGAACTACCTCCTTTACAATACTCACTCAATTCTCGCCTTTGTTCTCATATAGTAATTAACATTTAAGGTTCATATAAAAGGGTTCCATATCAAGTTCATAACCCTATCACATTTACCCTACCAAAGAGGTCATCTGAGGAATACCTTCTAATGGCGACAAGAAGCTCATCATGACATTCCTAAGGATTAGTATGATGCAGTTCAAGCCAATTAATCTTAAATCTATCATTCCTTTACTTTTAAGGATACCATAACGGCTTACAATTTCAACATTCATAACATTACCACTAGGTTGAAGGTTTCACATAAAGACCCTCTTAACATCATACAAGGTCACATGTCATTAATACATTCAAGACTAAGAAGGTTTAGCATCCTAATTCAATACATCACATATTCACATTCATATATACATCAAGCAAGGGACATAAGTCAACCAAGACATGACACAACATACTTTACTTTAACACATATTACTAGTCATTTTTTAAGCCACTTAGGAATAACCATTATCACGTTTAAGTCATCATATACACTACCATATCATCATCAATATAACCATTATAGACTCACATAGTAAAGTAGGAACAATCATGCATCAATCCTAAGACTAAACATATAAATACATAGCCACATTCATAGTCTAACATGATCACCTACATAACATCAATAGAACACATATACTTTCACATTACTAATCATGTATATAGATATTATCATACTTCACATAATCTACTTCACAAATAATCACATTACTTCAAGTACTGCTGACAAGGACATGATTATCATATTGTATAAAGTAAAACCGAAAAGGCCACATCAATTGCAAGTATATCACATAGCACCGCCACCATAAGTGGACCATACCAAACACAACATAATTGAAGTCGAATAATCATAAAATAAAGGAAATAGGGCAGCTTACAACCACTCCATTCTCAATACCTCAACCAATGCCTAATTACCCAATTCGACATAACAAAGCCCTTACCCATGTTCATAACCAACAATTCAACATAATTATAATAATATTCATGAAACTAGGTCAATTTAATACATATTAATTAATATGATGCAACCTAGATATCAATATACTGTAATTCTTACATCAATCAAAAGGCTATGTGAAACTATATAGAATTCATAAACTTTAAGTCAATATATATTCAATAACCTTAACATTCGCCTTGAACTCTCATATTTCACCTTGATCTCTCATGGAGATTTTTGAAGAAACTTTGGGAGGGAATGTGGTTTGATTTATGTGTTAGGGTCTAAATGAGAATTTAATGACTTATATACTCTTAAACTACCCATAAACACTCGAAAAACCATCCTCTTATTTTATAAGACTTTGGGTGATTTTCCCAAAAATCCCAAGTCTTCAACAGAAAAGCTGGCATGCAAGCCATAGCACTATCGACGCCCAGCATCGATGGTCCGTGGTCTCACCCATGCCCCGTCGATGGGGTATCGTGGTTTGCAGGATCCATAGAGGCCCCAAATCGGTCATCCATCGTTCCATTGACTGGTCATCATTTCTCACTACATGCAAGTTGTCATGCAGCTTCAAGCCTTATGTTGGGGTCCTCCTCGGAGCCCCTTGTGGGTCCTACATGGAGTCATACCCGGAATTTTCCATCCCAAATATGTTCTCATATGAGTTTAGGACATCCCACATGAATTTCATCCAAAATGAACACGTAAAACTCGACAAAACATACATAGACATGCAAGGTCATTTCAAGGCAAACCTTTGAAACGTCATGGACGTTCTTGGACTTTTGACCTCCAAACTACACAAACATGACATACTGACTATACACACTATAATTAAACATATATAGACCTTATAACCTGATGAATAATACATAAAAATATATTATCACATATGAGACACGTAGGTGACTTAGTCGTTGAACGTCTTGGTTGTCCCTTGACGTTTGAATTTTAATGAACCTAAACTCTTAGACACTGCCTCTAACCCACATCGTAAACAATTTTAGGACCTTAGACCATCACGACAATCCTATTAGGCTTTAGCTTCACCAAAATCATTTTCGGGGTCTAACACCATTTTTCATGAAACAACAAAACATATAGAAATTGATATACATATTATCAGGGACAAAATTGAGGAAGCGATAATCAAGATTGAATATTTTTCTATAAAGGATCATCAGGCTGATGTATTTACTAAAGAACTAAGGAGAGGACAACACAACTATCTTGTAGACAAGCTAGGCACGATCAATGGTTTTTCAATATCACCTAGATTGAGGGGAAGTATTGGGAATGAATAGCATGTGGATTGATGATATGAAGGCTTCAGCTGGATCAGTGACATGGCACGAGTTAGTTAGTCATGCGGATTAATTAGTTAGGAAAATGTACAACTCAGCTAGATTAGTTAGATACTTGTATTTTGTATGTAATGATAGCTAGATATATCTTTGTAGATCATATAATTGGAATGAGAATTTTCCATTTACTCATTACTCTTCTGTTTGCTTAACAACTCTCTCTTCACCTGAGTGTTACTTCAATTGATGAAGCTTTTGCATACTCATGAATTTCATCACAGAATTTGTATGAAGGCCCTGATGGTACTAAACAAGCGATACCATATGAAATTAAAAGGAAAAGTCAATTTCTACACTTACTTAAGCATGAATAACTGGTCATCTTTGCCAAAGTACCTAACAAGTTGAAGAATGGTATTCCTATTTTAGTTGCATGCAATGATTTTTGGTACATATCACAGCCTCTTGTTTTTCTTCCATTTTGCAAGCATTGTTACATTGATGTTTTAAGTGCACATAAGAAGGCATAATCACTATGTTTTACAATTGGGATAATCCTTTCTCTATTATTTTTCTATTAAAATCAATTAGTGGCTCCTAAATTCAGATAAGAAGCTACAAATACTCAATGTTTGTGGAATTAATTATATCACATTGTTATATAAAAAAGTTAAATTTATATGATATACTATAAGGAAAAATTACTTGGATGGATGTCCTTTAATAAATAAATGCTAATTTTAGTAATACTTTTTTTATTACCATTTATAGCAATACTATGTTAAATCAGCAATATGTTTTAAAAGTGAATTATGTATGCATTATAATTATTTTTAAAAATATATTATTCTTGTTTGGTAAGAAGTTCAGAAATTACATTATAAATGTATTAAATGTGTGATAAATGTATTATCTATCAATAAAATTTGTAGTATATGTGAATGATAAATTGTTTATTGTAATATAAATTACTAGTATATTATACATGTATTAAAAATGATCGAGTGAAAAAATGTTATTGCTACGTATAAATGGTAAATATTTTTTATTTGTAGTATATTTAATGTAAGTTTCTCATACTATAAAGGTAAAATAAAAGTTACCTCTTAAGGTAAATTAGAGATATATAGTTGCAACATCTGTGGTGCATTTTTAGTACGAAAAGGGAAATAATTTTAATTAATATTTTAAGGGGTCTTTTGTTGCTGATTGGAGTTATATAGATATTAGTAAGACATGAATCCATTATGAGAAGCATTGAACACCTTATAAATTGGAAAAAGAATGTAAAATGCATAAAAATAAAATTGGAGCACAAAGTTTGCTTCAGTTAAGAAGTGCAAGAAATATCTTTCACACCAATTGATGGGGAGGCGTGTGGTTATTCACACTTCTTTTATGTAACATCGCACAAGTGAAAATAAATTGGAAGAAGTTAAGAATTGGAAATGGTCATTTTTTGAAAGAATATAAAAATCTAAAAAATTGGTATGTTAAAATTGAGTTCTTGATCAAATTCAAGCAAGCATAATTCTCGAATCCGGATGATTTAGATGTGTTTCTAGATACCATAGGAAATATGTTGGAATAATCTTTTCAACATCGCTGATTTTGTGCAATTTCGAGTTTTTATGAGTGAGATATGGTCATTTGAAGTTGGACAATTGAAATAAGAAAAATCTAATTTGAATTTTTGAAGGGTAGTTTTGGATTTTCCTTATCCAATTAATTAAATTCATTTAAATAAATTACTTCGGGTATAAACTGAGTTATTTTAGTTTACGCAATTATGAAATGCGTTAGGGATTCGAGAGAAAAGATTAGAGGAGAAAGGAGAAGAGAAACTCAAGATTCATCAAGTTCTAGTGATTTTGGTGGTGGAATTCGCCAAAGATTAAATCCTAAAAGGTATGTGAGACATTTATAGAATTGTGTCCGTTCAACTACAGACCAATTATGTTTTTTTCAACGAAATTCGTTTCTAGAATGTTATAAAAGTATGATGTTCTTGAATTATGTTCTTGAAGTTTGCTTTATTTCTTGAGATTTGATGGGATTGTGAAGTTCTTGATGAAATCGTGTAGATTTAAGAGTTGTTTCAAGCGAAGTGATATTTGAATCTAAAGAGGGATTGAGAAGAAAAATAATAATTTGGTGAATTAGGGTTAAAAAGTGACAAAGAAATAAATCAAACAAGGAATAGGTACCATGGTTATGATTTTCTCTCTGCGTCGCTCACTCCACTGTTTCATAAATTATTTCACGATCAAGTATTTAAATGCAACTTCGTGCCAAAGACTTGTTCCCAAACAGTGATTTCTTCATCTTTTCTCATGTATAGCTATCTACAAACACTATTACACATCATGAGATATTTTCTATCACAAATCACAATAATTGAATCCATAATTCAATTCAAGTAAAGTTAACAGTCAAGTTTAGAAGTTAAAAAGCATGTCCAGATAAGTTTACAAAGTTTTCAAAAGTCTTTCACAAACGTTTTAACTTTGTTTTAAGGTTTAAAGTTTTGATTTAAGCACGGAGTAAAGAGTTGATTTCATTTCTCCAAAAGTTATATATGAGGAAACTAAGTACATATTCCCAAAAATTTAAAATGTTTTCACATTTAAACAAGGAAGGAAAACACTAATTTTCAAGAGAGCTTTTAAGCTAAGTTTTGAGTAATTATCTCAAACCAAAGAAAGAAGTTTTGTTTTAAAAAACATGAGCTAAGTATATTTTTGGTAGTAGTATTGAGCACCCATATAGGGATGTGAGTTCATATTAACTAAAGTGTCCATAAACCATGTAGCCATCATGGGTAGTAAAGAATCATACTTTTTATATTACACCTAAAGTGTTTATTGTATAGAATAGTGAATTCACTTAGTTAAGATGTCATATATGACGACAAAGTATATAACAGTTACAGAAACATGGGTAAGACGTTGTATCACCACTTAGGCTTATAGTTGTCACGACCCAAAACGGGCCGCGACTGCCACCCACACTTATCCTACTATGTGAGCGAACCAACCAATCAATTTTCCAACGTTTCAACCATAAATAACAAATAAAATGCGGAAGACTTAAACTCATTTATGAAAATCGATTAAATAACTTATAAAAACATCAATACTTATTATTCCCAAAACCTTGAAGTCATCACCACAAGAACATCTATCCTCAAATTACTAATCTAAGAATATCTAAGAAGCTAAAATAAATAAAAAGCTAGTCTATGCCAGAACATCAAGGCATCAAGACATGAAGAAGATGATCCAGTCCAAGCTAGAAGCATTAGCTCACCCTGAAATCTGGTGTAATGAAGACTGGCTAGAGTTGCGGTTGAGTTGAAGACGACGGTATGTTTGCTGCACTCCACATATAACAAAGAAAGAAACATACAAGTAGGGGTCAGTACAAACACGAGTACTGAGTAGGTATCATCGGCCAACTCAGAATAGAAAACAGTATATATCAGATAATATCATAAATCAACTATAATACTCAACATGTAGCAACAACAAGTTCTAAAATCATCAATAAGCACCCCAAGTTCACTCATGAGGACTCAAGCCTCAACACCATACCCATTGGGACCTAGGTTCATTAGATTGAGTATATTAACATCTTTCAAGGTTCATTATCCTTATTTCTATCGTGTCGGTACGTGACACTCCGCTCCATATACTATCCTGGTGTCGGAACGTGACACCCGATCCCTTAATTCTACGTGTCGGTTCGTGACACCCGATCCATATTCTATCCTAGTGTCGGAACGTGACACCCGATCCATATTATATCCTGGTGTCGGAACGTGACACCCGATCCATATTCTATCCTGGTGTCGGAACGTGACACCCGATCCATATTCTATCCTGGTGTCGGGACGTGACACCCGATCCATATTCTATCCTGGTGTCGGGACGTGACACCCGATCCTCTATTACTACCCTGGTGTCGGAACGTGACACCCGATCCTCTAACCTCATTCTTTTAGTTCATCAAGCCTTCTTTTATACTAAGGCATCATCATTAACAAGAGGTTTTCAAGGTTAAAATTCAGTAGCTTCATCATGATTATTTTATCACAATTATATAATCACATACATACAAGCATACAATTAAGCATATAGAAGGGTTTACAATACTACCCAATACATATCATTCGCTATTAAGAGTTTACTACGAACAGCGTAAAAACCATAACCTACCTCCACCGAAGAATCGCAATCAACAAGATATCTTCTCAACGCTGCGTTCCTCCTCTCTCTCAATCGATATTCTCCCTCTCTCTGTTCTTTCTGTTTTTTCTTATTCAAACCCTCTTTCTTTTACCCTAATTAGTATATAATTAAGTATAAGAGATGAATAAAATAACCCACTTTTTATTTTAAGGTTGCCTCCTTTAACCCCCAAGTAATTGAATTATTAATATTAATCCATTAACTTAATAATTATAAGAATGAAAAGTCCAAAACGCCCCTTTTAAAACTTAACAGAATTTCTGACCCGCGAGAGCTTACGGAACCTGTGACGGTCCTTCACGACTGTGACGGGCCGTCCTGCAGGTCTGTCACAAAGCTCAGAGAGTTAATTTCTGTGGAAGATGTGTGACGGTCCGTCGTGCCCACGACGGTCCGTCCTGCCATTCCGTTACGAAGTTCAGAGAGTCGATTTCAGTACCCAATATTCGGAATTCTAAGTGTTTTGGAACGAGACCCCCACGACGGTCTGTCGTGCCCATGACGGTTCGTCGTGGGATCCGTCGACTCCGCCAGTTTTTCCAGAAATAAAATCTGGTGCTCAAAATGACTAAACAGGTCGTTAAAATAGATACCAATTTACCCATCGTTCGTCCTCGAACGATCACGTGAAGAAAAACAAGAGTGAAAAGGAGTACCTGAATCTGTAAACAGGTGTGGGTATCTTTCTTGCATATCAGCCTCCTTCTCCCAAGTGGATTCTTCAACTGGTCTATTCTTCCATTGCACCTTAATGGATGCAATCTCCCTCGACCTCAACTTGCGGACTTCTCTATCTAAAATGGCAACAGGCTCCTCCTCATAAGATAAGTTCTCATCAACCAGAACTGAATCCCAACGAATGATGTAGTTTCCATCCCCATGGTACCTTTTCAACATATACACATGAAATACCGGGTGCACTCCTGACAGCCCTGGAGGCAAGGCTAATTCATAGGCCACCTCCCCTACTCGCTTCATAACTTCAAATGTACCAATATACCTCGGACTAAGCTTACCTCTTTTTCCAAATCGCATCACACCCTTCATGGCTGAAACCTTCAGCAAGACTTGCTCACCCTCCTTGAACTCCAAGTCCCTAACCTTTCGATCTGCATACTCCTTTTGCCTACTTTGAGCCGCTAAAAGCTTTTCTTGAAAAGATTTCACCTTTTCTAACGAATCCCTCAAAAGGTCAGTACCCCAAGGTCTAACCTCGAATGCATCAAACCAACCAATGGGAGACCTACATCTCCTCCCATACAATGCTTCGAAAGGAGCCATATCAATACTTGAGTGATAGCTATTATTGTATGAAAACTCTACTAAGGGTAAGAAGTTATCCCAATGACCACCGAATTCTATCACACATGCTCGAAGCATATCTTCCAATACTTGAATCGTTCGCTCAAACTGTCCATCGGTCTGAGGGTGAAATGCAGTACTAAGGTCCAACCTAGTACCTAATTCCGCGTACAATGTTCTCCAAAACATAGAAGTAAACTGCGTACCTCTATCTGATATGATGGAAAGTGGAACTCCATGCAACCGAACAATTTCTTAGATGTAGAGTCTGGCTAACTTTTCTGCATTGTAAGTCACCTTAACCGGAATGAAATGAGCAGACTTAGTTAATCTGTCCACAATTACCCAAATAGAATCAAACTTGCCCAATGTCCTTGGAAGACCAACCACGAAGTCCATTGCAATTCTCTCCCACTTCCATTCAGGAATGGGCATTCTCTGAAGTGTTCCTCCGGGCCTCTGGTGTTCATAGTTTACTTGCTGACAATTTGGACATTTCGCAACAAACTCAACAATGTCGCGCTTCATTCTACTCCACCAAAAGTGTTGCCTTAGGTCACAGTACATCTTGGTTGCACCAGGATGTATAGAATATCCGGAACTATGAGCCTCTGTAAGAATAGTGTGGATCAAATCATCAACACGGGGCACACATACCCTTCCCTTAATTCTCAAAACACCTTCCTCATCCATTATTGCTTCTTTAGCCTCTCCTCGCAACACCTTATCTCGGATCCGAATAAGTTTCTCATCAGTAAACTGCTTTCCCTTAATTTTGTCAAGAAAGGAAGATCTTGCCTCCACACTGGCCAAAAATCCCCCCTTCTCATTTACTTCCAACCTCATAAGGTCATTAGCCAGAGTCTGAACCTCCCTAGCCAATGGGCGTCTAGAGGCTTGCAAGTGAGCTAAACTACCCATGCTCTCTGCTTTTCTATTTAAGGCGTCCGCCACAACATTAGCTTTTCCTGGGTGATACAAGATGGTAATATCGTAGTCCTTCAGTAGTTCCATCCATCTCCTCTGTCTCAAATTCAAATCTTTCTGAGTAAAGACATACAGTAGGCTACGATGATCCGTATAAACTTCAAACTTAACCCCATATAGATAGTGTATCCATTGTTTTAATGCAAACACCACCGCAACCAACTCTAAATCGTGGGTCGGATAATTACGTTCATGCACCTTTAATTGCCTCGAAGCATAAGCAATTACATTCTTCTCTTGCATTAGCACTGCACCCAAACTAGAATAGGATGCATCACAATAAACAATGAAGTTTTTACCCTCTACTGGCAAGGTAAGGATAGGTGCAGTAGTCAGCAAGGTCTTGAGTTTCTGAAAGCTTTCCTCACATTCATCCGACCATAAAAATAGAACATTCTGCTTAGTCAAGTTCGTCAATTGGGAAGCGATAGAAGAAAATCCCTTGACAAATCGACGGTAGTAGCTGGCTAAACCAACAAAGCTCCTTATTTCTGACACATTAGTAGGTCTTACCCAATTCTTTACGGTCTCAATCTTAGAAGGATCCACCATCACCCCATCCTTAGAAACCACATGCCCCAAGAAGGACACTGCATCTAGCCAAAACTCACACTTGGTGAATTTTGCATAAAGCTTTTTCTCCCTCAACATTTCCAACACAATTCTCAAATGCTCCTCATGTTCCTTCTTACTCTTGGAGTATATCGGTATATCATCAATAAATACGATCACAAAGAGATCCAGATATGGCTTAAAAATCCCGTTCATCAAGCTCATGAAAGCAGCAGGGGCATTCGTTAGTCCAAAGGACATTACCAAGAATTCATAATTCCCATACCTGGTTCGAAAAGCAGTCTTTGGCACATCTGCTGCCCGTATTTTCAATTGATGATAACCAGACCTCAAGTCAATCTTAGAGAAGATACAAGCACCTTGTAACTGATCGAACAGATCATCAATGTGAGGAAGAGGATACCTGTTCTTAACAGTTACTTTATTTAGTTGTCGGTAATCTATGCACATCCGAAGACTCCCATCTTTCTTCTTCACAAACAAAACTGGAGAACCCCAAGGGGATGCACTTGTTTTAATGAAACTTTTACTTAACAACTCTTGAAGTTGGGCCTTTAACTCTCTTAACTCAGCGGGAGCCATTCTATAAGGGGGTATAGAAATGGGGCGAGTACCCGGTTCAAGATCGATGCAGAAGTCAATATCTCTATCCGGTGGAATACTAGGAAGGTCTGCAGGAAACACATCTAAAAACTCGCGGACTATCGAAACTGACTCAATTGAAGGTACTTGGGTAGTATCATCCCGGAGGGGTGCCAAGAAATCTAAACAACCCTTACTAACCATTCTCTTAGCACGAGAAAGGAGACGATGCGAACCGGATTGGAAGTGTAGTTACCCTCCCATACTAACGGATCTGTCCCAGGCTTGGCCAATGTTACAGTTTTAGCATTACAATCCAAGATTGCAAAATTTGGAGAAAGCCAAGTCATACCCAGAATTACATCGAAATCAACCATTTCTAAGATAACCAAGTCTACATGAGTATTTCTCCCCACAAAAGTCACCAGACAAGATCTATACACCTTTTCAACTATCACAGACTCACCCACCGGAGTAGAAACACAAATAGGCATGTCAAGCAATTCACAATGTAAATTAAGACCAGTAGCAAATGAAGAAGATACATATGAAAATGTGGATCCAGGATCAAATAATACGGAAGTCATGCAATCACAAACCAAAATATTACCTTTGATAACAGCATCAGATGTCTCCGCTTCAAACCGCCCAGGGAAAGCATAACAATGGGCCCTATCACCTGTCTTCCCGTTGCCCCTACCATGTTGTGCTGTGGTGGATCCAGTTTGCCCGTTACCCCGGCTGTTTTGGTGACCACCATTACCTCGACCACCGCGTTCTCAAGAATAACGGCCTCTACCATGACCACCTCTACCTCTAACTATTTGAGCTATGTATCTCTGTTTTGGAAATACCTCTTGATATGCCCAGTCTCCCCACATCCATAACACTCCTTGGAGTCAAACATAGGTCTCTCAGAGAATTGTTGACTGGTCTGAGGTGGACCCCCAACTACAGTCTGTAGTGAAGAATTAATTGGTCGGACCGAGTAACCTCCTGAACCCTGTCCTCTAGAGTAAGAACCATTAAACTCACCTCCCTTTTGAAACCTTTTTGATTTCGATGCCATGGTTAAGTCATCTGGCTTCACCCCTTCCACCTCTATCACGAAGTCTACCACTTCTTGGAAGGATTTTGCCGTAGCAGCTACCTGTAAGGCTGAAATCCGCAATTTTGACCTCAATCCCTTCACAAAACGGCGAACCCGCTCTTGTGGACTGAAACATAGTTGGGTGTCATACCCGGATAATGCGCGAAACTTAGCCTCATATGCAGTAACTGACATCCTACCTTGCTCTAGGCTCAAGAACTCATCTCTTTTCCTATCCATCAAAGTCCGGGAAATATACTTCTCCATAAACAAGCTAGAGAATGACGCCCAAGTCGTAGGTGGTGCCTCTGTTGGTTGACAATCAACATGTGACCGCCACCACATTTTGGCGTTCCCTTGAAACTGATAAGTCACAAACTCAACACCAAACCATTCTACTATACCCATCTTGTGTAGTAGCTCATGACAGTCGACCAGAAAATTGTACGCATCCTTAGATTCAGCACCCTTGAAGACTGGAGGTTTCAATTTCAAGAACTGACTTAAAAGTTCATGTTGATCATTTGTGATTATAGGCCCTGTGGTCAGACGAGGAAACATGCCTATTTCCAATGAGGCATCCATGCAGGGAGCCATAGTAGCTGCATGTTGTACCTCCGGAACCTGAGGTGCTGGTGTAGAAAACACTGGAGGTGTCTGGCCCGGATCAGTTAACCCACTAAGATAAGCAAGAACCTGATTTATCATCTCTGGGGTAGGTTGGGGTGGTAGTTCCTCATTCTTCACTTGCTCAGTTTCCCCTTCCTCACCCTCTCTTACTACTTCCTCATTCGGTGGAGGAGTCACCGCCCTAGTACCAGATGGGCTAGGTGCTCGTCCTCTTCCTCTAGAGGACGTCCTCCCACGACCTCTTCCACGGCTTCTTTTCACTACTCCTCTTCGAGCTACAGCCCCAGTGGTTGGCTCAGACGCTTCTTGTCTTGCCGATGTTGGTGTTCGCGCAGTCGGTGTTGCTCTAGTTCTAACCATCTTCGAAATAGAGTGAAGATGGTCAGATACAAATTTGTATCACCTAGATACCAATTGGATCCAAGTAATAGCACGAAAGAAGAAAAGAAAGAATGGATTTTTCCTAAAGTCTTATAGCCTCTCAAAGAAAAGTAAAGGCGTCCCCCTACCGTTCCTTAAGACTCTACTAGACCTGTTCTTGTGTGATGAGACCGACGAACCTAATGCTCTGATACCAAGTTTGTCACGACTCAAAACGGGCCGCGACTGGCACCCACACTTATCCTACTATGTGAGCGAACCAACCAATAAATTTCCAAACGTTTCAACCATAAATAACAAATAAAATGCGGAAGACTTAAACTCATTTATGAAAATCAATTAAATAATTTATTAAAACATCAATACTTATTATTCCCAAAACCTGGAAGTCATCACCACTAGAACATATATCCTCAAATTACTAATCTAAGAATATCTAAGAAGCTAAAATAAATAAAAAGCTAGTCTATGCCGGAACTTCAAGGCATCAAGACATGAAGAAGATCATCCAGTCCAAGCTAGAAGCATTAGCTCACCCTGAAATCCGGTGTAATGAAGACTGGCTAGAGTTGCGGTTGAGTTGAAGACGATGGTATGTTTGCTGCACTCCACATATAACAAAGAAAGAAACATACAAGTAGTGGTCAGTACAAACACGAGTACTGAGTAGGTATCATCGGCCAACTCAGAATAGAAAACAGTATATATCAGATAATATCATAAATCAACTATAATACTCAACATGTAGCAACAACAAGTTCTAAAATCATCAATAAGCACCCCAAGTTCACTCATGAGGACTCAAGCCTCAACACCATACCCATTGGGAACTAGGTTCATTAGATTGAGTATATTAACATCTTTCAAGGTTCATTATCCTTATTTCTCTCGTGTCGGTACGTGACACTCCGCTCCATATACTATCCTGGTGTCGGAACGTGACACCCGATCCCTTAATTCTACGTGTCGGTTCGTGACACCCGATCCATATTCTATCCTGGTGTCGCAACGTGACACTCGATCCATATTCTATCCTGGTGTCAGAACGTGACACCCGATCCATATTCTATCCTGGTGTCGGAACGTGACACCCGATCCATATTATATCCTGGTGTCGGGACGTGACACCCGATCATCTATTACTACCCTGGTGTTGAAACGTGAAACTCGATTCTCTAACCTCATTCTTTTAGTTCATCAAGCATTCTTTTATACTAAGGCATCATCATTAACAAGAGGTTTTCAATGTTAAAATTCAATAGCTTCATCATGATTATTTTATCACAATTATATAATCACATACATACAAGCATACAATTAAGCATATAGAAGGGTTTACAATACTACCCAATACATATCATTCGCAATTAAGAGTTTACTACGAACAGCGTAAAAACCATAACCTACCTCCACCGAAGAATCGCAATCAACAAGATATCTTCCCAAAGCTGCGTTCCTCCTCTCTCTCAATCGATATTCTCCCTCTCTCTGTTCTTTCTATTTTTCTTATTCAAACCCTCTTTCTTTTACCCTAATAAGTATATAATTAAGTATAAGAGATAAATAAAATAACCCACTTTTTATTTTAAGGTTGTCTCCTTTAACACCAAGTAATTGAATTATTAATATTAATCCATTAACTTAATAATTATAAGCATGAAAAGTCCAAAATGCCCCTTTTAAAACTTAACAGAATTTCCGACCCGAGTGAGCTTACGGAACCTGTGACGGTCCGTCACGACTGTGACGGGCCGTCCTGCAGGTCTGTCACAAAGCTCAGAGAGTTAATTTTCTTTGGAAGATGTGTGACGGTCCGTAGTGCCCACGACGCTCCGTCCTGCCATTCCGTTACGAAGTTTAGAGAGTCGATTTCAGTACCAAATTTTCATAATTCTAAGTGTTTTGGAACGAGACCCCCACGACGGTTCGTCGTGGGATCCGTCGACTCCGCCAGTTTTTCCAGAAATAAAATTTGCTACTCAAAACGATTAAACAGGTCGTTACAATAGTTGTGGTTGTTAGTTAGAAAATCTCTCACAGAAACTAAATTACTATATTATATGAGTAAAGTTGAGTTTGTTATTGCATTTTATTAAACGAACTAAGTTGCTTTCTATTGTTCTAAAATATTTATATATACTGCATATGTTTTATTGTTTTATATTGAGTTAAGTTATCTAGAAGTTGAGTAAAGCCAAGGCAAGTGTTCTTTTCAAACTCTTTTCGAACCTATGTTATGTTAGTATTTCAAATCGCTTACCCGTACATTCAATGTACTGATGAAAGTTGGTCTACATCATCTTATGGTGCATATACATGTGAGGAGGATCAGCATACAGTGCCTCGTAGATTAGGTTGAGCACTCAGCGTCAGTTTGTGAGTGTCCTTATCTTTTCCGAAGGCTTCTTTTTACATTGCTTTCCAATTTTTTATTCTTAGGATGATTGTGGGTCCTAACCTGACATCCCTCTTAGATTTAGAAGGTTCATCATAAACATATAGTTTTAGTTCTTTAGTCTTATTCATTTAGATTGCATAAATGAAAGACTTGAATTTTCATTTTAACTAAGTTATTGCACGAGTTACATTTCTTATGTCTAAGTCATTCGCTGGTAACGTAAGTCAGACCAAGGGTTCGCTTGGGACCAACATTGGTTCTTTAGTGCTAGTTTTGCATATGATGTAGGTTTGGAGCATGAATATATATATATATATGTGTGTGTGTGTGTGTGGTGTGTGTGTGTGTGTGTGTGTGTGTGTGTGTGTGTGTGTGATCTTAAAAATTCAAAATAAAAAATGAAATTTTCTTTCGTCTATCATCACATTACATCCCAACTCTTTTCTCTATTATGAACATCGGACATTCACTACTTTTTATCCTAATTGATCCCTTTAACAAAGAAACTCCATAACTAGTTATACCTAACCATCATATATTATTATTGTTATTATTCTTATTTACGTTTTGAAATACTATATATTTTATTATTAATTAAAAAATTTCCTACATTAAATGTAGAAAGAAAGATCTATTTTAATCTTTGCATCACCAAACCTTGGTTATCTCTTACACTTTCTAAAATCATGAATTTTTTTTATAATGGGCCACACACGCATCCTTTCTAAATACGCTTATTCCTTCGTAACTACTCAATTAACTAGGTCCACAAGGGACACTAAATTACAATAGACAACACACATACATGTGGCATACGGAAGTGGTGGATTCGGTGTGACCAAAAGAAGTTTAAGAAAATAAAAATTGTTAGCTAGCAAAATTCAAACACGCAAGTATTCTAAGTATTGATTTTTTCAAAACATCTAGAACCATCAAACTATAACATTTTTTTATCAAGAATGTCCAAAATATATTATTTAATTACCTCATATATCATTTTACTTATATATAATATTATTTTACGATGAAAAGTGTCTAATTTGACACCCTAGCTATAACATAGCTAAGCCCCTGGCCTATAAGTAAAAGAAAAAATGTAAACATAATTAGTTTCTCCCTCTGCTCTATATTAAGTGAACTTTAAAGTAAATAAAAAAGAAAAAAACAGTGAATTTATAAGATGTTTTATCATTAAAAATAATTGAATGGTTCAAAGTTTAAGATGGATTTTTGAAACTTCATTTCATATTTGGCCTTTTATTTATTTAAGTTCTGTATTTTCTAGAAGATAAATAAATGACTTACAAAATATTATAAAACTATTGAATTGTGAATGTTTCTTTTCATCAAAAACATAACGTAATGAACATATTTAATGTAAGACTTGATGTCGTGCTAACGTATTTGGTTAAAGGGTAGTATTTTCACCCTTATGTAATACACTTGAAGATAATAAGAATATTATTTATTTTATACTTCCTATCACTATTTTTTCTTCCTATATTGTTTAAATATTATTGCATTTTGCTCTCGTTTTACAACACTTTATCAGCACGAGTTTCTAACCAACTGAGACATACTTAATTCAAAATTAATTCCTAAAAAGTAATCAACTTTCTATCAGAGTTAGATATATATTTGTGTGTTTATAACTTCTCTAATAGGACTTGCATAAATTTTTAATCTATAATTTAAAGACTCCATATATAACTTGATTTACCTATTATTATGATACTTTATTTGGAATAATAATCAATACATTATATATTTATATTGTTATGTTATTTACTAACTTATAACTCTAAATTAATTACTAATGCAATATGATAGCATGCTAGTTAAAATAATTTTTTTAATACATTATAACAATATATTTGTGTGTCATTAAAAAGAATGTTATTGTATTAAATATGACTTGAAACTCTTAAGAAAAAAATTGGCGTTAATGTTGTATAATAACTAAATTTACATATTAGATCTACTGTTTCAATACGTCATTAGTTTATATGTTTTAAAGAAATTCAATGTGCATGCATGTAACATATAATTTTATATATAATTATAGTACACTTTATCATTTGAACATTTTTTACAATTTATTATAAAGAAAAAAACATCATAATATTACTCAATTATTTTGTGATAGTTTCATCATGTCGAATTTGTCAAAACTTGAATTTGTGGCACTTGACATTTCTGGAAAGAATTATATGTCATGGGTACTTGATGCTAAAATTCCCCTTACCTCTAAGGGTCTTTGGTGATAGTATAATCGAAGGAAATATGACATAAAGTCAGGATAAAACGAAAGCTATGATTTTCCAATGTCATCATCTTGATGAATATTTGAAGGTTGAATACCTAACGCTGAAAGATCCACTTGAATTGTAGATAGGTTTGAAAGGGAGGTTTGACCACCTCAAGGGAACCGTATTGTCAAATGCTCGTTATGAGTGTATGAATTTACTGTTTCAAGATTATAAAACCGTAATTGAGCATAATTCTGTTGTATTTAGAATAACTTCACAATTGAAATTATGTGGGAAAACAATAAAAGATACAGGTTAGCAAACACAGTAAGAACTTTTCATGCCTCTAATATGATATTACAACAGCAATATCGTGAAAAAGCTTTTCGAAAGTACTCTAAACTGATCTCATGTCTTCTGGTGGCTGTGTAGCGTAATGACCTTCTAATGAAAAATCACGAAGCCCGTCCCGCTAGAAGTTCTTCATTACTTGAGGCACACGCGGTTGAGGCATATGGACAGTCTGAAATAAGACAAAACAATCGGTCCATGATAATGTGGACGAACGTGACAAAGGCAAAAGATGATATAATAATCGTCGAGGTTGTTGTCATAACAAAAGGGAGAACAATATAGGTTCTCAAAATAATCCTTCTAAAGGAAAGGGAGATCACTGTCATCGTTGTTTCCTTAAAGGTCACTGGAAAAATGAATGTCTGGCACCTGAGCGGGTTGTATAAACATTACTTTAAAAGGAAAGGAAATAAAGGTGGCGCCTCCTCTTCTAAAACCCTAGTAGAGTCACATTTGACTCTCAAAGATGATATTCAGGCAGGATCTTCTCAAAAATATAATGAGAATGTTGAGGCAAATCTAGCATTGAAAGATGATGTTTTTTTATGGTCTGGATGATAATACTCATTTGGAAGCTGAGGACTTGATAATACTCATTTGGAAGCTGAGGACATCTTTGAGGATCACAACTGAGATTGATAATTGAACTAGAAAATGAATAATGTTAGTACGTAGTTTTAATGTCTTAATTAAAGTTTATGTACTTAAGATTTCTTTTGTTAAATATAATACTTCTTAAATATTTTTTTCGTCTTCTGAAGATAAATAAAATTTTCTAGTCTTCATTTGGATTCAAAATGAGTATGGAGATATATGTCTTCTGGACAGTGCCACAACTCATACAATACTAAGAGAAAAGAAATATTTTCTCATTTGATAATGAAAAAGACATATGTTAATACAATATATGGTATTACAAAATTGATTGAGGGCTCTGGAAGATCGGCCTTATCACTACCTGAAGGAACATTATTTGTATTTGATAATGGATTGTATTGTAGTAAGTCTCATAGAAACTTGTTAAGTTTCAAGGTTATTCACCAAAATGGCTATAATGTTGATACTGCGAATGAAATAAAGGTGGAATACCTTTATATTACTACAATAAATGCACTTAAGAAAATTGTGCATGAAAAATTGTCAGCACTTTCTTTTGGGGTTGTACCATACAAATATTGGTACAGTTGAATCACATGCCCTAGTAAACAAAATGTTTACTGATTCTAATGATTTTATAATTTGGCATGACCGGTTGGGTCATCCCGGTTATAATATGATGCGCAAAGTAATTGAGAATTCACATGGGAATACTTTGAAGAATCAAAATCTTCTTCAATCAAAGGAATTCACTTGTACTGCTTATTCACAAGGAAAGTTGGTTATCAAACCATCAGTAGCTAAGATTGGGGTGTAATCTCCTGCATTTCTGGAACGGATACAGGGTGATATATGTTGACCTATTCACCCTGCATTTGGACAATTTAATTATTATATGGTCTTGATAGATGCATCTAGAAGATGGTCTCATGTGTGCTTATTATACTCACAATATAGCTTTTGCGAGGTTGTTGCCTAATTTAATAAGATTAAAAGTACAATTTCTAGATTATGCAATAAAAATAATTCGTCTTGATAATGCTGAAGAGTTTACATCTCATACATTTAATGATTATTTTTTGTCTACGGCAATGACAGTTGAACATCCTGTTGCACATTTTCATACTTAAAATGGTTTAGCATAGTCATTGGTTAAACATCTTTAATTGATAGATAGACCTTTGTTGATAAGAAAAAAGTTGCCTGTTTCTATTTTGGGGAATGCTATTTTGCATGCAACAACACATGTGCACATAAGGCCAACCAGTTTACATGACGTCTCTTATTACAATTGGATTTTTGTCAGGAGCCAAATATTTCCGATCGTATAAGTTTTGATTGTGTGGTATATGTTCCAATTTCTCCATCACAATTCACAAAAATGGGTCCCCAAAGAATACTAGGGATATATGTTGGGTGTGAATCTCGTTCTATTATAAAATATTTAGAACCTAGAACCGGAGATTTATTTATGGTAAGGTTTGATGATTTTCATTTTGATGAATCTGATATCCCATATTAGGGGGGAACAAAAGTAGTTAGAAAATGAGATAGATTGAAATTCACTTTCACTGTCTCATTTAGATCCTAGAACAAATCAATATTAGCAAGAAGTTTAGAAGATAATTTATTTGCAGAATAGCATTTACTAACCTTTCACGGGTACTAAATTATATATCACAGTTGCTAATTCTAATGTTCGAGTTAATCTCCCTATAGGACAAAATATTAAGGCAAATGAGTCTGGACCACCTTAAAATTTGGTAGACCAATTTGTTCCAAGGATAAGAATACTCAAAAAACAAAAGGAATAAATGATCAAGATTATGATCATAATATAGAGTCAATTGCCCATCAAGATCTCCGAAATATAATAAATTATGACACCACAAAAAAAGTCCATGTACCAAAAAATAATGAGAATGAAGAGATCTCTATAAATTATGTCTCGACGAGAAAAAAGTGGAATCAAAATAATATAGTGGGGATAATATTTTTGGCTATAATGTTACATGTGAAATAATGCAACAGGATGAGGATTTGGAACCAAGATCTGTCAACGAGTGTAGACAGCGAAATGATTGGCCAAAATGGAAGGAAGCAATTCAAATAGAATTGGCTTCACTTTAAAAATGTAAAGCTTTTGGACCAATAGTCCGACACCTGAAGATGTCAAGCCAGTAGGGCATAAATGGGTTTTAATGCAAAACGCAATGAAAGTGATAAAGTTGTATGATATAAAATACGTTTTCTGGCGCAAGGATTTTCACAAAGGCCTGACAGTGATTATGAGGAGACGTATGCTTCTGCGGTAGATGCAATTACCTTCATGTATCTAATAAGTATGGCAGTTCATGAAAAGCTTGAAACACATCTAATGGACGTTGTCACGACTTATTTATATGCTCACTAGACCAAAATATTTTTATGAAAATCCCTGAAGCTCTCAAAGTGCTTGAACCATATGAAAATTTAAAAGAAAGTTGTTCAATAAAGCTTCAGAAATCCTTATATGGACTAAAACAATGGGGGAGAATGTGGTGTAATCGTCTTCGCGAATATTTGCTAAAAGAAGGGTACAAGAATGACCCTATTTTTTCTTGTATTTTTATACGAAGGTCAAAATCTGAATTTGTAATAATATCTGTTTATGTTGATGACTTTAACATTATTGGAACTCCTAAAGATCTTTCAAAAGTCGTTGAGTGTTTGAAGAAATAATTTAAAATGAAAGATCTTGGTAAGATAAAATTTTGTCTTGGCCTTCAGATTACACATTTGACAAATGGAATATTTATCCATCAACCAACATTTACTGAAAAGGTTTTAAAAAAAATTTACATGCATAAATCACACTCATTCTGTACCCTGATTGTTGTGAGATCTATTGATATAAATAAAGATCCATTCCGACCTCAAGAAAGTGATGAAGAGGTTCTTGGTTACAAAACATCATATCTCAGTGCTATTGAGGAACTAATTCACCTTGCCAATTATACCCAACAAGATATTTGTTTCCAACTAAGGTTATTGGCAAGATTCAGCTCATGTTCAACAAGAAGACATTGGAAAGGTGTTAAGCATATACTAAGATATCTTCAAGGAACAATTGATATGGGATTGTTGTATTCGAATGCATGTAAGTCAGAATTGATTGGTTTTGGAGATGCTGGCTATTTATCTGACCCGCATAAATCCGAATCTCAGATAGGCTATTTATTCACATATGGAGGTACATCTATATCATGGCATGCAATGAAGCAAACAATAGTTGCTACTTCTTCAAATCAAGCACAGATAATAGTCATTCATGAAGCCAGTCGAAAGTGTGTATGGTTGAGATCAATGACTCAACTCATTCTACAATTATGCGGTCTTCCTGTGCAAACAAAGTCTCTAACAATATTGTATGAAGATAATGTTGCTTGCATAGATCAATTAAAGGTAGCATATATCAAAGGAGACCGAACAAAGTATATTTCACCTAAGTACATTCTCACACATGATCTTCAACAAAATGGTGAGATAAATGTTCAAGAGATTTGTTCGAGTGATAATCTTGAATATTTATTCACTAAGGCATTACCAATGTGAACATTTGAGAAACTAAGATACAAGATTGTGATGCGTCGTCTCCAAGATATGAATTATGTTTTTCATCAAGGGAAGCAAATATGCGTTGTACTATTGTTTCCTTAGCCATGGTTTTATTCCATTAGGTTTTCCTAGTAAGGTTTTTAATAAGGAAGCACTCAAGGCATATTACAAGACGTGTGTACTTTTTCCTTCACTAGGCTTTTTCCCACTGAGTTTTTCCTAGTAAGGTTTTAACGAGACACATTATCTATAAAAATCTAAGGGGGAGTGTTATAAAACTATTTAATTGTGGATGTTTTTCAATAAAAAAATAACGTAATGAACCTATTTAATGTAAGACTTCATGTTGTGCTAGCGTATTTGGTTAAAATATGTAAAAGGGTGTTATTTAAATCCTATAAAAGGGTGGTGTTTTCACCCTCATGTAATACACTTGAAAAAAAATATATTATTCATTCTATACTTTCCATAGCTATTTTATCTTCCTATATTGTTTAAATATTATTGCATTTTGCTCTCGTTTTACAACACAAAATAATATTTATAATATTTAAGAAGAGTAATAGTGAAAAATATAGTTTAAATTATATCCTTAAATATTTTTTTAATGTGTATACATTATATTACAAATTAAATTAATACATAGTGAAATAACTTAATAATGAAGTAAACTTCTGGTCATGCACTTACAAAAGATGTCAGTGGATGACTTTTCGAAAAGGGAACGCTTTGTATTTGTCAAATTAAAGAGTCTTTTTTAAAATAAGAATATTAATTATTGGGGTCTATTCATAGATAAAGAGTTAAAATTATTTATTTACACAATCTGTTCATTAAAATTTGTTCACTTTGTTTCTCTTTTTGTTCTTATCATTAATTGATTATATTAATTTATAATTTGTTATAAAAGTAAACTCATAATAGAATAGAAAGAGAAGATGAAAAGAGAAATAAGATGAAGAGAGAAGGCTTTTCTTCTTATTGACGTGTATTTTACGATGGTGAATGATATCTCTATTTATAGGTAGAGAAATCAATCAAAAGGTCACCATGTTTAATGTCACATTAGTAGATACATTTCTATCCCCAAAAGGTTCAAATCACTTTTGGAATATATATCCATGATAAGGATAAGTTTATGATAAGCTTAATGGACAATCCACTTAATTCAATGGATTTATAACACTCACACTTGGATGTCCATAGATAATGTCTCTCGTTAAAACCGTACTACGAAAAACCTAGTGGAAAAAAACTCTAGTGAAGGAAAAACAGTATACATATCTTTTGATACTCACTATTTGTTGTCTCATTAAAAACCTTGCCAGGAAAATCTAGTGGTACAAAACCTTGGTCAAGAAAAAAAAAGTGCAACGTGTATTATACTCCCCCTGATTAAAACATCACTTAATTTATTGCTCTGATGTATCCAATCTGCGTACATTGTGGTTGGTATATTTTTTTTGAAAGAAAAACTACACATTTCCTGAATATGTTGTGTCATTTATCTCAACTACACGCAGTCTCGACTTGCTTCATGGAGGAATTTTATTTGTGTATAGCAACATTTTCTTCATTGATCGCCAGAATACTATTGTGCCTCAACATGCAAACAAATAACATATTTGAGATCGTTCTTTATGTGGATCAGATAAGTATTCTCCATCTGCGTAAACAATAAGCTCTGACTTGAAATCTTCGAAATAGAATGAACCCATTTCTGTGGTCCTTCAAAGATATTCAAGTATATACATAACACAATTTCAATGTCCTTTTGTTAGGGAGGAACCAAATCTTGGCAGTAAATTTACTGCAAAATAGATATCTGGTCGAGTATTGTTATCAAGATGCATTAGTACCCTGATAGCTCTAAGATATGGAGTTTCATCACGAAGAAACTCGTCATCTTTCTGTTGAGATCAAAATGAATCATCATTTATTTCAACCGATCTCATAAGTATTGGGGTACTCAATGAATGTGATTTATCCAGATAAAAATTGTATCAAAACTTTTCTGTGTATGTGCACAGATAAAACAATATTTCATTTGTCAAATTATCAATCTGTAGTTCAAGACATAATTCTGTCTTACTAAGACCTTTTCATAAAATGCAAGGACAATTACGGTCATTCTTTTGTATCCTTTTCTTCCTTGACTATTTCAATCCATATAAGAATTCTTAAAACCTTATTGAAAAAGTTTCTTTAAACTATTATATGCTTCAGACACCTCGATTGTTTCAACGATTTTCATATAACCTTCATTGTCTAGCTAGACATAATAATTATTCATTATATGCATTCATGTTTTTCATATGTTTCCATATCAAAACAAACTTTATTGCATCCACCATAGTTAAAACATCTCCAATAATGTCAGGAATTTGGCGACAAACCTTTATGTGCCAAGGCACAGGTTATACTTGATATAGTACGCTTATATCATCGCATAATAATTTATATTGTACCCCACTGATATTATACCTTGATTTATGGACTATAAATCAAAAATATCACTTTTGTAATTGAAAATATACTTAAATAATGTATTTACTTGGCCAACCATTTATTTGTCCACACTATATGACAGATTTGAATTCAAGATCCTCATCACAATTTTTGTCATTGACCAGCTACCTCATATCAAATATACCATCGATCTTCATTTGATATCGATTCAAATATGACATAACTTATCGAGATATCTTCATTTTTCTTCATTTTTCAGGTTCCTAAACATTTTTCGAACTTTTATGAAGTGTTGTGTCAATGTTTTCTTTTATAGCACTTGCCTAATTATAATGACCATATTGATCATTTGCTCTTTTCCTTCTTCAAGGAATTTTTTTATATAGAAATGATTGATCTATTACTCTTCCGGCGTATCATATACACTATTCTTCAAGGACTTCACATTGGAGTACTTGCATGTAAATTTTATAATAGGGTCAGTGCATTCATCTGGAAACTGATTTGCAACATTATGTAAATGAATTATCCCTTGAACTTTAAGTTCACATATTTATTTAACGAGGATCTAGATAATTCATAATTAACCTCACACATAATTTTCAAATGTCAAAATCATCTCTCCCCCTAATGTTAGAAAATCTAACATTCATCCTTGTGCATGGTGGAACAATTAAAATCACAATCGCACATTCAACATTTTCGATGAAATTATTTTGTTCTTGACCCTCAATTTTAATGGGAAACGTTGTTGGCTTGATTCATACATGTGTTGTTATATGTTAAATAAAATTATCTCATACCAATCTTATTTGGGATTTTATTCTCACGATTTAGGTATAATTAGAGGGATACAATTTTTTCTAAGTCAACCAGCATTATCAAAATAATTTTATAGTTTGGAACTGTACTCTTAATTTCAAAATTCGATGAAGCAATCTTACAAACACCAATTTGTAAGTTGACAACAAAGCACATGTGATATGACATAGATACGTCTATTTTACATTTACAAATGATCCACATGGCAAATGAATGAGGCCATATTCACCTTTTTATATGTTCTAAAAATTTTAGGAAATTACAATCTCAGCCTTAGTTGGTACATGATTATTTTATGAAGAGAACAAGCAACAAAAAAAATTCTTGAAGAATCTTTTATTTCTTCATCATATAATCTACATGAATTCTCAATTACATTTGCATTACATTTAAACTTGAATGGTCAACCGGTCATGTCAACTGATCTTTATTTCAGTGCACTTATATTTTTATTTTGCATGTGAATTGATCATCATGCCCACTTTTATGTGTAACAAACAAGAGGAAAAATGGGTAATGTTTTACATAAATATTTATAACCCATTTCGATTGTAGTAATTTAGAGATAATTAATTCATAATTTATAGTCTTAATATTTATTTTTTATTCATCCGAAACTTAAAAAGTTTCTTTTGAGACATACTACAATATACTATAATCACATTATTATTCCTCTGGTCATAACACAACTCACTAGAGCTTGTTATTAATTTTGCGTACTATCACATATTGCATGACATCATTCCTATGATGAGAAAACTTATATATATATAATATATATATATATAATATATATATATATATATATATATATATATATATATTATATATATAGAATTTTAATAATTTTTTGAATTTTAAAATTTGTGAATTTTTGTTTATGTTTATTATGTTAAAGAAATACAATTCTTGGATTAATTTAATATTTTTTACCTAATCAAGTTTTGGAGTTTGTGTTTGGGAGGAATGTAATGGGAAGTTTTAAAACTGCCTATTTCGATTCCTATATGTTTATTTAAATAAAGAACATACCTGACAGTACCCCTAGTTGTAACCTGCACCGTCAACCTCGAAGAGGTCTTAGACAAATCCTTAACATTTATCATTGCATATTAGATTGAATGAAAGCGGAAAATTTAAGAAATTTCACTTGAAGTTCAACTTCACTTCATATATCAAAATAGAAACTAACTTGTCTCACATCGCCATCTGGGCATAAGAGTATGACAATTGGGACTTAATCCTTACATCAATAACAAGTATTATAATATGAATTACAACATAGTCTTTCAATAAGGAAAGTAGAACTAGTATTAAAATCAAGCATATCTATCATCAGACTTGAAGACTCACCAACTTGGGAATATCAATCAAAGTTTCTTCAAGAAAGAACTAGAAACACCTTAACAGCCAATGGAGGACCCAAACTTAGAGACCAACACTGCGAGGCAGTGGCCAAACGATGGACCAACCGACGGATGGTCAACCAGGCGACAGCCCATCGATAGGTCTCGATGTTTGGGACATGTATTCTGCAGGTTAGGGAACCTCTTAACTAAACCACGAGAACCCATCGACGGACGTGGCCTGACCAATCTTCTGTTGATGGTCACGTCGATTGTGCTGAAAAGTTGGCAGCTTTTCTTTTATGACTTGAGGTTCTTGGGAAATTCACCCCAAATCTTATAAAACGTGGTGATGGTTGTTTTAGGTGTGTTGGGGTATTTTAATAGTATATAATTGATTAAACTATCATTTAAATTCTAGCATCTAAATCGAAACACCTTCCCTCCTAAAGTTTCTCCAAAAACATCCATGTGAGTTCAAAGTGAAGATGGAGCTTGATGATGGGTTTCAATGGAATTTATTCTTAAATTAGCTTTTGATTCTTCAAATAAGGTATGGGAGTTATTCATCTAAGGTTTTCTATCACCTTAGAGCCAATTTCAAAGATGATTTTCAAAGATGAAAAATTCCAATTTCTACTCTAAGTCTTGGGTTGTTGCATAAAATTTTTCCAAACGTTTATATATGATTAAATTGTAGAACTGATGTTTTTCAATTAAATTCTACATGAAACCTTGATATTCTAGAATCTCTAAATTTCACAAAAATATGGGTGAATTGATTATGCTTTGATATTCATAAATTCATGTGTAGATTGTTATGGGCTTTTGATTCATGTATAGATTATGGTTAATTGGTTTATAGGCTGATTCAATTTTAATAGTTGAGTAATTAATACTCTTTTATCTATTGCATGCTAAGCTTATTGAATTGATATTGACTTAAGGCTTACAACTTCTAAAGTAATTTTCTATGGGTTATCTAATGATGCAATAATTATACTCAACTGATATCTACGTTGTATTATATTGATATGTATGCAATGAATTGACCTAGACTTCATTTACTATTGATACAACTATTTTGAATTGTTGAATATGACCTTGGGTAAGGGCCTTTTGATATAGAATTGGATGTTTTAGCATTGAAATCGAAGTGGTAAGATGGAGTGGGGTATGATTCCCTAATTCCTTTTATTTTGTTTATTATACTTCAATTATATCGTTCTTTATATGGTCCACTTATGGTGGCGGTGTTCTGTGAATTAATGTGGCCTTGTCGGCGTTACTTTATGCAATATGATGATCATGGCCTTGTAGGCTCTACTTGAACTACAAAGATGTTTTTTATTGTTTTTTAATGTGAAATATAAGTATATTTATCTATCTGTGAAGTAATGTGAAAGTATGTGGTCTTTCTATTAATTTTGGGAAATCAATTAGACTTTCACTATGTGCTTCTATGTGTAGTCTTAGGGTTGATGCATGGTTGTTCCTACATGAATATATGAGTCTATAATAGTTATAATTAAGATTATATGGTAGTGTGTAGGATGACTTAAAGATTAATGGTTATTCCTATGTGCTTATAGAATGACTAGTAATATGTGTTAAGGAGAAGTATGTGGTGTCTTCTCTCGGTTGGCTTGTGTCCCTTACTTGATGCTTGTATGGGTATGAATATGTGATGTCTTGATTTAGGATGCTTATGTCTCTTATTCATGAATGTATAATTGATATCTGACCTTGAATAATGTTTAGAAGGTAATTTATGTAAACCTTGAACATAGTAGTAAGGTTATGTATGTTAAAGTCCAAAGCTGTAATAGTATCCTTCATGTAAAGGAATGATGGACTTAAGGTTGATAGGATGGAATAACATAATATCAAACCTTAGGAAAGTCATAATGAGCTTCCTGTGTCCATTGGAAGGTATCCCTAAGAGGTCCTCTTTGGTAGGGTAAATGTGATCAGGTTATGAACTTGTCATTGAACCCTCTTTTGTGAACTTAATGTGAATTACTATATGGGAACGAAGTCTAGCACCGAGTGAGTATGGTAAGAAAAGTAGTTCTAGTTAACTATGAGGATAGAATACAAAGCACGCCCTTCATATTCCTTAACTATGTGCCTACATGGGATGTGTCCTAGTTCTACCCTTGGCAAGTAGAACACCCTCATCAGAGTAGGTTAGGACTCCGAATTCCATGAGTTTCTAACATGGTCTATGTCGATTAATGCCTATTCTCATTATGTGGGATACCTATTACCATTTGAGGAGTTCTACGAAGTTTAGGTGGTGGTATGGGACGCTATTTAGACATTTCACAATAGGCTTTGAAGATATGATTTGGAGTCCTTAGGTCTTGTTCAAGACCATCATTTAAATTTCCTTGATGTGATGAATGTCTCTTAATAAACTAGTGAATGCAATGACTGAAGTAAAGAAAGTATGTTAAAATGTAGTAGTACTTATCTAGAGTAATTAAGGGTTGTCTAGTTAAGGTGTGAAGGGGGCATAAGAATGGTCACTTCTTACCTTACATAGATAAGATTTAAGAATGACTCTATTTAGGGAAGTTGGTTGATTATGTGGACATGATCTAAGCCTTAGGTGATGTCTTAAGGATTATTTAGGTAATCTTGAAGAGGTTACTATGGACGTTATCTTCTTGATTTACTAAAGTAAGTCTTTTAGTTGCCTTTGGAAGTAGAATGTCATATCACCTAGATGTCAATGCGTTAAATGAGAATGATTGTATTTTAGAGACTTTATAGTATATCCTAAGTGTGTTTGTAAGGGATTTTATGGGCGATCACTTCATAACTCACATCAAGTAAACCTTAAAGTCACCTTGGTAGGACAATCTCATGTTGTTATGTTAATGTCTATTAAGTGTGTATGTGAATCATTATAATTAATCTTAAGGGTTGTTTAGGCACATCTAGAGAGGGTGTATGGGCGGTCTCTCTTAGTGTGACTTAAGTGAATCTTTGGATAGCTTTGAGTGAGAAGACTACATGCTAAAGGGTGTTTAATGTTAAGTGAAGAATCTTCACTGTAACAGTGAATTGAGTTCACTGTAACAGTAAATTTAGTTCACAATACAATGAAGTGACTTCACTGTAATGTTTTCTTAAAATGAGACTTTTTGTTAAATGATTTCCTATGTGTCTCTAAGTTTTTAAATATTGTTCTTATGATTATAGTATGATGTTTTAATCAAAATTCATGAAAATAATGTTATATACTAAATGTCTCTTTTTCATGGTTTTCGCATGGCTTCCATACTCAGTACATCTAATGTGCTAACCCTTACATTTCCCTTTTCGACTAAAGTGTAGAGAATTGGCTGTCTTGATGTGCCATGGAGGATGGATAGGTTTCTAAGGCTTGAAAATGAAGTATTGATTGTCCTCATCAATTCAAGAGCAATATCCACATGTCCCTTATATCATAGGCATTATTTTATTGTCTTGTATGGAATTAATCCCAAGTGTTGTATACTCTAAAGTTTAGATGGTTCAAGTAGATGTTGTAAGGATTTCATGTTTCAATGAGAAGTCTTCCGCTTGTGTAATGTTTATGAAAGAGTTCGTCATATGTAACGAAAGTTTTAAATTCTTAGCCATTTTAGAAGGTTTATTATGCAATGAATGATACGATAGGCTTACATGAGACTTCTTGAAGTCTCATTTTCCATGTGACGACACAAGGATGCTCTAACTTTTAGGGTGTACTTAAGTGCCGTGACACTATCTGTGCTATCCCTTGATAAATTAGAAGGAAATTGGTTGGAGGATCTCTTATTAAACTTTTGTTTGTATTGTATTTCAACCTTACCCTTAGAATTACCTCCATCATAGGGTATTTCCCTCTTGGCATCTCTATTTTTCTTCTAATCCTATTCTCGTCTACTTGTTGAAAAAGCAACATCAAACGAGATTGGTTCATGTCATTATGAAGCATTGCCTCAGGTAGTCTTCCATAATATTATAGGACGTACCTTGCATAAAATGACTTATTTCATTTTTCGAATTAGACACAAAAATGGCATATTTAGAAAACTTAATAAGTTTGAAAGAGTATTGTTGAACACTCATACCTCCTTGACGAAAGTTGATGAATTCTTCCACTTTTTCATGTATTATTTCTATTGAGAAGAACCTATCAAGAAACGCCCTCCTAAAGGCTTCCTAACTTATGGGACCCGCTCTTAAAGTCCCATTGCACTTCCATTGAGTGTACCAAGTTTCAGCCACATCTTTGAGTTGATAAGCGGCTAGGTTGACCTTCTCATTTAAATCTCCCCCATAGCATACAAGATCTTATAAACCTAATCTTGAAAGTCTTTAGGATCTTCATTTACCTTAGACCCAAAAAACATCAGAGGATTCATCGTAGTGAAGTCCCTTAAACATGAAGCCATGGTACTAGAATTTTTATTTGCATGTGGGTCAACCCCCTGATAAGCTTGCTCCTCATAGCTTGAGCTTCAGTGGTTACGGTTTAAGCTTGAGTAGCCATGAATTGCGTCAAGTTTAGGAAAGTCTCTCTTATTTCTCCATCAATCATTACCAAAGGATTTACCGGAGCTTGGCCACCTAGAGGAACATGATCTTAAAGAGGAGCTTGGTTGCCTTGGGGACGAACTCCCACATTCGCAATCTCCTCTTTATCCCTTCTCGTGGCTGCCCTTCTAGTAGTCATAGCCTATATCCACACGAAAAGTACACATAGAGTTAAGACACTTAGGAAAGACTTAAGAATGTCAAAAGAAGTAAAAATTTCGTAAGCATCATATAGTCTGTCATTTATAGGTGTGGCGTTCTTCACAATTATGAACTAGACTCTACATAGACGTGGTTTTATGATACATCATTCCTAGTATCATTAAACCTCATGCTCTTCTACCATGTTTTTCATGACTTAGAGCATCCCTTAGTCGTAACCGGAGTTGTCCACCAAGAAGAGATCTTAAACAAACCCTTAGCATTCATCATTACATAATAGACAGAATAAAACAAGAAAATTTAAAAATTCTCATTTGAAGTTAAATGTCACTTCATATATCAAAACAGAAACTAACTTGTATCACTTCACCATCTAGACACGAGAGTATGAAAAATGGGACTATACATCAATAATAAGTCGTATAATACAAATTACAATATAGTCTTTCAATAAGGAAAGTGGAACTAGAATTAGAGTCAAACATCTCCATCCTTAGGCTTGAGGACTCACCAACTTGGAAAAATCAATCCTAGTTTCTTCAAGAAAGAACGACAATCACCTTACTTATCCAAACCTACAGTTGTGTAGAAAATAGGATAAATATGGGTTAGTACAAACCATATGTACTAAGTATGGATACATATGCAAGTGAAACATTAGAAAACATGCACAATAGGATGTTTTTTTATGCCTGCTATATTCACATCAAAAGCTTTTATATGCATATCAAGAACATAATATAAGTCCATACCATAAGTAACATCATGATAAATCCATAATCAACATTTCATATTTAATCGTTCATTTTATAAATACATCACAAGACCTTACTCATAACCACAATCCAAGTTTACTTGTGTAATGTGCATGTGAAGCCCCATAACCCCATACACACCAAGAAAACTAACAAAGATATCACAAGCATTGTCTTTTACCTTATACATCATCATCACAACAAGTATATTCAATAACATGCACACCAAGTAAGAACAATGTCACGTGTATAAAGTGAAACCAACATCATGTATATAATCTGAAACCAACATCATACTTACCATTCATAATATATATACATGAGGAACCCACCCTAGAATTCCCCTTAAGATCCACTTGTGCAATGTTATGGTAAAGTCTCATACCCTTATCTACACTACGTAACACCTCTCAAGTAGTCCTAGTTAGTGTTCATCTTCTTACTTTTCTAAATTCATTTTAGCATTCAGGAAACTTTTTCATTACCGACATTGTCAAGTTCACTACTGTTAAGCTAAATTCCCTTTTTTACGTGTTGTAAGTATTTCTTAACATTAATTCATAACATATGTCTTAGGTGTTAAAACCCTAATATAACATGTACATAGATCATAGGATTTAGGATGAGTAATTTTTTTCATCACCAAAACCCAACATCATGTGAGAGTAATACTTTATAACATAGTCATTAGAATGTACCTAGGAATTACCTTCAATTCCAATTAATAGGAAACTTAACATCATCTCACAATCATCACATATATATAATGATAGTACATTCATTAATTCATCCTTCATACCTCATGTTGTTCGCATTACAATAGATAAACCAACAATAATACAATAGAATGTCCATATCCTTGAAGGTCTTATAAATGTCCTTCAAGATACCCTTTCAAGACTTCATCAAAAATCCATGATATTCATCAATAAAATTCTATAATCATCAACCTACAATATTCAATTATGCAAGAACATACTGAGTTACATCCATACTAATCATTACTCAACATAATGCAATAGTTACACTTTAAAGAAAAGGAATATTCATGGGTCTTTAAAGAATTAGGTCAAAAACCTAAAAAATACATCAATTCACTCATAACCATTCATATTAAATCATTATTTATCAATTATATACCAAAGAAGTCAAGTTTAAAGGTGACCCATGAAATGGAGTGAAATCTAGAAATTCGGAAGAACATTGAAATCACTTTGAAGGAAACTCTTTGGTAGAGGTGTCCCAAGAGTTAAGAGTTCATATACCTTTTCAAACATCAAGGATTAATGAAGAAAAGTATTGTTCTTGAGTTCTAGTTGAAACTTTGACCTTCTTCTTCAATGGAGTCTTTGAGTAGTGAGAGAATTTAGAGAGAAGTGGGAGCTTTTGGGTTTTGGAGCTATAAGTGGAAGACTTATTTTATGATTTAAATACCTTAATATAACTAAACTTACTACTAATAAACATTTTTCACTGTTAACTAATTAAATAGTAAATTACCCATTAAGTTGTGTGGACGGAGTGGATGAAGGTGCCATCGACGAGTCCTTGCTGACGGACCGTAAACCATTCCACAGACCGTATTGGTAACTTAAGGATTTCTACTAGTACTGAGCTTCAATTTCAAGGATCTTTTTGAGGAGCCTAAGTCTCAACTCAAGAGACCCATTCACGGGCAAGACGACAGATCGTCCTACACGTCCGTGGTATTGGTACTGAGGATCTTATAATGGGGCAACATTGAGGAGACTATGTATGGAATAACAAAAACTATTGATGGAGCGTGATTCAATTGACGGCTCGGCAATTGTCCTTGTGGTCCCTTGCTATTTTTGACAACTTTCATAACCAAGAGTTGGTTCCTCCTCAAGGGCTCTTAAGGTGGTCCTTCGGTAGTCATAGACAGGGGTTTGGATCCTTAACATAGTGTTTACTTATTTAAAGTATTTCTACAAGATTTGACCATACTACGATACTTTCAAGCCTTCACAAGACCCTAGGTCACCTACTAGTTAAATTTAACTATTTTAGGTATTAACATCTCAAAACTAAGTTAATTACATTAGATTAGGTCTAGAAACATTATTTTAACCTTTTTTTATGTCACGGTTCATAATATGAGGCTCTAACTTAAGTCATTGGATTTTCTAGGTGTTTCATTAAATTATTAGTTTTATGTTTTAATTTTAGAAAATATCATTAAAAATTTGAAATTAATTTAAGATATATATATCAAAGAATTTTAATTAATTTTTGAATTTTACAATTTGTGAATTTTTGTTACTATTTTATTATGTGAAAAAAGAAATGTAATTCGTGCATTAATTTATTGATATTTTTGGAGTTTGTGTTTGAGACATATATTATCCATCTCTAATCAATCAAACTCAAATATTCTTCCATCACCACATTAAGGAGTGAAATTCAATATAGACCCAAATGCAGAGCTAAGTGATATGAGTGATCAAAAACCACTCTAATGGATCGAAGCACAAAAATGCAGAAGGAAGAAGTAAGCAACACATAAGTAAAGTACCAAGTAAGTTTTCTCGAAACTCTTATATCCAAAACTGAAGATTCACACATAGCCTACGTTATCCAAGTCCTACATAACATAAGCTTCCACGATAAAAAAAGAAAATCCCCAAAACCACCAAAACTTCATTCCATTACATCTTGCGATAAACAAATAATATATATATATATATATATATATATATATATATATATATATATATATATATATATATATATATATATATATATATATATACACACACACACACACCATGGAAACAATCCCTGATCATTAAACTAGTTGAAAAAAGGGGATACATATACTTGCGAAATCTCGTCAAGAACTCTGGCAACCATCAGAGAAGGTAAAACTTATCGACCTTAGAGAAGACTTCTATCGTATAAAGCTGACCAAAACTTAAAATTATGAGAAAAATACTCCACCAAGATCCATGGTTCCTGGGAACCCAATTCATATCCATCCGCAAGTGGGAGCCAAAATCCAGTCCATCTACAACTAAAATAAACAACACAATAGAATGGATGCGATTACTGGAACTACAAATTGAATATTCCGACCTAAATATCTTGGAACAAATAGGAAGCAAAAATAGGAACCAAACTAACATACACGAGGAAGATATGCTAGGTTCTGTATCCTCGCTCGCTATCAAAAACACTACCTATGAATGTACTAATAGGTAAACACTCCAAAAAAATACAGTACGAGCTCTTCACACCTCTTTGTATGCACCGCAGAACACTTAGACAGCTTATCCACACGTTCCTACAAACCTATCAATATATCACCCTTATCTAGTGGTACCACTGATCCAAGAAAAACAAAAAAAACTTTCATATCCAACCAAAGAAAATAATGGTTGGACAATAGTAGTCTATAAAAAAAAAGAATAAATAACCTTAAAAAACATAAATGAAATTAGCAACCAATTACCCAACGAAAAGAACGTGCCCAACGGTCACACTAGAAAACAAATTCTTGTCAACAACAATAGTACCTACGACTTACAAAAACAGCAAATTTCAGAAAAGAAACGAATAAATGAAATCAAAAGTAACGCTACGCGCCCCAGCTAAATGAGAAGTGAAAATCAAATTGACACATTGAGTGCTGACAATAGTAAAAGCCACGTAAAAACTAAAGTATCCAAGTTGTCATTGAATGATCTAAATCCCAAATACGTTGAGAAAAGTAACAACACAATACCCAAAAAATTTAGTCAAAATCCTATTTAAAATCAAATACATACTTTCAAAAAATCTACTAGTACGACAAACCTCGCAATCTCACCAACAAATATCCATCAATCAAATCCTGTAAATCTTGGACAAACCAGTACATATAAACAAATTCAACCCCCTCCACTAATCACAAACCAAAAATAGAAGTTCCTAAATAAATTGAACTAAACAAAAATGTGAAACCTTTATAGTGAAACAAATGACACCACAGATTCCCAATTACTCAACTTCAAATTTAACATCCAATCATTACGATTGATTAGTACCAACACACATCCTACATATAGAAAATAAGGACAAAAAGATCACTTAGTACAACCTAGGGGAGATCGCAATAGTAAACCCAACAATGATGAGGAATGTTTAAAAAGCCTTACAATGGAGATAATTATGAATGAAAACTTTATCCACACTCCTATTAGCAATGTATCGAATCAATTATCTTTTTCCCCACTACGAAAACAACTCCCCTAGAGACAAAACATAAAACCACCAATTAACAACAACAACTTCCATCCTTTCCAAACACTGTTAGTCAATGACAACCTCCTAGCTCTTCCACTGTATCACCACCCTCACCACCCTCTACACCAAAATGAGAATTATCTTCAACAAGGAATGCCTCCTTTCATATCAAGGATTTAACCTTTCAGCACCTCATAAATATTTATACCACCTTCAGTCAGATGTAAAAAAACCACAATCCCCACCTAGTAAAAAAATTCCCACAAGCAGTCCATGTATCACCATAATCAACTCTAGAGGACTCCTGAACCTACCCCAACCAGATAATACTCTCACCCAAGTACCAATATTAATAGAAGTGAGGCTGACCAGTAGTCTTAAAGGTTAGCCCCTAGTAAACTAGAACTGACCACCCTGGAGTTTTATCATCAACTCCACCACCCTTCACCCCTTTTAAACTTTTTTATGCAGCATCTTATACTTATACTCCAACTAAACAACTTGGTCACTCCTCCTTAAATCAAATACTAGGGATGCAACGACTGAACGATTAAAATGAGGAGACACATGGATTTTAAGGAAGACGAAGATAAGGAGGAACAATTAGTACCTCAAATGTCGTAGGAGGAACCTCTTGGGAAAGCGCAGACAAGCACAAAAATATATATGGTAAAAGTAATGGAAATAAAATGGGAAAATAATGACACCAATAATTTTACGTGGAAACCCTTCTAAATAAGGGAAAACCACGGGCCAAGAGGAGCAACTGATATTACTATAGTAAGGATTCTACATTGAGTAGTCACGAATACAATACTTAAAGTGACTACTATAAACTCAAAAGGAACAAAACTGTTTTGGTTTCCACCTTACTAAATTATCGCTCACACTATATTTTTCTTCACATATTGTTTTTCTTGTATAGTCTATGAAACACCTTACTTTGCTCTTAAAATGGTTTTTTATTTCTAACTTGTTGTGTGCTACAATTAACCAAGAACGCTCTATTTATAGAAGGATAAAACCATGCCTATGTCACTAATGATATAGGTAACTATAACAAAGTAAAAAATGGTTGCAAATCTTAACAATTTGCAAACCACCAAATCTTTTATCGTCAACTCTTATCATTATTCCTTTTTAACAATTACTTGAATCAGTTGAATAGTAAAAGTTTACCAAAAAATGGGATGGACTCAACAAATCTCCCCCTCCAGTCCCATTCACTGAAAAGACGTATCTTCATCTTCTTTAGATAGAGCTCGTACCTATAAGGTCTTTGCATAACTCAAACTTGTCTTTTTGTGTCATTTTGGTCAGCATATCTGCAGGATTTTCACTTGTGTGGATCTTTTATAAGTGAAATGATTCACTCTCCACTTCCTCATAAATCCAATGATATCTGATGTCGATGTGTTTTGTTCTTGCATGGTACATGTAGTTCTTACTCAAGTCTATTGAACTCTGGCTGTCAGAATAGACAATATACTCCATCTGATTCAATCCAAGCTCTTGGAGAAATCGCTTTAGCCATATCGTCTCCTTATCAGCTTCAGACGCCTTAATATACTCAGCTTTAGTTTTAGATAGTGCAACACACTTCTGCAACTCCGACTTCAATGATATATCTCCCCCTGAAAAAGTAAACAAATATCCAGTAGTGGATTTTCTGTTATCAAGGACACCTGTTATATCAGCATCTGTATAGCCTTTCAAGATTGAATTTGATGCACCAAAACACAAGCATTCATATGAGCTTCCTCTAAGATACCTAAGTATCCACTTCACAGCTTCCCAATACTCTTTTCCCAGATTGTCAAGAAATCTGCTGATAACACCAACTACGTGAGCAATATAAAATCTACTGCATACCATTGCATAAATTAGACTTCCGACGACGGAGGAATATGAAACTTTGGTCATGTTCTATTTTTATCCCTAAATGTAGAACACATCTTCTTTCTCAACCTCATATGACTAGGAAGAGGTTTACTTATAGGTTTAGCATTCTTCTTATTGAAGCGCTCTAGTACACGTTCAATGTACTTCTTTTGGGACAAATAAATCTTCCTTTTATATTCTTGACGAGTAATTCTCATGCCCAAAATTTTCTTGGCATGACCCAATTTTTTCATAGAAAAAGACTTACTTCAACTCTTCAATCTTGGAAGTAATCTTGCCCACAATCAACATATCATCCACATACAACAAAAGGATGATAAAATCATGGTTAGAAAATTACAAATACACAATGATCTACTGAAGTTTTCGTATATCCTTGCTCCCCCATAACAGATTCAAACTTCTTGTACAATTGTCTAAGGGCTTGCTTTAGGCCATTAGACTCTTTCTAAGTTTGCACACAAAAAAATTTTACCATCTACTTTGAATCCCTTATGTTGTTCCATATAAATCACTTCTTCTAGGTCACCGTGAAGGAAAGTCGTCTTCATATCGATCTTCTCATTCTCTAAATTAAGACTAGCAGACAAACCTAGAACTGCGCAAATCGATGACATTTTCACAACACGAGAAAATATCTCATCAAAGTCAATACCCTTCCTTTGACAAAATCCTTTAATAATCAATCTAGCTTTGTAGTTGGGCCTCATGTTGTGTTTTTCAACTTTAACTTTGAACAGACACTTGTTCTTCAAAGCTCTCATACCCTTAGGAAATTTTACTAGCTTATAAGTGTGGTTCCAATGCAAAGACTTCATCTCATGTTGCATAACTTCAATCTATTGATCCTTGTGCTCATCTTCCATGGCCTCCTCATAACATTCAGCTTCTCCCCCGTCAGTGGGTAACACATACTCATTGGGTGAATAACGGGAGGAAGGAAAATGTTGTCTTGTGGACCTATGAAGCGGAATATTTTATTTTCCATAATTTCATGAGCAACAGGATAGTCAATAATAATATTATTGTTATTATTAACACCAACATGTTTATTCTATACATAACTTTGGGTGTCATCATGACTATCAAACCCAATAACATCATCCACAATTGTGTGAGGAACATCAACATGATCAACAATACCATCAAAACTTGAAGATTCTAACTTTTTCGCTTTATCAATATCTTCAATTGTTTGATTCTCCATGAAAATAATATGACGACTTCTCACAGATTTCTTTTCAATTGGATCATATATCCTATAGCCAAATTAATATAGCAAATATCCAATGAAAATGCAATGATTTGTCTTGGCATCTAACTTTGACCTCTCATCTTTTGGCACATGTACAAAAGCTTTGCAGCCAAATACTCTCAAATGGTCGTAGGAAATATCCTTTCCATACCCAAGACTATTTGGTATATCACTTTGCAAAGAAACATCAGGAGAAGGATTAATAACATGTGTTGTGGTCAATAAAGCCTCATCCAAAAAGGATTTTTGCAACTTTGCTTCAGAAAGCAAACATCTGACTCTTTCCATCAACGTCTGTTCATCCTTTTAGCCAAAATATTAAGACGAGGAGTCTTGGAAGGAGTCTCCTGGTGTCTGATACCTTAATGTTCGCATTATTAATGAAATGGTCCACAATATTTACCACTATTATCAGTACGAAGACATTTCAGTTTCTTTTCAGTCACACTTTCAACTGGAGCCTGAAACTGCTTGAAGACACCTAAAACTTGGTCTTTAGTCTTCAAGACATAAAACCAAGTTTTCTCGAGCAATCATCAACAAAAAGTACAGTGCACCACCAATGTCTTTGTCTTCATTGGACCATATTAATAAAAGTGCACCAACTCAAACAACTATGTCTTTCTCAGGGAAGGGGGGTGTAGGACTTAAAGGAAACTCTATTTTCTTTACCAGCGAAGCAATGCTCACACTTTTCTAATTTAGAACATTGGAAATTTTACAATGGTTTCTTCTTGGGTAGAACATTAAGTCATTTCCCACTGATGTTGCTAATCCTCTTGTGCCATAATATTAAAGATCTATCGCTCTCATTTGCATTCACCATAACAACACAAGAAGAGGCCGTACTCCAGTATAGACCACGACATTTGTTACCACAAGCCACAACCAAGGAACCCTTAATGAGCTTCCATTTTCCATCACCGTTGGTACTACCATATCCTTCATCATCTAAAACACCAACAAGAATTAGGTGCAGACGAACATCAGGAGCATGTTTCACATTGTTCAAAACTAGTTTAGTTCCAGCACTAGTTTACAATAAAATTGTACAAATACCAACCACTCTAGAAACAGTATTATTGCCCATAATCAAGGTTCAAAATCAGAAGGAGTATAGGAAGAGAAAAAATCCTTCCTTGATGTCACATGAGATGCGGCAACACTATCCACAACCCTGCTTGACTCATCACAAGCAATATTTATCATATCTGCATCAAGAACGATAACAAGATATTCAATGGTGACGATGGTTAGGTAATTTTGATTGCCATATTCTTTAGTTTCCTCTTTGTTTTTGTTCTCCCACTGCAACTTCCTGAAGAACTTCTTCCTGCGCCCTTTATACAACAATGATAGCACTCAATATCCTTAAGTTTACCTCTAGATTTTCTCCTATTTCATTCTCTATTCTAAGAACCGCGAGTTTTGTTTATCTCCCGGCGCAAACTATCAGGACATCTGACGAAGAATAACATAGAGTTTTTCTTCTCTTCTCTTTGTACAAGACAATAATCTTGGCGGAATCCATAGAGATCACACCATCGGGAGCAGAATTTGACAATAAAGTTCTAAATATTTCAAAAGATTCTGGTAGGGAATGAAATAGAAGAAAGCCTTTAATTTCTTCATCAAATTTGATGCCCATAGAAGATAATTGGTTTATGATCCCCATAAAATTTTTCAGATGGTCTGTCATCGGAGAACCATCATGATACTTTAAAGTCAACGTCTTCTTTATTAATAACATTTTGTTGATGCCAATATTTTGATCATAAAAACATTCAAGATGCTCCCATAAGGTTCAAACATGTGTCTTCCCAGATTTATGGTTCAACACATTATCATCGACCCATAGCCTAACATAAAACAGATCGTCCATTTTCTTCTTCAAATGGCATAATTAACACCATTCAAAGTAATCATTCTACTTGTGTTGGCTTTCATCATTTTCCCCCAAAAAATAATGTTATCGCAAATCAAAGTAAATCTTTTCTAATATAGAAGTTCAGATTGTGCTGCAACCACTGAACATACTCAGATATAACCTTGGCTCTGATATCACTTTGTTGGGAAAGCACAGACAAGCACAAAAGTATATATGGTAAAAGTAATGGAAATAAAATTGGAAAATAATAACACCAATAATTTTACGTGAAAACCCTTCTAAATAAGGGAAAAATCACGATCCAAGAGGAGCAAATGATATTAATATAATAAGGAATTCTACATTGTGTAGTCACGAATACAATACTCAAAGTGCCTACTATACACTCAAAAGGAACAACACTCTTTTGTTTTCCACCTTACTAAGATATCGCTCACACTATATTTTTCTTCACATATTATTTTTCTTGTATTGTCTATGGAATACCTCAGTTTTCTCTCAAAATGTTTTTTTCTCCCTATATTGGTGTGTGCTAAAAATGAGCAAGAATGCTCTATTTATAGAAGGATAAAACCATGCCTATGTCGCTAATGACATAGCTAAATAAAGCAAATTGAAAAATGGTTGCAAATCTTACCAATTTGCGAACCATCAAATCTGTTAGTTTCAACTCTTATCACCATTCCTTTTTAACAATTACTTAAATCAATTGAATAGGAAAAGTTGACCGAAAAATGGGATGAACTCAACAAAACAATCATTCTCTATACCACATCAAGCCTCGTAGGTAATGGAGGAAGAGGTAATAAATATCCTAGATCCCCGAACTCAAAGTCTTCATCTAAAGGAACCATTAACGGTGGACATCTCTAAAGCGCCGAAAGGAAATACATGATAAAATTCCCGCAACATTCTTATAGAGCTACTATAAACATGTGCTACCATAACATGAACATTGACATTTAATTTGTGGTGCTTTTAATTCCATCAACAAAAGACAAGAAGGCGGGGTAAAATGGAGAACAAGGAAATACAAGTGTACTCTTTATATGACACTATCAACTGGAGGGAGCTCGATAAATCAATTAGAAAAATCAAGATGGAAGTAAACAACCCTTCCGTACTTGCACTCATGGAAAACAAGATGGAAGACCATGATAAGATACTTCAAGCTTTTGACTACACGAACATCCTACAGGTTCCTGATGTGGGATACTTAAGAGGAATAGCATTATTATGGGATATTACTGAAGAAACAATAGAACCTTTTGTAATCACTGATCAGGAGATACACACGAATATTGAGGTAAGTTCAATACCTCCTAAATGGTTCTTCTCTTTTGTATATGCAAAGTGGTACCATGTTAAGACAAACTCGCTAGGAAAACTTGAGAAATGTTGCTAAAAAATTAATGGCCCATGGTTAATTAGTGGTGATCTTAATGAAATTATTGATGCATCAAAAATCTAGGAGTAAACCCCATTAACAATACTAAAATCTCCTTGTTTATAAAATGCTTAGACGATGTGGGGATGATTGATCTTGGTTTCACCGATCAAATGTATACTTTGACGAACAAACACAAAAATAATAAAATCCTTTTTAAGGAAGACTTGATCGTTTCCTCATTAACTATGAATGGATAATTATGTTTCCGGATTTGAAAGTCTTTCAACTTCCACGTACTCATTTGAACCATTTTCCTATACTTGGAAAAACATGTTAATGCCAAAACAATTTTAAGATTTTTGTTTATGTGGATTAGGGATCCTTAATTTCCAAACTTAGTTATAATAAAGTGGAAGAATAATGAAAATTATAATTTTGTTGTAGAAAATTTCACCAATTTTGTAAAGATCTAAAATAAGCAAACTTTTGGAAATACTTTTTGACCAAAAAAACTATCCTTAATAGAATAATGGACTCCAAAATATGGATGAATATCAAAAAAATGCTTACCATATAGACCTCGAAAACAACCTCATAAATAATTTCAATGAAATACTCAAAATAGAAGAACTCTGAAAAAAATGAAATCTAGAGTACAATAGATAAATGAAGGGGATGCGAACACTAATTTATTTTCATATTACTACCACTAATAGAAGGCGTGAAAATTGAATCATGGGTTTGAACAACATTGTTGGAAACAGGACTTACGATCCTCTCATTATTAAAGATACAATTATAAACCCCATTAAAAATATTTACACCACATACCTTATGAGCAGTGAGCTGACAAATCCTACCACTTGTAAAAATGTCATCTTCGTGGAGGATAGAACTTCAATGGGCAGGCCTCTTGAGAAAGACCAAATAAAAAATTCCATTTAGTCATTCAAACCGCTCAAATGCCCCAGCCAGATGGATGTCATCCTTTATTCTTTCAAAAAAAATGGTCAGATACTGAGGAATCCGTCATTAATACATCCATGAAAATTTTTTAATTCACCATCCCTCAAGAATTAAATAAAACTTTTATATGCCTCATTCCAAAAATATAAAATCCGGAACAAACCACCCATATAGACCTATTAGCCTATGAAATACAACTTATAAAACAATCACAAAAAAAATAGTAAATAGAATTAGATCTTACTAAGATGGCATCATTAGTTCACAATGATGTAGCTTTATACCGGGAAGAGGAGTTGTGTATAATGCTATAATTGTTCAAGAAGCTATTCACTCATTCCAAAAAGACAAAGGAAAATTTGGGAAAATAATGCTAAGAATCGATCTTGAGAAATCATACAATAGATTGGAATACTCGTTCGTCAAGCAATCTCTGTCTTTACTAAACTTCCCCAAAGATATTAAATTGACATAATAATGTCATGCATTTCTACATCCTCGATCTGTATATTAATAAGTGGTAGCCCCACAACATACTTCCTTCAAACTAAGGTATTACATAAGGAGATCCATATCTCCATACATCTTCATAATCTGTATGGAGGCCCTTGCCGACTCATTAACTACACCATTTAGAAAAAATTATGGCAACCCCTAAAAATTGGTAGAATTGGACCTCCAATTTTTTATCTCCTATTCACAAGTGATATTATTTTAATGGATTAAGCGGTGGTAGGACAAATGCCTCAACTATTATCCATATCTTCCATACCCTCGCTACCGATCGGAGTAAAAAATAATATTTAATAAATCCAACATTTACTTCTCATCAATCGCAAGTACATAGAACATATGAATGATCTCTATACGTTGATTAACATTCGCAAAAAAAATAAGATTGGTAACTACCTTGGTTACCAAATTACAAACCTCCGTTCAAAAAGTTTGGACTATAAATATATCATAGACAACGTGAACAATAGCTTAATGGTTGGGGGGATAGATTCCTAACACTAGCAGGAAGAACCACTCTCATAAAATAAATTTTATGGACTATTCCTTCCTATGCCATGCAATGTAATCTCCATACCCAGTAAATTTTTAACCATATAGACCGCATTCAAAAAAAACTCTCTGGGAAACACACCTGAAAAAAGAATATTACATCTTGGAAACTGGGATACTATTACTAATCCTACCAATCATGGGGGTTTAGGGGTCCATGATACGCATGGAAAAAAAATTTCTATGTTGACAAGCCTAAGTTGGAGATTCTAAGTAACAATGGCACACTTTGGAATAGATGCAACAATCGATGTCGTTCATCCACAGTAAAATATTATGCCTATGACTCTTAGATTTTGAAATGTATTAGCAAAACATCCAAATTATTTTGAACAGGAATATCCTAGAATATATGAAATGGTAAGATAATTTCCCTATGAAATGATAATTGGATTGAGGGAAACCACAAACTCAGGAAATTCATTCGGGGTCCAATAAAAAATCCAAAATGTATGTTGTCATATGAGATGGAAACCTTCACGTTTAGCATGTGCAAATTTCTAGTAGTAATCTCGTTGTTCCTTAACTATGTGCCAACATAGGTCTTATCTAGTGGATCCACCTAGATGCTATTTTGAATAGTTTCACCTCAATAAAGTGAAACACCTTCTTTGCAGTAACAAGGCAGAACATTGTATTCGTTGTAGCTCACATTGTCTATGTCGGTTATGGCTAAATCTCTTGAATGATAGAGAATATGAAATAATAGAAGAACATGAATTCTAACTAGGGATTCTTTGAGGAATATTTATTAGTATAGGTGGGAGTATGAGACTTTACCTACACAATTGGGTCTTAAGAGGAGTTATTGTTTGAGTCATGTATGAATAGTAACCATGAATGATATTAAGCTTGATTTTACTTATTACGATGGTAATAAATTATATGACTACACTTGTGATCTCTTGATGGTTTTTCTAAGTATATGTATGGTTATGAGACTTCATGTGTACATTGCACAAGTGAATTTGAAAAGGAATCGTGGGTGGTATCTTTATGGTGTAATGTTTAATGAACCCAAGTATGTAAGGTATGAATTATGGTATTGAGTAATGTTAGTTATGATTATGAATGTATATTTATCTTGTGGTATGGAGTGCTTCTGTATTCCTTAAATGTGCATTATAACTTTTTTAAACTTTAAATAGCATGTTTTCAACTAAACGTTCTTTTTGTGCATATTTTAATGGTTTTAATTGCATGGTTTCCATACTTAGTACATATTGATTGCGCTAACCCATATTTCTTAGTACATATTGATTGTACTAACCCATATTTCTTCTATTTTTCTTCTATTGGAGGTTCCGGCTAGTAGGTCCTTGTCGTGAAGAGGTGAAGGCTTGTATTAGATTCTACAAGACCATTTGGTATGGCCTCAAGTGCAGAGGGTGACACGATACCACCATGTTATTTCTAATTTGTAATAGATTACTATTGTACTTCGTATTATGATTCATACTATTGGAAATGGCTAAGGTCCCTAATTTGAGATTCTTATGTTGTGTTTAGATGGGTAATGAGACGACCACTAGATACTCTATATTCTTATATGAAATATTTTGATATTGATTGTTAAAAGTTTTAAAAAATGTATTATGGAAGGATGATATGCTAATGGCTTGTATGAAATCATTTCGACATCAAGTACGCCATGTTACGACTTGCGGGTGCTCTTGGGTCGTGACACATAGGTATTACTCAATAACTTGAGTAACAATACTTGAATATATTCACACATCTATGCGGATTGCAGATCATTGCTAAAAAAATGGAGAAAAAAAGATTAGAGCACATACCATGGGAGCTAATACAATGACAGACCTACTAGAAACATACGAACAGAAAACAAGGGACCCAAATCTAGATAATAGTAAACTATACATTTTTAAGCATCTTAATTATTATTTGTAAAACGTGTTGTAGATAGAGATTCTATGGGAACTACTTCGTTTAGATTAATTCCTTTTTTGTATGGATAAGCCCAATTACTAAAATAAATAAAATCCTTCGAGTTTTTAAGCAAAAAAAAAAATAATGGGATGTTTTAAAACTGCATAGTTATATTTTCATTTTTCTTAAATAAAGAATTTAATTATTATTTTTATGTTTTAATTTAAAAAAAGATTATTCAAATTTTTAATTTAATTATTAAAATTTACATATTGTGTTATATAATTTGTTTAATTTATTAATTTTTACTTAAGCATATTGTAGAGATTGTCTTTGAGTGGGAGTGTAACGAGAAGTTTTAAAACTGCATGTTTAAATTTCTATTTTTATATACATAAATGATATCTTTTTGAATAATTTTTATTTTTAAATAAGATAATTCAAAATTTTAATTTCTAATTATATATATATATATATATATATATATATATATTATATATATATATATATATATATATAATATATATATATATATATATCATAGATGACAATGGAGGAACTTAGGGTCATGAGGGTATTTCCGCTCATAATAGATTAGAATAGAGCGTAGAATATTGCTTTATCTGATTTGGAGCTCATTCATTCTACACGTGTACTCATCTGTTGTTTCTTAAGTAAATATGTACTCATTTGCTCAGGCCTTTTCTTTCTCCTTCTCTACAACTTTTGCTTTTCCATTTCATTCCTTCCACTTCTTTGTTTATCATCATTTTATCTTCCCTCTTTTTGCTGAAATTGCTGCTCAATTATTTATTTGTTGGTTGTATAGTTAACTACCACGTAGGAGTTTTCTACTTTTTTCTCTTTCCTTTATATTGTCTTCAGGTTATAATTTTAATAAGGTATTTGTCGGGTGGTGATTAGGTCCTCAAACATCTAACAAGGTATTAATAAATGTTTTCCCCCGACTTTTCATTTTGGTGTCTGATAAAAAAGCAAAATGGAATGGAAATGAAGAACATTGTTATTAATTAGTTTGCTACATTGAAAATTTGTGCATTTCCACTCACTCTAACATCAAATTGTCACTTCAATAAAATACAAATAACAAATTTTTGTTTTCCCTTCGTGTGCCTCCAATTAAACATTCATGACTTAAATCATAGTCGGGCTTTATGGTCTAAATTATTTGTTAAATTCTTTCCAATTTAGAATCTTTGTATTATTGTATACGTACTATTTATCGATGTTATGATTTTTTACGATTCTAATTATTTGTTAAATTCTCTCTTATATAGGATGTCTCTATATATTCAATTTATCATTGTTGTGATTATTTACGATGTCTTTGGTGCTGCACTATAGATTAGTTAAGTGATTAAAATATCAATGAATCCTCAACAAACAAGAAAGTGTCCTGCCAAACAATACAAAATTTATCAAAATATGCCCACATCTGAAAAAAGGTACTTCTGCTTCAACGAGGCCTCAATAAAAGAGAAGCAACAACTAAGCATATTCTTGAAAATACAAACTCTATAAATTTTGTTGAACCAAGGTCTTAGTCAAGAAAGTGTTAATGTTGGATGCTCTTCCTCTACTTTAAAGTCAGGCTGGAACATCTAATTGAGCACTACTAATATTCTTATATGCATGTTGTTATTCATGCTTATAAACATTTTTCTAATAGTAACTAGTAATTCTGATATTTTTAAGGCACCAATTGTGCTACAAAAGAAAAAAAATGGTCCACTCCTTTGGAGTTTTCAAAAATATAGGCTTGTTAATCTTTGTTCACCATCTATTCCTACATTTTCTCTGAATATTCATTTAGTAGTTTAGTTCTTGAACACGTGCAAAGCACATGTATATTATATCATTTTAAATTACACAAACACAGTGAACTATGAACGTGTGTGCTCCAAACATACTGCATGTCCACATTTCAAAGTTCAAATCTGTAAAGATATTCACATATCAAATTATTTCTGAATTTGAGTTTTATTGCAACAGAAACTTTTCATAAATAGATATTATACTAAAAGAAGTGAATATGCTGCTAGCTTAGCAATATCACAAAAAGTGTCGGCAAAATATTTGTAACCAAATCAATTATATTGAAATAGATTTACCTTAATTAGACTCTTTTTGGAGGAGAAATCTAACCAAACAAGACAAATAAAATGATTGGACAAACCCACTTTATGATACACTCTATAGGGTATTTAATGAATGCGAAAAGATTGATCAGAATAAATATCATTGAGAAGATTAAACTATGTTCAATCAATATAACAAAGATATTTTATATATTAAAATGTGAATGAAGAATGTAAAAAGAAGTTACTATTGAATTTTTTTTTGAATGAGTGAATAAATTTTAGAGTTTCTACACACAACAATTGTAGGAATTGTAAATAAAAGTTTTTCTTGGAAAAATTAAATTTATAGATAAAAATTACGAAACATGTAAATATATATGAAAAATTGAAAGGTCAAATATTATTAAAATAAATATAAAAAAGATAGAGTTGAATTTAATTTTAAAAGATACATGAATCTACTTTTATTTCTAATCTTTAAGGAATAATTACTCATTTCAATTTTTTTTTTAAAATTTGTGTGAGAAATTTGAAAGGTCATATACACCAATTATGTATATATATATAGATATATATATATATAATTATAAAAAATTTAATTTAGTAGAGCGGAAGAATGGTAATTATACTTTTGACTTTGGAGCTACCCACTTATAATAATATATGATTATATGATTTATGTTAAATCAGGCTCCATTTTAGTCTCCTCAAATGTGTTAGATGCTTCAACATATGAAAGAGTTTCAACTATTTATAAACACTAAGACCAATCTTCAGTTCACTTATTTCTTTTCATTGTCATATACACCTCATATAAAGAATGACATTACACACTTATTATGCAGTTATTGAGCATAGATCTCTTTTTTCATCCAATATTGTTAACCAGGTGAAAAATGACTTATCCTTTCTATGTGTTTGAAAAATATAAGTCCAGAAGTTGTTTTGTCCTTAACGTTTTGTCTATTATACTTATTAATTTATCAATATTTGGCATGAATCAGATTCAACATTGGGTGCCACAAATGATTCACATATAGAAATCTTTCAAGCTGTTAGAACCATTGGTCAGTATGCCCCCTTATTTCATTTTACCATTTTACTCTTTTCATTACTTACTTATGATTGCAATATGAAGGCCTTGAAATGGATTAAAAAACTTTTCTAATATTACCCAACTACAATATGATTATGTTCACGTCCAAAAAAATTCAAATTATAATTTTTGTGCTTCCAAAAGATTTATTGAGATAGTTAAAAAGTGTAGTTAGGAAACTGTAAATGTTAAAGAACTTGGTTACATTCAAGTAGTCAGTTAAAGTAGTTAGTTAAGTAAGTTGGTGAAGAAAGGGTGTACATATATATAGCATTCTTATTCACAATGAAAATACTTCAATTTTTCAGATTAATTCAATTCTCATTCTTCTTCTTCTTCTCTTCTCTCTCGATTTCTAAATAACTTCATTGTATCAGAGCATCACTACTAGAAGCTAGAGAATTGTTCTTCTACGAGTTTAGAGTTCGTCGAAGAAAAAAATTGTTATTCCATTGTGTAATTGAAAGAACAAATGTGAATCAAGATAACACAAGATGATAAAACCACAACTAGAGCCAGCACTGCGGATTTAGCTTCTGGAAATCCAAGTTCCATTCCTACTATGTCAACAATTAAAGGAGTTGATTATAGTCATCCATTTTTGTTGAGTCCCACTGATATCAGTGGTGAAAGTTTGATTTCTTTTAAGTTGATGGGGATAGAAATTATGCTCTTTGGCGTAGATCAATCATATTGGTCTTACTTGGCAGAAACAAGATTGGTCTTGTAGATGGATCTTGCAGGAAGGAGGATTTACTAATTGATCTACAAGGACAATGGGAAAGAGTGAATGTCATCATTTTGTCATGACTTATAAAATCAATTTTCAAAAAGTCAAATGGGAATAGTTGCTTTTGTTTCATCAGCCCAAAGTGTATGTAATGATTTAAAGGAAAGGTTCGATCAGTTAGACTGTTCAAGAACCTTCAATTTACACAAAGAAATTGCTAATTTCAAGAAGGGAACAGAGTGTGTGTCTGTGTATTTTACCAAACTCAAGGCATTGTGGGATGAGTTTGAAGCATTAGTGCCTTCTCCTGGATGTGAGTGTGATAAGTCTAGAGGCTTTTTTTATAATTTAAATCGATAAAAGTTGTTTCAGTTCTTGATGGGGTTAAATGAGTCGTTTGGACAGGAAAGAAGTCAAATCTTGTTGATGAGAAGGAACTCTTAGTCTAGCTAATGGAGAGATTGATTTTTTGTTCGAGGTTCAAGAGTAAAGAGAGGAACCACCGAGTCTGCATCACACCTTTGCTACCGGGCATTCACTCCAATGTCTTTAGTAAACCAAGCATATGCTATGGTTGTGAATGGTGAATGTCAGAAACTCGCTTAGTGTAGGACTATTTTTTCGATAAGTAATTTTGGAGTAGAAGGTTTAGGAATATATTAAAGAACAGGAGGATCCATAACTACACAAGGTTTTAAAAAAATTAAAAAGAATTATGGGGTTTTGTGTGAATTCTGCAGATGTAAAGGACACACCAAGGATTAGTGCTATAAATTGATTTGATATCCGCCTGATTTAAAGTACAAAAGAAAATTTAATAATGGAGCTTACATGGTTGGTAGTGATGAAGTTAATACAAGAAAGGATGGTTTTGATGGTGTGTTAGAGAAATTAGCTTTCAGTTATGGAAATAACACTAATGTTGTTGTGAAGAGCACAACTAGTGGAGTAGATGAATGCAAGACAACTACAAGGGTGTAGTTTCACTAGAGATCAATATATTCAGATTCTTCAGATGCTTTAAAAGAATCAAGGAGTTGGTCACGAAGATTAAGATGCAAGTCATGCTCATAAAGGTCAGGAAAACACTTCAAGCAAAGCATTTTTAGTTTCAGAAAACAAAGAAGTCTTAATTGTAGACACATGCGCTTCTGTTCTATGGTGTCTAATGTTGATATGCTAAGTAAATATTTTGTAGTTAAAGTCAAGGATCCAAATCCTGTGTATTTACCAATTGGTGGAGTGTCATATGTGTCTAATGTAGGGAAGTGTCAGATATCTCCAAGTAGTGTTATTTCTAATGTGTTTCACATACCTGAATTCAAGTACAATTTATTATCAGTAAGCAAGGTAATTAAGGAATTAAACTGCTCAGTCAATTCCTTCCCTCATTTCTCTATATTTCAGGAGCTTTATACTAGAAAGGTGAGGGAAGGTAGAAAAGAGGATGATGGTCTGTATCTGTTGATAAAAAACTTGGCTCAAGAGAAGTTGAAGCTTATGGAACAAGAGACTAGGACATGGATCTTCTTCTATGATGAGGAAATTATTTCCTGTTAGTTCAAATGTAATAAATAAATTTCTAAACAGGTGTTCTGTTTGTCCTTGTGCAAAACAGACTAGAAGTATATTTCTAGTTAGTAGTATTAAAAGTAGACAATTGTTTTATTTTGTTCATTTAGATGTTTGGGGTACTTATATGAAACCTACTTTTGATGGTTACAGATTTTTTCTAACATTGATTGATGATTTTTCAAGAATGAGTGGGTTATTTCAGCTAAAGAACAAGTCTGATGTATGTGTTGCATTGGCTTATTTTCTGAAATATATAATGACACAGTTTGAAAAAACAGTTAAGCAAATAAGATCTAATAATGGTACTAAGTTCATTAACTCAGTGTGCTAAATTGCTTAGTCAATGAGGTATTGTGCATCAAAGGTCATGTCCTTATACTCCTCAGCCGAATTGAGTAGCTGAGAGGAAGCATAGACCCTTGTTGGATGTAACTAGGGCCTCAAGGTTTCAAGGAAAAATTCCTTTGAAATACTGGGGTCAGTGTGTTCTTATAGCTGTATATATGATTAATATAATGCCTAGCAGAGTTCTAGGAAGGAAATCTACTTGTGAAAAATGTATGTTAAAAGGCCTATGTTGTCTCATCTAAGACTTATAGGGTGTTTACGTTATGCTAAAATCATCAATGAAAGTGATAAGTTAGTATCAAGATCTAAGGTTGTTGTGCCTACGGGGTATTCAGAAGTACAAAAGGGATATATTTTGTTGGATCTGATAACAAAGAGCTTCTTTGTAAGTAGGGATGTGTTGTTTAGAGAGTTAGTATTTCCATTCATGAACTTGTCAACTGTTAACAACAAAGGTCTATTTATAGATGACACAGTTTGTGTAGTATCTCATGATGTGGGGAATATAGACTAGGAATAAGTTTTCAACTAAGAGGTTGTTTAAGTTATGAGTCATCAGGAATGTACTAAAGATGAGTGGTGTGATAGAAAAAGGCCTGATGAATAGAGTGAAGTAAAAAAGAGTGTTAGTATACAGAAATAGAAGAGCCTTTTGAATTATTAAATGATGCTCAAGATATGGGAACTAGAAGGTCTACAAGTGAAATTAAGACACCAGTTTTGATGAAAGATTTTTTGTCCTTTAATGTGGGAAAACAAGTAGAGTATACAATCTATGATGTGTGGAATACAACCATTTGTCAAAGTCTTGTCAAGAATTTTTTGCTGCAATGTGTATGTACACAGATGCTGCTACATTTGATGAAGCCAGTAAAGAGTCTAAATGGGTGGAAGCAATAGAAGTTGAGATTAATGCTTTGCAAGACAATAACAACTGGGATCTAGTAGAGTTGCTTAAAGGGAAGTCTGCTAAAGGTTGTAGATGGATACATAAGATTAAATTTAAATCTAATGGAGAGGTAGAAAGGTTCAAGGAAAGGTTAGTGGCAAAAGGGTATAGTTAGAAGAAAGGTATAGATTATAAGGAAACATTCTCACCAGTGGTTAAGATGGTAACAGTCAGAGAAGTGCTAGCATTGGTTGTATCTAAGGGGTGGCAAAATTCATCAAATGGATGTGTATAATGTCTTCTTCAATGGAGATTTAGAGGATTAAATTTACATGTCAATTCCTCAAGGCTTTTCAAGTCGGAGGGAGAGTGTGAACAAAGTATGTAGACTGAAAAAGTCACTGTATGTACTCAAACAGGATCCTAGACAGTGTAATGATAAGTTTGTAGAAGTTCTTAGGAACCGGGGTTCAAGCTAACTCAACATAATCATTTCCTATTGACTAGAAGAACTGCTAAAGGAAATACAATTATTTTGGTTTATATTGATGATATTTTAGTAACAGGAAGCAGTTTAGAATTGATAAGCGAGACAAAGATGTCCTTACAACAGAGGTTTAAATTGAAAGATCTAGGAAAGTTGAAATACTTTCCTGGCATATAGTTTGTAAGGTCAAACAATGGTATAGTTATGCATCAAAGGAAATATGCAGTTCAGCTCATTTATGAGGTTGGGTTGTAAAGTGCAAGGAAAACTGGTACTCCTATGGATGTTAATATGAAACCTACATCTAGACAGAATGATAATCAAACAAAAGAAAATCAAGGCGAGACTCTAGAAGATTAGACTGCTTTTACAAAATTAATTGGAAAGTTGTTATACCTTAACATGACTAGAATTTATATTTCTTATAGTGTACATATACTAAGTAAGTTTCTACATCAACTAAAGAAATCTCATATAAAAGCTGCACTTAGAGTAGTAAGATACATAAAGAAGCAAGTAGGGCAAGATTTATTGTTGTCAAGAAAGTCTGGGATTGAAGTTACAGCTTATTGTGATGCTAACTGGGCAGCACGTCCTCTTACAAGGAAGTCTATAACTAGATATATAGTTAGGCTTGGAGAGTCTGTTGTCTCTTTGAAGGCTAAGAAACAAATTGTTTTCTCAAGAAGTTCAACTGAGGCGTAATATGGAAGCGTAGATTCTATAGTAGCAGAATTGGTTTGGATAGTAGGTATGTTAAGAGACTTTGAAGTTGAGGTTAAGTTGCCAGTTGAAGTTTATTGTGACAGCAAATTAGCTATACAATTAGCCTCTAATCTAGTGTATCATGAGCGTACAAAACACATGAGATTGATTGTCATTTTATAAGGGAGAAACTTCAAGGGCTGATTAACATAGTGTATGTATCATGAAAGAATTAGTCAGCTGATTTGTTGACAAAAGGTCTCAACAAAGCTCAGCATGACTATCTCTTGACCAAGTTGGGAGTCTTAAATGTGCTTGCACCTCCGAGCTTGAGGGGGAGTATTGAGAGAGTTAAAAAGTGTAGTTAGTTAATTGTCAATTTCAAATAACTTAGTTACATTCAAGTAGTTAGTTAAAGTAGTTAGTTAAGTATGTTGGTGAAGAAAGTGTATATATATACAGATAGCATTCTTATTCACAATGAAATAAATACTTCAATTTTTAAGGTTAATAGAATGTTTATTCTTGTTCTTTTTCTCTTCTCTCTCGATGTCTAAATAACTTCATAATTTTAATATAAGGCCCCTGAATTTTGCTGTTGCAAAGGTACGATCAGATTAACCTCCCATCGCATGCATGATACTCTGAAAATTTTGTATATATGGTAAATGATGCAAAATCCAAGCATTTCCAAACATACATCAGAGCATATAATATTGTGTTAAGTCATCGACAACCCCTTAAAGTTGTCCGCATAATTTACTTAGAAATCTTAACTAGGACTTGTCCCTATTGAGCACCTAAAATGTTCAAATCATGTACCTATTAAACACAAAATACTTATATGACAAAAAATGTGTACTGCACTTTCCTGAAGCCTGTGCAAGGGCTCAAAATAGCATTTTTTTAAAAATTATTTTTAACATGTTTTCTTCTTTTATTGACACTTGGCATTATAGTTAACTTAAAATCATTTTTTCTTCTTTCATTTACATTTTTTTCAAAAAAGAAGATAACCCCACCCTCTACTACTCATCTTCTTTCAAATTAAGTTTGAAAAACTTTCTTCATTTTAGCTCCAACATTATTTGTCTCTCTTTTTTATATCTGTAAAAATTTATTTCTTCCAAATTTGAAGACAAACGAAAATCAACTATGAAGAAATCATACGATTCAAGTTTGAACGAAAGACTTTCTTTTGTATAATTTGCTGCGAATTTCATAAAAATAATTGAACAAATATGAAGAACAACAAGAAGAAGAAATAAGAAAAATGATTTCTGGTATAAAAAAAGTTAGCCGATATTTATAATAAGAATTTTTGAACAAATAGGTTTAATCAAATTCAAATATAAACCCATTAAATTTATCAAATATGATATTTTAAAATTTGAAAGAATTAATTTTTGGGCTATCATTTTTTTTGTTATCGATGTAGAAATGAATAATCGTTGGCGAAATTTTCCTTATTATTCACTCTTAGTATTAAACGTATCATTTTTTTAAAAAAATCTTCGAGTTATTTGATAATAAATTAGGTTTTGTGTTTTGACAAAGAATGTGATTTGGGAAGAAGATGAAGTTGAAAGAAAAGGTTTTGTGATTTGAAAAAGAATATGTTTTAGGGAGGAAAATGAAGATGAATGGGGATTGGGGTGGGGGGAGGGGTTGGAGTTCTTACAATAGGTTGACATTATCATTATTTTTTTTAACAAAAAAGATATAAAATGATTTTAAAATAATTTTATAAAATATTATATATTTTATAATTTCGGGTGCCTAGTGCTACATGTCATTTCTTAATTAGTTGTTTTTCCATGTCAGTGCAAGTGTATCACACAATCATCATATTTTTTGTTGATTATCAAAAAAATGCCTAATAGGAAGAATTTTAAATAGGTGAAAGTGTTCAATCGGTATTAGTCTTAGTTGAGGTGTATTAGTGAATTATGGAGACAACTTTAAGGGCCGTCAATGACTTAAGCCTACAATTATTTATTTGCATTTACTTCACCTAATGTTTATTACGACTGTGAATTAGCTAAGCAAAAATGTGGTATTTATACATTTAAGGTTCAAGGACAGATGCATCACTTGATTGATTCTTTATATGCCACAGAAACAAGACCGAGAAACTTATAATTGTACTTTTATGATAACATGAATGAGATTGAAAATAGAATGTCTTGCTGTAATTAAGTACATGAAACAATAGTGATTGAACTTATGGACATGCTAAAAAATCCATATTCAATGTTTCTCCGATCTTTAGCAAGCACACCGAACTAGCAAAATTTTCATATAGCACTAAAATGTGATGCTGAATTGGATCAACGAGTATATAATATGCCTACTACTACAGAGATTGAGATGATATGGGTTAATGAAAATGATAAATGTATTGCTCATGCACCGCATGTTCAAGTTTATACACACTGTGAAAAAATACAAAGATTCAACTACATTTTTGGCTATTATGATCCTTTGCAATACCAACTATTATTTCCACACGGACAAGGCGGGTGGCATTGTGGTATCAAAAAGTTCCACACCACACAAAATTATTGTAGAAATGACTTCACTTGAGTTTGAACAATTAGCAAGTATAAAATACTTTGCCTTTATTGATGAATACCATGATATGGAAGTCCATCTTTTACAAAAAGGAAAAAGTAAAGGCGATACGGTATTATAAACATCACATGAGAAATTATGATGAAGATGAAAACTTGCATACATGCAGACTATTACAATAATATGCAATTGATGTATATATAAAATTAAACACAAAGATTGGACTTTGTTTTCTTTAATCAAGATTTGTTCAAAATGAGTATACTAGGAGATTTTTTTATGATGTTTTGACACTTGGCGAACGAGATGCTTCTAATGTTGGAAAACGAATATTTCTACCAAATTCCTTTATATGAGGACTTAGAGATATGTGACAGCATTATATAGATGTTATTGCATTAGTTCAACAGTTTTGAAATCCTGATCTACTCATAACTATAACATGTAACCCATTTTGGTTAGAAATAAAAAACATATATCACCAAATGATAAGGTACAAAATAGACCTGATTTGATTAGCCGAGTATTCAGATCTAAAGTAGAATTAAGAACTGAAAACGATTATATTAAAGCGAAATATCTTAGGAAAATTTGTTGCTTATATGTATACTGTCGATTTCCAAAAACAAGGATTATCCAATGCTCATTTTCTTGTTATATTGAGTAATGAGCACAATCTATTAATGCAATGGCATAAGATGATTTAGTTAGAGCAAAATTACAAGATGAATGTGCAGAATCAGCTTTGCGTAAGTTTGTCATTAAACATATGATGCATGATTATCCTTACGGTATTATAAATCCAAAAAATTCTTGTACACCAAAAAACTTTATTGCTAGTTCAAGTATCCAAAATATTAAATGATCCACATGGTTGGGTGAACGGGCCAATATTCACCGTTTTAAAATATTTTAAATTTTTATGAAATATAATGTTAATCTTAGCTGATGTAATGATAATTTTATCATGAGACAACAACACAAGAGAATTCTTGATGAATTAATAATTTTTTCATACATATAATCACACGAATTCTCATTTATTTTCATATCATAATTGAAGTGGAACGGTCATCAACCAATCATGTCAACTAATATTTATTTTTATAAACTTCTAGTTTATTTTACATATCATTCCATCATCATGTACATAATAATTTACCACAAACAATGTGAATAGTATGAATATCTTAAATCTTTTCGTACTTTATATTCTCAATATTATTATTTTCTTTGAGAACTAAAGAGTTTCTTTTGAAATTTAATACAATTTCTATATCATGAGCAATTTTATTTCTTTGGCTAGTAACACAATAGCTCACCAAAGCTCATAATTAACATTTGATGCTACCACATATTCATTATATTATTTGTGTGGTAAACATCTCTTTCAAGGAGAAACCTATATCATTATTGTCACGATCAAAATCATTACAAGTAAACTTGTTTCTTGATTTACTTTTGTCATTAGTATCTCCTTCCTTTTTTTTAATATCAAGTAAAATATTATTTTGATGTACATAGATATAAAATCAATGAATTTTTTTGTGGTCAAGGATTAAATATATTTTTGTGGCATTTCTATAGTTCATCATAAAACATACCTCAACAATTGTTATATACTAAATGTACTTGATCAAGAACCATTTATATAAACTATTTTTTTATTTCACTGTAACCTACCGTAGAGATAAGTTGTGATATCTATAAAATCATATATGAGTATGTCCTTATTTATAATTTTCATAATCTCTTCACACATTCATTTTTAAGAATAATCCACTTCTCGTGATACTTATAACTAGTCACATTCTCTTCAAGAAATTTACTATACTCATATATTCGTGCTTCATAATTATTCCTTTTATTAGAAGTTCATTATCATGTTCATATGACATACCTTGAAATCAATTTTGACCCGAAACCGATCGATCTAGCCATGAGCTGGTTGAAGAGAGCTCTAACAGGCCTTGAAGGACCGAACCCACGTATGTGGCAAAATACGGGGATAATACCACTTTTTCATCATTTCATTGAATGGGAATTTGTAAACTTATCCAATTAATAGGTCTCAACACATACACCTTCATCAACCTCACAACATAGTCAAGACATTTATATTCAATATCATACCACCCTATCAATCCTAATACAAGGCTTACTCCAGTATAACATCATGACTTAACCATAATTAATCACAATTGGAAGTAAAGATAAAGATCATAAGACTTACCACGTCTCCTTTATAGTTCATCATATAGGTCTTACCAAAATCCGTTAATTCAACCCAATTTAGATTTACCACATATTAATTCAATAATAAACATTCTGAAAACACTAGAAGAGTCATTAGACCATAATTCAATACTAGATCAAAGCTTAAGACAACATACTTAGGCCAATTTTCATAACCTAGGTCACTTCTCAAGAACTAGTAGGAAAGGATAGAAATAATCAAAATTCATTTATGATTAGTGTAACAACATCATCTAATAGTGATTTAAACAATAATCAAGTCAATTGAATCAATTCCAACCTAGTTCACATCAACATCAAACCTAGGGTTAAGGGTTAAGGATCATCTTCTTCTATTTTGATCCAAACATCAGGAATTACCATAGTCAATCTAAAATACATGTTAATATACTCATTATATCCTGAAGAAAAAATAAAAAAATCGGTTTAAAAGATAAAATTCGTAATTGGATGAAACAAAATTGAAAATCCAACTTTTTGAAATACTTTGAAGGAGTCGTTTGAGGAGAGAAGTCTCAAAGGTGAATTAGATCCCATACGTCAACATTTGATGAAGATTTGATGGTGAAATTTTCCATTTACATCCCCCAAAACCTCCTCCATAGCTTGTCTTCAATGGTGTTTTGCAATACAGAGAGAAAGAAGAGAGAAGGAAGAGGAATTGTTTTGTGAGGTGTAATTAATCTAATGAGGGTTGGGGTCTTTATATGGGTGGTTAATTAACTTAATTAGACTCCCTTAAACCCTTAATTAACAACATAAACCATTAATTAATTAAATGAAACTAACTTAAAACATGGAGGAAAACATGACCCTGAAAGACGAAACCCCGTCGACGGGACATCTATGAGTCGATGACAGTCCACACCTCCATCCTGCACACTCGTCATTTTGGTTAGAGACTTGTGCAGGAGAGGACTCCATCGATATGTATTAGTGTGGGACAACAGTGGGCTTGATGCCTTGTCGATCCACACACAATCCTTATGATGGCTTCTCATGGTTGCACACTGCCTAGGCAGTGTTGCCTCCTCTGTGCTAGGGTCCTCCTTTAGGGCCCTTGGTTTGTCCTTGGGGAGTCGTACCTAGACGTTTAAAAAAAAATCATATTTAACACATGTTATACACCCTTCCACCTAATTTCATGGATTTCTGACTTCTAAAAGCTCGTACAATAGGCTTAGGCATGCTAGTACACCATAGAACTACTTTCAAAATGTCATGGACGTTTTGGTTCCATAGCTTCCTAAATGACCTATATACATTAAAATAGGTCTTAACATCGTGCTTATATCCGATAGCACCTATGTTATTCTTTAAGTCTCGTCTTGGATTTTCAAAATGTTACATTATCCCCCCTTAGAAACATTTGTCCTCGTATGACACAAAAAATTCTTTCGAAGAAAGGAATAGACTCAAGTCTAGCAGCCCAACCAATCCACAACATCAAAAAACAATACATTATAACATTTCAACAATGAAATTTCTAAAACTCAATTACAACACATAAGGCTCAAACACTACATAATGAGGCATTTCCTTCTTGCAACACACATGAGCTCAACATTTGTTAGATGAGTCAATTATCACAAAGTTCAACTTATCAATAGGTCACATAAATTTTCTCTAAGGCTCAGCATATCAAAATTCACAACATAACTCAAACAAACAAAAAGACAAAATTTCAAGTTTTAAGCACCAACTTACTTTAATTTACTGTAATGCAACCCAAAAATGCACATTTTTGCAAAAACATCACCAAAAATCATGAAACTTCATTTTCTAGTCATATTTATATTATTAAAAGGAATGTCTAACCTTAGTTATCAAAATATGAGGGTAACAAGACTTTATGTCGGCCCTCAACTAGGTGAATTTTCCATAACACCTTTACGGAAACCTTTTTTTTTGTTCCTTAACTTCTTGACTTGCCTATGAAGAAATTGTATCGGAACTTCCTCATAAGAGAGGTTATCGTTGACACCAAGACCCTAAATAGGAATAGTAAACTCGGGATCACCAATATATTTTTTAAGCATGGAAACATGGAAAACTGGATGAACCGAAGACAATTCACTACAGAGTTTCAACTAATAGGAAAGCGTAACAACTCTTTGCAAGGTTTCATAAGGACCCACATAACGAGGACTAAACTTCCCTTTCTTGCCAAACCTAACCACCCCTTTCATTTGTGAAATTTTAAAATACAACTTATCACCTTCTTCAATCTCCAAATCCATTCTCCTATAATCGACATATGACTTTTGCCGTCTATTGGCCGTTTGCAACCGGTTCCTTATGATATGAACTTTCTCCAAAGTCTTATAAACAAAATCAGGACCAAGAAGCGAAGGCTCTACCACTCAGTACTATCCAATAAGAGACCTGCATCTCCTACCATAAAAGGCTTCATAAGGAGACATGGAAATGGATAAATGTAAACTATTATTATATGAATACTCCACCAAAGGCAAATGCTTATCCCAACTTCTCTTAAAAAAAATAATACAAGCCCAAAGAATATCCTCAAGGGTTTGAAAAGTACGTTCCGTCTGACCATCAGTTTGGGGAGGAAAAGCGGTACTCAACTTCACCTTAGTGCTCAACACCTTTTGGAATGACCTCCAAAACCTAGATAAGAATTGTGCACCCTGATATAATATGATGGATAACGGAATACCATGGAGACACACAATCTCATCTATGAAAATCTTTGCATAATCTTCCTCCTAATAAGTAGACTTGACGGGAATAAAGCTAGCGTACTTGGTCAACCTATCTAGAACCACCCATATAGAATCATATAACTTTTGAGTACGAGGCAATCCCACTACAAAATCAATATTGATGTCTGACAACTTCCAAGTCAGAATTTGGATCTCTTGTATTACCCGACATTTGATGTTAGGATTTTACTTGTTTGCAATTTGGACGCTTACAGATAAAATACGCTTTTTCCCTCTTCATACCTTCCCACATATATACGTCCCTAAGGTCATGGTACATTTTTGTCGAATCCGGATGAATCGAGTAGCGGGACCCATTGGCTTCTTCAAGTGTTCGGTTCCTCAACCCATCTACATCGGGAACACAAACTTTTATGGTATCTTAGCACACCATCCATACTAAGGAGAATGAATCATTTAACTTGACGAGAATCGATTCTTTCAACTCTATTAACGGTTGATCAAGGTGTTGCTTGGACGTCAAATCCACTTCTTTATTTTGCTGTGATGAAGGTGAACCTGGTCCTTGCGTTTCTGTGACGAAGACTTGCGTTTTTTGTACAGAAAATACTGCTCTCAAGATGATGTATTTCGTGAATATGCAATACCTATCGTTCTGGCTTTGCTAGAAAAATTCTCTCGATTTTTGTGATTGCAAAGACGCTTTTTTCCTTCAACTTCTTGATCCTTTTATAGATTTGATTTGTCTTCCACTTCTACAAGGAAAGGAATTACAAATCCTTTTCCTTCTTGAACTTGTCTATATTTACTTCTTTCCTCATTTGACTTGAATTGTAATTTCTTTATTTCTTTCTTTCTTTGGCTTGTATTGCTACTTTTTATTTTTTTTCCTTCTTTGACTTGAATTGCTACTTTTTTATTTCTTTCCTTCTTTATTTATTTCCATATTTGTTTCCTTCTTTTCCTTCTTTACAATTATGCACTTTTTTTTCTTTGCTTTTTTACTTTTTCTTCTTCGCTGCAATCTCTCATAATTGTACACATACGACACCATGTTTTCACTTTATTAATCATCAAAACTACTTTATTTGTTCTCCTACTTTCCAATATTTTCCCCCTTTTTGATGATGATAACCACTGATTTGTTACACATCAAGAATCTTTGTTAGTGATAAAAACTTCAATTCTTTGTCATTCATCAAAACTACAAACTTCATGTTTTCTCATTCCCCAACAATTTCCCCCTTTTTGATGATGACAAAGTATGCATATGTCTATCCACATTATATAATTTCCCCCTTTTGGCATCATTGAAAACAAATAACCAAAGAACTCGAATAACATTCAATGAGTGCAATATCATTTTAACTCATAGCCACTTGGGCAACACTTTCAAGTACACTTCTTCTAACAAAATGGTTAGTTAATCTGAGAATATTAGTCATCTTAAACTCATACACAATTAAGATCTTCAATGAGAAACAAAATAAACAAATATGTACCAGTTTATGCCCTTAATCAAAAAGATATGATATCATGAGTATGAGAAAGACATAAGCACATCAAAGAGTCAAAGAATCTAAAATTTGAGGATAAGGATTGGGACAAAGATTACTAAAGTGAGGAAGAAAGAGATGTTTACTGCCATTGATAATTTTTTTTCCAGTATGCCCATTGTGCACCAACTTCTTTATTCTAATCAGTTTTCTTAGAATGTGAAATTTCATCAAGAGAAACATGAGGTACATCATCACCTTTTTTTCTTTCTTTTTTTTTAACTCTACTACGTAACATTTTCATTCCTCCATGGTTTTCTTTCTTTTTTTTGATAGACTTTTTCTTGATGACAAATTTGAAGGAGTACCAACTACCAGTAAGAGATTCATCACATTTTGGTGCACAAGGAGATGTGTTTATCAATAATGAAAGCAAGCGACAATTTATTTATGTGAGAATTGTTCCCCCTGAGAGATAGACAGGTTACACACTTGGAATGGATGAAATATCAATTTGGAGTTTGTGAACCTGGTTCAGATGTGGGTGGTAAAGCAAGGTTCCCCCTAAATTAAAGCATGAGTGACTTCTATACTGAGATTTTCATCATTAGAGCAGTTTGAGATTGAATGATGCTTATTGTCAAAGAGGGTTCTTGGATTTTTAAGAAAGTTTATTTTTTTTCTTGATCAACAAGGTTCATTAGTGCTTATGTTTGACCCAAACTCAGGAAATTAATGCATTGAAAAAGGATGGTACATACCTGAGTATTATAGAGAAACCAGGTTTCCTTTTTTTTTTTTTTGTGTGTTTCTCCATGATTTACTTAATGGTGTTAGCAAAAAGTAGAGATAACATCCGCAGACTTTCTAAACATTGTTTGAGATGCGATTTGAGTGTGTACCTGTTAAAGTACGAGGTTGAGTTAGCAGATATTCATTGTATACTCACTCAAGCGTCAGATTATTCGTTTACTAGCCAATTATTAAAGGAAATCATGATAATGCATCAAGTTTTTTCGATAAGACCATGCTTTGACTGATTTTTCTCAAGTTCTTCATATTCAAGGCCTTCAAGAGAATGTCGCATCATCATATTCTCCAAGATCAATTGAATCTCAAGCTGTCATAGAGAATCAACCCTTGTTAATTTTTATTACCTTCCAATGAACAACAAGGACCACGTTCACACAACGAAGTTCCCCCTGAAGGTGTACTATACTCTTACAGTCCCGATTGCTCTATTATTCCCCCAATCTCCAGAACCATAGATTAGTAGTAATTCATGTTGCAGTTGCATCAATGATTGTTAGATGTAAACTAGGTTCATATGCAGTGTTCCCTAAATTTACAGCATCAATGAAGTTTGATATCATGTCAGTTTCTTCAACTTTTTTTTTTCATTTTTCTCATCCTTTTCAAGGAATAAACTGTCTCCTTGAAAATCAAAGAGCGAGAAGAAATTTTCAACCATTTTTAGCACCTGTTTGGATCATGCAGTATTCATGTACAAAGTTGTCCTTTTCTCTCTCACCTTGACCTGAAACACTAGTCAAAGATTAGTCTTGGGAACCCAGATTATCTTGGGCCCCTTTATGTGAGTAAAAGGATGAATAAGATTTCTTCTAGACCATAAAGGAAAATAAGAAAACCTTTTATTTGGAGCATTTTTATTTCGAACCAGGTTCTTAGACGTATCAGTCTTTTCCTTTTTGGTGAACTTAACATTTTTCTGAAAAGCATTAAATAAAGCTTTACATTGATTCTTTAAATCACCCGAGTTTCCACAATGAGTGCATAAACTTTTAGACATGTAAATAGTGTGTGACACAAGATTATTCTGTTTTTTAAAACCTATCCCACTTCGACTAGTGGTTTGCCTTTCTTGAATCTGTGTTAAAATTTCAGAGGACCTGGTCCATGTAAGATTTCATTCCAGATCCAATTTGGTATGATCAAGATTTTCTTGTAGCAACCTATTCCTTTCTGTTAAAGATTGGCATTTTATGGTTAACAATTTTATTTTTTCTTCTAGAGCTAATTGAAGTTCACTAGCAGAGTTTTTTCCCTTGTGACTTAACTCAGAGATTTTAATCTGTTCTTTTAATTTGTTTTGAAAAAAGTGATTGTGTTTCTCAAGATGGTCATTGACTTCTCTTAAAAATGCATAGTTTTCCATCACTTGTCCTCTTTTAGAATTGACAGACTGATATGCATCTATAAGAGTACTCAATAAGGACTCTAGTTCCTTTTTAGAATATGATTCAATATTTACTTTGATGTGATGAAAACTTACCTTGCTTTTTTTGTCATCGTCTTCATCATCTTTAGAATCTGTTTCAACAATGAGTGCAAGAAAATCATATTTATTTGATTTTTCTATTGCAAGTAGTGACTGATTTTTGAACCCTCCATCCTCAAATTCTTCTGCAGATAAGTCCCCCATAGCGGCAAAGTCTCTTCTCGTTGAAAGATCCGCTTTTTTATTGGTCATTCTTCGGTTTGTGGGAATGTACTTATCATTCTTGATTTCCTTTTCTTTTTCTAAACTATTCCTCTTTTTCTCTAGAGAATTTAATGGACAAAACTTGAAAAAGTGATCCGACTTCCACACTTGTGACATACTTGATCTATTGGATTTTCAGTGATTTTTTGAGAGTTTCTTCTGTGGTACACCTTTCCCTTTTTTAACATTTTTGAGAACCTTTTGTTCATTAACACAATGATTTCCTACTGAAAATTTTCTGATGTTGTGCCTGTAAGAACCAGGTTCTTCTCTTTTCTTTTGCCTCCAATTTCCTTTTCTTATTTTTTCTTGAGTTCATAGGTCATGTGATTTCAAATGATTTCATCCATAGCTAACTTATCTAGATCACGGGCTTCAGTAATTGCTTCTACTTTGCTTTCCCAAGATTCTGGAAGAACACTAAAAAGTTTTCTGACTACTTTCCCATTGGGAATTATTTCACCTAGTGAGTAGATTTCATTAATGATAGCAGTGAACCTGGTATGCATCTCTTGGATTGTTTCACCTTCTGTCATTCGAAACAGTTCGTATTGTCTGTTCAAGTTATCAATTTTAGACTTCTTTACCTGAGTTGTTCCTTCATAAGCAGTTTGCAAAATTTCCCATATTACTTTTGCATCTTGACATGATAATATTCGATTGTATTCATCTGGACCTATTCCGCATATCAAGATCTTTTTTGCTTTAGCATTGTTCTGAATTGCAAGTTTATATGCAGCATTCCATTCTTTCCTATCTTTTGGTACTTGAGTGGTTCCGTCAATTCTATTCTTCATGGGTATGGTTGGATCGTCCAACACGACTCCCCATAGGTCTGGATTTTCTCCTAATAAATGATCTATCATGCGATTCTTCCACCATCCATAATACTTTCCATTAAACAGTGGTGGTCGAGTTTGAGAAGCTCCTTCTTGTGGTGTAGGTGGTGCAGCCATTGATCCTTTTCAAGATGTTAGTCTTTTAATGAAAAGACCCACTCTGATACCAATTGAAGAAACCTTACCCCTAGAACAAGAACCAGGTTCTTGTAATTTTGTCGTAACACAATAAAACAAAGATTTATCGTGGAAACCTTCCTAACTCAAGGAAGGGAAAAACCACACCGAAGTTTTCTATTAATTCAAGATTTACAACTCAGTTAATCAATGAATCTAACTCTAAACTTCTACCCTTTTCGATTAACTATAATAAAAAACTCTCCACTCAACAAGAAGTCAAACTCGCTTCTTGTTTACAAAAGCTCTCAACTCTTGTTAACTCTAACCACCCAAGAAGTCAAACCCACTTCTTGTTTACAATTCTCTCAAGACTCAACTCTCAAGAAGTCAAACCCACTTCTTGTTACAAATCTCTCAAGACTCAACCCCCAAAAAGTCAAACCAACTTCTTGTTACAAATCTCTCAAGACTCAACTCCCAAGAAGTCAAACCCACTTCTTGTTACAAATCTAGGAATTATTACAACTCAATAATAAACCTAGAACAAATCAACAAAGACTAATAAACTTAGACTTTAATTGTTCAAACTTCAATATCCAATAGTTCTGAGTAGAACAAGTTTCGTGAACCTGGTCTTTATTTTGCTGTGATGAAGGTGAACCTGGTCCTTGCGTTTCTGTGACGAAGACTTGCATTTTTTCTCCAGAAAATACTGCTCTCAAGATGATGTATTTCGTGAATATGCATACCTATCGTTCTGGCTTTGCTAGAAAAATTCTCTCGTTTTTTGTGATTGCAAACACACTTTTTTCCTTCAACTTCTTGATCCTTTTATAGATTTGATTTTCCTTCAACTTCTACAAGGAAAGGAATTACAAATCCTTTTCCTTCTTGAACTTGTCTATATTTACTTCTTTCCTTATTTTACTTGAATTGTAATTTCTTTATTTCTTTCCTTCTTTGGCTTGGATTGCTACTTTTTATTTCTTTCCTTCTTTGACTTGAATTACTACTTTTTTTTTCTTTCCTTCTTTATTTATTTCCATATTTGTTTCCTTCTTTTCCTTCTTTACAATTCTGCACTTTTTCTTCTTTGCTTTTTTAATTTTTATTCTTCGCTGCAATCTCTCATAATTGTACACATACGACACCATTTCTTCACTTTATCAATCATCAAAACTACTTTATTTGTTCTCCTATTTTCCAAAAAATGTTATGATTTACCACGAATCCACCAATTGGAGAATATTCAAACTTCACACACAACCTAGACAATCTATGAACCTTTTTTTGCTAGGTCTTCCTTGGATTCATCTATGTGTGATACACTACCCATAGTCAAACGACTTTGAGCATCCACAATGACATTAGCCTTACCGAGGTGATAGAGACACTCATATCGTAATATTTCAACAAAATTTTTATCATCTTTTTGGTTGAATAGTCAACTCCTTTTAGGAAAATACATATTGGAGACTTCTAAGGTCGGTAAATACATCAACATGAACGGCATACAAGTAATGCCTCCATATTTTCAAGTAAAACACCACATCGCTAACTCAAGGTCATGAGTCACATAGTTTCTCTCATGCACCTTAAGTTGCCTAGAAGCATAGGCTGTTATTTCCAATGTTGCATAAGCACACACCCTAAACCCACTAATGATCCATCACAATACACAACAAAACCCTTTATACCCTCCGGTAAAGTCAACACTAGAGCAGAAGTGAGCCTATCTTTCAACAATTATATGCTTTTCTCACATGCCTCCTACAACTCAAATATCTTACACTTTTGGGTCACAGTAGTCAAGGGAGATGCAATGGACGCAAAACCATTAACGAACCTCCGTTAATAACCCGCCAAACCCAAGAAACTCCTAATATCGGTTGGAGTCAAAGGTCTAGACAATTTTTCATTGCCTTTGTTTTCCTTGGATTAACCTCAACACCCTCACTAGGGATTATATGACAAAGGAATCTCACCGACCTCAACCAAAACTCACATTTTCTATACTTGGCAAAAAATTGATGTTCCTTAAGGGTTTGCAATACAACCCTCAAATGATCGATGTGATCACTCTAATTTTTGGAATATACCAAGATGTTGTCAATGAACACAATGACAAATAAATCTAAGTAGCTCCGAAATAACCTATTCATTAGGTCAATAAATTTCGTCGCAGCGTTGGTAAGACCAAAATACATCACTAATAACTCATAATGACCATACCTAGTTTCAAATTCCATCTTTGGTTTATCCTCACCTCTTACCCTAAGTTGGAGATACCCTGACCTCAAGTCAATCTTAGAAAAGTACCTTGCCCCTTGGATTTGATCAAACAAGTGTCAATCTGACGGAGAGGATACTTGTTCTTAATTGTAACCTTGTTGATTTTGCGATAGTCAATACACATTCTTAAAGACCCATCTTTCTTCTTTAAAAACAAAACCGGAGCACCTCATGGAGAAATACTAGGTCTTATGAAGCCATTGTCTTGTAAATCCTTTAGTTGTGCCATCAACTCTTTCAATTTGGCCGGATCATCCAATAAGGTGGAATTTAAATGGGATTCGTATATGTTAGCGAACAATACTAAAATCAATTTCCCATTTGGGAATAATACAGGGAAGGTCATTAGGAAAAAACTCTGAAAATTCGCTCACTACGGAGATCATTTTTCATGCTTTTAGACAAAAAACGACACGATCTCTAGGAATGGAATTTCCCCCTTTCCACTCAACAATGGGTTCATTTCGAAAGTTAAGTCACACCACCCTTGTCCTACAATCACTAGAAGCAGAGCAAGAATGCAATCAATCCATACCCAATATAACATAAAAATCAAGAATATCGAGTTCTACTAGTTCAACATAAGAAACTTTATTGGGCAACATTATAGGGCGATTTTTCTATACACCCTTTTTGCAATAACCGACTCACCCACCGGGTTAGACATTATAAAAGGTTCATGCAAAATATCGGGTACAATAGCAATCTTTTTGGCTATTGGAGGAGTAACAAAGGATAAAGTAGCACCGGTATCAAGTAAGGCTTATACATGGATAGGGAAAACTTTCAACATACTGGTCACTACGTCGGGAGAAGTCTCTTGCTCACCACTAGAGCGAAGAGCGTAGAAGCAATTATTCTTTGGAGACTTATTTGAACCAATTGGTTGAGCATGACCACTACCCTTATATTGACCCCTCACATTAGGGAAATCCCCAACCTTGTGCCCACTTTTACCACAACCAAAACAATTATCCTTCCCCTTAAGACAATAACCGTAGTGTTTACTGACACAAATTTCCACAAGTTGGCCTATCGGTTGGTGAATTGGTACCTTTTCCTTTCTTAAACATAGGGTTAGACACCCTATCACCACTATACTTTAGGAAGTTTCAAGGAACTTTACTTAAAAATACGCTTCTTAAACCTAGGCTTGTCTTGTATCTCAAGTCTATTCTTTGAAAAACCTCCATAAAAAGATCTTGCCCTCTTAGCATCTCTACTTTTTCTCCTAGACCTTGACTCTTTCACATACTTGTCATGCACCATAAGACGAAAAATGTTCATATTGTCAGGTAACATAGCCGAATGGCACTCCTGTTGCAAATCATTAGACACCCCCTTCACAAAGCGGCTCATTCATCTCTAGGATTGGAAACCAAAGAAGGAGCATATTTTGACAATTAGTGAATTTCAAAGAGTATTCATGAACACTCATACCTCTTGACGAAGGTTGATGAACTCCACCACTTTTTCTTCCCTGATCTCCCAAGAAAAGAACTGATCAAGAAAAGCCTTCTTGAATATCTTCCAAGTCAAAGGACGACCTATCAAGGGCATATATCCATCCATTGCACAAACCATGCTTGAGCAACGTCGTTGAGTTGATAAGTGGCCAACTCAGCCTTTTCACTTGTGGACAACCCCATAATGAATAGTATCTTATAGACTTCATCGATGAATTCTTAGGATTCTTCCTGTCACGACCCAAATCAGGGACGCGACTGGCACCCACATTTACCCTCCTATGTGAGCGAACCAACCCATCTAAACCTTAACATTTCAAGATATATCAACAGAAAATAATGCGGAAGACTTAAACTTCATTAATAAAAACAATTCAATACTATTATTATTATCCCCAAAATCTGGAAGTCATCATCACAAGAACATCTATCTCAAATTACTTAACTAAGAATGTCTAAGAACAAAATAACTAAAAAGCTAAGCTAGTCCATGCCGGAAGTTCAAGGCATCAAGACTTGAAGAAGAAGACCCAGTCCAAGCTAGACGCATTAGCTCACCCTGAATTTCCGATAAAGTGAAGACTGGCTAGATCTGCTGTTGAGTTGAAGTTGACTGAACGTTTGCTGCATTACACAAATAACAAAGAGGAAAACATGAAAGTAGGGGGTCAGTACAACCACATACTGAGTAGATATCATCGGCCAACTCAAAATAGGGAACAGTATATATCAATAATAATGTAAATCAACTACAATACTCAACATGTAGCAATAACAACATGAATTCATCAATAACTACAACCGAGTTCACACATGAGGACTCAAGCCTCAATACCATACTTATTTGGGAACTACGTTCATTAGATTGAGTATATTCATTATCTTTCAAGATTCATTATCTTTCTTCCTCTTGTGTCGGTACGTGACACTCCGATCCTCTATTTCTATCCTGGTGCCGGAACGTGGCACTCCGATCCTCATTCTATCCTGGTACCGGAACGTGGCACCCGATCCATTTATCTATCCTGGTGTCGGAACGTGACACTCCGATCCTCATATTCTATCCTGGTACCGGAACGTGGCACCCGATCCATATTCTATCCTGGTGTCGGAACGTGACACTCCGATCCTCATATTCTATCCTGGTACCGGAACGTGGCACCCGATCCTCATATTCTATCCTGGTGTCGGAACGTGACACTCCGATCCTCTATTTCTATCCTGGTGCCGGAACGTGGCACTCGACTCCTATCCTCTATCCTGGTACCGGAACGTGGCACCCGATCCCCTAATTCATCAAGCCTTCTTTTACACTAAGGCATCATCATTCTCATTATATAATTTATCAAGCCTTCTTTCATACTAAGGAATCATCATTATCATTATATAATTTATCAAGCCTTCTTTCATACTAAGGCATCATCATTATCATTATATAATATATCAAGTGAATTAGGGTTCTTTCAAGATTTGGGATTCATAGCTTCATCATGCTTTGTTAATTCATCACAATTTCATAATCATAATCATGCAAGCATACAACTTAAGCACATAGCAGGGTTTACAATACTATCAACACATAATATTCACTATTAAGAGTTCACTACGAATATCGTAACATAAACCATAACCTACCTCCACCGAAGAATTGAATCAACAAGCTATCTTCTCAAAATCCTTGCTATCCTCTTCGTTTCTCTCTCTCTACTCGTTCGTTTCTCCTCTCTTTCTGTTCTTTCTATTTTTCTTATTCAAACCCTCTTTCTTTTACCCTAATTAATATATAATTAAGAATAAAAGATGGCAATAATAACCCACTAATTAACTTAAGGTTACCTCTTTTAACCCCCAAGTAATTAGACTTATTAACATTAACCCTCTAACTTTATAATTAAAGCAGGAATAGTCAAAAACGTCCCTTAAAACGTGTAAAGAAATCCGACCCGAACTGGGATTGCGTATCCCGTGACGGGCCGTCGCGCCTGCGACGGTCCGTCCTGCTGTCCGTCGCAGCCGTCAGAGGCTGTTTTCAAGTGTGGCCTGTGACGGGCCGTCGAGCCTGCGACGGTCCGTCCTGCCACTTCGTCACGACGTTCAGAGAGTCAATTTTCAGTACCCAATTTCAGATTTTCTAAGTGTTTTGAGACGACACTCTCCACGACGGTCCGTCGTGCCTGTGACGGTCCGTCGTGGCCTCCTTCACCTCTGCCAGTTTTTCCAGAATAAAATCTGTTGCTCAAAACGACTAAACAGGTCGTTACAATAGATACCAATTTACCCATCGTTCATCCCCGAACGATCACAAGAAGGAAAACAAGGGCGACAAGGAATACCTGAATCTGTGAACAGATGTGGGTATCTTTCTCGCATATCTGCCTCCTTCTCCCAAGTAGCTTCTTCAACCGGTCGATTCTTCCATTGCACCTTGATGGATGCAACCTCCCTTGACCTCAACTTACGAACTTCTCTATCTAAAATAGCAACAGGCTCCTCCTCATAAGACAAATTCTCATCAAGCAAAACTGAATCCCAACGGATAATGTAGTTTCCATCTCATGGTATCTTTTCAACATGGACACATGAAATACCGGATGCACTCCGACAGCCCTGGGGGCAAGGCTAATTCATAAGCCACCTCCCCTATTCGCTTTAGTACCTCAAATTGTCCAATATACCTTGGACTTAGCTAACTCTTTTGCCAAACCGCATTACCCCTTTCATGGGTGAAACCTTCAACAAGACTTGTTCACCTTCCATGAACTCCAAGTCTCTAACCTTCCGGTCTGCATACTCCTTTTGTCTACTTTGCGCCGCTAGAAGCTTTTCTTGAATGCCCTTCACCTTTTCTAACGAATCCCTCAAGAGATCGGTACCCCAAGGTCTAACCTCGAATGCATCAAACCAACCAATGGGAGATCTACATCTCCTCCCATACAATGCTTCAAATGGAGCCATATCAATACTGGAGTGGTAGCTATTATTGTACGAAAACTCTGCCAAAGGTAAGAAGCTATCCCAATGGCCACCAAACTCTATCACGCATGCGCGAAGCATGTCCTCCAACACTTGAATCGTTCGCTCAGACTGACCATCGGTCTGAGGATGGAACGCGGTACTAAGGTCCAACCTAGTACCCAATTCTGCATGCAATGTTTTCCAAAACTTAGAAGTAAACTGCGTACCTCTATCTGATATAATGGATAGTGGAACCCCATGCAATCGAACGATTTCTGAGATGTAGATTTTGGCTAACTTATCTGCATTGTAAGTCACCTTAACCGGAATGAAATGAGCAGACTTAGTTAATCTTTCCACAATCACCCAAATGGAGTCGAACTTGCCCAATGTCTTTGGAAGACCAACCACGAAGTCCATTGCAATTCTCTCCCATTTCCATTCCGGAATGGGCATTCTCTGAAGTGTTCCTCCGGGCCTTTGGTGTTCATACTTTACTTGTTGACAATTTGGACATTTGGCAATAAAATCCACAATATCACGCTTCATTCTTCTCCACCAAAAGTGTTGCTTTAGGTCACGGTACATCTTGGTTGCACCCGATGTATCGAATACCTTGAACTATGAGCCTCTGTCAGAATAGTGTTGATCAAATCATCGACGCGAGGTACACTACCCTTCCCTTAATCCTCAAAAACCTTCCTCATCGATTTTCGCTTCTTTAGCCTCTCCTTGCAACACTTTATCCGGATCCGGATTAATTTTTCATCTTTAAACTTTTTCTCTCTTGTCAAGGACAAAACATCTTGCCAATCTTCCATCACAAACTGCAATTTCAAATCTTTAATCCTCTCATCATCTGCTCCCTTAATTGTCAAGAAGGAAGATCTTGCCTCCACACAGCTAAAAATCCTCCCTTCTCATTTACTTCTAATCTCATAAGTTCGTTAGCCAAATCTGAACTTCTCTAGCCAATGGGCGTCTAGAGCTTGAAGTGAGCTAGACTTCCCATGCTTCCCCGCCTTTCTACTTAAGGCATCCGCTACCACACATTCGCCTTCCCCGGATGATACAGAATAGTGATGTCGTAGTCCTTCAGTAATTCCATCCATCTCCTCTGTCTCAAATTCAAATCTCTCTGAGTGAAGACATACTGTAGGCTACGATGATCCTTATAGACCTCACACTTAACTCCAATCAATAGTGTCTCCATTGTTTTAATGCAAACACTACCGCGGCCAATTCCAAATCATGAGTTGGATAATTACGTTCATTGCACCTTTAATTGTCTTGAAGCATAAGCAATCACATTCTTCTCTTGCATTAGCACTGCACCCAAACCCGAATAAGATGCATCACAATACACAATGAAGTTCTTGCCTCCACTGGCAAGGTGAGAATTGGTGCAGTAGTCAACAGAGTCTTGAGCTTCTGGAAGCTTTCCTCACACTCATCTGACCATACAAATGGAACATTTTGCTTAGTCAATTCGTCAGTTGTGAAGCAATAGAAGAGAATCCCTTGACAAATCGGCGGTAGTAGCTAGCTAACCCAACAAAGCTCTTATTTCTGACACATTAGTAGGTCTTACCCCATTCTTCACTACTTCGATCTTAGAAGGATCCACCATCACTCCGTCCTTGGAAACCACGTGCCCCAAGAAGGACACTGCATCTAGCCAAAACTCACACTTAGAGAACTTGGCATAAAGCTTTTTCTCCCTCAACATTTCCAATACCATTCTCAATGCTCCTCATGTTCCTTCTTACTCTTGGAGTATATCAGTATATCATCAATAAATACGATCACAAGAGATCTAAATATGGCTTAAAAATCCCGTTCATCAAACTCAACTCATGAAGCAGCAGGGGCATTCGTAAGACCAAAAGACATCACTACAAATTCGTAATGCCCATACCGGGTTCTAAAGCAGTCTTTGGCACATCCGTTGCTCGTATTTCCAATTGATGATAACCGGATCTCAAGTCAATCTTAGAGAAGACACAAGCACCTTGTAACTGATCGAACAAGTCATCAATGCGAGGAAGAGGATACTTGTTCTTTATAGTCACCTTGTTCAACTGCCGGTAGTCTATGCACATCCGAAAACTCCCATCCTTCTTCTTCACAAACAAAACCGGAGCACCCCAAGGCGATGCACTTGGTCTAATGAAGCCCTTGCTCAACAACTCTTGAAGTTGAGCCTTTAACTCTCTTAACTCCGCGGGAGCCATTCTATACGGGGGTATAGAAATGGGGCGTGTGCCCGGTTCAAGATCGATACAGAAGTCAATATCCCTATCTGGTGGCATACCAGGAAGATCTGCAGGGAACACCTCCAAAAACTCGCGGACTACCGAAACCGACTCCATCGAAGGTACTTGGGTAGTGTCATCCTTGAGATGGGCCAAGAAAGCTAAACACCCTTTGCTAACCATTTTCTTAGCACGAAGAAATGAGATGATACGCACCGGATTGGAAGTGTAATCACCCTCCCACACTAACGGATCCGTCCCAGGCTTGGCCAATGTCACAGTTTTTGCATTACAATCCAAGATCGCAAAATTTGGAGAAAGCCAAGTCATACCCAGAATTACATCAAAGTCACCCATTTCTAAAATAACCAAATCTACATAAGTGTTGCTCCCCACAAAGTTCACCAAACAAGACCTATGTACCTTTTCAACTACCACAGACTCACCCACCGGTGTAGAAACACGAATAGGCATGTCAAGTAATTCACAATGCAATTTTAGACCATTAGCAATGATGAAGATACATATGAAAACGTGGAGCCAGGGTCAAATAATACAGATGCCATGCAATCACAAACCAAAAGATTACCTGTGATAACAGCATCAGACGCCTCCGCTTCAGACCTCCCAGGGAAGCGTAACAATGGCCCCTATCGTTTGTCGTCCATTGCCCCTACCATGTTGCGTAGTAGTGGCTCCATTTTGCCCATCACCTCTGCCGTTGTGATGACCACCATTACCTCGACCACCACGTCCTCCAGAAAAGCGGCCTCTACCATGACCACCTCTACCTCTAGCTAGTGGGGTTCTGTAACTCTGGTTTGGACAATACCTCTTGATGTGTCCAACCTCCCCACATCCATAACACTCTCGGGTTTCATGCATAGGTCTCTCGAGTAGTGTTGACCGTTTGAGGTGGACCCCCAACTACAGTCTGTAGTGAAGACTGAATTGGTCGACTTGAGTAACCTCCGGAGCTCTATCCTCTAGAGTGCGAACCATTAAACTCGCCTCCCCTTCGAAACCTTTTCGATGTCGATGTCGTGGTGAAGTCGTCTGGCTTCACTCCTTCCACCTCTATCACAAAGTCTACCACCTCTTGGAAGGATGTTGCCGTAGCCGCCGCTACCTGTAAGGCCGAAATCCGCAACTCTGACCTCAACCCCTTCACAAAACGGCGAATCCGTTCTTGGACTGAAACAAACAGTTGGGTGGCGTATCTGGATAGTGCGTGAAATTTAGCCTCATACGCGTTAACTGTCATCCTCCCTTGCTCTAGACTCAAGAACTCGTCCCTTTTTCTATCTCTCAAAGTCCTTGGGATATACTTCTCCATAAACAGAGTAGAGAATGATTCCCAAGTCATAGGTGGTGCCTCTGTTGGTTGACACTCAACATGTGACCGCCACCACATTTTGGCGTTCCCTTGAAACTGATAGCTCACGAACTCAACGCCAAACCGTTCTACTATACCCATATTGTGTAGTAGCTCATGACAATCAACCAGAAAATCGTAGGCATCCTCTGATTCTACGCCCTTAAAGACTGGAGGTTTCAATTTCAAGAACTTACTGAAAAGTTCATGCTGATCATTTGTCATAATAGGCCCAGTAGTCAGACGTGGAAATGTGCCTATTCCCAATGATGCATCCATGCGGGGAGCCATAGTAGCCGCATGTCGTACCTCTGAAACCGGAGGTGTTGGTGTAGAAACCACTGGAGGTGCCTGACCCTGATCAGATAACCCACTAAGATAAGCAAGTACCTGGTTGATCATCTCTGGGGTAGGTTGGGGTGGCATTTCCTCATTCTGCCCTTGTTCATTCTCCCCTTCCTCCCCCTCTCTTATCACCTCCTCGGTCGGTGGAGGAGTCACCGCCCTAGTATCAGATGGGCTAGGTGCTTGTCCTCTTCCCCTAGAGGACGTCCTCCCACGACCTCTCCCACGGCCTTTTGCCGTTGCTATTCCTCGAGCTACAGCCCCAGTGGCTGGCTCAGTCGTTTCTTGTCTTTCCGTTGTTGCTGCTGGTGCGGTCGTTGCTCTAGTTCTAACCATCTGCGAAATAGAGTGAAGATGGTCAGATACCAATTCGTATCGCCCAGATACCAATTGGACTCAAGTAGTAGCACGAAAGAAGAATGAAAGAGTGAAATTTTCCTAAAGTCTTATAGCCTCTCAAGGAAAAGTAAAGGCATCCCCCTACCGTTCTTAAGACTCTACTAGACCTGTTCTTGTGTGATGAGACCAATGAACCTAATGCTCTGATACCAAGTTTGTCACGACCCAAATCAGGGACGCGACTGGCACCCACATTTACCCTCCTATGTGAGCGAACCAACCCATCTAAACCTTAACATTTCAAGATATATCAACAGAAAATAATGCGGAAGACTTAAACTTCATTAATAAAAACAATTCAATACTATTATTATTATCCCCAAAATCTGGAAGTCATCATCACAAGAACATCTATCTCAAATTACTTAACTAAGAATGTCTAAGAACAAATAACTAAAAGCTAAGCTAGTCCATGCCGGAAGTTCAAGGCATCAAGACTTGAAGAAGAGACCCAGTCCAAGCTAGACGCATTAGCTCACCCTGAATTTCCGATAAAGTGAAGACTGGCTAGATCTGCTGTTGAGTTGAAGTTGACTGAACGTTTGCTGCATTACACAAATAACAAAGAGGAAAACATGAAAGTAGGGGGTCAGTACAACCACACGTACTGAGTAGATATCATCGGCCAACTCAAAATAGGGAACAATATATATCAATAATAATGTAAATCAACTACAATACTCAACATGTAGCAATCAATAACAACATGAATTCATCAATAACTACAACCGAGTTCACACATGAGGACTCAAGCCTCAATACCATACTTATTTGGGAACTACGTTCATTAGATTGAGTATATTCATTATCTTTCAAGATTCATTATCTTTCTTCCTCTTGTGTCGGTACGTGACACTCCGATCCTCTATTTCTATCCTGGTGCCGGAACGTGGCACTCTGATCCTCATTCTATCCTGGTACCGGAACGTGGCACCCGATCCATTTATCTATCCTGGTGTCGGAACGTGACACTCCGATCCTCATATTCTATCCTGGTACCGGAACGTGGCACCCGATCCATATTCTATCCTGGTGTCGGAACGTGACACTCCGATCCTCATATTCTATCCTGGTACCGGAACGTGGCACCCGATCCTCATATTCTATCCTGGTGTCGGAACGTGACACTCCGATCCTCTATTTCTATCCTGGTGCCGGAACGTGGCACTCCGATCCTCATTCTATCCTGGTACGGAACGTGGCACCCGATCCCCTAATTCATCAAGCCTTCTTTAACTAAGGCATCATCATTCTCATTATATAATTTTATCAAGCCTTCTTTCATACTAAGGCATCATCATTATCATTATATAATTTTATCAAGCCTTCTTTCATACTAAGGCATCATCATTATCATTATATAATATATCAAGTGAATTAGGGTTCTTTCAAGATTTGGGATTCAATAGCTTCATCATGCTTTGTTAATTCATCACAATTTCATAATCATAATCATGCAAGCATACAACTTAAGCACATAGCAGGGTTTACAATACTATTAACACATAATATTCACTATTAAGAGTTTACTACGAATATCGTAAGAGAAACCATAACCTACCTCCACCGAAGAATTGAATCAACAAGCTATCTTCTCAAAATCCTTGCTATCCTCTTCGTTTCTCTCTCTCTACTCGTTCGTTTCTCCTCTCTTTCTGTTCTTTCTATTTTTCTTATTCAAACCCTCTTTCTTTTACCCTAATTAATATATAATTAAGAATAAAAGATGGCAATAATAACCCACCAATTAACTTAAGGTTACCTCTTTTAACCCCCAAGTAATTAGACTTATTAACATTAACCCTCTAACTTTATAATTAAAGCAGGAATAGTCAAAAACGTCCCTTAAAACGTGTAAAGAAATCCGACCCGAACTGGGATTGCGTATCCCGTGACGGGCCGTCGCGCCTGCGACAGTCCGTCCTGCTGTCCGTCACAGCCGTCAGAGGCTGTTTTCAAGGGTGGCCTGTGACGGGCCGTCGAGCCTGTGACGGTCCGTCCTGCCACTTCGTCACGACGTTCAGAGAGTCGATTTTCAGTACCCAATTTCAGATTTTCTAAGTGTTTTGAGACGACACTCTCCACGACGGTCCGTCGTGCCTGTGACGGTCCGTCGTGGCCTCCTTCACCTCTGCCAGTTTTTCCAGAATAAAATCTGTTGCTCAAAACGACTAAACAGGTCGTTACACTTCCTCAACCTTAGACCCATAGAAAGCAGGAGGGTTCATTCGAGTGAATTCCCTTAGACGAAAAGCCATATTAGTGAGTTGTTGATGAGGATAGGTACAAGACTAGTTAGTTTGGGCCGACATATCTTTGGCTTGAACAGTGGAGGCTTGAGCCTATTGGATGAGGAAAACACTTATATCTCCACTTATAAAGGGTGGAGTATTGACTGGAGCTTGCTCCATATTAGCATCTTCTTCAAGTGGAGGAACTTGATAACCATGGGGATGAGCTCCCTTATTGGCAATTTCCTCTTCAAGTCTTCGTGTCACATTCCTTCTAGTGTTCATTCTTCGTATAAGCACAACAATAAGATTAGATGAAAAAGCACAACATAAGTATACTCTAATGGCACGATGCAACATTTCCAAGAAAATGAGAGTTTCCTAAGCATCATGTAAGTTCCTATCCATAAGTGTGACGCACTTCACAATTATGAACATGAACTCACATAGACATGGTTGAGAGAGACATTTACTCTTAGATAACTCCACCTCATGTGTTGATACAAAAACATGTCAGCGTCTTAGTTCTTCATCACATTGATAAGTCAAATTTTGTATAAAATTTAAAACTTTTGTTACTTTCACTTATATATATATATATATATATATATATATATATATATCGGGTATACATAGACCCTTCGTATAGGAAGGTTATATTATCCTTCTACTATTATTGCACACAACTATATATATATATATAAAAAATTAAAAATAGTCTCATGGATTGTCTTATCTCCTATCATCTAAACGATCATAACAATTTGGGAATAGACCTACATCAATGTAAATAAGCCACATATAGGCTTGTACAAATCATACTGTAATGAAAGTGGAATGAACATAACAGTCTAAGAATAACAAAATAACTACATAAGAAAGATATTGACATCCAATTCAGAAAGTGAGGACCTACCCACTTGGATGTTAGAGAATATCCAAGCCTTCATCAAGTCGTCTCGAATGATACTTCAACGATCGGAACCTAAAATGTTTGGGAAAACAGAGAGAAAATGAGGTTAGCACGTCACTTGTAATAAGTATAAGACCATATGCACATATAAAATCAAATCATGCTAAAAGGAACATTTAGTTTGAACCATGAAATTTTACCCTAAATGTATTATTCACGATCAAGGAAGTCATATCAAGTAACAAAACATGCTTACGAACTCAAACAAGTAATATACATTTAAACATACTTGAACTCATAATCTATTACAACCCTATCATGAATGAATTAACCTCGCAATCATGAATAAGAGTGAACCATATCATAATAATCAAGACAATTATTCATGAACCCATATAAAGTCAACATGTGAAATGACCAAGCAAAGCCCATAACATTACTCAATCAAGCAACCCAATAAGAATCATAACTAACACTCTACATCACATAACATGACATTTAGATTTACATTTCTCTTTTTTTGACAATATAAACTACCACATACCCATAAGTGAGCTAATCAACATATAATATAAACAATGTGCAAGTTCATCATATACATGTCATATATCATCATAAACATAAACATACATTAGAACATCCTCCTAAGAATCCCCTCAAGGCTAACTAGTTCAATACTTAGGTAGAGTCCCATACCTTTACCTAGACTAAGCAATACCCCTTAAGTTATCCTAGTGAGAGCTCAATCCTTTAGTTCATTTTATGTTTTGGTAACATATTTCTCTAACCGACATAGACCACATGAGCTAGTGTGGAATCCTGTGTCATTAAACCTTATAGCTAAAAATGGCGAACTACTTGCCAAGGTAGTACAAAAACATAAAACATAGCAACTACATGGATCCACTAACATGTATTCTTATTGGGAGCAACTTAGTTCAGAAAGTAGGAGATATAGTTTGGACCCTCTATATGCACATGAGTTGTAGTTTGCAATCTCAAGAGTACTTTAGTTCTCGTACCTTCCCTATGTGGAAAGGGTCACTCCTCAATCTAGTTCACTCGGTTCTAAGCTAGATTCTCTTTTTGAAATGTCTTAAAGCCTTTAATTATCAATCATATCTTAGTTTAGGTCATAGGGTCTACCCCTTTTATAATCATCATCATTAATCGCTCAATAATAATTGTACGAGTATAAGTCCTTTCATTACAATTCATATATATGAGGTTAGCACATTAGAATTTCATAACATAATAATGCACATTGATACTCATCACCATCCTTATAACACATACACCTTAATCAACCTCACAACATAATCAAGATTTTTCAATTCAACATCATACCACCCTATCAATCCTAATACAAGGCTTACCCAATTATAACATGATTACTTAACCACAATTAATCACAAATTGGAAGTAAAGATAGAGATCCTAAGACTTACCACGTCTCTTTCATAGTTCATCATTTAGGTCTGACCAAATCCCTTAATTAAACCCAATTTAGATGTACAACATCATAATTCAATAATAAACATTATAAGAAGACTAAAGAGTCATTACACCATAGTCCAATAAGAAAAACAAAGTTTAAGACAAGATACTTAGGTCAATTCTCATAACCTAGATCACTACTCAAGAACTAGTAGAAAAGTCTACAAATCATCAAAGTTCATTTTTGATTAGTGTAACAACATCATATAATAGGTATATAACAAATAATCAAGTAAAATAAATCAATTCCAACTTAATTCACATCAAGATCAAACATAGGGTTAAGGGTTAAGGATTTTGTATTTCTTTTTTGATCAAAACCACATAAATTACTATAATCAAGTTAAAATGCATGTTAATATACTCATTATAACCTTAAAAAACTCAGTTCGAAATATCAAATTCGTAATTGGATGAAACCCACTTGAAAACCCAACTTTTTGAAATACGTTGAAGGAGCCCCTTCAAGAGGGAATTCTCAAAGCTGAATTAGATACCATACCTCAACGTTTGATGAATATTTGATGGTGAAATATTCCTTTTAAAGCCCCCAAAACCTCCCCCGTATCTTATCTTCAATGGTGTTTTTAAATAGAGAGAGAAAGAAAAGATAAGGAAGAGGAATTGTTTTGTGAGGTGTGTTTTATCTAATGAGGGTTGAGGTCTTTCTATGGGCGGTTAATTAAAATAATTAGACTCCATTAAACCCCTAATTAACCATATAAACCCTTAATTAATTAAATGAAACTAACTTAAAACATGCAGGAAAACTTGGCCCTCAAAGACAGAACCCTGTCAACGGGACATCTGTGAGTCGATGACTGTCCCAACCTCCGTCCCGCATACTTATCATTTTTGTCAGAGAGTTGTGCAGGTGAGGACTCCATCAATATGTATTAGTGTGGTACAACGGTTGGAATCGACGCCTCTTCAATCCACACACAATCCGTTTATGGATTCTCATGGTTGCACACTGCCTAGGCAGTGTTGCCTCCTCTGTGCTAGGGTCCTCCTTTATGGCCCTTGGTTTGTCCTTGGGGAGTCATACCTGGAAGTTTCGACAACAAATCATATTTAACACATGTTATACACCCTTCCACCTAATTTCATGGATTTCTGACTTCTAAAAGCTCGTACAATAGGCTTAGGCATGCTAGTATACCATAGAACTACTTTCGAAATGTGATGGACGTTTTGGTTCCCTAGCTTCCTAAATGACCTATATACATTAAAATAGGTCTTAACATCGTGCTTATATCCCATAGCACCTATGTTATTCTTTAAGTCTTGTCTTGGATTTTCAAAATGTTACATTATCCCCCCATAGGAACATTTGTCCTCGTATGACACTAAAACTTCTTTCAAAGAAAGGAATAGACTCAAGTCTAGCAGCCCAACCAATCGACAACATCAAAACAACATACATTATAACATTTCAACAAGGCAATTTCAAAACGTCAATTACCACACATCAGGCTCAAACACTTCATCATGAGGCATTTCCTTCTTACAACACACATGAGCTCAACAAAAATTACATGAGCTAATTAGCACAAAGTTCAACTTATCAATAGGTCACATAACTTTTCACTAAGGCTCACCATATAAAAATGCACTACATAACTCAAAAATACCAAAAGACAAAATTTCATGTTTTAAGCGCCAACTTACTGTAATTTACTGTAATGCAACAAAAAAATGCACATTTTTGCAAAAACTTCACGAAAAATCATGAAACATCAATTTCTAGTCATATTTATATTATTAAAAGTAATGTCTAACCTTAATTATCAAAAGATGAGGGTAACAATACTTCATGTCGGCCCTCAACTAAGTGAATTTAGCATAACACCTTTACGACAACCTTTTTTTGTGTTCCTTAACTTCCTGAGTTGCCTATCAAGAATTTTTACCGGAAGTTTCTCATAAGAGAGGTTATTGTTGACACAAAGACCCTCAATAGGAAGAGAAGGCTAGGGATCACCAATACATTTTTTAGTATGGAAACATGGAAAACTACATGAACCGAAGCCAATTCACTAGGGATTTTCAACTCATAGGCGGTCGTACCAACTCATTTAAAGATTTCATAGGGACCCACATAACGAGGACTCAACTTCCCTTTCATGCCAAACCTAACCACCCCTTTCAATTGTGAAATTTTCAAATACCCCTTATCACCTTCTTCAAACTCCAAAATCCTTCTCCTATCATCGGCATATGACTTTTGCCGCTTATAGGCCATTTGCAACCGGTTCCTTATGATATGAACTTTATCCAAAGTCTTATAAACCAAATTAGGAGAAAGAAGCGAAGGCTCTCCCACTCCAGACCATCCAATAAGAGACCTACATCTCCTTCCATAAAAGGCTTAATAAGGAGCCATGGAAATGGATGAATGAAAACTATTATTATATGCAAACTCCACCAAAGGCAAATGCTTATCCCAACTAATCATATAGAAATATGTAAGTCTATTATAATATCTTTGACAAAAAAAACTAAACATATTTATGTCCTCGAATCAATGGAGAAGATACCCCAACTTAGTTGAATGAATACTAATGTACAAGCTTCACTTGTAATGACTCCTCTCAAATGCCACCTACATCTTCAGAAATAAGAAAAAATAAATGAAATTAGTATATTAGAATGCACTAAGTATGGTGACATGCAATAAAATAATTCTAAAAGGACATTTGTATACAACATAATTTTTTGGAAGAAAGCTTCACAGGACAAGTGTATGAGTCACTTACAAGTCAACACAAACACATATAAGTCACATTCCACAATATAGCATCAAGATTACTTCAAAAAAGATAAACATGAGACCTTCCTATCAAAGGTTATTCTACGACTCACTTAACTGAGTTATGAAGCGACCACCCATACAACCCTTTCACACACACCTAAGTTATTCTTAAGGCTACCAAAAATAAGATTATTACTATTTCATAAATTTAACTCCCTACCTAGAATTACTCCAAGACTAACCTAGGTAAGATGTATAGAGACTGCCCTTACACACTCTCCAAGCCTACCTAAGCAGTCCTTAAATCTACTCTAGATAATTACCTTTTCATTAACATGCATTTAACTAAAGTCACTAAGTTCATTAAACCATTTAAGAGACATTCAACAATTAAGGACTTTCACATAATGGTATTGGAGAAGATCTAGGGAACCTAAATACCAACATTTTCTAATCCTACTCATATAATGTCTAGATAACGTCTCATTCCACTATCTACGCTTTGTAGAAATTCTCCAACACTAGCATGTATCCTACATGATGAGAATAGGCAATGGACGACATAGATCATAGTAGATAGGCATGGAATCTAGAGTCTACCCTACTGCGATGGAGGGTGTTTAACTTGCCAAAGGTAGAAATAGGACACATCCCATGTAGGCGCATGGTTAAGGAGTATAAAGGTTTTATTTGAACTCTATTCTCATATTAAGTAGTGTCACTCCCAATGCATACTCTCTCATTTCTAGCCTTTGTTCTCATAGAGTAATTTAATCAAGGGCATATGAGTAGTCACAACCAAATCATTATACACCTTACCAAAGGGGGTCCAATAGGGTTTCAACAGAATGGTTACCAGGATAGCTTCAAGACTTTCTTAGGGATGGTTTCATGCTGTTCCAGCCAACCTACTCCTAAGTCCAACATTCCCACAAGAAGAATACCGTTAAGGATTTAAACTTCAAGGATATAATAAACACTTATATAGTTTTAAGGTTCCACATTAATGACCTTCTTAACTATGTTTACGGTCAAAGTTCAATCATACATACACATACATGATCATTCAATACAATACCAAAAAGTCCCTTACCCATGTCCATGATCATCAATTCAATATAATTATGATAATATTCAATCAATATAAATCAATTCAATATATATTTATTAATATTAGAAAGACTATACGTCATTCAAGTACAATTCTAACATCGTTCGATAGCCTAATGAAAACTACACTACAATTCGTAAGCATTAGGACATAATCAATTTACCCATAAAGTAGTCAAAAACTATAATTACTTGAATTACATGGCTTAACAGAGTTTTAGAGTTAAAATCATATAATTAACAACAATTCAATAAATATTCAGTGATACAAAACCATTAATGCAGGAACCCACAGATAGATTACAAAATTAGATAAGTTTAGATTTCGAATACATTAGAAATCTCTTTTTGAAATTTTTCTCCTTGAAGAAAAGAGTTACAAGGATGAATAAACATATCTTAACTTATGTTAATCCCAAAAAAAATATATAATTTGTTGATAAATCAACTTTGAAGATTCAATCTCCCTTCAAGCTACAATGGAATTCTTGAGATCTCTTTAGAGGTTTTAGGGTTTTGATTTTAGAATAATTAGTTCATAGGTGTTTAGGATTTATACACCCTCTTAAAATACCTATAATATCCTAAGGAAACCTTCCAATAAATTATTTGGATGTTAGGTGAATTTACCAATTGCATTTAACAGTGAACTGTGTAGAAGAGAGACACCAACGACGCCTGCCCATCGAAGGCACCATCCTGTCTTGTCATCGTTTGGTTCAGAGGCTGGGATGCGGTATATTAAGATTCCTAGTATATGTATTGGCTCATATATTCTATCTACGGGGCGTCGACCAGCCTACTGGCCGTCGATTGCTTAAGCCGTTTGGGCTGGTCTAGACAGCCTTAGCATCCATGATGGGTCATTGCTCAAGGACAATTGATTGGTCCTTGGGGACTTTTTTATGGACTTTTCCAGCCTGAATATGATCATATATGATTTTAGGACCTCCCACATAAATTTCATCGATTACGAACGCATAAAACTCAACGTAACATGCTTAGATATACAAGGTAACTTCAAGGAAAACCTTTTGAACGTCATGTACATTCTTGGACCTTTGAATGCCAAACCTCATGAAACTTGACACACTAGCTATAAACAATATTATTACTCATATAAGTACCTTATAATTTCATGATACATATATAACCATATAAAATCACATAAGGTACATAGGTGACTTAGTCGTCCAACGTCTTGGTCGTCCCTTAACGTTTCACTTCCAAATCACCTAAATGTTTAGGCACTGCTTCATTACCACATTGTAAACCATTTTAGGACCTTACTACCTCAATAAAAAAATGTTATTCTCTAGTTTCTTAAAATTTGTTTTAGTGGTATTACAATGATTCAACAAAAAATTGGGGATACTTGTCTCACATGTCCCTCTCGGATTCCAAATTCAACTAGATGATACTTCCATTGAACTCTCACAGACTAAATCTCCTTGTACCTCAACTTGCACATATCATGATTAAGAGTTGGAATTGATTCCTCCTCATATTGGAGGTCTTTGTCTAACACAATCGAGTCATCTTTAATTATATAATCATCGTTGCCCTGATACCTCTTCACCATGGATACATGAAATATCGAGTTAACATTCGATTAATTAGAAGAGAAAGCTAATCTATATGATATTGGACTAACACACTCAAGAATCTCAAAGTTACCAATGTACCTAAGACTTAGTTACCTTTCTTAAAGAATCTCATCACTCATTTCATGAGTGATACTCTAAGAAGACCATTTTCACCAGATTGAAACACCATGTCTATCACCTTATGTCCACATAATCATCTTGTCTACTTTTTTCTGCATGAAGCCTAGCTTGAATATGTCACATTATCTTGAGTATCCTTTACTCAATAAATCCCCAATGGTTTCATATCTCCAGTCCCAAACCATCCTATGGGTGATCTACATCCTCTCTCATAGAGTGTCTCAAATGTTGCCACGTATATACTGGAGTGATAACTATTATTATAAGAAAACTCACACAAAGGTAAGAACTTACCCAATTTCCCCCAAAATCAATAACATATGTCCTAAACATGTATTCTAACACTGGAATAGTCCTATTTGCCTGCTCGTCTGTCTCAGGATCGAAGGTTTTACTAAAAGAAACTTGTGTGCCAATTAATTGTGTAAGTTTCTCGAACACATGGAAGTGAGTTGGGTACCACAGTCTGAGATGATAAAGAGCAGCCAATTATTCAACATTAAAACAAATATTTACTGGAATAAAATAGACAGACATATCCAATCTTTCAACCACTACCCAAATATAATCAAACTCCCATAACGATCGGGAAAACCAACCACAAAATCCATGGCTATTTTTACCATTTCTATTCTGGAATTGACATTTTCTTAAAGAAAACTTGCAGGACTTTGGTGTTAATATTTCACTTATTGACAATTTTGACACTTCAACACAGACTCTGCTATATCTTTCTTCATGCCCGACCACCAATAAATTTGTTTCAAATCTGTATACATTTTTGTAACAACTAGATTGTTAGAATATCATTAACCATGAGACACTACCAAATAATTTCGTAACAAATCATAAACTTAAGGAAAAAGAATTCTTCCTTTGAAAAAAATTACACCTTTTGCATCAAGAGTAGTCTTTTGTGCAGTACCAAGCGCAATCTTCTTAAGCTCTTCTAAATTTTCATCTTCAAATTTATTGGCCCTGATCTCTTCAATGTATGAGGCCCTCAAATTGATACAAGCTAAAGAACCACCTTTCTATGTGATGCCCAATAGCATGAATTTGGACTCAAAGGTCCCAATTTCTTTATCCAAAGGTCACTTGAATACACTCAAGTAGGCTAAATTACCCATACTTATCTCCTTTTGACTAAAAGTATCTATCACAACATTAGCCTTACCCCAGATGGTATTAAATGATCACATCATAATCTTTGTGTAACTCCATTCATCCTCTCTATCTCAAATTCAGATCCTTTTGAGTGAACACATACTGCAAACTACGATGATCGATAAACACATCACACTTAATGGAGGTAATGTCTCCAAATATTAAGAGCAAACACTACCACTACCAACTCCAAATCATGCACTAAATAATTCCTCTCATGAACCTTCAATTGACGCAATACATAAGCTATAACATTATTATCCAACATTAATACAACACTGAAACAAGAATGTGAAACATCAGAATAAACAATAAAATCCTTACCTTCTACCGGTAATGCAAGGATAGGTGCGGTGGTTAAGAGAGTCTTGAGATTTTTGAAGCTCTCCTAACATTTTTAGTACATTCAAATGGTATCTCCTTTTTTAAAAAATTAGTTAGGTGTGTGGCAATAGAAGCAAAGTTCTTCACCAATCGATGATAATAGCTAACGAGTCCCACAAAACTTTTTATTTTCATCACAAATCTAGGAAAAACAAAATTCTTAACCGCCTCGATCTTATGAGGATGTACCATTACCCCTTCTTTCGAAACTACATTCCCCAAAGTGCAATCCATTTCAATGATAATTCACACTTTGAAAATTTAACATTCAACCTTTGTATCCAAACAATACAAACAACAATACAAAGATTTCGTACATGCTCTTTCTCACTTTTTGAATAAACAAAAATATTATCAATAAAGACTATGACAAAAGAATCAATAAATGTCTTGAACACCCCATTCATTGAACTCATGGAAGCTGCAGGTGTATTTGTCAAACCAAAAGACATAGCCAAAAACTCATAGTTCCCATAACAAGTTGACAATGTTGTCTTGTACACATATTCCGGTCTAATTTTTAATTGATTGTAATTTTATCGTATATAAATCTTAGGGAAAACCATTTACACTTGTGATTGGTCAAAGATATCATCTTTTCGAGGCAAATGATACTTTATTAGAATAATGACTCTATTTAATTGCCGGTAATCACATTCTCATACTGGGGAAAATAAATTCCTTATAAAGAAGCTCTTGTACTCGAGTCTTACGCTCTCTTAATTCTGCCATAGCCATGCAATATGGAGGGATAGAAATGGGATAAGTATGTAATACCCCTAAAAATGAATTAATTTAAACTTGAGCCTTACATGTGTGACATGAGTTGATAAGGTATATAAATGGTGAATTGTAGTGTTAGAATTCAGTTTAAAGAGATAAAAAGTGAAACATCAATGAGCGACCAAGATGTTCGAAGTTTGCTTTTGTCTGTGCTAGTGTGTTCTAGTGTGCTTTTTTATGTTTTATGTGATGTTAGGAGTTTCAATTAACAGAAGAGATTCCTAACATATTGATAAGTGTTTTTAGGTTTGAAACGTCAATTCAAGACTCCCTAAGTGTTCTTGAGGAGGAAAAAACCTTCGCATGAAATAACAAAAAAGCAGTCCCAAACCATGAGCACCAATCGATTATTCCCTAGTCAATCAACGCCCCGTATATTGGGGGCATAGACCCACATCGGTGGTGGGATTTTATACCCCTTTTTAGGAGTCCCTGACAAAAAACACAGACCAATAGAATGGTCCGTTGGTTGGTCGATGCCACACTGATGGGTTCCATTGATTGAGGCCTCCAATTTTTCTGCAAGTCTCGGCCAAGGTGAGAGTTATTAGGGTAATTCACCTAGCATCCATATAAGTCTTGTGTTGTTATTTTAAGTGTTTTTCGTTATTTTAAGTTACTTTATAAGTATAAAACCTAGATTATAATTCAATATTAAAATTATAACCCAAGAAAAAATGGAACTTTCTAGACTCCATTGAAGCTAGGAGCAAGGTTGAAGCTAGGAGCTTAATTTCTCCATTGATTCTTGATCAATTTCGTGGGTTATCTTAAATTGAGGTTTGGTGTTTCATCCTTTAATCCTCTTCCATTTAAGGGGTCAAATTCCAAATGCTTTTTAAGACATTCTCAAACCATAAAGTTCTATTATGACTTCTAACCATGGATCTTGCATGAAAGATTTTGAACAATCTCTTATGTTATAATTAATGTTGTTTGAATGTTTTAAGGTCAAAAAATCTATAAACCAATAGTTTTCATGAATTCATATCTTTGCTCTAATGTGGGTGAGTTAATCATGGCTTGATCTTAGTGTGTTCTTGTGTATTCTTTTAATGACTGTTGGTAAAAGCCTTTGTGAAGTAATTGATTAAAAAGGCTAAGGAATGTTATTGATGATGATTGAAAGGTGGTAAGGCTATATAATCTCTCTATATTGTGTAGAATCGGTATTTAATTATAATGATTGGTATGGTCTCCATATGGTGGCGCTGTTTGTGTAATAATTTCTATGAACATGGCCTTGTCGACATTATTATGTAAATTGTGATGTTATCATATTGTAACTTGTATAGGGGAGTAATGTGAAGGATATACAATATGTGTGTATGTGTGAACTGAAAGCATGATTTCTCCTAATTTGTTGTATGTGACTAGTAGATTATGATTATGTCTCTATATGTGTTGATAGGTTTCTTGTTAGGTAGATTTAGTTGCTCGTACATGATACTTGAATGTTATTGAATATGTGATATGATTATGATGCAGTGTCTTGATTGGTATACTTAGGTCTCTCTACTTGATATATGCTAAGCATGTAATTGTGAACTCTTGATTTAGTAGGATTAAACCCCTTTGTCTTGTATGTGTGTGAGTGGATGGTGAAAGAAAGTCCAAGATTGGTATACCTAAGATTGTACCCTTTTAGGTATGACTAATATATGACCTTGAACATGTAAAAAAGGTCAATAACTTGGAACCTTCATTATATAAAGGAGATTAATATAAACCTTGAAGTTGAAAGTCTTAATGGTATCCTTCTTGAGTGAATGATAGACTTAGGGATAGGTTGGCTGTAACGCCGTGGGATACGCTCAAATTTACTTCTCAAATAAGAAGTAAAGCGGTCGTATCAAGTAAATAACCCAATTAATGAGGTTAGGATCGTTCTCACGAGAAAAATAATTCAGACCTAACATCAATATATTATTACTACTATTTAGTCAATTATTCCCTTGGAAAACAAAGACAATAAAAGGGGGGTTTTATTTCTAAATGAATGAAAAAAATTAGCTAAATCAAATTAGACAACTAAAATATTCAAATGTTGGAGTTTAAACAATTAATAAAAGTAATTAGGGTTTAAGTGTTCCCCAAAGGTTCCTAACTTGAGAATTCTAACTATAACAATTCGTTCCTAGTATCTTGCATGCAAAGTGATAAGTTATGTATTTCTAAATCCTTGGTCCGGCATCTAGAAAATTTCACACCGCCCCTTGGTCCGGGTACATGTGTTGCTATACTAATCCTTACCTTTACCTCATATTAAGCATTGTATTCGATATTTGACTAAGTTATTACCTCATACCAATCATTACTAGCCTATTAGATAGTATACACTAAATATATGTTGATATTTTTTTTCCTATTATCTACCTCATTGTTCCGGAAAGTAGCATTAAAGAGAGTTCTAACATTGGCCATCATTTAAAAACACTTCTAAGCGAAAGAATTATCAATAGATGCAAGACATTATTCAAGAATTCTAATTTTAGTATGATTTTATCTTATTATTCACCCATGGTTCCCACAACCCTAGTTATGGAGTTTAGTTACCCATAGTCATAATCACCATATTCATATATATAATATAATAATTCATGCACTTACTTCAATGAGAAAGAATAAAATCCAGAAATTTACTTGGTTAATTGACATACTCATCAACAATCAACTATTGAGAAAATTGTAACAATTTAAAGTGTGAAAATCAAAATAATCTCTTCACAAAGAATGTAACATAAAAGTGTCTAATAACCAAGAGTCTAACTCCAAAAACGAGGTTTTTCAAACTATTTATAAAAAAAACAAAAACGTAATTAAAGAAGGACTCTATTTGCTGAAAATCTTTCAAAACGCGGTTGGGTCGACGGACCGCGCAATGGGCCTTTTCACTAATCTCTTGAGTTATCCTATAGGCCTTTTCACTATTCGATTGACCATCAGTAGCTGCATGGCAGTGGGCTTTGGGTCACCAAAACCCAACTTCTTGTAAATCGAGAGGGGCATGAGATTTATGCTTGCCCCCGAGATCACATAATGCTTTTGCAAAATTTAATGACCCGAGAATACAAGGAATAGTGAATGCGCCCGTATCTTCTTTCTTCTGTAAGAGAGATCTTATAGCAATAGCACTACAATGTTGCATTCTATCAACACCCTCGATAGTGACCGATCTTTTCTTTGTAACCAGATCTTTCATAAACTTGGCATAACCCGGCATTTGTTCTAGAGCTTATACCAAAGGGACATTGATAGAAAGCTTCTTCAACATTGTTATAAAACCCTGATATTTGCCATCCTCAGTCTTTTTCACTAATCTCTGAGGAAAGGGGGTGGTGATCTAGGCATTGGAATTACCTCTATAGGCACTTCAAGAACTTTTCCAGTGTTATCTTCTACTTCACCACTACCCTCTATCACCTTATCATTATCTTTTATCACATTTTTCTCCTTAGACGGTATAGTTGGGTCAATGGTCTGCTTACCACTCCGAGTAGTGATTTCCATATAATGTCCGCCATTTTTTTGGATTTTGGACAGTGTTACTAGGAAGAGTGCCCGGTTGGCATGTGTTTCCAGTCGCAAATAATTGGGCATTTGCAATTCAATCTGCTTAATAGATATTGCATGTGTATGAATTTCTGCCCAATACCCGCTAAATCACTCCTTAAATCTTTAATGTGCTTATTATTAGCATTATACCTACTCATTATTTTGTGCAACATATCCTCAACTCACGCCATACTATCTGCACCATCCCTAGAAGTAGCTTCACAATTTTGAGGAGTGACATAGGGCCAATTCCTATTATTTTTATTACCATAGTTACCCCTGTTGAAATTGTTGTCCCTGTTGTAGTTTCCATCTTGGACATAATGACCCTCACGATTATAGCTACCATATATTCGACCTTGGTTTCCTTGACCTTGGCGCCAATTCTCCTTATTTGAGCATTGGGCACTCGGCTGGAAACCCCCTATCCGCTCATTTACTTCATAGGAATCCTGTGCATAGTAGCATTCATCATTTGGTTGTGATGGCTTACAGAAGTATTTAACTGCATTTATCTTTTCTGCACCCCCAGTGATATGTTTTAATACAAACCTAAGCTCAGTTATGATCTGATACATCTTTTCACGAATCTCATATGTGGCTGGGTTGCGAGTGGATTGTATTGGGAAGGTATTTCTCCCAGTATCTGACTTCCTAGTACTCAAAGCTTTATTGTTCTGGGAGATTTTCTCTAACTTTTCGGCAATCTCAACATAAGGACACTCCCATAGGAACCACCCGCTATAGTATTCAACACCGCTTTATTATTATCATCCTGTCCACGATAGAAGTATTCCTTCAGTGATTCATCATCTATGAGGTGATTGGGGACGCTTCTCAAAAATGAGGTGAATCTATCCCAAGAACTACTAACTGACTCTCCTGGAAGTGCAACAAAGTTGTTCACTCTGTCTTTGTGGTTTAGTTTCTTGGATACCGGGTAGTAGCGTGCTAACAAAACGTCCCTTAGTGGGTTCCAAGTAAAAATTGAGTTACAAGGGAGCTCAGTGAACCAAATCGCAACCTCTCCCATCAGTGAGAGAGGAAATACTCTTAGCCCCTATTATATCTAAGTCCAAGTCAGGCCTCCCTACACAACTTTTACACACTTCTCTTACCTTAGCTATATGGGCATGTGGATCCTCAAAAGGTAGCCCTAAAATCAAACCTGTGGCACAGAGCATTTGCATCAGGCTACTAGTTAACACAAAGGTGTGGCCTGGTGGAAGAGGGGGCAAGACAAGCGGCCCATCGGGGTCTGCTATATTGTCATAGACTCTGTAGTATTCTTGGGGACGTGGAGCGGGATTTTGTCCCCTCTGTTGGGTTTCACCCGGAGCATCGGGTAATAACTTACCATGAACATACACCGGAGGTGGTATGTTCTGGTTTGGATCATCATCATTAATACCCAAGTTTTGATTCATGTTGCGTAGTGTACGCTCTAATTCGTGATCGTGGGGAAACAAAGTTACTCTTCCTCTCCGTGTATTTGGCATACAAGGATGATAGTTCTGCAATAATAAAAAAAACAAGAAACAAAGTAAAATTAAGAAAATATCGACTAAACTATAGTAATAAATTTAAGTTAATCTAAAAGCTACTTTCCCCGGCAGCGGCGCCCAAATTTAATACGCTCAAACTTACTTCTCATATAAGAAGTAAGCGGTCGTATAAAATGAATAACCCAAATAATGAGGTTAGGATCGTTCAAACGAGGAAAAAAGTTAAAACTTAACTTCATTCTATTATTGATACTGTTTAGGCGATTATTCCCTAGGAAAACAAAGACAATACAAGGGGGGTTTTATTTCTAAATGAATGAATATAATTAGCTATATCAATGTAGACAACTAACAGATTCAAATATTAGAGTTTAATCAATTAATAAATGTAACTAGGGTTTAAGTGTTCCCCACAAGTTCCTATCTTGAGAATTCTAACTATAAAAATTCTTTCCTAGTAATTTGCATACAAAGTGATAAGTTATGTATTTCTAAATCCTTGGTCCGGCATCTAGAAAATTTCACTCCGCACCTTGGTTTGGCTATGTGTGTTGCTATACTAAACTTTACGTTTACCTCATATTAAGCATTTTATTCTATATTTGACTAAGTTATTACCTCGTACCAATCAATACTAGCCTATTAGATAGTATACAGTAAATCTATGTTGATAATTCTCATCCTATAATCTACCTCCTTGGTCCGGCAAGTAGCATTAAGGCTAGTTCTAACATTGTTCATCTGTTAAAAAGACTTCTAAGCGAAAGAATTATCAATAGATGCAAGACACTATTCAAGAATTCTAATTTTAGTATGATTTTATCTTATTATTCACCCATGGTTCCCACAACCCTAGTTATGGAGTTTAGTTACCCATAGTCATAATCACCATATTCATATATATAATATAAGAATTCATGCACTTACATCAATGAGAAAGAATAAAATCCAGAAATTTATTTGATTAATTGTCAAAATCACCAACAATCAACTCCAGAGAAAAGTCTAACAATCTAAAGTGTAATAATCAAAATAATTTGTTTACGAAGTATCTAACATAAAAGTTTCAAATAACCAAGAGTCTAACTCCAAAAATGCGGTTTTTCGAACTATTTAATCAAAACCTTAATCAAAGAAGGACTCTATTTGCTGAAAATCTATCAAAATGCGACTGGGTCGACGGATCTTGAGACGGGTCATCGTGGTCACGACGGGCCGTCATGGATTTCGTCGTCCCATACGTTGAAAATTCTTCTACTGCTCTCTTCATTACACTCGACGGCATGTATGATGGATCATCACAGGCACAACGGTTCGTCGAGGGTCTCCGTTCCATAACACTTAAATTCTTGGAATTTGGGCACTGGGACTACTTCTCTAATCATCACGAAGAACTAGCAGGACGGACCGTTATGGCTGCGACGGTCCTTCATGCACAACGTAACCCTACAATTGGTCAGACTTTTCTATCGTCCTTCAGCAGCTTCACTACGCTGCCCCCTACGCACCATCACAGGCACGACAAACCGTCACAAGCACTGTAGGTGGTAACTTTAATGTATTTGTTGCTCAAAAACTTCCGCGTTCATCTTTAGACAGATTTCGTGCAAATAAAGAGAAACTTACATAAAAATTAATACAAAAAGGCTTTTGGACACACACTTAACTTAAGGAAAAAACATTAAAAATACCGTTAAACCACGGTATATCAGCGTGAAAGCATTTCTAAGGAAATCATAAGAGCTATCCTTAAAACCATTGAGTGGAAGACCTACTGGACCAATTCTTGGTAGGGGTATTATGATTTCGTAAGACTAACGTATGGTACCTTTTCATATGCCTCTTTGTTAATGAATTAAGTTTTTGAGAACAAGGCTAAGAATTGAATGAATATTCTTGTGGTAGTGACTCTAAAGAAAATACCCTTGCTGTTCCTTCACCATATGCCAACATGGGATGTGTCCTAGTACTACCCTAGGCAAGTAGAACAGCCTCCACGGAGTAGGAGTAGACTTCATATTCGATGCCTATCTAGTATGGTATATGTATATTAATGCTTATTCTCAATATATGGGATGAATTCTATTGTTGGAGAAGTTCTACAACGTGCAGGAGTGGAATAAATCTATATGTGACACGAGTATACTTTGAAGATTCTCGGATGAGAGTTACCTAGATCCTCCAAGCACATTTTTTGAAGTCCTATAAATACTTAATTATATCTCAAATGTCCAAATGAATGATGATTACTTATGTAATGCATGTTAAATACAAGGATCCTTATCTAAGGTAGCTTTGAGGATTGCTTAGGTAGGCTATAAAAGGGTGTATCAACGATCTCTTCATTTCTTACTCAAGTGACTCTTAGAGTAACCTAGGGTAGAGAGTCTTAGCGATGAAAATGGAATACTATTACTTTAGGTAGTCTTAAGGAATACCTACGTATCCTTGAAGAGGGTGTAGGGTCTGTCTCTTCTTCTCTTACTTACGAAAGTCTTAGGATAACCTTTGGTAGGAAGTCTATATACTTATTTGGTTTCCAAGTGATGATTGTCTTATATTATGGATTACTTAAAATATGTTTAGATGTGAAGATTGACTTGTATGTTTTTCTTCTACTTGTTTTATGAGGTTTTCTTTAGAAGTGCATACGAAACATATTATAAACTAAATGTTTGTTTTAACATGATATATTCCATGTTACTATACTAAGTGCATTCAATGTCCTAATTACATATGTTGTTTAATTTCTAAATGTGTACGTGGTAAATGAGGATTATCTTTGAAGTGAAGCTTGGGAATAACATTCTCTAAAGAAATCTTGTTATGTCCTTATATGATTCAAGGACATAACTATGTTTAGCTTTCCTTTTAAAAAGACATTATATTAGACTTTGGTATTTTTGATTTTATCGAGGTATGTGCTGTGACCCGATGGTTTAATGAATCTAAGATAGATATGACGAGGCTAAGTTTTCTTATGTTTCTATGAATGAGATTGGAACTATTGTTGTGAAAAAAAAAATTCTTCCCTACTTTCGTATATATATACGATTAATCATGTCTAAGAGCTTGTATAAGACCTACAAGAGGTCGAGTACGCCGTGAGGATACTTAAGGATTCCCTTAATTTTAATGTGTAGTTTGGGTCGTGACAGAGTAGCTTACTCTAAATCAATAAAAAATCTATATTTCCATTCAAAGGGATACCAGTCAAATCATTATGAAACACTTCTCTAAATTCTTACACCATGGGAATGGACCCAATAGATGGAGTCTAGACTTCAGCATCACTAATATGTACCAAATAAGGCAAGCAACCCTACTTTAGTAGTTTACTAGCCAAAATGGAATATAGAATCTTAGCTTGCCTAGTCTTGTACACCCCTTTCTACTTTAATTTGTCCCTTTTTGGAATTTCTAGAGTTACGTACTTAGTAATACAATGAAGAACAACATAATAGGTGGACAACCAAGTCATCACTAAATTATGTTAAAGTGAATCATATAAAATATCAATAAATCATCCCAAAGTCAAAAATCCCATAAAAAATAAGGCAAACACAATAAAATTGAGTAACTGTGAATGACTCTCCAAGTAAATTAGAAACATGGGGTATCATGTATATAACTAATCATATAAAATTTTGAGGAAAATCTGATGGATACATATTAATAAGTACAAATTAAATAAAATAATATATTATCCATCCAGTCAAAAAGAAGAATTGTGTCTGTAATCACAGCGACAAACGCCTTTTCTTGATTCTTTCCCGGAAAAGCATAACATTGAGCCCTATCACATTGAGGAGCCACTTACTCGCCTGGTTTCATGTTGCCCCTAATTCCATTACCATTTCCTATACTTCAAAAGCCTCACATTTTACCTTTTTCCCCACCTTGTGGGCATCCGCTAACATTATTACCATTTTCCGCGGGTACCACTAAACTAAAAGGTTGTAGCTCGAAATTAAATACACGCAAATGGGACAATCTTTACTCATACGGCCAAGTTCTCCACAATTCAGGCAAATAAGATCAAAGGATGGTATGCTACCTGTGGAAATCGGGACTCCATGGATATGATGAAAAATATGAGATGAAGTTCTTGACTAATACCTGTAGAGGGGGCATGGCAGTCTGAATTGGCTTTGTTGCCTATGTTGGCCTTCCCGAACCTCTTGAATATGAACCTTGAAATTTTGCCCGTTTTTGCCATCGCCTTTGATTGACTGTGTCACCTCACCCCCTCAACTTTCTCAACATAATATGTTACATCATTAAAACTCCTTTTTGTACAAATCATACGAACAAATAATACTTGAAACTCAAAATTCAATCCCCTAAAAAATAAGTGGTTCCTCTCTTCATTTGTACTCACCAATTGTGTAGCATATCTAGACAAAAACATGACTTCATAAGCATCCACATACATACCAACTTGTTCCAAAGCCATAAATTCATCATAAGCAGCCACAGACATACCACCTTGTTCCAAAGCCATAAATTCTCTTCTTTACAAACCATCAAAGTTTTTGCACATTTTTCTATAAAGAGAGCATGAAATTGGGTCCATGTAAGTCAAGGTAAAGTAGATGATTTTCACTCCCTAAAAGCTCTTACCACTGCTTGTCCTAACGTTGAAGTTGGAAAGACACAAATTCAACCCCATGTTGATAAACAATACCCAATTTATGAAGTCTCTTATAGCAATTTAAGATAAACTCATAAGTATGTTATTTCTCAAAACAAAGAAACATTGTAGTCTTAAGGTTCAAAAATATAGTAAACATGTCATGCTCGAGTCAAACCATAAAATAATACAACAAAGGACAAAAAAAAATTATTACCTACGATTCCTCCCACCTTGGGAGTAGCATAGAATTATGGGGATTAGCAAGAACTTAAGAATATCCTCTTTAAGAATAACCTAATCCGCTAAACAAACACCTTACTGATGGGAGAAACAATCGTAGCCTCCGATTGCACCTCTACCTCTTTTTAAATTTCCTCAACATCCGCAACCTAAATATCCTCTTCAATATCCTAATTATGTACGCTAAGCGCGTCATTTTGGGGAACATTTTCAAGAGGCACCTCATTTCCAACAGACACTACTCTTTTATGACTTCAACCCCTTCCTCGCCGCTACGTCTCATTGTAGGTTCCTCACCTGGAGCATTGATGAGATCAACGGTCCTGGCGTTGTTGTATCTAGTGTAAACCATACGCGGACAGAAGAGTGAAGGAAGTTATATACCAATTTGAATCGACACATACCAATTGGAATGCAGATATAGCACGAAAGGAGACGAGGGAAATAGAGAGATTCCTAATGTCTTATAGCCTATCGTAGAAAAGTAAAAGCGTCCCCGTACAATTCTGCGAGACTCTAGTAGATTCCTTTGGCATATTGAGATCAATAAACCTAGGCTTCTATGCAAACTTTGTCAAGACCCCGACCGTCGTGATCACTACCCACACTAACCCTCCAATAGAAGAACCACTAATGCAACCCAAACAAGAACATAATTTTAAAACTAAAGCATTTAAGCATACGAAACAAGTAAATTTCTAAGGAAAGAAATATAATTCCCATAAACTGTAACAAAGGTCTAACACTAATAACAAACATTGCAGAAGTAATGCCTAAAACGTAAAAATCAATGTACCAAAACATCTAAAGTTCAAAAAGTCTAAACAAGAAGATATGCAACCCCAATCTAATAAAATTATCAACTAAGTAAGACAAATATCGAAGTCCCAAATGGTGGACATAGACAAAAGAGAATTTCATGGAACATCGGAAGAATTTGCTCACCCATAAATTTGAAACAATTATCCATGATCTTCTATGTGAGTTCTGCCAATATCCGCTTGAAAATGCCCTATACTAAATAAAAATAAGAGCAAGTGCAGAATCGGTACACAACCATAGTGTACTTGTAGGATCACACGACTATCCCACTATGTACAACATAAGCAAGCCAACAACATTATAATAACAAACATATATATCAACATATACAATATTATCAGTATTTATGAACAATGATAAACTTCACAATTTTCAATATACACAATTATGTGAAGTAGTTTGTCCTATTATGGAATCTAAATCCAAACTGTTAGCATATTGGAACCTGGTATCGGATCTCATAGTTATGATTGAACATGACAATCCAATCCCATTTTATGACAGAGTGTGACAATACAATCCAAGTTAGTTATGTTGGAGTGTGGCAATACGATCCATCAACACACCACAATCACTAAAATAAGTATACTTGTAACGACCCGAGACCACACCCTAGAAGATAGGGCCAATCACGAATTGTGGCACGGCGTACTTAACCTCTCGGAGGAGTTGTTCAAGCTCTTTAATATTATTCATCGCATATACAACTATTAAAAGTAGTGCAAAATTAAAATATTTAACACGAATATGTTAAAACATCTTTTCAGATTAAAATCATAGAAAAACTAAGTCTCAACATATGCCATTCTTAGACTAAAGAATAGTTGGGAAAAAGCCCATACAATATGAATATTTCAATACATATTCTATTACAATACTTTGAAATAAAATACGTATTGGACCTCAAGTCAAGTGAGGAAAGACTTCAACTTTTCTTGAACAATTACTAAAATCAAATCTTTCCTTCACGATCCTTCTCACCCTCCACGTACACCTTTAGATATAACAAAATGTATGGAATTAATAGAAACACTTGTACTAAGTATTACATAACGCATAAAATCATGAAAACGAACATTTATTAAAAACATTCTCTTTTTTATTTAAAACATCATATCATAAGAATAACAACAACAGTTAACACCTTAGAAACACATAATATAACACTTACAAATTTTATTACATTATAAGGAAAATTTTATCATGAGCTAGTTCACTGTTACTGCGAATTCATTCACTGTTACAGTGAAGTTACATAACATCACCTTGGACACTTTCTAGCATGTAATTCTCCAACTAAAAGCTATCCTAAGACTCACTTAAGTAAGACAAATAGATACAGCCCATACGCCCTCTCTAGGCACACCTAAATGATCCTTAGGACCACCTATAACGAGGTAGAACACTTACAATACACCAAACACATAAACATGATATTCTCGTGCCAAAAGTAATTCTAAGGTTCACTTGAATGAGTTGTGAAGTGACAAACCATTGAATCCCTTCACACACACTTTAGAGATCCTATAGATTACCTAGTATAAGATCATTCTCACTTAATACAACAACATACATATAATATGACATTCGCCCTTCCCAATGTTATCAAAATAATTACTTGAGTAAATCAAGAAGATAATATCCATGCTTGACCTCTCCAAGATTACCTAAATAATCCTTAAGACTACCTACGTTTATATCTGGTGTACTTAGTCAACCAACGTTCCTAACTAGAGTCATTCTTAAGACTTATCTAGGTAAGATAAGAAGTGACCATTCCTATGACCCCTTCAGACCTTAACTAGACAACCCTTACCTACTCTAGATAACTACTTATCCATTTAACTTGCTTCCTAACTTATGTTTGTACATTCATTAGTTCATTTAAGAGACATTCATCACATAAAGTACATTCAAGTAATGTCTTGGAGAACACCTAGGGACTGTCACTAACATCTTCAAAGCATATTGTGAAATGTCTAGATAGCATCCCGTACCATCACCTAAACTTCGTAGAACATCTCTAATGCTAGTAGGTATCCAATGTGATGACAATAGGCAATAACCAACATACAACATGGTAGCAAAGCATGGAATCCGGAGTTGTAACCTACTTTTATGGAGGGTGTTCTACTTGCCAATGGTAGAACTTGGACACATCTCATGTAAGCACATGGGTAAGGAATATGAACGATTTTGTTTTGCACTATAGCCTCATACTTTAACTAGATCTACATTCCTTACCATACTAACTCGGTATTACCATTTGTTCTCATAGAGTAATTGACATTAAAGGATCACATGAAGAGGTCCCATATCTAGTTCATATCTCAATCACATTCACCCTAGCAAAGAGGTCCCATAGGTATGCCTTACAATGGAAAAGAAGATTGCTTAATGACTTTCCTACGGATGATATGATGTCATTCAAGCCAACTAACCTTAAGTCCATCATTCATGCATGAATGATACCATTACGACTTTCTACTTTAAGTTTCATAACCTTACCACTAGGTTAAAAGTTCGACATAACTGACCTTCTTAGAATCATTCAAGGTAGCATTTAATTCAGACATACAATACTAAGATGCTTTATCATTCTAAGTCAAGACATCTCACATAAACATTCATACATGTATCAAGTAAGGGACACAAGTCTACAACACAAGACACACCAATACTTCACTTTACCACATATAACATATCATTCAAGAAGCACATCGAAATAACCATTATCATCTATAAATCGTACTTTAAACTACTATAATATAATCAATATAGCTATCATAGAATCATATAGTCAAGTACGAATAACCATGCATCAACTCTAAGACTACACGTATAAGGACATGGTCATAGTATAACATGATCGCCTAACAACATTAATATAATAACACATACTTTCACATTACTCACATGTAGATTGACATAATAATAATTCACACAATAAACTACATAAATCATCATAATGCATCAAGTATTTTTCCTACAAGGCCATGATAACCATAATACATAAAGTAACGCCGACGAAGCCACATCATTCACAATTATAACACATAGCACCACCACCATAAGTGGACCATACAAATAATAACATAATTCAATAGGTAAATTACATAAAATAAAGATAATAGGTCAGCGTACCACGAATACATTCTAACCACTTAAGTCCACAGCTAAATCATCCAATACAATACAAAAAAGCCCTTATCCATGGCCATGAACATCAATTCAATACAAAAATTGTAATACCCAATGAATATAGGTCAATTAAGTAGATATTTATCAATCTAAGACAACCTATACATCAATTGAATACAATTATTAGATCCTTAATAGCCCATATAAAACTACGCTAGAATTCATAAGTATTAAGTCAATATCCATAAACCCATAAAATAGTCAAAAACTAGGTTTCATTAATTACATGGGTTCATAGATTAATTATGTTAATATTATATAATTAACATAAATTCTATCAATATATAATGTTTTAAAACCTTTAATGCAAGAACCTATTGAAAGATTATTAAATTGGACAAGTTCATCTTTAGAAAACATTAGAAATCTCTTTCAATTTTGGGCTCTTTGATGAATAGAGATTCAATGATAGAAACCCATACCTCAATGATGTTATTACACGAAATTAATTAAGAATCACCACTAAAATCTCCAATCCAAGATCTTCCTTATGTTTTGACTTCAATGGAACTCTAGAGAATTTCTAAGATGTTTTGGGGTTTTTATTTTGAAGAATGAATTTATCTATGAATTTAGGACTTATAAACCACCTTAAAATATCTAAAATACCCCTAAGTAAACTCCCAAAATCATATTTTTACGTTGGGTGAATATACCAATTCACTCTTGCAACTTACAGAGAAGCTGCGCAGGAACAACCCCATCAACGACTTGTCCATAGACGGACTGTTTGTCTACAAACGGACTGTCCGATCTGCCCATCATTTTTGAATGAGCCTTTAAAATAGGAGACTAACCTACCTAGGCTAAGTACCCATAGACTCCGTCCACCTACAGGGCATCGACCAGACCACTGGCCGTCATTTTCCATCCGTAGGTGGGACAGCCTTGGGCATTTTGGCCACCAAGATGGGACCTTCCTCCAGTACCCTTAGATGGTCCTTGGGGATGTTTTCCCGGATATTTCAAACCAAAATATGTTCTTATACGAGTTTATTACCTCCCATATCAATATTATCCAAAATGAACATGTAAAACTCGATGAAATATACTAAGACACACAAGATCGTTCCAAGGCAAACCTTTCGAACGTTGTGGATGTTCTTGGACTTTTGACCTCCAAACTTCACAAAACTTGATAAAATGCCTATAAAAACTATAATAACTCATATATTGACCTCATTAACTCATTAAACACACAATTAGGCACATAACCACATATGAGGTACCTACGTGACTTAGTCGTCGAACGCCGGTCGTCCCTTTATGTTTGAGTTCCAGTGTACCTAAATATTTCTACACTTTCTCAATAACACATTATAGAACAATTTAGGTCCTTTTACCCTCATTAAAAAAATGTTAGTATCTATCTTTACCTTAGCCATTTTTGAGGTATTACATACCACATCTGTTCCCCTCAATTCCAATACAAAATATCGTTGGTTGATTTGAACTCCTTGCATGTCTATACTCTCATATTTGTATACTTCACTACATAACCTGCTTACAATTTCAATATATTACTTCAAATCCTTTGGTCTTCTTGAAAGGTAACTGCAAATAATGAGCGACAGTGGATAGATCAAGGTATGTATAGTTTAACTTGTAAGACCCCAAAAAAATGAGATAAGGTGTCTAGAGACTAAAATGTTTTAATTAAAGTTATAATGTACTAAATATTCTAAAATTATATTATATAGGAAGTAGCTAAAATATTTGAGGTATGGAAAGTCGAACGTTAAGGGACGACGAAGACATTCGACGACTAAGTCACCAAGATGCCTAATATTTTGTCCTATGTGTTTATGGGTGTTAAAATATCTTATAAGGTCCTAAAATGTCTTAATATATTGTTTAGAGTTAGTTTAAAAAGTTTGAAGTAATTTTGAAGTCGAACATCAAAGGATGACCAAGACTTTCGACGACTAGTCTCTTATGTGTCTCATTTATCTATGCACGATTTAATTGGTATGAATGGTGTATAATAAGTCTAAAAATGATTTAAAATGATTGTTAATTTTTATATCGGAATTTTTGTGAAGTTTTGAGGTTAAACGCCCAAGAACGTCCAAGGCGTTCAAAAGATTGCCCCAAAGACGTTCATCGTATGTCATGTTGGGACCAAGGCTGTTTGGAAGTATTATAGGTGTTTATTTTGGATTAAAATTAATGTGGAAGGTATATAACGTGTTAAGGGTTATAATAACGTTAGAAACGTCTGGGCACGACTTCTAAAGGGCCCCACTAGAGGCCCCTAAAGAAGGATCAAAATCTGCCTAAGACACTGCCTGGGCAGTGTCCATTGAAGGACCCAACGACGGATCTTTGGTCAACCAGAGGACCGACGAGCAGTTATCGTAGATGGGGAATGGCCTTGGGAAGGTATCAATCCAATATCTGTCTCAGTAATCAATTACGGAGGCCAGGCACGTCCCGTCAAGGCCTCGACGCCCTGTAACTACCATTGTCGCAGGTGGCCTGCAACTGGCAGCCTGCGTTTGTTTCATTAAAAGGGTGAATGGGAAAAGCACCCCACGTCCTAACCTGAATATAATGTGTTTATTTATATATTTTTGGTTTTATATAAGTCATCAAAAACGTTATCACCTCATTCTAGAATCCTCTCACTATATTGAAAACTTTCCCTCCAAAAATACTTTCTCTAGAAACCACCATTGTTTGTGAAGCTGAAGAATATATTCAATCTTTGTTTTACATGGATGAATCATCAAGTTTAAGAGGTTTCACACTAGAAAAATGTATGGTTATCTTTATCTCTAGATATCTTTTCATCTAGAGAGCCATTCTAAAAGATTTCAAAAAGACAAAAATATGATCAAACACTTTTCTTCAATCTTCAATGGGTTCGTTCTTAAACTGATTTCAAAGGAATAATATGAATGAATTTATGATTATATACTGATTTGGAAGTTGTTTTCAATCCAATTGCATAATGAACCCATGCTCTATCACCAAAACAATTTAGCCTTGTATAGGCCTTATGATCTTGATTTGTTATCGATTGAATTATGATTCTATTAAGTTGAAGTGATTGTATATTATGTAATTTAAAATAATTTATGTTTAATATATGATGATAAGTCCATGATGATAAATATATGAAGATTTGAACATGAATAGCCTATGTTTCTATGTGTTCTCTTGAAGTCGATTGTGGAATCGTTTGTGTAAGGTTATGATTATGTATGAAATGTTGTAGCTACTGTATTAGGGTGATATAATGGATGAATTTCTGTAGTTATAAATCCTTAATGAACAATCTAAGAAAGGCATGCATGAATTAATCTAGATTCTTTTAGGCTATAAAGTCAAAAAGCTAGGTGTGTAATGAATCTTGACTTGTCGTTATATCAAGCATGATTTTATTCTTGATTTCTTACCGAATTAGCTACTGCCTAATGAGTGTATTTTTTTATAAAATATGAATTATGATCAAAGCCTTAGAGATTTCATAGTATTGATAAAGTGTTCTATACTCTAGCAAATAGATAGTCCTAAATGCCTATGTGGTAACCTTAATCTTGAGGGTATGTAATTATGATTTCAATATCGTTAAATGTAGGTTTATATACTGCCTTAGTCTCATAATATGTATTAAATATAATCTAAATCAATGCAAGGGAAATTAGCTAATGATCTATGTTATTCGACTTTCCTAGTATGTTGATGTGTTGTATTATTTTGTAGTATAATCTTGTAGCGACTTGTACATGGTTTATTATGTGTTTAAAGTACATTAGATTCTTCCATATATGTCAATTTTTTATGAACAAGGAGTGTTGATTATTGATGATCAAAGGGTGAGAAATTGGTAAGAATGCTTATTCCCTCTACTCTTCTACTTCTCTATTTCTTCATAGTAATGTTAATAAAGCCTTGTATGGCATGGTGTGGAATGGTACACTTATGGTCGCAGTGTTTACTTTATTGTTGTTATATATGTGTTGACCATGGCCTTGAAGACAAATTGATGAATATATGGTTTAGAGATTTAGATGATCACCTTATGCTGTAATTGTGCCTATCTTCTTATCTTGTTGTGATCTAGGTTGTGTGGATATTGTATGAAAATGCGTTTATTCATGCTCGTTTATTGTATAGGTGCTGCCATTTATTTGTTGAAATGGTTATTATTCCCTACCCATGTACCCCTTACATGAAATTGTAAATAGCTAAAGTTAGGAGCCTTGGTTATAATGTTTATATTGTCTTGCCTCCTATGCTATTATGTGTTGTGTGGTATTTTCTTTGAAGTATAACGTGGTCTAATGTGTGGATGCCTCAATATGTTATTTATAGTCATTATGTGACCATGTTGGTCAATGCACACACACTCTTACTTACATGCATATTATAAGTAGTATAGGTCATGGCAGCTAAATGAAAGGTTGTTCTCATATTCACTAATGTCTACTACTATACATGTGAAGTATGTTATGTATTCCTTACTTTAATGACTTGATAGGTGTAATGGTATGTCCAAGGGTGAGGGACTTTCCCTAAGAATTGCACATGTGTACCTTAATTGGATAGTTCTAGTTTTGGTTTTTATAGGTATGAATATGTATGTATGAATTTTTGTGACTTAATGTGTTATGTGAAAGGTTTTCTCACATATATGTATACAGACACACACATGTATTAAGATCTAGTCAATAGAGCGGTCGTGAATGGTGTATTCATATGTACCCTAAACAAGATTATGCTTTACATATGCTATGTTCATGTTAATGGAATCTTTACATGATCTAGGTTGATGCACTTCAATCTATGACCTATGAGTTACGCATATGAGTAGATGACTCTCCTAAACCTATGATTTGTAAAGTAAAAATATAATAAAGGTTTACAACAAAGGGAACTTAGCTTTGTACCGAGCGAACTTCAATATGAGCGTGTGTCCCTTTCCAATGTGGAAAGGTAGGTCTACCATAATTCTGATGAGGTGGAAAGCCTCATATCCCAAGGTCATAGAGGGATGTTTCCAAGATATCCTCCAAGTTCCATAACTATGTAGCCACCATAGGTTACTAGCTAGTGGATTCAACCTAGAAAACTATGTCAAGTTAGGTTCTACTTTGGCCGGTAGACCATATTTATTGGTGTGGGGGTTCTATGACACAATATTCCATGTTTAGGATAACATTGTCTATGTTGGTTAAGGCTATAATTTCCCTAAAGTAAAATGGACAATGGAATTTAAATGACTAGGACCCTAAATAGACTGACTTAAGGGAGGTTACTTAGGATAGGTGTAAGTAATTTACCCATCTAGACATTGCACGATTATCTATTTACGAAGTTCTAGCAAGGTATCCTAATGCATGTCACTGTGTATGTGTTCCTTAGTTATTACATTGTAGTATTTGTCATACTTGTTATGAAGATGTGAATGATACAACTCTTTATGCATGATGTTTATCTTATTTACTATATGATGAAGGTCTTGACTTAACTATGTCTATGTGATATTATACTTCTATGATGGTATGTGCTTTTCTATGATGTTTAGCCTTTGATTGTGTTTCTATGAAGTATTAAAATGATATGTATGCTATTGATAAAGGGTTTATGATGATTTACTCAAAATGGCATGAAGTATGATTTCAAAGAAAATGTCCCTTTTCAATGCATGTTTTTGCATGGTTGCCATACTTAGTACATTCTTGTGCTAATCCCATTCTTCTCTACTTTTTACAAAAATTGTAGGTTATGGATTCTTAAAGGATGTGTTGAATGATTAAGAGCTTGATAGGTGATTCACAAGCTCAAGGAAAGGAATCCGTAAATCAAAGGATGTCCTAATGTGTATTTATCGTGAAGTCTTTAAATATTATATAGTGTTTTATTATGTCTTATGGGTCGTGTCTCTAATGTACTCCAAAGTTATTGAGTCTAAGATGACAAATATACTTAGAGCCTATATATGTATTATGGCTTATATTTTATATGTACATGAATTAAATTTTCTAGCATATGAGGTTCTATGAAAAGTTTTAAATTTTCCGCTAAATTTAACAATGTCGATGCGATGAATGATAACTAAGGGCTTCAACATGACCTCCAAGAGATCAAGTACTTCATGTTACTTCTAAGGGGTTCTTCCCGGTTGTGAAACATGATATCAGAGCACAAGGTTTTTAAAAGTGGTTAGGGTCCAAGAAGTCTCATATTGCCACGTTTAGTAGAGTATTGTATCATTGGTGGTGAGTCGCGACACATCAAATTGTACGAGAGGCTATAGGACGATTAATTTTACCTTCTTCATCATTCTCATGTCGTGCCATAGAACCTAAATCTATAAGAACTCTCTCTCATGTTTTATTCTTCGGTGGTTTTTTAAATGTGATTACTTGGATGAGATTGCTCTATGCTTGAGAGAGAAAAGGTGAGTTTAAATGCTTATCTTTCTTTTATGGTTTGAATGAGTATATGTTAAGGTGACACTTGTCTTTTTGTGATGATCTCTATGTTTATAAACATGTCAATAGCCTAGTGTGCTAAAGATATGGTGTTATGCATGCATGAAGGTTATAAATAAGTGAAGTATGGTGATAATTGTAGTTCTTGTTGAGTTACTTGATCTAGTAGGGTTATGGGTCTTTACTTGATCATTGAACATGTTAACTCTATGGGGATTATGATTAGTTATCTTACGTTACTATGTATGAAATATCTCTTATTGGATTATGAGATGCCAATTATGACAATATATGAAATCTATGTGAAATAGAAAGATATGTCGAATAATTTATGTCATGATATTGTTAAAGCATGCTAGAAGTTATGGTGGTTAAAGTGTATTCTCTTAGATTGTAGTATTCCTATATGGTTTTGTATGATGGTAGCCAAATACTAGGATTTAAACTTGGAATGTTTAATAACTACCTATGGAAGTATGCTATCCTATCAATGTATGTGATTAAAAGTGTGCATTGTCTCCTTTTGTATAAAAGAGATACTTGCTATGTTGCTACTGTAAATTGGAGCCCCTTGTATAGACTTGCTCCTAGTTGTAAAGATAGTCTGCAGGTTTATGAATGATAAGTTGATAAAAATTTGTATCTTATATTGCCATGCTTGTTCCCTCAATTGTCTAAATGTAGCATTTTTTGATATTTGGAAGCATGTTCACTATAAGGACTAGGCAACTTATTATAATATGTGGGAGAACCAACTTAATTGTCCTTTGATTGGATGTTGTTAAAATATCTGTATAATTGATGTATATGAACATGATAATGAATGTGAAAAGGAGTTTTGCTATTTGAAAATAAAGAATGAGAATCTTATGACATGATGAGTCATAGAATTATTTCTAAACAACTTATTGTGTTATGAACTTCCTTGTTGTTTTCCTCAAATTATGTATAACCTTAGTGTCTATTGCACTGTAGGAAGACCTTATGTGAATTGAATAGTATGATCAAAATTGATGGTTGAGGATGATTTGCCTAAAATGATAATGTTTAGAATGCCTTAGTGTTGCTAAATTGAATTTATGAAAATCCCCTCGAAAGTAGTAATCACTTTAAGTGATGAAAATGAAGGTTGTGTAGTTAATATCCTCTATATATAGGGTTAAGTTGCTCTTAATTTGGTTTACCATAAGTGGGGGATGGTGTTTGAGTAGTGAGGTTGTAGAAATTTTCTACATTGTCCTTCTATTCCTACTTGAATTGGAAAATAATGATTTCTTAGTAAGCTTGTTCATAAATATAGTCTTGCATAAAGTGTGAATTGCGTGACCTTTATATGATTGGTATGAACTGATTGACATCATCTTGGAGACATGGTGAAATTCCCAAAGAGCATGAAATGATTTAATTGATAAAGTCCATGTTATCTCATGTTGAATTACATCTTGATATGCTAGTTGTGTATTTTATTTCATGAGATAAGACAAGAAAATTGTTTATGTCACTTGTGCGGTGGAATATTTAGCCTTAAAATTAAAAGTTCAGTCTCTTTAAAATGATTTATGTTGAGTCTCTTGAAAACTATGTGACCTTTATTATTTGGAATGCATAGTTTTAGCCTCATTCTTGAAAAGTGAAAGCATGTTTAGCTAAGTGTCCATGTGTGTGCCTATAATATGTGTTATTTTTCTAAAGTGAGGCTTACTATAAGGGTGAGTATTATGTTAATAAAAGAAATTTGTGGAACGACTTTCTATTTTGTTGTGATGTAGTTGATATGGCTTACCACTTAGACTTCACTAGGAAGAAAAATATAAGCATTTCTTAGTTTGAAAGTTGAGATTTTTTTTCTCATTTTTAGAGGAGATTAACCTTGTACTTGGTAAGGTATGAAACTCACGATACATGTTAGTGTGTTTAGGAGAAGTAAACTTCTCCATGGACACCACTAAGTATGCTATGATTGAGTATGAACTTTATAGCACTAGGTCTAACTAATGAAGATCATTGTTACTTAACTAACTCAAGTTTATGTGCATTGAAGTATGAGTGCTTAAGTAACTTTGAGTATGGGTTATGACCTTCCTATGTGTAGCTTCTCAAGATTTTCTTGTAACGAATTGAGATGTAATTATCATGTTCTGATTGAGAGAATGATGTTCTCCTCTGAACATGAAAAAGACCTTTGTGTTTGATTCATTAAAGTGTGAGTAACTAATGGTTTTGCTTGCTTGTGTGCATTGAGTGCTAAAATTATTTGATGATATTTTAAAATTTTATGAACTTCTCTATGATGCATTAAAGTCCTTGTTGTGATAAAAGAGCCCTAAGTGTCAATCGAGGATTAATGTTCCCAAGTGGGGGACATTGTAAGACCCCGAAAAAAATGAGATAAGGTTTCTAGATCCTAATATGTTTTTAGTAAATTTATAATGTCTTAAATATTCTTAAAATATAGTATATAGGCAGTAGCTAAAATATTATATGTATTTGAAGTCGAACTTTAAGGAACGACTAAGATTTTTGACGACTAAGTCACCTATATTCCTAATATGTGTTTCTATGTGTTTATGGGTGTTTTATGATGGTATATGGTAATAAAATGTCTAATTATATGTTTTATAGTCAGTGTAGAAAGTTTGAAGTGATTTGGAAGTTGAACATCAAGGGAAGATTAAGACGTTTGACGACTAGTCACTTATGTGCCTGATGTGTCTATGCATGTTTAAATTTGTATAAAATGAGTGTAATAAGTATTTAAATTTTTTAAAATTATTTTTAATTTTGTTATATGAAGTTTCATGAAGTTTGGAGGTCAAACGCCCAAGAACGTGCAAGGCGCATGAAATATAGCCCCTAAGATGTTCATCGTATGTCATGTCGGGCCGAAGGCTGTTTGGACGTATTATAGCTTTTTTTTGGATGAAATTTATGTGGAAGTTCTATAACTTGTTATGTATTATAATCACGTTTCAAAAGTCCAGGTACGCCTTCTAAAGGGCCCCACAAGAGGCCCCAAAAGAAGGACTAAAATCTCCCTAAGAAACTGCCTGGGAAGTGTCCATTGACGAAGCCAACGACGGATCGTTGGTCCACCAACGGACCATTGAGGCCTCGAAGCCCCGTCACTGCCATTTCGTCGCAGGTGGCCTTCAACTGGAAGCCTGCTTCTGTTTCATTAAAGGGGTGAATGGTAAATTCACCCACGTCTTAACCTGACTATAATAGGTTTATTTAGATATTTTTGGGTGTATATAAGTCATCAAAAATGTGATGACCCCATTCTAGAATCCTCTCACAAGATTGAAACCATTACCTCCAAAAATACTGTTTCTAGAAACCACCATTGCTGATGAAGCTCAACATAAGATTCAAGTTGGGTTTTCCATGGATAAATCATCAAGTTTAAGAGGTTTTTAACTAGACAAAGGTATGGTGATCTTCATTTTTAGTTGTCTTTTCATCTGAGTCATTCCCAAAGATTTAAAAACAGAAAAATATGATCAAACACTTTCTTCTTCAATCTTTCATGGGTTCTTTCCTAAACTGATTTCAAATGCATAAGATAAATGTATTGATGATTATCTTCTGATTTGGAAGTTGTTTTAAATCCAATTGCATGATGAACCCATGCTATATCACCAAAACGATTAAGCCTTTCATGAGCCTTATGATCTTGATTTGTTATCTATTGAATTATGATTCTATTACGTTGAAGTGATTGTATATTCTGTTATTTACATGAATTTATGTTTAACTGATGATTATTTGTCCATGATGATAAATATATGAAGATTTGAACATGATAGACTATGTTTGAATGTGTCATCTCTAGTTATCTTTTCATCTAGAGAGCCATTATCAAAGACATCAAAAGAGAAAAATATGATCAAACACTTTCTTATTCAATACTTCATAGGTTCTTTCCTAAACTGATTTCAAAGGCATAATATGAATGTTTTTATGATTATCTACTGATTTGGAAGTAGTTTTCAATACAATAGCATGATGAACCCATTCTCTATCACCAAAATTATTTAGCCTTGCATTTTCCTTATGATCGTTATTTGTTATTGATTGAATTATGATTCTATTACGTTGAAGTGATTGTATGTTCTGTTATTTACATGAATTTATGTTTAATTGATGATTATCAGACCGTGATGATAAATATATGAAGATTTGAACATGAATTGCCTATGTTTCTATGTCTTATCTTGAAGTCGATTGTGGAATCATTTTGTGTAAGGTTGTGATTATGTATGAACTGATGTAGATAATGTATTAAGGTGATATAATGGATGAATTTTTGTAGGTATAAATCCTTAATGAACAATCTAAGAAAGGCTTGTATGAATTGATCTAGATTCTTTTAGGCTATGAGGTCAAAAAGCTAAGTGTGTGATAAATATTGATTTGTCGTTATATCAAGCATGGTTTTCTTCTTCACTTCATACCGAGTTAAATACTTCCTAATGATTGTATTTTTTATAAAATATGAATTATGATCAAAGCCTTAGAGAGTTCATAGTATTGGTAAAGTCTTCTATACTCAAGAAAATTGATAAGCCTAAATGCCTATGTGGTAACCTTAATCTTGAGTGTATGTAATTATTATTTAAATATGGTTAAATGTATGTTTAGATACTTACTTAGACAAATAATATGTATGAAATATTACCTAAATCAACTCAAGGGATATTAGCTAATGATCTATGTTATTCTACTTTCCTAGTATGTTGATGTGTTGTATTATGTTATAGTATAATATTGTAGCGACTTGTACATGGTTTCTTATGTGTTTAAAGTTCATTTAAATACTTCCATATATGTGAATTTTTTATGAATATGGAGTTTTGATCAATGATTATCAAAGGGTGAGAAATTGGTAAAATTGCTTGTTCCCTCTACTTTTCTACTTCTCTATTTTTTTATAGTAATGTTGATGAAGCCTACTATGGCATGGTGTGGTATGGTACACTTAAGTTAGTGGTATTTTATTTATCGTCATTATATATGTGTTGACCATGCCCGTGAAGGCAAAATGATGAATATATGATTTAGAGATTTAGATGATCACCTTATGATGTAATTGCGCCTATCTTGCTATCTAATTGTGATCGAGGTTGTGTGGCTATTGTATGATCATGCGTATATTAATTTTAGGGTATTTTATAGGTGGTTCCGTTGATTTGTTAAAATGGTTAGTAGAATCTACCCATGTACCCCTTACATGAAAGTGTAAATAGATAAAGTAGGATCCTTGGTTATAATGTTTATATTGTGTTGCCTCCTAGGCAATTATGTGTTGTGTGGTATGTTCTTGGAAGTATAATTTTGTCAAAGACGATGTCTTCCTCATGAAGTTATTGGTAGCCGTTATGTGATCATGTTGGTCAATGCACACACACTCTCACTTACATGCATGTTACAAGTAGTATAGGTTATGGTGGCTAAATGATAGGTTGTTCTCATATTCACTAATGTCTACTATTATGCATGTGAAGTTTATGTATGTGAATAATGTTATGTATTACTTAGTAGAATGACTTTATAGGTGTACTACTATGGCCAAGTGTATGAGACTTTGCCTATGCATTGCAGATGTGTACCTTGATAGAATAGTTCTACTTTTGGTTTCTATATGTATTAATATGTGTGTTTGAACTTGTGTGACTTAATGTGTTATGTTAAAGGTTTGTTCACATAGTTGTACACACACACACATGAATGAAGATCTAGCCAACATAGGGGCCTTGAATGGTGTATTCTTGTGTACCCTAAACAAGATGATACTTTACATACGCTATGTTCATGTGAATGGATTCTTTAAATGATCTAGGTTGATGAACTTCTATCTATGACCTATGATTCTCCTAAACCTATGATTTATATATTAAAAATATAATAAAGGTTTTCAATAAAGGGAACTTAGCTTAGCACCGAGTGAACTTCAATATGAGTGTGTGTCCCTTTCCAATGAAGAATGCTAAATCTAACATAAATCTCATAAGGTGGAAAGCCTCATAGCACAAGGGAATAGAGGGAAGTGTCCAAGATATCCTCTAAGTTACATAACTATGTCGCCACCATAGGATACTAGCTAGTGGATTCCACCTAGAAAGCTATGTCACATTTGTTTCTACCTTGGCCAGTAGACCACCCTTTATCGGTGTGGAGTTCTATGACACCGAATTCCATGTTTAGGATCACATGATCTATGTCGGTTAAGGCTATAGTTTCCCTAAAGTAAAATGGACAATGGAATTTAAATGACTAGGACCCTAAATAGAATTACTTAAGGGAGGTTACTTAGGATAGGTGTAAGTAATGTAGTCATCTAGACATTGGACAAGTAGCTCTTTACGATGTTCTAGGAAGGTATTCTAATGCATGTAACTATGTATGTGTTCCTTATACATGACATTGTAGTATTTACCACGCTTGTTATGAAGAAGTGCATGATATGAGTCTTTATGAATGATGTTGATCTTGTTTACTATATGATGAAGGTCTTGACTTAACTATGTCTATGTGATATTATACTTCTATGATGGTATGTGCTTTTATACGATGTTAGGACTTTGATTGTGTTTCTATGAAGTATGAAAATTATATGTATGCTATTGATAAAGGTTTTATGATGATTTACTCAAAATGGCATGAAGTATGATTTCAAAGAAAATGTCCCATTGAAATGCATGTTTTTGCATGGTTGCCACACTTAGTACATTCTTGTGCTAATCCCATTCTTTCTACTTTATACAAAAAGTGTAGGTTATGGATGCTTAAAGGATGTCTTGAATGATGAAGAGATTGATAGGTGATTCCCAAGCTCAAAGAAAGGAATCCTTAAATCCAAGGATGTCATTATGTGTATTTATTGTAAAGTCTTGAAATATTATATAGTTTTGTATTATGTCTTAAGGGTCGTGTCCCTAATGTACTCAAAAATTATTGAGTCTAAGATGGCAAAAATACTTAGAGTCTATATACGTATTATGACTTATATTTTATATGTATATGAAGTAAATTTTCTAGCATATGAGGTGTTATGAAATGTTTTAATTTTCTGCTAAATTTACTATGTCGATGTGATGAATGATAACTATGGGCTTGTATAATACCTCCGAGAGGTAAACTACGCCATGTTACTTCTAGGGGGTGCTCCCCAGTGCTGACAATACTATCGACCAAAATTATCACGTAATGGCCATGAATATTCCCCACAAGTTTCGTTATCCTACTTTCTGTAAGGCCTACAACGCAAATCATATTAAACACCATCATAGTACCTTTTATTTACCCTTCACCGACATATTCACCGGTAGACTCAAAGAATTCATGTGTTTTATCTTCATCTGTGTTGGGTACCTATGAAATAATCAATAGGTTATGCTTCATATTTTTACAACGATGATTAAGGCCAAATTTTCATCACATTTGAAACATAACCGTAGCTCTCTTTTTTAGCCGAATTCTGAATCAAACAACCTTTTGAATTGTCCTTCAGACTTTGATACTGAAGTCCTATTGAAAATAGTCGATTGTATGGTAGTATGCATTAGAAAATAAGTGTTACGACTTTCTAATCCATCTCTTGACTCATGAGATTCAGCAATGTTTTCAACTTTGTGATAATTTATCTAAACCCAATCGCCTTATTGCTTGCACTTCTATGCCTAATTAAAATTTATCACCTTATACTTGTTGCAAAACATAATTTAGATCCTCCACCTTTTGATCCATATCGATTATCTCCCTCAATTTGTAAGCATGTAACAACATAACCTCTTCCTGATTTTCCTCTTTTAGGTATTTAAAAAAAATCCAGATAATATTCTATCAGATTCCTCCTTCATAGATGTTGACACCTTTTCAAATTCCTCACGGAAAATTGTAACTATGCTAATCTGCTATAACCCCATTAAGACAACATATTGGTTGATTTTTTGAGAATGATGAGATTGGTTCAACAACTCTCGTTTGAAGTCTTTACAAGTTAACATTTGGTGCTAAGATTCTTTCAAATAATACCAAGTAGGTCTTTTCCATCCTAACTAACACATATTTAGTACAATCTTTCTGTATCAGAAATTTCATTCACAACAAAATATCGCTCCACTCTGAAAATCCATCCCAAAGAAACTCCTCCTTCGGAAACTGTTAGTTGTAGTTTTTGAAACTTCTTCCCATTTTTTCTCCAGCGCAGTTGACATTGCTTCCCTATTCTTCGTTTCCAACAAATCTGGTTTGAGAAGGGGATGCTTCTGCTATAATAGTTCTCCCTTGTGCTTCAATTCTCGTAAGAGTCTCTATCATTTTTTGAAACCATCCTTCCAATTTTCACTTCTTCTCTTAACCCTATCGAATTTTTCTATGTTGTTTGACTCGTCCCTCTATTCTACGAACCATACTTGAACGTTACTTCCTTGATAGCAATTTGCTAGACTTTACTACTGAAATATAAAATAAAGGAACAAATATTGTTGTTTCAGACTAGATTCACTGATATTAGAACAAAAGGTCAAACAATCACAAATACAATAGTTACATAATAAATATTATCCTAAGACAATAAGGAAATTTAGTTATATAATCATAAAGATAACGATTTTTCTAAATATTTGATAGGCTAGTAAGTCTACCAGAAATCCCTTATCTTCATTTTTTGAATACCCTTGTTTTAACTGCCTTGCCTCTATTTTTAAAGAAAAAACCACCTAATACAATTGTAATTGTCTCATGATAGTTACTAAGTTTCTTAATCAATTATTTTGGCTTCCAAGAATAAGGTTTTATAAATTGAGGCACATCATTACCCTTCCATGTAAGAAACACCTTGTCCTCAAGGTGAAAGTATGACAATTATTGATCAATGCTTGCATAGTCCTCCCAAGTATTCTCAAATTCTAATAGGTTCTTCCATTTGATTAACACTTCCAATTTACCATTGATTAGATTTGTGATCTGTCTTACTACTTCAGGATAAACTTGAATCTCCATTTATTTGGAAAAAAATGTAGACAGGTTTTGAGCAGACGTAGTTTAATGCAATCATTTTCTTAATTGTTAAACATGAAACACTGAATGAATGTGTGCTCCAACTGGTAACTCCAACCGATAAGGTACATGGCAAATATTTTCCAAAATCTTGTATGGACCATAAAAGTGGGGACTAGGTTTTTCATTGATCTTCTTAGCAAAAGAACGTTGTTTTTAGGGCAAAAGTTTGAGATATACCATTTTATGTTATGCTTATAACAAATGTTCTTTGAGTTCGGTTAATATTAAATTTCTAGTGCGCACCTTCTAAATTCCTTCTTCTACCACTTAATAGTGTTATTCATGTGAAAAATTGATGATGCATCCATTTCATATAATTCAATCAAGGGTGCCATACTTGTACATATGTTAAAAGATATTTTAAACCAATACCCAGCCCAAGATAAGCAGTAGGACCATTATTTATGATTTTGTCCTTCCATACAATGGAGATATTTCTCTAAACCTCTATTCCTAATTTTCTTTCTATCAGTTTCCAGATGATAGGAAGAACTATACTATAAGGTATTGCCTTCTAGCTTGAATATTTTCTTCCAAAATTGGCTTATAAACACACAATAACGATCAGACACAATAGACCTAGGAACTCCATGTAATTTAACCACATCTTTCAAATAAATGATGGGAAAGTGGAATAAAAATGTGCATACTTAGTAAGACAATCCACCAAAAAAAAAAAAAATATCAAACCAATGGTCTTTAAGAAGTCAAATAATGAATTCCATATTTACATCCTCCCAAATATCATGAGGTATAAGCAAAGGTTGGAGTAACACCACTGGGCTCAAAGTTTTAGACTTGTTCTTTTGTCAGATTTCACATCTATAAACAATATCTTGCAGATCCCTCTTCATACCTTCAAAGTAGATATTCTGGTACAACCTTATATAAATAAGAAGATACCTTGAATGACCTCCTATAGGAGAAGAATAAAACTCTTTCAATGCACCATGGGTCCGAGATGATTCTTTTGGCAAAACCGTAGACATCTATTCTTCAAGCTTTAGATGTCATGTAGTTGTTGTCCTGAAATTCACTTGGCGAAATAGAAGTTGTTTTGGTGTCTTCTTGTACTTCCTTGTCCCATACATTAACTTTATTTTACAAAATTGAAAAAACATATATCTCTGAAAATTCCACGCGTCTTGAAAAAGTATCATCCACTATACTTTGAACACCTAATTTATACTTGATCTCAAACTTATAACCATTGAGCTTGGAAACCCATATATGTTTATTATCATCCATAACCCTCTATCTTAGCAAATATTTAATAAATTTTTGGTCAGTTTGAATGCTGAAATAATGGCCAAGATAATTGTGATTCCATCTCTTGACAGCCAACATGAAAGCCATTAACTCTCATTCATATACCAAACATTGTGTCTGTCTCAAAGAAAGCATTTGATCGAAATAGGAAATAGGTTGAGAAATGTTTGGCGTTGCTAAAATAGGCCTGTGAGTCATAGCCAACTTCAATGTCTCAAAAGCTTGTTAAGAATGTTTTCTACATGAAAAGGCCTCTTTTTTAGTAAATTAGTTAAAGGGATACAAATATTACCATAATCTTTGATATTTTTTGGTAATATCACGTGAGACCCAAAAATACTCATAAAGACATTATATCTCTACAACTTGGGAAAGCTATCATGCTTCCAATCTTGGAGGGGTAATCCTGCACTCCTTCAGAGGAGATGATGTATCCCAAATATTCATTTATAGGCTGACCAATTATGCATTTCTTCTTGTTTATTACCAGCTAATTCTGTCTGAGAATATCCAAAACAACCTTCAAATGCCCAGATGTGAAGCATAATTCATATTGTTAATCAAAATATCATCAAAGAATACTATAATAAATCTTTCACAAATAATCCCTGAAAAGTTCATTCATTATTGATTGAATAGTTACGGGCGCATAGGTCAAAGCAAATTGAATGTTTTATTCATCTCCAACTTAAATGCAAATTTCATGATATTTTAAATTATGATCCAACTTGGGAAATATGGTGGCTCCCCCTAGATTGTCAAGTAACTTATCAATGCATTGTACTGAAAATTTATTGGGGATCATGATAATATTAAGAGCTCGATAATCAATGCAAAATTGCCAACTCCATCCTTTTTCTTAACCACTAATACTGGACTATGATATAGACTAGTACTAGTTTTAATGATTCTAGCAGCTTACATGTGTTTAACAAACCCTTGATCTATGCTTTCTGAGAATGAGGATATCGATATGGATGAATGTTTCGTGGTTGTGCTCCAGATTGAAGAGTAATAAGTTTAATCCCAAGAACTATGTGATGGTACGCCTAAGGCTTGCTCACTTACTTTTGGATAGTCATATAATAAATATTCAATCTACTTTGATGTTAAAGTTGCTTCATATTAGTTATTTCTACACGATTTAACTCGACGAAAATCCTTGGTTACCTTTTTTTTAACAAATTGGTCATTGATTAAGTGACACCACTGTTCGAACCATGGCTAGATCCCTTTGAAATGACACCAGTCTTTCTACATCTTTGAATTTCATTGTAAGAAGTTTCCAATTCACCCTCATGTCTCCTAATGTGTCCACCAATTCAGTCCCTAATACCACATAAATTCCCCTCAATTAAAATAAAAAATATCGTTGGTTGATATGGACTCATTGCACGTCTATCCTTACCTCTTTGCATACTTTACTCCCACAAAGATGTTGACCATTACCAATTGTTACTTCAAATTCATTGGTCTTCTTAATAGGCAATTGCATAAGATGAGAGGCGGTGGATGATATAAAATTATGGGTAGATCCACTAATTATAAGAATTATCACATCGTACCTATGAATTTGCCCCACTAGTTTTATTATGGTACCTCTTGCGAGGCCAACAATTGAATTCATATTCAAAACCATCATATTACCTTTTCTTTCCCTTTGAACGACATCTTCAACTATAGACTCAAATAATTCCTCTATTTCATCTTCATCTATGTTGGGTGCCTCTGAAATAATCAATACTTTAAGATGTTCTTTAACAGTAATGATTGATGATTCCATGATTTGGAATCATTCATTGATTTATTTTAATAGATTTAGTGTTCTTAAAATCATATGTTCCAATATCTAATGTAAATCATTGATTTTCAGGTATTTCGATTAAAGAACAAAGCATGTGTAACACTTAGAAAATCGAAGACGTGTTCTAGATCCTATCATAATTGTAATAAGGTTTAGACACTATTTTAAGGTATATTTTTATAATTATAAGTTATTCTGGAACTCTATAAACTAAAAAATCCAAAAATGTTTAGAAACTATTTCAAGGAGGTACTAGCGTGCCTTAGCCTATTTAACTAGCTTTTACGCGTCGAATATCAATGAAATTTGGTGGATGGTTTTACAATCCGTGTTTAAGTTTATTTATGGTTGAAAAGTTCATGGTTGACTCTACAAGGACTAACCAAGTTACCTTGGTGAGGACCCTTGCATTTTGGGGTCAAAGACTGCCTGGGCAGTTTGCACCCACAAGGGGAATTGACGGTTTGTAGATGGGGTATCAATGCCATCCGTCGACCAACACTTAGACAAATAATTGAAGGTCCTCTTTCTCACAGTCTCTGAACATACCTACGGATATGTATCACGGAAAGGGGGGTTGGCCGTCGATCGACCCACGATTCGTCGGTTATGGTGTCATATGTGAATGTCTAATTTACTACACGTTTTAACTTAGTACTTATAATTAATTAAGGGGTTAGGTCATTATTTGGGGGTAAATTGAAGTCTAATTAAGTTGATTTACACCCATATAAATGTCAAACGCAATTAAACTAATCTAAACTCTCATAACTCAAAAACCCAAAACTCTCTTCCTTCTCTCTTCTTTCTCTCTCTAGTGAAGAACACTATTGAAGACAAGGATAGGGGAGGGTTTAAGGGATAAAAATAGTCAATTTACACATTCAATCTTCATCAATTAGTAAGGTATGAGATATAATTCACCTATGAGACTTCTTTCATCAAAGTGTTCCCTCAAATTTATTTCCAAAAAATTGGGTTTTCAAGTGTGTTTCATCCAATCTCAAAATTTATGTTATGAATTGATATTTTTGTGATTTTTTTTGGAAATTATGAATACATTAATATGTATTGTTACTTAATTATGATATATCATCAAGGTTTGGTCTAGTTTGTAGAAGATGACCTTTACCCCTTAACCTTAAGTTATAATCTTGATATGAATTATATTGTATTGGTTCCAATGACTTTTTTATTGGTTGAATTACTACTAGATGATGTTGTTATACTAATAATGAATGAATTATGGGTATTTATATTCCTATCATTTTGGTTCATGAGAAGTTAATCTAGGATATGAAGTAGGTTATGAATTGACCTAAGTACTTTGTCTTAAGATATGATCTAGTATTGAAGTGTGATGTGGTGATTGTCTTAGCCTTATTATCATGTTTATCCTTGAATTATGATTATCTTATAACCTAATTTTATTGAATTAGATTTTATTGTAAGACCGATGAATTATGAAGTAGACTTTGTATGTCTTGTGATCCCTATTGCTTACTTCAAATTATGGTTAATTGTGATTAATTCATGATGTTTTATTGGAGTATTCCTTGAATTAGGATTTTAAGGGGGGTATGATGTTTAATTGAAATATATTGACTATGGTTGTGAGGTGCTTGCTAAGATGTATATGTTTAAGGATGGTGAATGATTTACTAATGTGCCATATTATGAAGTGATATGCTAATATGTTAACCTAACTTATATGAATTTAAATGAAAGGATTTTATTCATGTAATTATTATTGATATATGATGATGATAATGCTTGTACAACTTAAAACCTATGACCTACAATAAGTTATGATGATTGATAAAGATATTAAAGACAATTCAAAAAGGGACTCTAGCTTAGCACTAAGCGAACTAGAGTGAGGAGTGTCCCTTCCTACAAAGGGAAGGTAGGATCACTAAATTAATCTTAAGTTTTGATACTACAATTCATGTATCATAAATCGATTATCAACAATATCTCCTAGTTCTTGAACTATGTTAACTCCATATGAATACTAGCTGGTGGATCCACATAGTTTCTATGTTCATATTTTGGTATTACCTTTGCAAGTTTTATGACAACGGATTCGACATTAGCTTATGTGGTCTATGTCGGTTAGTGCAATATGTGCCAATAGGTAAATTGAACTAAAGGATTGAACTCTAACTAAGATGACTTAAGGGGTATAACTTAGTCTAGGTAGGGGTATGGGACTCTAACTAAACAATACAGTAGTTAACCTTTAAGATAGTCCTAGTATGATGTTCTTATGTATGAAAATACTTATAATGTTACATGATATATCTATGAAGAACTTGCACATTGTTTATACTATATGTTAATTGGTGTCACTTGTGAATACGTGTTGGTCTACATTGTTAAAGTATGATGCTATGTAGTCTTAAATGTTATGGTATGTGAAGTAGGATGCTAGTCATGATTCTTGTTGAGTTTCTTGATTAAGGTTATGGGGATTTTCTTAGTCATTACACTTTTTCACTTGATAGGGGTTCATGATTAATTGTCTTTCTTTAGTTATGTTGAAATGTACTCATATTCATACTTGTTACTATTATCACTTGATGATAGAGCTATTTGACTATATATTAAACTAAATTCTATGCATATTAAATTTACTAGACTTGATGTTGTTGTTCTTATGATGTATATGCTTATGAGCTAATGAACATGTCCTATTGGTTGGTATGGTCTTTTTGAATAAGCATAAAGGTTTATAATGAAAAGTGCATGCTTATAAAAATGTCCCTTTTCTTAGATTGATTTTAAAATATGTAAGAATATGGTCTCATACTTAGTAAAAGTGGTGTACTAACGCTATTTCTTCATTTTCCCGACATTTTAGGTTCCGGTCACTGAAATTCATTTGAAGACAACTTGAAGAAGTCTTGGAGTTCTTTATCATCAAAGTAGGGTAGTTCCTCACTTTCTGAGGGCGATGCCACTAATTAATCTACCAGTACAAAGGGTCTATGTATACTCAATATATATATATATATGTATATATATATATATATATATATAGATATATATATATATATATACATACACACACACTATGTGTATTTAGAGGTCTATGTAAACCTCCGAGTAAAAGTAATGAAATTTTTTAAATTTTCAACTAAATTTAGCCTATGAATGTAGTAATGTAAGCTAATATGATAGTTTTAGTCCTCAAAGAGGACTATTACACCGGTTACGTCTAGGCTCTATCCCTGGATGTGACAAATTTGTTATCAGAGTATGAGGTTAAATATATTTGAGTTGATATCTCTCTCAACCACGTCAATGTAGGTTAGTATTCATAATTGTGAAGCGTGCCACCCTTATGAATAGGAATCTATATGATTAGCTAGGAAACTCTCACTTTCTTAGAAGTCCAATATCCTACCTTTGGAGTTTTAACTCTATGTTCTTTTGCATCTAATCCTATTATTGTTATTATAGGCAATGAATACTCGAAGGAACGCGACACGAAGACTTGAAGAATAGATTGCCAATAAGGGAGTTCCTCCCAGTGGTGATCAAGTTCCTCCTCTTGAGAAAGATGTGAATGAGGACCAAGCTCTGGTGAATTCAACTTCTTTTACGGATGAGAACATACGAGACACTCTCTTCTTAATGGCCCAAGCCATTACTACCCAAGCACAAGACGCCACTACTCAAGGAGGTATGATTGTTCTCGAATACTCTTAGAAAATCACTCAATTGTCAAAATATGCTCCTTCTTTGGTTTCCGACCCTAGAGATGAAATGAACCACATTGTGATGGGATTGTCATATGAATTGCGAGAGGAGTGTCATTCGACTATGCTAGATGAAAATATTAACTTTTATCGTCTCATGGTTTATTCTCAAAAAATGGAAGATGCACGGTCTAAGAGGAAGAGTAAAGATGCCAAGAGGGCGAGATCTTTTGATGGTGGTTCTTCAAAGGGAATACTAAAGATTCAAGATAAGCCTAGGTTCAAGAAAAGTATATCGAATCAAGTTCCTTCTATGTTCCCTAAGTCTAGGGATTATAGGGTGTCTAACCCTAAACCTTAAAAGGGGTAGAGTGATAGTTCACTAATCCAAAAGCAAACTTGTGGAAAGTGTGGAAAGAAGAACTACGACCATTGTCTTAAAGGAACATATAATTGTTTTCATCATGGTAAAAGTGGGCAGAAGGTAAGGGATGTCCCTACTGTGAGGGTTCAAGAAAAAGGTAGTGGTCAATCTCAAGAAAGTTGTTGAAATGATGCTTCGAAGAAGAACCACTTCTATGCTCTCCCCTCTAAGGATTAGCAAGAGACTTCTTCCGATGTGGTGAACGGTATGTTTAAAGTCTTCTCTATGGATGCATATACCTTTCTTTATCTCGGTGCTACTTTATCATTTGTTACCCCTCTATTATCTAAAAAGTTTGACATTTTACCCTATATATTGCATGAACCTTTTGTAGTGTCTAACCCATTGAGTGAGTCGTTTGTTGCAAAAAGGGTGTAATGAAAATGTCCTATAATGTTACCCAATAAAATATCTTATGTTGAACTAGTAGAACTTGATATGCTTGATTTTGATGTCATTTTGGGTATGGATTTGTTGAATTCTAGCATTGACTCTATAGATTTTACAATGAGGGTGGTAAGGTTTTAATTTTTAAATTAGCCTGTTTTAGAGTGGAATGGGGGGGGATTCTATTATTAGAGGTCGTATCATCTCTTGTTTGAAAGCTTTTAAAATGATCTCTAAAAGGTTTTTATTCCATACATTAAAAGTAAAAGATTTAGACTCCAAAATTCCTCAAATTGAGTCGGTCCCCATAGTGATAGAATTTTTGAGGTCTTTCCAATGATCTTACCTGCATTTCTCCCAGATGGGAAATTTATTTTCGTATCGACTTGTTACCGGATACAAATCCCATTTTAATTCCTTCTTATCGGATGGCTCCAGAAGAATTGAAAGAGTTGAAGGCTCAACTCAAAGATTTACTAGACATGAGCTGTATTAGACCTAGAATGTCTCCGTGGGATGCTACGGTTCATTTTGTGAAAAGGAAGGATAGTGCCCTTAGGATGTGCATTGATTACTGCCAACTCAATAAAGTCAATATTAAAAACAAGTATCCTCTCTCTCAGATTGATAGCTTGTTTGATCAACTTGAAGGGTCAAGATAATTTTATAAGATTGACTTGAGTTCGGGGTATCATCAACATAGGGTGAAAGGTGAGAATATACAAAAGATGCCATTTTTGACTTGATATGGTCACTATGAGTTCTTAGATGTACTTTACACTCGTGAATGCCCTGGAGGCATTAATATATCTGATGAATAGAGTGTTTCAAAATTACCTAGATTCATTTGTCATTGTCTTCATTGACAATATCTTGGTATATTAGAAAAACAAAAATGATCACCTGAACCATTTGAGAGTGGTGTTGCAAGTGCTTAAGAAGAATCAATTATTTTCCAAGTATAGCGAATGTGAGTTTTGATTGAGGTCGATGAAAGTTCTTGGTCATATTATCTCTAGTTAGAAAGTTGAGGTTAATCCAAGGAAAACAGAGGCAGTGAAGAATTGTCCTAGACCATTGACTTCATCTGGCATTAGGAGTTTCTTGGGTCTAGCAGGTTATTATCGGAGGCTTGTGGATGGTTTTGCATACATGGCTTCTACGTTGACTAATTTGACCCAAAAGAGAAAGAATTTTGAATGGTCGAAGTCATGTGAGACAATCTTCCAAATCTTGAAATATAAGCTTACTTCTACTCCGGTGTTGACTTTACCAGAAAGTATATATGTTCTCGTTGTGAATTGTGCTGGATCCCAAGTGGGTTTAGGGTGTTTGCATATGCAACATGGGAATGCGATCGACTATGGTTCTAGACAACTTAAGTTGCATCAGAGAAACAATCCGACTCAAGATCTTGAATTTTTGGCCCGTGATATTTTCCTTGAATATATGGAGGCATTACTTGTATGCTCTCCGTGTTTAGGTGTATACCGACCACAAAAGTCTCCAATATGTGTTTACCTTAAAGGAGTATAATTACCAACAAAGAAGGTGGTTAGAATTTTTTAAAAATTACGACATAAGCATCCTCCAATGTGGTTCTGGATGCTCTAAGTCGGTTATCCATGGGTAGTGTGTCTCATATATATGAGGCCAAGAAATACCTGGTGAAACATGTTCATAGGTTGGCTAGATGGGGCGTGAGGTTGGAAGATTCTCCATGATGGTTTCATGGTCCATTATAACTACGAGTCATCTTTGGTAGTTTAGGTGAAGTTCGAACAACACCTTGATCAATCATTGATGGAGTTGAATGAATTAGTTCTTGGTAAGTTTAATGTGTCATTCTTCTAAGGGGGAGATGGTTTCTTGATGTATCAAGGAAGACTGTGTGTTCTCAATGTAGATGGGTTGACGAACCCGCTACTCAATTCATCTGGGTTTTACAAAAATGTACCATGACCTTAGATAAATGTTTGGTGGGAAGGTATGAAAAAGGACATAGCTGAGTTTGTTGCTAAGTTTTAAAATTTCCAACAGTTAAGGCCAAACATCAAAAGACGGGTGGTTTACGACAAAAAATCGAAGTTACTACTTGGAAGTGGGAAGACATAAATATGGATTTTGTAGTAGGTCTACCATGGACACAAAAAAATATGACTCTATATGGGTGATTGTGGATAAATCACAATAACAAATTATGACTCCATGTGGGTGATTGTGGATAGGTTGACCAAGTCCGCTCATTTCATTACATCAAGTCTACTGATTCGGTGGAAAATTATGCAAGGATCTTCACAGATGAGATTTTATGTCGTCATGGTATTTCGTTATCCATCAAATCATATCGGTGTGAACAATTCACATCTAGGTTTTCGAGTTCATTTAAAAAAGGATTGGGTACCAAGGTGAAGTTAAGCACCACTTTTCATCCCCAATGAATGGTAAAACAGAGAGTCCTATTCGAACCCCTGAAAAAATTCTTAGGGCTTGTATTATTTATTTCAAGGGGAATTGGGATAAGCATTTTCCTTTTGGTGGAGTTTGCATAAAATAATAGTTTTCATTAATTCATATCCGTGGCTACTTGTGAAGCCTTGTACGGTAGGAGGTTGTCACATCTTGAAACCAGACACTAGAAGTTAGGGTCAATCTCGGCTTACAACAGGCGTACTTAACCTTTCGTAGGTCTTGTAAAGCCCTTACATATTACTTATCGCATATACATATTGAAAAGTAGTGGGAAGTTAAAACTTTTCACGAAACATTTCAAAGTCTTTCAAAAACACTTTTTCATATAAAGTCATAGGAAATACTAAGTCTCAATCTCCTCAATCATAAGACACGAGAATACTTGGGACACGGCCCATACTTCAAAATATAGTAATACTTCGTCTATTACAATACTTAAAATGAAAAAAAAAGACATCAATACCCTCGAATCAAATGAGGACATACTTCGACTTCACTTGAATTATTCAACGATCAAAGTCTTCACATCCCAAATGGTCCTCACCTACCAACATCTATAAAGATAGATAAAATCATGGATTAATACAACCACGTGTACTAGTATGGCATAGTGCATGAAAATCATGAAAACAGACATTTATTATAAATATGCATCTTTTCATTTAAAAATAATAATATAATCATAAGACCAAAATTTAACAACTTAGAAACACATAAGATAATATTTAAACAATTTAATATATTTTAGGAAGCACTTTATAGTAGCTTCACTTCACTGTACAAAGAAGTTTTTCACTGTTACACTGAAGCACTTTCTCTTAACTTTTAACTCTTTCTAGCATGTACTCTTCTCACTAAGATCTATCCTAAGACTCACATAAGAAACACAAAGAGAGAACGACCATACAACCTCTCTAGGCATACATAAATGACCCTCAAGAATACTTTTAACAAGACACATACACAATTACAAGACATCAAACACATAAACATGTAGATAATATTACATTCTCTTACAAAAATCTATCAAAAGGCTTACTTAAGTAAATCAATAAGATCAAGTCCATGATTGACCTCTTCAAGACTACCTAAAAAATCCTTAAGAAATCCTAAGTTTAGATCATGTCCACATATTCAACTAATTCCTTAACTAGAGTCATTCTTAAGACATATCCAGGTAAGATACGAAGTGACCATTCCTATGCCCCCTTCACACTTTAACTATACAACCCTTAACTACTCTAGATAATTACTTATTCATTTAACATACTTTCTTAACTTAACTCATTATATTCATTAGTTCATTTAGGCTACACTGAAAACATAAAGGACATTCAAGTAATGGTCTTCGACAAGATCTATGAACTCCAAGTAACACCTTCAGATCCTATTGTGCAATGTGTAGATAGCGTCCCAAACCACCACTTAAACCTCATAGAACATCTCTAATGGTAATAGGTATTCCATCTAATGAGAATAAACTATAACCGACATAGACCATTGTAGCAGGACATGGAATCTGAAGTTCTGACCTACTTCAATGAGGGTGTTTTACTTGCCAATGGTAGAACTTAGTCATATCCCATGTTTGCACATGGTTGTGGAATTGAAGAGAATGCTTTGTAATCTAGTCTCATTCTTTAACTAGAACTACTTCCTTTGACATACTCACTCAGTGATAACATTATTTGTCATAGAGTAATATACACTTAAGGTTCATATAAAAGGATTCCATATCAAGTTCATAACCCAATAACATTAACACTACCAAAGAAGAATCCACTAGGGCTTCCTCACAATGGAAACACGAATATCATCATGACATTCCTAAGGATTAATATGATATCGTTCCAGCCAATTATTCATAAATTTATCATTCCTTTACTTTGAAGGATATCATTACGGCTTACGACTTTAATATTCATAACCTTACCACTAGGTTCAAGGTTTCACATACAAGACACTCTTAACATTATTTAAAGTCACATATCATTAATAAATTCAAGATAAAGAGACTTTAGCTTCATAAGTCAAGACATAACCTATTCACATTCATACATACATTAAGGAAGGGACACAAGTCAACCAAGAGAAGACACCACATACTTCATTTTAATTCATAATAAATGTCATTCTAGAAACACATAGAAATAATCCTTAAAATATTCAATTCAACCTATATACTATCATATCATGATCGCTATGACCATCATAGACTCATATATTCAAGTAGGAATAACATACATTAACTCTATGAATATACACACAAAACCACATTCATATTCTAACATGATCACCTACATAACATCTATAGAAGAACACATACACTTTCACATTACATAACATGTATATAAATATTAATATAGTTCACACAATCACTACACAAATGATCACATTATTTCAAGTAGTTTGCCGACAAGTCCATGATAATCATATTACTTTATAATGTCGACAAGGCCACATCAATTGCAAGTAAAGCACATAACACTGCCACCATAAGTGGACCATACAAATGACAACATAAGTTAAGTATAATTAATCATAAGATAAAGTAAATAGGGCAGCTTACCACCATAACATCCTCAACACCTCAATCCAATACCAAATCACCACATTCGATATCACAAGGCCCTTACCCATGGCCATAACTAACAATTCAACATAATTATAACAATATTCATGAAACTAGAAAAAATACTACATATTCATCAATCCAATACAATCTACATATAAATTTCCTATAATTATTACATCAATCCACAGCCTACATAAAACTACATTAGAATTCATCAACATTAGATCAATATAGAGTAAACCATAACTTAGTAAAAATTAGGTTTCATCCCATTAAAGGTTTAATAGGTTATTGAAATCATAATTACAATAACAATTTAATCATTATTCAATGTTTAGAAATCATTAATGGAAGAACCCATGGAATAGATCATAAAATTGGAAAATTCAACTTGAAAACTTTAGAAAACATCTTTGCGAGTTGGGATCCTCGATAAAAAGAGTTTCAAGGATAAAAATCCAGGCCTTTATTAAGATAAATCTTCAATTTGATGTATAATATACACTCAATTCGTCACTCTAAGCACTTTCTTGAGTTTTTACTCCAACAGAGTTCTAGAGAGAATTATAAGGGATTTCGGTTTTTGATTTGGAAGAATGAAATATTCTTAGTTTTTTATGATTATAAACACATTTAAAATACCCAAAATAACCTTAAACAAGTTTCAATATTCTTATTTGGAAGTGGGGTGAAATTACATTTTCACCCCTCACTTAATTGTAGCCTTTATGCAGAACATAGACCCCAAACAACAGTTGCCTATCAATTGGGCGTAGGTCTACATAGGGTACGTCTTGTACTCTGTCGATATGTTCATACAATAGAAATTGGAAGCCTAGCTCCCTCGTCCAAGTACCAAACAACTTCCTCAACCTACGGGGCATCGACCAAGCCACTAGCCGTCGTTTTCCATCCGTAGGTGGGACTGCCTTGGGCAGTTTTGTCCATCAACAAGGATCCTTTGTCAAGGACCCATGGATGGTTCTTAGGGATGCTTTCTTGAAATTTTCCAATCTCGTAGTTCTTGAACAATGTTGTCCCCATAGGAATACTAGATAGTGGATCCACATAGTTGCTATGTTCATGTTTTGTTTCTACCTTGGAAAGTAGTTAGTCTTCTTTTGGTGTAGGGCTCCCTGACACCGGATTCCACATTATCTCATATTCTCTATGTAGGTTAGGTAAAGATTTTCCAAAAAAGGTATCATGAACTAAAGGATAGAATCCTAACTAAGATGACCTAAGGAGTTTAGCTTAGTAAAGGTAGGGGTATGCGACTCTACCTAAACATTGCACTAGTTAGACTTGAAGGAAGTCCTAGGAGGATGTTCTTATGTATGGAAATTCCTATAATGGTGCATTATATGTATATAATGAACTTGCACATTGTTTCTATATGTTAATTGGTGTCACTTATGGATATATGTTGGTCTATATTGTAAATGTATGATGCTATCTACTCTAAAATGTCATGGTATGTGAAGTAGGATATTAGTCATGATTCTTGTAGAGTTACTTTATTGAGTAAGGTTATGGGGATTTACTAGGTCATTGCACTTGTTGACTTGATAGGGGTTCATGGGTAATTGTCTTGCATTAGTTATGTTCAAATGTACTCTTATTCATGCTTATTACTATTATGACTTGACGATAGAGTTATTTGGTTATTTATTCAACTATATTTTATGCATGTTGAATTTACTAGACTTGATATTGTTGTTCTTGGGATGTACATGCCTATGAGCTAATGAACATGTCCTATTGGTTCGTAGGGTCTTGTTGAATGTACATAAAGGTTGTTAATGAAGAGTTCATGCTTATTTAAATGTCCCTTTTCTCAGAATGATTTTAAATTATGTGTGCATATGGTCTCATACTTAGTACAAGTGGTGTATTTACCCTATTTCTTCCTTTTTCAACATTTCCGGGTCCAGTCGTTCAAGTGAATTTGAAGACGACTCGAAAAAGGCTTGGATCTCTAGATCACATTCTGAGGCGATGCCACTATCTAGCTAATGGAGTTTTTTTTAGTTTAAGACTTCTATATTTCTTTCTATTCTATTTAGTATGAAACATTGTATAGCCCATGTGAGGTATTCTTACTTTGATGTATGGGTTATGCCCAAGTTCTTAAACTCTTATTAAATGGATATGAGATAATACTTCTATCATGAATATGTTATATTTTATATATTTATGTGCTATAAAAGTAGAAGACCAAGTAATCTTCATATACGAAGGGTCTATGTATACCCTATATATGTACACTATGTGTATGTAGAGGTATATGTAAGCTTCTGGGTAGAAGTAATGAAAAGTTTTAAATATTCCGCTAAATTTGATCTATGATTGTAATGATGTAAGTTAAGAGGCTAGTCTTAGTCCTCCAAGAGGCTGCCGCCGCCGATTACATCTAGGGGCTATTCAGAATTGACAACATGGAAACTAATGATAAACAAGGAACAAGGCAATTGAAGAGATATATCACCCAAATTTACAAAACTTGAAGTTTTTTAAGTCTAAATAAAAAAACTAATTGAACTGATCAAAGGGAGAAACGCCGAGTGGATTACTGATCTTGACTTATTACGTGTGATGATTAATCTTGAATCTATTCCACCTCTTGTATGTATGTGAATATGAATGTACTTTTACAAATTAGAATCTCAATCTTGATTAATACTGATGACTTGATTAGTACTCATAATTGAAAAAATTTGAATGTGCAACTATGATGAGGCCTAATGAAGTTGCATCGTCAATATGTGACCTTTTTGCATCTTTTTGGTACTACAAAATTATCTAATTGTGTCTCTTGTGATTAAAACTTCACACTAGTAAAACTCTGGAGGGTTGTTTGACATTGGTGTCAATACCTTGTGTGATGACTTACCGTGAACCATGTTTGCTGGCACCTAGAAATTTTCTCGGTTGACTAATTCCAGCAATTTCTTGATATGATCTTAGGAAACTTTGAAAAATGTGAAAAAATTTGACATTATACCTCTTTTTGTCGCCTTTCTTATGAGTGTGTGAACTCCGCTTGAACACCCTTTAAGACGTAGCCTTTTCTTGGATGAACTTGATGCAAATTGTGACCTTTTTAGTCAATTCCCATAATCCTCATTATGTGTGATTTGTTTGAATATCCAACTTAGTCCAAAAGTCTCAGTTGGGGTGTGGTGAAAAGAGAAGGCAAATTAAAAAGTGCAAAAACGTCCCCTTTTGACCCATGGTTTTGAGAATAATGGGAGCCCCTCCATATTAAAAAAAAAGAGAAAAAGAATGTAAAAGTTGTGGAATATGTGTGAAAATTGAAAAATAAAGTCTTTATCCAATAGTCCGTGGAAGATGAATAGTGGGGTGAGTTGTAAGCAGAAATGAAGATGATGAATAAAAGGAAAGAAAGTGTTGTTCACTCCATATTTAATGAGTATTATAGAATTAAACCTAAATGACCATACATTTGCACTCAGCCCCGTTAGAATCCTTGCAAAGACCTTTTTGATCTTGAGTAAGCTGAAACAAGGGTTGATTGGAAAATACGGGTAAACCTATAAGTGAAGTCGTTCATCGTTTATCTTTGTGAGTGTCCATGTTGCATTTGTTTTCATAGCTTTAGATTGTGAACCATTATGTCAATATGAAATAATTCTTTGTTTGAGGGAATTTGGTTACTTTTGTTAAGCTCAAACTTCCATTTCATGCAAGTAATGTTACCTTGAGATATTTAGGTAATAGTGAGTTCAATTTGAATATTTGAGTGCACAATTGATCCTTGCATGAATAAGTTGAGTCTTGTTATGTGCATTCATGATTGAGTCTTGTGTAGAACTTCTTAAGACATCTTTTATGAACACATGAACATGAGTTTTACTTGAGGACAACCAAAAGCTTAAGTTATAGGATTGATGACTCTACAATTTGGACTGTTTCACGGCTTCTATTTTAATAGAATTAATGTCCTCAAATAAATATTTTGTTCCAATAACTGATATAAATTCTTGAGTTTCAGGTTTATAAATTAAGAAATAAATCATGTACACTAATGAGCTAAAATGAAAAAGGTATTTGAAGTAATGAAGAAAAGAAGGCGTAATGATCTCCTAACCCACAGGGCAAGTCAACAAATGACCATGATCTAGCTTATTGTTCTAGTGTTACAAGCCTTGAAGGAGAAAAACAGGTCGGCGATGGAATGTACACTAATGAGCTAAATGTTCCAAACCATCGCCGAGATGTAGTACTATATCGATCAAAGTAGCAAAAGTTGAAGTCGTTGAAGGCAAAAAAAGACGATGGGAGTGATCAAAGGGCACTGAGCAGATTAGTGATCCTGACTTATTCCGCCGAATGGTTTTTTAGAGCACGTATTTTCACAATTATAAATACATTTTTAAATTTAAAGTTTAAAATAAATAAGTTTTCAGTGGAGCATAAAATTTTTCAATAATTGTATTAGTGTTGAAGTTTAGAGCTTAGATTTTAGTTTTCAGACGATATTTCCTTATCTTTGAAGCTTTGATGTTTTGTATTTCTTAGAAATTGGAAGTGGGTGTTGAAGATTCTTTATCTTATAACTTTGTAAAAATGAAATTAATCTTACCTTGTCTATGGAAATACAATTTAGTAATATTTTCTATCTTTCTATGATGTTTAGATAAAACCGTGATTCGTAGGTTGTGCGTATTAGATTATGGGTTGATTTAACTTATGAGTATTGTTAATTAATAGTGTAAATTTTTAAATAAAAGAGAATTTGTTTGGTAATTATCGCTTAATTTAATGGTTTTTAGTTGCAAATGCAATTCTACTTTCATGTTTTTGGCTTGCTCGAGTGAGCGATTTTAAAACAAAGATTACTGATATGATGGTTGGTGGTTATTAGGTTACCATAGGTGCAACTCGAGAGAGTTAATCTTAAACCCATATCCACACTTTCAGCTCGAGAGAGTAAATAGACTAAAGTGAAGGTTGTTCTTAATTGTTTCTTATTGGTGTTCGAGAAAACAAATTTGATTGGGATAAATGGTTTGAGAGAAAGTTAATCCCAACTAAAGTATAGATTATTCCTTAATTTTCAACTATTCATTATCGATTGCAATCACCCATTTTTCTACCTTAGCCCATAATCCTATCACATCCCTAGAACATGTCTCTATACTTGTCGCTTTCATGTTATTTATTGTTGTAGTTGATAATTACAATGAAAACACTTTGCTATTTGACACTTGTGTCACTCCAAGCTTGAATTATGCTTTTAGTCGTAAATAGTTTTACTAATGATTGACTTGAGCATATCTGCAATTGGCTATTGATTCTTTAATATGTCCAACTTCCTATGTGAATGATCCCAACTCACTTAGTTGAGTTATATTACTAAATAACGATCCGTGGTGCTTAGTATCATATTGACTGTCTTTTAAATAGAATTAATGAAAATGTGACCGCTATCGGTGAGTTGCCTTATTTGTGAAGTTTTTAGTTGAGTTGAATTTTGTTCTTGTTAGTCGTAGTCCAACTTACATAAATTTTTGTTTTGGTTTATGTGTTGTTGTTTTGAGCAGAGAATGGTAACATGTTTGATAGCAACAATAATCCAATGGATCATCCTTCTTTGAGATTGATGATGTTTAGGGATAAAATCTTAAACTTTAAGCAATTGGAGGGCGAAACCATTTGTGATTTGTTAAAAAAGTAAGATTTTATTGCAGCAATACCCAACTCATAAAATTTAATATAAGATGCTTCTATAGGGGGTTTCTTGAAAATAGAATGGTGGTTTACAAACTCTTTTCAGGTTATTCAATTCTACAATCCTATGAAATAGCAGCCTAACTCCTTCAATGTGTGTCAAAGACCAACAATGAGAAAAAGAAGGACCTATACTTGACCGCATTATTGACTCATCTAGATGCCTTGATTAAAAAGGTCGAGGACTTGGATGTTATGTCTGAAATGAAGACAGATATATATCCCATTATGAGCTCTGAAAGAAAGAAGAAACAAGAAAATGTGTGTGGGGGGGGGGGGGCAAATGAAAGTCTCTTGATCATCCATCTTATTCAAAGAACAAGACAAATTGTTGAGTGAGGCAAGAGAGAATGCCTTAATGCTGAATCAGATGACAACCTCTCACGCTATGGTCATTCATCTTCTAGTGTCCCAAGTAAACCTTTTATTATCTTCTCTCTACCCAAAACAAGATGATGGGTGGCCAATAAAAATGAGTCAAACCTCACTGATAGAACTTATGTAGGGACTTGCGTCGTCCAATGGAGTCAACTAAGGGTCTTCTTGGGAGGCAACCCAATTTATTCATTGCTAACTTTTTAAGTTAAAATAACGGTGTGTTGATTATGAAATGAAAAGTGTGGAATGTGTTAGAAAATTATATGTAAGTGTTCCACAAGTCCATTTGGTGCATCACCGAAGAGGCCTGCCTTCCCGACTTAAATTGTTGTATGACCCACGACAATTTGAATTTGGGAACTATTAAAATCGGTGAATCGAGGATAATATTTAAGAATAACCGACAACATCGACGATCAGGACATGTTCCATTGTTTGGACCCCACACTTACTGGTTATACCATAAGACTCTTCGAGGTAAATATCTAATTTGAGAAATGCCAAATGGGTGTGCAAGAACAACTAATATCGCCGAATAGGTGAGAACTTGATGATTTGTAAGGCCAAAGGTTCCAAAGTCTCTAAATATTTCACTTCCCTCACATTAATCTTCTCAAACTCACACACGCACTTATGATTTCTAGAAATCTTGCTTTTGTACGATGTTTTAGTCATCGGAATTGTGTTTGAAGTTGATTACATTGCTCCCTAGAATTTCAGTATCATTTGAATCGGCATCTAAGCTTGTTTTCAAAACCAAGAGTTTATTCTTAAAATATAGTACTCATTTGCAATAAATTTATCTTCTTGAAGTGTTTGGGATTCTCTTATAGTGTTAGTATGTTTCAATTCATGATTAAATGTGATGATCTTTCCCATACTTTTTATAATGTCGAATTCCCATAATTGTATGCCTTGAAATTGACTAAATCTTGTGGGGTTGTGCTTCCATGTTGTTGAGTCTAGTCGGGTGAAGTCCAAGTAACCTGTATTTGTTATAAATTACGTAATTTTCCTAATCATTGAGTGGGTGACATCATTCTTTACGTAAAAAGTCATCAAATAGAAAAATTTAGAGAAACCGTGAGAAGTATGAGTACCCTGATATAATAGGTCTATTGGGTCTTGTTGTAATTTTATTGGTGAATGCTTTTATTTTTTTGGGGGGGGTTTTGGTTTGAATTTGAGAAGTTGAATTAAAAATAGGCACGTTGGGCCATTAGAAGAGCTGGATCAAGCTTGTCAAACCACTCGAAGGTTCATTGAAATCCCGCATATCACATTTAATTTCATGTTATACTTGATGTTTGATAGTGCAAATTTTACTAAAAAGATTAAGGTCGGAAAAACACTCAGTGACTTGCCAAAAGTTCTCTTCATAGCCCTTTGTAATCACCCATGTAACCTTTTTGCAATGTAACTTTTTACATGCTATTCATTGCTCGTTGAATAATGTCGGTAATTCGCTGAAGAGCCTCCTTATCGCAGACATGCCATGTTTTTATAAGAAATTTAAGCCAATACTTTTGGTGTACTAGATCTAGCTCGCCAAAGTGATTCGGCACGCCGACCAGTTCCACGATTTTGTTGTTATGCTAAAATTTACTTCTCGAAACGAAGTAAAAGCAGTCGCATCAAGTAAATAACCCAACTAGTGAGGTTGGCATCGTTCACATGAGTAAAATGGTTCAAACTTAACTTTATTCTATTATTACTTCTATTTAGTCAATTATTTCCATAAAATAAATAAGTAACGGGGGGCTTTGATTAATGAAAGCAATTAGCAAAATTAAAGAAAACAAGTGATAGGTTCAAGTATTGGAGTTTATTCAAGTAATGAGAGTAACTAGGGGGTAAGTCTTCCCCACTGGCTCCTAACTCGGTAATTCTAGCTATAACAATACTTTCCTAATATCTTGAATGCAAAGTAATAAGTTAGGTATCTATAAATCCTAGGTCCGGCATGTAGAGAATTTCACTCCGTACCTTGGTCCAGCTACGTGTGTTGGTTTACTAAAACTTATCTTTATCTCATATTAAGCATCATATTCGATATTTGACTTAGTTGTTAATTAGTACAAACAGACACTAGCCTATTAGATAGTATACTACAATCTATGTTGATAATTCTTTTCCTATTATCTACCTCCTTGGTCCGACAAGTAGCACTAAGATAGTTCTAACGTTGTCCATCCGTTAAACAAACTTCTAAGCGAAAGAATTATCAATAAATGCAACACAGTATTCTAGAATTGTTATTTTATCTAGATTTTACAATGTTATTTACACATGGTTTCCAAAAACCTAGTTTTGGAGTTTAGTTACCCATGATAATAATCACACAATTCATAAAAATAATGTAAGAATTCATTCACTTAATTTGATGATAATGAACAAAATAAAGAAATTTACTTGAATAATTTACAAAACACCAATAATCTATTCCGGAAAAGTAATACCAAATCCTCAAATCGAAAGTTCAATACAAAGACAATAAAACTGAAAATTATCCAAGAGTCTAACCGAAAGAACAAGGTTTTATCGGACTATTCATAAGAAACAAAACCTAATAAAAGAAGAAAATCTACTTAAGGAAAAATCTGCCAAAACGCGTCTTAGTCAACGACCCTCGTGACGGACTGTCGTGGTCTTCTGTCGCTCCATACATAGCTCTTTTTCTACTGCTTCTCTTAATCAACTCTCTGTTACCCTCGAGGACGGGTGTGATGGGCTGTTGCAAGCATGATAGTTCGTCTAGGGGCTTTGTTCCATGACACTTAGAATCTTCTAAAGTTGGGTACTAGACTACTTTCTGTTAGCATTGACGACTGTACAGGACGGACCATTGTGGATATGACGGTCCGTCGTGAGCTTCCGTAGTCCCACACATGGTTAGAATTCCCCAACTTCCTTTAGAAGTCATTATCTTTTCACGATGGTTTACCCCTATGGACTGTCACAGTCACGATTGAGTATCATGGGGTCCATATGTTTTCAGCTCAAAATCTCTATGTTCTCCTTTGGACAGTTTTTTTGGAAAAAAATAGAAAACTACATCAAAATCAATACAAAAAGGCTTTGGACACACACTAAACTTAAGGAAAAGGCATTGAAAGTACAGTTAAATTATGATACATCAACACCCTCAACTTAAATTCATTGTTTGTCCTCAAGCGACACACTATGAATCACTACAAAATCATTGTACAAGAGTACCATTATTTTAGCTTGCACAATCATTTGGCTACTACTCCGTATTATTCTCATCATGTTCATGCATCCTATCACTATTACTCTTGAATTAGGTAGAGCAGACCATGAAACAGACTCACCAAAAACTGACACAATTCCTCTTCGATCCCTCACCTAAGTGCTAATTTTTCTTGTATTGCAACTAGTGTCCTAAGTTCAAAATAACATCCTCATTTTTCAGATAATGATTTAAGTTTGACTATACGATTTACTTTTCATCACTCGCCCTCAGAACATCTTCACAACTCATTTACATATATTGCAATAGGCTTGGCCTTATTTTCACTACTTTAAGTTCTCCATAAAATCTCTTAGGATCACGATAGGACTTTCTTATCTGGTAACATAGGCTTAGGGTTAGGTAGGGTATATTTAGGTAAATTTTAGTGACTTGTTTTCCTCATTGAAATATCGGCTAAGCGTCCTACCTTTTTTTTTTTATCATTTTATCCCTATTTATCAATTTTCTTTCACTTTGCTATTCTCCATTTGTTCTCCTTATGTGTAAGTGAGTCTTCTATTTTCTTTTGTTTATTTTGTTTTTACTATTGACTTACTGTTGTTTTGTTCTTTCTTCCTCATTGTTATTTTAACCCCACTTTCCAGAGTATTCCTCATAACAACCACCCTCACGTCAAGGCTTTGCCATGGGTCAAGGTTCACAATACCCAAGATTGGGTGAGGGCCACGACAAGGTTATTTTCTGCAATAGCCACCCTTAAGTTATGCTTTTGGCATAAGCTGAGGTGCACATATCCAAGGAGAGTCAAGGGCCAACACAGTGTTCCCAGAAAAGATCAAATTGGGTGAAGAAGAAAGATCTATTTTAAGCTCAAATTATTCGGATTAATAAGGGATTAGTTCCTTTGGTTTTTCCAGTTATTTTAGGCTAAGGATTGACTATTTCGAATAAGGGCCTATAATCCTTTCCTAATTGTCTATTACGGCTTATTTTAGCAAGACTTACCAGGCAAGTTCTAGCACAGTACCAATGGTGGAATATTTATATTTTTCTAACTCTCACGTTACATTTCATTTCTCTACCAAATTATCAGACCCCTTGTTCGAATCTTATATTTAGGGTCATGCCGTAGTGTATCTCTAGGTGATGCTTAGAGCCACACATTAATCAGTTACTATGCCTAGTCATTCACTATTTTAATTACAGCAGGATATCATTTCTGTTTGAGCCATCATGGTTATGAGTTATACTACGTACACAAGCTATATACATGCCAATTAAACAATAAAAATAATCAGTCTTCTGGGGAAAAAGAACACAGGCAAGAAAACCCCAAAACAGGATCGTGTGTTAGGATACTCAAACTTCACCCTAGCACTCACTTTCCATTTACCCCACCCCCACAAAAAAATATGCAACTTTCCCCAATACATAAAATATATCTAAAATAATAGAGTGGTAGGTGAAGCAAACCTGATTCACAAAGCGACGACAATCAACAAGCTGGTGGGTCCGGTCGGGTTTACGGTTTTTGACGCGCCGAGCCCCCGTCGACGCTCTGTCGCAAGCGTGATGGGCCATCGTGGGGGTCCGTCATGCGTGTCCTAACTTAGAAAAATTTGTAAAACATACCTGGGCATGACGGATGCCTGCGATGGTCTGTTGCAAGCATGACGGTCCGTCGATGGGTCTGTCAAAGGTGTTGTAGGACAATTTTCTACAAATTTTCTGGTGATGTGATACCTGCAAATTTAACACCTATTAAGCTATTCTTTTTGTATTTTGTTGAATTTTTTTTGGACACGGACCCTAAACTATGCTCTAGGAATCACTTCTAACAAAAAGAAAATAAATATTTAGACGGGACGTTTAAGTAAATAAAAGCAAGGAAACATGCAACTATAACTAGAAAATCACGAAAAACCTATAGTTGGATAGAGGATACATATTGGGTTGCCTCCTAACCAGGCATTGATTTAACTAACGGCACGACGTAGGACACTTGATTACTCTTACTTCATCAAGATGGTATGCCTCAATACCTTCATTTGCCATTTCAGTGTGCCCAGATAGATTTTTATTCGCTGTCCGTTCACCTTAAACCGCACACCCTCCTTGTTTTCAAACTCAACCACTCCATGAGAGAATAGTTGGGTGATCAAGTAAGGACCAGTCCACTTGGACTTGATTTTGCCCGGAAACAAAAGAAACCTAGAATTGAATAAAAGCACCAAATCCCCACAATAAAATCGAGTTTCTTTTATTTATCTTGTCTTTGTAGAGGGCTGAACTTTCATAAGATTTTAGGTGAAATCCATCATGCTCATTCAACCCATTTAACCTCTGTTCAGCAGCTTTATTCCAATCCATTTTAAACTTTTTCATTGCCCACAAGGCATAATGCTCTAATTCAACCGGTAAGTCACAATCCTTCCCATAGACAAGTTGGTACGGGGACATACCTATGGGAGTCTTGTATGTTGTCCGGTTGGCCCAAAGAACATCATCAAGACTCCTTTACCAATCCGTTCTACTAGCGTTTATCGTTTTTGACAAAATCTGCTTAATCTCCCTATTTTACACCTCAACTTACCCACTAGTGTGAGGATGGTATGGAGTTGCCACATTATGGAGAACCCCATATTTCTCCAATAATCCCTTAAACAATATGTTGCAAAAGTGGGATCCCCCATCAATAATAATAACCCATGTGGTTCCAAATCGGGAAAATATATTCTTTTTCAAGAATGCGGTGACACTCTTCTATTATATTTGCGAGTGCGATAGCTTCCACCCTTTTAGAGAAATAATCGACCGCTACTAGAATGTACTTCATCCCATGAGAGCTCAAAAAAGGGCCCATAAAGTCAATACCCCACACATCAAATAGCTCAATAGCAAGAATGGGATTTAAAAGGTGATCTTGCTTTATCGATATTCCACCATCTCTTTGGCTTCTATTACATGCCTTAGCTAACTCATGATCATGTTTTTGGATAGTAGGCCAACAGTAGACACATTGCAAGATCTTGTGAGCGGTTCGGATACCACTATGGTGTCCACCTACGGATGAAGAATGGTATGCCTCCAAAACACTCAACTTCAGGAACACAACGCCGAATAAGACCACTGACATAACTCCTTTACAAGTATGGATCTATCAAAAGAACTTATTCACATCATACATGATGTTTTTCCTTTGATGACAGGTCCAAATGGGACGATATCACTATCCAGATAATTTGTGAAATGTGTGAGCCATGGAATAAAATCTTGAGAGGTGGCTAATACATGCTCATCGGGGAAAATATCAGCAATTTCATTCTTATCTCCAAACTCTCTCATTGCTTCATCTTCTAAACCAGACAAGTGATCAGCAACTTTATATTCGGTCCTTTTTTTATAAATTACCTCAAAGCCCAATTTTTGTAATAACAAACCCAACGAATCAACCTCGGTTTCACGTCCTTCTTTACCATCAAATATCTCAAAGAAGAATGATCAGTATGCACAATAACCTTACTGCCAAGAAAATAGGAGCAAAATATTTCAAAAGAAAAGACTACTCTAAGGAGCTCTTTCTCACTCACAGTGTAGTTTTTTTGAGCTTTATTTATGACTTTACTAGCATAGTAAATGGGGTGAATGATTTTGTCCCTACTTTTCCCCTATACCACACTATGAGCATCCGTACTAGTATCACTTACTCCAATCCGGGGAAATAATGATAGGTGCATATACCAACTTTTCTTTCAACTCAACAAAGAAATGAAGACAAGGATTCATCAAAATAAAATTTACACTCTTTCTCAAGCAACTTGCACAAAGAATGCCCAATTTTTGAAAAATCTTTGATGAACCTTTGGTAAAAACCTGCATGTCCAAGAAAGATTTTCATACCTTTTACAGAGACAAGTGGGGGAAGTCTCTCTATTACCTTAAATTTATCTTGATCAACCTCTATACCCTTCTTCAAAATGCGAAGAGCAAATACAGTACCCTATTTCACCATGAAGTGACATTTTTCCCAATTTAGTACTAGATTGTAGTCTTCACGCCTTTTAAGAACCATAGACAAATAACTCAAACACCGCTCAAAGGAGTCACCAACCACAGAAAAATCATCCATAAACACCTCAATAGTTCCCTCGACCATACGGGAGAATATCAATATCATACATCTCTAAAATGTGGCGGGTGCATTTCACAACCCAAATGACTTTCTTTTAAGGCAAATGTCCAATATGGACAACTAAAGGTGGTTTTAACTTGATTTTCATATGCAATAGAAATCTAATTATACCCCGAATAACAATACAGAAAATAGTACCACCTCTTTCCGGCAAGTCTATGCAACATCTAATCCATGAACGGCATAGGAAAATGATCATTTTCGGTCCATGCATTTAATTTCCAGTAATCCATACAGACCCTCAAACCACTAACTGGTCTCATTGGAATGAGATCATTTTTTTCATTGGGGACCACATTCATTCCCCTTTTCTTAGGTACACACTAAATAGGGCATACCCAACTACAATCAACGATTTTGGATATATAACTATGGCATCTAAACACATAATAATTTCCTTCTTCACTACCTCTTGCATAGGTGGATTTAGACGTTTCTTATGCTCAATAGTTGGCTTATGATCGGGCATGAGTTTAATTTTAAGAGTAAAAATACCGGAAGGGATTCCAAAAATAATAGAAATAGTCCACACAATAGCTCTTTTGAACCTTTTTAACAGTTTCACCTTACTCTCAACTTGATGCACATTCAAATCTGATGCAATAATGAACGGAAAAGTGTCAACTTTTCCCAAGAATACATACCTCAGATGAGGTGGTAGAGGCTTAAGTTCTAATTTTGGAGCCTCCTCAATAGACGGTTTTGAGGATGGATATTTGCGATGTTGCATGTCTAACTCAAATTTCTTTGGTTTAAAACAAACATTACCTTGATCAGATGATGCGACCAATGACCCATAATCTTCAATGCCATAATTATCAAAATTCATGATCGCTGCCACCAATGATTGTACACCCAGACACTCTTCAACTTGTACCTCATATGACTCTTCAACTCTGTAGAATATAGCAGATACTGATTGGGTCTCACCACTCTACCTAATGGACCTACAAATGTTGAAGGTCACTTCTTCATTGTTCAATCAGAATTTCATCTACCCCTTTCCCATTTCAACCAAGGCTCTATGCATAGAAAGTAATGGCCTACCAAGAATAATAGGCATCTCAAAATCAACCTCACAATCAAGAATCACAAAATTAGCCGGAAATATGAAAAACTTCACTTTTACTAGCACATCGTGGAGTATACCAATTGTCCTTTTTATCAGTCGATCGGTCATTAGTAGTCGCATCGCAGTGGGCTTTAGGTCACTCAAACCCAACTTATGGTATATCGAGAAGTGCATGAGATTTTACGCTTGCCCCAAGATCATAAAATGCTTTCGCAAAAAGTAATAACCCGTTTGTACAAGGAATAGTGAAAGCACCTGCATCTTCTTTCTTTTGCACTAGAGATCTTGTAGCAATAGCACTACTGTGTTGAATTCTATAATCGTCGTCAAAAGTTACTGATATTTACTTCGTAAACAAATCTTTCATCAACTTTACATAATCGGGCATTTGTTCAAGAGCTTCTACCAAAGGGACATTGATACAAAGTTGTTTCAACATCGTCATAAAACGCTGGTATTTACCATCCTCGATCTTTTTCACTAACATTTTTGGGAAGGAGGTGGTGGTGTAGGCATGGGGATCACCTTTTAGGGCACCTCAACATCTTTTACCATTTTATCTTGATACTCACCTCTAACCTCAACCACTACATCATCATCGCTTATCACCTTTTCTACACCAGACGAATTAGGTGGGTCAATGGTTTGGTTACCACCACGAGTAGTTATTTCCATATAATTCCCATCATTTTTTGGATTTTGGAGAGTGTTGCTAGGAAGAGTGCAAGGTTGCCGTGAGTTCACAGTTGCAGACAATCGGTCCATTTGCAACTCAAGATGCTTAATTGAGATTGTATGTGTATCAGCTTTCTGCCCTATACCCGCTAAGTCATCCCTTAACTCTTTATTGTTTTCATCACTAACATCGAACCTCATTATCATTTTATGCATCATATCCTCAACTCGCGCCATACGACCTCCACCATCCCTAGGAGCAACTTCACGATTTTGAGGTAGAACATAGGGACCACTTCTATCATTTTTGTTACCATAGATACCCCGGTTGAAGTTTTTGTCGCGGTTGTAATTCCCATTTCGTTCATAATGAACCTCGAGATTATAATTACCAAAGTTCGACCTTTGTTTCCTTAACGTTTGCGCCAATTCTGTTGATTGGAACCTTGGAGGTTTGGTCAGAAACCCCCATCGGATCATTCACCGCATAGGAGTCCTCCTCATAGTAATATTCATCATTTGGTGTTGGTGCTTTAAACAAGTAGTTCAACGCATTTACCTTTTCCGCACCCCCAACAACAAGTTTTAACACCAACCCAAGTTCAATTCACATTTGCGACATCTCCTTATGAAGATCTTCTACGACGGATTTGTGCGCAGATCGGATTGCGAATGTGTTTCTCCCAGTATCTGACTTCCTAGTACTCCAAGCTTTACTATTTTGGGAGATTTTCTCTAACTTTTCAGTAATCTTGGCATAAGGACACTCCCCGCAAGAACCACCCGCTATAGTATCCAACACCACTTTGTTGTTATCATCTTGTCCCTAATAGAAATACTCTTTTAGAAAATCATCATCTATGCGGTGATTTGGGACACTTCGCAAGAATTAACTAAACCTATACCGAGTACATCTAACTGACTCTCCCGGTAGTGCCACAAAGTTATTCACTCTGTCTTTGTGGTTTAATTTTTAGACACCGGGTAGTAGCTTGCTAAGAAAGCATCCCTCAGTTGAGTCTAAGTGAAGATTGAGTTATAGGGGAGCTCAGTAAACCAGATAGCAGCCTCTCCCATCAGTGAGAGAGGAAAAACTCTTAGCTTGATTACATACATATACAAATAAGGCCTCCCTACACAACTTTTGAACACTACCCTTACCATAGCGATTTGGGCATGTGGATCCTTAGAAGGTAGCCTTAAAAAAAACCTCTGCCAGTGGCGCTGAAAAAGTAAAATTATGAAAATGTTGACTAAACTTCGATAATAAGCTTAAAGTTAATCTAAAAGCCACTTTCCCCAGCTGCGGCACCAAAATTTGATACGCTGAAATTCACTGCTTGAAACAAACTAAAAGCGGTCGCATTAAGTAATAACCCAACTAGGGAGGTTGGGATTGTTCCCACGAGGAAAATGATTCAGACTTAACTTTATTCTATTATTACTTCTACTTAGTCAATTATTTCCTAAAAATAAATAACTAATGGGAGATTTGGATTAATGAAAGCAATTAGCTAAATTTAAGTAAGCAAGTGACAGGTTTAAGTATTGGAGTTTAATTAAGTTATGTGAGTAACTAGGGCATCAATGTTCCCCTAAGGCTCCTAACTAGGTAATTCTAGCTATAACAATCCTTTCCTAGTATCTTGCATGCAATGTGATAAAAAGAAGGTATATCTAATTCCTTGGTCCGGCATCTAGAAAATTTCACTCTTCACCTTGGTCGGGCTATGTGTGTTGCTTTACTAAACCTTATCTTTACCTCATATTAAACATCATATTCGATATATATCTAAAGAACCGACACTAGCCTATTAGATAGTATACACTAAATATATGTTGATAATTCTTTTCCTATTATCTACCTCCTTGGTCCGACAAGTAGCAATAAGGCGAGTTCTAATGATTGCCATCCGATAAAAAGACTTCTAAGCAAAATAAATATCAATACATACAAGACACTGTTCTAGAATGGTTATTTTAAATAGGTTTTACCTTGTTATTTACCCATGGTTCCCACAACCCTAGTTATAGAGTTTAGTTACCCATGCTTATAATCACACAATTCATAATAATAATGTAAGAATTCATTCACTTACTTCGATGAGAATGAACAAAATCCTGAAATTTACTTAAATAAATCACAAAACACCAATAATCTATTCCGTAAAAGTAATATCAAATCCAGAAATCGAAAGTTCAATACTAAGATAATAAAAATGAACATTATACAAGAGTCTAACCCCCCTAATAAAACAGGGAAATATATTTAAGGAAAAATATACCCAAAACGTGTCTGAGTTGACCCTCGTGACGGACTTTCGTGGACACAACAGGCCGTCTTCATCTTTTGTCGGTCCATACTTAGCTCTTTTTCTGCACCTACTCTTCATCAATTCTCTCTTACCCCATGACGGACAGGTGTGATGAACCGTTGGGTACTAGGACTACTCTTTGTTAGCATTGACAAATGTGCAGGATGGAGCGTCATGGATATAAAGGTCTGTCATGAGCTTTCGTAGTCCCACACTTTGTCAGAATTCCCCAACTTCCTCCAGCTACCATTATCTTCTCATGATGGTTGAACCCTACAGACCGTCACAGTCACGACGGACTGTCCTGAGGTCCGTGGGTGGTCACTTCTGCAATTTAATCTCAAAATCTCGCCATTGTTCATAGAAACGATTTCCTTGAAATAAATAGAAAACAACATAAAAAGACAATACAAAAAGGCTTTAGAGACACACTAAACTTAAGGAAAAGGCATTGAAAATATTGTGAAACCACGGTCATCATTTGTCTACAACTCTTTTTTCTATATATATGATTGAACTATGTTTAGATTTTTCCTAATTTTTCACGGATATGGTAAGGAACAACATTCACATGCCTCCCAAGAAAAGAGCATGGGGTATCACAATAAATAAATATGGATCATGTTACACCTCTAAAACGACTTAGGTTATACTAGAGCCTAACAAGTGTGTTATAAGGTTTTAAAGTTCTAAAAGTGTTTATAATGATGTTTATAGGTAGTGTCTAATGTTTTGTGATGTTTAGAGGTCAAATGTCCAAGAATGTCCATGACATTCCAAAGATGTGCCTTGAGACGTGCGTCAAAATTTAGGTGTACCCTTGCATGTTTTATGTGTTTGTTTTGGTTTAAAATAATGTGAGAGCTTTCTAACATGTATAAAAGTGTATTTGAGTTTGAAACGTCCAGGAAAAATCCCCCAAGGACCAAACTAAGAGTCCTCGATAAGGACCCAACTTGTGAGCAAAAGTAGTGAAAACTAGCCTAATAAATGAGAGGAAATCAACGCCATATAGGTCAGTCGGCGCCCTATCATTTGAAGGCGTAGGTTGAAATTTTGCCTGGGAAGCTTGAGCCCCATTTCTTGAGTCTCTGACCCAATCGAAGACTTTCCAGTACAACTCGTTGATGGGTTTATGCCCCGTAGCTTGAGGTCGTCAATTGACACCTACATAATTTTCTATAGGGTCTCTGCCACATCCGAGGAGCATGCCGTAGAAGTAACCAATGTCGTCGTCCTTGAAAAGGACTAAGACTAACCTCTTATCATTCTTCATTACATTTCGTTGGTTAAATGAGCACAAAATTTAAAGATTTTCATCTACACTACTTCATTAGGTATACTTAGACTTCTCGCTTTCATAAATATGTTAGTAGAGAGTATACATTGACCCTTTGTACAAGAAGAATACATGGTTTTCTACTTTATGGCGCACACACAATACAAAACACAGAGAGAGAGAGGGAGGATACACAACATACACATACACACAAGTATATATATATATATATATATATATCTATATATATATATATATATATTATATATATATATATATATATATATATATATTATGCGTGTGTGTGTGTGTGTTGTCTGTATAACTAGGACACATAACGTAGTCTCAAAACGGATGTCTCATATTAACCATATAAACAAGATAATAAAATTGAGAATAGCACATACATCAATTCAAATAAAGCAACATATAGGCTATACATCATAGTACTCAAATTAAAAAGAATGAACGAAATGTCTTTAAGAATATTTAACATCCAATGCTAGTTAGTGGCATTGTCGTCAAAGTGGAGAGGACCTATTTAACTTGGAGAATGATAATTGAATTCTTCTTCAATAGTTGCCACGAACCCTTCAACGATCGGAACCTAAAATTTCAAGAAAAAAGGGAGAAAACAAGATTAGCAATCACTTCTACTAAGTATAGGACAATATGCAAATACAACATATAGATCATTCTAAAAAGGGACATTTCATTAAAGCATGCTAATTTACTTTTGAAACACATTATGCACAACGAAGAACCAATGCAAGTCAATAAAGAATCTACTTCAAGTTAAGACCATGCACATCACAAGACCAATAGTACTATGTCTAGTCAAGTCAACATGAATATCAACATAAATAAGTACATCATCAAGACAACTCTATCATCAAGTTATAATATCAACAAGAATGTATAAGATTTCATAGCATCATCACCAAAACAATACCCTTACTCATGAACCCCCATTTAGTCCACTAGTGCAATGACTAAGTCCCCATAACCTCACTCAATCAAGTAAACCCAACAAAAACCATAAGAAATGCACACTTCACATACTATATAATTAAGAGGATCATCATCATAATTTAGAAATAGAGACCAACAACATGTACATAAGTGAAAGCAACATCACATAGTGTCATTAACAATTAAGATCAACATATACATAACATTTACATTTATAACCATATAATCATATAAAAACATCCTTCTAAGACTTCACTCAAGTCTAAGTAGTTCAATGTATAGGTAGAGTCTCATACCCCTATCTAGACTAAGTCAAACCCCTTAAGTCATCCTAGTTAGAGTCCACTTTTATTACTTCATTTTACTTTCGGAAACATCTTGCCATTACTTACATAGACCACATGAGCCAATGTGGAATCTAATGTCATGGAACCCTAAACCGAAAGAAGGTGGACTGCTTGCCAATGTAGTACTAAAATAAGAACATACGATATATGTGGATCAACTAGCAAGTATTCCTACTCGGCCAACAAAAATTCAAAAACTAGGATAAATAGTTGGGACCCTATTTATCCTAGTTGTTATATAGACTTAAACCTCATGAATACATTACTGACCCTACCTTACCGATGTGGGAAGGGACACTCCTCACTACTAGTTCACTCGGTGCTAAGCTTGAGTCCGGTTTGAAATGTCTTTCATTAATTATCATAACTTAGTTTAGGTCTTATAGTCTACCCTTTATATAGTCAGAGTCATATCTCAATAGGAATTTAGTAAGAAAAACATTCATTACAACCCTCAAATGTGAGATTAGCACATTAACATCATTATATTATAGTAAGGCACAGAGTTACTTCATCACCAACTTTATATCATTACATCTTAATCATAATCTCACAATAACATAATCAAGACATTTCAATTAAACATCATACCAACCATAATAAATATTATCATAAGGTATAATTCAATACAACTTGATCACTTGACAGAAGAAATCATAGTTAAAGTAAAGGTTTGAGATCACAAGACTTACCCTAATTTCCTTCAAAAGCCATCATCAAGTTTTTACCATAAACCGTCCAATTAAACCCAACAATGGGTCTACTATCATCACAAATTAGTAACTAACACAACAATTAGGTCAATTGAATCACTTCACAACAATTCATCACTAGTTCATAGCATAGGGTTAGGGACCTAGGTCAAATTCATAAGCTACTTCATAACCTATGTTAATTAATAAAGAACAATCATAATTGTATTAAAATCATAATAATATAATCATAATTATCTGAATAAATCATAAACAAATTAACTTAGCAAATCGATTTTGTTATAAAAGAAAACCCACATGAAACTTATCTTTTTGACATAAATTTTTGAAAGAACCCTTTGTAGAAAGGATCCCAAAGGTGAAAGGAATCCTATAACTTCTTAATTGATTAAGATTTATGGATAAAACTAGTATTCCTTCTTAAATATTATCCTCCTTTGCTTGGTTTTCTAAGGTGTTTCATTGTGAGAATGAAAGAAGAGAGTAGGAAGAACAATTGGGTTTTGGGAATTATGAGAGTTGGGTTTAATTTAATTATGTTCGGGGTATTTATGGAAGTCATTATCAAAATAATTATACCTTCATTAAACCCTAACTAATTAACTAACCAGATAAATAATAAATTAATTTAACTAACCTAAAACTTAACAGTGAAATAATGGCACGACCTACAAGACCTCGATCGATGGTACGTAGGTTAACCTACGCCCTTGCCCCCCACCATCCTGCACATTTGTCTATGGTGTCAGAGAATTGTCCAAATAGATGCTTTGCCAAAATGGATAAGTGTACAACAACGGTGGCAATCCACGCCCCGTCTATTGGCCTACCCTTCATAGGTTGGCAACATATGATGGCATAGTCTCTTTGCACGCCTTTTAGCCAAACAAAAAGGGTCTTCCTCAAGGACCCTTTGGTTGGTCCTTGGGGAGTCGTACCCAGAAGTTTTGAATATAAATAAATTTTAATACGTGTTAGAAACTTTCTCACAAAATTTCTTCCTTTTCAAACTTTTAAATCATGTCAAATAGACCAAGACACAATACAACCTCTTTAATCAGTTTCTGAACATCATGGAAGTTCCTTGACGTTTTGATTCTAAAAATTCATATATACATTTAATTTGACCTTAAAACAGTGTTAAAAATCTTATAATCTCATATTGGGCTCTAGATTAGGCTTTAGAATTTCGGAGTATTACAATATCCCCCACCCTTAGGAAAAGTTTTCCCCAAATGACACTAAACATACGGGGAGCACCCCCTAAAAGTAACATAGTGTACATGATCTCTCGTATGTCTCATACAAACCCATAGTTATTATTCATTGGATTGACATAGTAAATTTAGCAGAATATTTTTAATTTTTCATAGCACATCATATGCCCGAAAGTTAACTTCATATATATATATATATATATATATATATATATATATATATATAATAAAAGTCATAATGCATATTTATACCCTAAGTCTTTTTACCATTTTAGACTCAAAAACCTTTGAATACATTAGGGAAAAGAACCTTAAAACATAAGACATTACTATAAAACATTTAATAAACTTTACAGTAAGACATGAGTAGGGTATCCTTGGAACTTAAGGACCCCTTTCCTTGAGCTTGGAAATCACATATCAAGCTCCTAAATCATAGAAATACTCCAAGAATACATATCATACACTTTGTTTAAAATTAGGTAAGAATGGGATTAGTACTAAAATACACACAGTATGACAACCAGGAAAAAAAACATGCGTTGAAAAGGGAGTTTTTCTTGAATTCATATTTCATGCCTTTTTGAAAAAAACTTTATAAAACGTTTATATCATAGAATTTATATCATTAATATACTTCATATACAAATATTCAAAGGCCAACGATCAAATAAGATCAAATATAGAACTTATGACATTTTTGAAGCCAATTTATAGTAACCTATTCCTACTTAAGAGTGAACTTTTTTTCTTTTATTCATTTATATCGCAAGTAACCCTCTAGTGATACTTGATGCATTGCATCACCTAAAGGTCACAAAGAAAGCATACATACAAATTACATAAGCCAACACATATCCTCAATAAGTATAACCTATCATAGACACATTTAAGTCAAGAGTTATAGGCTTTACATTAATTTACTTTTATTTGTACATATTGTTTACTTCTTTTCATATATATCATTACAAAACATTGTTCATTACCCCAATCTTTGTATACTAGTTCAATGAACATATGGATCCCCATAACCCCATACATTCTTAATAAACCCTTCATGAGACCACAAACCTTAACATTCAATTCATAACTCAACAAGTAAGTGAAGGAAACTTCATTCATATCAATACAAGACCCTCATCATATAATCATTTTGACCAACATAGTGTATATAATGATAATACCATGTTCTATAGATTCATACCATGCACATATTTATGACAGTAGACCAATACTACAAAGTCATGCATATGGACATAAACATAATCATACCTATTAGGTCACCTTACTAGGACTTCCGAAGTAGCTACTTGTGCATTGTCTAGATGGGTACATTACTTTCACCTATACTAAGTAACCTCCCTTAGGTTCTCCTAGTTAAGATGTGATTCATTTACTTATGTTATCCATTTTTACTTTACGGATAGCCTTAACCGACAAAAAGACCATGGGTGCTAAACATAGAAATTGATGTTGTAGAGACTTACACAAATAGAATGTATTCCTACAAAGCCAAGGTAGAACATTAACGCATGCTAGCGTACTAAGTGAGATCACATTGCTAGATCCTATGTGGCAAGCATAGTTATGGAACTTGGGGGTACATGTAGAAACCCTCTTTATGCCAAGATGGGGCATTATTTTTATCACTTATGGAAACATCACTTTAACACCCTTTTGGGTCATGAGGCTATCCACCCCATAAGGTTTATGCTTATATACCTTCCTAACATATGAAGGGACACATACTAATATTCAAGTTCACTTCGTGATAAGCTAAGTTCCCTTTATTAAAAGTCATTATTGCATTACTTTTATAAATTATAGGCATAGGAGAGTCATCCCGTCATATGCTTAGTTCATAGGTTATAGATGAATGTTCATCAACCTAAATCGACATAGCATATGCATTAGAACTATCCAGTTTTGGATAAACTTGACCACACCTTTCAAGGCTCCTCGATTGAGTAGATCATAATTCATATGTGTGTGTATACTTATATGTGAGCAAACCTTTCACATAACATATTAATTCACACATGTTAATATATTCATACTCATACATATAGAAACAAAATCTAGAACTATCATGTACACGTGTGCAATGTATATGTAAAGTCCCATACCCTATCAAGTAATCCTAGCTAAGGAAACAGATATCATACTAGTATACCTATCAAGTAATCCTAGATAAGTAAACACATATCATACTTTGATAAACATCATCTTAACATGCGTAGTAGTAGACACTAGTGAATATGAGAACTACCTTTCATTTTGAAAGCATGACCTATACTACTTGTAACTTTCATGTAAATTAAGTGTGTGTGTACAATGGTCAACATGATCACATAATGGCTGTTAAAAAAACATTGGGGCAGAAATCCTCTTATACCATAATATTATTTCATGCATAAACCACACAAAACACAATAGCATAGGATACAACCAAACTTCAAATAACACTTAAGACTCCTGACTTGAGCTATTCATGCATTCACATAGGGGTACATCGGTAAGCGATTTTTAACCATTTTTTCTCATAAATGGCATCACCTATACTTTATCATAACATATATATACGCATGCTTATACAATAGCCATACAACCTAAAACATAACTGTAATACGAAAGTATGCATAAGCTTCACATAGTGTAATTGTCATAACCAAACACTCATATATTCATCAAATTGCCTTCAAGTCCATGGTAAAAACATATATAATGACAATTAGTAAACACAACCTCCATAAGGGGACCATACCACACAATTCCTTACAAGGCTTCATCAACATTTTATAAAAAGGTAGAGGGATAAGCCATTCTTACCAATTTACCAATCTTTTATCGTTATTGATCAATAATCCTTTCTCATCATTTATACATTATAGAGCAGTATCTATAAGTGCTTAAATAATAAACCAAACCATGTACAAGTCATTACAAGAGCATGATACAACTAGCGCACTGTATCACATATACGGTAGAAAGGAGAGAGCTACAGATCATAAAGTAACTACCCTATAATGACTTCTTATATTAGTCCAATAATAAAATAATATGAATAGTTTCTAAAGATTTGTTTTTGAAGATTTCATGCCCAAAATTGTAGTTAAATCATTTCCTTAATCTTTTGAATTACTTACTTGATACATTGTTGGTATGGGCCTACAATCAATCATTGCACTTGTAAGTAAAACATAGGACAAAAGGGATTATTGAACTACAACAAGAAGAAGAAAAAGACTAATAAAAAACTATGTATATAAAGAGGAGCACTCGGGTTCAAGAGGATCGAAATCTAAAATCTTCTCCGAAGTTGTTATAAAATTATTTAAATGATACTAATTTCTTGTAATCATATATAATGTGATTTGTGTGCTTTAAATGTATTAAAATACATCATATTCATTCCATAATTCACAACTAATGATTTAGGAAAGTCTAGTGATTATAGTTTCCAGAAATGACATGTTGTTTCGGAAGAGCTTTCCTTGATCATGCATAGCCTTATGTGTATGTGTGCATACACCCAAACTTAGTACAAGTGGTGTACTAACCCTATACAATTTACAATTTTTATAGGTGTGAGTCACAAAGGAGATCGAAGATTCATTGTAGAGGTTGGACACCAGGTTCTCTAGACAATTTGTAGGTCCTCTTCATTTCGAGGATGCTACAGTTTTATTTTAGCCTAGTAGTAGACATATCTAGTGGATCTTATTTCTAGCGTTTCTTTCATACTTTATTTTCGAAGATTTTTTATGTAAGGTTGTTTTGGAAACTTATTATACTATATTCATCTTTTATATCGAATTGGTCCTTTAATAGTAGATGGTTGTTCTTTACTTTGAGCTAAGTATATGATGTAACTAGTTAATAACTTTATGAAGTCTATGTATACTTTATACGTTTCAAAAGATTTAAATTTTCCGCAAATAAAACTACATGAATGTTATAATTGCAAAAAGAGGCTTGTCTACGACATCTGAGAGGTCAACGACACCGGTTGTGGTTTGGATTTCTGAATCTGGGTCATAACAATAGTTAATTGGGAAAATTGGCATAAGTACAAGTGCAAGCACATGTGTAGCCGATCAAGGGGGACCACGCGACCAACCTAACCAAATTTTGTAAGGGGTGGTTAAGGGAAGGCGTGCACGGACGGGTCCCTCCATGTGGGGATTTATTCCCTAACAAACTTTATACTCTGACTAACTCACCTAAAAAAGTATCTACCTAGGAACAATAAAAAGTAACTAACAAAGGCACCCGACAACTTAATGTCACATCCCAAGACCACACCCTATAAGTTAGGGTACAATCTTGGAATGTAACCGGCGTCGTCGACCTCTCGAAGATTTAAGACAAGCCCTTTTATATCATTCATTCCATATACATAGTTCAAAGTAGTGAAGAATTAAAACTTTTCACAAAACATAATATAGTCTTCAAAATCATTCATATAAAAGTAATAGAAAATAATAAGTCACAATCAAATTATCTTAAGACACAAGAATCCTTGGGACACGGCCCATACTTCAAAATATTAATATAGAAATACTTAGTCTATTTAAATACTTTTAATGAAAACATAAAAGCCATGTATGACCTCGAGTCAAGTGAAGACATACTTAACCTTTAGAAAACTTTGAAAAACATCTTGAGAGTTTGGATCATTAATGAAACAAGTTTCAAGTATCAAAATCCATACCTTAAGGATGATAATTCTTCACTATTATGAATTATTTCAACTCAAACTCCCACACACCAAGTTTCAACTTCAATTTGGACTTCAATGGAGTCTTTGGTATTTCTCTAAGAGTTTTGGGTTTTCAATTTGGATGAATGAAGTCTTTACGGTGTTAAACCTTTATAAAAATAATCAAAATACCCTTCGTAAACCACCAATGAAATAATTTAGAAGTGGGGTGAAATTACCAATTCACCCCTAAGTGGACTGCAGCATGAGTAGGAACACAGGTGTGTGCGACGCTTGGCCTTGATGGGGTGTGACAGAGACAACGGGGCATCACATCCCACTGTTGGTGCCTAAAATGGCTTGACAAATTTAAAAATTTCACCTTGGTTAAGTCTCCCATCATGGGACTCTCGATGAGGCGTCATCAGGCTAACATGTCGTTGACTGCTTCGTCGCCAAGGTCTGCCTGAGACTATTTTGGCAACAGATTTGGGTCCTTCCTCAAGGACCCTTTGATGGTCCTTGGGGACAATTTCCCAGACGTTTCCAACCCAAATATGATTGTATATAAGTTTAAAACTTCTTACATGAATTTCATCAAAAACGAACACATAAAACTCAAAGAAACTAGCCTCGACGTACAAGGTCGACTCAAGGCATACGTTTTGAACGCGTTGGACATTCTTGGTCTTTTTACCTTCAAACTTCTTGAAACTCTTAACACCGCATATACATGATATAATAATTCGTTTAAGAACCTTAAAACATCATGAAACACACATAAACACATAGAACTACATAACAGACATTTAGGTGACTTATTCGTCGAACGTCTTAATTGTCCCTTGACGTTTGAGTTCTAACACACCTAATACATTAGATACTGCCTCTATGCCATATATTAGACATATTTACACTTAATACCTAGTTGGGTGACACCAAACCGTGTAACTAATTAAGAGACAAGATAGTACCTATCCTAGGATTGTCCAAAAGAGTTAATTATAGTCCCAATGACTTTGGGGTACTTTCGTAATAACCCCAGGTCCCTCAATTAACTAAATTAGAAACTTAATTAATTAATGAAAATTCACAAGCTAATTTGAGACACTTAGCCGATTTTAAGATTTGGCTAAGTCAAATGTTCTCCTACATCTAATCAACTTAGGAGTGGCGTTTTAGTAATTAACTATTTAATTTAACGTATTAACTTAATTGTATAACGTTGAATTAGTCAATATCAGTTCCTAAGACTTAGACTAACGTTCAAACACTAGAAAACTCACGACTGGAAACAGTAAGAAAAAATGTATGAAAAACAAAAGTTCTCTTAGGCGATATCAAGGTATTCTTCAAGGATTTCGTGCAAGGTGATCTTCATAGATTCAATTCTACAAAAGGTATGATTTTATCTCTTGGATTCCTATCAGCAAGAGGCTTTTCAAACGGCTTATGAATTCAAGAATATCAAAATTACGGTTGTTCCCAATGACATTTTTAAACTTCCACCTCCCTAATTATCCATGTTTTCAATTCTAATAGTATGTAGATGTAATTTCGAAAATGTTGTTGGTATGTGGTGATAATTGATCATTATGTGTAGGGTTATTCACTTATTAATATCTAATGAGGCCTATAGATTTGATTTGTATGATTAAAATATTAGTTACATGAGGTAAACAATGTTGCAATGCCTAATTGTGTTCTAGAAGATGAAGTTGTTATGAATCGTTCATGATGTTTACTTAACCGTTAAATATCAATTTATTTAGAATGATGAAATCACTATAGTATATTTATGAAGTTGATTGAATTGGCTAATGATATTCTTATGACAATTTTTAAGTATGACCAATGTAACTTCAAATTTATAACCAAGGGTATGCCAATCATGGGGACAAGTCCCAACATAACTTTTCCAAATAAACTATAAAAATAAGTACATTGAACAAAGTTTATAACGTTTGTAAAGAGTGGTATAAAGCTACCAAATATCATTGAATAAGATAAGACGAGTAATGACATAATTAAAAGTTTAACAATTATGAAAGTGACAAGAACGAGGTGTTAAAAGAAGTGAGACAAGTCTCACTCACACCTATACAGTTATGTTAAAGATACTCACATAAGAGGGTGTTAATAATCATGAGACAAATCTCATTAACACCAAGATGATAATGTAAGGTTAAATTCATATTTCATCAGGTAATGAAAGGGATGGTCCGGTTACCCAAAAAGTTAAGTAAACCTCATAACTAGAAGTAAGCTTCCATAACATTTGAGTCAAGTCTAAAGGTTATAAAGAAAAAGAAGTAGAGAAAAGAAACGATAGACTAGAAATGAGTTTGTGAAAGCATATGTAAGCCTCATAAGATGCGGCTCCACCAAGGTGGATAAGATTCTCCAAAAATCTCATAGTCTTCTAACTATGTTTCCAACGTAGGAACTAGAAAGTTCATTCCACTTAAGAGGTATGTATGATGTGGTTTAACTTTGGCCGGTGAAACCATCCGTTTTTGGTGTGGGCCAAACACTAGATTTCATGTTTAGCTCACATGATCTATGTCGGTTAATGCTCAAAGAAAGTATTAGGTACACTTTAGCTGTGAACCACCTCTTTTCGGTGTAGGGAAGACACTGGACATGGTTTCACTTTAGCCGTCGAACAACCCCTTTTCGGTGTGGGGAATACACTATATTTCATTATTAGCAAACTTGATCTAGGTTCACTTTGATCGGTGAACCACCCATTTTTTGGTGTGGGGCAGACACTGGATTTCATGTTAGCTCGCATGATCTTAGTGCTAAAGATTTCTTTAAGATAGTAAGAATGGAAGAAGAAGAAATGTAATTTCAAAGTAATCTAAGAGACCAAGATCTTAAGTATGTCAATTCATCTGTGGTTGATAATAATGAAAATTTAACAAGTTATTGGTTTGTGCCAAATCAAGATTTATGCTCTAATATCTTCACATTATGCAAATGATCAAATAATAGGCATACCCAAATAAAAATTTGCTTATAATGACTTCTTATATTATGCCAATAAAGGGAAGTAAAAAATAATGGCTAATCAACGCCTCATAATCTTCATAATATGAAAATGATTAAATAAGTGGCTTATACAATAAAGATTTCATGCGCAATTTAACAATAATGGAAAGAATAACTTGTAGTAAGGGTAGCAAAATCATTTCTTTATTCTCTTGGATTACTTGCTTGATTAATTGTAGGTATGGGACTATAATGAATCATTGCACTTGTAAGTAAGACATAGGATTAGGGGGATCATTGAACTACACAACAACAAGAAACAAAATACTGAAAAATAAACTATGTCCTGGGGGAAGAGATCTCTGGTTTGATAGGAGCAAATTTATAATTTTTTGTTTGAGGTTTTATAAAATTATTTCCATGATTCGAAGGTCTTATGCTCATATAGAAAATGAGTTTTGTGTTTCGAATGCATTAAAATGGTATATTCATACCATAGTTCACAAATGACGAATTAAAAAAGCTTAGTGACTTCACTTTCCAAAATTATCATGTTATTGTAGGAAGAGATTTCCTTTTCATGCATAGTCCTTACGTGTATATGTGCATAAACCCAATACCTATTACAAGTGTGTTCTAACCCTATACTAGTACTATTTTTATAAGCGTAGGTAAGAGAGCTGATTGAAGACTCATTTAACTTGTTTGGATTAGCGATCTCCAGTATTTGGTAGGTCCGCTTGAGTTTGAGGATGCTACATATATCATTCTAGATTAGAACTTTAGTCATAGCTAGAGGATGTTGTGTCTAGCGTTTCATTTAAGACGTTTTATTCAATGCTTTGTATTAAGGTCGTTTGGTAAACTATTACGATATAATGATTCTTTCATTTGAATTGGTTAATCGATTAGAGATGTTTTTTTAGTTTGAGATCATTATAATATTATTATATATAGTTATTATATGAGGTCTATGTATACTACACTATGTTTAAAAAAATTTATATTTTCCGCAAATTTAACTATATGACTTTGATGAAAGCTAAGAAGAGAATTGCTTGCGACCTTCAAGAGGTTAACGACGTCGGTTGCGTTCGGATTCCAAAATTCGGGTGTGACAAACATGGTTCAGAGCATGAGGTTAAATTACCTAGGAAGTAAGGCTTAACACAACCATGCTACGTTGTTTCTAACTTATGGTTGTGAAGTGTACCACAAACATGACTTAGAGACTTTGTGACGTTTGGATTTTCCCTTCTTGTACTCTTTATCGTGTTGTCTAGAGCTTTTACATTTTGTGTCATTCTAGTGTCTAACTCCTTCTAGTGTATACATGTAGAAAATTAACACAAGGAGAAACACAGGTTGAAGAGTCGAAGAAGGAGCTGCTGGAGGCAACCAAGCTCATCCTCAAGCCCCAGCTGCTAGAGTGCAAGTGACATTTAACACAAATGCGTTTTACAGATGGAGAAGTAAGAGAATTACTAGTTCAAATTGCCTAATCAATCACTACTCAAGAATAGGTTATCAAAGACAAGGACAGTCCTAGGGAGAACCCACATGCTAGAACTATGGCTATTAGACTGAGGGACTTTACTAGAATGAATCCTCCACTCTACTACGGGTCCAAGACTAATAAGGATCCCCAAGAGTTTGTGGATGAAGTTTACAAGATTCTCTATGCCATGGGGGTAAATGAAAAGGAGAAAGATGAGTTGGCTGCATATTAACTCAAAGGTATGGCACAAGTATGGTACTAAATGTGGGCAGATGGCCGAGCACTTGGAGAAGTTCCCATAACATGGGACATACTCAAGACTGCATTCTTTAGAGATTCTTTACCAGAGAATATAGGGAGGATAAGGTTGAATAGTTCATCAGCCTATGACAGGGAGGTATGTCAGTCAAGGAGTATTCCTTGAAATTTTTTAAGCTCTCGAAATAGGCTTCTTCTCTGGTGTCCAATAAAAGTGATGAGATGAGAAGGTTTGTGAATGCTGTATCGGAGGATCTGGAAGAGGAGTTTTGGGAAGCCATGTTGCATGATAACATGGACCTTGGTAGGTTGATGGTTCCTGCACAGTAGGTGGAGAAGAGTCATCGGAGAAAGAGAGGTCGAGAAGGCAAGAATTCTAGACCCTCAGATCAGGCTAGTTCAAGCTCTGGTAGAAGTTCTCTTGGAGTTTAGGATAGGCCCATGTTCAAGAAGTGTCCCCAGCGCTCAGGTGATCCTAATACTTCCAATAATTTGAATGTTAAAGTGGAGAAGTCTAGCCCAAATAGGGACAATGATAGAAATGCCCAGCGTAACAACAAGTCGTGTGGTAAGTATGGTCGTTTGCATGGAGGTGAGTATCTGGTATGTACTAATGTCTTCTATTGGTGTGTCAAGAGTGGGCATATAGTCAAGAACTTCCCAAAGGAGAGGAATCAGGCTAAGGCAGATACTTAGCCTCGTCGTAACCATACTGCTGCAGCTAAACTTCCAAAGATAACATATTCTACGATTTGAAAGGTAGAGAGGAGCAAGAGAAGTCAGTTGATATGGTCAGTGGTACGTTGTATGTGTTCTCTTTTCCTGTGTATGTATTGTGTTATCCAGGATCCACTTCGTTATTTGTTACTCCTTTAGTAGATAGTAAATTTGACTTGCTTCCTGAGATCTTGCATTAGGCTTTTCTAGTTAGTACTCCCATAGGACACCGCATTAAAGCTGAAAGAGTATATAAAGAATGCCAAATTAATATTCTTGATAGAATCACCATGCTGAAATAATAGAATTAACCTTGCTTTATTTTGGTAATCTTTGTATGGATTTTCTCCATATGTGTATGCTATTATAGACTGTCGAAACAACGTAGTAAGGTTTCAGTTTCCAAATGAGTTAGAGCTTGAATGGGAAGGGCGTGCTTCAAATCCAACAAGCCAAATAATTTTCAATCTTAAAACCAATAAAATGTTATCTAAGTGGTATTTATACCACTTATTCATAGTCAATGACTTAGAGCATGAGGTTCCATCCATAGACTCCATTTATGTACTGAACGAGTTTCAAGATGTCTTTCCAGAGGATTTACCAAGAATTCCTCCTGAACGCAAAATTGATTTTGGTGTTGACATAGATCCCAAAACAAAATTAATTTCCATTCCTCCCTATGTAATGGCTCTAGCTGAACTAAAAGAGTTGAAGTTGTAGTTAAATGGTCTACTTGATAAGGTCTTCATCCAGCTGAGCATATCCCCATGGGGTACTCCAATGTTGTTCATTGAAAAACAACTATCAATATAAGTAAGTACATTGAACAAAGTTTATAACATTCGTTAAGAGTGGTATAAAGCTACCAAATATCATTGAAAAAGATAAGGCGAGTAATGACATAATTAAAAGTTTAAGAATAATGAAAGTTACAAGAACTGGGTGTTAAAAGAAGTGAGACAAGTCTCATTCACACCTACACAGTTATGTTAAAGATACTCACATAAGAGGGTATTAATAATCGTGAGGAAAGTTTCATCAACACCAAGATGATAATGTAGGGTTAAATTCACATTTCATCACAGAAAGAAAGGGATGGCTGGATATTAAAAGAGTTAAGTAAGCCTTATAACTAGAAGTAAGCTTTTATAATGTTTGAGTCAACTCTAAAAGTTATAAAGAAAAAGTAGTTTAGAAAAGAAACGATAGACTAGCAATGAGCTTGTGACAACACATGTAAGGTCCACCAAGGTGGATAAGATTCTCCAAAAATCTCATAGTCTTTGAACTATGTTTCCAACATTAGAACTAGCCAGTGGATTCAACCTAAAACAGATAGGTATGATGTGGTTTAACTTTGGCCGGTGAATACACCCCTTTTCAGTGTGGGGAAAACACGGGATTTCATGTTTATCTCATATGATCTATGTTGGTTAATGCTCAAAGAAACTATTCAATTCACTTTAGCCTTGAAGCACCTCTTTTCGGTGTGGGGAAGACGCTAGACTTGGTTAAACTTAAGCCGGTGAACCACCCCTTTTTGGTGTGGGGTAGACTCTGGATTTCATGTTTATCTCACATGATCTAGGTTCACTTTGAACAATGATTCATCCTTTTTTGGTGTAAGGAAGACACTGGATTTCATGTTAGCTCGCATGATCTTAATTCTAAATATTTATTTAAGAAAGTAAGAAAGAAAGAAGAAGAAATGTAAGGTCAGAGTGTCTAAGAAAGTAAGATATTAAGTATGTCAAAGTGGTTGATTATAATGAAGTTTAAACAAGTTATTGGCTTGTGCCAAAATAAGATATATGCTGCAATATCCTCACATTATGCAAAAGATCAAATAATGTGCATAGCCAAATAAAAATTGGCTTATAATGACATTATATTATGCCAATAAAGGGAAGTAAAACACAATGACTAATCAATGCCCCATAATCTTCACAATATGAAATGATGAATTAAGTGGCTTAGCCCATAAAGATTTAATGCTCAATTTAACAAGAATAGAAAGAATAACTTGTAGTAAGGGTAGCCAAATCATTTCCCTAGTCTTTTGGATTACTTGCTCAATTCATCGTAGGTATGGGAAGATAATGAATCATTGCATTTGTAAGTAAGACATATTATTGAGGAGATCATTGAACTACACAACAAGAAGAAAAAAAAGATTGAAAAATAAACTAATTCCTGGAGGAAGAGCTCTCATATTTGAGAGGAGAAAATTTATTATTTTTTATTCAAGATGTTCTAAAATTATGTTCATAATTCCAAGGTATTGTTTTCATATATAAAATGAGTTTTGTGTTTTGAATGCATTAAAATAATTCATATTCATACCATAGTTCACAAATAACGAATTAAGAATGTTTAGTGACTTCAATTTCAAGAAATGGCATGTTGTTGTAGGAAGAGTTCTCCTTAATCCTGCATATTCCTTATGTGTATATGTGCATACACCCATAGTTAGTACAAGTGTGTACTAACCCTACATTATTACTATTTTTATAGGCGCAGGTCAAAGAGCAGATTGAAGACTCATTTAAGCGGTTTGGATTAGCGATCTCTACACTTTCGTAAGTCTTCTTGAGTTCGAGGATGATACATCTATCATTCTAGTTTTTCACATTAGACATAACTAATGGATTTTATCCCTAGCGTTTCATTTTAGACGTTTTATGCAAAGCTTTGTGTTAAGGTCGTTTAGAAAACTATTAGGATATATTCATTCTTTTATTTGAATTGTTTAATTGATTAAAGACGGTTGTTTAGTTTGAGCTCATTATAATATTTATATATAGTAATCATAATAAGTCTATGTATACTTCACTATGTTTTAAAAGTTTTAAAATTTTCCCAAATTTAACTATATCATTGGGATGAAAGCTAAGAAAAGGCTTGTCTTCGACCTTTGAGAGATTAACGACGCCGGTTGAGTTTGGTATCAAAAATCTAGGTGTGACGTTTGTCTATATCACATAGTAAGAGTCCAAGATTAAGACTATGAAATTCCACTCATTGAGTCTGAAACCATAGTGAGTGAGTTTTCGGAGGTCTTTCCTAATGACCTTCCCGGTATTCCACCTGAACGGGAAATAAACTTTTGCGTTGATTTTCTACCGGATACAAATCCCATATCAATTACTCTTTATCGTATGGCTCCGGCCGAGTTTAAAGAGTTTAAGTCTCAAGTCAAGGATTGGCTAGATAAGGGTTTTATAAGGTCTAGTATTTACCCATAGGGTGCTTCGGTTTTGTTTGTGAAGAAGAAGGATGGGTCCTTGAGAATGTTTAGTGATTATCGCCAACTTAAAAAGGTCATTTTTAAGAATAAGTACCCTCTCCATCGGATTGATGACTTGTTTAATCAACACCAAGAGACGAGTCACTTTTCAAAAATTGACTTGAGGTCGGGGTAACACAAACTTAGGGTAAGAGGTTAGGATATTCCAGAGATGGCTTTTCATAATTGTATGGGCACTATGAGTTCTTGGTAATGTCTTTTTGTCTGACTAATGCTCTGGCAGAGTTTATGAACCTAATGAATGAAGTGTTTTGAAATACCTAGATTCATTTGTTATTGTCTTCATTGGCGATATCTTGGTATATTGGAAGAATAGGGATGAACATATTTGTCATTTGAGGGTGGTATTGAAAACCATTAAAGAAAATCAATTGTTTGCTAAGAAAAGTAAGTGTGAGTTTTGGTTGAGTTCGGTGACATTTCTTGGGAACATCATCTCTAGTGAGGGAGTTTAGGTAGACCCAAGGAAAACGGAGGTGGTTAAAAAATGGCCTTGACCTTTGACTCCAACCGACATTAGGAGTTTCTTGGGTTTATAGGGTTATCGTAGGTTTGTGGATGGTTTTGCATCCATTGTATCCCCTTTAACTACTTTAACTCACTACCGCTTCGGTGTTAACTTTACCGGAGGGTACAAAGGGTTTTGTTTTGTATTGTGACACATCCCTAGTGGTTATGGGGTGTGTGTTTATGCAACACGTAAAGGTGATAGCCTATGCCTCTAGGCAACTTAAGGTACATTAGACAAGCTATCTCACTCATGACCTTGAATTAGCGGCGGTAGTGTTTGCCTTGAAAATTGTAAGGCATTACATGTATGGAGTTCATGTTGATGTTTTTATCGATTATAACAGTCTCCAATATGTGTTTACCCAAAAATAAATGAACCTCCTCCAAAGGATGTGGTTAAAATTGCTGAAAGATTATGAATGGGTGTCCTCTATCACCCCGACAAAACTAATATGGAGGAAGATGCCCTAAGTCGTAAGACGAGGGGTAGTGTATCGCACATTGGTGAAGCTAAGAAAGACCTAGCAACGGAAGTACATACGTTAACTAGGTTGGGGGTGAGGTTTGAAGATTCCATAAATTGGTTTTCTATAGTTAATCTTAACTCTAACTCATATCTACTAGTTGAGGTGAAGTTCAAACAACACCTTGATCTAGCCTTAATGTATTTGAAAGAATTGGTTTTCGGCAAGTTGAATGAATCGTTCTCTTTAGGGGCGGTGGTGTGCTAAAGTACTAAGGGAGATTGTGTATTCCCGATGTAGGTGGGTTGAGGGATCGGATCCCATAAGCTGCCCATAGGTCCCTCTACTCAAGTTATTCGGGTTCTACAAAAATGTACCACGACCTAAGGGAGACACATTAGTGGGAAGGTCTAAAAAGGGACACAACGGAGTTTGTCGCTAAGTATCCGAATGGAAAACAAGTAAAGGCCAAACAACAAAAGCTGGGTGGCTTACTACAAGAGATCAAAATTCCTACTTGGAAGTGGGAAGACATAAATATGGACTTTGTAGTAGGTTTACCTCGGACTCAAAAGTCATATGATTCTATATGGGTGGTTGTGGATAGATTGACTAAGTCCACTCGCTTTCTTTCCGTCAAGTGTACGTATATGGTGGAGGATTATGCAAGAATCTTCATAGATGAGATTGTGTGCCTCAATGTTATTTCATTATCCATCATATCGGATCGGGGTGCACAATTCACATCTAGATTTTGGAGATGTTTCCAAAAAAGGTTGGGTACTACGGTAAAACTGAGCACCGCTTTTCATCCCCAAACGGATGGTCAAGCGTCGCGTACTATACAAACCCTTGAAGATAATTTTAGGGAATTAGGATAAATATTTACATTTGGTGGAGTTTTCCTATAATGATAGTTTTCATTTGTCAATTTCCATGGCTCCCTATGAAGCCTTGTTTGGTAGGATGTGTAGGTCTCCTATTGGATAGTTTGAAATTGGTGAGACATCATTTCATGGTCCGAAGTTGATTTAGAAGACTTTGGAAAAGGTTCATATGATAAGGAACTAGTTGCAAACGGCATATAGTCGGCAAAAGTCTTATGCTGATCATAGAAGAATGGATTTGGAGTTTGAAGAAGGTGAAAATGTGTATTTGAAAATTTCACCAATGAAATGGGTTGTTAGGTTTAGGAAGAAAGAGAAATAGAGTCCTCGTTATGTGGGTCCCAATAAAATCTTGCAAAGGGTTGGTAAGGTTTCCTATGAATTGAAACATCCTAGTGAATTGGCTTCGATTATTCGGTTTTCCATGTTTATATGTTAAAGAAGTGTATCGGTGATTCCGAATCCATTTTCCTATTGAGAGTGTTGGTGTAAATGATAACCTCTCTTGTGAGGACGTTTCGGTTAAAATTCTTGATAGGCAAGTCAAGAAGTTAAGAAAGAAAGAAGTGGTTTCTGTTAAGGTGCTATGGGAGAATCATTTAGTCGAGGGTGCAACATGAGAGGCTCAGGCCAACATGAAATCATGTTACCCTCACATTTTTTAGAATTAAGATTATTCAGTTTTTTTATTAATAGAATTTAAGGTTTCTTGATTTTTGGGTGAAGATTTACAAAGAATGCAATTTTTAAGCTTTACGTTGAAGTTATTGTAATATTGCCTTTGAAAACTTGAAAAATTGCTTTTTGCTTGTTTTGAGTTATGTTGTTAATTTTGATATGGTGAGTCTTTATGAAATTATATGTTTCATGTTGTTAAGTTGTACTTTAATCTAATTGACTCATGCAATGTATGTTGAACTCATATGTTTTGTGAGAAATAATGCCTAATGATGAAGTGATTTATGCCCTATGTGTAGTAAAATGAGTTTTGAAATTGTCTTGTTGAAATAACATGGTTTATGTTGATCTGATATTGTTGATTGGTTGATTTGTTTGTAATGAGTCTATTCCTTCCTTCAAAAGAGTTTTGGTGGCATTCGAGATGAATGTTCCCAAGGAGGGGGGGGGGATAATGTAACACCTTAAAAATCGAAGATGTTTCGTGAAGTCTAACATAGGTTTCATAAGGAATAAATACTGTTTTTAGGTCAATTATAATGAATATAGGTCATTTAGGAAGTTTAAGAACCAAAACGTCAAGGAACATCCATGACATTCGGGAAGGTGGTTTAAAGTGGTGTTAGCATGCCTTAGCCTATTTTACTAACTTTTAGGATTCGGAAATGTACCAAATTTCGTGGAAGGGTATCTAATATGTGTTTAGGTTGTTTCATTGTTGAAACATATGGGTACGACTCTCCAAGGACCGGCTCAGGGACCTTGAGAAGGACCCTAGCGTTTGAAGCAACACTGCCTGACAGTGTGCATCGACGACACAATAGATGGGTCATGTGTGGAAAAATGTCTCTTTGATGTCACCGTTGTTCCGTATATAGCAATTATAGGAAGCCCCTTTCCTGCACAGTCTTTGAACTCATCGACGGAGTGCCAGACGAGAGGGGAAGGGTATGTCGACTCAAAGAAGGCCTGTCGTTCAGGGTCTCGTCTGTGAAGGTCGAGTTTTATCACCAATTTAAGTTTGTATTTTTAATTATTTAGGGGTATAAGTGGTCTAATTAGGGGTTAAGGGAGTCTACTTAAGGTTATTTAAGACCTATTATAAATACTCCCAACCGTCATTAATCTAAGGCAATTCTCAAATATAAATTGTCTTCATTCTCTCTACTTTCTCTCTCTACTTGAACTCACCATTGAATACTAGTAAGGATAAGGGTTTTGGGATGGAAAGGTACAAATTCACCATCAATTTATCATCAAACGTTAAGGTATGCGATTTAATTCACCTTTGACACTCTTTCCTCAAAGGGTTCCTTCAAAATGGATTTCAAAAGTTGAGTTTTCTTATGTGTTTCATCCAACTACAAAATTGAAGTTATGAAGTAAGTTGTTGATGATTTCATTGTTTATGGTTTGGTCTAAATTGAACAACATGATCCTCAATCCATAACCTAGGTTGTGATCTTGACCTATATTGTATTGTGATCTTTCAATTGTCTTTGTTATTGATTAAATTTAAATATTGTGGTGTTATTGTCAATAAATTAAGATGAATTATAATCCTATGATGCTAGTTCTTGAGATGTGATTTAGGTTATGAAGAATATTGTAAAATTATCCAATGTATCCTGTATTAAGATATGATCTAGTGTTGAATTGTGTTATAGAGATGCAATTGGCCTTCATTATCTTATTGGTTATCGTTGTGTGATGATATTACTCTGCTAGTTGTGTTGAGTTATGATTTGATGGTAAGACCTTTCTTATGACCTATAAGGAATACTTGGCAAGTCTTGGAATCTCTATCTTTACTTCCAATTGTGATTAATTGTGGTTAGGTCATTATATTATATTGGAATATGCCTCGTATTAGGATTGATTGGATGGTATGATATTGAATTCAAAATGTCTTGATTATGGTCGTGAGGTTGATTAGAATGTAAATGCTTTAAGGATGGTGATGTATACCAATGTTCCTTATTATGAAATGTTATTTAATGTTTTAACCTCATTTATATGAATTATGGTGAAAGGACTACACCCAAGCATTTTTTATTGAGCTATTGATGACGATTATTATACAAGGGATAGACCTTCTGACCTAAACTATGCTATGATCGTTAATCAAAATCTGATTCATTTTCGTCTATTTCATTTACTTCATGGTCTTTATTTAGTTTTTGTTCCATCTCTTTTATTTCATTAGTTAATTCTAGCTCTTTTTCTCTTTTTGTTTAGTTTCATAAAATAATTTTAACCTAGCTAATTCTTTTTCTAATTCACTTATTCTTGTATTTTTTATTTCTTCTAAATGTTGTACTTCTTGTTTTGCTTGTAGGAGGTAACAATGGTATAATTCAGTCCACAACTTCAGCAGCACAAGAAGGTCACCCAATAAGAAGGGTAACTCATCTAGTTCGGGTGGCGGTCAACGCCAAAATAAGTTGTATTCTCTCCAGGCTCTCTAGGATTAAGAGGATTCTCCTTTTGTATTCACTGGTACATTATGAGTCTGTGACCTTGATGTTTGTGCATTGTTAGATAAATGGACTACTCTCTCTTTTGTAACTCCTTATATAGTTTTCAAGTTTATGTTAGTCTGAAAACTCTCTAAGAACCTTTCGCATTCTCTACTTCAGATGGTGACCCAGTTATATCTAAAGGAGAATACATAAATATCCATGTCATGCTCTCTTTGAAAGTCACGTCAGCAGATCTTGTAGAGTTATAATTTGTAGACTTCTAAATCATTCTTGGCATTGATTGGTTACATTCTTGTTATGCCTTAATTGGTTGTAAAATTATATTTGATTTTTTAAAGTTTTAGACGAACCAATAATAAATTTGAAGGGTAGTAGCTTAGCGCCTACGGGTCAATTCATTTCATAAGTTAAGGCCAAAAGAATGATCTTAAGGGTATTTTCTATCATCTAGTTTGGGTTGAAAAATCAAGATTCGGAACCCCTACTGTTGAGTTAGTTGTAGTAGTCAGTGAGTTTCTAGAAGTGTTTCTAAAAAATGTTCCCGGAATTACTGCCGAAAGGGAAATCAAATTTGGTATTGATCTCTTCCAGACACAGATTATATTTGTATTCCTCTTTACAAAATGGCTCCAACTTACCTTAAAAAAATTAAAAGAGTAGTTCAAACACATTCTAGATAAGGGTTTCATCAAACCTAGTATTTCACCATGGGGTGCACCAGTGTTGCTCGTGAAAAAGAAAGGTGGTTCTCTCTTAGTTTGCATTGATAATAAGCCGTTGAAAAAGGTCATCATTAAGAATAAGTTTCCTATCCCCAGGATTGATGATTGGTTTGACCAACTTCAGTGCGGTATTGAATTTGCAAAGATACACCTCATATTAGTAACCACCAACTCAATCACAAACAGTGACATTCAGAAAACAACCTTCATAACTTGTTAAAGCCATTTTGAATTTGTAGTTATGTAATTTGGACTAACCAGTGCTCCTTCAACTTTCAAATATTTTGTGAACAGTGTTTGAAAATTACTTTGACTTATTCACTATCGTCTTTTTTTATGATATCCTTATTTACTTTCGGAATGAAGAAGAACATGCATATCATTTGAGAGTTGTTCTACAAACTCTCAAAGACTGGCAGTTAATCGTTTTGTTTAGTAAATGTGAGTTTTTGTTGCAATTTATTTTTTTCCTTGGGCATGTTGTGTCTAGAAAAGGGATCCTACTTGATTCAAAGAAAATAGACTTAGTAAAAAAAAGGCCCAAACATACATTTCCTACAGATATAAGAATTTTCATTGGTCTAGCGGGTTATTACAAAAGATTCGTTAATGGATTTTCATCCATTGCCTCTATGTTGACTAAGTTGACTTAGAAAATAGTCATGTTTCAGTGGTTAGATTATTCTGAGAAGAGCTTTATAGAATTAAAAACTAGACTAACTCAACTCCTATTTTGACTCTACTAGAGGGTTTAAATGATTTTGTGATTTATTGCGATACCTCTAGAGTCTGCATATGTTTTGATTTTTCGAGGTAAGGTTATAACTTATTCTTATAGACAACTTAAGGTACATGAGAAAAACTATCTAACTCATGACCTCGAGCTTGCAGCAATTGTGTTTGTACATAAGATTTAGAGATATTACTTGTATGGTGTTCACCTAGATGAAGTCACAAATCATAGAGCCTTCAATATGTGTTCTTCCAGAAAGATTTGAATATTCACCATGGAAAATGGATTGAGTTCCTTAAGGACTAGTATATAAGTGTGGATTACCATCCTGGTAAGGGAATGAAGTAGAAGATGCTCTTACAAGACTATCTATGGTCAGTGTAACACATATTGAGGAAGAAAGGAAGGAACTAGCAAAAAAGATTCACAGACTTGCTCGCGTAGGAGTTTGCATTATTACTTATAAGACAGTGGTGTAACTGTTCGAAATTGGACAGAATCTTCATTGGAAGTAGAGATTAAGGAAAATAAAGATAATAATCCGATATTTCTCGAACTAAAAAGGTGGAGTCCATCAACAGAGGGTTGAGGTATTTTGTCAAGGGGGAAATGGTGTGCTTAACTATCAGGTTAAACTATGTTTTCCTAATGTTGGGGAGTTATGACAATATTTTCTTGCAGAAGACCATATTTCCATGTACTATAGTTATCTAGGCTCCACTAAGATGTATCGCGATCTGTGGGAATTCTATTGGTGGAATACTTTGAAAAGGGACATAGCATATTTTTTGGCTATGTGGCCCGGTTGTCAGCATGTAGAACATTAGAAATCAAGAGTTATGAATCAAGACATCAACATTCCTATTTGGAAGTGTAAAGTGTATATTGTGGATTTCATTACAGGATTACCTCTTACTCATAGACAACATAACTATATAATAATAATGCTTTATAGAGTTACTAAGGCTTCATGCTTTCTAAAGGCGAAGATTACAGATTCGGTGAATGAATACACCATTATTTACATTAATTAGATAGTCAAGTTATATGGGATTCTTTTGTCTATCTTTTCGGATAGAGGTCCTCAATTTACGTCTCAATTATAGAAGTAATTTTTAGAAAGGTCTTTATACTCAGGTTAATCTTGGAACATTATTTCATGCACATAAGGATGGTAAGGGAGAAAGTACCATTCCAACCTTAGAGGACATGTTTAGATCTTGTTTGATCTATTTAAAGGGAGTTGGTATTATTACCTCCTTCTTATTGAGATCTTCTACAATAATAGCTACCATTCCAACATTAAAATGACCCCTTAAGAGGAATTGCATGGGATTACGTGTAGATCTCCTATTGTTTGTTTCAAATAGTTACAACAACCTTCATAGGAGGAGATTCAGGTCATGAAGCTCTGGGAAAAAACAACTGATTAGAGAGACACATAGGACAATCGACAGTCTCCAAAAGTTTTATGAAGATGTAAGGGGAAGGGAACTAGAGTTCCAAGTTGATTATTGGGTTTTCTTCAAAGTGTTACCTATGAATGGGGTGATCATATTTGGAGAGAAAGGGGATATTAGTCCTAGATATTAAGACCCTTACAAGATTCCAAAATGTAATGGTAAAGTGGCTTATGATTTAGAGTTGCCAAAAAAATTATCAGTGCATCAAGTCTATCACATTTCACTATTGAAGATGTGCGTGGGTGATCCAACATCAGTAGTGCGATTAGAGAGCGTGGCGTTGAAAGATAGTCTTTCCTATGATTATGTACAATTTAAGATTCTTTGTCGTCAGTTTAGTAGATTGAATAACATGGGTGTCGCTTGATTCAATGTTTTATAATGAAGTTTTTCCTTAGAGAGAGCTACTTAGGAAGTAGAAGACGCCATGAAGGCAAAGTATCCTTACCTCTTTCCTTTCGATTCCACTCAAGCTTGAGGTAATAGTTCTTATTGATTTTTACTACTTTATGCATAAAATAAGTCTTAGTACCGTCTTCCTTAAGTTGCACTGGCATATTTAGCGTATTTTCTCTTGGAACATAGTTTATTCAGAAACCAGTCTGCATTGTTTAGTGGTAGGGTTGTGAATCTCACCTCTCCATTAATTGTAGTTTACTCATCATTCGAGGTTGAATAATGCTAAGGAGGAGATATTGTAACACCTCAAAAATCTGATCTAGAAATTTTTTGCAGAAAACCACTTGAAAATGTGAACCACGAGAAGCTTCACAGACCGTGATAGGGTCAACAGTCCATTAACGTGCCCGTGGTCATGATTTGGAAGTCACGAGGCACACACATCAATTCATGGGAACCTTCAGGTCCGTGGTGTTGAGGATGGCTGGTGGTGATTTTCGTAGAGTCAAGGTTGTTTCCCCGCTAGTAAGTCCCTTAGACCCCTACGTTCTAGTGAAGACCACAAGGACTTTCATGGTTCGTGCTCCTTACAATTGGTTGTGGTGGCATCATTATGAGGCTAACCAGTAAGTCCCTAAGACAAGTCCTCATCCTAAGTGAGGACCATGCGGAATTTCATGGTCCGTGGTCCTTTACAAGACCCCTGGGTCAGACTTGAAAAGCGCCAACTCCTATACGAACCAGACCACAACTATTTTCACGATATGTGGTTCCTTTCATGGTCTGTGGAATTGGTCATGGTCATCTTTGTCTTCAACTAATGTCAGGGTCTTTTGATATTTTCATATTTTATTCGACCCATAAACTATGTCGTTTTAACTCCAAACAACGTGGTTTTGCTCAGGTTTATCCTAGAAGCATAAGATGAACTTACGTAAGTCAGATATTTCATCAAAACATACAAATTTAGAACCTAGAAAGAAAAAAAGGCGACAGAACCCTAGTTTAAGAATGCGATACGATTTCTATCAGTTCCATCTTGATATCAAAAGATTTGTCTGTGGAATTCATCACCAAGTATTTGGTATTTTACTAGTGGGTTCCTTTGTCCCATTAGGTCCTTAGAATTCAGTCAGATTCTTGATTCCATACAATTAACTTGAACCAAGGTTTCTAGAACTTCAACATAATATCATTAATTATTTATTTAAATGTTTTGAAATATGATTATAATGTTATTACTTGGTTTCTTGCATGAATTCCAAATCCTTTGATATGTAGTTCTTTAGTTCATGAATTACACATCTTAGACCAACAATTTAGTTATTTGAGATATACATGAATTAGTTTTTGAATGTATCGTTATAAGTTTATTAATGTTGCATTCTTAGTTTGCATGTATGTTTTGAGCTATCGAGTATATTATATATTCATAGATTAATGTGATAATAATTTAATACAATGGGAGTAGCATACCGAATTAGACTAGGGTCAATAAACAATATAGTCCCAGAATTACAAGCCGTGTTGGTTGTAATTTCCCTTGTGGGCATCATTTAGTGATCACACCAATTATGCCTCTATATCTCAGGGTAGGGTATATTGGGATATCAGACTCCACATTTAGCTCATATGGTTTAATGGTCAGTTATTTACAGCTCCCACAATTAAGTATACTCAATTGCATCTACTAGGTTTTAGTATTTAGTCTCAGCTTGTTATAACTTTGTCATTGCATCAATTTTAGTTATGTTCAATATTTTATTATACTTATCATGTTCATAATATATTATTGATTAGTGTAGTTTTATGTTATTTCAACTTTAGTCTATCTCTCGTGCTCTGTACCTGCCAAATACTGACACATACTTCATGCTACATCTTCTTGTAATACAGGGTAAGGTTCTCTAAAGTAAGATCATGCATAGATCGATTCCCGATCTTTAGGTCAGCAGCATAACTGGTGAATCCTCATCTTTTGGGGACTAGAGACATGTTTATCTTTTTAACTTTTTTGTGTATTAATTTTTATTTTTCTATAGTTAGTTGGGTTATATATATACATTTTTGAACAAGGTGAAGTTTCACATTTCTCATGATTCATAATTATATCAAATCATTGGTCCTCTCATGGAACTAAAAATCAACATGACACTCAATCCAGTGACTAAGATGGAACATGGCAAGTGATCCCATAATAATGTAGGAAGATGTCAACTGATCCAAGTTAGTATCAGAATGCAACAACTAATCCATTCAAAAAGACATAATAACAATCACAAATTACATTCACATAATCATATGGTAAAGTCATGATTCAGGACATTCGTCATTCATATATCCTCATTTAGATTTAATGTGATCAACAATGCAATATTCAGATATAAACCTATGTCATAATGAACTAAGAAGGAATGTACATAGCACAATCATAGAATTACAAAAAGTACCTACGTCAAAAGAATCTTATAACTATATAAAAAAAATCTTCTCTTTCTCGACTTGTTCCGTTTATTCTTTGTCTATACAAATAATTGTAATAACACAAAAATTAGTTTAAAATAGTATTTACCCAATTATATATAATTCTAACCATCCTTAGATCATAGTCATGATCCTAATATCATATTTAGCGCTTTTCCCACCATAAATTACAGGTCAAACCGTATAACTATCAATAATTACCCATTAGATTACGTTCTGCATACCAAAAATGTATTTGGGGATTGAAAGTCTTACCTTTAGCCTCACGAATGATGAAACATTTTCAAGAAAAAATCAGGGGTCTTTACTTTCATCTCATTTTCCAAAATTGCATGCTAAAATATTTTTAGGGTTTATTTAAAACTTTAAGTCGCATCAGGTCTGCCACATCGTTCCTCACCCGCTACAGAGGCCTCGCCAAGGCGACCAAAATACCAACCCATAAGTTTGCATGACACCCTTGAGCTTGTTTAATAAATTCAAAAACACCATTTCACAACACACCTTCAACAAACAACACTAGAGAGAGAGGTACTCTTTCAAGTTCAAATACGAAGTACAAAGTGCACTAATCAAACATAAAAATTGAAATTAACAAAAAATTAATGTAAAATTAAAAGGGGTAGCACGAATGTCGGATGGGCATTTTGTTTTTCAAGTATAATCTATAAATTAGTCAGAAAAAACTTTTAAATAACCACATGGAGAGAGATTCTCGGGATATGTATAATATAATATAATTTTGATATATGGGTAATTGAAACTACTAGTAAACAATTAAATATTTGCGAGATGTCTAGACTACAAGGGATATAGTACTCTCTCGAACAACTATCCCGAATGAACTGATTTCTTTCAAACATCAACAAGTATAACAATGAAGAACAAAAACATGTAAATTCATCCATTCATTAAAGCTAGATGGGTAGGATTGACTTTATAATTTACCTCTCGAGCTAAGCCCAACTTGACCCAATATAAACAAATTATTAATTAATAATCATAATTCTAAGTATTTTCTTTCCTTCAAGCCAAGAATACAAAATAAGATATGCATTTGCAATTACAATTCATATATTAAACCACCATTGATTATGAAACTCACTTCAATTTTTAATTTTAACATGTAATTAGCATTACTCCTAAACTAATTTAACCCATAATCGTATGATCACACCCCAAGAATTGGAGTTTCAGCAAAACAACATAATATAGTAAAATGATTATTCAAAACCCAGGTCTAAAATCTCCAAATTATATCCCTAAAATTCATTAAAACTATACATAGAAAAGTGTTGTAAACTAAGTTTGCCTAAGTCCAATGTACCTAACTTTTAAAACATATGCCACATTCAAAATAAATTTTCAAAATCTTGTTTATAGATGCAAAAAATAAGCCACATAGGGAGAATTGTTGAATTGAGTCGGGCTTGGCTAACCACTCGGAGAACCGCCCATTGATCTCGTATATCGTCTTATTTCCTTGGCACTCAACATCCTCAAGTATTATAAATTTGGGCGATTAATCATTGCATCGCCGAACTGCTTGGCGATCGTCGACTACTTCTTTTTTATCACTAACTTGGTTGTTTCCTTCAGGGCCGAGACAGTAGAAATTTAGGCATTCAAGCTAGCCATTTTGTTACTCTCCAAGTGCTCTTGACAATTACAAGACGTGCCTCTCTTGATTTAATTAGTTTGTTTTGTTCCTTTTTAACTGTTAGTGTCTGTGTTTTGTTTCTTAATCCATAAACCTGAAAATCAAGGAGTTAACATCAATTTATTCTACAAACTAAAATTTTGAGGACACTAAATCTATGTAAACAAGGCCCTAAATCAGTCTAAATCTCAAACTCATCACCCACATTATAATCATAAGTTCCTTTTACAAATTTTATCCATTAGATTAGGAATATTGAGTCTTTTTAAGTTTTGTGCTTCATTCTTTAATATGAGTTTTAATTGAGTTCTTCAGATGAGAATCTTGTGTTTGAGTATTTTTCTTGAGAAATTTTGAGTTGAAGTCATTTTAATTATATTGGATTTATGAGTTTCAAAGGGTTTTAGAGAAATCATTCAATTCTAGGTAAGTTAGCTTCAAGTATCTTGGGGCCTAGAGCATCGTTCCACTTTGTGTTCCCCAAACAACCTTCAATATTTTAGGGGTTGGCGCCGCACACCACTTAGTGCGTCAGATCCCTAACATTTTGTCATTTTTTCACGTATCTTTCCTCGAATCATACCTATATTTTCTTATTATTATTCACACTAAATACCTCCATATATCATGCACATACAATTCATAACTCTTTAATTCATAATTAAAATATAAGATATAGTTAAAAGTTGAATTCAACAATTTCTTTGAATCTTTTTTAGAAGTCTCTTAGCAACTTATTAAACTTGTATTAAAACATGAGTACTTGAGTATAAATATGAGGAGATTTAAGTTTAGATTTTTCAAAACAATATAAGGGAACTATGTCTTGACAAGATTAATTGTTTTTACATTATAATGAGGGGAAACTTGGATTTCCAAATGAGTTCATGTGTAGTTTTGATCACTATTTCTTTTTTTAAAAAAACCTTTTTTGTAATAATATAAAAGTTTGAGGATGAGGAAATGTGTTTAAACATATGAGGATGAGTTACATTATTGGTAGTAGCATTGAGGACCAATACGGGGAAGAGTTTAAAAACTCAAAGTCCTCACAAACCATGTGCGCCAATGTGGCTAAAAAGGCGTCATACTTTTTAGATCATTCTTTATTAATTTTAAACATTGATTTTTTGATCCATTTGGTGAAGATGTGTTATATTCTAACAAGGTGTAGGGAAGTTCTGAAAGCGTGGGTGAGACGCAGCATCATCACATAGTTCATTGTGATGGTTGTCGGTTAGAGAATCTTTAAATTAAGAGTAAAAGAGTATATTATCATATTTTTTAAATTTATTTGATTAATTACATAATTTTAAAAAACTCTTTTTAATGCATCTTTATTGTTGGTTTTACATTGAACTGAGTTGAGTACTTTTGAGTTTGAGTATCTTTGAGTGGAGAGATGATTTTAGTTTAGTTTAGATGAAGGGAATATGTCCTTCCTTTTTAATAGTTCAAACTTATGTATATTCTTTAGGTTGCTTGCTTTTTCATACCTTCCATGTTATAAAGTCATTTAGTATGCATATTTAATTATGAAGGTACAACAGTTCAGCGTCATCAACAGGCGCACTATTGGTACAACTTAAAATTCTAATGTTGCTTTGTTGAGGCTCTTTGCTTCAAAAGTAGTCCCATTTACTTCTTAGTTTTGTTAGGAAGTCATGGGTATTGTCTCAGCGTTAATCATAGTCATTATAGGCTTCATATAAAGTAGTGTTTTGATAAGTATTTTCAAAATACTGTTAAATATTTAAGACTTTAGTTGAATAGTTACATTATTGAACATTTTAGACTACATTGAGCTAAATTGATATTTTTTGTTATGATTTCTTTATGAGTTGAGTTATATTTGAGGGTTCCTAATTGTTGATTAATCCTTCCTCTAAGAGTTTCCCGTGGTAAAGTGTCAGGACCAGGGAGCACCCCCTAGAAGCAACATGGCATAATTGACCTTTTCGAGGTCTTATACAAGCCCTTGGACATCTTTTTTTGTGTTGTCATAAAATTATCGGAAAAATTTAAAACTTTTTCATAGAATAACAAAATTCTAAAACATTACATCATTTAAAAATCAAAAGTGCACAGTTAAGACATTAAGTCTCATCTTGCCATCGTAGACACATCATCAATATAATAGAATGGGGACATGACCCTTAACAACATAAAATTATAATCTACAATATTACATAAACTTAATTTGAGCTCTTAACATGAAGGCCATTGAATCATTAAGGACAGACTTGAACTTGCGAATAGTTACCCATGCTATTCATTCTAGGAAAGATCCTCTAACAATTCTTGGGTATAGTACAAGAATGCACTAAGTATGATAACAATGCAAAAACATGTTTTAAACAGCACATTTAGTTAGAAACCATGAATCACATCTTTTAGTAAAACATTATTTAGATTTGATACAATAAGCATAATATAGTTCGCATATATTATATAGACAAGGATACTATTCACAACGACACATAAAGCCATATATCACATTTAAGACACATTTAACACCTTCATAGTATTACCATAATTTCACCTTAACTCATTAACCCAAAGGAACCCTGAAGTAACACTTAGTGCAATTCTTGAGTAGTGTCCTATTCCACCATTCATACCCAAGTATCACCTTGAGGTCACCAAGGGGAACATTCATACACCCTTCATCAATTCAAACATATGCATTCATAAGTAAATAACATATTATAAAACAGAAACTTCACATAATAACCATCACCTAAGACAACCCCAAGACACACTACTGCAATGTAAAATTATCATCACATTACAATATTTACACGAAGTGTTCTACTGAAAACACCCTAGACTTGACAACATCACATTTAATAAGTCACAACATAGGTCGTTAACCTAAGACATAAGATCAATGGTAGAGACCCAAAATGAGTTAGGTTTTCTAGAGACTCACTTGTGAATATATGATTTTTAACATGCTAATTAAATGTTTTAAAGTATTCATCAGTTATTTGAAGTCATTTGGAAGTCAATGGTAAGGGACGACCAAGACATCCGACGACTAGTAACTAAGAGGCGTTCGATATATTCATGTGCTTATATGCGTGTCATTATCTTATGAAGTCCTTATATGATAAATAATGATGTTTCTAGGCATTATGTTGAGTGTAACAAATTTTAAAGGTCAAACGTCCAAGAACATCAATGACCTTGAAAGTTAGCCCTTGAATCGTGCATGTGTGTGTCTTGAGTATGCCTCGCATGTTTGGACGTGTTTCTAGTATTTTCTTTGCGTAAAACTGATGTGGAAGCTACTTGACTTATTAAGAATTTTATTTACATTGGAAACGTCCGGGTTCAACTCCCCAAGGGCCCCACAAGAGACCCTGAAGGAAGATCCCAAGGCTATCGAGATACTACCTTTGCAGCGTCAATAGACGAACCCCAATTGACACCTCGTCTTTCAATTGATATCCTGTCGATGGTAGGCTTTGATAAAAACTTTAAGGTGTGAGCATAGCCGCAGAGGAAGCATTGGCAGTCGCAAACGACGGTACAACAGGGTGTCTCACCAACCAAATGATGCCCAGTAAATTGTGACCATCGATACGACTTGCAACTTCAATGCTTCCAGGCTGCTTCATTAAGGGGTGAATTGGAAATTCACCCGAGGTGATAAACTTACACTAGTTGTTTTATTTGGTTATTTTGGGTTGTATTAAAGGGATAAAAAACGTCAAAACCCTATTCTCAAGTTAATTCACAGTAATTAGACTTTCCTCCCAAAAAATACTCTCCCTAGAACATTTCATTAAAGGTGAAGCTTAAGAATATCTTGGATCTTTGATTTCCATGGGATCTTATACATGTTTTAGAGGTCTTATTATACATTAATGTATGGTGATCCTTCATCTCTAGTTAATATTCCCTATAGAGAGTTCCTTCCAATGTTTTCAATGCAAGTTCATGATCAATCATCTTCTTCTTCAATCTAGCCATGGGTTCTTTCTCAATACATTTTGAATGGATTAATAATGATAAATTGATTATAATTTAATGAATCTAAAGTTGATTTAAATACAATTTCATGATGAACCCATGTGCGCTTCAATTCTCGTTTTAGCCTATGTATGGCCATTGTGATTGTTGCTTTGTATTGATTAAATTATGATTCTAGAACGTTTAATTGCTTGTATATACTGCCTATTACGTTTATTGATGATAAATTATGTTTTGTTGGTCAAATGAGGATTTCTACGTGAAGACTTTATCCCTACTTCCTATAGAATGTTAATGCATGGCCTTCACTGTAATCTTGATTTTTTGTCACTTGTAGTAGGATTTCATTTGGGTTATGATTTCACTAACTATTGTATTATGTTGATATTTGAAATTAATTCTTGTTGTGTTTTTTTTATTATCAAAGTAAAGGAATCTTGGTAAGGATTGATCTAGGTTCTTTCAGCCTATAGATTGATAATTTTATATACTTTATATGATCTCAATTCTAGGTTAAATCAAGCATGAGTTATACTTGATTCTTGTTTCTTTAGCTACTTCCCTATATTAACTTATTGATGAAATATGATTATGATAAATGAAAGGGGAATTGGTTAATGATCGTTGTCTATCTAGTTTCTAGTGTACTGATGATGTAGTGTACTTGTTATTAGCATTATCTTGTAGTGGTTTATGATTATTTCATTTATGGTATAGTACAATTATCTACTTCCCTATACATTAATTATTGATGAAAAAGGTTTATTGGTCAATGGTGATCAAAGGTTGATGAATTGGTAAGAATTGCTCTTCCTCTCTACTTTTCTATAGTATTGATAGTTGATGAAGCCTTGTATGTTATAGTGTGGTATGGTCCACTTATGGTGGCGGTTTTTACCTTATTTCAAATATATATATATATATACATATACATATATATATATATAGTATATATATATATATATACATATACATATATATATATATAATATATATATATGTATATATATATATATATGTTATATGAACATGGCCATGAATGTAGTTGCATTATAAATGTGTGATGGTGATGATCACCCTACGTGAAGCCTATGCCTAGTTTCCTTTTCTATCTATTATTTAGGTTGTGTTGCTAATGGTATGAGCATGTAAATGGTTACGTTAAGTTTATGTATAGGTGCTGCCTATGATAAGGTGTTATGTTTAGTGTTATGTGAAGTAACAATTGTATATATAAATAATGAATAGACCTTACTTTATGATATAGTAATTCTTGAATAAATATTTCTTATGCTATGTTATCAATTCTATAATATTGTGTGATGTATCATTCACTAGGATGACTTTATAGGTGTATTAGTATGGGCAAGGGTATGGTACCTTGTCTATGAATTTAACATGTGTACCTTGATAGGATTGTTCCTAGGTTTGGTGTTTTATTTTAATGATATGAATGTATGGTTAAGTGATGAACATGTATTATATGCATTAATAAAGTAAAGTATGAATATGTCTGACCTTAGTGTGTTATGTGTAAGGGTTTCTCACCTGTATGATGATGTAGTCAATGGAGGGTCCTTTAAAGGTGTGCTCAAGTGTACCCTAAACTATATAGTGTTTTACATATACTTTGTCCATGTGAACGTATTTATCACATGATATAGCTTGATGAACTTTCATCTATGACCTATGAGCTAAGCATATGATGACTCAATCTCCTAAAGCTTATGTTTTTATAAAGTAATGTTTATAAAGCTCTTTTAATAAAAGGGAACTTAGCTTAACACTGAGTGAACTTGACAAATAGAGGTGTTGGCTTCCCTTGGAGGAAGATTCACCATTGCGTTCTCATAAGGTGTTGACTTCCCTCGGAGGAACATTCACCTATGGTTCCACATGAGGTGTTGACTTCAACTTTTGGAAGATTAACCCATGATTCTTATAATATGAGGACTCCAATGCTCATGGTCATGGAGATGGTCCAAATGCAAGATCTCTTAGTTCCATAACTATGCTTCCCATTTAGGATCTATCAAGTGATTTCACTTAGTATGCTAGCATGTGTTAATGTTTTACATTGGCGAAGTAAAGCACCTTCCATTGGTTGAAGGCTCTACCACACCAAATTCCATCTAGCACCCATGGTCTTTGTGTCGATTAAGGATATAATTTGACTAAATTAAAATGGAAAATTGAAGTAAAGTAAGGACCCTAACATAGATAACCGAAGGGTAGTTGCTTAGTGTAGGTGGGGGTATGGGACTTCACCTTTTAATTGAACAAGTGGCTCTTGAGGAAAGTCCTAGGAAGGTGTTCTAATGCATGTTTCTATGTTTATGCTCCTTATTCATGAATTTGTAGTATTGTCTACTTGTTGTGATGAAATGCATGGTATGAGTCACTATGAAGTTGTCTTATTGTATATACATAATGTTTGTCTTCATGACTATATGATGAAGGTCTTGTTTGCATAAATGAAGTTGTCTATATTTCCTTGTTGATGTATGAAATAAAGTGTTAATTCCTCTTGTATCATGATAGGTTTACTAAGTATATGTGAGGTTATGAGGCTTCACATGTACATTACACTAGTAGATATAGATTGGGATTGTGTGTAAGTACTCATAATGTTCTATGTGAAGAAATATTAGTATAAATGCAAAGTGAATAGAGTTCACTGTAATATCCTCATGGTCTTGACTTGAATGAGTATTGTAGCGTTCTAAACGTTATGATGGTATCTGTTGGCTTATGTAGGTTATATGTATTTCTTGTGGTATTAAGGTGATTCATTGCACCAAGTATCACCATATAACTACTCGGAAGGTTAAAGAATTAAGTACAAAATGATTCATTGTAAAAAGAATACGCTCACTGTAATTTAAAAGTGCTTACGCTAAAATGGTCCTAAAATGGCTTTAATGTAATGTATGATTTTATATTATGTTTGACAATGGAATATGCCTATATGAAGTATATAACTGATATAATACTTATTGCATAAATGTTTTATGAAAAATTTTTCAATAAGGAATGAAGTATGATTTAAAAAAAAATTCCCTTTTAAATGCATGTTTTTACATGTTGCCATACTTCATGCATTCTTATACTTGCTCCATTTGTTGGTACTTTTTACAAAAAGTGTAGGTTATGGATGCTTAAAGGATGTCTCTATAAATGAGAAGCTTATTATGTGTTTCCCAAGATCAGGCAAAAGAAATCCTTAAGATTCAAGGATGTCCTATATAAAGTTATGTTTTAAGTTGTCATGTCCGGGTTTACCCCCTAGACGTAACCAATGTCGTCCTCCTCATTAAGGACTAAGGCTAGCCTTTTAGTTTCCATCATTACATTCATAGGTCCAATTCAGCGGAAAATTTCAAACTTTTCATTGCTTCTAATTGGAGGTTTACATAGACCTCTACATACATATAACATATATATATTGGGTATACATAGACCCATAGTATAGGAATATTACTTAGTCTTCTACTTTTATTGCACACAAGTATATACATTATAACATAAATATAATAGTCATAATAGTCGTTTCATCTCATAACAAACTAATAAGAGTGTAATAACTTGGGCATAACCCATACATCAAATTTATAATACCTCAAATGGGCTATATATTGTTACATATTAAATGTAAAGAAAGAACCACAGAAGTATTTAACAAAAAGCAACTCCATAAGCTAGATAGTGGAATCTCCCTCAAAAATTAAGGACCTACCCTACTTGGATGAATAAAAAATACAATCCTTCTTCAATTTTCCTTCAGAACACTTCAACGACAAGAACTTAAAATGTTGGGAAAAAGGAAGAAATTGGGTTAGTACGCCACTTGTAATAAGTATGAGACCATATGCACACATACATTGAAATCATGCTAAACAAAAAGACATTTCATAAAGTATGAATTTATCATTTAAAACATTTATGCACATTTAACAAGACGATACCAACCATTGTTGCATATTTATTAAGTCATAGGCATGTACATCATAAGACCATCAATATCAAGTCTAGTCAAATCAACATGCATAACTTATAGTTGAATACCTATTCAAGTAACTCTATCATCAAGTCATACCGGAAACAAGCATATATACTAATATATTTCAACATAATAAAAGCAATTTATTACCATGAACCCCTATGAAATCAGCAAGTGCAATGACTATGTAAATCCCCATTACCTTACTCAATCAAGTACACCAACAAGAATTATGACAAGATCAAACCTAGGGTTAAGGGTTAAGGACCATCTTCTACAAACTAGACCAAACCATCAAGATATATCATAATTAAGTTATAATACATGTTAATAGATTCATATTATCCAATAGAAACATAAAAAATCCAATTCATAAAATAATATTGGAGATTGAGAAAGACCCACACGAAAACTCAACTTTTGAAAATACTTTGAAGGAACAGTTTGAGAAAAGAGGCCTTAAAAGTCTCATATCTCAATGTTTAATGATGAATTGATGCTGAAATTGAACCTTAACATCCCCAAAATACCACTCCTTGCTTGTCTTTAATGGTGTCTTCCAATAGATTGAGAAGGAAGATAGAAGGAAGAGAGTTTTGTTTTGAGTGTTGTAATTAGACTACTGGGGTTGGGGTCTTTATATGGGTGAATAATTAATTTAATTATAATTCATTTAATCCCTAAATAAAAAAAAATCCCTTTAATAAATTAGTTAATAATAAGTTAAAACGTGCATGAAAATTAGACCCTCAAAGACGAGTCCTCGACCAACGGTCCATCTGTGAGTCGAGGACTGGTCCCCTCTTCACTGTTGCACACTCGTCGACTTGATCAGAGACTGTGGATCTGAGTGCATACAAAAAAATTGTCTATGTATTGGTCAATGGTTGACATCGATGACCTATCGATAAATACACTCCCCGTCGATGCCTTTTCGTGGGTGCACACTGCCCAGGTAGTGTTTGACTCCACTTGCAAAGGTCATCCTCAAGGTGTTTTGGTTGGTTCTTAGGGAGTTTCACATACACTTTTTGACTATGAATTAAGTTAAACCCATGATAGACACCCTTCCACCAATTTTAATCTATTTACGACTCCTAAAAGCTAGTCATATAGGCTAAGGCACTCTAGTACCTCCTAGAACTAGTTTCCAGACGTCATTGACATTTTGGTTTCTTCACTTCCTAAATGACTTATAAACAATATAATGGACCTTAAAAACTGTCTAGACTTTATGAAACTTATGTTAGGCTCTACAACACGAATTTTTGAAGTGTTACAAAAGTCTTGTAATTATATACTTTTGATTATTTTGTAAGGGACATGTCCTTAATATACTCTAATGTTATTGAGTCCAGGATCGTTAAAAGAGACTAGAGTCTAAATATGTACTTATGATATTTCTTATATAATTAGGTGATGTTCTAGCATATGATGTGCTAAGAATATTTCAAATTATCTGATAAATTTACCTATGAGAATGCGATGAATGATAACTTTGGCCTTGTATAAGACCTCCGAAAGGTCAAGTACGCCATGTTACTTCTAGTGGTTTCTCTCGGTCGTGATAAATGTTGTATAAGAGTATGAGATTTATGAAAGTGGTTTTAAGTTCCAAATTCTCATATTGCCATGTCTTAGTGACTCGATCATTGGTTGTGAGTCGCGACACATCTATGAGCGAGAGGCTATAGGACGATAGAGCTTTCCTTCTTCATCATTCTTATGTCGTTCCATAAAACTTAACTCTATAAGGTATCTCTTTATGTTCATGTGCCAGTACTCTTTTATATGTGATTGCTTGGATGAGATTGTATATCTATGAAAGGGAGAAAATGTGAGTTTTGGTGCTTATCTTGATTTTATAATTTCGTTATTATGTGTGAAGGTGAACTTTGGTATGCTTTGATAATATGATGTCCTCTGTGGCTATATATGAGCTCTATGTGAAATGGCGTATTATGCTGAGAAATGTATGCCAATATATGGTTAAATTATGTTAGAAGTAATTATAGTTAAAATTAGTTTTCTTTTGGATTGACATTCTTCGATATGACGTTTCAAGATGACAGTCTTATGATATGGTTTAACTTGAAATAGTTTGAAAAATGTGGTAGATAACTTAACATGCATGTTGACTAAATATATGTGTGGTGTTTCATGGATTGATGTCTTTTAGGATTGATATTAGAAGTAACGGTAGACAGATTGTCCTTATAGGTGATGATGTGAGTTTGATTGACCTAGATGTTAGGTTACTCTATTGTTGAAAGAAAAAAAGGGGGTCTTATGGGTTAGTCTTCTCTATTGTTTCCCTAATATTTGGTGCCCTTGATGTTCATGCTATAGTTTAGACCTTATATGGTTGGGTAGTATGACATATCTTGAATGTTATGGATTTACTTTTGTTGTTAGGACTAAAGGAATGATGATAGTTGAGTAAAGTTTCTCTTAATTAGGTCTACCTTAAGTGCGGGATGGTGTTGTGATTAATACGGTTGTAGATATTTCTATCTTTTCCTTCAATGTTTATTTGAGATTGAGACTAATGAGTTTCTAATATCTTGTTCATGATAGGAGTCTTTTACTAATGTATGAGTTTCATTTTCTCCCTATGCTATATATGTCTTAGGTTACACTATGTTATGTATGTTACGAAAATTCTAAATTTTGATTAAAAAGTATTTTTTACTTAGTTCATGTTTTCCCATGTTGATTGTGAATATTTATATACTAGTTTTGCGTTTAACTACATGAGATAACGTAAGAATAATGTTTGAAGTCATTCTTAATGTGTAATGTTTAGTCTTATAAGGAGAAATAGAACCACTTTAAAATGAAGAATGATGACTTCCTTGAAAATTGTGTGACTTGTATGATTTGGAAAGCATGATTCTAGGCTCACTTTTGAAAAGTGAAGGAATGTTTAGCTATTGTCATTTTGCGTGCCCATTAATTGTAAGACTCCCCTAAATGATGCATATTTATGAAGGCTAGAAATTGAAATTTTGTGAAATGTCTTCGTATTATTGTGATGTATGTCGTATGAATTACCACTTTGACTACTTTATGAAGAAAAATATTGTGAGAATTTTACGGTTAAAAGTTGAGAATTTCTCAGTTTTAGAGTGAATTGACCTTTGTGCATTGCTTTCTTATGAACACATGAGACATGTAAGTGTGTGTAGGAGAAGTAAATTCTTCCATGGACACTACTAAGAATGGTATGGTTAAGTATGACCTTCATTGTAGTAAGAAAGACCCTTGTTAATTTACTTAACTCAAGTCTAAGTTCATTGAAGTATGAGTGCCTTATTATTTCTTGAGTGTTATTGAATCTTCCTAAGTGTAACTTAACGATGGTTTAATGATGAAGTCTTAACAAAAATAAATGTAAAGACCATGTTATGATTAGGATAAGGATGTTCCTACTATGAACATGATAAGAGCCTACGTATTTGATGTAGTAAAGAGTGAGTGAGTAGAGGTTTTGCTTGCTTGTGTTTCATTGACCGCTAAGTGGTTTTAATATGTGTTCGTTGTAAGTTGGTGCATTGACTTCTATAGAGATGATGTTGTTGTGAGCTTCCCTATTATTCATTGAAGTCGTTGTTGTGATTAATGTGTTCTAAGTATTATTCGAGGTCGAATGTTCCCAAGTGGGGGATATTGTAAGACCCACAAAATGAGTTCGGTTGTATAGAGCCTAACGTCATCTTAAAATCTTGTTAATATGTTAATTAAGTTTTTTAAATTATGCATAAGTGATTTGAAGTCATCTGGAAGTGAAACGTCAAGGGACTATCAAGGCGTTCAAAGACAGGTCACCAAGAGGCCTTAGATGTTTTCATTTGCTTATATGTGTTTCATTGTCTTATGAAGTCCTTATATGATTAATAATTATGTTTATAGGATGAATGTTGAGTTTCATGAAGTTTAAAGGTCAAACGTCCAAGAACGTCCTAGACTTTCGAAAGTTAGCCTTTTAGACATTCATGTGTGTGTCTTGAGTGTGCTTAGCATATTTGGACATGTTGCGACTATTTTTTTTGTTTGAAACTGATGTGGAAGTCCTTTAATAGTTAAGTTTTTAATTGACGTTTGAAATGCCCGAGTACGAATCCCCAAGGGCCCCACAAGAGACCCTCAAGGAGGACCTAAAGGCTGTCGAGACACTACCTTTGCAGTTTAAATAAACGAACCCAAACTGATGCCTAATCCTTTGCCGCGTCGAGGGGAGGCATTGATCAACACTTATTCGTATAAGATTAGCCTCCAGTAAGCAATTGCAATCGGAAACAACAGAGAAGCAGAATGGCTCATCGATAGAACGACGCCCCATCGACTGTGCCTGTTGATGCAGCCTTCAACTTCTGTGCTTGCATACTGCTTCATTAAGGGGTGAATTTGAAATTCACCCCACGTGCTAACATGACCCTAGGTTTATTTTTTTGTAATTTTTTGGTATATTTATGTGATAAAAAACGTGACAACCCCATTCCCTATTCAATTTTAAAATTTCGACTTTCCTTCCAAACCAAACTCTCTCTAGAACCTCCGTTGAAGGTCAAACTCAAGAATAACTTGGAGGTTGGATATCAATGGGTTCTTCACAAAGTTTTAGAGGTATTCTTCTACATGAAGGTATGATGATCCTTCATCTCTAGTTAATATTCCACCTAGAGATGTACTTCAAATATTTTCAATTCAAGTTCATGATTAAACATCTTCTTCTTCAATCTAGCCATGATTTCTTTCTTAAAACGTTTTCAAAGGTTTAATCATGATAAATTTATGATAATGTAGTGATTCTAAATTGGATTTTTTGTCCAATTGCATGATAAACCCATGTCCCCTTCAAATTTAATTTTATCCTATATGTGGGAATTGTGGTGGTGGCTTTGTAATGATTGAATTGTGATTCTATCACATTGAATGCTTATATCTATTTCCTCGTTTGTGTATTGATGATGAATTATGTGTTTTTGGTCCAATGAGGATTGATGCATGAAGACTTGATCCGTACATCCTATTGAATGTAAATGCATGACCTTAAGTGTAATATCTATTTTTTGCGCTTGTAGTAGGATTTTGTTGTTATGATTTCTTTACTTATGCCTTATGTTGATATTATAGATATATTGTGGGTGTGATTCATTCATTATCAATGTAAATGAGTAAGGATTGATTTAGGGTCTTTTAGTCTATAGATTGATAATGCTATATACATGATGTGATTTCAATTCTAGGGTAGATGAAGCATGATTTACACTTGATTTTTATGTATTTAGATACTAACATAGATTGTTATTGTTTATGATATATGATTGATGATCAATGCAAGAGAAAATTAGTTAATGATCTATGTCTCTCTACTTTCTAGTGCATTGGTGATGTAGTGTACTTGTTGGTAGCCTTACCTTGTATTGTCTTATGAATGATTTAATATATGTCAAAGTACAATAAGCTACTTCCATATAAATTAATTATTGATGAAAAAGGTGTATTAATCAACGGTGATTAAAGGTTGATGAATTGGTAAGTATTGCTCTTCCTCTCTATTTTTCTATAGTTTTGATTGTTGATGAACCCTTGTAAGACAATGTGTGGTATGATCCACTTATGGTGGCAGTGTTTATTTTACTTCTAATATATATATATATATATGTGTGATGTGAACATGTCTTTGAAGACAGTTGCGTTATGAATGTGTGATGGTGATGATCCCTATATAAAGCCTATGCCAAGTTTCCTATTCTAGCTATGATCTAGGTTGTGTTTCTAATGTTATGAGCATGTAAATGGTTACATTATGTTTATGTATAAGGGCTTCATATTATAACGTATTACCTAAACTTTTACGCAATGTAATGATTGTATATGTCAATAATGATATAGTAAGTCTTGAATAAATGTGTGTTATGATATGTTATCCATCCTATGATGTTGTGTGATGTATCATTCACTAGGATTATTTGACAGGTGTTATAGTATGAGCAAGGGTATGGGACCTTCTCTATGAATTACACATGTAAACCTTGATAGGATAGTTCATAGGTTTTCTTTTCTATGTTTATGATTATAAATTTATGCCTAAGTGATCAACATGTTATATATGCATCAATAAAGTAATGTATGAATAGGTGTGACCTTAGTGTGTTATGTGAAAGGTTTGATCACATTCATATACACACATGTATTATGATCTAGTCAATGGAGGGGACTTAAAAGTTGTGCTAAAGTGTACCCTAAACTAGATGGTGCTTTACATATGTTATGTCATGAAAGGGATTCTCACATGATATAGGTTGATAAACATTTATCTATGACGTATGAGCTAAGCGTATGAGTAGTCAATCTCCTAAAGCCGATGTTTATATAAAGTCATGTTTATAAATGATTTTTAGTAAAAGGAAACTTATCTTAGAACTAAATGAACTTGACAGTGAGAGGTGTTGGTTTCATTTAGAGGAAGATTCACCATTACGTCCTCATAAGATGTTAACTTCCCTCATAAGAAAATTCACCTATGGTTCCACATAAGCTGTTGACTTCCCTTTGAGGAAGGTTCATCCATGCTTTCTCATAACATGAGGACTCCAATGATGATGAGCATGAAAAGAGTCAAAATACAATATCTCTTAGTTCCGTAACTATACATTCCACATAGGATCTAGAAAGTGATTTCACTTAGTATGCTAGCTTGTGTTAATTTTCAACATTAGTTAAGTAGAGCACCTTCCGTTGGTATAAGTCTCTACCACGCAAAATTCCATGTAGTACCCATGGTCTCAGTGTCGTTTACGTCTTTAGTTTCACTAAAGTAAAATGGACAACAAAAGTAAAGTAAGGACCCTAACTAGGATAACCTAAGGTTAGCTGCTTTGTGTAGGTGGGGGTATGGGACTTCACCTATTAATTGAACAATTGGATCTTGAGGGAAGTCCTAGGAAGGTGTTCTAATTCATGTGACTATGTTAATGTTCCTTATGCATGACTTTATAGTGTTGTCTACTTGTTGTGATAAAATGCGTAGTATGAGTCCAAGGGAAGTGGTCTTATTGTATATTCATAATGTTGGTCTTAATGACTATATGATGAAGGTCATGTTGGAATATATTAAGTTGTCTATATTGACTTGTTGATGTATGAAATAAAGTGTTAAGGCTTGTGGTCTCATGATAGGTTTACTAAGTATGTCTGAGGTTATGGGGCTTCACATGTAGATTGCACTAATAGTCTTAGATTGGGATTGTGAGTAAGGTCTCATAATGTTCTATGTGAAGTAAAATTAGTTTAAGTGCAAAGTGAGTAGAGTTCATTGTAATGTCCTTACAATCTTTACTTGAATGGGTCTTGTAGTGTGTTATACCTCTATGATGGTACGTGTTGGATTGTGTAGGTTATATGTACGATTTCTTGTGTCCTTAAGGTGATGCATTGCACCAAGTATCACTAATGGGTTATTTGGAGGGTTAGGGAATTTAAAATACAAACGGATTCACTGTAAAGAGAATAAGCTCACTCTAATGTGAAAGTGCTTAATGTAAAATTGTCCTAAAATTCCTTCAATGCATCGTATGATTTTATATTATGTTTGACCATAAAATATGCCTATATGAAGCATGTAAATGATATAATTCTTACTCTATAAATGTTTTATGAAGATTTTCTCAAAAAAGCATGAAGTGTGATTTAAACATAAATTGCCCTTTTGAATGCATGTTTTGGCATGGTTACCATAGTTAGTGAATTTTTTGTACTAACTCCATTCTTCTCTACATTTTACACAAATTTTAGGTTATGGATGCTTAAAGGATGTCTCCATAAATCAGGAGCTTGTTATGTGTTTCCCCAGAACATGCAAAATGAATCCTTAAGATTCTAGGATGTCCTATGTAAAGTTATGTTTAAAATATTGTAATTGTATATTTATGATTATGTTGTAAGGATCGTGTCCCTAATATACTGTAATGATGTTGAGTCTAGGATGAAAAAAGGACACTATATTCTAAATATGAAATTATGGTATTTCTTATATAAATTAAGTGATGTTCTAGCGTATGATGTGCTAAAAAAGTTTTAAATTTTCCGCTAAATTTACCTATGAGAATGAGATGAGTGATAACCATAGACTTGTATAATACCTCTGAGAGGTCAAGTACGCCATATTACTATTAGAGGGTGCTCCCCGCTCCTAAGAATAAACATAATTCATAGACCTCATTAAGAAATCATTCACTTATTACTTCATCGTCATAACCCATTAAGTCTTTAAGCACATCTCAAGACAAAATGCATGACAATACTATTAATATCACCTACTGATACCATCATCAACATTGCATATTTAGAGTTTATTTCATTAATACATCATAAGACCTTAATCATAATCCCAATCTAAGTCTACTAGTGGAATGTATATGTGGATCCCCATAACCTCACACATACCAAGTAAACCAACAACTAGATCACAAGAATTGCCACTTACTGCATACATCATCATGACAAATATAGCCAAAAACATGCATACTAAGTAAAACTTCATCTTGTAGACACAATAATACAAATACTATACATATAACTATAACATGATTTGAACAACATAATTTCATGCATAAGATATATACATGCATATACATACATATAGAACACACCTTATATTCCCTTCAAAAGCTACTTGTGTATTGCATAGGTAAAATTCCATTCTCTCACCTACACTAAGAAACATCCCTTAGGTAGTCCTTCTTAGTGTTCATCATCTTACTTCCGTTATTAATTTTGCATTTAGGAAAATTTTCCTTAACAGACATTAGACCATGTGAACTAATTATGGAATCCGCGGTCAATCTCTCACACCGAAAGGAGGGCATCCTACTTGCCAAGGTAGAACATATATATGCTAATATAATCTAGGTGTATTTACTTGCTAATGTTCATATGGGGGCACATAGTTAAGGAAATATGATGTTGTTACTATAAACCCACTTCATCCTAATTAACATTGGAGTTTCAACCTCATGAAAACATTAGATGAACCTACCTTTATTTTCGAAAGGAACACCACATTCGGTGAATCTACCTTTCTTTTTGGAAGAGACACCACATTTGTTGGACCTACTTTCTTTTTGGAAAGGGAAACCATATTTGGTGAACCTACCTTCTTTTGGGAAGGAACACCTCTTATTGCCAAGTTCACTCTGTGCTAAGCAAACTTTCCCTTTTTGAAAAGCCATTAAGTCTTTAATAAACATTATAGTATAAGATAGGATTTCGGATATTACTACTTATATACAATATACATATATAATAGGTTAATCATGAGTATGTTCTTTCATAAGAACCTACATTATGTGAGAATATAATATCAAATAATCATAACATAGTCTATATAGAATACAATTAAGTAAACCTACCAAAAGACTCTCATTCCCTAGATTATCATTAACATGCTTCATTCATAAATTCATGTATGTGTATGTGTACATATATGACGAAACCTTTCATGTAAACATATTTAGACAACACATGACTATATTCATGAGTGTGTATGTGCACATATATAAGGAAACCTTTCAAGTAAACACATGTGGAGAACACACATTCAAACATCATTAGTCATACACATTACATGCATTGTAATAGATAAAGGTGCATTTGAGAATCATCCTTTCAATTGACCCCATAAAATATTATACTTGTAGTTACGCATCAGATCTGTGTGTACAGATTTGTCATCATCATCGCATAAGAGCAACAACCTAGTTATCGATGAAAGCACTCTCCACAGGATAACAACAAATATACAATATCTTTCAAGTCATGAAAAACTCACATGTAGAGCATTAGGGACTATAGACCACATACCCACATTACATCATAATAGATAAGAACGTATCAACATTTGAACAGAACACTCCTAACATGCATAATATCACACGTTAATATAGGTGACATAGATAGGGGTTATTATACACAGTACACCATTCCGTACCGTAACATCATCATTCACATTGTACTTCACATTATCAATACACATAGATCATGATACTAGAACTGAAGACTACAAAAAACCTTTATAGTCATGGTTATCACCATGTCAATAAACTTTGCACCTATTGCCATCAAGGCAATGATCAAAACATGTTTATATAGACAAGATTGTAAACACCTCCACCATAAGTGGACAAACCATACAATAACAATTCCAACACTATAGACTAGAAATTAGGTAATCTTACCAACTCTCTAAGCCATGATATTCATCGATAAATCCCCAAAAATTCTTAATCAATTGATATAAATAGCAATAGAATTAAACAATACATCATATTTAAATTAACATCTAATACAGATCACAAAAAAAACTTTATAAGTTAAATTTAGAGATTAAGGAGATTGTGGGTTTTTCCAAGTAAATACATTGGAAATCATCTTTTTAAAAAAATTCTTTAGAATGACTTTGGAAACAGTTTCATAATGAAACATTGATTCGATAGAAAGTTATAAATTTTGATCTTATAATACATTGGAAAATATTTAATAGAACTCCGAAGATGAAAGGTTATCCAAGAATCAACGGTTACCATACCCTAATAAAAGAAAAGCCCACGAAATTTTGAGAATAAAACACTTGGAATCCATCTCCTTGCTTGATCTTGAGCTTTGTCTCCAATGGAGTTGTAGAGAAAGTTTTATTTGAGAGGGAAAGGTTTGATTTGAAAAATGAATTCTAATTTGGGGTTACATGTTTTGACTAACTTAAGATATCCCAGTAGTTTAAATAACCGTCAATCTTTTATTTGGAGAGTGGGGTGTATTTACCAATTCACCCATTTGCTGGTTGTGGCTTAATAGTAAATTGCAGGCTCAAACGACGGCCCCATCAACATTCTGTGGATGCGTTGACAGGACCATACAACACGTCGTGGTCTGTGACAGAGGCTTCTCATTTGAGGGTTAAGCTTCCACAACTAACAGTGGATCCATCACCCATATGAAGGGGCGTCAATAAGTCTACTGGGCGTCGACCAAGGTCGTGCTTCGACATTGTTTTGGAAACCTCTTGAAATCCTTTGGGTCATCTTTAAGTACCCTTAGGGTGATCCTTGAGGAGTCATCCTCGAATGTTTTTACCCTAGCACAACCATCTACATAGTAGGGTACCTCTAATCAATTTAGATTCCAAAAAACACTTCAAAACAATGCAAGCATGCAAAGGCACATTAGCATACGAACGACTAGTTCTAGACGTCTTGGTCGTCCTTTGACTTTAGAGATCGAACCTCATCAAACAAACCATTAGAAGATGTGACACACCTTACAAACGAGTTATAAACTCTTAAGGCACATATAAGTTATAGATTATCCTTGTTCATTTTGAGGGTCGTAACAATATACACCTCTTGAGAACATTCGTCCTCGAATGACACTTAAATCACGTTCAATCATTTTAAAGAACTCGATGAACCATATAACAGCCCACCAAATTAAACATAGTATAACATAATATCCAATCTTATAAGGAGCATCAACTTCATATAATCATGCACTCATTTCTACATAAGCAAGTTGAAACTTCATTCTCTCACTCCTAAGGCATCAAACACATATATACTTCTCATGTTCTTAGGAGGAACTTCCATCTCCCTATCATGACATGATCTTGACTTTTCATCTCATCAAAATCTCATTATGTTTTAACCATAATATTACACATACGCATGATAAACACTATCACTCAAGCGGAAAATAAGTAAGTCATAATAAATCCACAAAAATCATGAGTAATTTAGATAAACAATAATATTTATTGTTTAGACATAATACAATCAAGGACATATTTCTCTTTACCATGTTTAGTTATGTTCAAGGAGGAATTTTCTTCTCCTTAACATACTCATATGTCATTATAAAGTTCTTATGCAAGAATTTTATGGAGAAATACTCAACATCTAATTAATGTATGTTCATAAACCCACTACACCATTTTAGGTCGACAACAACAATAATTGTGAACTACACTTATAAAGTGTTTCCTAAAGTAGTTTTTGGGAAAACTTTTAAAGCCTAAACAAAATTTTTAACTTTTAGCTACAATAATTTTTGCAACACTTCATATGTGTACCCTTTAATGGTACACGCTACACTTTATAAGTGTTGATACAATACGATACAATTGGCAACACCTATTTACATGTATGATCACACTTCTAAAATGTCCTATTTTTATAATTGAAAAAACAACACCATATAAGTTATCCTTATACTTTTTCACTAAAACATTTTATTTTCGCATGGTCCTTCAAATTATTTTAAACTCTCCCCCCCTTTTTTACTGGAGAACAAATTGAACATTAATATATCATTAAACATTTAACTTTTTAATGCTTTCCTCTTTCTCTTGATTTTCCTCTTTTGCCTTTCCTCTTCGATTTGTGATAGACCAAAAAGAGCTGAAGAACCAACATGAAGAGAGCTGAAGAACCAACTTCTTTATTCCGATACAAATTGTGAGAAAAGTAGGTTTAAGAGTAAACGTCGACCAAGAACTGAGGTGAAGAATTGAAGACATACTAATGGCTCAAGTCGTTTTCTCGAACGATGATTTCTTGAAGAGTAAGTACCATTCTTTTTTCTGATACCTATTTATTCAAGTATTAGTGTTAAAACAAGTATTCTTGTTAGCTAAAGTATTTTATTTTTTGTTTTGTGTTAAGAAGGAATGAATACTTTTGGGTTGTTGGCAAGATGATGAATTAAAGATAATTAGTCTCTCCATCATTCTTTTAACTCATGTTTTTCACTAAAGAACACGATTTCAAACACATTTTTTTGGAGTAAGTTTTATTAGGTATGAAATTTCATTTTTGAAAGTCAAAATTTTATCTTTAGGATTTTGATATTCTTGTGTTTTTATATGATTTTTGGGAGTATGAATTGTATTTTAGCTTCATCTGTTGATTTTTAAGAGTGTACCTCATAATTTAGCATAACTATATAAACCCCTTTTTTCATTGTTGTGGGTTGGAGAAAAGTTGTGATTTGTTTGAGAAATGACCTTTAATGCAGCTAAAGAAAATAGTTAATATATATACATAAAAACATAGTGAATGTAGGGAGAGTAATGTGTCGATAAGAGTGTCACATTTTCTAATTCGTTTCATGAATCTGATTTCCCAAGCTTTATTTGAGTCTAAGATTCTGCCAAGAATTCTTATCCATCGTTAGTGTTCAAGTTTTTTGTAAATATTGTTTCCCTGCTCGTCCCATTCTACTTCACTACTTGAATAAAGGTAATGTTGTTTTCCTCATAGTTTCCGGTGAATATTAACTTAATCCCCATCTTACTTTACTTATGTGATTACGTTGTGCATGTTCTTGTATCCCCATTCTTCACTCGTGGTGTTATACTAGATTTTTTTCTTGTTGTTGTAATAGTAGTACACATAGTTGAATATAACAATCTGCACATTTAAGTGAACCATCTGGTTTTGATTTGTTGTGTTAGGTCATGAATAATATATCACAATCTTCACATATAAGACGATCTCTTTTCTTTTGTAAGATACCAAATATCTGTCTAACTTCAGGTGGGGGTTGTTGTTTGTACACAAATACTTTTACCCTGCTTGGCCACAAATGATTCTATAAATAGGTGACTCTGTGGTCCTTCATTTGCTTTTCATGTTAATTTCTGAAGATGCTTAAGATTTTCCTCGTTCTTATTCTTATTTGTGGTATGTTTTGCTTGTCCATGTCTATGATCTTTCTTGATATACTAATTAGATCTAAAATATGTGATATTGCTTCCTATTTTCATGGTTAATATTTATGTTTGTGATTTAATCAACTAATTCTTTAGCTTCTCTAAATATATACAGTATCTATATTTGAATTGTCGACATAATCATATGCATCTCTTCTATCTTTTAAAGTAAACTCCAAGGTACCCTCCATTATCGTTGAATAATGTTCTTGAGATTTAGCGAGTCAGTCTCTAAAATGACCTTTGTAAACCCACACCTCTTGCAATAACTTTGTTCTTTCCAAATTTCTGTGATTTCAGCTTCCATGTTTCTCGTGTTGCCTGTGATTTGTCTCTCTAAATATACAAGATCTCCTTGCCTTCCTATAATACAAAATCCATAAGAACTCTCTCCTAGGTTGCGTTTGCTAGAGCCATTCGTATTACACTTTACCCAACCTTCCTAGGTATAGATTACATTACTATATGATCGTAAGGAATTGTTTTATACTGATGAAGTAAATGAAATATCCCCGACCAATGAGAAGGAATAGATCATAACCATGGATATTTTGATCTTATGTAGTGAAAAGAGCATTCCTTGGCAAAGAGGGAGGGCATTCAAGAATAAAATCCTAGCCAAATAAACCTGAGAGAAAAACAATGACCCAATTGACACATCATTCATTTGTAATGTTGTAGTTAAAGCTTCCTCATACTTGTGCTCCCCTAACTGTCTAGATATCTTTTTGGTTGGATCAGGAGGTGTTGGAATCTTTTCATGTAGCAATGATCCATATTTTAATGAGGTTGAGTGGATTTGTTGATTGGGAATCTTCTCCAGAAACTGTAAGAGCAAGCAAGTGTCTATGACTATCAGCAAACTCTCTGCTCAATGTTTGTGTCATCGCCGATGCTGAATTCAAGGCATCTCTCAAAGAAATTTCAAAAGGTGAATGCACAAAATCAAATTGTTGTTTTGCAAAAACTGTGTGGTCAGCAATGCCTTTCTAGAATCATTAATTTACTTGCTCAAACATTGCCTTGCATGACATATCAAAGGTAGGTATCACTGAAACATCCGGAGTAGATTTAATTGTGTCCTGTAGAGTTTGCTTGCCAGAGGATTGGAATTGTGCTTGGATTTTTCTAGCTAGAGTAGCTTCAAGTTTATAGTTTAATACTTTTTGTAGTTGGCTCACTTCCTTTTAACCAACTATTTTCTGCACATGAACATTAATATAATTTGATTATATTTTGAATATCTACTTATAATGCTTCATCTATCTGAAGAAATCCGATATCACACTTGCTCTCTATTAATTTCTCTGCACTGCCATCAGTTAAAGGTTTTGTATTTTCAGCACCACCACTTGTTTGATAGGATGTGTTGTTAGCTTTTCGAAATAGGTTGTTGATACCTTCGATATTATATTTAGTAGTTCCAGTTCTAGTTCCAGTCCTTGACCTTCAGTAGGAGTAGTAGTCAAAGATGGTTCAACCACTTTTAAGTTGAGGCAAAAATTTATAAATGCACGGAATATTTCTGATCATGACTTGTAGTAATAACCTTAGACCTCTCTGGAACTTATTATTTTTTATGAATGGGATACTTAGGGTGGTTGCAGGGGATCTATCGTCTTGATTTAATTTTATACAATACGTACATAGATGACTTTCATGTGATTGTTTGTGTTAAATTGGCTTCTTTTGGACGACCACAATGTTCAAGGATGTGAGATGCTAAAAGGAGAGCGTTTGTCAAGCGCTATTGACAGATTGTCTGGGAAGGGAGGAAAGAAAAATTTTTCTATAAATAATGTGACAAAGACAAGGATGGTAATTGTAGATAGTAAGATACATATATTGGGATCATTTTTGAACATTAAGATTGCTACCGATTAACTTTATAGTCTCAATATGGGGTCTCTTTCTGGTATGTTTTATTCAAAGCTCAGAGTAGTTTGGAACTCCATTTTGGCTGGCCATTATTTAGAGTACTATAAATATTGCCAATAAGTATTGTGAATTGTTTGGGCTAAAACTATTTTTTGCAGCTGATATATGTTTCACATTATGAAATTCTTCTTTCTTTTTTAGTGGTAAGAATTCAACAATAGACTTCTCAATTATCTTCATGTAGTACCTCTTGGTTTTGATCTTTTCTAGTTTATCATTGATGTACTATTTTCTAAGGAAAAATTCTCTTTTTGTTTACCCTCTCCTTCTCCTATGTTGTTGCTTTATGTTTGGATTGTTTCTACTAGAATCATGTCCAACTTATAAACATGTATTGCAGTACTCTGGAACCCAATCATACCATACCTCCTGATCAAAAACGCTTCCCGTAGGATCTTGAAATTTTACTATTTGTAGAATAGGGAATGTGATATCCATCTCTATAAGAACCTTTGCATATGAGATTCTCTCATGTTTGCTTTTGCATTCATTTCCATACACTAGAATGCCTAAGATACTGTTTATTCTCCTAAGTCAGTCGATGCCCCAATTGTTGAGTGGAAGGTTGGGAAATTTTACCACACTGGTACAACATTTAGTACCGCATTGGCAAAATTGAAATTTGGTTCCCACACACTCACAAATAATGGCTTATCTTGTTTGTGAAGATATATGGCCCGGAAATTAAGGCTTCCTCACTTTCTTATTTTCTTCTGAATCTAATTTCAAAGTTGTCATCACTCTGATAATAAACTCTTTGTTTTGCTATGTGGTTCAATTGAGTAGGTATATATCGTTCAATTGCGTGACTTATAATTTTATTTTGAATGTGTAGGAAAATGTTGGAAATTCAATTTCAATTTTCGCCAGAAGTATACTCGATCTACTGTAGTGACTGATGAAGAGTGTTTATTCTATTATCATATACCTTTGGAAGACGTATTTGTTTTTTGGAATTTATTGATAGTAAATATCTTTAAGAAATCATTTTCTATGTTTTGGTTGTACAAGACATGTTTCTTGAAGTTTATTTGAAATATATAGCTTCAATTTAATTATTACATAATTTTGTCCTTTAGGTAACTTGAATGCATACACACACACACACACACACACACACACATATATATATATATATATATGCAATTCAAAAGTGTAATGTTAAAGTTACATTTATAAGTGTTGCTCTACATGATATATAAAGTTACACTTTATAAGTGTTGCTCTAGATGAGATATAAAGTTACACTTTCTAAGTGTTTCTCTAGATGAGACATAAAGTTGCACTTTATAAGTGTTTCTCTAGAGGATATATAAAGTTCCACTTTATAAGTGTTGCTCTACATGACCTATAAAAGGAATAACTTTGTAAGTGTTGCTCTAGATGAACGATAAAAGGCAACACTTTGTAAGTGTGACCAATAACACTGGAATGACAACACTTTTAAGTGTAGTGTTATAAATAATTGGTGATGTTAATGCATCGCAATAAAGCGTGCCCTTATACTTCTTTGGCTACGCTTTATTAGTGTATCCAAAGATGACAACATTTAAAAAGTGTTGCCTAATGTCAAAGGTTACAATTATTTAGGCCATCCCCTAAAAAGTGTTGCTGAAAGTCCAAAAGTTTAGCCTTTTATTAAAGGTCACACTCTTTGCTAGTTTAGGCTACACTTTAGTGGTGTGGCCTTAGGCCTAAAACGGTGTAGTGTCCATTCCTCATGAAGTAAGAATGGTAGATCACACCAAACACATCACAACAATATGGAGTTATTTCACAAAATATCAATTTCTAGTATGAGACTAGTTTTCATAAATATGAATAATTTTGGAAAGTTGTTACAATTCATAGATATATATTAATAATATTTGCTACTCACATCATCACTTCTCAAGAGTGAGCCTATATTAACAATTCCTAAATTAAAAAATCACACACTCATGGAGGAAATTCAATGTTTCTCATTTAAAGAAAACTCTACATACAATTGAGGGGCCAAAATGTCCTCACATCAAAAGTGATATCAAGCATGTTCATCAAACCATCTCATGAAGTCCAATGTACATGTACCATGTTAAGATGCAAAACAACATGAGAAACATACGATTTATCATAAATCCCTTTTCATGCAACAAGAATCTTTCAAAACATGCATAACATAGAGTCGTTTAAGTCATGCATAACATATGGAGAACATGCACCTTATACTCATATGCATGACTCCATAACATGGACAAGCTACTAAGAACACTTTGGTTTCATGTTTTAGTAAGAATAGAAGGAAAAAATAGGGATATCAAGAACCTTACTTATTAACTCATAATACCCCATGTAGGGTAAACCCATATAAGAGATACTCATCTTGTACAGGAGAACTTGGACATACCTATCCTTCTAGTCAAGCACAACACCCTGAATCTTAGGATCAAGCTTATGCAAACCCTTCTTAACATAACCTCATTCCACTCTCGAGGAGGAACCATTTCTCATAAATTTTTAACTCACACTCCACTAGGTGAGGATTTCAAGTGATCACAAATGAGTATCTAAATTACTCCACTTCATATCCATCACTCAAAGTGATTCTTAATAAAGAGAAGTTCAAGGAAATTCTAAGTAGGAACATGAAGGGCACTCAAAACCTTACAATCTAGGCATATTATCCCCCACTTTGGGCGAGCTTAATCAAATATTTATCACATCATGCCCTTAAACAACAACATCAAGACAAGTCAAGACTAAATGTACATACTCCTCACATAAGGTGATTGTACACCATTGAGCATTCCACACAAAATCACATAACAATGAGCTTAATAATTTATTCATCAATAGGTACCACTCAAGCACCATTATTCCTCTATGTCTATCACCTAAAGAAAGAGTCCTTAAAATAAAGTAAAGTCATAATGCAAAACCTCATGAGACCTTCACTACTCCATGACTACCAAACATATCTTCATAACTTCATCACATTATACTACAAAGTCATAACAAGTAAGTATTTCCCGATTTAATCCTACAGGGTTCATAAACTTAGGTAGCTCATTTATAGCCTTCAGAGACTTCTTCTTCCAACTTAAGACTATAGAAATATCAGATAATAACAAAACATATCCCAGATGATGGAACTCACTACCACTTTTTTTGAGACTTAGGGTAATGATAATATCTAGATAAATCTTAGGGGAAACATATAAAATATTTATCCATAGAGGCCTCTTTCTATACTTCCAACACTAGGGAAATGTAACTTCTAGGCCATTTGAAATAATTATCACCACTTTTGATGGAGTCTTCCAACCAACCATGCCTAGGTACAATCTAAGAACTCTTCTAAAATGACTACAGTTAAGATTTAACTTAAAAGACAGCTAACCTATTTAAAGTAGGTCAACGTCAATTTTTTCTTCTCCCAATGAGCTAATGGGTACATACTACCTACCAAGTCATCCTTAGAGTAAAATATAATCCCAACTTATGGAATAAAAACCCGTCTTTCATTTTACCACTCCTAGGAAAGTCTCATCTAGTAACTAATCAATTAGTCATACGGGTTCTCCTATTAACTAGCATACTCAGAATTTCCTTATAAGGAATACACACTACCTTCAACTTCTAAGTACTAAGCATATATAAAAGACTCTTATCCACAAAAGGATAACTAAGGAGAATTACTCATATAAAAGGGCAACTTTTCTTTCTTACTTACATCTATCAAATTCCTTGAAAACTTCTCAAGTCTACACCATCACTTTCTACTATCATTGCACATAACGATAAAGTAACCTATCGTTCCAAAAGGACTTCATTCAACCATAACAACTCTTAACAATCTAGAACGACATCACAACATAACTTCTCAACATAATATAACAAATCTTGATGGTCACATATGGCCATAATTTGAATCATATCAAATTTATAAAATTTACCTTCACATATACTCATTTAGTCATAAAACCATAACAAGCATCAAAACTCACATTTTATCCCTCAAGCCTTGAGACATCATCCCTTCAATGAAATTATGGCCATAGGTCACATATGTCCGTATTTGGCATAACATCAAAATTTACCAAATTTACCTTCACATAAACTCATGTAGTCACAAAACCATAACGAGCATCTCAACTCACCTTTTCTCCCTCAAGCCTTGAGACATCATCCATTCCAACAAATCACATGTAAAATATAATCGGATAAGGAAACATAATAGAGAAATTATATAGAGTTAGATTGTATAAAACGTCACAAGAGTAACAATGAGAGTAAAAATTCAATCATCCTACAGCAAATCGCTCATAGATGTGTCGTGACTCAAACCAATGAACGAGAGTCTACTAGACGTGGAATTATGAGACTTTGGACCCGAAACGATTTTTTATAGCCTCATGCTCTTATACCAATATTGATACGATTGTAGAGAACTCCCTAGAAGTCGTACAAAATACATGACCTCTCGAAGGTCTTCTAGAAGCCCTTAGACATCATTCATTGCATTGTCATAAAATAAGGAAAAAATTTAAATCATTTTCATAAAATAACACAATGTTAACACAGCACTTCACTAAAAGAAATATGTACATAGTTAAGACATTATACCTTGTCTTGCCATCTTAGACGCAACATCAATAGAATAAATTGGGACATGACCCTTAACAACATAAAAGAATAATCTATACAATTACATAAACTTAATTTAAGCTCTTGACGTGAAGTCCCTTGAATCAATTAGGACACACTTGAACTTAGAAATAACTATTAAAGATCTTCATTCTAGGAAATATCCTCTAGCCATCACCAACTACATTTGTGCAAAAAGACGAATAAGAATGGTATTAGCACAAAAACCACAAAGTATGATAACTATTAAAAAAAATGCTTTAAAGAGGACATTTAGTTAGAAACCATGCATCATATCGTTTACTAAAACGTCATTAACATTTGATACAATACACATAATATTGTTCACATAAATTATATACGCAAGGATACTATTCAAAACAACAAATAAGGACACATATCACATTTAAGACACATTCAATATCTTCATAGGATTACCTTTATTTTTACCTTAACTCGTTAACCTAAAGCAACCCTTAATAATACTTAGTGCAATGCATAATTAGTGTCCCATTCAACCATTAATACCCAAAGTATCACCTTAAGGTCACCAAGGTTAACATTCATACAAACTTCATCAATTCAAACATTTACATTAATGAGTTCATTAAATAGCATGAAACACAAACTTCACATAATAACCATCACCTAAGACAACCCGAAGAAAACTAGTGCGATGTGCAAGTAGCATCTCATAATACTATTCACACCAAGTGTTCCTATGTAGTCATCCTAGACTTAGGCACATTACATTCAATAAATCACAACATATGCCTTTAACCTTAGATATAACATCAACATACTTCATCGACCTCATATAAGAACTCATTAAGTTATTACATAGTAGTTATAACACATTTGAATTTTGATCACATCTCAAGATAACATGCAAGACAATACTATGAATATCACCTAATGAAACCATAGTCCACATTGCATATTTAGAATTCATTTCATCAATGCATCATAAGACCTTACTAATAATTCCAATCTAAGCTTACTATAGGAATGTACATGTGGAGCCGCATAATATCACACATAATAAGTAAACCAATAAAGAGATCACAAGCATTGGCATTTACTTCATACATCATCGTGACAAGTAAAGCCAACAACATGCATACTAAGTAAGACCTTCATCATGTAGACACAATAAGACTACATATAACTATAACAAGTATGTTAACACCATAATTTCATGCATAAGATCTATAAATACATATTGATACATAGAGAGCCTACCCCTAGAATTCCCTTCAAGATCAAGTTGTGCAATTTATCGGAAAAGTCTTACTCCCCCATCTACATTAAGAAATATCCCTTAGGTAGTCCTAGTTAGTGTTTAGCATCGTACATAAGTTGTTCATTCTACATTTGGGAAACTTTGCCATAACCGACATTAGACCATTTGAGAAAAACCTGGAATCCAGTGGCAACCCCTCATATTGAAAGGAGGGCATCCTACTTTCCAAGGTAAAACATATAAATGATAATAGCATATAGGTGGATCCACTTGCTAAGGATCCCATGGGGTTACATAATTAACGAACTACGAGGTTGTTATAAGAAACCCTTATCATAATAATCAACATTTGAGTTTCCACCTCATGAGAACATCGGGTGAACCTACCTCTTTTTGGGAAGGGACATAACATTTCGTTAACCTACCTTTCTTTTTGGGAAGGGATACGACATGTGGTAAAACTACTTTCCTTTTGGGAAGGTTCAACACATTTAGTTAATTTAAGAAACATTTGTCACATAAGGAGATTCAAGTAATGGTCTAGGAGATGACCTAGAGACTCACTCACTAACATCTTCAAAGCGTATTGTGCAATGTCTAGACAGCATCGCATACCACCAGCTAAACTTTGTAAAACTTCTCCAACACTAGTGTGTTTCCCATAAGATGAGGATAGGCAATAAGTGACATAGAACGTGGTAGCAAGTCATGGAATCCGGAGTTATATCCTACTTCAATGGAGGTTTTTCTACATGCCAATGGTAGAACTTGGACACTCCCATGTAGCGAAATGGTTAAAGAATATGACGGGTTTTTTGTGTACTCTAGTCTTATGCCTAACAAGAGATACTCCCCTTACCATACTAACTCGGTGCTAGATTTTGTTCTCATAGAATATTACAATTAAGGAGTTGATGAAGAGGTTTCATATCTAGTTCATAACCCAATCACATTCACCTTGCCAAAGAGGTCCCATAGGGTTGCCTTACAATGGTCAAGAGAATAGGTCAATGATTTTCATAAGATGACTTCATCCCCTTCCAACCAATCAACCTTAATTCCACCATTCACTAAAGAAGGATACCATTATGACTTTCGACTTCAAGAATATCAAAACCTTACAACTAGGTTAAAGGTTTCACATAAAGGACATTCTTATCAATTTTCAATGTCACATATCATTCATACGTACAATGTTAAGAGGCTTTAACATCCTATGTAGATAAGTCATATTATCATTTTACATGTATCAATTAAGATACTTAGGTTTACCTAAACAAGACACATAAATGCTTCACCATGTCACATATTGCATACCATTCAAGTAGCACATAAGAACAACCAAGTAAACTTTAAGTCACTCTATATACTACTATTAATTCATGAACAAAACCATCACAAGACTCATATAGCCAATTACGAAGAATCGTGCATCAACTCTAATACTACACACATACTAACATAGTCATAGTCTAGCATGATCACCTAATGTCAATTGACGAACACATACTTTCACCTTAATCACAAATACATAAATATAATTATACTTCATATAAATAAACTACAAAAAACCATAATAATATATCAAGTAGTGCCGACATGTCCATGATTATCATAATACATAATGTAACACCGACGAGGCCATATCAATGAAAAGTAAAGCACATAGCAACGCCACCATAAGTGGATCATACAAATCACAACATGATTAAAGACCCACATTACATAAATGAAGAGAATTAGGTAAGAGTAACACCAATCCATTCTCACCACTTCAATCCATAGCTAAATAATCTAATACAATACCAATAGGCCCTAACCCATGACCATGATCGTAAATTCAATAAAAAGGTAATAATAATAAATGAATCTAAACAAAATTCATATATATTTATCAATCTAAGAAATATTATCCATCAATCCAATACAATTTGTACGTTATCCAATATCCCAAAGGAAACTACAGTACAATTCACAAGCATTAAGACATAATCAAGTCACCAACAAAGTATTCAAACCTAGGGTTCATGAATTGGATGGGTTCATAGATTAATTATGTTAAAATAATATAATTAACATCAATTCAATCAATATATAATGATTCAAAATGCTTTATGCAAGAACTAGGGATAGATATCAAAATTGGACAACTACATCTTTGAAAGATATTTGAAATCACCTTAAATTTGTCTTAAGAAAAGAGTTTCAAGGATGAAGAACCACACCTTAATTGATAATAGAGAATGAATTGATCATGAATTTATGAGGAATCACAAACCAATCTTCAATTGAAACTCCATCTTTAGTTTTCACTTAAATTGCGCTCTAGAGAATTTCATAGAGAATTTGCGTTTTGATTTGGAATAAGGAATTAACCTAGGTGTTTAGGAGTTATTAACCCTCTTAAAATACCTACAATACCCTTAGTAAAACTCCCTAAAAATTATTTGTATGTGGTATGAATTTACCAATCCACCCCTTCACTTATAAGTGAAATGAGCAGGTTGAAAGAACCATTGACGCCTGACATCGACGGAGCGTCAGCCAAACGACGTACCGTTCTGAATGGTCGTCATTTGGTTCAAAGGATATCTTGTGGGAGATCATTCTCCCTAGGATAAGTCTTTACCTACTCCCTCCATCGAGGGGGCGTCAATCATCCTACTGGCGCCAATTGGCTCAATCTTTTTGTGTTGGTCTAGGCAGCCTTTGGCTCTTTTGAAGGATCCTTCCTCAAGGACCCTTGGTTGGTCCTTGGATATTTTGCCGGACGTTTCAAAGTTTGATATTATCTTATATTATTGAATTAAATCTCATATTAATTTCATCCAATAAAAACACATAAAGATAGATGAAACATACAAAGACACACAAGGGAACTTCAAGCGAAACCTTTGAAACATCATGGATGTTCTTGAACATTTGACAAAAACCTCATGAAACATAACTCACTTTATATACACACTATTTTAAATCATATAGGAATGCCACAAACTCATGACTCACCCACGTAAGGACATAAAGGCACATATGGTATATAGGTTACTACCCTTTGAACGTCTTGGTCATCCATTGTCGTTGCCTTCTAATTCAACTTAATATTAAGACACTACCTCATTACAATATTATAAACAAATTTTGGACCTTAGACCTTCATAAAAAAACACTTTAGGCTCTAGTTTCATCTATGTAGTTTAAAAGGTATTACACCATCTACAGACCGTGGATGGGTTGATTAGGCCGTACTGCAAGTTGTTGTTTGTGATAGAGGCTTCTCATTTGGGGGCTAGGCGCCCAAGATTGAGTGTGCATCCATGCCCCATTTGATGCGGCGTCAATCAGTTTAGTGGGCATCGATCAAGGTCATGGTTTGAAACTTTTTTGGCAGCCTTTCCCCAATATCAGAGTCCTTCTCAAGGACACTTAGGGTTGTCCTATACACTACCATCTACACATTAAGGTACCCCCCAATCATTTGACTCCAAAAAACAATTGAAAACAATTCAATCATACAAAATCACACTAGAATATAGACGACTAGTTTCATGACGTCTTGGTCGTCCTTTGACGTTAGACCTCAAACATCATAAAACCAACCATTACATGTTTTGACACAGCTTATAAACAAGCTAAAACTCTTATGTCACATTTGAGGATCTAGATTATTCTAGTTCATTTTGACGGTCCTTACACCAAAGGTTCTCTAAGGGCCAATAATGGTTCTTGAGTGCCAATTACGTCTAGGATGTAGGGTCTGGGCGTGAAGAACTTAATATTAGAACACATAGTTTATGAGTCTTAAGGTATCATAAAGCTGAGTCTTTACACTACTAGAAAGCGATATGAATCACACCACATCTATAGGAAAGAGTCTAAAACATTTAGAAAATATCTCATTTCTTTATACTCATTTCGTGTGATAGAGTTTAAATCTATAAATGATTCTTTCTAATTCATGATTTCATTATCTTTTAAAATCATGTCCCTATGAAGACGTATTAAAGTTATTTTTCTAGTATGAACGTTGATCCTTATGATCAAGGGGCCCTATTGTACCAAAACTTTAACCCTGAGGAGAAGTCAGTTACATTGCTATCTGGATGTTGAGTCAAGTTCTATCCAAGCAAGCTGGGAATAAATGAGGTTAATGCTAGGATGTGATTAATATATCTAGGATATATGATATTATAAGGATGAATCGTCCAAATAGTATTATTTAAAGTGTCGCAAAGGATTCAAAAATCTGTGTGGAAGAGTTGTATAAAGCATTTGAGCTGATGCATGTTGCAGATGTTGAGTTTATTGAACTAGACCCATACTAACTCAATTGTGTTGCTAGGATCTGGCACGACCACTAGAAGACGAGCAGAGATTAAGGGACACTAATTGTGAGATACACTACTCTCAAATTGTCGGGCGGTTATTTCCTCGTGAGCTAAGAGAGGCAAAGGTAAGTGAATTTCTCAATATTAAGGAGGAATTCTTGAGTGAGGATAGGTGCAACTTTAAGTTCCCTCAACTTTCTATTATCCTCCGGAGATGGTTGTTGATATAAAGTGCATGATGATATTGTTTGTGATGTCTTGTCATTTTTAAAGAAAAGAGGCTAAAGATATCGTGTTTATAGGGGACATGGATATAACAAGGGTTATGATCTACGTGCAGTTTTATGAGGAGGACAAGTTGAGAGATGTTGAAGAGTTCTGAATAAAAAGGACTAAGAAAACTGGTAATGAGTTTGGGTAGCGTAAGAGTAATGCCACTAAGTCAATTTTTCAACAAAAGCCAAATGTACCTAATTCTTCATATGCTATTACACTTGAACCAACAGACAAAGTTTGAGTTAAAAAACTAGAATTTGCAAAACTTCAACTTTCGCCTGCTTATTCACGATGTAGTGTTTCACAAGGGGCTAGCTGGACTCTTGCATGTTTTAAGTGTTGTAGAAAAACTTAGGTGGGTGTCATGATGTATCCGATTGTTCTTTCAAGTGTTTTATGACATGTCAATTCATGATATTATACCATAAGAACAGACAGGGTAGTCGTAATGATATCAATTAAGCCCAATCTTGGTTAGAGGTTCCACTATACAGAGATGCACGTAGAGGGGATACTTTAGGGACAGACGAACGAGCAAACCATCTGTATACTATCGCCAGTCGTATATTTTTCTGAATTTTAATATTTTTCTTGAGAAACTTCTAGAGACCTCAATCTTTTCATACCTATTGGTGAGTTTTATTCTAGTTGATTGAGTTTATCGTGATTTGATCATTTCTATCAATTACAAATACACCAGGCTGACTTACACAAGATAGATATGGTGGACTTTTACGTTATTCTGTGTATGGACATGGTTGATGTTTTTTAGGACTCAGTTGATTATAGAACTGGTGTAGTTAAGTTCAACTTTCCTAATTAGCTATTTATTGAGTTGAGGAGTAGTTGAGTAGTGACTTAGGGTCATATAATTTCGTACCTTAAGGCAAGAAAGTTAGTTTTCAAGTAGTAGATCTATCATTTAGTCCGAGTAAATGACTTTAAAAGCAAGGCACCACTTATTTAGTCACTTGCTATTGTGAATGAGTTTCTAGAGGTCTTTCCAACTAAAAATTTCAGAGTCCCTATTGATATAAAATTGAATTAATATTCTTCTTCACAATCGTCCTATTTTTATACCTCAATTTAAAATGGCTCCTAGTGAGTTGAAAGAGTTCAAAGAGCAATCTGAAGACCTTCTTAGTAATTTTTTTTATTCGACCAAGTGTTACACCTGCGGGCAATCTTATCTTTTTCGTTAGGAAAAAAGATAGTTCTGTTAAATTTTTTATTGATTACCATCAGTTGAACAAAATTCCTTTAAAGAATACATATCCACTTTAGAGAATTGATGATCTTTTTTATCAATTTCTGGGTGCCACGTTCTTTTATATGATAGACCTTACATATTTATATCATAAGTTTAGAGGAAGAGAGAGTGATATTCCAAAGAAATATTTCATGACCTACTATGGTAATTATGAGTTTCTCATTTTATTTGTTTTAAATAATGCTCGTGCAATGTTCATGATTCTTAGGAACAATGTGTTTAAGTGTTATCTTGATATGTTTGTTATCTTGTTCATTAATGGTTTCTTATTTATTCGAGGAATAAGGAGGATCATGCTACTCATCTTAGACTAGCTCTCAAAACTCTAATATATAGAGAGTTGTATGCCAAATTTTCCAGTGTGAGATTTTGCTTGAGCAGTTGTGTTCTGAGGATTGTTTCTCGTGATGGGATACGAGTTGACATTCTAAAGATTGAATTAGTGTAGAACTGGCTTAAACCCACATCTCCAACTGATATTGGGAGTTTATTAGGAATGGTTAGGTATTATAGAAGGTTTGTAGAGGTTGTTTCATCAACTTCATCCCCATTGAAAAGGTTGACTCAGAAAAACAACAAAGTTTTAATTGTCCAAAGCTTGTGAGAAAAAATTTTATGAATTGAAATCATGGGTGACTAATCCCTAGTCTTGACCTTATAAGAGAGTAGTTAAGGTTTTGTTATATATATTGACGACCCTAGAGTGGGGCTAGGTTGTGTGTTAATTCCAAAGGTAAGGTAATAGAATATGGTTCTGCAAAACATAAGATTAACGATATGAACTACATGACACATGATGTCGAGTTTGCTGGAATAGTTTATTCTTTCAAGATACGGAACCACTACCTCTATGGAATTCATATGGATGTGTTCACATACCACTAGAGTCTTTAGTGTCTTTGACTCACAAAGAGCTTAATTTCTAACACAAAATCATTGAACCTACTCAAGGATTATGACGTGAGTATTCTATATTACCTAGGTTAGGCTAATATTGTTGTTGATGCTTTAAGAAGATTGTATATTTGTAGTATTTTCCATGTTGAGGTAAAAAAAGAGTTTGCCGAAGAAGTGTATATACTTTCATGATTGGGAGTTTGTTTAATGACCTTAATTGAAGGAAGAGTGGTGGTGATCAATTGGCTGAGTCATCACTAGTGTCTTAAGTGAAAGAGAGACAAGATAAAAAATTTGTTTCTTGAATTGGAGGAAAATGTTCATGAACAAAATGTGATAGATTTTGAACAATGGGGAGATGGTGTATTGAGATATCAATATAGATTTTGTTTACAAAATGTGGATGAACTCTAATAGGGGATTGTGCAGGAATCTCATATCTCTTGTACTCTATTCCTCATAGTTCCTCAAAGATGTATCATGAATTTAGAGAAGTATATTGGTGGAGTAGCTTTAAGAGGTGCATTGCATAGTTCATTGCTAAGTGCTAAAATTTACAATAAGACAAGGTAGACCCTTGAAAGCCAGGTGGTGTGGCGTAGAACATATATCTTGTGGAATGGAATTTGGAGATGATCAATATAGATTTTTTTTACTTTCTATCTGTGGTATCACATGCAACATGATTTTATGTGGGTGATTGTAGATCAAATGAATAAATAAGCACACGTCTTACTGGTAAAGAACTTTAGGGCAGCCAGATTCCTCTTTTATAGTATTCGAGAATAAAATATGGGACTATTTTCAAATTCCCATAAGGGTAAACACAAAGTAAAGAACACTTTAACATTTCTGTACACATAGACAATCTCTAAGGTGAGGGTGCGGCGGTAAATCTGACTACCTATTTAGCAGAATATTTTACCAAATTCTATATTCAATAGGTAGTCAAACTTCATGAAGTCCAGGTGTCCATAATTTTACATCAAGGTGCGCATTTTATCACAAAATTTTGGAAGTCTTTCAAGAAATTTACGGTTTTGAAGGTAAATTCGAGTATTTCTTTCCATTCTTAGACTAATGGTCATGTTTAGTGGACAATGCAAATATTCAAAGATATTTTGAGAGCATGTGTGATCTATTTTAAGGGTAAATGGGATGGTCACTTACCTCTCATTGAGTTCGCTTACAACAACAACTATCACTGTAGCATTCACATGACTCTTTATGGGAGAAGATGTTGATCTACTATGGATGGTTTGAGGCAGGTAAAGTTTTTTAATAGGGATATACTTTTTTCATCTAGCTATGGACAAAGTGAAGATCATTCAAGATATGTTGAAAATAGAACAAAGTCGTTAGAAATCCTATTTCGACGTCAGTAGAAGAGACTTTGACTTTGAGGAGGACGGTTGGGATTATTTGATATTTTCACCCATGAATGGTGTTATGATGTTTGGCAAGAAAGGGGAAACTTAGTCCCCAATATATGGCTCCTTATAGTATATCCAAGATGATTGAACATATATCCTATGAGTTGGAGCTACCACCAGAGGTTGTAGCGGTCCATATAGAAATCTACATTTCACCCTTGAAGAAGTGTATGGGCTATCCTTTAATTATTATACTAGCTTAATATATCAGTTTTAAGGAAAAAGTATCTTATGAGGAGATTCTTGTTGAGATACTTGAAAGTCATGTTTGCAAGTTTAGAACAAAGAAGGTTGTATAAGTCACAGTCTTATTGAGGGACCAGTTTGTTGAGGAATCTACTTTGGAGGCTAATAAAAATATAAAGAAGTCGTGACTACATATATTTCTTTTTGGGGAAATTCTAGACTAAGGTAATTACTTTTTGATAACATTGTTTAAATTGATGTTCAATGTTGGGTGTTTGAGCTGGGTTTTTGATGTTGTCACCCTTAATTCTATTTAAAGAGATATCATTCCAAGACAAATGTCTCTAAGAGGGAGATAATGTAACAACACAATCATATAAAGAACTAAATTATAAATACCCAATTTGAGATTTGTTATTGTTAGTCTTCAAATTTGAGTTTTGAGTCACCTTATAACGACCATAATTCTACGCAACACATGATGAGTCAGGTGGCCCATAAGATGTCATGTGAAATATGTTTGACTCCTCTTTCAAAATCCACATAGTTTTCTAATTTCCAAGTTCTGGTGAGGGAAATATGCTTGTTTGAGCATACCCTATACAGTTAAGGAAATTCATCAAGTTTCATGATGGGTAATTTTACCTTTTCCTCAACCCATTAGCCTTACCCTTTTTTTAACCCTATAAGCGGTCTAAAATGATTGGAATCTCCTTTATTCATTGAAAATAGCTTAGTATTTTGTGGAGAGAAGTTTAGAAGGAGAAATGGAAAGACTATCAAGATTCTTCCGAAGATTTGAGGATTTCCACCAAGAATTTGATTCCTTAAAAATATTAAGTTTCCATACTGTTTGGTTTGTTCACCATGCGTCAATCATGAGATTCTTTTACGATCTTGAACCATGAGATTTACATATATTGAGTTACTTTATGATTTTTTTGAAGTTTTGTTTTCATTTTTTATTATGAGGTTATGTTGGTTCTTGAGATAAGGATCTTGTGTATGAGTATTGTTCTTAAGTATTTTTCAGTTGATTTCATTGTAATTATTTTGAGTTTATGAGGCAAATCGTTCCATTTTTGGTGAGCTAGACATGGAATTGGAGAAAGAAATTCATCAAAATCTGAGTATAGGGGTGGGGCGCCCTGCCACTCATTTTCCCCCAAACCACTTCCGGTAGTGTGGATCATGTAGCATCACGCCACTAAGTTTTCCCCGAACCATCTTAAGTATTTGAGGGGTTTCCACCCCGTGCTATTCAACGCACTAGGGCCTCTATGTCCCTACCCTTATGTACTTTTCATGTATATTACCTTTAATCATAACTATGTTCTCTACTTGTTATACACAATTAAAACCTCCAAACCATTTAGAGATCATACATATCAAAGTATCAACTCTTGAAGTGAAAATTAAAATTCAAAATAAAGATAAGAGTACAATTTGAGAAGGTCTTTTGAGTCATTTTGAAAGGTTTTTACAAACTTTTAAAACTTGTTTTCAGCTTGAGTTTGTGGATGAGGAGAGTTAAGTTCATATTTTAAAAATTTAAGGGAACTAATTTTTTCCAAGGGTAAATGTTTTTACATTTTAAACGAGAGGAAACTTTAGTTTCCAAATGAGTTCATGACAATTTTCGAGCACTATATCTTTTAAGAGAGCCTTTTGAGTATGATATCAAATTTTTCGGATGAGGAAATGTTTTTCTAAATTTTAGCAATAGTAATATTGTTGGTATTAGTTGTCACATCCGAAGAGCACCTCCCAGATGCGACCGGCGTCGTCGTGCTCTCATAGGACGCAGACAAATCCTTAGCATTCTTCATATCAGGTCATCAATTGAAATTGCCGAAAAATTATAATGTTTTGATACTATGTGAAGTATACTGAGGCTTCATACATAATAATAAGGAAAACATTCTAAAAGTTTTCTCATATTAAAACCATCTAAAGAGTAAGAATCTAGACTTAGCCAATATAAGTCAATATTACATATATGCCTTAATACAAAAGAATCCAAAGAACGTAAACGGAATCAAAAGTATTATTAATATCTACTAAAGTCTTCATAAGATAGAGTAGGAAAATAAATCATCCCCGAACATTAGTACATACAAAAACTTGGAGAAAGAGCTCCAAGTTTCTTCAATCGACCTTCTTAATCTTCAATGGCAGGACCCTACATTTGTAGTAATATAAAGTAATGGGGTTAGTATGCCACAAGTACTAAGTATGGGTATATGCACATAAAATTTAAGGAAATGCATGAAAAACATCATTACTTTGAAAGCATGCTATGTCATTTGCAAATCTTCAGTGCACAGACCACAGAACATATAAAAGTTAAGGATTCCATCAACATAAAGCATGATTACAATAAAAGACCTATTACTACAGAGACGTTTAACATTTCATATTCAATAGATAATATAAACATAACAGACACAACACTTTACAATGATCCTATCCCCAACCTACAAATGAAATGGTCATCTGAAGCCCTATAACCCTACACAACAAAGTATATAAGATAGGAGACCAAAAGTAAAGCTTTGCTTTATATAACTTGTAACATAAGTAGTCATCACCTCATAAAGAAATATAGAATAATACATGTTCATTAATGTAACCAACTTCATATAAGTATAACAACATGTATTATAAACATCATGCCTTTCATGTTATAATATTACATAAGAACATCTCCTAGGACTTCTCTTAGATTTAACTTGTGCAATGTCTAGGTAGAGTCCCATACCCCTACCTATACTAAGTAGACTTTTCAAGTAACCCTAGTCAACATCAATTTACATGTCTTTCATTTTACTCGAGGGAACATTTGCCTTAACATACATTGAACCATATGATCTAAACATGGAATCCGGTGTCATAAAACCCCATACCCAAAGAAAGTGGTCTACTGGCCTATGTAGAACTAAATATGACATAGCTATTTAAGTGAATCCACTAGCTAGTATCCTATGGTGGCAACATATTTCAAGAACTAGGAGATGTATTAGAGACCCATAGGTCCACAATAAATGTCATCCTCTATCTCTTGAGAGTCATTGTGACCTACCTTCCAACTAGGGAAGGGACACCTCTCATATCTACTCAATCGGTGAAAAACTCAAGTCCCTTTTTTATTAAACTTTAAGTTTTCATTTATTCATAAATATTATCATAAGTCATAGGATATGAATACCTTGTATAAACATGATCATAATATCATTAGTATTAGATGAGAATTTCCTTTCATCGTAACCCTTCGTTTGTAATATTAACATATCATGAATCATTTTGTGTAACGCATACAAGAGAATATCATAAACTTTCATTATAATATTCTTATCATGATCTCACATTTAACATATTTATAGCCCAAAATATATTCATAGCGACATACATAATCACGACTTTAGAAGACTTACCTTTAGCTTCAAATTTATCAAGAACTTATGTTCAATATACAACAATAATTCAACCAAAAATAGGCTAAATACTCAAAAGCATAACCAACACAATCTCTTTAGGTCATTTACAAGATCAATTCATAATGTAGGATAAGGGAAAGGGTCATTAAAGAGTTCATTCAAGTTTTAGTTCCAATCCCAACGTTTTCATGTAGTCAAGTAGTAGATACAACCCATTTGAAACAATCAATCTGATAAGGACATGTTTCACACGAAAATCTAATATTTACAAGCCAAACATTCGACAATATATAGTTAATCAACTGTAGAAATCCGTTACTTTTCATTGATAGTTATAAATCTAGAGTTAGGAAAAAAACATTTTTAGTAGAGTAAAAACCCTATAAGTTTTAATTCTTGAAAACCATCTTTGAAAGGACCTCTTTGGGAAATGAGTCCCCAGAGTGAAAAACACATACCTTATTGATAAATATTCCACAAATTTTGGAAGAAAATCATGAAGTCTTCATCTTCTTCCTAAATCTCTTCTTATTCTACAATGCAGTTTGGAAAAGAGATTGTTCTTCAGAGAGATGACAGAAACTCATTTGATTTAGTTTAAGTGTGTAAAAAGCTCTCTAAAACTGACCAATAATACATATATAGTCCTCCTATAAAATACCCAAAATACCCTTCACATAAATGGGTCTTTTTGTGAAGTTAAATTACCAAAAAATCGATTTTAACGAATTTGGGAAGTGGTTGCGCATCGTGGGGCCAATTCCCATTTTTTTAATGAAATTTTGGGTCGAGGCAGAGATACTTGTGTAAGCCTTCCATCATGAAGCTGCATCTCAAATATTGAGTCAGTACACTGCGTGTGGGCTGTGCGTCGCGCATCAGTCCCTCCAATCTGCGTGCTTGCAAGCTGCTTTGGCAGCCTGCTCGCCAAAAATTTGGGTCCCTTCCAAGGGCCCTTCCAATGGTCTTTGGGGTGACGTTACCAGAATTTTTGACCCCTTTTACTACATTCTACATATACAAAGTAGTTTTACTAATTTTAGACTTCATTTGACAGTTCAAAAACTTCACCAAACATAGAGAAGTCAACTAGTTTTAGTTAGCTAGTTTCGGGATGTCAAGGACTTTTTATGTCTTTTTGGATCTAACCTTTTATAAATGAACTTATTACATTAATATAGTTCTGAATAATCATTTTAAACATTATTAAATAGATTAATATCTAGTGTAGGTTATGGCATTTCGAAAGTGTTACATTAGCATTGAGCATTGATATGGAAACGAACTAAGAGAACTCAAATTCTTCTTTAACCATGTGTGTCCACATGGGTCAAAAGGGCCGTACTTTTTATATTATTAATTATTGTTTTTTTATAGCGTATATAACAGTTGATGTAGCTTCAACGAGATGTTGTATCATAAAATAACTCCTAATGATGATTCTAAGTTAGAGAATCTCCAAAATAAGAGTAACAAAGATTATTATCATATTTTTAACCACATTTGAGTTATCATCTATTGTTTTTATAAGCTTTTATTATAATTAATATTTATTGTTGCTTTTAAATTGTATTTTGTTTGATTATCTTTTTGTATCCTTGAGTTGAGATAGTTTAGATGAGGGATATAGCATATTTTGTGTCTAAGTTCGACAATTATTCGAAAATGAATCTAGAAAATCATAAACCAAGAGTTATGAATCAATAGATCAACATTCCTACATCGAAGTGGGAAATAATCAAATATGGATTTCATTACGGGATTAGCTCATATGCACAAACAACATGACTCCATTTCGGTGATAGTTTATAGCGTTATTAAGTCTTCACGCTTTTTAGCAGTCAAGACTACAAATTCTGCGGAGGACTCGTCCATGCTATACATTAATGAGATAGTTTGGTTACTTGGGGTTCCATTGTCTATCATTTCTGATAGCGGTCCTCATTTTTGGAAGTCATTAAATAAAATGTCTTGGTATTTAAGTTAATTTTAGCAGCGCATTTCATCCACAAAAGGATGGTCATGCATAGAGTACCATTCAGACATTAGTGGACATGTTGAGAGATGGTTTCATCCATTTCAAGGGTAGTAAGGATGATTACATTCCTCTTATTGAGTACGCCTAAAATAATATCTACCATTCAAACATTCAGATAGCCCCTTATGAGGCATTGTATTGGATAAGATAAAGATTTTACATTAGGTGGTTTGAAGTAGGTCAAGCAGCCTTAATATGACCAGATTCAGTTCATGAATCTATGGGGAAAGGGAAAATCATTAGAGAGATACTTAGGACAACCCAAAGACGCCAAAAGTCTTATGAAGATGTACGGACAAAAGGAACTAGAGCTCGAAGTTGATGATTGAATTTTCTTGAAAGTTTAACAAATGAAAGGGGTGATGAGATTTTTCAAGAAAGGGAAGATCAGTCCTAGATATGTAGGCCCTTCCAAGATTATGAAAAGGATTTGTAAAGCGTCTTATGAGGTAGAGTTGCCAGCAGAACTACCAGTAGTGTAATGCAACGAGATTTTCTTATTTAACTATTGAAGAAGTGTGTCGGTGATCCAACATCCTTAGTGTCATTAGAGAGTGTGGATGCAACAGATAGTCTTTCCTTTGAGGATATACCATTTGAGGTTCTTGATCACACTTAAGGAGATTGAGAAACATAGAATTTACTTTAGTCATGGTTTTTTAGAGGACTTTATCTTTAGAGAGAGCTACATGGGAAGCAGAAGGAAGGCCAAGTATCCTTACCTCTTTCCTTCCTATTCCACTCTATCTTGACGTAATAATTCTTGAGTTTTTATTTATTTATGCATAAAATGAGTCTTAGTATCATGTTACTTTAGTTACACTTGCATTTTCAGTGTATTTGATCTTGGAACTTAGTTCAGTCAAAAACAATTTTCAGTTTTTAGTGGTACGATTTTAGCTCTTTCCCCTCTATTTCAACTTGTTTAGTCTTAATTCAAGGACATCCCAAGCGGGAGATATTGTAATACCTAAAAAAATATACCTAGCTAACTGAAGAGGCGAACCACCACAAGGTTCACATAACGTGATATGGTCCACAGTCCATTATTTTGCATGTGGTAATGAAGTGGAAGTCACAAGGCCAAGACATCAAAAGAACCTTTACGGTCTGTGGTCTAGAGGACGGGCTGTAGTGATGCCTGTAGAGTAGAGGCAGTACCCCCCAGCAAGTCCCTTCGACCCCCATACCCAATTGAAGACCACGAGGACCTTCACAGTCCATTGTTCTAATAGCAGGTCGTGGTGCTTCTGTAAAACGCTAACCAATAGGCCCCTACACAACCCGTGAAACCCTCTTCCCATGTGAGGAACACTAGGACCTGCACGCTCTTTGGTCCTCCGCACGTCCGTGGTAGGGGCTCTAAGGACTGACCCAAGAACTCCCATCTCCTAGATCAAGTGAAAACCACAACAATTTTCATGGTGTATGGTTCTTTTCATGGTTCGTCGAAGTTATCGTGGTTATCCCTATCTCAAACCTAAGTCAGAGGTCTTTTGGTATTTTTCTATTTAATTAGACCCCTAAAATACCTCATTTGATCCCAAACTACCTAGTTTTTGTCAGTTTTAACCGATAAACATAACTTGAACATACCTAAGTCAGATCTTTCATCAAAACACAAAAAATTTGAACAAAGAGAGGAGAAAGAGCCGACAAAACCCTAATTCAAGAACGCAACATGATTTGTATCTGTTCAAGCCTTAAATCAAACGATTTTCATGTGGAATTTCTCAATATGTATGTGGTATTTTACTAGTGAGTTCATTTTTCCCATTAGGTCCCTAAAACTCATTCATATTCCTTATTCCCTACTATTAACTAGACCTAGGGTTTCTACAACTTCAACAGATTATCATGATTTAGTTGTTTAACTGTTCCAGATAAGATTATCATTTTTTTACTTGGTTTCTTGCATGAATTTCATATACTTATCTATGTAGTTCTTTTGTTCTTGAATTATGCATGCTAGGCCAATAATAAAATTATTTTTGAAATACACGCTTTAGTTTTTGAATGTATCATTATCACTATAATAATGTTGCATCCTGAGTTTGTTTGTCATTTTTGAGAAATCCAGTATACTACATAAATTAATTCTTAATGTGTTAATCATTTTATCTATTGGGAGTAGAATAATATAAAATCACACTAGGGTCAGTGACCCATATAGTTGAAAATTTACTAGCAACTTTGATTGTAAGTCCACTATGTGGGCATCATTTAGTTATCAGACCAGTCATTCACATATACCTGTTGCAAGGTATATTGGGTCCTCTCGATTGATCATATACATCTGGCTCCACAATTAGCTTATGTGCATTTATTATCGGCTATGAGTAGCTACGAAAGTTCAGTCGAAATTTATTGCATTGACTAGGTTTCAATATTTAGTCTTAGCATGTCATCACTTGGTAATTGCATCAAGTTTAGTTATGTTCAATTTTTCAGTATCCTTATCATGTTTAGAATATATTATTGTTTTTTTTAGTTATATGTTATTTCAGTTAGTGTATGTCTTGTGCTTAGTACCTACCATGTTCTGACACACATTGCGCTACATTTTGTTGTGATGTAAGTTCATGTCCTCAGCAGTCAGATCACACATTGATCAATTTCCGTTCTACATATCAGCAAAATTAGTGGGGATCCCTCATTATTTAGGAAATTGTGACATATTTATCTTTATAAATTTTTAGCCTTATAATTTTGTTTGTAGGGGTGTGTCTCATTATTTAACAACAAGGTATAGGTTCACATTTCTCATGATTCAGAATTATATAAAATCATTGGTCCTCCCATGGGACGAAAACCCAAACTACTAGCATAAAAGAACGTGGAACCGATCAAAAACTTATGTGGGAACGTGGCAATCGATCCCATAATTATGTCGGAACATGAAAACCAATCCAGTTTAGTGTGTTGGAATGCTACACCCTATCCATTCAACTTCCTACAATCACAACCAATAAGTACATTCCCATAATCATATAAGAAAGTCATGATTCAAGACATTTATCATTAATATATCCCTATTTGGAATTAATGTGATTAAAAATGCAATATTCACAAACAAACATGTATCATAATGAAGCAAAAATTAACATACATTACACAATTATAGAATTACAACTACCACCTACATCAAATCAAGTTTGAAAATTAAAAAAACTTGATTCTTCTCTTTCTTTATTTGTCCGCTTGTTCTTTGTCTACAAAAAATCATAAAAAAATGAAAAATTAATAAAAATCACTAATTACCCAAATTACTAACAGTTTTAACAATCCTGAGACCATACCCATGATCTGAATAGTCAAATTAGCACTTTTTCCACCATAAATTCCAGATAAAACCTCGTTCCCTTCAATAATTACTCATGAGATTACTTTTTGCAAACTGAAAAATGAATTCGCGAGTGAAAATATTACTTTTAGCCTCAAAATGAAAGAAAATTTTTAAGAAAAGACCAGGGTTCGTTCCTTAGATCTAAAGTTCTAAAATTGCAGAACAAAATGTCGTTCGGGTTTATTTATGACATTAATTTGAGTCGGACCTGCCACAGCGGTCCTCACCCTGCTACGGAGGCCTCGCCAGTACGATTGAAATCCAGACCCACAAGCTTGTACGGAACCAATGAGATTTTCTAATAATAACAAGACCCCCATTTTACATCACACCTTTAACCAACGACATTCAAAAAATACATTTCACGCTAAGGTCGATTCCGGGACTTCTTAATGACTCCAATTAAGTTGTACCAGTTCCTTATTTGCTTATGCAGCTACTAATGTAATCATATTCATTATTAAATCACCCGATTGGTACCATATTTCTCTAGAACTTAATGGCTCCTATTTCGTCCAAATCCAGATTAGGTTGAGAAATTCCAAGTTACTACGAAAATGTTTTTCAACCCAATGTTTTTCTCCATTTGATTTTAAATAATGTAGGAGCCACTTGGTACAATAAATACAAATTAACCCATCACTCATCTCCTAAATAACTAAAATAGGAATAATAGGCTTAAGAAGAAATGAAGTAGAGTTTGAATCGATGAAAAATTAGGGATTCATATCTCTCATGTCCTTGTCGGTTTCCCTTGTAACTTTCTCAAATGGACAATGCTTCCATTGAACTTTCATAGACTTAATATCGTTGGTTCTCTGCTTTCAAAATTCACGATAAACAGTTTGAATTGGTTCTTGCTTAAATTGGAAGTCCTTGTGTAAGGCAATTCAGTCCCACTTAATGATTTAATCATTGTTGCCATCATATCATTTCAACATAGACACATTAAATTCCGGATGAACTCCTAGTAGGTTTCAATGTAAAACCAATCTCACAAACTTCTCTTGACTTTCTTGTGATAGTGCATCAACCCTTTAATTGGCGCTACCTTAAAAAGGACATTTTCACCAGTTTTAAATGTAATTGTATCTTAGCTTATGGTCCACATACTTTTTCTGCCTACTCTTGGATGATAAAAGCTTATCTTGATACTACTCACCTTATTTTGTGAATCCTTTACTACATCCACTCGAATATACTGCCTCAAATATTGTGATATCAATGTTGGAGTGAGAGCTATTATTATGAGAGAATTCGAAGAAATTCAACAACTCATTCTAATGTCGCCAAAAATCAATTACACTTGGCCTGAACATGTGCTAGAATACTTGGACAATCCTCTCCAGTTGCTCGTTTGTCTGTAGATGGAAAGTGGTACTAAAAGTGAATTGTGTGCCCAATTCCTCATGTGAATTCCTCCAAAACATGAATGTAAAGTGCGTACCACAATCTAAGATTATAAAAAGGGGCACGTATTCAACAACACTATTTCTTTCATATACAACATAGCCAATTGTCCAACATTATAATATATTGCTAATGGTAGAAATTGGAAAACAGTCAATCTATGAATTATTACCCAAATAGTCAATCCATGGATATCCTTTTTATGTCTGGCAACCAATAAATTGGCTTCAAATAATGGTACATCTTCGTCACCCCAGATGAATAAAATGTCACATACGGGGAGCACCCCTTAGATGTAACCGGTGTCTTCGTCCTCTTTGAAAATGAATACAAGCCTCTTAGCATTCATAATTACATTCATAGGTCAAAATACGAAAAAATTTAAAACTTTTCAATATCTATCTTTAGGTTTATATAGACCTCTCGCATATATATAATATTTTCATATCGAGTATACATTGACCCTTTGTTTAGGATGATTACATAGTCTTCTGTTTTTATTGCACATAGATATATAATATATATTAGACTCTTAAAATTGGATGTCTCATCTCATAAAAGCATCTAAATAAGAGTATATAAATTGGGTATATCATATACATCAACATAATAAATCCAGATATAGGCTATAAAATGTTTAGTAATATAATTAAAAGTCAAGAACTAAAAGTTCTATAACTAGAACAACATCATAAGCTTGATAGGTGCGTTGCTCTCGCAAAATGAGTACCTACCCAACTTGGTTGAGTGAGAATCCAAGTCTTATTTTCAATTCATCTCAAAAGCCCTTCAATGACCGTAACGTAAAATATTAAGAAAACGGAGAAAATAGGGTTAGTACACCACTTGTACTAACTATGACACCATATGCACACACATCATGAAATCATGCAAAAAGGGTACATTTCATTAAAGTAGGAAATTTACTTTAAAAAGATTTATGCACATTCAAGAAGATCATATCAATCATTAAGACATATTCATTAAGTCAAGTGAATGTATATCAAAGGACCAACAACACTAAGTCTAGTCAAGACAACATGCATATCACATAATTTAACACTTAGTCAAGACAACTCTATCAATAATTTATAATAGCAACAAGCATGGATAAGATTTTATTATAGCATAACCAAATCAAGACAATTACCAATTAACCCTCATTAATTCAACTAGTGCAATGACCAAGCAAAGCTCCATAACCTTACTAAATCAGGTAAACCCAACAAGAATCATGATCAATATCCAACTTTACATAGCATATCATTAACAGTACATATCATCACATTTTAGCAATGAAGCCCAAACACATATTCATACGTGAAACCAATCATCATATTAATTGTCAATATAAAAGTTCATAATATACATACCATGTACTATTATAAGCATGTACATATATAATAATAACCTTCTAAAGCTTCCTATAAGGCAATGTAGTGCAAGGCATATGTAGAGTCTCCTACCCCTACCTAAGCTAAGTCAAACCTCTTAGATCACCCTAGTTGGTTTGTACTTCATTGCTTCATTTTAGTTTATGGAACACTTGCCTTAAACAACATAGAACATAAGAGCTAAATGTGAAATCTGGTGTTGTAATATCTTAACACCGATGGAAGGTGGTTTAACGGCCAATGTACAACCAAACATAAACATAGCTTTCTAGGTGGATTAACTAGCTAGTCTTCCTATGGGGGCAACATAGTTAAGGAACGAGAAGATAGTTATGAACTCTCTACATGCCATTTGGAAATTAGAGTCTAATATTATGAGAATCCAGAGTTTGAGTATCCCTCATAGGGGATTCAACACCTCATGTGGAACTATAGGGTTAATCTTTCTCTACGGGAAGTCAATGCCTCCCATTGTCAAATTCACTGGGTACTTAATTAACGTCCCTTTTGAAATGTCTTTAAGTTTTCCAGTGTTATCAAAACATAATTTAAGTCATATGGTATATCCCTTGTATAATCATCATCATCATAGCTCAATAAGAACTACATGAGCATTGTCCTTTAATTACAATTCATATAAGTGAGGTTAGCACATTTACATAGTCACATCATATTAAGGTACATTGGAAAGATGTTAGCATCCCTATAACACTTACATCTTATCCAACAACTCACAATCCACAGTTCAAAACATTTTAATTCAACATCATACCATCCCTATCAACCATAATATAAGGTACACTTCTATACAACATCATCACTTAATCATAAGTAATCACATTAGAAATAAAGAATAGAGTTCACAAGACTTATAAAATCTCTTTCACAATTCAATCATCAAGGTATTACCATCAACCCTTAACTCAACAAAATAACGGTGTAATATCATCAACCAATAGTAACCAACATGATAACAAATCCAACTGAATCATTATACAAAAACTCATCACTATTTCATAACCTAGAATTACAGAGTTAGATCAAGTTTATAGTCTACTTCAAAACCTAGGTCAATTACTCAAGAAGTATCATGGTAAGAATTCAATTAATAATTATATACTCATAAATTTTCACAATAACATCATTGGATAATAATGCACACATTAACAAAGTAAATGAAATCAATACTAGATAGTTCAATTCAAGATCACAACCTAGGCTTAACTGGAATATGTCATCTTCTACAAACTAGATCAATCCATCAAGAAATAACATAATTGTGTTATAATTCATGTTAATCTATTCATAATATCCAAACAAAATCATACAAAAATAAATTCACAAGATCAATTTCGTATTGGTTAAAAACCCAATAGAATTTCATACTTTTGAAATTAATTTGATGGATCCCTTTGGGGAAAGAAGTCTCAAATTTGAAATCAATCTTTTGCCTTGATATTTGATGAATATTTATGGTGAAACTTTGTGTTTTCAATCCCTATAAATCTATTATTTTTGACCTTCTGTGGTGTTCTTTAACTTGGGAGAAAGAAAGGTGGAAAATTTGGGTTTTTTAATTATGAGGGCTTAGGTTTGTTTATTTTTCTTAGGGTATTTTTCCAAGTAATTAAAACATATAATTAGACCTACCTAAATCCATAAATAATTATATCACCACGCAATTAATATATATAACTATACCAAAAACATGTAGCAAAATAAACCCTCACAGACGACTTCCCATCCATGCGCCGCTTGTAAATTGACGACCACAGGACCCTCCATCCTGTTGGTCCGAAGTTTAGTCAGAGACTGGTTAAAATACAGTCTAAGTGTCAATCAACTTAGGCAATCGAATCACCGTCCATTGGACCACGATTCATTGGTGGCAATAATTGGTGGACAATGCCTTGGGCAGCCTTTGCACCAAGTTACAAGGGTCCTCCTCAAGGGCCCTTGGTTTTTCCGTGCCGAGTCTTACCTGGACGTTTCGACTATTAAATAACTATAATACATGTTACACACCCTTCCATCAAATTTCATCATTTTCCAACTCATAAAACTTGGTAAAATAGCCTAAGGCATACTAGCACCTCATTGAACTAGTTTCCGGACGTCATGGACGTTCCTTGACGTTTTGATTCCTAAACTTTGTAAATGACATATATTAATTAATATTGACCTTAAAAACTATGTAAACCTTCTGAAAACTATGTTAGTCTCTAGAACACGTCTTAGATTTTCAGAGTATTACATAAAATAGCGTGAAACAAAGAATTCTATGAACAGTTTTTGAATCAAGTCATCAACTCGAAGAGCATATCCTTCCTTTATAACTAAGCACACCTTACTCATCACGATTTATATCTTGTGCCTTAAAAATAGCGGTATTCTTCTTGAGTTCATTCAAATTTTCATTCTCAAAATATTTTTCCTTGATCTCTTTCATAAGCATGGATCTTACTTCAATGCTACCTAACATCCCACCTTTTTTTGAGAAGCCTAATTTCATGAATTTAGACTCCATGGTGTGATATTCCTAAATCAAAGGTCGTTTAGTTACACTCAAGAAAGCTAAACTACTTATGCTTACAACTTTTTTGACTCAAAACATCTGCCATTACATTAGCCTTGCCCAGATTATATTGAATAGTGATATCATAATATTTATGCAACTCAATCTACCTTCTTTGTCTCAAATTCATATCCTTTTGTGTCAACACATGTTGCAGACTACTATGGTCAGTAAATGCCTCACACATAACCCCATAGAGGTAATACTATCAAATATTAAGAGCAAACACTACCACTGCCAAATACAAATCATGTATTGGGTAATTCTTCTCATGTACTTCAAATTGACGGGAGGAATAAGCTATAAAATTCTTATCCTGCATCAACACAACACCCAAAATAGAATGTGAAGCATCAAAATAAATAATAAAATCTTTACCTTCCATTGGTAATGTTAACAAAGGTGTGATTGCCAAGAGAGTATTGAGATTTTGGAAGCTATTCTCACATATTTTAGTCTAATCAAATGATATCTCCTTTTTGGTAAAAAAATTCAAGTGAGTGCAAATAGAGGAAAATTTCTTTACAAATCGACTATAGTTGCCAGTGAGCCCAAAACAATTCCTAACTTCCATCACCGAGCTAGGTCAAACACAACTCTTAACCGCCTCAATCTTTTTAGGATCTACCATTACTCCTTCTTTTAAAACTACGTACCCAAAAAATGCAATTGATGTCAACCAAAATTCACACTTAGAGAATTTAGAATTTAAACTTTGTTTGCCAAGAACATCTAGAACAATACGAAGATTCTCTGCATGATCTTCCTCTCTTTTAGAATATATAAAAACATCATCAATAAAGACTATCACGAATGAATCAAGAAATTTCTTGAACACCCCATTCATTAAACATATAAAACTTGCAAGTACATTAATCAAACAAAAATACATAACAAAAAACTCATAGTTCCCATAGAGAGTTTTAAATGCCCTCATGGGCATATCCTCAAGCCTAATTCTCAATTGATGGTAGCCCGATCTTATTAGAGAAAATTGATGCACCTTGCAATTGGTCAAAACATTATATGCTTGAGGCAAACGTTACTCATTTCAATTAGTGACCCTTTTTACTTATCGTACACATTCTCATACTTCCATCATTTTTCCTAACAAACAAAACTAGAGAACTCAATGAGGAAGCACTAGGCCGAATAAGTTCTTTATTAAGAAGTTCTATTATTTGAGACTAAGCTCTCTTAATTCTGTCAGAGCCATGCGATATGGCTAAAATTACCTTTGATTATATAATCCTTTTGTGTGGACAAACAATCGATGAAATTTAATTTTGTAAATTGTAATAATTAACTAGTTTTCATTAATTTGATAATTTATAGGAGATGAAAAAGTTTTTTGTATTTTACTAGATTAATTCATCAATATAAAAACTTTACGAGGAAAACTCTAAGTCGTAATACATGAAAAATTTTAAATTATCATCATGACAAATATTAAATTTATTTTTTAAACTTAGTAAATATCATATAATAGTATAAACTCAACATTAAAAAAATAAAACATTTAACATAATATCAAAAAGTCTCTCATGATGATATAATATTTTAGAACTTAAATAATATTGAAATAATCTCATTCAAAGATTCATATATGATCCTAAATAAAGTACATAATGTGAGTCGTCAATAGGAAATTAAAAATGTTATTCCTTATATGGTAATGTAACCAACTTATATAATAAGCAATACCAATAATCTTCATTCAGTTTTTCAATTCATGCACATGTGTGAAAAGAAAAAAATACTTTTAATATGTACTCACTGTTATGATTTAAATATGATATATTAATAAACTTTAATTGTAAATTTGATATTTGAATTAGAAAGAAAAACAAAAAGGTACTTACTAAAATTACATAGTAAAATTTTCATTCCTTCTTTTCTAAAGATATTGAACTTGAGCTTTGTCTATAAATAAAAAGAAATCAGGAATAAAAATAAAGAAATTTACATAGTAACTAGAGCAGTCGAAAAAAATTAGATCATGCTTTTTAAAAAGTCCCTAAATGTTTCTAACAACGAAAAATTTCAAAGGCTAAACACAAGTAACTTTTTTAAATTATCATACTATTTAAATTTTAAAAATTGAACAATAGATTGATGGGAGACACAGTTAAAAAGATAAAATAAATTTAAGAAACACACTGAAAATTCAATTGAGGTATAGTTGAAAGTAACAGACAGTTGCATATTTATATTTTATAAGAAATATGCATCGAATGATAAAATACTCAAATTCAATAAAAGTACAAAATAAAAATAAAGACAACGAGAGAGAAGTATTACCTTGGGATATAAATAGTGGATGTGGCTAGGAACGAAAAAAGAGATTTTTGGAGAAGGAAAAGGAAAACGAAAAGTACAACCGTATTTCGTCGTTATAGAAAAGTCATTGGGGGGAAAAATTTGGGTCGGAATTTTTTTTTTAGTAATTTAAAATTTCCAAATATAGTTCATGAGTCATTAAAGTCTAGGAAAATATGGAAACTATTGGGTTACATAATTATGAATTTTATCACATGAGTAAATAGATAGTTATGACGTTAAGAAACTCGTACTACTTTACGAATTTTGATTCAATCAAGTAGGACTTCTAATATTGATCTTAGCACGAACGGGTAATTTCTTAGTGTCATTGGTTGAAGAAGTGTAAGGGTCTTTGAATCATTAAAATAGCTTATTGTATCCATGAAATTCATTGAGGAAGGATTTTCGCCGCCTGGGCGGGCCATTGTAGCGAGGTGACTGTCATCATGGCGGGCAGACACGACTTAAGGTTGAAAATAAAATCCAAAAAGGTTTTATTTTACAATTTTTTAACTTGAGAGCTACAGAACAAATTCAGGTATTTTATCTACACCTTTCAAAAATTCTTGAGGCTAAAGGTAATATTTTAACTTTTCAAATCCATTTTTGATCTGTAGAACCTAATTTAATGGGTAATTATCGATCAGAAGGGTTTTGATTTGAAAATTATAATGGATAAAGCCCTAATATGGGTATAGGGATCAAGAGATTGACCTAGGATTGACATTATTGTTTATAATTTTAGTAATTAGGAGTTTTTATTGATCCTCGCGCTATTATAATTGTTTATGACCAAGAACAAACAAAAGTAATCCAAAAAGGGAAGAATTAAAGTTCTTAGGGAATCCAACATTGTTTTGAGGTAGGTGGTTGTTGTGATTTCATAATTGTCTGATATATGTTTGTACTTACTTTATTATGATACGTGTATGTATTCAAATGTTACATTATTGAACACACTAGTTGTAAATGAGATAGACAAATGATAAATGTCAAGTATAATGGCTTGATTGTATGATTTTGAGAATATACTTGTGATTGTGTTTTGTTTAATGGATCAGGTGTTGTGTTCCTACACACACACACACTATATATATATATATATATATAATATATATGTTAAACTTAGTGGGAATGTTATGCGATCCTACCAATACATTGTGGCTGTGTACTGATACTGCACTTACACTTTCTTTGTTGAGTATAGGGCATCTTCTAGCGGCTATTGGCAGAACTTCCTAAAAATATCAATGATTGTTTTTAATTCAAGGGTGATTCATTTCTTTAGGGCTTCCATGAGTTCGGTTTCGTTGATGTCCACCAATTTGTACATAGACTATTGCATTAGGATTTCTTATTTTTAGTTTGGTTTTGTACCCTTCTTGTTTAAACTTATGGATCTTGTTAGAGTTTTGGTATATTGACTTTTTGATTCTAGGTGTATTTTTTACATTTGTTTAGTTGTCAGAGGATTGATTTGGAGTTTACGGGAACTCCCTTTTCTTTCCTTGGCATTTAAACTTGCTTCCGTATCCCAAAATGCTTTAGTATTTTAATTATATTTGTTAACTAATTACTATAAATGGCTTACCCATCAATGTGTTAGTGTGGTTTCCAATCACGGTTTTCTGCCTTGTGAAAAAGTTGGTATCAGAGCCTAGGTTCATTTATCTTTATGTACCAAAATGAGTTTGGTAGAGTCTTGTGGAACCGTAAGAACATGTTTGTAGTTTTCTCTAAAGGGTATAGGACCTTAAGAAATATCTATGTTTTCTCATGTATCTTTTCATGCAATAAGTTGATTCAAATTGGTATCTAACCTCCATTACTCTTTTGTTTGTAGATGGTTAACACTATTTTCAACGGTGTCAAGATCGTAGATCCAATCAATGCTCCAGCTGAGGAATCTTTATCGAGAGGTCCAGGTTAAGGCAAGGGTAGAGGAAGAGATAAGGGTAGAGGTCAAGAAATAGTGTCGATGGAGCATCGGTTGATAATTCTCCCAGAAATGAGGCCCCTCCTCCGCATTAAAAAGAATCATAAGAGAACATAGAGATTGAGAATAGGGAGAATCTCAAACAAGAGGAATAGGAGAATGTGTATGATTTCATCCTAGATTGTTATGAGTGGCTAAATAAGTTAATGATTTTCCATCAACATCGGATTTAATTTGTGACGTTTCAACTTCAAGGTGAGGCAAAGAAGTACTGGTAGAGAGCTTTTGTGGAATGCATATCTTTAGTTTTATCTCCATTTACTTTGACCCAATTTCATGCTCTATTTTTGGAAGTTTGTTCCTAGGATTTCAACAGATCATAAAAAGTATGAGTTCATTGCTTTGGAACAAGGTGGTGTGTTTGTGGTTGCTGATGATCGAGGCCAAGTTCCATTTCTTGTTTAGATATGTTACTCAATTGGTGACTACTAATGAAGAAAAAATCATCAATTTAATTTATCAAGGGACTAAATTCTTAGTTGCACGTATTATCTATTAATATTACCTCAACATGAAGGAGCATTGATGAGGTAACAAACTTTGTAAAGATAGTGGACGGGGTGAGGCGAGACAATTTTACCAAGGCATTGGAAAAGAAAGCCAAAAACATAGGAAATTTCAGCGATCTCACTCCATAGGTTTAGGGAGGGCAACACTTGAATCCTGGTCAATTTAGTTTGCCATGCTAGCATCTACAGAAATTACTAGGGAAATCCATCTCATTAATTAATTTAGGCCATCTTTTGATCGTACTTGCGATAACGGTGCAGAAAAAATAGGGAAAATGAGGAGAGATCTCCCCCACCCACGAATGATGTATTCCACACATTTTTAGTCTACAATAGTAGTACCAATGGGAAATGGAAATAATGGTTAAGAGCGTGAACAAGGTGGTGAGGAATATATAAGTGATGGCCACAAAGTTAAGGGAAATATTAATGCATGAAAGGGAAAAATGCGATGAAGTAAAGAATTAACCCTTCACGATGGTAAGACTATGTGTGATGCCTTTTCGGGCACGAACAAAAGAGAGGAGTCTGATGCAATGATTACATGTACTATTATCGTATGTGACCAAATGGCTAATGGTTTATTCGGTACGGGTTCTATTTGCTCTTATGTATCCATGAGATTTTCAATAGAATTTACTATGTTGTGTGATATACTTGATGCCCCGATCCATGATTCTACCCCAGTTTGAAAGTTTGTCATAGTTACCCATGTCTATTGTTCTCGTCCTAATTTATCTATGGGTTTTAAGACTTGTGCTGATTTGGTTATATTGGATATTACGGACTTTGACATAATATTAGGCATGACTTTGTTTTCCCCCTATTATGTTGCACTTGAATATAAAACTATGTTTGTAACTCTAGAAATTTCGGGAAGGGAAAATTTAGATGGAACGGGTGTATAACCTAAGAAACCTAAGATCATATCATTAATTTGGGCTAGAAAATTGGTGAAGTATGGTTCTTTGTCTTATTTGGCTCATGTTCTTGATGTACATGTTGAATCTCGATTTATTGAGTCTATTTCCATGGTGTCTGAATTTACAGAAATTTTTTATAATGTTATGTCTGGCATGCTTCTTTATAGAGATATAGAATTCTTCATTGATTCACAACCTTGTACTCATACCATTTCTTTCCCTCCATATCAGATAGCTCTGACATAATTAAGAGAGCTTACGTGTCAAATCCAAGAGATTCTTGATAAGGGATTAATTCATCATAGTGCTCTCCCATGTGTGCTCTAGTTTAGTTTGTTAAGAAAAAAATGGTTGTATGAAAATTTGTATTGATTACCAGCAATAGAATAGGGTCAAGTATTCGAAACAAGTATACATTACCTCTAATAGATGATCTTTTTTTAAAAATCAAGGTTAATAAGTTTTCTCACAGATTTATCTATGTTCTGGCTACCATTAGTTAAAAATTATGCATGACGATATGCCCAAGACTACGTTTATACCCGCTATGGGCGCTATGAGTTTCTAGTTTTATATTTTGGTTTTGAAAAATGTATCTTCCGATTTTATGAGTTCAATGAATTGGATGTTGAAGAATTTGTTTGATTCTTTCGTCATACACTTTATTCATTATATTTTGGTCTATTCGAAATGTGCGGAAGAGCATGCCAACTATCTTTGTATTGTTTGAGGTGTTCTTGGGAAATTAAGGTTGTATGTTGAATTTTCTATGTTCGATTTGTTGTTGATTTTGGTTGCATTTATGAGGGATGTAGTTTAAAAAGAAGGGGTAATGGTAGATCCTCAAAATATTGAGGCGGTTAAAAATTTAGTTTGGCCCTGCTATGTGATAAAAGTTAGGAGTTTTGGGGGGCTCGCTAGCTATTATCGTCGATTTCTGAAGAATTTTTTTCTACTATTGTTCACTTGATAAATTTAAAGAAAAATATACCATGGACTGAAAAATGTGAGGATATCTTTCAAAAGATCAAGACTTTCTTCACCACAATGCCTATCCTAAAAGGTCGATAGTAAATATTTTATTATTTTTTATGATAATGCACATTCTATTTTGGGTGTTGTATTGATGCAAGATAAGAAAGTTATAGTTTATGCCTCGCGTCAATTGAAGGTGCATGAGAGAAATAATCCAACACACGATTTAGACTTGGTAGCAGTAGAGTTTGTTTTTAAGATCTGGCTGAATTACCTCTACGGTGTTAAATGTGAGGTGTTTACAAATCATCATAGTTTTGACCATAATTTGAGTCAAAAGGATCTGAATTCCAACCAATGAAGGTTAATGGAGTCACATAAAGATTTTCATGTCACCATTCAACACCATCTAGGTGAGTCTAATGTAGTGGCATCTGCTTTGAGTCCAAATTTATGGGTAGTTTAGCTTTCTATAGTGTAACTAGACGACCTTTGGCTAAATAAATTCATATCTTAAATTCATGAAAATAGGCATCTCAAAAAAGGGTGGGGTATTAGTTACTATTGTAGTAAGGGCCACATTTATGGAAAGCAATTCGAGGATGAAAATTTTAATGAACTGAAGAGAAAAATGCAATTTGTAAGGGACAAGATACCACTCTCGATGAAAAAGGTGATCAGTTTTAAAGGATGAATTTGTGTTCCTCGAGTTGATGACTGGATTACACAATTGTTGATAGAATGTCATGGTTCGTGATATTCCATTCATCCAGGTGTGACAAAGATGTAATAATATTTGAAGCAAATTTATTTGTGGTCGTATATGATGAGTGATATAGAAGAGTTTGTGTCTAACTATAAAAATTGTCAAAGTGAAGCATGAACATGAAAGGCCTGCAAGTTTGCTTCTAAGAATGCAAACTTTGGAATGTAAGTGGGAAAGGATTGTAATGGATTTTGTGGTTTATCTTCCCAAGACGTTGAGGAAGTTAAATTTTATTTGGGTAGTGGTTCATAGATTGACTAAGTCAGACCATTATATTCCTGTAAGAACATTTTAATGATGTTGAAGAATTGGGTAAGGTTAAAGAGAAATAAATAGTGAGATTGCATGGAGGGCCCCTTTCTATCATCTCAGACTGCGGTACACAGTTCACCTCAAAGTTTTTGAGTAAATTACATGATGAATTTTGATCGCCAATCACTTTAAGTAGTGTTTTTTATCCCTATATGAACAGATATTAGGATAGGACCATTCAAGTGTTAGAAGATATATTGTGGGCATGTGTGATAAATTTTGGAGGGCATTGGGATAAGTTCTTACCTTTATGTGAGTTATCTTAAAATATTATTTTTCAGTCAAACATAGACATGATACCGTTTGAGGCATTTTATGTGAGGGGATGTAGATTACCCATAGGATGATTCTAGGATGAAGATATGAAACCATTACAGTATTCAAGTTTAGCTTTTAGCACCCAAGAGTAGACAGAAAAAGTATGTGTGTCATAAGGTAAGAGACATTATATTTCATACCCAAGAGAATGTTCTTCTTAAGGTATAACCCCTGAAAGGGTTGATGAGATTTAGCGAGAAAGGTAAGATAAGTCTTCAATATATTTGTCCCATTTAGGTTCATGATTGTGTATGGACAGTGGCAAAACATATTTACTTTATCTCCTAAACAATCGGGAGTTCATCCAGTATCTCATGTATAACACTTAGAAAATTAATGGCATGTATTGAATCCTAACACAAGTGTCTTGAGGTCTAAACATTTTTTTATGACCTATTTTAACGAATATATGTCATTTAGAAAGTCTAGGAATCAAAACATCCAAGAATGTCCGAAAACTAGTTCTAGGTTGTCCTAGCATGCCTAAGCTTATTTTACTAGCTTTTTTGAGTCAGAAAACCATGAAAATTAGTGAAATTGTAGTAATATGTGTTTAAGAAAATTCATGGTCAAACTTCCGGGTCCGACTCCCTGAGGACAAAACAAGGGCCATTTTGAAGGACCCTTGCACGTTGGTGTCAATACTGCCTAGGCAATGTGCACTCACAAAAAGGCATAGACACGGCGTGTGTTGATTGACGGGTAGTCGATGCTAACCGTCGATGAAAAATCATACAATGCATTGAAGGGGATAGTTTTATCACTCTCTGAACTCATCGATGGACATGTATCATAGAAAGGGGGCTCGTGCGTCGATTGAGCCACAAGGAATCGACGGGGTTTCCTCTGTGATTTGGATGTTTTTACTGCACGTTTTAACTTAATTTAATAAAGTAATTAATGTGTTTGGCTGTTAGTCACGGAGTATGTTAGGTTGTGGAGCCTGATTAATATTTAATTAGTATTTAGGCTGCAATATTTATACTCTATGTATTCTCTTTAACATAAAATACTCTGAATTATTAATATATATACCAACCGCCGTAGAAGGTTAATCATTGTGTGTTACCACGAAAAACTGGTTTCTCTCTTTTTCTTTCTAGATCTCTCAAATCTTTCTCTTGAACGTTCTGGTGTTCTTAATTCATCAAGTGTGTGTATGTGGATTCGATCCTATTAACTGGTATCAAAGCTAAGGAGATTCAAGAAGATCACTGAAGATGGATAGTTCGAAGCTTGGAATAGAGATGTTTGATGGATCAGATTTTAGTTTCTAGAAGATGCAAATCAAAGATTATCTGTACCAGAAAGATATTATCGAATCGTTGACTGTGGTGAATCCAGAATTCATGACGGAGGAGAAATGAAGCTCATGGATCGCCAGATTCTAGGGTTGATCCGGTTGACTTTGTCAAGAAACATGGCGTTAAACATCGTGAAGGAGAAGACTACGTCTGATCCGTTAAAGGCAACTGTCAAACATGTATGAAAAACCATTGTCGATGAACAAGGTATATTTGATGTGCAAATTGTTCAATTTACAGATGTGTGATAATGGATCTATTTCTGATCATATAATTGAGTTCAATATGATGGTGAGTCAACTGAATTCTGTGGATATTACTTTCAAAGATATAATTAAGGCATTGATTTTTATGCCATCTCTGCCCGAGTCTTGGGATACTATTGTTGCTGCAATTAGCAGTTCACATGGATGTGAGAAACTGAAGTTTGATGAAATCGGTGATGTTGTTCTTAGCAAAAGTATTCACAAACGAGAAGTGGGAGATTCAATAGGAATTGCTCTTAGCGTTGACCGAAGAGGGTGAAGTAAGACAAAAGGCTAAAATAAACATGGTCGATGAAAATCAAATAATTGAGGTAAATCTCCAAACAGATCAAACGTGACTTGTTGGAACAAGTGAGAAAAAGAGCTCTTTCGGACGAGCTGTACAAAGCCAAAGAAGAAAAAGAATCAGATATCTGGAGATGACAATGATTTTTAAAAATCAGCAGAGAACATTGGGGATTCTCTAATCCTTAGTGTGAACAACCCAGTTGAATCATGTATTTTAGATTCAGGTGCATCTTTCCATTCTTCTCCAAGCAAGGAGTTGTTCCAAAATTTCAAATCTAGAAATTATGGAAAGTTGTATCTTGCTGACAACAAAGCCTTAGAGATTGAAGAAAAGGGGATGTCTGCATAAGACCACCTTGAAATACCCGTGGACATTCTCTATTGGTCAGTTGGATAGCACGGGATATGCAAAAGAGTTTGGGAAAGGTTCGTGGAAGATTGTGAAAGGTTCTATGGTAGTAGATCGTGGCACCAAATCTGGAACCTTGTACACCACTACAGGGTGTATTAACATGGACGTTGTTGTTGAAGGTGCTTCCTGTTCATGTCTGTGTCACAACAGACTTGAACACATGAGTTCTTAACAAATGAAGATTCTTGTTGCAAAAGGAACATTAGAGTGTCTGAAGTATGTTGATATGGGTCTTTGCGAGAGTTGTGTTATGGGCAAATAGAAAAGAGTAAGCTTCACAAATACTCCTACAGAGCTAAAGAATGTGCGGTTGGAAATTGTCCATACAGATATTTTGGGGACCATCTATATTATCATCACTTGGAGGTTGCAAATTCTATGTTACCTTAATTGATGATTTCAACAGGAAGTTATGGGTGTACTTATTCAAGCATAAGTCAGATATGTTTGCAACTTTCAAGAATTGGAAAGCTAAAGTTGAGAATCAGACCGATTTTAAAGTCAAATGCCTAAGGTCTTACAATGAAGGAGAGTATGACAAATCAGAGTTCAAGGCATTCTGTGTAGCAAAGGGAATCAGATTGATGAGAACAGTTCCTGGTAAGGCAATGAAAAATGGAATTGCTGAGAGGATGAACATAACATTGAATGAGTGTGCAAGGATTATGAGGATACATTGTGGACTGCCTAAAACATTTTTGGCTGATGTTGTGAGCAATGTTCAAGATTCCAGAGGAGGTGTGGACAGAAAAATAACTCAAGTACTCACATTTGAGGAAATTTTGTTGCACTACTTATGTTCATGTTGATCCAGAAAAGAGAGACAAGATTGATGCAAGGTCTATGAAGTGTTACTTCATAGGCTATGGTTCTGATTTGTTTAGTTATAGGTTTTGGGATTGCAAGAATAGAAAGATCCTGAGACATTGTGGCGTGACATTTGATGAGTCTGTCCTGTACAAGGACAGATACAGGACATAGATTAGAAGGTTCTAAAGATTACAAAGCATGTGGGAGTTGAGGTTGAGTTGGAGAAGAGTAACCCTTGAGATATCGAAGCAGATACTCAACCAACTCCTACTGAAGAATCTGAAATGGATCAAGTTACACCAGAGCAGGTGTTAAGGAGATCATCTAGATCCATCAGGGCACAAGATAGGTTTGACCTTCATTACACTATGTATTGTTGACTGATGAGGGGGAACCAGAGTATTTTGGTGAGGCCCTAAAGGTGAAGGATTCAATCAAGTGAGAGCAAACCATGGATGATGAGATGAGGTCACTTGAGAAGAACGACACATGGGTGTTGACTGAGTTACCTGCAGGGAAGAGAGCCTTGTTGAACAAGTGGGTGTTCAGAATCAAGACTGAACCAGATGACAAAATAAGGTTCAAGGATCGTTTAGTGGTTAAAGTATATTCACAAAGAAAAGGTATTGTTTATGCTGAAATATTTTCTCCTTTTTTGAAATTATCCTGTATTAGAATTCTGTTCAGTATTGTTGTATCGGAGAATTTGCATCTAGAACAAAAGGATGTAAAAACAACATTTTTACATGGAGATGTTTACAAAGAGATCTATATGTAGCAACAAGAAAGATTTGTGGTTCCATGCAAGGAACACATGGTGTGCAAGCTCACCAGGAGATTATATAGAATAAATCAAGCACCAAGGCAGTGGTACAAGAAATTTTTCTCCTTCATGACCAAGAGTGGATTCTGCAAATCTGAAAAGGATCTGTGTTGTTACTTCAAGAAATACACTAATTCATATGTCTTTCTACTCTTGTGTGTGGATGATATGTTGATTGCAGGATCTAGTATGAGGGAGATTAATAATCTAAAGACAAGTTTGTCTACAGTGTTTGAGATAAAAGATTTGGGTCCAGCGAAGCATATTCTGCGGATGAGGATTTCTCGGGATAGATCTGGTGGCACCTTAAATCTATCTCAGGAGTTTTACATTGAGAAAGTGCGGAGAAGATTCAGGGTTAATGATGCTAAACACACGACAACTCCATGGGAAATAACTTTAAATTGTAAAAGGGGCAATCACCCAAGACTACCGAGAAGCTTGAGCATGTGACACTTGTTCCATATGCTTCAGTAGTTGGGAGTTTTATGTATGCTATGGTCTGCACTAGACTTGATAAAGCACATGTAGTGGGAGTTTTTAGAAGGTACATGGCGAACCCAGGGAAAGAGCATTGGGAAGCTGTGAAGTGGCTTCTGACATATCTGAGAGGTACATCCACTACTTCACTTTGTTTTGGAAAAGGCATGCTGACTCTACAGGGTTTTGTGGATACTGATCTTGGTGGGGATGTAGACTCGAGTAAGAGTACATTCGGGTACATTTACACCATAGCTTTCACAATAGTGAGTTGGATGTCCAGGCTTCAGAAGTGTGTTTCTCTTTCATCTACTAAAGCTGAATATGCAGTAATAGCTGAAACTGGGAAAGAGATGATATGGCTGGCAAATTATCTGGACGAATTGGGCAAGAAGCAGAGAGAGAAGATTCTTTACTCTGATTGCCAGAGTGCTATACAGTTGGTGAAAAATCCATTCTATCATTCAAAGATAAAGCACATCAGAAGGCGGTACCATTTCACTCGCAGGGCAGCGGAGATTGGTGATATGTGTTTGGAGAAGATAGAGGGTGCAAAGAACGCAGCAGACATGTTGAAGATATGTGTTAATGTTGTGAAACTGGGTTATGCAAAACCTCGGTTGCTCTTCTGTGGTTGTTGCTACAGATGTTGTGGTGCGGTAATGATGTTGATGATGAAGAGATTTTTTTTGAGAATGAATTTTATTATTGACTGAATCAGTCTCGAAGAGGGGGAATTGTTAGATTGTGGAGCCTGAATAACATTTGATGTACTTTAATATATTATTGTTCACGCGGTTTAACCTTAAATACTCTGAATTATTAATATATATACCCACCGCTGTGGAAGCTTACTCACGTGGTTTTCCCACAAAATATTGGTCTCTCTTTCTCTCCCTAGATCTCTCATCTCTCTCTCGTGAAAGTTTTTGTGTTCTTAATTCATCATGTATGTGTTTGTGGATTCGATCCTAAAATATTAAAGTAAGACTAATTAACTTAATTAACTTATTACAACTCTCAAAACAAACTATTTTCCTTCTCTCTTCTTTCTCTCTCTAATGGAAGACACCATTGAAGACTATCTATGTGAGGGATTTTGGGTCATTTAAGGTATTATTTAACCATCAAACTTCATCAAACGTTGAGGTATGGTATCTAATTCACCTTTGAGACATCTTTCCTCAAAGGGTTCATTCAAAGTATTTTTTAAAGTTGGATTTTCATGTGGGTTCTTCTCAATCTCGAAAATTTTGTTATGAATTGGTTTGGTTATGATTTTTTTGGTTGATATGAATAGATTAACTTGTATTCCAACATAATTATGATACATCTTGATGGTTTTCTCTAATATGTAAATGCTAACTCTTAACCATTAACTCTAAGTAAGATATTGACATGAATTAGGTTGTAATTGCTTCAATTGACTTGGCTATTGATAGAAATGCTGTTAAATGATGTTTTTACATTAATCATGAATAAATTAGAGGAAATTGTAGTCTTTCATGCTAGTTTTTGAGAGTATGATCTAGGTATTGACCTGCGTATTTTTTCTTAAGCTATGATTTACTATTGAATTGTGATGTAGTGATTCTGTTAGTTTGGTATGCTGCTGATTATTGACTTATAATGATGTATACAAAAATTAGTTTGAATTGAGGGTTTATGGTAAGACCTTGATGATGAACTATGATGGAGACCTTGTAAGTCTTATGATCTTTATCCTTTACTTCAAATTGTGGTTAATTATGATTAAGTCACAAAGTTGTATTCGAGTGTTGATGTATCGTGAATTCACTGTATTTTGAATGTTTTTTTTAAGATTGGTGTGTGTCAAGATCCTTTTTGTAGTAATTTTAATATATTTTATCTTTGTTGTGCAGGAATGGAGTTAAAAACGAAAACTTAGAAGGTTGTGGAGATTTGTCTCAAAGGTGACCCACGGAATCCATCGACAAGCCGTTGTCTCATCGACGGAGCATAGATGGTGAGCGTTGATAGAAGGTTCAAGCATCAAGAAGCAACTGCGGGAATTTCTACAAAGTGTGGGGCTACGAAACGATCGATGAACTATCATGTGGACCGTTCTGTGGAATCGTCGATCAGATTGGAGAAAGTCTTAGTACCTAAGGTTGAAGAAAAACTAAGTATGGAACGACAAGAAGCACCGATGAACTGTGATGTTGGTCCGTCGATTGTATCATAGAAGATGCAAGTTAAAAGCAAAAAAAAAATGCTAAGCCTAGAATTACAGAGGCAGTTGACGGTCTGTCGTTTGACCGACGTACCATCTGTGGGGGTCGTCGATTCAAGCCTTGGTTTCGAGACAACTTTCCTTATTAGAATTCCTTTCAATTTAGGAAAATGCTTTTATGAATAGTGTCTAAAACATTGTTTTTTGGGTTTCATTCTATTACTACTTTCTTAGTTTTGTTCTTGGAGATTTGTTTTTATAACTTTAGCAGCAACCAAAATTTATGGATTTGGTTTTCAAGTGATTTTTTTGGATTCAACTTGAATTTCTAGATTTTCTTTGAATTTGTCCAACTAAGTTCATGATTTATTGTTTATCAACCATGAATTGTGTTCTTGTATGCATGGGTAACTAAATTCACAACTTGGGTTGTGGGAAGCATGAGTATTTCACAAAGTAAACCTACATATATAACAATTCTCGAATAGGTAATTGCATATTAGAACGATTAGAACTCGCTATTTCTACTTGTCAGACCAAGGAGGTAGTTAATAGGAAAAAAATTATCAATATAGATTTAGTAGGACAATATATAATACGCCACTCTTGATTAGTGCGAAGTAATAACCAAACCATGCATCAAATATGATGCTTAACATAAAGAAAAGGTAAGAGTTAATAACATAGACATACGTAGTCAGACCAAGGTACTGGCTGATATTCTCTAAATGCTGGAACAAGGATTTAGAGATACCTATGTTATCACTTTGCATGCAAAACACTAGGGAAAAATTGTTAAGACTAGTAATACGAGTTATGAACCTATGGGGAACAATTATACCCTAGTTTCTCTCACAACTTGATAAACACAAAAGATTTTGTCCTGTTACTTATTTAATTTAGCAATATTAAAAGACTTTTGTTTTAGAAAAATCTCCCCTTTCATTACTAGTTTTCAAAAAGGACTTGACTAAAAGGAAGTAATCGTATATTGAAGTTATGTCTAAACAATTTTCCAAGTGGGATCGACTCCTACCAAATAGTTGGGTTCTTTACTTGATACGACTGCTTATACTTCTTTAGGGAAATGAAATTTGAGTGTATCAAATTTTTGCACCGCTAAAGGGAAAAGTAGCTTTTAGATTAACCTTAATAACTTTACTGAATTTTAGTCAATGATGTCCTAATTTTACTTTTTTTTTAAGTTTTTGTTTCTTTTAGGTCTAGCTCTAGTGTATGCCAAGTACATGGATCCGAGGAGAACCATTACTTTCATTAGATCCATAACTGAATCGTACAATTCGAAGAATGACTAATCCACATAACCCAGCTAATATAGGTTATGGGATTAATTTCCATCCCCCACTACTGGTTGATGCTCATAAAATAATTAAGCGCGTATGGAAAATCTGGTTGATGATGCTTTGAGAATGCAGCCTCCCATCCATTACCTTAAGAGTTCTATAGGGGAAACATTCACATCACTGATTATGATGGGCCTTTTTTCCTACCTCCTCTACCGCTGGGTCTCAAATTAGTGGTAACTAGTAGATTAATGCAGGTTCTCACTGCAAGGTTTTATTTTCAGGGCTACCATTTGAAGATCCACATGCTCCCATCGCTAAACTGAGGTCGGTGTAAAGGATTTGTGTAGGGAGGCCAGAGTTGGATATGAACGTCATAGAGTTGAGAGTGTTCTCTCTTTCACTTATGGGAGAGGCCGCAATATGGTTTATTGAGTTTCCCTATAATTGTATCTATACTAGGGATCAATTGAGGGATGTGTTCCTAGCATGATACTACCCAATTTAAAAAAATCTCAACAACAAATATAGAGTGAACAACTTTATGGCACTACCCAAGGAGTCGGTGACTAGCTCTTTTGATAGATTTACTGCTTACGTGAGAGTTGTCCCAAACCACTGCATAAATGATGAGTCGTTGAAAGAATACTTCTATCGAAGGGAAAGATGATAATAATAAGGCGGTGTTTGATTCTATTGCTGGTGTTTCTTATGGTGAGAGTACATATGCAGAGATCGCAGAGAAGTTGGACAAAATCTGTTGCAACAATAAAGCTTGGATTACTAGGAAGTCGGAAACTAGGAGAAACACCTTTGAATTGCAAGCAACACACAATCCGGCCACAAATGAGATTCGTGAAGAGATCGCTCAAATGGCAATTGATCTTGGGTTGGTATAAAAATATATAAGTAGAAGTACAGATAAAGTAAGTGCGGTGAATTATTTGACTAAAATACCACCTCTATAGGATGAATACTATTATAAAGAGGACTCTTATGCAGTGAATGATCAGACAGGGGGTTTCCGATCGAACGCCCAACGCTTCAATCTAGAGAATTGTCGTAAGGTCAAGGAAATCAAGGTCGGAACTATGGGAATTATAACTGAGAGGGTCATTATGTTCGAGATGGAAACTACAATTCCGACAAAAACATAAACGGGTGTAACTATGGTAATTGAAATGATCGAAGAAGGCCTTATGTTCCGCCTCTAAATTTTGAATTTGCTCCTATGGAAGGTGGAGGTAGTATGGTGCGATTTAAAGATATGTTGTAGAAGATGATGTGGAGATTTGATGCTAGTGATGAGCACGCCAAGTAACTAAGAGGCCATTTGGCTAGTAGCGGGAAAAAGGTGGATGCGCATGCGGTCTCGATCAAGAATGTTGATGGCCCAATTATTTACTATTGTGAACCAACGACAACCGCGCCCTCTTCCTAGAAATACCTTTCAACATCCTAAAATGATAGACATTTCATGTCAATCACTACTCGAGGAGATAAAAAAACCATTGATCGACCTATGTTGTATGTTGTAGAAGATGAGATGACTAAAGATGAAGAGGTAGTGGAAACTAGTGGTGAATTGGTGGACAAAGCGGTGAAATAAACAGAGTTACCCAAAAAAGTCATCCACATTCCTAGACCACCACCACCATCCCCTCAATGATTGGTGAATAAGACTGATGATGGTAAATAATAGCGTGTTATCAGAATGTTGAAACAATTTTCCATCAATATACTTTTGATAGAAGCTTTAGCAGAAATGATCGGGTATGCCAATTTTATGAAGGATGTGGGACCAAATGCAACATTGTAGTGTTATTTCTACAAGGTCTCTTGTGAATAAGAAAGAATATCCGGGCCCCTCTACTATTCCATGTACCATCGGTTTGTTACACTTCGGTAAAGCACTATGTGATCTTGGTGCAAACATAAATCTCATGCCTCTCTCATTTTATAAGAAATTGGGCTTGGGTAACCCAAATCCCACTGCAATGCGGTTACTGATGGCGAATGGTACAGTGAAAAGGCCTATTGGGATACTCCATGATGTGCTCGTGAAGGTGGAGTCATTTATATTTCCGGCCGACTTTTTAATTATTGAATGTGAGGTGGATTTTAAGGTGCTTATTATTCTTGGGAGGACGTTCATTGCTACTGGTTATGCCCTTGTTTATATGAATAAAGGGAAGATGAAGTTTAGGTTGAACAATGAAGAACGAACGTTAACATTTGTATGTACATGAAGCATAGTAGTGAGCTCCAAACAGTATTTGCTATATCCTACATGTTTGAGAGTACGTTTGAGGTACAAATAAAAGAGCACCTTCGTGTGGAGGCACTAGAGGCAGTGATCAAGAATTTTGAAAGTAATTGTATTAAAGAGAACGGGTTTTTGGTTGCAGTACCTGAACAAGGTGAATTTCGGTAAAAACTAATGAATCAGAGTTATCCATGAAGAATCGCGAGTCTCCACCCGCGAGACCATCTACTGAGGAGGCTCTGAAATTAGAGCTTAAGGATCTACCACCTCATCTGAAATTTGTTTTTTTTTGGTGAGATAACACGTTGCTGTAATCACTACATCAAATTTGAATGTGCAACAAGTAGGGTGTTTGGTAGAAGTGTTGAATATGTTCAAAGGAGCCATTGGTTGGACTATTGAAGATATTATTAGGATCCCACCTGGTACTTTTTCACACAAAATCCAACTCATGCCCGATCACAAGAAAAGTACTAAGCACCATAGACGTTTGAATCAACCTATGCAAGAGGTAGTGAAGAAGGACATCATTAAGTTGTTGGATGTTGGAGTCATATATCCCATTACAGATAGTAGTTGGGTATGCCTTATTCAGTGTGTACCGAAAAGGGGGGGAATGAAAGTAATGCTCAATGAGAAGAATTATCTTCTAACAATGAGGCCAGTGACAAGATGGAGAGTTTGTATGGATTGCCGGAAACTGAATGCTTGGACTGAGAAGGACCGTTTCCCAATGCCCTTCATGGATCAGTTGTTAGATAGACTCGCATGAATAGAATGGTATTGTTTTATTGATGGTTATTCGGGTTCCAACAAAATATATATTCCCCAGAGGATAAGGAGAAGACCACTTTTACTAGACCTTATGGGACGTTCGCATTCAAGCTGATGCCTTTTGGGTTATGCAATGCACCAACTACTTTTCAGAGAAGTATGATGTCGATATTCTTTGATATGATGAAGGAAACAATTGAGGTGTTTATGGATGATCTTTTAGCAGTTAGAGACTCGGTTGATAGGTGTTTGAGTCACTTGGACGAGGTTCTCAAATGATGTGAAGATAGCAAGAAGAAGGGAATAGAGGTTGATCGAGAAAAACTTGAAGTTATAGATAGACTTCCTCCACTCTACCGGAGGTTTATTAAAGATTTCTCAAAAATTACACATCCTTTTTCCAAATTACATGACAAGGAATGAAAATTCTATTTTGATGAATCTTGTCTGAAGGCGTTTGAAGAGTTTAAAGGTAAGTTGGTGTCTGCGCCCCGTAATTATTTCCCCATATTGGGGTAAGACATTTGAGGTGATGGGATACTAATGGGGTTACTCTTGGTGTGGTATTGGGATAAAGAAGGGATAAAATTCTTCACCCCATCTATTATGCAAGTAAGGACATAAATGAAGCACGAAAGAATTATACTTTGACTGAACAAGAGCTCATCGCGGTGGTATTTTCTTTCAAAAAATTTCTCTCTTATTTCCATAGCACGAAAGTCATAATGCATACTGATCACTCCACTTTAACGTATTTGATGGAATGAATGATGCGAAACCAAGATTGATTAAATAGAAGTTCCTACTGCAAGAGTTGGATTTAGAGGTGAAAGATAAAAAAGGGACTTAAAATCAAGTTGCCAATCACTTATCCAGATTGGAGGATGAAGCTATGAATGAGTTGGGTAAAAAGGCAGAAATTGATGATACCTTCCCTGATGTGCATGTATTGGCTGCTTCTCATGACTTGATTCCACGGTTCATTGATATTGTGAATTATGTGGCTAGTGATATAGCCCCATTGTACAAGTCCTTATTAGAGGAAACAGTTAATGCATGACATGAATTTTTTTTTTGGGATGAGCCTTACTTATACTGGAGTTGTGCTGATGGGGTTATTCGCCGTTGCGTGCAAGAAATTGAGATGTTAAGTGTTTTGGAGGCATGCCATTCCTCGCCTATGGTGGGCTCAAAGTGGTATCCGAAGTGCCCACAAGATTTTGCAGTGCTAGTATTATTGGCCAACAATTCACCAAGATGCTCATGAGTTCGCCAAGTCATTTGATAGGTGCCAAAGAGATGGAGGAACTTGTAAGAGGCAAGATCTCCCTTTAAATCCCATTCTAGTGATTGAGTTGTTTGATGTATGGGGCATTGAATTTATGGGCCCGTTTGTGAGTCATCATGGGATTAAATATATACTTGTGGCGGTGTACTATGTTTCAAAGGATGGAAATCATATCACTTGCAAACAATGAAAGGAAGAGTGTAACGCGTTCTTGAAAAACGAACATCTTCTCCAGATTCGGCACACCTAGGGCCATTTTTAGTGATGTGGGATCTCAATTTTGCAACAAGTTGTACAAAGAGCTATTGGAGAAATATGGAGTTCGTCACATGTAGCCACTCCGTAGTATCCACACACTAGTGGGTAAGTTAAGGTGTCCAACAAAGAAATCAAGAATATCTTGTAACAAAGGTGGATGCTAATATAACGGATTGGTCAAGGAGGCTTGATGATGCTCCTTGGGCCAAGGGGACTACATATAAGACCCCCAAAGCTATGTCTCCCTACCAGCTTGTGTGTGGAAAGGCTTGCAACATGCCAATTGAGTTAGATAACAACGCCATATGGGTGATGAAGAAACAAAAAATTGATTGGAATGAAGCAGTGGAGCAAAGAATTAATGGGTTGAATGAGCTTGATGAGTTTCGCATAAATAATATAAAAGTGAAGCTATTTGCAATGAGAAGATGAAGAAGTACGATGACTAAAAGATTGAAAAGCGAGAATTTGAGGTTGGGGAATTTGTGATTCTATTCAACTCTAGGCTATGCTTGTTTCCGGGCAAATTCATGTCCAAGTGGACTAGGACATTCCTTATCACTAAAGTGTTCCCCCATGGATAGGTTAAGTTGGAGAACAATGAGGGTGCAAAGTTCACAGTCAATGGGTAAAGAATCAAGTTCTACCTAGGGCTTGCAGAGAGTGTCCATGAAGTATTTGAAGCATATTTTTTTGATGAATTCTGAGTAATCAAGAATCTTGCGTCGTGACACAATGTTAAATCAAGCTCTTTTTGGGAGGAAACCAAAGGTGTATCCTTTAGACTACAATAGGTTTTTCTTTTTTTGTAGGAATATTTGTATTCCCTTGTTTAATTTTAATTTACTCATCTTCATGCGTTATTTTTTTAGTGTGTTGTCAAGAGAGTAGATTAGGGTCTATGTCTACAATGTGTCTAGAAAAACACAAAAACAATATCTTAATGGGTATTCAACATGTAGGGACCAAACCCCAGAATTATGCAGAAATTGGTCTGGTGCATAGATAGATGAAAAAACCGACGGGACGTCGTTCAATCGACAGACCGTCGATGGTGTACATTGATCTCAAGTATGTCTTTAAAATTTCTCAAAGTCTGTATGCAATCGACGGTCATGTCGAGGGTCCGTTCACTAACTTACAGATCATCAAAGTTGTATAGTTAGTTTAAATAATAAGAGACCTGACCTGACCAAATCAGGTGTATTAAAAAGAAACCTTTCAGTTAACCTCTAGAGATTTTTAATAATTCCCTCCCAACCGTTTCCCTCCCCTTATTCCCTTCATTTTCCATTAAATTCCCATATCTCTCCCTTCTATTTTCTTCAAACTACCAAACTCCCACAAAATACTAAAACCCTACCCACCCAAAATTCTACTTTGTCTCCGTTGTGTTCTCTGGCAGGTGTTCGAGGGAAGGAACGTAGGTTGGTTGTGTAGAAGATGACACACTCATTACTCCACTACTTTTTTAGGTATTTCACTTCCCTTGCCACAATGAATAATCGTTTATTTATTGTTGAAAATGCAAAATTTTTATATGGGACTTTAAATAAGGACATAAATTGCTTTTTGACTTGTTAAATATTTGGTATCATGTACCTTGGAATGGTACAAAGTGAATGGGTTGGGGGTGTAGTCTGTGTAAAAACACACTAATTGATGACATTCGGACTTAGGGTTTACAATCATCAGCAAATATAAGATAGCAACTAGCGAAATCGCAAGCCTAAGGATGAAGAATTAGTCTTGTACTCATCAACAAGTGTTGGGTGAAGCCCGAATTTGTGAGAAACAAAGAATTGTTCTAAGTGTCAGACGATAGAAATGTGCTACGTCCGTCGATTGATCGATGGACCGTTCCACCGTCCATCTATTCCACATGAAATACTGATTTTTGGGAAACCATGAATTAATCTAACTGTCAGACGATGGAAGTAGACTACGGTTCATTGATTGATCGACGTGCCATTCTTCACAACCGTCGTTTCTAACTAAGAGGGATGGGGAATGAGGACTACATAAATTTCCTAAGTTTCCATCGACAAACTCCGTCGGTGGACTATTGATTCAACGACGGGCCGTTGTTAATGCACGTTTCGTGGTACTACGATTTTTTGGTATCCAGTGGTTTGTGTTTCAAGGTTCTCTGTTAATTATTTTACTTACGTAGTTCGATTGCAATGAGACTAACGAGTTTTTTTAAGGTACATATGTCCCCCAAACAAAACATTATCTATTCTAGGGGTAGGTCTAAGTCGGGGCATCATTCTGCCCAATGATCTGCAGTTCTGAGGATGAGCCGGATTCGGAATATGTGCCCCTAGGCACCCTTTCGACTACACCAGCTGCTAGGACACTCAGGGGACATCCAGAAGGTTGTGTCGGAGTAGTAAGTGCCTTCCAGTCTGATAAGGTGCGCAGACTGATAAAAACACCGTTGGGTCATCCTGGGGTTTTGATGGAGCGTCTGGCTCCAAAAAGTCTTTATGTTCAGCCTCGGCCCACTCTACGGGGTATAATGAGGCCACTGCCTTCGGTTCTGATGAGGTCCAGAGTCTAGAGTCTTCTCCGACATCTAAATATGATTCCCCTACACCGGTTCTATATGAGCCTACCTAGTGTTGCATCGATGGTCAATATCAGATCTACAGGGACGCAAAGGTGCTGAATGATAAGAGGGTGATGACCTTGTTGGTGACTGTTGAGCGGATAGTTCTTACAAGGATTCTTCACACAATCCTTGATGTGCGTAGCCTTTTTACACGCCACATTTTGAGTTAATGGCTAAGAGTGTTGGTTCATACAGTAAGGATATTGTGAGAGATTTCTATGCGTCATACGCGGTAACTCTCAGAGGTTTTTTTTACAGGCAAGCGAAACCTTTCAAGAAGTACCAACTCACAGAGGTTGAAGTTCGAGGATGCCAGGTGGACATGTCTTCTACCTCCATCCCCCGCTTCCAGAGTTCAACTACGGGTGGGAGTTGGTCAAGAGTGGCTAGTTTCAGTGGAGCAGAGATCAATGAGAGTCCACCATGAGATGGATTTCACAACATCTGTCCGTTTATGGTAAGGGAGAATACTGGGTGTTCGACCATAGAGGCCTTATGAAGAAGTCCAACCTCATCTTTGTAGCCAACTTCTTCTAGCTTTTAGTCCGCAACCACTGTTCCCCCATGGCAGCAGATAATATCCTTACGTAGGATAGACAGTTAATGGTAGCAACACTTGTAGCCGGCTTGGAGATCGACTTCGCGAGGTTGTTAATATCAGTGATACATGAGAGGGATTATACCTCTACTACTTACCCGTTCACTTGTATGATTTTCCAGTTTTGCATGGTTGCTTGAGTGGCCCTTTGGCATAGTGATGTCCTTCGTACGTCGACCAGATTATGGATATAGATCTCATTAGGGATGAGGTCAATGTGGCGGCACATCGGCCTGAGACCAAAGTTTATTTGTAGTCGCTAAGTGAGAACTTATCTCATACGATAGACTTAGCGCAAGGGGATGATCCTGTCACTTCAGAGCCCACCGATACAACTATTGTCGATTATGCCCCTTGAACTAGTAGGGCACCTAGTTCCTATTGTTTTACTCCACCATAAGTAGGACTGGTCTCGATTTCAAGGGTACAGAAGCTGGAGGCCTAGATGGCCACATTATTTCATCCTATCTAGCCTTGGATGTAGAAATTCATTGCCAAGGCCTAGGACCATATTGAGAAGAAAGTGGCTCAGCAGACGGAGGGAAAGATTTTGGCAGTCCACCAACGCCTAGATTCATTTGAGCAATGAGTGTTAGCGATGAGTGTTAGCACGCCCAGCCCCCACCATTGATATGAATACCCTTCAGGAGGTTGTGGCGAGTCTACAGGCTTATTTTGACAGCATACTAGATATGAGAGGACCTAAGCCCGAGACTGCACCTGTTGATCTAGCGGAGGACACAGTTATTACTACCCTATTCATTTCCCCAACTACACCGCTCGATCCATGTGAGCGTGCCATGAGGCACCGTTCCAGCGCACCACTGATGGCGAGGTTGTCCATGCACGGAAAGAGGATTAGATGGGTCTTGAGGCTGCGAGGAGAGCCTCATTAATTGATGAGGAGACCCGCAAGATTTGAGCTCAGAGTTAGCTGTTAGGCATCTAGTTAAAGAGTGAGGTTGTTTAGAGGAGCACCATGGAGGGTGCGGAGATTGATGTGGACACCACTGAGTGTGTTCCTACATAGGTTTTGGTTTACGAAAAACTGACCCGCCTTCTTGTGGATCTTCAGTGCTATGCGCCTCAGGTTTGCTTCACCTACCAGCCTATCCTTATATTTTATATGCATTGGGGACAATTGAATATTTTTTTTGTTTGGGGTGGGGTAAATGGAATGTGAGTGTTAGGGTGAAGTCTAAGTATCCCAACTCACAATCCTCTCTTAGATGTTTTCTTACTTGTGTTCTTTTGCCCCAAGAGACTGATTACTTTCCTGTTCAACCAGCATGTATCGTAACTTGTACAAAGTATGAAAGTGAAATATGAAGCGTGATGGCTAAATATGAATGACATCCCAATTGTAAGAAATTGCTTGCATGAATAGGTACAAAGAAGTTTAATGTGTTGGCTCTAATCGTGACATACAGATGCACCCATTACATGAACCTCAATCTAACAATCAAACTAGGTGTCTGATAATATGATAGGTTAAATAAGTGTCAAGAGAGTGTGAGAAAATTGATTATACGATAAATGGTTCCTAGCTAGAATTTCCCCGGTTGGTCCTGCAAAATGAATTTGTGTTAGATATTTAGTAAAGGATCATAGGCCCTTGTTGTGGCTATTATTAGTAAGGATTTTAAAAGTGGGAATGAAAATATTAATATGGAAAAGAAAATAAAAAGTGATCAAAAGAGGTGACTCAATAAACATTATTAATTGAATTAATGGAGAAAAGAAAGAAAAAGAGTCGAAAAGAAGGAAGAGTCATTGTCAAAAAAAAAAGGGAAAAGCAAGGTTAAGATGAAAAGAATAGAAAAGTAGAGTGTAAGAGATAAAGAGAGAGGTAGTACACTTAGCCTCAATGTCAAGGAAGGCAAAAAGTCACTAAATGTACCCATATGTACCATACCTGACCCTAAGACTATGTTACAAGCCAAGAAAGTCCTATCATGATCCATAGAAGTCTTATGTGATGAACTTAATCAGAGAAAAGATGATTAAGCATATAGAGACAAGTGGTAAGTAGGTGTGAAGTTATTTTCAGCTTGAGTGTTGAATAATTATCCTTATACTCAAAGTTATAATCATTCTGCGAAAAAGGAGGATATTTTCTGAGTGAGTGAAGTAATTACAATATCAGAAAGTTGGTACCTTGGCGAGACAAAAAATAGTAGTGGAGTCGCTGCATGGTGAGTTTATGTCAATTTCTAATCCACCTGAGTGATCTTATCAAGAAAAAGAGTAATAGCATGCACGAAAGCAATGAACAAGTTTGAGTGATAACCATGTGATTGCAAAATCTTAAAAGAGGATACATGTGTACAAAGTATTGTGTTGAGTCATAGTGCGTCGCTTGAGGACAAACAGCGAATTTAAGTTGAGGGTGTTGATGTGTCGTGGTTTCACGGTACTTTCAATACTTCTCCTTAAGATTGGTGTGTGTCTAGAGCCCTTTTGTAGTAATTTGAATATATTTTATCTTTGTTTTTTTATGGAAGTTGTCCAAAAAGAAAATGCCAAAGTCTGTGGAGATTTAGTGCAGTGTGACCTACGAAGGCCATCAACGTCTTATTGTCCCATCGATAGACCATAGATGGCGACCGTAGATCGAAGGTTCAGGTATCTGGAAGCAACTCGGGGAATTCTGACCAAGTGTGGGGCTACGGAAGAATCTACATCGATCAGATCATAGAAAGTCACAATACCCGACGTTGAAGAAAATCTATGTATGGAAAGCTGAGAAGAATTGACGGACGCTAGGTGAATCGAAGGACCATGTTGTTGGTCCAACGATTGGATCAAAGAAGATACAAGTAGAAGCTAAGAAATGCTAAGTTTGGATTTACAGAGGCAGTCGACGGTCCGTCTTTTGATCGACAGACCATCTGTGGGGTCGTCAATTGAAGCGTCGATTTTGGACAACTTTCCTTATTCGAATTCCTTTTTATTTAGAACAATGTTTTTATAAGTAGGGTGTAAAACCTCAGTTTTGGTGTTGGATTCCATTAAGACATTCCTAGTTTTGTTCTTGGAGATTTGTTTTTGAAACTTTGGCATTAATAAAAAATTTCAGATTTGGTCTTCAAGTGATTTTTGTGGATTGAAGTAGAATATATGGATTTTCTTCAAATTCATCAAAGTAAGTTCAAGATTTATTGTTTATCAACCATGAATTGTGTTCTTATATGCATGGGTAACTAAATCAACAACTAGGGTTGTGGCAACCTTGGGTGATTAACAAAGTAAACCTAGCTTAATAACAAATCTCGAATAGGTAGCATATATTGTTAATTCTTTCGTTTAGATGTCTTTTTAACGAGTGCACGATTAGAACTCACCTTATTTATATTTGTCGGACAAAGAAGGTAGTTAATAGGAGAAGAATTATCAAAATAGATTTAGTAGGATATTATCTAGGCTAGTCTCGATTGGTGTGAAGTAATAACTAAGGTATACATCGAATCCGCTGCTTAATATGAAATAACGGCAACGTTTAGTATCTTAGATACATTTTGCCGAACCAAGGTAAGGGGAGAAATTATCTAAATGACGGACCAAGGATTTAGAAATACATAAGTTATCACTTTGCACGCAAAACACTAGGGAAGAAATTTTATAGCTAGGAACATAGAGTTATGAACCTATGGGGAACACTCACACCCTAGTTTCTCTCACAACTTGTTAAACACAAAAGATTTTCTCCTGTCACTTGTTCAATTTAGAAATATTAAAATACTTTTATTTTACCAAAAAAAACCTTTAATTACAATTTTTTGTAAAGGACTTCACTAAATAAGAGTAATCGTACTTTGAAGAAAAATCTAAACCATTTTCCTTGTTAGATCGACCACAACCTAATAGTTGGGTTCTTTACTTGATACGACCGTTTGTACTTCTTTAGGGAAGTGTAATTTGAGCGTAATTATGTCTTGTATTAGGATTGATAGGGTGGTATGATGTTGAATTGAAATGTCTTGACAATGTTGTGAGGTTTATTAAGGTGTATATGTTATGAGGATGGAGATGACTACCAATGTGCCTTATTATTATATTAAATGCTAATGTTTTAACCTCACCTTTATAAATTGTAACGGAAGGACTTATACTCATGCAATTCTTATTGAGCTATGATGATGAAGTTATACAAAGGTTAGACCCTATGACCTAAACTAAGTTATGATTAATAATTAAAGGCTTAAAGACATTTTCAAAAGGGACTCTAGCTTAGCACCGAGTGAAGTAGAGTTAGAAGTGTCCCTTCCCACATAGAGAAGCTAGGATCCCTAAAGTACTCTTGAGTTTGGAGACTACAATCCATCTAGCATAAAGAGGGTCCCAACTGTATCTCCTAGTTCTTGAACTATGTTTCCCCATTATGAATACTAGCTAGTGGATCCGTGTAGTTCCTATGTTTTACGTCTTGGTACAAACTTGGCAAGTAGTCCGCCTTATTTTGGTGTAGGGTTTTATGACACATAATTCAACATTAGCTCATGTGGTCTATGTCAGTTAGGGAAATATTCTCACAAAAGGTAAAATAACATAAATGATTTATCTCTAACTAGTATAACCTAAGGGGTCTAGCTTAGTCTAGGTAGGGGCATGGGACTCTACCTATGAAATGAAGTAGTATGCCTTGAGGGGAGTCTTAGTAAGATGTTATTATGTATGATTATGTTTATCATGATACATGATATGTATATGATGAACTTGCACATTGTTGATACTATATGTAGATTAGTTTACTTATGAATATGTGTTGGTTTTTAGTGTTAAAGTTAGAAGAAATTTATACGTAAATGTTATGTTATGTGAAGTAGGATGTTAGTGATTATTATTGTTGGGTTACTTTATTGAGTAAAGTTATGGGGCTTTGCTTGGATATTGCACTTGTTGACTTGAGAAAGGTTTATTAGTAGTTGTCTTGCATTGTTTATAATGAAATATACTCTTATTCATGCTTCTTGTTAATTTGTCTTGATGAAAGAGTTACTTGAGTATGTATCCACTTATATTGTATGAATGGTTGACTTGACTAGACTTGGTGTTATAGTTATTGTGATGAACATGCCTATGACTTAATGAATATGTAATATTGATTGATATGGTCTTTTTTAATATGCATAAGGATTTTTAAATGGGAAAAATGCATACTTTATGATGTGTACCTTTTCCTTAGCATGTTTTTCAAGTATGTGTGCATATGATCTCATACTTAGTACAAGTGGCATACTAACCCTATTTCTTCCTTTTACCCAACATTTTAGGTTCCGGTCGTTGAAGTGTTTTGGAAAGTGACTTGAAGAAGACTTGGATCCTTTTTTCATCCAAGTACGACAGGTCCTCATTTTCCGAGGGCGAAGCCAATATCGAGCTTATGTTGTTATTTTAGTTCTAAGACTCTAATATTTTATTTGAGTATGGATTGTATAAATCCTATATGTGGCTCTCTTTACATTGATAGATTAGCTATGCGCATATATTTAACCGTTTTAGATTGTTATGAGATGATAAAATCTTTGAAGACTATTGTCTATCTTATATATATTTATGTGCAATTAAAGTAGGACGCTACATAACCTTTCTATACTGAGGGTGTATTTATACTATGTACAGATACATATATTACGTGTATGTAGAGGTCTATGTAAACCTCCGAGTAGAAGTAATTAAAAGTTTTAAATTTTCTGAAAATTTTAACCTATGAATGTAAAGATGTAAACTAAGAGGCTAGTTTTAGTCCTCAAAGAGGACAACGTTGCCGGTAACGTCTAGGGGGTAAACCCGAATGTGACATCATGTGTCCATGTTAAAGAGATATCTTGGGCAAGGGGATATATAATTAAGTAGGACTCAATTGTGTTAGAAAAAACCTCAATATGAGGAGGAATCGATTATATTTCTTGATTGTGATGTCCAGAAGATGAGGAACAAGGAGATTAAATCCATGAAATCTCAATGGAACCATCATCCAATTGAGAAAACTACTTAGGAACTTGAGAAGGAGTTGTGAAACAAGTGTCCGCAGTTGTTTTGTTGATTCAGGTAATTCTGCATTACTTCTTTAACCTATTTTTCCTAATTTTGTTACTCGGGGATGACTGATGGATAAATTGGTATTTATTATAACGGCCGTGTTTTGTCGTTATAAGAAAACCAATAGGAAAAAACTTGGTCGGAAAACTTTTTTCTTTTAACTTGTAATTCCCCAACCTAGTCTAGATTTTGACAAAATTGTAGTCATCAAAGTCTAGGGATACCTAGTAACAATTGGATCATAGAATTATGAATTTGAAAAAATAAGTAGAGAGTTAAGATATAAAGGAACATGTATTACTTTATGGAATTAAATTAAGGTGAGTAGATTTCCCAAAATTGTATGTTTGAGTGAACGAGTAATTTTTAAGTGTCGTTGGTTGAAGTTGTATTCTGAAATGGAGTTCTTAGAACTATTAAAATATCTCATTGTTTTATTCAATCCTCTAAAGCGGGATTTCTGCCGCCATTTTTATTACGTATCCAGACGCATCACCCAATACTAAACGTCAACGATCATACAATTGTAATATTACCCAACTAGTGTATTGAGGCTGAGTTCCATGGGAGTTGTCTATAATACAGAATTAATAGAAAGGCAAGAACTTTCTCAAGTCAATCATAGATAAATACATTAACAAACAAAATCATAATTCATGTTTGGGGTGACAAATATCAAAAGGTTTTTTGTATTAAATTATCAACTACAACAACAAACATAACGATAGCACAAATAGAGACGGGATTCTTGGGATCAAAGTTCTAAGGTATTCAACTAAGAAATTTCAATTGGTAGAGAATTTATTGTAAATATGTGACTAATCTAAACTTTAGTGTGGATAAACTCTCTCTGGAGTAGTTGACCCCGAATCAAATTGGTTCTCGTCAAACATCAATATGTAGAAATTAAGCACAACCTTCGGTTTAGTCCATTCACTCTCTCGAGTTGAATATGTGGAAAAGTTAGGGTTCACTCTATCGAGTTTAACATGTGAAAACTCAATACCCATAGACCATTGATTCAGTAATCCTGGTTTTCAACCCTCTCTCTCGAGCAAGCCAAAAACACAAAAGTAGATTTGCATTTGCAACTACAATCCATTATATTAATCTATAATTACTTAATGAGATCACTTCAAGATAACTATTAAATAAACTCATAATCGCAAAATAACACCCCAAGAATAGGGGTTTTATCTACACATAGTAAAAAAGAAAGAATTCAATACCGAATTGTGTTTCCATCAGCTAGATATCAATAATAATGTTTTTAAACAGTTCTAAGATGAAGAATCTTCAACAACCACTTTCAATTCCTTAGAATTGGAAATATTCAAATTTTAAAAGATAAGGAAAAATTAAATCTAAAATTAGTTCTTACTCTCAAATTTAAAACTAAAAAATATTATGATTCTACAAAATATGAGATTTAAAAACAATTGATTACCTAAGCTAAAATTTTAAGAACTACTTATAGTCAACTAAAGTTTGTGCTTCGTAGAACTATATGACACAGTTAGTCGGGATCTTAAACTAGGTCAATGATTGACCTTATTGCCAATTTCATAATCCTTTTTCTTTGGCCTTCAATATCTACGTCTTTTGTGTCCTTGGGCTATATAATATTGCATTAGTGAAACATTCGACATCTCGTTGAATGCTCTTTTTTAATACCTACTAGATATTATCCTTCAGGGATTGGCACACTAGTACATTAGGCAAGTCCATGGCCGTTGTTGACTTCTCCAATGGGTTAGATAATCCTCAGTCCTTCTTTTCTTCATTTTTTTCAACTCTTTTCTTCCTTTTTGCTCATTAGTGTCCACACTTTCTTACTCAATACAAATACCTAAAAATCAAGGATATCCATCAATTATTGTCTCAAAATTTTCATGTGAGTAAACTAATATATTAAAATGAATTCCTTAATCAGTCCAAATCATGGACTCATCTATAAGACCTCGAAAAATGACTTAGGTGAACTGGAGTCTAAATATGTTTTTCATGGTGGTGTAAGGTCCTAAATAGGTATATAATGCGATATTGAAGCATTATCTAAGCGTTTAGGTGCATTGGAAGTCAAATGTCAAGGGACAACTAAGATGTTCGACGACTAAATCACCTATCTGGATAATATGCAGTTCTATGTTTTTGTTTGTGATTTATGAGGTTTTAAGGTCCTTAAATGAGTTATTATATCATATATAGTCATTGTGTCAAGTTTCGTGGAGTTTGGATGTCAAACGTCCAAGAAAGTCCATGACGTTCAAAATTGTTGCCTTGAAATGACTTTATGTGTCTAAGCATGTTTCGTCGAGTTTTACAAGTTCGTTTTGGATTAAACTAATGTTAGAAGTGCTAAAATCATATAAAATCATGTTTGGGTTTGAAAAATCTATGGAAACATCCCCAAGGACAACCCAAGGGTCCTTGAGGAAGGACCCTTCATGGTACCCAACGCTGACCAAGACAGCACAAACAAAGGATGCAATCAACGCCCAGTGGGTCAGTCCACGACACGTTAGTGGTGGCTCATCTATTAGGAGCTAGTCATGGGAGAGGAGAGTCAAAATACAAGCCTCATTCCTAGACCACGAACCAATAGGACAGTCTATTGGTCAATGTATGGGCCATCAATGGCCAATCCGTCAGGGAGCCTATGTTCCTGCACAGGTTCACTGTTAAGTGAGGGGTGAAAGTGTAATTTCACCCCACTTCCAAAAAAAAGGGTTGGCGGTTTATAAGGTTGTTTTCGGTAATCTAAATATGTATATAAGTGTTTTACATTTAGAATATTTTATTCTTCCAAATCAAAAACCAAAATCCCTTAAGAATTCTCTCTAGAACTCCATTGGAGTCAAAACTCAAGCAGGGCATGGAGCAAAGGATTGAGTAAAGATTATTCATCAAATGGAATAATTAGCTTCATAATGTTATGGATTTATATCTTTTATACTCTCTTCATCAAGGAGCCTAACTTTCAAGATATTTTCTAAAGTTCTCAAGTTGAATTGTCCAATTTCATGATCCATTCCATGAATTCTTGCATTAATGGTTTCTTAACATTGAATAATGATTTAATTGTCATTTTATTTATTATTTTGACCTAAAATAACCTATGAACCCATGAATTGGATGAACCCTAGTTTTTGACTAAGTTATTGGTTTCTTGATTTTGATCTAATGTTTATAATTCTAATGTAGTTTTACATAGGCTATTAATTGATGTAATAATTGTAGTAAATTGATATATAAGTTATATTTTATTGATTATTATGCAATTATTTTACCTTGTTTCATGAATATTTTTATAATTATGTTGAATTGTTTGTTATGGCCATGGTTAAGGGTCCTGTGTAATCCAATTGGGTAATTTGACTTTTGATTTTGGTGTTGAAGATGATGTGGTGGTAAGCTTCCCTATTTCCTTTATTTTTATGTTTATAAGACTTTAATTATATTTTAATTGGTATGGTCAACTTATGGTTGCGGTTTTATGTGCTTTACTTGCAACTGATGTGGCCATGTTGGCGTTATTTAAGTATTGTAATGATCTTGCCTTTGTCGGCAAACTACTTAAAGTAATGTAATTATTTCTGTAGGTTATAATGTGAAGTATGATTATATATTTGCCTACGTGTTAAGTAATTTGAAAGTATATGTGTTATTCTATTGATGTTATGTAGGTGATCACGTTAGACAATGAATGTGGCTCTGTGTGTATAGTCATAGGGTTGATGTATGTTATTCCTACTTGACTATATGAATCTATAGTAGTCATATTTATGATGATAGTATATTATATAGGATGACTTAAATATGATAAGAGGTATCTCTATGTGCTTCTAGAATGAAATGTATTATGAGTTAAAGCAAAGTATGTGGTGTCTTTTCTTTGTTGACTTTGTGTCCCTTGCTTGATGAATCTATGAATGTGAATATGTGATGTATTGACTTAGAATGTTAAAGTATCTTATTATTGAATGTATGAATGACATGTTACCTTAAATGAAGTTAGAGGGTCTTTTATGTGAAACCTTGAACCTACTGTTAAGGTTATGAATATTTAAGTCTTATGCCGTAATGGTATCCTTCAAAGTAAAGGAATGATATGCAAAAGGTTAATTGTTTGGAACTTCATCATATTAATCCATAGGAATGTCATAATGAAATTATTGTTGCCATTGTTAGGTAGTCCTAGTGGACCTTTCCTTTATAGGGTAAATGTGATTGGGTTATAAACATGATATGGAACCCTTTTATATGAACCTTATGTGTAAATTACTCTATCAGAAAGAAGGATCGACTTAAGTCTGGTAAGGAAGTAGTTCTAGTTAACGTATGAGACTAGATTACAAAGCATGCCCTTCATATTCCTTAATCATTTGTCTACATGGGATATGTCCAGGGTCTACCATTGTCCAGTAAAACACCCTTATCGAAGTAGGTTAGAACATCGCATTCCATGTTTCTCTATCTTAGTCTATCGTCAATTATTGTCTATTTTCATAATATGAAATACCTATTAGCATTAGAAAATTTCTATGAAGTTTAGGTGATGGTATGGGACTCTATCTAGACATTGCACAATAAGCTTTGAGGGTGTTACCTAGATTTCCTAGGTCTTTTCAAAGACCATTACTTGATAGTCCTTTATGTGTTGAATATCTCCTAAATGAACTAATGAATGTAATGTCTTAACTTAACAAAGTATGTTAAATGAATAAGTACTTATTTAGAGTAGTTAAGGGTTGTCTAGTTAAGGTGTGAAGCCGATCAATGGTCACTTCCTATCTTACCTAGATGATTCTAAAGAATAACTTTAGCTAACGAAATTGGTTCATTTTGTGGCATAATCTAAACTTAGGAAGTCTTATGTTTTGTTTAGGTAGTCTTGAAAAGGTCAATTATGGACGTTATATTCTTGATGTACTTAGGTAAGTCTTTTGATGGCCTATGGTATGAGAATGTCATGGTATCTACAATGTTGATGTTTTGATTTTTTGCAAGTGTGTATGTGTCATATTATAAGTATTCTTGAGGTTCATTTAGGTATGCTTAGGGAGGTTGTATGGGTTGTTTCTCTTTTTATTGCTTAAGTGATTGTTATAATATCTTTTAGCGAGAAGACTACATTCTAGAAGGAGTTAAAAGTGAAGAAAAAGTACTTCATTGTACAGTAAAGTGAAGCTACAGTAAACTGCTTCAAAAAATGCATTAAATTGTTTAAATGTTATCTTATGTTTTTTTAAGTTGTTAAATGTTGTTCCTGTGACTATAATATGATTATTAAATGAAAAGATGCATATTTTAAATAAATGTCTATATTTATGATTTTTATGCACTATGCCATACTTATTTCATGTGCTTCAACTAATCCATGCTTTTATCTATCTCTGAGTTATTTGGTTACTGAGGAGCATTTGGGAAGGAAGACTTTGATCGTAGAATCATTAAAGTGAAGCTGGAGTATGTCCTCATTTGATTCTAGGGGATAGATGTCTTTTATGTTTCAATTTGAAGTATTGTAATAGACTAAGAATTTCTATATTTTAAAGTATGGGTCGTCTCCCAAGTATTCTTGTGTCTTAAGTTTCACGAGATTAATACTTAGTATTTCCTATTTCTTTTTATATGAAAGATTTTTTAAAGAGTATGAAATGTTTTGTACAAAGTTTTAATTACGTACTACTTTTCATTGCATTTTATGCAATGAAAAATTTGTAAGGTCTTGTACATGACCTTCGAGAGGTCAGGTACGCCGGTTTCAATCCGAGATTTCCTATAACTTCTAGGGTGTGCTTTCGGGATGTGAAATCATCAATACTCCCAACTTAAACTTTTGATAGTCCTTAATTATAACTCAAGTTCAATAGTTCAAAAAATATGCCTCAAACACTTATACACAAGAATAAGTCATGGATGCACACTAAAAGACCTAACATAAGGATGCAAGGTTCAATTATTCACTCAAAGATTCAAGTTGTGACTCACCATTATAAAAAAATCTCAAATTCACAATACTTGCTTCAAATGGAAGTTCAAGGTCAATAAAGGCATTCAAATTCCCTCACACAAATAATGATTCAACACTAATACATAATGGTTCGTCGATTTCAACATTTGGTATCAATTGTAACACTCACNGCCCCCATAGTTTTAGTTGCCAACCTTTCGAGCTTTAAGTTTCTTTCCTCCAGTGGATCCACCTAGATGCTATAATAATTTATGTTTTCAACTTGGCACTTAGGATACCCTCCTTGTCGGTGTGATGGGGTGATCAGGAATCCTGCGGAATGACCGAGATTGCGGATAATTCCAGTTTATGGGTAAGAGTTGGTCTCATTGCTCGCCCGATTGACGGTTGTCGACAACTATTCAGTGCAGAAATTTTAAAACAATTATATTGATGAAAGTAACTACAGGATAATCTTAATGAACTTATTAAGAGGTGTTACTTATTGTAGGTAAGGGTATGGGAATTTCCTAATACATTTCACAAGTAAACCTTCGAGGGGAATTATAGGGTGGGTTCTTTATGGTAGGAAAGAAATGCATCATTTTTGTCTCATTTGATATGAATGATATTGGTTTCACTAGATATAAATGATAATGGTGTAAATTCTTATGCATGATATTGACTACACTTTTTATGATAATTTATTAGGTAAAAGACAATGCTTATGATCACTTTTTTAATTTACTTGTTTTATGTGGGTTATGGGGATTCACATACACATTGCACTAGTAGGCTTGTACTAGGGTTATAAGTGATATGTTGTGATGTATTGATGAAATGGACTCTAAATATTAAATGTTTACTATGGCATTGTTATTACGTTACTACTTAATATGAATACGAATATGTCTTATTGTTATTCTTATATGGACTTATATATGTTCTTTGAATGTGAATAAACGCTTTTAAAGTCGACTTAGCATGTTCATAACAAAATTTTCATTTCTGCATGTTTTCAAATGTTTTACTTACTTATGTCTCCATACTTACTATATTTAGTTTGTACTAACCCAAATCTCTTACATTTTCTACACAAAGTTTAGGTTCGGTCCATTGAGGTGATCCTAGTCCTTTCATGAAAAACATTGATTGTTATTCCCAAATTGGTGATTCCTCATGTTCGAGGATGGAAATGCTTGATTCTAACTTTAATTTCATTTTCCTTATTCTAAGACTATATTGTAATTCATATTATAAGACTTGTTGTAGATGTTAGTGTTAAGTTGCAACTTTCATACTCTAATTATTAGATGATAATGTAAGACAAGTTTGTTTCTATGTTTGATATATGTCAAGTGAAGTTGAACTCTAAGTAAATTTTTTTAAATTTTCCACTTTTATTCTATCTAATACGCAATGATGAATGCTAAGGTCTTGTCTAAGGCCTGTTCAAGGATGAAGATGCCGGTTACTACTAGGGGGTGCTCTTCGATAGTAACAAACATAGACTATCTAAAGTCTACTATATTGACTTCATTGCTGGAGGCCGTATATGACATGAATGACCCCGAACAAAATATATCTAAAATTGCGCTAAACAATGTACACACATATTTCTCATCTTACTATGAGTTTGTGAGGAACAGACATTAAGTCCTACTCCAGATTTACTCATGACTACCAAGAAACGCCCATGGTGGTCGGAAAAAAAACAACAAAAAAAAAGAGGGGGATAGAGAACCTGCTCTTCATTGAGAATGAGGCATGGAGAGCCTACATATCTGAGCGTCTGCATATATGCTGATCTGCCTAACATATATAAGCAATCTAGTAGTTATACTATTGGCTTGATTATTGAATCTAAAGGATGCATGGTTAAGTCTACGTGCCAGATTTATCTAATAGAAACCACCATGGAGGGGAATAGAGAACCTGGTTCATCATATATGACTCTGAGTACTGATGCCCAAATTGAGAGTACTACACTGGGCGCTAATGTCCAAACATATAAAGCAACTTAGTATACATAATCCCCTCCTTACCTCCCTCTATGTCTTACATTATTTTGACTTATGGTTATTTTTATTTGCATTTGAGGACAAATGAATTTATTTGTTGTGTTATGAGGCCCACCATTGTGCGATACATTTGTGAATATTGGTTTTGTTTATATATTTGGTTTTTGAGCTTTATTTAGCTTTTTATACCATTTTTTCGGATGAGTGAGCTTGTGCTTCCTGCTTTAATTGAAAATGATTTTGATCATTTCAAAAAGATTTACCACCTTTTGTTTGTGTTTGAATGTGGTTGTTCGTTTTCAAAGTTGAGTGTTGGTCTTGATCAATACCAATGTCCTACATAGTGCTCGTAATCGAATAGAAATGATGTGCGGCTATGATGAGGCCAAATGAATTTGCATAGGCAATATGTGAACTATTTGCATCTCATTGTGACTAACAAAGTATTGAACTTCAGTAATGAATATTCCACACTAGTGGAACTGTTATGTATTGTTTGACATTGTTATCAATGCCTTATGTTGTGAGCTTAATATGACTCATGAATGATGACACCTAGAGTTTTCCCCATTAGTACGATTGACTAATTTATGTAATCGCATGATATGATCTTAGGTAATTTTGAAAAGTGTAAAACAATCTGACATAAACCTTTTTTGTGTCCTACCTTGGGATTGTGTAAACCTTTGTTGAACACTCCTTAAGCCTTGACCTCTTATTGGAAAAACCTTGATGAAATTATGACCTTTCTTATCCGTTTCCCATATTCCTCATGAACTGTTGTTAGTTTGAATAGCTAACTTAGACCAAAATCCTAGGTTGTAGTTGTGATCAAAAGAGAAGGTAATTCAAGTCCTCTTTTACCCAAGATTTTAAGAAAAATTGAACCCCTCCATACAAAAAAATAAGAAAAAGAAAAAAAAAGAATGAAACATGAAAATAATGAAAAAGTTATGATATAAAATTGTGAAAGTGCAATGAAAATGGGGTTTACAACATTCCACAGAAGAAGAATAATGGGGTGAATTGTTACCACAAAAATAAATTATGAGGAAAGGGAACGAAGTGTTGTTCACACCACATTTCATGAGGACTATATTCGTTGAGCTTGAATGAACAAACCTTTGCACTAAGCCCCATTACAAGCTTTAAAAAGACCTTTTTAATCTAGACTGAGCTGAAACAAAGTTTGATTGGAAAGTATGGGCGAACCTATGAGTGAATTCTTGCATTGTGTCCATCTTTGTTTAGTTGAGGAAGAAAGGGATGTTTACCATTCCACCTACCCTACACCACTATCTTCTAACCTAAACTCATACCACTTTAGTAATAACTACTATATCCTAGAACTCTTTTACTAACCTCATGATTAAAGGTTTTTTTACTACCTCTGAACACTTATGTTAACTCCACGGTTATTTTCTACCTTACTTTTATAATTTGAACACATATACTATAAAATTTTAGTTTTACTTAATCTTACCAACTGTTAGACCCTCTAGCCTACCATATAAACTTAAAGCTAACTTCCCCTATTACTTCATGAGTTTATATTCTTTACCCATACTTTATTCAAAACTTATAATTACATACCTAGTATTATGTACCCTTTAACTACCTTATTGTACAAAACCCCCTTAACTAACTTAAACAACTCACCTAAACTACCTATTTACTTTAATGATTCATAACCCTTAGTATTAGACGAGAACTAACTTACTTTTACTTTATACCACTAACCATTTTACTAGTAGTTACCTAACAACCTATAACTGTTACTATATACTAACCTATACACACATAATTACTATTACTTGATACTTTAAACATATTACCTAGATAACTAACAACCTATATTGAAACTAAAAACTGAGTTAAACCAACTTACTTACTTTCTTATAATGCATTGATAATTTTTTTCAGTATGCCCATGTGCACCAACTTCTTCGTTCTGAAGCTTCTTAGAATGTGAAATTTCATCAAGAGAAACATGAGGTACATCATCAATTTTTCATATTTTTTTTAGAACTCTACTCCGTAATATTTTTATTCCTCCATGATTATCTTTTTTTTTTTTTGGATAGCCTTTTTCTTGATGACAACTTTGAAGGAGTACCAACTACCAGTAAGAGATTCATACGGTGCACAAAGAGATGTGTTTATAAATAATGAAAGCAAGCAACAATTTATTTCTGTGAGAATTGTTCCCCCTGAGAGATAGACAGGTTATACACTTGGAATGGATGAAATATCAATTTGGAGTTTGTGAACCTGGTTCAGATGTAGGTGGTAAAGCAAGGTTCCCCCTAAATTAAAGCATGAGTGACTTCAATACTGAGATTTTCATCATTAGAGCAGTTTGAGATTGAATGATGCTTATTGTCAAAGAGGGTTCTTGGTGATCTTTAAGAAAGTTGAATTTTTTTATGATCAACCAGGTGCATTAGTGCTTATGTTTGACCCAAACTCAGGAAATTAATGCATTGAAAAAGGATGGTACATACCTGAGTATTACAGAGAAAACAGGTTTCCCTTTTTTTTTTGTATTTCTCCATGATTTACTTAATGGTGTTAGCAAAGAGTAGAGATAACATCCGCAGACTTTCTAAACATTGTTTGAGATGCGATTTGAGTGTGTACTTGTTACAGTACGAGGTTGAGTTAGCAGATATTCATTGTATAATTACTCAAGCTTAAGATTATTCGTTTACTAGCCAATTATTAAAGGAAATCATGATAATACATCAACTTGTTTCGATAAGACCATGCTTTGACTTATTTTTCTCAAGTTCTTCATATTCAAGGCCTTCATGAGAATGTTGCATCATCATATTCTCCAAGATCAAACGAATCTCAAGCTGTCATAGAGAACCAACTCTTGTCAATTTTTAATACCTTCCAATGAACAACAAGGACCATGTTCACACAACAAAGTTCCCCCTAAAGGTGTACTATACTCTTACTGTCCCGATTGCTCTATTATTCCCCCAATCTCCAGAACCATAGATTAGTAGTAATTCATGTTGCAGTTGCATCAATGATCGTTAGATGTGAACCAGGTTCATATGCAGTGTTCCCTAAATTTGCATCATCAAAGATGTTTGATATCATGTCACTTTCTTCAACTTTTTTTTTTTTCATTTTTCTCATCCTTTTCAAGGAATAAACTGCCTCCTTGAAAATCAAAGAGCGAGAGGAAATTTTCTACCATTTTTAGCACCTGTTTGGAGCATGCACTATTCATGTACCAAGTTGGCATTTTCCCTCTCACCTTCACCTGAAACACTAGTCAAAGATTACTCTTGGAAACCCAGATTAGCTTGGGCCACTTTATGTGAGTAAAAGGATGAATAAGATTTCTTCTAGCCCATAAAGGCAAATAATAAAACCTTTTATTTGGAGCATTTTTATTTTGAACCAGGTTCTTAGCCGTATCAGTCTTTTCCTTTTTGGTGAACTTAACATTTTTCTGAAAAGCCTCAAATAAAGCTTTACATTGATTCTTTAAATGACCTGAGTTTCCACAATGAGTGCATAAACTTTTAGACATGTGAATAGTGTGTGACACAAGATTATTCTATTTTTTAAAACCTATCCCACCTCGACTAGTGGTTTGCCTTTCTTGAATCTGAGTTAAAATTTCAGAGGACCTGGTCCATCTAAGATTTCTTTCCAGATCCAGTTTGGTATGATCAAGATTTTCTTGTAGCAACCTATTCCTTTATGTTAAAGCTTGACATTTTATGGTTCACAATTTTATTTTTTCTTCTAGAGCTAATTGAAGTTCACTAGTAGAGTTTTTGCCCTTGTGACTTAACTCTGAGATTTCAATCTGTTCTTTTAATTTGTTTTGAAGAAAGTGATTGTGTTTCTCAAGATTGTCATTGACTTCTCTTAAAGATGCAAAGTTTTCCATCACTTGTTCTCTTTCAGAATTGACAGACTGATATGCATCTATAAGAGTACTCAATAAGGACTCTAGTTCCTTTTTAGAATATGATTCAATATTTACTTTGATGTGATGAAAACTTATCTTGCTTTGTTTGTCATCTTCTTCATCATCTTCAGAATCTGTTTCAGCAATGAGTGCAAGAAAATCATATTTATTTGATTGTTCTATTGCAATTAGTGACTTATTTTCAAACCCTCCATCCTCAAATTCTTCTTTAGATAAGTCCCCCATAGCGGCAAAGGCTCTTCTCGTTGAAAGATCCGCTTCTTGATTGGTCATTCTTCTGTTTGTGGGAATGTACTTATCATTCTTGATTTCCTTTTCTTTTTCTGAACTATTCATCTTTTTCTCTAGAGCATTTAATGGACAAAACTTGACAAAGTGATCCGGACTTCCACACTTGTGACATACTTGATCTATTGGATTTTCAGTGATTTTTTGAGAGTTCCTTCTGTGGTACATCCCTTTTTTTAACATTCTTGAGAACCTTTTGGTCATTAACGCAATGTTTTCGTCCTCAAAATTTCTGGTGTTTTCCTGTAAGAACCAGTTTTTTCTCTTTCTTTTGCCTCCAATTTCCTTTCTTGTTTTTCTTGAGTTCATGGTCATGAGATTTCCAATGAGTTCATTCATAGCTAACTTATCTAGATCACGGGCTTTAGGTATGACTTTTACTTTGCTTTCCCAAGATTCTGGAAGAACACTCAAAAGTTTTCTGACTTTCTTCCCATTGGAATTATTTCACCTAGTGAGTAGATTTCATTAATGATAGCAGTGAACCTGGTATGCATCTCTTGGATTGTTTCAACCTTCGTCATCCGAAACAGTTCGTATTGTCTGTTCAAGTTATCTATTTAGACTTCTTTACCTGAGTTGATCCTTCATGCGCAGTTTGCCAAGTTTCCCTATTGCTTTTGCATCTGACATGATGATATTCGATGTATTCATCGGACCTATTCCGCATATCAAGATCTTTTTTTGCTTTAGCATTGTTCTGAATGCAAGTTTACTGCGCTTCCATTCTTTCTTTCCTATCTTTTTGGTACTTAGTGGTTCCATCAATTCCATTCTTCATGGGTATGGTTGGACCGTCTAACACGACTCGCCATAGGTCTGGATTTTCTCCTAGTAAATGATCCATCATGCGACTCTTCCACCATCCATAATAATTTCCATTAAACAGTGGTGGTCGAGTTTGTGAAGCTCCTTCCTGTGGTGTTGGTGGTGCAACCATCGATCCTTTTCAAGATGTTAGTCTTTTAAATGAAAAGACCTGCTCTGATACCAATTGAAGAAACCTTACCCCTAGAACAAGAACCAGGTTCTTGTAATTTTGTCGTAACACAATAAAACAAAGATTTATTGTGGAAACCTTCCTAACTCAAGGAAGGGAAAAACCACACCGAAGTTTTCTATTAATTCAAGATTTACAACTCAGTTAATCAATGAATCTAACTTTAAACTTCTACCCTTTTCGATTATGTCACGACCCAAATCAGGGACGCGACTGGCACCCACATTTACCTTCCTATGTGAGCGAACCAACCCATCTAAACCTTAACATTTCAAGATATATCAACAGAAAATAATGCGGAAGACTTAAACTCATTAATAAAACAATTCAATACTATTATTATTATCCCCAAAATCTGGAAGTCATCATCACAAGAACATCTATCTCAAATTACTTAACTAGGAATGTCTAAGAACAAAATAACTAAAAAGCTAGTCCATGCCGAAGTTCAAGGCATCAAGACTTGAAGAAGAAGACCCAGTCCAAGCTAGACGCATTAGCTCACCCTGAATTTTCCGATGAAGTGAAGACTGGCTAGATCTACTGTTGAGTTGAAGTTGACGGAACGTTTGCTGCATTACACAAATAACAAAGAGGAAAACATGAAGTAGGGGGTCAGTACAACCACACGTACTGAGTAGATATCATCGGCCAACTCAAAATAGGGAACAGTATATATCAATAATAATGTAAATCAACTACAATACTCAACATGTAGCAATAACAACATGAATTCATCAATAACTACAACCGAGTTCACACATGAGGACTCAAGCCTCAATACCATACTCATTTGGGAATTAAGTTCATTAGATTGAGTATATTCATTATCTTTCAAGATTCATTATCTTTCTTCCTCTTGTGTCGGTACGTGACATTCCGATCCTCTATTTCTATCCTGGTGCCGGAACGTGGCACTCCGATCCTCATTCTATCCTGGTACCGGAACGTGGCACCCGATCCATTTTCTATCCTGGTGTCGGAACGTGACACTCCGATCCTCATATTCTATCCTGGTACCGGAACGTGGCACCCGATCCATATTCTATCCTGGTGTCGGAACGTGACACTCCGATCCTCATATTCATTCTATCCTGGTACCGGAACGTGGCACCCGATCCATATTCTATCCTGGTGTCGGAACGTGACACTCCGATCCTCATATTCATTCTATCCTGGTACCGGAACGTGGCACCCGATCCCCTAATTCATCAAGCCTTCTTTTACACTAAGGCATCATCATTCTCATTATATAATTTATCAAGCGAATTAGGGTTCTTTCAAGATTGGGGATTAAATAGCTTCATCATGCTTTGTTAATTCATCACAATTTCATAATCATAATCATGCAAGCATACAACTTAAGCACATAGCAGGGTTTACAATACTATCAACACATAATATTCACTATTAAGAGTTCACTACGAATATCGTAACATAAACCATAACCTACCTCCACCGAAGAATTGAATCAACAAGCTATCTTCTCAAAATCCTTGCTATCCTCTTCGTTTCTCTCTCTCTACTCGTTCGTTTCTCCTCTCTTTCTGTTCTTTTCTTTTTGTTTTGTTTTATTCAAACCCTCCTTCTTTTTACCCTAATTAAAAGTATAATAAAGTGTAAAGGAGGACAATAAAACCCACTAATTAACTTAAGGTTACCTCTTTTAACCCCCAAGTATTTAGACCTATTAATATTAACCCTCAATCTTTATAATTAAGGAAAGAATAGTCCAAAACGACCCCTAAAACGTGTAGAGGAATCCTATTTTTCCTGGGACTGCGCAACCTGTGACGGGTCGTCGTGCCTGCGACGGTCCGTCACACAGGTCGTCGCAGCTCCCTCAAACTCACGTAGCCTGTGACGGCCTGTCACAGTTGTGACGGTCCGTCCTGTTCCTCCGTCATGACGGTCAGAAACTCGTTTCTTGTATCAAATTCTCAAAAGTTGAAGTGTTTTGCAACGAAAACTCACGACGGTTCATCGTGGATGTGACGGCACGTCCTGCAGGTCCGTCACAATTTACAGAGAGTCGATTTTCAGTACCCAATTTCAAAATTCTAAGTGTCATGGGACGACACCTCCTCGACGGGCCGTCGTGACTATGACGGTCCGTCGTTACATCCGTCGTCCCAGCCAGTTTTTCCAGAAATAAAATCTGTTGCTCAAAACGACTAAAAAGGTCGTTACATTTTGTCCTTGGTGTATCCATTCGGAGACGCGGACATGCTCCCTCCTAGTTTTGTGCTCTCTCTCTTGGGCAGCTTGTTGGCCAAATGTTTGGTTCCTCCTCAAGTACCCCAAAAATGGTCCTTGGATGGAAATCACCTAGATGTTTTTACTCTAAAACATTATGTTAACTTCTTAAATTATTTTTACAAGTTTTATCCTTCATACGACACTCCCAAACCTTCACAAAACCTAAGAACACCTACTAGTTCAATTTCACTTGTTTTAGGACGTCATGGTCGTTTTGTTATGTTTAGGCTAAAATACTTCTAAATCAATTTAATGACATTCATTATGTATGAAAACACCATTTTAACCAATATTCATTAGGTGAGGCTCTAGCCTAGGTCATTGGATTTCTAAGGTATAACAATATCCTCCCTATGGGGAACATTCGTCCTCGAATGATACTTTAAAAATTTCTTATGAATTTTTTACTATAAGACTAGAAGCCAAACAAACACATGATATTTCATGATAACTTAATAACAGAGGACGAAAAAATAAATACATTTTCAATCACAACAATGTATCAATAAGAGGTACAAACTACCAAATATGTACACATTTTATCACTTCACATTATGCATGAATGAATTTCTTTCTCTATCTCATATAGCTCAACATAATCAACAAGGAGCGAATACATCAATTCGTCACGTCACACATGAGCAATTTCTCAACAAGAAGTATCACATAACTGAACTATACAAACCATATAATCAAATGCCATTAAGCATGAAGAATAAATAAAAAAAGACATATGAAACATGAATTTTAACAAGAACATGCATAATCATTGGAAATCGTGGAAGTTTAAATATATTGATGACCTTTCATAAATCAAAACTAGGAAGTATTAATAACCTCAAGCTTGAATAAAAGAGAAATGAAAAAGATGAGGATATTGGGACATGATATCGACCTTAACCTCCCAAGCAGCATCTCCACAAGGTGGTTCTTCCAAAGAACCTTGACAGAAGCTACTTCTTTACTCCTGAACTTCTTCACTTGCCGGTCTAAAATATCAACCGGGACCTCTTCATAGGAAAGGTTAGCATCAAATTCTAAACCTTTTTTAGCATTTAAACATGGAAAACCGGATGCACCCGAACCAACTCAATAGGAAAATTCAACTCATAGTCAACACTTCTGATGCATTTCAAAATCTCATATGGACCCACATACCCGGGACTAAGTTTTCCCTTTTTCTCGAACCTCATCACCCCTTTCATGGGTGAGTTCTTCAAATAGACCATGCCAGATACCACAAACACAATGTCCCTCTTTCAATTATTAAGAAGAGATTTTTGTCGATTTTGGGCCATCATCAATCGATCCCTTATGAGTTGGAATTTCTCTAGACCCTCATAAATTAATTTGGGACCTATAAGAGAAAACTCACCTACTTTAAGACACCCAGTCGGAGATCAACATCTCCTCCCATCAAGGAACTCAAAGGGCGTAATGGTGATACTTCAGAGATAGATATATTGTAGGAAAATTCAATCCATGGTAGATGGTCATTCCAATTACTCTTTGAGTCAATGACATATTCCCTCAGATATCTTCTAAGGATTTGATGGTTTGTTTCGCCAACCCATACGTCTGTGGGTGAAATATGGTATTATGTTTCATCTTGGTACCAAGTAAACTTTGGAATGCTTTCAAAATGTAAGAAGTAAATGAATTACCCCTATCCTAAATGATAAACATAGGAACTCTATGTATTCTCACAATCACCTTAAGATACAATTGTGTATAGTCTTCTGCCGAATAGGTAGCTTTGATGGGAATAGAATGGGTTGATTAGGTAAACCTATCAATAATAACCCAAATAAAATCATATAGCCTTCGCGTAGGATGAAAGCGCATGACGTAATCTATATTTACATCTTCCCTCTTCCAAGTGGGTATAGCTATATCTTGAGTTAATCCTCCCAGTATTTGAAGTTCGTCTTTAACTTTTTCACAATTTGAACATTTTCCTTAAAATTCCGTTATTTCCCTTGTCATACTATTCAACCAATATATATTTTGTAGATCACGATACATTTTGGTGACACATGGATGAATGGCATATCGAGAACCATGTGCCTCTTCCAAAATGTGTCATCTTAAGTCATGTACATCCAACACGCACCTTCTAACTTGATATTTAAGTACCCCATCCTCCCTTGGGAGAAGGATTCATTAGATTTACTAAGAAACAATTCATTCAACTCCATCTAAAGATGATCAAGATGTTGCTTAGATTTCAACCTCAAACTTGTTAGATGATTCGGAGTTATGATGAACACTGAAACCCTCTTTTGGAGAATCTTCAAGTTTAACACCCAACAGGGCCAATATAAGCACATATTTTACTAACACTTTCTTTCTTTAAACAAAATGGGCTAGATTACCCATAGATATCTGACTCAAAGCATCTAAAAGCACATTGTTTTTCCTGGGGTGATAAAGAATAACTATATCATAATCTTTCAAAAGATTTAACCATCTTATTTGTTTTAGATTTGACTTTTTTTTAGTAAACACATATTGGAAACTCTTATTATCGGTCGACGCATCTAAATGAACTCCACATAAATAGTGTCTTCGTATTTTCAAAGAAAACTCTACGGCTGTAGTTCAATACCATAAGTTGGATAGTTCTTCTTATGTACATTCAGTTTCCTAGAGACATATGTTATCACCTTACCATGTTGCATGAGGACACAACCTAAACCTACAAGAGAAGCATCACATTACATAACTAAATCTTTGGTACCTCCTGTAAAATAAAAAGTTGAGTGAAGTAAGGTTATATTTAAACTATTGGAAGACTTTCTAACAAACTTCTACCTATTCAAGCTTAAATTTCTTTAGGAATAGGGTTGGTAATGGAGAAGATATTGATGTGAATCCATCAACAAACCTTCTATAATTCCTAGTAAAAACGCAAGAAACATCGAATACAACTTGGAGTTAGAGGTCTAGGCCAATTCTTATTGACCTCTCTCTTCTTTCGATCAACCTCAATATAAAAACTAGATACAAGGTGACCAACAAAAGCAACCAACCATAGCCAAAATTTGCACTTACTATTTTTAGCAAAGATTTTATGTTCTTTGAGGGCTTGTATTACAATCCTCAAATGACCCACATTGTCATCCTTACTCATGTAATATACAAATATATCATCAATAAATACAATTACAAATGACTTAAGAAAATTTTGGAACACCTTATTCATAAGGTCCATAAAAGATGTCGGGGCATTAGTTTAACCAAAGGACGTAAATAGGAATTCATAATGACCATATCTTGTTTGGAAAGAAATTTTAGGAGTTTCAATTCCTCTAACTCTAAGTTGGTGATAACTCGACCTCAAATCAATCTTCGAAAAGTGACTCGCCCCTTGGAGTTTGTAAAACAAAACATCAATTCTAGGAAGATGATATTTATTATTTATAGTAACCATGTTTAATTGTCGATAGTCAATACACATTCTAAGAGACCCATCTTTATTTTTCACAAATAATACCGGAGCACCCCATAGAGATATTCTTTGTTGCATAAAACCCTTGTCTAGTAAATCCTTCAGTTAATCTTTGAATTATTTCAACTCATCCGGACATCCGGTAAGGAGGAAGTTAAATGTGTTGAGTATATGACATAAAATTTATTCCAAAATCTATTTCCCATGCAAGAGGCATTCCGGGTAAGTCATCTAGGAATACTTCTAGAAAATCCTTCATAACGGGGACTGGCCCTAAAAGAGGAGCCTCGGACCCAAGGTCCTTGACCCTCACAATATGATAGAGACATCCCTTAGATATCTTCTTAAAAGATTTTAGACATGAAACAATTTGATCCATATGGATTTATTTATCCCCATTCCGTTCTAAATTGGGTTCATTAGGAAATTGGAATTTAACTACCCTTGTTCTACAACAAATTGAAGAAAAACAAGAATATAACCAACTCATCCCCAATTATCATATTAATGTCAATTATCAAGTTTTACCAAATAAATCAATGTACCTCTATTGAACAATAGTACGGGATGACTCCAATAGACTCTTTTAATAACAAATGAGTCACCCACCGAGGTAGAAACCGGTAAAGTTTCAACAAACAAACCGGGGAGCACATAAAACTTCATTTCCACAAAAGGAGTTAAAAAATATAAAGTGTCACCGAGATCTATCAACGCATAAACATTAATTGAAAATACTTGTAGCATACTGGTAATAAAATCGGGAGAATCCTCTTGATAACCCCTAGGTTTAAGAGAATAGAAGCGATTCTTCTTAGGAGTATCTAAACTAACACCTCTTGATTGAGCTTGGTTACTCTCCCTTACTTGTGTCTACTCCATGGGACAATCCCTCACCATGTTACCACTCTTTCCATAACTAAAATAATTGTCCATACAAACTAGACATATACCCAGATGGTTCTTACCACATTTGGAACAATTGTGTTTCTCACTTTGTGAACCATCACCTTTCACTCCTTGGGTCTAAGGTTAGACACACAATCCTTATTAGACTTTGATAAATTAGAAGGAACTTGGTTTTAGAATCTCTTATTCAACTTTTTTTTTGTCTTGGATATCAAAATTACCCTTAGAAGTACCTCCGTCCTACAACCTTGTCCTCCTAATATACCTATTTTTCCTCTTAAGCCTACTCTCCTAAACTTTTTGAGCATGCACCATCAAACGAGTTAAATCCATGTCATTCTGAAGCATTGTTGCACGAATCTCTTCCACAACATCATCAGACATACACGTCACAAAGTGACTCATTTCATTTGTCGGATTAGTCACCAACGAAGAGGCATATTTAGATAACTTAATGAATTTCAAAGATTTTTCTTGAACACTCATACATCGTTGAGAATGGTTGCTGAAGTCTTCCACCTTTGCTTTATTTTTTCCCTTTGAAAGAACCTATAAAGAAATGCATTCCTAAAGAATTCCCAACTTATGGGACCCGGTCTAAAAGCCCTATTGTCCTTCCATTAGAGTACCAAGTTTGATCCATGTCTTTGAGTTGATAAGCTGATAGCTTGGCCTTCTCTTTTTAACTCACCTCCATAGCATACAAGATCTTATAGACCTCATCTACAATGTCTTGAGGATCTTCATTTTGAGGTTTCATTGTAGTGAAGCCCCTCAAATGTGAAGCCATGGAACTACCATTTTGTTTCATGTGGGGTGAAACTTCTTGATTTGTTTGAGTCATCATAGCTTGAGCTTTACTAGGTATGGCTTGAGCTTAAGTAGCCATGATTTAGGTCATGTTTATAAAAGATGCCCTTATTTCTCCATCGGACATGACTAGAGGACTAACCGGAACTTGAACACCTAGAGGAAATTGCTCTTAAGCAGGAGCTTGGTTCTCTTTAGGAGGAACTCCCGCATTTGAAATATCCTCTTCAACCCTTCTTGTGGCTGCCCTTCTAGTAGTTATATCCTATATCCTTAAGAAAATGATTCAAAGAAAATGACACATAAATTCAAGATTCTTGAGGCATGACTTAATAATACCAAAAGAATTAAGAATTTCCTAGACATCACATAGCGTCTCATTCATAAGTGTGGTGCACTTCACAATTATGAAAAATAATCTTCATCAACTCTATTTTTGTGAAACATCATTCCTACAAGTATTCAACCTCATTATCTGATACCTAGTTTTCACGACCGAATATCCCTTATATAAACAATTATAATAATATAAAATACAATATAGTCTTTGAATAAGGAAAATCAAACTAGCGCTAGAATAAAGCATATCCATCCTCGCACTTGAGGATTCTCCAAATTTGAAATAGCAATCCAAGTTTCTTCAAAAATGGCCTAGGATCACCTCAATGGACCGAATCTAAACTTTGTGGAGAAACTAGAAGATATATGGGTTATTACAATTAACATTTACTAAGGATGGAGACATATGCAAGTAAAAAATTTGAAAACATGCATAAAGGGACATTTTGTTATAAACAAGCTATTTTCACTTTAAAAGCCTTTATGCATATACCAAGAACATATAAAAGTATATGTAACAACGATATTAGGATATATTCATATTCATGTTCAAGAATAACATCATAACAAATCCATAATAAACATTTTATAGTTAAAGTCCATTTAATCAATACATCACAAGACCTCACTCATAACCCCAATCCAAGTCAACTAGTGCAAAGTATGTGAAAACCCATAACCCAACATAAACTAAGTAAACTAACAAAGAGATCATAAGCATTGTGTTTTATCTCATACATCATCATAATAAGGGTAGTCATTATCATGTATAATAATTCAAACCAACGTCATGTACATCAAGTGAAACAAACATCAATCATATCATATAAGACCAACATCATGCATTTAATTTATAACATAAAGAACCCTCCATAGAATCTCCATCAAGGTCAACTTTTGCAACGTATAGAAAAAGTGTCATACCTTTACATACACTAAGTAACACCTCTTAAATATTCCTAGTTAGTGTTCATATTTTTACTTTTTTCATTCATTCTTACGTTAGGGAAACTTTGCCATTACCGACATAGACCAAGTGAGCTAACATGAATCTTGTTTCATCATCTCACATCGAAAGTAGGGTGTCCTACTTTCCAAGGTAAGATATATACATTTATATATCATGTAGGTGGATCCACTATCTAATGTTCTTATGGGGGCGCATAGTTAAGTAGAAACCTTTGTTATACTAAATAGCATTGTATTTTCCACCTCATGAGATAACATAGTGTGAAACTCCCTTTCTTTGTGAAGAAACACCTCTCAATGTCAAATTCACTAGGTGCTAAGCTGAATTCCCTTTTTAAAGTACCTTTAAGTCTTCCTTTATCATTAATTCATAACATATGTCTTAGGAGTGTTAACCCTCATATAGCATGTTCATAGTTCATAGGTTGTAGGATTATAAAGTCATTTCATCACAAACCCAACATCATGTGAGAACATTAAACTATAGCATACTCATAAGATATACACAGGGATTACTTTCAACCCCTCATAATAGCACACCTATCATTATCTCAAAAAATATATATTCATGATCTTACATTCACAACTTCATTATTTAAACTTCAATTAATCAATATTACCAAACATAAGACAACAATAATAAAATAACATGTTCATGACCTTGAAGATTACTAATGGCCTCAAAGATACCCATTCAACATTTCATCCCAAATCCATAATATTTATTTATCAAATCAATTATAAACATCATAAAATAGTCCATTATACAATAACATACTCAATTACATCACCTCCAGTCATTAATCATAATAATTCAAGAGTTAGGGTTAGGAGAAGAGGGACAAACATGGGCTCTTAAAGAAATTTGGTCAAAACCTACACAACATATAATACAAGGCAGTACATTAAATAATAACCACCAATATATCAATTGATATATTCATCATGTTCAACCAATAGGACAAACCAGCTCCAATATATATGTAATTGGGGAAGAACATGGGTCCAGGGGAATTTCAAGTCAATTACCCACCATTATACAGTTAAACAATCTTAAGAAATCATAATTTATCAAAATTGATTCATAAATCTTTGTTTTAAAAGAAAACCCATGTGCAGAGAAAAACCCTTGGTTTTTTGGGAATTATGAAAATATCTTTGAAGGAACCTCTTGAGGAAAGGAATCCCAGGAGTGAAAGAATACTTACCTTAATTATGACCTATCCACAAAATTTTGTAGAAAACATGGAGAATTTATGTTCTTTTTTAAGCTTGAAAGTTCTTCAATGGAGGTTTGGATAGAGAGAAAATTTAGAGAGACGTAAGAGCAATTGGGTTTTGAATTAGGGGATTATTTTTGGATAGGTAAAATTTGGGTGAAACTAAATTAAAATCAATTTATAGACATTCCCTAAAATACTCAAAATTCCCCTCACTTATTTGAACCTATTAATTAAGTAAAACATGACATTTATTATTAGATTTTTTGTCGCAGAATAAGTCCACATCACGTACGTATTCCCTCAAGTTTCTAGAAAAAAAATTCGAAAAGAGAGTCCACAAAACGTACTAGATAGAAAAAATTATTTGGTCCTTGGTGGAGCCAGTCTGCGACGCAGACATGCCCCCTCAATGCATTGTGCTCGTTTCCTTAAATATCTTGTTTGCCAAATGTTTGGGTCCTCCTCAAGAACCCCTAAGGTGGTCCTTGGGGGCGGGGGCGCACCTTGACATTTTGACCTTAAAAACATTATTTTACCTATTTCAAGTATTTTTAAAAGTTTCACCCTTCATAAGATAAAATAAAACCTTCAAAAAACCTATAAACACCAACTACTCCAATTTCACTAGCTTTCGGTCGACATGGTCGTTTGTTGACGTTTAGGATTTAATTCTTCCAAATGAAGTTAATAATATTATTATATGTATGGAAACACCATTTTAATCACTATTCATTAGTTGTGGATCTATCCTAGTTCATTGTATTTCCAAGGTATAACAACGTCCTTCTTTAAGTAAGATACTTTGGCTTTCAAAATAGTAACCTTGGAGGTATCCCCCTGCCTTCTCTAACAAACTGTGACTCTTGTATTCAAATCATCAATATAGGCCCTAATGGGGGTCAATGCATCCATGATAGTGCTCTTAATCATCCACAAGATACATATTTCTAGCTGGGTCACCCTCACATCAGGTGAATGGGCTAGATCCCAAATCTTCAAAATCATCCCCCGAGTATCTTTGTCTGCTAGGTGGAATTTGATGTTTATGCATGTGAAGAATACGTTGGGTCATAATTACATGAATACCTGGAATTGAACCTGGCTTGTGTATCTGTAGTACCAGAAGTTGTTTTATTAAAGAGATCTTTTGAGAATTTGAGTATTGCAAAGGATACTAATGGTACCTTCATTCAATATTGTGATAGTCAAGTGACTATTTCATATAATAAGGATCCTAAATATACAGTAAAACCAAACACACTGAATTCAAGTGTAACTTTATGAGAGACAAAGTGAAAAGAAAAATAACTTTGCAATTGTAAGACCCTCAAAATAAGTTAAGGTGTCTAGTGCCTAAAATGAATATAAAAATTATTAGAATATGTTAATTAAGTGTTTTAAAGTATGCATGATTTATTTGAAGTCATTTGGAAGTAAAACATCCAAGATGTTCGAAAGTTAGCCCTCGAGACGTGCATGTGTGTCTTGGTGTGTCTTTACATGTTTTACATGTTCGTTTTTGTTGAAACTTATGTGGGAGGTCCCTAACATGTTAACTAATATATTGACTTGATATTTACGGGTATGTCTCCCCAAGGGCACCGCAAAAGGCCCTCAAGGAGGACCAAAAGTGTGCCTAGACACTGCCTTGGCAGTGTTAATCAACGGAGCCAAGGGACGGTTTGTCAGTCCACCATTTCCCTATTGATGGTGAAATGTCTATTGTTACTTAGACTTGAGAATTCTCATACAATGGAAAGACTCAGAGTCAAATGACGGATGCCACCAATTGCCCGTCAATGGGCCTAAGGGGCGTCGATGGTTGGCCGTTGTTGTAGGCTGCATTTAACTTCATGCACGTTGTCCCATTATGGTGTGAATGGTAAATTGACTGGACGTGCTAACCTGAAATTACAGGGTTTTATTGTTTATTTGTTGGTGTATTTAAGTGATGACAAACGTGACAACCCGAATCCCAATTTAATTCACACAAATTATACTTCCCTCAAAAACCAAACTCTCTCTAGAACCTCCATTGAAGGTGAAGCTTAAGAAAAACATGGAGCTTGGATTCCTATGGGTTCTTCATCAAATTTTAGATGTTTTCATCTACATTAAGGTATGGTGATCCTTCATGTCTAGTTAATCTTCCATTTAGAGAGTTCTTCTCAAGTTTTCAAATATAAAAATATGATAAAATTTCTCTTTCTTCAATCTAGCCATGGGTTATTTCTCAAAATGTTTTTAAAGTATTCCTAATTATAAATTTAATTTATCATGTTAATTGTAACATGAATTTTAATCAAATTTCATGATGAACCCATTCTCCCTTCAAAGTCTCGATTCATCCTATGTTTGGGCTTTATTATCTAGAATGTATATCGATGGAATTATGGTTTTAGCTCGTTGAATTGAATATATATACTACCTAGTAATTTTATTGAATATTTTGTTATGAGTGAACAATGAACATCAAGGTTTGAAGGTTTGAATAAGGATAGTCTATAATGTAGTATCTTGTGATCTTGATTCTCTCTTGATTGTTATGTGATTCAATTATGTCAAATTGATGGTTAGCTACTTCCGATCATATCATGTGATGATTAATTATTTATTTTTGGTCCAATATGGATTGATTATTGAAGAATTAATCTATATTTCCCAAATGATCCTTAAAGCATGCTATTCACTGTAATCTTGATTTTATAGCACTTGTAGTAGGATTTCGTTTAGGTTATGATTTCTTTTACTACTGCCTTTTGATATTATCGATGAATTGTGGGTGATATAATCATTCATGATCAATGTAAAGGAGCCTTAGTAAGGATTGATCTAGGTTATTTCAGCTAAAAGATTGATAATGTGATATACATGATGTGATCTCAATTCTAGTGTTAATGATTCATTATTTAGACCTTATTATTATGTTTTGAGATACTTCCCTCGATTGATATTATTGATGAAATATTATTTATGATCAATGCAAGTGAAATTGGTTGATGATCTATGACTCTCTGCTATCAACTGTATTGGTGTGTAGTGGACTTGTTAGTAGCATGATCTTATAGAACTTATGCATGATTGCATGTGTGCTAAAATATATTTAATCTACTGACCAATAATTTATTTTTTGATGATATATTAGTATTTATGAATGATGATCAAAGGATAAAGGATTGGTAAGAATTGCTCTATTCCTCTACTTCTGAGCTTTCATATAGTATTGTTAATCGAAGTATCTTTGTATGGTATTCTGTGGTATGGTGATACGCTCAAACTATACTTCCCTAAAGATTTATAAGCGGTCGTATCAAGTAAAGAACTTAAATGTAAGGTTGGGGTAGATCCCACGAGGAAAATGGTTTAGACATAACTTTAATTTATGATTACTTGTATATAGTCAAGTCCTTTCCGAAAAAATAAATTAAAGCGGGGTTTTCATGTAACAAAAGTAATTAAATATGTCTAAGTAATGAAGTATCTAGTTCAACTTTTTGATGTTTATCAAATGATGAGAGAAACTAGTGTGTATGTGTTCCCCATAGGTTCATAACCCAGTAACCATAGCTTTAACAACTCTTTCCTAGTATCGTGCACGCAAAGTGGTAAGTTATATATCCCTAATTCCTTTGTCCGAAAACTAGTGAATTTCACTTCGTACCTTAGTTCGGCTACTTGTGTGTACTTTACTAAACCTTACCTTTTACCTCATATTAAACATCATAATCAATGTATGGCGTAATTATTACATCGCACCAATCGACACTAGCTTATTAGATAATGTATACTAAATCTACGTTTATAATTCGTTTCTTATTATCTACCTCCTTAGTCCGGCAAGTAGAAACAACGAGAGTTCTAACGTTGGCCACCATTAAAAAGACTTCTAAACGAAAGAATTATCAATACATGCAAGACACTATTCTAGAATTGTTATTTTAGCTAGTTCTACATTGTAAGTTACCCATGGTTCCCAAAACCCTAGTTGTGGATTTACTTAGCCATGTTAAGAATTACATATTTCATATTGATTAGACCAGAATTCAAGTACTTACTCTAACAATTTTGAAGAAAATCCAAAAAATTACTTGAATTAATCAAAAAATTGTAAGAATGGATTTCGAAAAAGTGAAGTATTTTCCATAACGCAAAGTTCAACAACCAGCCATCCATATTTGAAAATTATCAAAGAGTCTAACCCCAAAAATGAGGTTTTTCGTCCTATTTCTAATAAAATAATCCAAAACATAAAGGGAAACCTAAATAAGGAAAATTTGTACAAAAATGTGTCTCGCTTCGACGACCTGACCAACAGACCGTCGAGGCAATGAAGGATCGTCCATGCCTCCATCGGTCCATACTTCAATTCTATTTTCATTTTCTTTATTCTCCAACTCTCTGTTACCATCGACGGACAAAGATGACGGTCCGTCAATGACATTTGTTACTGAACACGTATAATCTTTTAAAATTGGGTACTAGGGCTACATTGTGTTAACACCAACGGATCCGTAGAACGGTCCGTCGATGAGACGAAAGACTGTCATCCCTTCTGTAGGCCCACACTTAGTAAGAATTCCCCGATCTTTCCTTGGCAACATTAAATCTTCATGGAGACGGTTGCCACCTATGGACCATCGATGGCTCTGTAGGTCATCTTTTCTGCAATTTCCAGCACATCTTCAGTGTTTTAATTCTGGACAATTTTTTCTGCAAACACAAAGACAAATACATTAAAATTACTTAGACACACACTAAACTTAAGGAAAAAGCATTGAAAGTACTGAAAACCACGGTACATCATATGGTCCACTTACGGTGGCGGTCTTTATTTAATTGTAAATATATATGTGATGTGATAATGGACTTGAAGGCTTATACTATGAGGTGTGTTGATAATTATCACAATATATGAAGTTTTTGCCTAGTTTCCTATTATAACTATTATCTAGGTTGTATGGCTAATGTTATGAGCATGTAAATGATTATGTTAACTTTATGAATATTTGCTTCCTATGATGATTTCCGATAAATTCCTATGCGAAGTAAAGTTATTACAGGTGCATAAAGGCTAGAGCTTACTGTAAGAATGTTGTAAATATTGAATAAATGAGTCTTATGTTATTCTATCTATTATATGATGTTATGTAATGTATCACTCACTAGGAGGACTTGATAGGTGTACTAGTATGTGAAAGGGTATGGGACCTTGTTTATACATTGCATATGTGTACCTTGATAGGATAATTCCTAGGTTGGTCTTCTAAGTACATGCATAGAAATGTATGAACATGTTATGAATATGAATTATATGCTAAGAAGTTTAGTATATGATATGATGAAATATGAATGTGCATAGTTTCTTAAGGTGTTGATATGAACGGATTTATCATATAGTTACACCTATTAACTTAAGCATTTATATATGAACATGTGTGACATAAATGTGTTATGTTAATGGTTCGCTTACATATATGTATACACACACATGAATGATGATCTAGTGAATTGAGGGGCACTTGAAAGGTGTTCTAAAGAGTACCCTAAACTACATAGGTGCTTACATATTCTATGTCCATGTGAAAGGGTTACTCACATGATTTAGGTTGATGAACTCTCATCTAGGTCTTATGAGAAAAACATATGAGGAGTTAACTCTCCTAAGAATATTTTATAAAATAAAGTTAACAAAGATTTTTCAATAAAAGGGGAACTTAGCTTAGCACCGAATGAACTTGTAGTTGAGGGGTATTCCTTCCCAGAGAAGGAAGATAGGTCCCCATAGTCCTTACGAGGTGGTTAGCCTCATACCCAAAAGGTCATAGAAGGATGTTTCCATAGTGGATAACTATAATGACCCTTTTGCATAAAGGGGGTTTCCACATGTACTTCAAAGTTCCATAACTATTATTGACAAATAGGATATAGCAAGTTATTTAACTTAGTATGCTAGCATCTGTTAATGTTCTACTTTTGCTAAATAGAGCACCTTCCCTTTGTGTAAGTCTCTACAACACCAAATTGCATATAGCACCTATGGTCTTACTATCGGTTAAGGCTATAATTTCCTAAAGTAAAATGGACAATGGACATAAAGGAAACTAACTAGGGTAACCTAATGGTAGTTGCTAAGTGTAGGTGGGGGTATTTGACTTCACCTATGCATCGCACAAGTAGCTCTTAAGGGAAGACCTATGAAGGTGTTCTAATGAATGTGACTATGTTTATGTTCCTTATGCATGACTTTATAGTATTTGTCTACGTGTTTTGATGAAATGCATGGTATGAGTCTATATGAAGTGGTCTTGTAGTATATGCATAATGTTGGTCTTAATGACTACATGATGAAGGTCTTGCCTAGTTTGGCTGAAGTTGTCTTCACTTAATATATTGATGTATGAATTACATGTTAAGGGTTGTGGTTTCATGATTAGTTTACTAAGTATGTGTTTGGTTGTGGGTCTTAGCATGTGCATTGTACTAGTAGACTTATTTGTGATTGGAGTAAGGTCGTATAATGTTCTATGTGAAAGAATTTAGCATATGTGCGAGTAAACTATGCTTCATTATAATGTCACTAAGGTCTTGACTTAAATCTATCTATGATGTATTATACTTCTATGATTATATGTGTTGGCTTATATAGAATGTACATGTGACTTCTTTATCGCCTTTAGGTGATAAATTTCACGAATTATTACTAGAGGGTTACTTGGTGGAATAAGCAATTAGGAAGAAAATGATTCAATTTGAAATGAATATAGTTCACTGTAAAGGAAAAATCAAGTTACTGTAAAATGATTCAAAAATGTCTTCAATGCATTTTATGATTTTATATTATGTTTGACAATTAAATATGCCTATATTATTTATGTAAATGATATAATGATTATTGTATAAAGTTTTTATGAAGATTTTATCAAAAAGGCATAAAGTATGATTTCAAGACAATTGTCCGTTTTAAATGCATGTTTTTGCATGCTTGTCATACCTAGTGAATTCTTTTACTAACTCCATTCCTCTCTACTTTTTACACGAAGTATAGGTTATGGATTCTTAAAAGGATGTCTATATGATTGAGGAGCTTGATATGTGTTTCCCAAGCTCTGGAAATAGGAATTCTTAAGATTCAAGGATTTCCTATGTCAAGTTATGTTTAAAGTCTTGTAATTTTAAACTTATGATTATGTTGTAAGGGTCATGTCCCCAAAGTATTCTTACGATGTTGAGTCAAGGATTGCAAAAATAGATTAGAGTCTACAGATGTACTTATGATATTTTATGTATAAAAAGTGAAGTTTCTAACATATGATATGCTATGAAAAGGTCAAAATTTTGTCTAATTTACCTATGACAATGCGATGAATGATAACAATGGGCTTGTATAATACCTCCAAGAGGTCAAGTACGCCATGTTACTTCTTGGGGGTGCTCCCTAGCCGTGACAAGAAACATAAACATTGTCATATTCATTTGAAAACCTTCCTAGGAATTCCCTCAAGAGCCACTTTTGCAATGCATAGGTGTAGTCCCATACCCCCACCTACACTAAGCAACTACCCTTAAGTTATGCTATTTAGGATCCTTACTTTACTACCATTGTCCATTTTATTTTAGGGAAACTATAGCTTTAACTGACACTACGACTATGGGTGCTACGTGGAATTTTGTTTTGTGGAACCTTATACCTAGGGAGAGTGCTCTACTTAGAAAAAGTAGAACATTAACACATGCTAGCATACTAAGTGAGATCACTTGCTAGATCCTAAGTGGCAAGCATAGTTATAGACCTTGGAGGTACATGTAGAAAACCTCTTTATGCCATATGGGCATTGTAGTTATCCACTATAGAAACATCAGTTTATTCCCTTTGGGATATGAGGCTATCCACCTCATGAGGACAATGGTTACCTACCTTCCTAAAATTTGAAGAGACACCCCTCAACTTCACGTTCACTCTGTGCTAAGCTAAATTCTCTTTATATTAAATAACCTCTATTAACATTACTTTATAAAATTAGTTTTAGGAGAGTTGGTTCCTCATATGCTTAACTCATAGGTCATATATGAGAGTTCATTAGCCTAAATCATCTGAGAAACTCTTTCACATGGACATAGCATATTCAAGCATTTAGGGTACAATTGATCACACCTCCCAAAGCCCCTCATGGAGTAGATCATCATGCATGTGTGTATATATACTTATATGTGATCAAACCTTTCACATAAAACGTTGAGTCCACACATTTTCATAGATTAATGCATAAGTGTATTTATGATAAATAATTTCATATAAACACATTGAGACACTATGCACATTCATAACATCATCTTGCATCCATATTCATGGACATAGAAAACAAAACCTAAGAATAACCTATAAAGGTAAATATGTGCAATGTATAAAAAAGGTACCATGCCCTTTTACATAAAAGTAAACCTATCAATTCATCCTAGGGAATGGTACATCACAAAACATCATAGAATGCATAACAAGGTATAACACACATTTAGTTAAGACTTACAATATCGTTACAGTAAGCTCTAGTCATTATGTACCTATATTAACTTTACTTCACATAGAACATTATAAGACCTCATCATATTAAGCACCTACACATAAACTTAACATAACCATTTACATGCTCATAACATTAGCAACACAACGTAGATCATAGCTAGAATAGGAAATTAGGCATACGCTTCACATAGTGTGATCATCACCACCACATGTTCATAATACAATTTCCTTCGAGGCCATGTTGACATCAGATATATATGTTGGCAATTAAGTAAACACCACCACCATAAGTGGATCATACCACCCAATTCCATACAAGGCTTTATCAACTACCAATTCTATAGGAAAGTAGTGAGAAAGTTCCATTCTTACCAATTCATCCCCCTTTTTTTATCATCCTTGATCAATACACCTTTTCCATCATCAATTTATGTATTGGGAAGTAGCTTAATATAATTTAACCTAGACGAGATCATACATAACACACTACAAAATCATGCTACTAACAAATACTTTACATCACCAATACACTAGAATTTAAGGAATATAGATCACCCTTATAAAAACTCAGCTTCTTTGATAATCCATGATTTACACAGATAATGCATCAATAATATTAATATAATGCAGTAGCTACAAGTATCTTTTCATAAAAGAAATCCTATATTAATGAATTATAAAGACGAGAATACAAATAAATATCATGCTTTAACAATTGATAGAAAATAGAGATCAATTCCTAAATCTTCAATCCATATTGGACCAAAACAAGATAATTCCTCATTACATGATATCATAGGAAGTAGTTAACCATCAATTTTACATAATTGAATCACATAACAATCAACCTAGAATAAAAATCACAAGATACTACACTATAGAGTAGCCTTATTAAAACCTTCAAAACCTTCATCCTCATGGATCTCTAATCAACAATTCACCATCAATACACTTACTAGGCTGTAGATATAATCATATTAACATCATTGAAATAGAATTTGATTTAGATAAGATCAAAATAAGAATGCCCATACATAGCTAAAACGAGAGTTTAAAGAGAACATAAGTTCATCATGCAATTGAATTGAGATTAACGTTACAATCGTCATATTAACATCAATTCATCATGTTCAAACCTATGAAAACATTTTGAGAAACAACCAATGGCTAGATTGAAGAAGGCGAAGTTCTATCATATTTTCTCTTTGAAAACTTTGAGAAGAACTCTCTAGATGGAAGATTAAATATACATCAAGGATCACCATACGTTATTGTAGAAGAGAACTGTTGAAAATTGATGAAGAAATATTGAGAATACATCACCATGGTTGTTCTTTAGTTTCACTTTCTATGGAGGTTTCTAGAGAGAATATTTTATGAGAGGGAAGTCTAATTTTAAAATGAGGATTATGAATGGGATATTCACGGTTTTGATCAGATAAGTACACCAAAAACAAATACACCAACTAGGATCAGGTTAGCACGTGGGGGGAATTTCCCATTCACCCCTTTAATGAAACAACATGCATGGTAATTGCTGTAGGCAGCATTAACGGACTCAAACGACACCAATAGGTTCATCGACGGACCGTACTGCAGGCCATCGTTTGGGTCTAAAGATTTCCAATTGACTTGAGCCTTCACTAATCTATGTTTTTGATGATTCACCCCATCCACGGGGTGTAAGTAAACTAACAAGGCGTTCCTTGGCTCCGTCGATTCACACTGCCAAGGCAGTGCCTCGAGAGCGTTTGTGTCCACCTTAAGGGACTTTTGCGGAGCACTTGGGGAGTCGTACTCAAAAGTTTCCAACGTAAATATGAACATTAAAAAATAAAGAAACTTAAACACAAGTTTCACCTAAAACATATACTCGGAACACGTCCAAACAGCCTAGGAACACTCAAGATATACACAAGCACGTCTCAAGGGCTAACTTTCAACCGTCTAGGACGTTTGACCTCTAAATTTTAGTGAAACTCAACATACTTCCTAAACATCAATTATTAATCATATATAAACTTCATAATCCAATGACACCCATATAAGCACAAAAAAACATCTAAGGCCTCTTGGTGACTAGATGTCGAATGTCTTGGTCGTCCCTTGACGTTTGACTTACAAATGACTATAAATCACTGATGCTACAGTAACTCAACATAGGAACATCAAGGGCATTGCGAGCCTCATAATCTGTGAAAATTATCCCCAATAATCAAGTTAAGTCATACTATGTAACCACATAAGGTTTCAACTATACCGTAGACATCAGGGGTTGTACAACATTAGGGGAAAAGAATAGAGGAGACATAGACATAACGTCTTTTTCTTTTCTATGAAAATTACAATAAGATGACTTCTAGGTCAACAAAATCCACATCATCACCCAACCAAGACAAGCATACTACTCTTACTTCTAGGATCAAGTCTATACAAATGACTCCAATCCAAACAAGGTTACGCATATATTTAGGAAACATTTGAATCCTTACACCTATGTCAAGGCAACATGCATTCTTTATCCATTTATACATTCTTCAAAGCATTTTAAGTTTAAACCGCAGAATAAAATTATCGTCATGCAAAGTCATATAACAACACACCATTCAAAAAAAACTCATTTTAACCTAACAACTTCTAACATGCTTTAACCATATTATGACATACATTTCTCAACATAATAAGCCATTTCATATAGATCTCATATATAGCCACAAAGGATATCATATCTTCATAACCTATCATTTTTCATATTTCACATACATATCCATAATTGACATCATATCATCAAAGCAATAAAATTAACCTTCACACATACTCATCAAGCCATAAAAAAACGATATGCAGCAAAACTCACCTTTTCTCCCTCAAGCAAAAAGATACCATCTCATCCAAGCAATAACATCTAAAATACTACTGGATAAGAAAACATACAGAGACATATTATAGAGTTAAGTTCTATGACACGACATGAGAATAATGAAGAAGGAAAAATTTATAGTCCTATAGTCTAACACTCATAGATGTTTCGCGACTCACAACCGATGATTGAGACTCTACTAGATGTGGAAATATTAGACTTTTGGAACTTCAAAACACTTTCATAAACCTCATGCTCTGATACTACGTTTGTCATGACCGGGAAGCACCCCCAGAAGTAACATAGCGTACTTGACCTCTCGGAGGTCTTATACAAGCGCATAGTTATCATTACTCGCATTTTAATAGGTAAATTTAGAGGAAATTTAAAACTTTGATAGTACATCATATACTAGAACATCACTTCCAACATATATAAATACGCTAATACATAGTTAAGGATTATATCTCTTTTTTACATCCTAGACTCAACATCATTAGAGTACATTAGGGACAATAAACTTTACAATAAATCATAACTTAGGAAATTCCCGGACTTAAGGATTCCTTTCCTTGAGCTTGGGAATCACATATCAAACTCCTTACACATAAATACATCCTTTAAGCATTTATAACCTACACTTTATGTAAAAAGGTAGAGAAGAATGGTGTTAGTACAAAAAGGCACTAAGTATGACAACCATGCAAGAACATGCATTTAAAAGGGAATTTTTTCATGAAACCATGTTTCATGCCTGTTTGAGAAATCTTAATAAAACTTTGATACAATAGCATTTATACAATTTACATACAGTGCATTTAAGGCATTGTAGAGTTAGATTATAGTGAACATGTTCATTTTTACAGTAAGTACACTCATTTTACAATAAGCATATTTCTTCATTACAGTGAACTCTTTTCTATTTACACTAAGATTTTTCATACTCTAAGTCCTTAACTTTCCTAAGTGACCCTTGGTGCAATACATAGATAATGTTCCATAACACTATCTATACTCAAGAATCATCTTAAGCAAGGAAACCACAAATAACCTTTAAACTCAACACATACAACAATAGGATCATTTAACAAGGCACATACTTCACATTAGACTTAACATTAGACTTCACTCACAATCCTAATCTAAGTCTACTAGTGCTATGTACATGTGAACCCCCATAAAACCACACATACTTAGTAAACCTATCATAAGACCACAAGCATCATAACATGTACTTCACATATCAAACATAACACTATAGTCAACTACATGCATATCAGGTAAGACCTTCAATCATAAAGTGAATAAGACCACCACTATGCACATGAGGATAAGTACACATCATATAGACTCATACAATGCATTTCGTCACAACTAGTAGACAATACTATAATGTCATGCATAAGAAACATAAACATAGTCATATTCATTAGAACACCTTCCTAGAATTTCCCTCAAGATCCACTTCTGCAATACATAGGTGAAATCCCATACCAAAACCCACACTAAGAAACTACGCTTAGGTTGTCCAAGTTAGGGTCCTTACATTACTTCCATTGTCCATTTTACTTTAGGGAAACTATAGCCTTAAATTACTCTAAGACAATGGGTGCTACATGGAATTTGGTGTTGTAGAACCTTAGACAAAGGGAAAGGTCTCTACTTAGCCAAAGTAGAACATTAATACATATTAGCATAATAAATGAAATCACTTGATAGATCCTATGTGAAAAGAATAATTATGGACCTTGGAGGTACATGTGGAAACCCTATTTATGCCAAATAGGGCATTGTACTTATCAATTATAGAAACATAACTCTATTCCCTTGGGGTATAAAGCTAACCAACTCGTGAAAACTATGGTGACCTGCCTTCTTACAATGGGAAGGGACACCCCTCAACTTCAAGTTCTCTCGGTGCTAAGCTAAGTTCCTTTTTTTATTTTAAAACCTGTGTTAACATCACTTTAAAAAATTAGTGTTAGAAGAGTTAACACCTCATATGCATAGATAATAGGTCATATATGAGAGTTTATCAACCTAAATCATGTGAGAAACCCTTTCATAATGACATAGAATATTAAAGCACCTATCTTGTTAAGGGTACATTTGAGCACACCTGTCAAAGACTCTCTATGGACTAGATCATCATTCATGTGTGTGTATATACTTATATGTCATAAAACCTTACACACAACACGTTAAGGCCACACATTTTCATAGATTAATGCATAAGTGTATTTATGAGAAATCATTTCATAAAAACACATTAAGACACTATTCACATTCATAACATCATCATGCATTCATATTCATGGACATAGAAAACTAATCCTAAGAATATCCTATCATGGTACACATGGAAAATGCATAAACAATGTCCATACCCTTTACCATAATAGTACACCTATCAATTCAACCTAGGAAATGGTACATCACATAACATCATAGAATGCATAACATAGTATAACACACATTTACTCAAATCTTACAATATCGTTACAATAAGCTCTAGTCATTATGCACCTATATCAACTTTACTTCACATAGAACATTATCAAACCTCAGCATATCCAGCACCTATACATAAACTTAACATAAAAACTTGCATGGTCATAATATTAGCAACATAGCCTGGATCATAGCTAGAATAGGAAATTAGGCATACACTTCAAATAGTGTGATCATTACAACATTACAATTGCCTTCGAGGCCATGTTAACATCAGATATACATATTGGCAATAAAGTAAACACCACCACCATAAGTGGATCATACCACACAATTCCATACAAGGCTTTATCAACTAACCATTCCATAGGAAAGTAGTGAGGAAGTGACATTCTTACCAATTCATCCACCTTTTTTATTATCCTTGATCAATACACCTTTTTCATAAGCAATTAAAGTATAGGGAATTATCTTAATATACTTTAACTCAGATGAAATCATACATAAGCCACTACAAGATCATGTTACTAACAACTACACTACATCACCAATACATTAGAATTTGAGGAATATAAATCATCCTTATAAAAACTAAGTTTCTTTTACATCCATGATTTTAGCATATAATTCATCAATAATATTAATATAAGGAAATAGATACAAGTATCTTTACATAAACGAAATCCTATGTTCATGCGAGAATATAATGAATATTACGCTTTAAAAATCAATAGGAAATAGAGATCAATTCCTCAATCCTCAATCAATATTGGACCAGAAATACATAATTCCTCGTCACATGATATCGTAAACAGTATCTAACAATCAATATGACATAATTGAATTACATCACAATCAAGCTAGAAACAAGATCACAAGATATTACACTATAGACTAGCCGTTTACAAATCATCAAAACCATAATACTCATGGATAACTCATCAATAATTCACCATAAATACACATACTAGGAATTAGATATAAGTATATTAACATCATTGAAACACAATTCTATTTACATAACATCAAAATCACAAAGTATATAAATGGCTAAATGAGAGTTTGAAGAGAGCATCGGTTTGTCATACTATCAGATTTAGATTCATGTTAAAATTATCATATTAACATCAATTAGTCATGAGTAAACCTTTGAAAACGTTTTGAGAAACAACCCGTGGCTAGATTGAAGGAGAAGTTTGATCATATTTTTCTCTTTGAAAAATAAGAGAATAATTCTCTAGATGGAAAATTAAAAAAAAGATGAAGGATAATCATACCTTATTGTATAATAAAACAATTGAAAATTTATGAAGAAAGCTTGACAATCTATCACGATGGTTGTTCTTGAGCTTCACCTCCAATGGAGGTTTCTAGAGACAATATATTGAGAGAGGGAAGTCTAATTTTTAATTGACGATTGGGAATTGTATTTTCACTTTTTTCATCAGCTAAATACACCCAAAAATAACAATATAAATTAACTAGGGCGAGGTTAGCAAGTGGGGTGAATTTTTCATTCAACCCTTTAATGAAACAACGTGCATGGCAAATATTGTAGGAAGCATCAAAGGACTCAAGCGGTGCCTAGTAGGTGCATCATCAGGCCGTACTGTACGCCATTGTTTGGGTGTGGGGATCTCCAATTGACCTAATCCATCACAAGGCTATGACTTGGATGACGTTTCCCTCCCCCTCCCCCCTCTCCACCGACGGGGCGTAAGTCAACAGACACGAGTGTCATAAAGTTTATAAACTTTTTTAAGGTTCATTATAATGAATATAAGTCATTTAGAATGTCTAGAAACCAAAACGTCGATGAACTCCATGAAGTTCATAAACTAGTCAAAGAAGGTACTAACATACCATAACCTATTTGACTAGATTTTAAGAGTCAAAAATTGATGAAATTTTGTGGAAGTGTGTCTAACATGTGTTTAAGTGTATTCATTGTTGACACGTCTGGGAAGGACTACCCAAGGACCAACCAAGTGCCCTTGAGGAGGACCCTTGCACGTTGGAGTCAAACACTATCTAGCAGTTTGCACCCACAAAGACAGTCTACAAGGCGTCGATACCATACAAATACCAAAGATTAGCCAAATACTTTAAGGGAATCTTTTGCACAGACTTTGAAATGACCTACGGATGTGCAACATGGAAGAGTTGGGGGTTGGCCATCGATTGACCCAGGATCCGTCGATCGTGGAGTCGTCTATGAATGTCTAATTTCCTTCATGTTTAGACTTAGTTTCAATTAATAAATTAAGGGTTTATGTCGTTTGTTAGGGGTTAAGGGAAGCCTAATTAATTGAATTAACACCCCATATAGTGACCCTGGCATCAAATGGGTTTCATCCATTTCTCAAAATTGATTACATCAATTGATTTGCTTATGACTTATTATGGATATTATTAATATATTAACTTGTATTCTATCTCAATTATGTTATTTCTTGATGGATTGGTCCATTTTGTATAATATGGCCTATTTCCCTTAACCCTAGCTTTTGATCATTATATGGATTGTATTGGATTGGTTCAATACAATTTCCTATCATTCTAGTTGTTGATAAGTAAATCTAGGTGATGAAGTATGTTATGAATTGTCTTATGTATCTAGTATTAAGCTTTGAACTAGTGTTGAAATTTGATATTGTGATTCTTATGATCTTGTTATCATGTTCATCATTAAATCATGATGATATTATATACTAAAAATGTTGAATTAAGTGTTTACGGTAGGACCTTGATGATGAATTATAAAGACTTTGTAAGTCTTGTGATCGCTATCCTTTATTTCAAATTGTGGTTAATTGTGATTAAGTTATGATGTTGTATTAGAGTATGCCTTGTATTAGGAATGATAGGATAGTATGATGTTGGATTAAAATGTCTTGACTATTGTTTTTGAGGTGTCGACTTAAGAGGTAAATGTTATAAGGATGATGAATGTTTTAGCAATGTGCCTTATCATGATTTGAAAATGTTAATGTTCTAACCTGACAAATATGAATTGCAATAAAGGAACAATAATCGTGAAAATTATTATTGAGCTATGATGATGATGATGTTACACAAGGATAAGAACCTATGACCTACAATATGCTATGATGATTAATAAAGACATTAAAGACATTTAAAAAAGGGACTCTAGCTTAGCACCGAGTGAACTTTAGCGAGCAATGTCCCTTCCCACATACAGAAGGTAGGATCACTAATGTTCTCTTGAGATTGTAGAGTACAATTCATGTAGCATAAACAGGTTCTCTATTATATCTCCTAGTTCTTGAACTATGTTGCCCCCATAATAATACTAGCTCGTGGATCCACATGGTTGCTATGTTCATGTTTTGATACTACCTTGGCAAGTAATTCGCCTTGTTTCGGTGTAGGGTTCCATGACACCGTATTCCACATTAGTTCATGTGTTGTATGTCGGTTAGGGCAAGATGTTACCAAAAGGTAAAATGAACTAAACGATTGAACTCTAACTAAGATGACCTAAGAGGGTTAAGCTTAGTCTAGGTAGGGGTATGGGACTCTTCCTAAACATTACACTATTTAGCCTTGAAGGGAGTCTTAGGAGGATGTTCCTATGTATGAAAATACTTATAATGCTATATCACATGTATAACATGAACTTGCACATGGTTGATACTATATGTTGATTGGTGTCAATTATTATGAATATGTGGTGGTCTATATTATTATTTTATGATGTTATATACTCTTAAATGTTATGATATGTGAAGTTTTGGATGTTAGTCATGATGCTTGTTGCATTACTTGATTGAGTAAGTTTATGGGGATTTAATTGGTCATTGCACTTGTTGACTTTATAAGGGTTCCTGGGTAATTGTCTTGCTTTTGTGATGTTAAAATGTACTCTCATTCATGCTTGTTATTATTTTGACTTGATGATAGAATTATTTGGCTATGTATTCAACTATATTCTATGCATGTTGACTTGACTAGACTTGATGTAGTTGTTCTTGTGATGTACACGTCTATAAATTAATGAACATGTACTATTGGTTGGTATGGTATTCTTGAATATGCATAAGTTTTTTCAATGTAAATTGCATACCTTTATGAAATGTCCATTTTCTTAGCATGTTTTTAAAGTACGTGTACATTTTGTCTCATACTTAGTGCAAGTGATGTACTTACCCCATATCTTTCTTTTCCCCATTATTTTACGTTCCGGTCGTTGAAGTGATTTTGAAGAAGACTTGGATCTCTTTATCATCCAAGTAGGGTAGGTCCTCACTTTACGAGGGAGATGCAACTATCTAGCTAATGGGAGTTGTTTTGATTTTAAGACTTCTATGTTTCTTTCTTTTCCATTTCGTATGAAACATTTTATAGCCCATGTGATTCATTCTTACTTTGAGGTATGGATTATACCCAAGTATTACACTCTTGTTATATGGTTATGAGATAGGACAACTATTATGACTATGTTATATTTTATATACTTATGTGAATTAAAAGTAGAAGACTATGTAGTATTCCTATACGAAGGGTCTATGTACACTGGATATATATATACTATGTGTATGTAGAGGTCTATGTAAACCTCCTAGTAAAAAAATAATGAATAGTTTTAAATTTTATGCTAAACTATACCTAGTATGAGTCCACATAGAGAACGATGGCACTGGTTACGTCTGGGGATATTTTAGGATGTGAAAATTGGTATCAGAGCATGAGGCTAAATATCTTTTAGTCGATGTCTCTCTCAACCATGTCTGTGTAGGTTTCTACTCTTAATTGTGAAGTGCGCCACACTTATGAATAGGATTCTACATGATTCTTAGTAAACTCTGACTTTCATGAATGTCCAATATCGTTCCAAGTGTTGACTCTTTGTGATTTTGCATCCAATCATCTTATTGTGATTATAGGCAATGAATACTCGAACGAATGCGGCACGAAGACATGAAGAAGAGATTGCCAATGCGGCAGTTCCTCTACGTGGTGATCAAGTTCCTCCTTTTGAGGAACATATACATGATGACCAAGCTCATGTTAATCCTCCTACTTTGACAGATTCGAACATAAAGGCCTCTCTCTTCCAAATGGCCCAAGCCAATACTACCCAAGTAAAATCCGCCACTACTAAACCCCAAGCCATGACGACTCCAGCTAATCAGGAGGTTGTACCACTAGCACCCCAACAAATTGCTACCATGAACTCCCATCTAAGGGATTTAAGTAGGATGAATCCTCCTACTTTCTATGGGTCCAAGGTTGAATAATACCCCCAAGAGTTCATTAATGAGGTTTATAAGATTCTCTGTTCTGTGTTGTGGTGTACTAGTGGGAAGCCCGAGTTAGCACTTACAAACTCAAAGATGTGGCACAAACTTTGTATGTCCAACGGAGGGATAATAGGTGATTAAGGGGTTGACCGGTGACGTGGGATGTTTTAAAGGAAGCTTTTGGAAAGTGTGACAAGAAGCACTATGGTGATTGTCTTAAGGGGAGGGACAATTGTTTTGGTTGTGGTAAAAGTGGGCACAACGTTAGGGATTGCCTTAATGTCAGGGGTCAAGACGAGGGTTGTAACACTCCAAAAATTCCATGACTTAGACTAGATCTTCATCTATTTAATAAATCTTAAAAATGATGATCCCATAAAATATATCTATCTAGTTAAGAGTCTATTAGGTTTTAAGAATATATATTGGGATTACATAGGCATCCCAATGTTAGCGAATACACGCTTAAAAGTGTGTTAGCCAATTTCTATGAATTAACAAATTTAAAATACAGTTTGGTTCAAGTGCCCCAATCCAATATTGTTTATGAATTTTACCTGCAATGAAGACCTTAAAGCTATTTTTTTCCTTTATAGCTTACACACATTATGTACGAGGCATCCAAGTGTCAAGCCTAGGTACCATAGCACATAACCATTTTAAAATGATCATATAGATTAAGTAGTGACCAAGGACAAAAAGAGGATCCTTGGGACAAAAAGTAGGGCGAATCAAAACACGTGGAAGCACATGTGTTAACGTCTAAGAGACAAGCAACCAAGCCCAATTAAATTTGTATAGCGCGGTTAGGGGGATGGAGAGCAAACGAATCAAGACATGTGGGCCCTAGCTCCCTAAATTACTATAGGTCATAACCAACGTCCCTAATTATCTTAATAACCTAGGACCAACCAAAAATAACTAACTAAGGGACCTGACAACCTAAGACCTAACCGGGTAACATTAAGACAAGAAACTAAGTAAGAGACACCCTAGTACCTAACCTAGTATGGTCCAAAGGGTTGGTTATGGTCCTAAAAACATAGGGGTACTATATAATTACCCTAGGATACTTAATTAATTTTATTATAAACTTAATTAATTATTTTAATTTGTCAAAATCGAAACCACTAAGAAATTTCCAGATTTTTGTAACGTCAAGCTTTCTTCTAATTGTAGTCAATTTAGGAAGGGAGTTTTAGGTAATTTAAGTGAAGGGTCTTTAGGGTAAGTCTTGGGAAGTCTATATATTGATACTAGTTCAGTTTTAGACCACAATTACACGTCAAAAATCAGAATCAAACAAAATTCTCTCAATCCCTCAAGAACACTCTCTTTTTCGAACTACGTTGAAGAACAACAAAAACATAAGGAATTAGAAGAAGCTTTCGAAGTCTACACTCAAGATTTAGTGGATTCTTCATATATAAGGTATGGGTTTTCACTCTTGGTATTCCTTTACCCAAGAGGTCCTTTCTAGATAAGTTTTCAAGAACTTCAATTCTAGGGTTTTTACTCTACAAAACGGATTTACTTCCTAACCCTAGATTTATGATTTTCAATGAAAAGTATGTGTTTTCTATAAATTATTTAACACGATATAATGAGTATCATGCTAATTATGTTTTAAGTTAGTGTGAAGCACGTTCTTACCTCTATTATGGTTTCGTATGATTGTTTCTATGACGTGATAACATGTAAACGTTAGGTTAGAATTTAAGGTTTGACTGAACACTTTTATTACCTTTTTACCCTCTCCTACATTATGCATCGATCTGGTACATGATTTTATGAGTTGTTCTTGATTATGTGATTGATTATTTCACTATGTATGATTATGAATATCGCATGATGAATAAGGTTCTTGGAAGCAAGAAGTAAGACTTCTAAAATTGTAATTACTCTATGATGTTTGTGTTAGCCTATAAGTTGTGATGCCATTTTATGAAAAGTATGTATGATGTTACTATTTGAATATTGTGTATATGAATATGCAAATTTTGATATCTTGAATATTCCCTTGTATGTTTTATACAAGTTGATTATGATATGTTAGTCTCACATAGGAAAGGTTACGATGAAAAGACAATTCACATATAATCTAAAAGATCTCATGATCATGTTATACAGGGAGATAATCTCCTATAACCTATAATATTTTTTTTATAAAACACAAATGAAGGTTATTTCATGAAAAGGGACTTAAGTTAAGCACCGATGATCTATATATGGGGAGTGTCCCTTCCCTAGCGGGAAGGTAGGTTCACAATGATTCCCATGAGATTGAGGCTTCCATGTAATGTGGAACTTTGGGTCTCTAATACATCACCTATTCTTGAAATAGGTTTCCACCATAGGATACTAGCTAGTGTATCCACCTAGAAAGCTATGTCATGTAGTTTATACTTAGGCTGGTAGACCACCTTTTTTCGGTGTAGGGTTTCATGACGCCGGATTCCATGTTTATCTCACATGGTGTATGTCGGTTAATGCCTATGTTACATCATGTAAAATTAAAGACATGTAAAAGAACGATTGACTAGGGTGACTTGAAGAGTTTGCTTAGTATAGGTAGTGGTATGGGACGCTACCTAGACATTGAACAAGTTGACTCTAAGCGAAGTTCTTAGAGATTGTTCTTATGTAATATGATGATATGAAAGATATATTTTTATGATATATGATGTTATTCTTACATGAATGTTGATCCTTATAATGAATATGTTATTGATTTATATTGTTGTATGAAGCAATGTTTCACTTATGGTCTCCGATCTTATCTACTTTGTTATGTGGTGTTACAGGGCTTCACATGACCATTGAACTTGTAGGTTGGGGATAGGATCATGGGTTAGTGTTTTCTACGTTATGTTTATATGATTTATTGAATATGAATGTTTAACGTGATTTTATGATAAGATGCCTATAATTATGATCATGTTTGATGTCAACAAAATCTTTATCTTGTATATGTTAGACGTTATGTGCATTGAAGATTTTTTTATATGGCTTGATATTTTTTCTAAACTTATGATAAATGATACTTTTTTATGCATGTCCTTATGTGTTATGTGTATATACCTATACTTCGTACATGTGGCGTACTAACTCCATTAATTTAAATTACTACAACTGTAAGTTGCGGCCATTAAAGCTTAAAAAAGTCGATTTGAAGAAGCTTGTAACTCTTTCTCCTAGTCATGGTAGGTCCTCATGTTCGGGGATGCTATCTTTCATATTCTAGCTTACGTATATTTTTTATAGTTTTAAGAATACGCAATTTCCATTATGTTCTTTCGATTCTTTTGTAATAAGACTTATATGGCATATTACCTATTATTGGCTAACTTCATATTTGCAATCTTTAAATGGTGTCTATATACGTGAGACAATCGTTTAAGAATATCGTATGTTTTTATAAACCTTAATTATGTAGTATAAGTATACTTCATTAGTATATCAAAAGTTTTAAATATATCCGCAAATTTAAATATATGATTGTCATGAACTAAGAAGAGGCTTGCCTGCAACCTTTGAGAGGTTAACGACGCCAGTCACGTTCGGATTACAGAATCTGAGTGTGACAAACTTGGTATTAGAGCATGAGGTTAAATATCCTTAGGGTCAATGACTCACTAAACCACGTAACCTAGTGTTTTGTTCATGCTTGTGAAGTGAACCACAATTATTAATGAGAGTCTAGGTGATGATTTGGAAACTTTTCTTTTCTTGATAATCCTATGTTGTTCCTTTCGAACTTTGAAATTGTGTGTCTTTCAGCATCTCAACCCTTTCCCGTAACGGGCATGTCCCAAGAGCATGAAAAATAAAGCAGTGTAGACATGCTTCATGATTAAATGGATGTTTATAGGTTAATGGTTCATGCTCAACAAGTTTAGAAAAGTCATCTAATGAAGAGGAATAGGGAAGCCAATAGGTCAAAGTCGTTTGGAAGTGGTTCTTGAGTAGGCTTGATTTGAAAGACAAGCCTAATGTTAAGAAAAGATTTTCAAATTAGTTTTCTTCTAGTTTCTCCGAGAATCACAATGATAGAAGTACTAGTCCTAAACCCCAAGATGGGAGAAATGTTGATCCACCACAAGAGAGACCAACTTGTGGTAAGTGTGGAAAAAAGCATGGAGGCTCAGGTCTAGTTGGAACTAATACTTTCTATGGTTGTGGAAATGGTGGACATATTGTAAACAATTGTCCTAATGTGAGAAGTCAAGGTAAGGGTAATAGACAAGCTCAACCAAGTGGTCCTAATTATGAAGCTCCAAATAGGAACAGTTGTCATGCACTTAAGGCTAGGGGTGAACAAGAAATCTCTCCTGGCATTGTGACGGGTATGTTATAAGTTTTCTATGTTAATGTTTATACATTTGTTGACCTAGGTGGTACTGTTTCTTTCGTACACCTTTGGTAGCTAGAATGTTTTATGTACTTCCCGATGTTTTGATTGAACCCATGTTAGAATGGAATGGGGGAAAATTCTATGTCAAGGAGTCAAATTAATGCATGTTTAAAGGCTTGTAAGATGATCTCCAAGGGTTGTTTATGCCATGTGGTGAGGATAAAGGAGGTTTTATTTCAAACATATTAAATTCAAGAAAAACAAAACTAGGGTTGTTCCCAATGAAATTTTCGAATGTTAATCTCATTATTTCTCCCTATTTAAAAATTTTAGTAGTATGTATAATTCTCAAGATTTTAATAAGAAAGTAAGAAACAATAAGAAGAAGTGTAAGTTCGTAGTGAACTAAGTAAGCAGAGAATGAGACGTCAATTTATCAATATTTGATAAGAATGAATTTTAACAGTTATTTGTTTATGACCATAAAGACTTCATGCCCAATTTAACAAGAATGGAAAATTTAACTTTTTTACTAAATAGGTACTTGTTTTGGTAAAAGAAAGTACCAACTACTGTTTTAAGGAGATGATTTCATACTCTATTTTTCCACTTATGTGAAACTTTTATGCATATGTTTTCTTGAGATTTTGTTGTTATCTTGAGAAGTTTGATAGCATGGTAACTCTTTAAGGCATTTTGAGATTATGATAAGGTTGAGAAGGAAATTCCTCACTATGTATTATGAATATGTAGATATTATATGTTTTTGCATCATTAATTGATTGCTAAATGTAATATGTTATGTGATGGTTGTGCTTCTAGCAATGAGTCTTTATTCTATCCTCCAAAAATATTTTAGTGTCATTCGAGGATGAATGTTCCTAAGGAAGGATAATGTAACACTAAGGCAATTCCTTGACTTAGACTAGACCTTAATCTATTTAATAATGCTTAAAAATGATGTTTCTAGAAATTATATTTGTCCAGTGAAGAGTCTATTACGCTTTAAGAATATGTATTGGGAATACATAGGCATCCCAATGCACAATATTAAGCAATATTGGGCATGTTAGAGAATATTGGCTTAAAATGGTGTTAGCCAATTTCTAATAATTAACAAATTTACAATACACTTTGTCTAAAAAGCCCCAATCAAAGGTTTTTTAAGAATTGTACCTGCAATGAAGACCCTAAAGTTAATTTTTTTCCTTTATAGCTCACACACATTAGGTATGAGTTATCCAAGTATCAATACTAGGCACCATAGCACATAACCATTTTAAAATGATCATGTAGATTTATTATTGCTGAAGGAAATGGTGAGGATCCTTGGGACAACAAGAAGGCACAACAACACATGTGCTAACCGGCCAAGACACAAGCAATCAAGCCCAACCAAATTCCGTTAGGGCTGTTAGGGGGAAGGCGAGCAAACGACTCAAGACATGTGGAGTCGAGCTCCCTAACTTATTATACGTCCTAACTAAGGTCCCTAACTAACTAACTAATCTAGGACCAACCAAAAATAACTAACTAATCGACCTGACAACCTAAGACCTAACCGAGTGACATTAAGACAAAAAACTAACTAAGAGACATCCTATTACCTAACCTAGGATGGTCCAAAGGATTGGTTATGAACCTAAAAACTTAGGGGTACTTTAGTAATAATCATACCCTACTTAATTAATTAAATTAGCAACTTTATTAATTTAATTGGTCAAAACCGAAACCAATCAACAATTTCCTATATGATGGTTTTGTATGACTGTCTTTATGACTTGATAACATGTAAACATTAGGGTTGGAATTTAATGTTTGGAGGAACCTTTTTATGACCTGTATACGCTCTACTACACTATGAATTTATCTAGTGCATGATTTTATGAGTTTTTCTTGATTATGTTATTGAGTATTTAACTAGGTATTATTCTGAATATCTCATAATGAATAAGGTTCTTGGAAACAAGAGGTAAGTCTTCTAAAATTTTGATTACTCTAAGATGTTTATTTTAGCCAATAAATTGTGATGGTATGTTATGAAAAGTATGTATAATGTTGCTATATGAATATGCTGGCTATGAATATGTAACTTGTGAGATCATTATAAGAACACGAACATGAAAGTGTATGATATTCCCATGTATGTTTTCCACAAGGTGATTATGTTATGTTTATCTCACATATGGAAGGTTAAGATGAAAGGACAATTCCCATATAAGCTAAAAGATATCATGATTATATTATACAAGGAGATAATCTCCTATGACCTATGATATGTTTTTGATAAAATAAAAATTAAAGGTTATTTTAAAAAAAGAGACTTAATCTAAGAACCGACGAACTAGATATGGGAAGTGTCCCTTCCCTAGAGGTAAGATAGGTTCACAATGATTCTCATGAGATTTAGGCTTCCATGTAATGTGGAACTATGTGCCTCTAGTACATCTCCTAGTTCTTGAACTATGTTGCCACCATAGGATACTAGCTAGTGGATCAACCTACAAAGCTATGTCATGTAGGTTCTACTTTGTCCGGTAGACCACCTTTTTTGGTTTAGGGTTTCACAAAACTGGATTCCATGTTTATCTCACATGGTCTATATCGGTTAATGCTTATGTTACCTCTTGTAAAATTTAAGACAAGTAAAGAACGATTGACTAGAGTGAATTGAGGAGTTGGCTTAGTATAAGTAGTTCTATGGCACGCTACCTAGATTTTGCACAAGTTGACTCTAAGGGAGGTCCTTAGAGATTGTTCTTATGTAATATGATGATATGAAAGATATATGTTTATGATATATGATGTAACTCTTACATGAGTGTTGATCCTTACTTGAGTGTTGATCCTTATGAAGCAAAGTTTTACTTATGGTCTCTTATATTATCTACTTGGTTATGTGGAGTTATAGGGCTTCATATGACCATTGCACTTGTAGGTTTGGAATGGGATTATTGGTAAGTATTTTCTACGTTATGTTATATGATTTATTGAATATGAATTGTTAATGTGATTTTATGATAAGATGCCTATAATAATGATCATGTTTTATGTCAAAGATATCCTTATCTTGTATATGTTTACGGTATGTGCATTGAAGCTTTTTTTATATGGCCTGGAATGTTTACTAAAGTTATGATAAATGATACTTTTTCATGCATGTCGTTATGTGTTATATGCATATACCGATACTTAGTACATGTGGCGTACTAACCCCATTACATTAAATTACTACAACTATCGGTTCCGGCCATTAATTCTGAAGGAGGTCGATTTGAAGAATCTAGGAACTCTTTCTCCATGTCTTGGTAGGTACTCATGTTCAGGGATGCTATCATTCATATTCTAGCTTACGTAGATTTTTAGTAGTTTTAAGAATACGCTCTTTACATTATGTTATTGGATTCTTTTTTAATAAGACATATATCGCATATTAACTATTATTGGCTAATTTTGGACTTTAACTCTTTAGATGGTCTCTATATATGTAAAACAATAGTTTTAGAATATCGTATGTTTTAATAAACTTTAATTATGAAGTCTAAGTATACTTCATTAGTATATTAAATTTTTTAAATATTTCCGCAAATTTAACCTGTATGATTGTGATGAAAGCTAAGAATAGGCTTGTCTGCGATCTCTGAAAGGTTAACGACACCGGTCACATTTGGATTCTAAAATCCGGGTGTGACAATTGTAGTGGTAAATCTCAAACAAGTGGTTCAAATGTGGATCAAAAGAATAACCGTTTTTATGCCTTACTTGATCCCACTGCTACTTTATCATTTTTTGCACCTCTAGTATCTAAAAAGTTTGACATTTTACCCAATATCTTGAATGAACCATCTATCGTGTCTACCCTAGTGGGTAAGTCCGCTTTTGCAAAAAGGGTGTAAAGAAATTGTCCTATAATGTTTCCCAATAGTGTTTCTTATGTTGAGCTAGTATAACTTGATATGCTTGATTTTGATGTAATTTTGGGTATGGATTGGTTGCAAGCTTGCTTTCCCTTTATAGATTGTAGAATGAGGGTGGTGAAGATTACCTTTCAAAATTATCCCTCTATAGAGTTGAAGGGAGGAAATTCTATTCCTAGATGTCGTATCATATCTTGTTTGAAAGCGTGAAAAATTATCTCAAAAAGGGTTTTTATACCATAGTAAGTCCAAGATTTATACTCTGAAATTCCTCTATTTGCGTTGGTCCCCTTAGTGAGAGAATTTTTGGAGGTGTTTCTTAATGATCTTCCCGGTATTCCTACCGAACGGGAAATTGATTTTCCTATCGGCTTGTTACCAAATACAAATTCCCTTTCAATTCCTCCATACGATGGCTCTAGCGGAATTGAAGGAGTTGAAGGGTCAACTCAAAGATATATTAGACAAAGGTTTCATTAGACCTAGTATTTATCCATTGGGTTCTCCAGTTTTGTTTGTGAAGATGAAGGATGGGTCTCTTAGGATGTGCATTGATTACCGCCAACTCAATAAAGTCACTATAAAGAATAAGTATCCTCTCCCTCGGATTGACTACTTGTTTGATCAACTCGAAGGGGCAAGCTAGTTTTCAAAGATTTACTTGAGATCGGGGTGTCATCAACTTAGGTTGAGAGGTTAGAATATACCAAATATGGTATTTCGGACTAGATATGGTCACTATGAGTTCTTAGTAATGTCATTTGGACTAACAAATGCCCTGGCGGCATTTATGGATCTCATGAATAGAGTGTTTTGAAGTATCTGGATTCATTTTGTCATTGACTTCATTCACGACAACTTGGTATATTCGAAAAATGAGGGTAACCACATGAACCATTGACGGTAGTATTGCATGTAAATTAGTAGAACCAATTATTTTCCAAGTATAACAAATCTATGTTTTGGTTAAGGTCAGTAGCATTTCTTGGTCAATATCTCTAGTGAGGGAGTTGAGGTTGATCCAAGGAGGACTGACGCGGTGAAAAATTGGCCTAGACCATTAACTCCAACCAACATTAGGATTTTCTTAGGTCTAAAAGGTAATTATCGTGGGTTTGTCAATGGTTTAACATCCATTGAATCTCCCTTGAATACTTTTACCCAAAAGAGTAATAAATTTTACTGGTCAATGGTATGTGAATGAAGTTCTCAAATCTTGAAGAATAGGCTTACTTCCGCTCCAGTGTTGAATTTATCGGAGGGTACAAATGGTTTCGTTGTGTATTACGATGCATCCCTAATGGGTTTAGTGTGTGTTCTTATGAAACATATGAAGGTGGTAGCGTATGTTTCTAGACAACTTAAGGTACAAGAGAGAAACTACCCAACTCTTAATCTTGAATTAGCGACCATGGTATTTGCCTTGAAAATATGGAGGCATTACTTGTATGGTTTCCATGTTGATGTACATAACGACAATAAGAGTCTCCACTATGTGTTTACCCAAAATGAGTTGAATCTCCGACATAAAAAGTGGTTAGAATTTTTGAATGATTACAACATAAATGTTCTCGATCACCCCGGCAAGGCCAATGTGATTGCGGCAGCTCTAAGTTGTTTATCCATGGGTAGTGTGTATCATATACATGAATCAAAGAAAGACCTACTGAAGGATGTTCATAGGATGGCTAGATTGGGTGTGAGGTTAGAAGATTCTCCGAATGGTTGTTTTATGGTTCATCATAACTCCAACTCATCATTGGTAATTGAGGTGAAGTCCAAGAAACACCTTGATAAATCATTGGTGGAGTTGAAGGAATCGGTTCTTGGTAAGCTTAATGAGTCATTCTCCTTAGGGGGGATGTTGTCTTCATGTATTAAGGAAGATTGTTTCTTCCCAATGTAAATGGGTTGAGGAACCGGATCCTTGAGGAAGCCCATATTCCCATTTCTCCATTAACCTGGGTTCGATAAAAATGTACCATGACCTTAGGGAATTGCTTTTATGGTAAGGTATGAAAAAGAACATAGCGGAGTTTGTTGCTAAGTGTCCAAATTTCCAACAAGTTAAAGCCGAGCATCAAAAGTCTGGTGGCTTGCTACAAGAAATCCAAGTTCCTACTTAGAAGTTTGAAGACATCAATATGAATTTTGTAGTAGGTTTTCCTCTTACTCAAAAGTAGTATTGACTATATATGGGTGATTGTGGATAGGTTGACCAAGTCCGCTAACTTTATTCCCATCAATTCAACTTATTCGAAAGAAGATTATGCAAGGATATTCATAGATGAGATTGTGTGTCTCCATGGAATTTTTTTATCCATCATATCAGATCAGGATGCACAATTAACATCTAGGTTTTGGAGGTTATTATAATAAGGGTTGGGTACTAAGGTAAAGTTGAGTACCGCCTTTCATCCCCAAATGGATTTTCAAGTAGAGGGTACTAATCAAACCTTTGAAAATATGCTTAGGGCTTGTATTATTGATTTCGAAGGGATTGTGATAAGCATTTGCCTTTGGTGGAGTTTTCTTTTAATAATAGTTTTCATTCATCCATATCCATGGCTCCTTATGAAGTCTTGTATGGTAGAAGGTGTAGGTATCCTATTGGATGTTTTGAAATGGGTGAAACTTTGCTTCTTGGTCACGATTTAATTTATAAGACTTTAGAGAAAGTTAATATTATAAGGAGCCAGTTGCAAATGGCCTATAGTTGGAAAAATTCTTATGCCGATCATAGGAAAAGGGATTTAGAGTTTGAAGAAGGTTATATGGAGTATTTGAAAATTTCGTCTATGAGAGGGGTGGTTAGATTTGTAAAGTAAGAGAAGTTGTGTCTTGTTGGGGGTCCTATGAAAACTTGCAAAGGGTCGGTAAGGTTCACTATGGGTTAAGGTTGCCCACTAAACTTGCTTAGGTGCATCCGGATTTCCATGTTTCAATGTTTAAGAAGTGTATGGGTGATCCCGAGTCTACTTTTCCTATTAAGGGTCTTGGTGTGAAGGATAACCACTCTTATGAGGAAGTTGATGTTCAAATCATTGATTGACAAGTGAAGAAATTGAGGAATAAAGAAGTGGCTTTCGTAAAGGTGTTATGAAAGAATAACTGAGTTGAGGGTGCAACATGGGAGGCCGAGGCCGACATGAAGTCCCGTTACGCTCATCTATTTGATCACTAAGGTTAGTTGTTCTTATTAATAATGAAAATAATGACTAGAAATTGAAGTTTTTTTTATGTTTGGTGATGTTTTGAAAAATGTAAAATTTATGATGTTGTTATAGTGAAGTACAATGAAACATGCCCAATTAACTTGAAATTTGTCAATTTTACTCTTCGGCGTTGAGTTATGTTGTGAATTTTTATATGGTGAGTATTTATGAAATGATATGTAGCATGTTGGTAAGTTAAACTTTGGCATAACTGACTCATAAATGCTATGTTGAGCTGTTATTATTGTGAGAATGATATTCCTCGTAATGTAATGATGAGCCTTATGCGTGGTAAATGGAGTTTTAAATCGCACTGTGTAAGTGATATGGTTGATGTTTTTATTTATTGTTGTTTCCTAGGCTTCTAGTCTTGAGTCTATTCCTTACTTCAAAATAAATTGTGTCATTCATGGACGAATGTTCCTAAGGGGGGGGGATAATGTAACGCTTCAAAAATCCAAGACATGTACTAGAGCCGAACATAAGTGTCATAAGGTTTAGACACTGTTTTAAGGTTGAATCTAATGAATATAAGTCATTTAGGAAGTTTAGAAACCAAAACGTCCAAAAACGTCCATGAAGTTTGGAAACTAGTTCAAGAAGGTACTAGTGTGCTTTAGCCTATTTGGCTATCTTTTAGGAGTTGGAAATTGATTACATTTCGTGGGAGGGTGTATAACATGTGTTTAAGTTGATTCGCGATTGAAACATCCGGGAACGACTCCCTAAGGAAAAACCAAAAGCCTTTGAGGAAGACCCTTGCACGTTGGAGTCAAACAGTACAGGGTAGTGTGCACCCACGAAGACAGTCGACGAGGCGTGTGTTGATCAAACAGGGAATCGATGCCATCCGTGGACCAACACTTATACAAATTTTTTAATAATCTATTTTGTAATGTCTCTGAACTTACCTATGGATAATCATCACGGAAGGGGGGTTTGGTATATATTAAGACATATATCCTATTGTTGCACATAGATATGAGATAAAGAGATTCCTAGTAGAAACCCGACCTCTACTGCGGGAGAGCTTCCATCTAAATATCCTCTTGGTACTAAGTGTAAATCTCATAGAATAATCATAATTCTTTACTTGACTTATCTTTCATGATAATCACATCCACTAACCAATTCAAGCTAACTTTCTTTGTAAGGGATCCTAAATTTGATTTGTTTTAGTGAAGAAAATCTTTCAAACACTTAAAAATCCTTATGTGAGAAAATCTTTTAACATGCATGTATTGAGTTGTATGATAAGATTTACATTAAAAGCATCATAAGCCATAAATTAATCTTTTAACATAAAAAAAAACATACATAAGTTCAAAAACTCTTGTTCCATGGAAAAAAGCTCACATTATAGCCTCTTATCTTCGAAAACATGAAATGTGCACCATTTCATGGGGATTAATCTTAAAATCATGGAATTATCTCAATTCATGCATATTAATCAAAATACGATTCATTGATTTGAAATATAGTTATAGAAGAAAACCCTCACTCCAATTGATGAACTATAACTTCAAAATTTGGAAATTAAGAATTCTATGGAGGAAAACGCTCCATAGATGAATAATATCATACTTTAGAACTCAAATTACTTATGAAATTTGGAGAATTGGAGATTTCATCTTCAAACCCTATGTTGGCTCCTTCCTTTTCTTCTAAAGAAAGAAATATTTTGGGGAAAATGAACTTGCTCTTCTTTTTGAAAATTAATAGAATGAATTGAATGGGTGATTTTGGGTTAATATACATATAAAGGGATTCGGTAAACAAGAAAATTACATGGTGTTGATTCATAACAATTAGGAAAATACCGAAATGTCCGTTACTTAAATTGGATGCAACCCCTTCACGAGAGCCTTCACGGCTCATCTAAGGAACCAAGGCCTATTGTGGTCGTCGTGATCCATGAACAGTGGATAGAGAAAAGGTACCCTTTTGTGACCCTACGTTGTGATGCTTGTAATGTACAATCATAATCACCATGGGCCTCTAGGCCTCTATGGGAGTGACACTAGCTTTTTCCAATTCTTGTCGGCCTTCAGAAGACCCATAGCGGGTTTTCAACCTCGCCTCTTAATGTCTAGACCTCCGTGGGATGAACTCTTACTACGAAGGCATTAGGGGCCTTACCACGATACCCTTAACAAACTTTGGTTCCCATCAAGGCCCGTCTGGGGCTATGTGAAAGGTTTCATGGTATAATTTTGGCCTGTAGTTTTTCCACCACCCTTTTGTAGCCTTTATAGAATCAAAGGTAGTAGAATCATCAACATTATGTTAGATTTTTCTCAGATTTTCTTACCTTATTTTGGGGATATGTAAATTGAAGATCATATTTTTATAACATAACACAATAGACTTGACAATGTAAATGTATACAGAGTTTGTTCGTGGAGAGATTTTTCTTTCAACATCTCTTATATTTTTAATAAGTTTTAAATTATGTCGGTTAGTTAGTCCTATCATATAATTACTTATGTCTTTTAGTAATTTTATTTGTCAAATGATTTGCAAATTATAAGTTTTCGTATGATGTCATATTCACTTTTTAATCGAACAATTTTTGACATATAATGAAATATCTAATATATCATTGATATAATTTTCGGAAAAGGGTCTAAAATACACTTGAAGTATTGAAAATGGTACAAAATTACCCTCCATCCACCTATTGGCTCCAAAATGCCCTTTTCATCCACCTATTGGCTTCAAAATACCCTTGTCATCCACCTTTGAGTTCAAATTTAACCACTTATTTAATTATTTTAAATTTAAACTATTTAAGTATTTTTAAAATACTTGATGTTCAACTATTAGTTATAATTTAATTTATTTTTATTATTTATAAATCAACCCACTACCAACAAATTACTTACTAAATCCCACCCAATTAATATTCCAACTATAATATCAAAATTGTTATAAACACTACTAAAACACAATGAAATTATATATTAATGAAAATGACATCCGAAATTATTCGAGTCCAAATTGAAGCACCAATTAAATTAATGTTGAGCCACTTATTTAGGAGGACACTTTCAATTTGATTCTCTTTGAAGATTAAATTAGAAATTTATGATTAAAGATAAAGAAGTAATACATTCCGAATTAATTCATGCACTTTTTTAAAATATAATTTTATAAATATTTATGATTTGTTTTAAAACTTTTGATATATTATTTTGAAAAAAAAGTTACCTATAAAGTAACATCACATAATTGAGCCGTAAGAATAATTAAGATTAACATACTCAGACTTTTAAGTTGATCGATAATTTTTATTTAGATACTTGAATGTATAAAAATTTAATTCTATAGATATTTTCGTCTCAACTTTTTTAAAACACTCAATTGGCAGTAGCTTTTCTATTGTTGCATTAATAATATGAGTGGTTTATTAATTTTGGAGGGTTTAATTAGTAATGGATGGGTAGTGGATTGATTTATAAATTATACTAATAAGTTAGATTATAACAAATAGTTGAGCGTCACGTTTTTAGAAAAATATTTAAATAGATTAAATGTAAAACCGTTAAATAAGTGGTCAATTTTGAACCAAAAAGTGGATGACAAGGGTATTTTGGACCCAATAGGTGGGTGAGAAGGGCATTTTAGAGCCAATAGGTGGATGGAGGGTAATTTTGTACCATTTCCAATACTTTGAGGGTATTTTAGACCCTTTTTCGTATAATTTTTAATTCTATTTGAAATAAAAATTATAATATTGTACATGTTCTACGCCGATAATTATATAAAGTGTAAATAAGTACATCTATTTAATTATTTAGACACAAACTTCTTTATATAAATAGAGAACATATTAACTTTAGAGGAATAAGAAGAGAATACATTATAAAAGACCATTTAAAGCTAATATGAAAATAAGTTACAAATGGTCATCTCTATAATCACTTTACATAAAATAGTACAAACATTCATTATTTTGTTATAATTCATTTAACGTGATAAAAAAATAATATCATAATCATCATCATCATCATCATCATGCTGATTATATGATATAATGGAGATTAAATTAAATATAAGTATAGATTATAGATGAGATATATTATTAAATTAGATATTTTAATGAGGAATTAATCTACGGAAGTACAAAAGTTATTAATATTTTTATTAAAATGAGAATATTTAATATTTAAATTAACTAATTAAATGTTGATTAATTAATCAAATTTCAATTTGTACAAGGTCAAAATAGTAATTCAAATTTTTAATTTAGAGCTTCCCACTTATAAATAATATATGATATGATATGATTTTCTTTTTTTTATGAACATAATTTCATGAAAACTTTTCATTAATATTTGTAGTACTTTACGTAATTTATGTTTCTTAGTATGTCTTAAGTAATTTTTATTAATATAAAATGTGGTTATATATTTTTTAAATGTCGAACCCGCTTATAAGAAATCATGATTACGCTATTGTCACTAATGATGGTAATTATGAGTAGTATCTTATTGTATAGTGATTGATAATATTAATAATTGTGGTTGTTGGTGTCAAATGATAATTAGTAGTTGAAAGATGTTGATAACTAATGATGTTGATGAATGATGATTTGCAATATAAAATGATGACTAATGATGGTAACTATTTAAATTGATTAGTGGATGTAATAATAATTAGTGCAAACAATAGCTATTGTTTTGATTGCCAGTAATGGTGGTTGTGTCTACGTGACTACAATACTAATTTATATGATTAGTTCATGGTTTCTATATTTTAAGCCATTGTATGGGAGTTTCTTCTTTTTTCTACTAGTTATATAGTAAAGGAAAGAGAAGTATATTTTTTTCTTGCATAGAAGTTCAATGGTGAAACCACAACTTCATACTTAGATTGCATAAGTGCATAGAAATAAATTAGCCAACTCTTGCATCCATCCTATACTGAAGACATCAAATTGATGGAACTATTTTCTCAAAGATATTGGACTTCTTACTTTGTAAGTCCATGTTAAGCTCCTGAAATAATAGCATGTTGTGTATTTGTGAATTGTTGAAATGGTGTGAGTGAAATAGATTTTGTTGGGGTTGGAGTTGAATATCAAAGTTTCAAGATTTAATTTTATGGTAATGCGCAATGATGACTCAATGATAGTGTTATATTCTAGGTGCTTTGATGATCCTCACAAATGCGGGGACCTATTCCTTGGAAGAGTACTCTCGTCCAAATTCAAATGGGATATAATCATAAAAGTTGTCACATTAGGTGGTATGTGAAAAGTGCAGTATCCTACATCAATAAGAAGAGCGAATTAGATTGTATGTTTCAGTATCTCACTAATGCAGGGACTTGGTCCTAGGAAGAATTTCCTCCATCAGATATATAATTGGTTACAGTTGTAAAGTTGTCACGTCAGGGTTGGTGAGACATCAGTGTACTAAACCTATCATAATAGAGGAGGGTGTTTGTCCAACGGATAATAACTCTTTATGTTTGATACTTTTAGCGTTACAAACACCATATTATATTCGTTCATTCAAAGAAGGATGTCAGCCAGATACTTTTAGCATTACAAACACCATATTATATTCGTTCATTCAAAGAAGGAAGTCAGCCATCAAGCCTTTTCAAAAACTCACAATGAAGTATTCAAGGGACCTTGTCCCCACAAGACTGAGACGTTAAAAGTTGAAAAGACAATTGTCAGAAAAGCTGCCACCTCTGATGCGGTAGGTGCACAACTTCTCTAAAAGCAAGCCTTCAGCCAATGTGATGGTTTCAACAAATTTGTGGTGAATTATATTATCTGTTTCCATCAAACACAAATTCAAGATTTGGAAAACTAAACTTGAATTTTCTCTTAAAATTCACAAGCTTAAACAAAAGGTCATCTTCAAGGAAGAACATTGCTCAACTCAACAGAAGGACCTGATAGTTATGTCTATGTACTTACATTGTGAATCTGTTCCTAATTTATATATGATTTAGATATTTTTTTGGGTTTCTAAAAGTCTAAAACAGTTAAGGTTAACTAATTTCGTGGGAAACATTGTTGTGTTGCTTAGTCAAATTCTAAGTCATCTAGAGTTAGGTGGTTTAGTGGGCGATGTGGTCTCCGTTAGCAAATTCAAATTTATCTAGGGGTGATAGCTTTGTGGGAAGTGATGTATCGGCTTAGGCTATTCAAATAATAGATAGATTACTTGATCGTGAGATTAATAACTTTTCCTCACATTGGTTGTAATCGAGTTTAACTTTTGCTTGAGAAGATTAGTGAAGACTGTTGTAAATCTTATGAAATATGTCATGGTTTTACCCCCTTGAGTAAGGAGATTTCCACGTATAATAATTGTGCAAATTTTAGCCATTTACTTTCTACATTTCTTTCGGCTACTATTCTTGTTGAATCAATGGACTTGGTCCGTTGACATATGGTAGATGTTGACTACTGTCTGGTTTTACAATCTGTTCTTACATTGTCAAGGGACCTGATTCATTGACTATTAGCGGATGCACTCATTCCAAGAGAGAAGTTCCTAGGAGAAATGGTGTAACTACTGAATAAGCAAAGAAGTCAGTCCCCCACAAGACCTCCTCTTTTTTATGGTAAGATCTACAAATATTTGAAGATTCGGATGAGAAGTCTTGAATAGATGAGAACAGTGATGTATGGGACTTCATATGTAAAGGACCTTATGTGCCAACCATGGAGGTTAAAGATGGAGAGGTCACCAGAGTCATTCCCAAAACTCGAATACAATATAATGAATACGATCTGATTTCATCTTGTGACTCAGCCAAGGAAATCTGGGATATGTTGAGAACAACTTACGAGGACACTGAGGAAATAACGAAATCTAAGCTATATCTCTTTACTACTCTGTTTGAAGGTTTAACCAAGAATGAAGGTGAAATAATTCATGAAGTGCACACCAGATTATCCATCATCACAGATGAGGTCATTTTCTTTGAAGAACATGTTCCTATTGTCAAGCAAATCTTTAAGATACTGGAAAATCTTCCTAGGTCTTGGACAAATGGTTTTGTGACTGCTGATGAGACAAAGGGCTCTGAAGAAGCGACACTAAATACACTATTTGATCTTCTTCATGTTCATGAGTTGCATAAAAAATATGAATGTCTCATTCTTAAGGGAAAAGACCAGAGGAGAAATTTGATTGATGAGACTGATCAGAAAAAAGAAAATTATGTCAAGACTGCATAAGGTAAAGACAAAGAGGGGGGCCAGGTTCGTCCGAAGATAAGCAAAAGAAAAGTCTTCTTCGTGGCAGTACAAAGGGATATGGCTGCATGGGAAAAATTCTCAAGTGATTCAAATGGTTCTGAACACACAATAATGGTTTCATGGAAAAAGTAAACGAGGAAGATACTAATGAAAAGGTAACTCTATGTTATTTCAAGCCAAAGTTGAATACCTTTTCTACTAACAAGCTGAGAAGTCTAGTTGTTGTAATACCTTATTTGATAAGTGAACTGGCAAGTTAGAAAGATCCCATAAAACAACAATCTAGACATTTATCAAGATAATTGCATTAGCTGCCCAAATATATGATATTGAAAGTCAAATGGTTGTTCTAGAAGCAGAAAATATAGAATTGAAGGAAAAGATGCAACAAGTAACTAATACAACTTTTATAGGAACGAACGAGGCAAGCAGCTTGCAGCTGGAGCTTGGGATTAAGTTGCACACTGCTGAAATGAAGACCGAAATGGCATTAGAAACAAATCTTGAGTTAGAGAAGAACCTCGTCCATGTAAAAGAGGAACTGGAAAAATCCCTCGAATAAACAAATTCCTCTAATATTTTTAAAAATTAGATTGGTCAAGGCAATGACAGTAGAAGGGATGGGCTATGACAAGATATATCCCACATATACTTCTCATGAAAAATCTGTTTCTAATGTTGATGATATGTTGTGTGTATGTTGTGGTCGTGATGGACATTCCAGCTTCGAAAAGGACCCAGAAAACCTCTTAAAATATTACAAACAGAGGAACATGAAGAAGCAGGGACCTTATAAACAGTTCAACAAGCATAAGAAGGGACTTGGGAAACAAAGAAACAAGCATAAAAAGGGACCTTGTCAACAAAGCAACAAGCATAAAAAGGGACCTGGTCGTGCTTCTGTTCCTCAGTTGAAAAATATCTATCTGCCTCACTGGACAAAGAATTCTCTTATCACTCCTTTATCTGCTTACTGTGAACTTCAACTAAAGTGGGTTCCCAAGGCTAACACGTGATATGACATTCTTGTGAGAGAATGTGGCAACAACCACAGTCGATTCATGAATAGTGGATGCTCAAAGCACTGGACTTCCTCTCTCTCAAGGCACTTCAAAGTGGAGGTGTCTCATTTGGTGATGGCAAGAAAAAGTATGTTCTTTTTGAAAGCTTGTTTTGGAAATCTATGGAACACATTATTGAAGTTTTGTGCTATGTCAATGGTTGAAGTACAATCTTTCAAGTATTTCATAGATGTGTGATGATTGAAAATAAAGTGAATATTTTATTAGAAATAATATGTGTTCACAAACTTGCTCTCTCGGGCAATGATCTTCATAGAAGAGATATGCAAGAACCTGTATATTGCTGATCTTTTTACTGCTCATTTCGACAGTCTTACTGAACTTAATGCTCGATGTAAGAATGCAGAGGACTGATTAAAGAGACGTGTTCATGAGTGTTGTTTTACTGCACAAACCAGTGTCAGGGGACATGGTGTTAGTCTGCATAAAATGATATTAGCAGATGACAAAAGTTGTGACGATGATGTTAAGGAGAAGTAGATCAGACCATCCTTAAGGTATAATATGCAGGCTTTTAATCTTTAGACATTCCTCGAGCTGAAGCAATGAATGTAACATGTTTTGTGACAAAAATGATGATATTGAAAGAGTGTGTTTGGGATACTCTTACTCCACCAAGCCTTATCCGGTGTATAAAATGTGTACATTGAAAAATATGTTCATATGATTTTTTATGAGTCTAGAAGAATTAAGAAGTTGAAAAAGAGAGAACACTCTGGGAGTGGAGGGGCTGCTTTAGAATCAGATAGATGGTCTAAATAGTGAGCTTGCTGAAGAACATTCTCTTCATGAATCTAGCAATCTCAAAAAAACATATGCAGATGATAAGCCTGATGAGGGACCCAGTCCTATAGACAGTAATGTACAAAGGTGATGCAGTTCAAACTGATAATGTGAATGTTGAAGGTGAGAATGAAGAAATATATCAAGCTCAGTTTGCAAGAACCAATGTATGACAAATGAATTCCCAACAAGCTGATAGGTTGTTTAAATTTCTCTTCAACAATGACTTCAAAATAGTCATCACTGGAGCTACCTTTTGAACTATTGTATGAAGAGTTTGTCATATTCATGGGTAGTGGGCTCTAAATGAGTACGATTAGACATTTCTTTTTAGAGTTACAAATTCAGTAAAACTCTAAAGATCCCCTCGGTTGTCTAGAGAAGTACGTCAACGAGCCTCTCAAAAGTCTTAACATACTTGGAGTCATGATAATGTTAAAAAGGGGTAATGTCATCATGGAGTTTCGCAAAATGGATGATCAAGGGTCTCAAATCTTCACACTAGGCCCAAGTAAGGACCATCTTGTCAAGAGTATGTATGTACTCATAGTGTCTTAGCTCAGGGGAAAAACATAGCACAGCCCGGTCAGGGCAACTGTTGTCTGAACAAAGGAAGGGAACTGGTACCTGTTCAAAGAAACTGCTGAAAAATCATTATTTTTTGGGTTCCTAGACAATTCATACTTTCTTGAGCACTAAATTAAAGTTGCATGCTAATGAATCAGGATCAAAGACTCTACCCATGTACAAAGAAATCACTTTTAAAGGTTGTTAGTAGAATCTGAAGATATTTGAAGAAGACAGGGGACCTGTTCCTATTCTGTCTGTCAGCAGACTTTTTGATTTGGCGTATATGGAGTTGATTGATTGTGCTGCGTATCAAGATGATGGATAGAGTACCTCAAGAGTGGATTATGTTATAGGTTAATCTCTCACTCAAGGGAAAATAGAATGAAAAATTCAATTTCTCTTTCATCAACTTAGGTGAGAATGTATCAAGTTCATCTTGATGGGTTCAACTCTTGTGGATCAGGAAACATCTTGAAGCTTATAAAAATCTGGCTCAATTAATCAAGCTGATGATGGAAATGCTAAAACCTTCTTGAATGTATCCTGCCTGAAGCAATCGACTCCTTCATGACTATGCAAAAGGAACAAGTATCCTTACTTTTCAGTTATATGTTTTTAGCAATTTCAATTTCATACTTTTTGTAGGTATATACACATGGAAAAAAAGATGTAGGAAAACGGAGGTCAGGACAGATCTAGGAAATGACATTCAAAGTACGTAGAGGGACCTGATCCTTCCACGAATGTTAGCAATCGTAACATTGCAGTTTGAATTATGAATGACAACAATTCCAATTGCCACATGTCTGTCATTCAGGAATCTGACTATTGTCTCATTTGTTGAATACAAAATGATACTTCCTTTCTCTTTCTTTTTGTTACATATTTCTCTCTATTTCACCAGAAAAATCAAATTACCATCAAAATATCAGAGTGATTCAAAATTCTCTTTACTTTTCTATTCAAACACACTTCAAATTATTAACCTCTTTTATTCTTGCTGGAAAATTCTCTGACGAAGATTTTTTAAGTGTGAAGAGGGATTTGGTCCACAATGAAAATGAAGAAGTGGAAAAGATGATGTTCAAAAAGAGAGAAGTTGATATTGTGAGAAATCAATGTTTATGAAGAGGAAGGTGTAAAAAAAAATATCTTGGTTCCTCAATTGTTGATCTATTCATCTCGGAGGCCTTGATTTGTTTGTATTACCAATCTTTTTTTCATGAGAAACTCAGGCCGGTCTTGGAAGCTATGACAGTAGCTCATGTTAACTGGAATACTGAAATAGGCTATCTAAAAGTCCACATTCTAAAACAACACTATCAAAGGGACCATGTGCCAAAAACAAAATTGGCATCCCTGAAGGTTCAACATACAGTATGGGCTGCACAACATGTTGTACCTTAAGAGAAGATTCTTGAAATCTTATACTAAGAGACATGCTCTATTAATTATATTCTTACAATCGCTTGCCTCTAAGTAATCCCTTCTGTTCTTATCACTCTATGGCAGTCCTCATTACTCTCTTTGGGTATTGTTTTTGTTTCCATTTGTAATTATATTTGCAATGCTCTAATGATGATCTTTTGTTTATGGATGAAAAATGCCTTTTTTCTACCTACTTGTCTCATTACTTCATGCCTCTTTAATCAAGTTCTGTGTTTCCCAAGTGACTATGAATTTGCTTGAACTAAATTTCTGTCAAGTTGATTACTACTTTAACCCTTTTTTATGGTGTCAAAAGGGGGTTAATTGCTAAGGTAAAGTATGAGATCAATGGTGCTATCACTGCTGGAAGAAGACATGGGTCATGCCGATAGGGGGAATCAATGTTAGCTACTTGAAGAGGAAATGGTTCTACCGATAGGGGAAATCAATGCTAGCTATCTGAAGAGGACCTAGTCCTGCCGACAAGGGGAAGAAATTGAACAAGTTTGTCATCATCGAAAAGAGGGAAATGCTATGTTGATGTTTTGATCATTTGAAAACCTTCGGGGATGATTAAACTCTAGTTACCCTAATAATTCTTTGTTATAGGGGGAACTGGTGAATATGTTTGTCAACATCAAAAAGAGGGAAAAAGCCATATTGATGTTTCAATGATTTGAAGATCTTTTGGAATGATATCAACTCCAGTTACCCAAGAATTCTTATTAATAGGGGAATTGGTGAATAAGTATGCTATCATCAAAAAGGAGGAAAATGTTAGTTCAAATCTAAGTTTAGATGTTAGCTTGAACTTGATATGATGTTTTGATGATTTAACAAACTTATCGATCTAACAAGGAACCAAATGTTGTTATTCGAACTAATGGCAGTGAGATGAATAATAAACTTAGTGTGAGGTATATTTATGTGCTATCATCAAAAACAGGGAAAATATTATATTCTAGATGTTCTAATGATCCTAAAAAATTTGGGGACCTGGTCCTTGGACGAGTGCTTTCGTCCAGATACAAATGGGGCACAGTCGTAAAAGTTGTCATGTCAGGTGGTAGGTGAAAAGTGCAGCATCCTACACCAATAAGACGAAAAGACGAGATTGTATGTTTTAGTATCTCACAAATGCAGTGACCTGGTCCGGGCAGAGTTTCCTCTATCAGATACATAATTGGTTACAGCTATAAAGCACTCACGTTAGAGGTTGGTGAGGCGTCAGTGTATACAGATAATAATTGTTTATTAATAACTTTTTATGTTTCATATTTTTAGCATGAAAAAAACCATATTATATTCATTCATCAAAAGAAGGAAGTCATTCAACAAGACTTTTCAAGAATTCACAAAGAAGTTTGCAAGGGACCTGGTCCCCGCAAGAATGCGACATTAAAAAGTAAAAAGACAGTTGTCAGAAAATCCGCCACCTCTGATGCGGTAGGTGCATAACTTTTCCAACAGCAGGCCTTCAACAAATTTGATGGTTTCAACAAATTTTTGGTGAATTATGTTGTATCTTACCATTAAACTAAAATTCAAGACTTGGCAAACTAAAGTTGGATTTCCTCTGAAAATTCACAAGCTTGAACAGAAGGTCATCTTCAAGGAAGAATCAACTCAACAGAAAGACCTGATAGAGTAAAGAAGAATATTTGTTGTATTTAGAGATTTGTCTATATGTACTTACATTGTAAATTTGTTCCTAATCTAGGAAGGATTGAAATATTTTTTGGGTTTGTAAAAGTTTAAATCGGTTAAGGTTAATTGATTTAGTGAGCAACATTATTTTGTTGCTTGGTAAAATTCTAAGTCATCTAGAGTTAGGTGATTTAATGGGCGGTGTGGTATCCGCTTAGAAAATTCTAAGTTATCTAGGGGTGATAGCTTAGTTGGCAGTGTTCTATCCGCTTAGCCTTTTCAAGTAATAGGTATATTACATGATCGTGAGATTAATAACTTTTCTCTAATTTATTATAACCAGGTTTCACTTTTCTTGAGAAGATTAGTTAAGATGGTTGTAAATTCTGTGCAACAGATCGTGGTCTTAGTCCCTCGATCAAGGAGGTTTCCACGTAAAATCATTGTGCAAATTTTAGCCATTTACTTTTTGCATTTGTTTCAGCTATTGTTCGTGCTATGTCAAGGGACGTGGTCCAAGGACGTATACTAGATGTTGACTACTGTCTGGGCTTACAATTTGTTTTACTGTTTCAAAGGACCTGGTCCATTGACTTTTAGTTGATGCACCCATTCAAATAGATAGCCTTATATTTTGTGTTCACTGGTCCGACGTTGGTGACTTTTCTTTTAATAGTAACTGTTCTCTTGAGACTTGGTATTGTTACAGATGGGACATTGAAATCAAGAAGGCCATGATGTTTCGCAGTATTTGCATTCACGAGTCCACCACCAAAATCGAACGTATCACCAATCTTATCTGTATTTCCCTCAGCTATAATAGGTTCCCCTGAATGATGGTCCGTTTTTCATGCTGCATCCACAATATGACAAGTTGATTTAGAAGCACCAAAACATAAATAGAACATATGGAAAACTACATCTGCATGGAGTAAAGACCTGTTGTGAAAATTGCAGAATTGATAGAAGTATGTGACCAATGTGGGTTCAGGGTTTTGAGCAACACGACAATGCCAGACACGTGAGGAGCTTCCATTGATGTTCCTGATTCAAATTCGTATAGAGTTTCTACCTGAGGAACAACAACAAATATATTGACTCCTGGAGCTGCTATATCTTGTTGTAACATCAGACGTTAATTTTATAAATATGGTGCAACTAGCATACGATGTCATGTTTCTTGGAATGGTTTTGTCTTGCCAACTCGATTTCCAAAAGCATTGATCTGTTGGTGCGGAACCATAGTTAGTAAAGGTATTAAGAAGAGGTAGACCTAAATTGCTTGGAAATTTTTTTCAAAAGACCTATATTTTCTTGTAATGCAGAAATACTTTGAAAAAAGGGTAAAATGTAGCAAAAAGATCTATATAGGTGAAAAAATATGGAGATCATACATTGAACTGCAACTTAATTACTTAGCTTGGAATTGAGGCATAGTTATGTGAATGTATTTTTTATAGATGCAATAATGAGTTCCTACATAGTTTTATACTTAGTAATACCTAGAAAATCATGCCTTAAGATTGTGGGGGCAATAGAATTGGGACCTGGAGATGAGAAAGACGCAATGTGTGTTAAACATGCTTTCCAATACGAGTTCTGGGAGGACTCTACTTTACTTGTGGATTCCTACATTATATTTTGTTGATTGTTTTAAGCATCAACAATGTGATTTAATGATTCTCTGTACTTAGCAAAAAGAAAAGAATCCGATATTTTGGTTTACCTGGAATATCTTATGTAATCGAGTAATTGAACTCAGATGTTGAAACTTTTTCCAATATTTGGGAAGTCAGAAGCATAATAATTCTAGGGTTCTTGTTGGATTATTAGGAACAATCAATGCGAAGCCTCTAACCACCTCGAGAACATGAAGAGATGTTCCTAGAACGTTCTCGTCTCCTTTAACCAGGAAGTAAAGCACTACTTTTCCAGCCGCCCGTGTATTACTTGTACTTAAGGTGTCACAATAGCTTCAAAATCCATAATTCACGTTGTTTAGTTGCAGTTAAGAAAAAAGTCCCCTTTGGAGACAAAGAATTAGCCCTTGTAATGGCAAACAACAATTTAGTATCTCATTAGGTACATACCGACCATCATGATTCCATTCATGATAACATGTAAAGATGGAAAACCAACACTCGGCATATCAATATCAGCAAACCGAGGTGCGTTTATGCCAATACATTGTGATAAAATATCAACTCCACCATGAATTGCTTCATCAATAACCTTAACTATATCAGCAAAGTCACATCCTCCAATTGACATAATGCATAAATATTTCATTTAACTTGGCTTCAACAAACATTTACGCACTCCAACTTTTTGTATACACAAGTAGACAGTTAAACTTGCACAAAGTTGAACAAACAAACACATACATCCTAAGTGGCAACCTACGTGTATTATGTCACGTAGGACTCATGTGTCTACTTGTTCAACTTTTTATAATTTTAAGTGTCTACTTATCTATGTCCAAGACTGTGCAACAATTATTCCTTCTACTTGGAATGAAAGTGGAAAACCTTTATCAAGGACAGTTATGATGATGCCATCTCCCATGTTTGCTTGATTAGGGAGGTTTGTTGGAGGAGAAGATGTTGACTGACCAAGGTAATCCCATCTTCTTGTTGTTTGTAACTTGTATAAGTGATTTGGAATCACATGGACAACATCAGGTAACTCTGCAACAAATGCAACAAATTCAATGAGGGATAAGCTTAAAATACAGTGTTGCGTACTGTTTTAAATTTTTATGTGCCAAATTTGAACTTTTCATAATAGAAATTAAATTTTTTTTACCTGCAATATTTTTGGCTTGAGATATTCTTAACTTGGAAGCGAAACCATAGAAACCACGTTTAACTGTAGACCATTGAATCTCTTGCAGCTTCTTCACTGCGTCAGGGGAAAACATAAATACTAATTACTAACCAGTGGAGGAGGAAGAGAGAAATCAATGTGTTGATATTTCCTTCAAGTTATGTTATACCTTCCGAGGAAAGAAGTAAGTATTTGATGGTGAGATGATGTTGTGAGACAAAAGAAATTACAGATTAATTAACCAGTATTGATGTAATCCATTTCGATTCTACATGTGCATCGATTTCCAAGACATTGGACAAGTTGAAGAGAAGGAGAAGAGCAGTGAAAGCCAATTTATATGAAAGAAAGTGATTGATGCTCATTCTTTGGTATTAAGTTGTTTTGATGAACAACCTTTGACATCATTCTCCGCTATTTATACTAACTAGTATATGGGCACGTACGTTGCACATTTATTTCATAACGATGAGTATAAACTATTAAAAATGACATAATTTTTTATAAAATAGTATATGGGTTACAATAAAAATATGAAAAGTAAAATGACAAATGTTTTTAGTGTATAACCTTATTAATTAAAGTGCAATGTGCGATTTGACTTTTTAAAAAATGTTTGTAGGGTATAGTTAACTTGAAGATTTTTATTGGGCATTTAGTCATCCCTTAATTATAATTTTTATATAGAAATTTTATATTTGTTTTGAAAGAAAAATTAAAGTAGCAAAAACAAACATGGAGGCACACTATCTTATGATTCACTTCCTTAAAATGTATTTTTTATCTCATAGAATACAGTAAAAATATTGAAATTCTTCCTTAAAATGTCTCTCTTGTCTCATAGAATATAGTAAAAATGTTGAAATTAAATTACTAATTTCACAGGATATACATTTCAAGAAGATAAAATGTTTCACATTAATTAGTAAAAGATGAAATTCTCCTTCTCATTAAGTAATTCAAATTTATAAACAAGAAAATTATTAGAAGGAATTAACGAAAAAGATTTTAAAGCGCAACGATAGGTATTTAAATTGTGTAATTAGATAAATAAAATATTAATATTTAATTATATAAATCAGATTTGAATTTAGTGGATGGCCAAATTGACAATATAAATATTTTTACAATAAAAAGTTTCATAAAATATATTTTACATTTTTGTTAATAAAATAATAGTAGCAATATTAGGTCAAAAAAAAAAAGATCTTCTAACTTCTTCAGCACTCTAGTGTATCATTTTTTTGACTTTGAAAATTGAATCTCACGATTATTTTTAAAAGAACTGTATAAAAAATATAGATTTTATCAACAAGAACATGTAAGAATGATTCTTTACAAATATATAAAATTTAAGATGCAAAAATGTAATTATTAATAAATTTAAATTAGAATATCTTGTAGGCGTTAATTGTTTTACATGCCGTATACACTATTTTTATGATTGTACTAGTCTCATTTTCTAATGCAAAAAATACTACCTTCAATCAAATATATTCTTAAAACAAAATTACAAATAGAAAAAAATTTTATCATATATAGGAGCAAGTTTCGCATAAGGCTACAAACGAAAAGTAGAAAAATTTTAAGACAATATTTTCCCTTTTTTGTATTAATAATGAAAATTGAAACAAAGTTGTAGTAATAAATATTATAAAACTTAAGATCTTTGTAAGAAAAGTTAATAAAAATGATATTTAACTACATAAACAGAGAGGTCTTATCATTGTTCTGATCTCGACGAATATGTAAAAAAAGAACAAATACATCAAACATCCATATTATAGTAATTAAAGTGTTATTCATCCCTATAATCACATTATGCCTTGCATCTTGACACAAATCCTCGTGCCTTGAAATTTTTTTCACTTGACTAAAGTTTCTCTAGTCCTCTACACACAAAAATTATATCATATATAAATCTTTCTATGAAAATATTGTTAAAAGATTTGTATTTATAGGAAAAAAATGTAACTTTGAAATATGAAGATTCACTTACAAAGTTTAAAGGTCAAGTGTTACAAAAATTAAACACAAATATTTATTAAGAACATAAATTTATTTGGAAGATGAAACACATACATGTATATATTTAAAGGGATAATTGGTTTTTTAAATATAATTTACTCACATGTATACTAACTAAAAATATTATAGAAATTCTACTATTTACTATTTTATTAATTAAATACTTTAATAGCAAATGAATTTAGCATAAGGGTAAAGTGATAATTCAACTTTTTTACCTGAAAATTTTCTTCACTTGATTAAAGCTTCTCTAGTCTTCCATACACAATAATTGTATTACATATGAATCATTCTATGAAACTACTAATTAAAAAACTTGTATGAATAGGAAAATATATAGCTTTGGAATATGTAGATTCACTAACAAAGTTGAAATATCAAGTATTACTACAAATTAAAGATAAATACTAATTAAAACGTAAATTAATTTTGAAGATAAACCATATACATATACCTATTTGAAGGGATAACGTTTATTTTTTTTTCTATTTAATTTACTCACGTGTACTTACATGCATACCAAGTAAAAATATTATAGAAATTCTACTATTTACTGTTTAATGAATTAAATATTTAATAACATTTGAATTTAGTATATGGACAAAATGATAATTCAACTTTTTACTTTGGATCTTCCAAGTTATAATAAGATATGATTATGGTTTGTAGTATAGTTTTATATGTCATCTAATTTACCGTCATGTGATTTATAAATTGTAAATTTCCGTATAACGCCCTCATCACTTTCCAACCCAACACATTAAGCACTGAATGTTGCGGTGGTGATTTTTTTTTTATAAGAGTGATAATATACGAGTGCATCATATTGAGATTGAATATATGACTAATGGTGCAGGGTACAATTTGTATAGAGGTTTTCCCTTATGTTGCTCAACAACAAATAAATATTTTTAAATGTTAATGCAAATAGGTCTGGATTTTTATTTACTTTTTATTTTTCACAAATGGTTTTGTTGCTTTTTCAATTAATGTTCAACCCAACGTATGGTAAATTTGAAATTGTGTTTTCAAAATCAAAATAAATAGATAAATATTGAGTAGATTTGGATCAAACTCTTTATAAGTTGTTTTCGATGACAGGAAGTATATTTTTTAAATATAATTGTGCATTTGTTGGAGATTTAATTTTGATTCTAATTTATGGAAGGTACTAACCAAAGCCTCTTATTAGAGATACAACAAAAGCTAGGGAATGTGGAATAAAGGCTTCCTTTCAAGTACTTGGGAGTTCATGTATCCACTAAGAAATTGTTGTTCCATAATGCCTACAATTAGTGGAAATGTTTACTGGTAAAATTCAATGTTGGTCAGAGAAATTGTTATCATACTCTTCAAGGCTAGAACTAATAAATTAGTCTTATTTTTATGCCAAGCTATTGGGTACAAATATTTGTTTTGCCAAAAAAAGTGGTTAAAATTCTAGACGCAAAATGTCGAACATATCTATGGATAGGTCAAGTGAGATCTCAAAGAAGTCACTAGTATCATGCAATAGAATTTAGAAGGATCAAAAGGAGTCTTAAATGTCATTGATCTCAAGTTGTGGAATAAAGTTTCTATTTTGTATGACTTGCGGACCATTGCTATGAAGAAAGACATTTTGTGGATTAGATGGGTGAACAATAATTATATCAAGAAGAACAACTTAGAGTTAATGATAAGTCCCAAGAATTTATCTTGGGCTATGAAGAAGATTATTCACAGTCAAAAAGTCTTACGACACATAAATTCTTCCAAGGTTCTATTATCACACCTTTGTAAGAATAGTTCAAGATTCAGAAAGCTTATGCAGCTATGAAGCCCCAGATGCCTAAAGTTTCATTGAAGGGCCTCACTATCCATGAAGCGATACATCAAAGATCCAAATTCACTCTGTGTCTTGTAGGACAATATAGATTGTCAACGTAGAGTACATAGTCTTCAAAAGATTGGAATTCAAATATGTACCAATCGTCACACCCCTTTTTGCGCATGGCGGAAGGGTTTTTTTAATTTAAGCGATGGTATTGATTATTTTTTTTATTTTGGTGTTGCCATATGTAATTGAGTAATGGATTTCCAAGTCACCTTTCTTTGACCCCTAACAAAAATTAAATAAATCTTTATTTTCTTTATCTACGAAGTAGAAATTCGGGTAAGAAATTATGTTGACCGAGAAGAACGTAATATGCATCCCTCTAGTTTCGTGGTTCTAGCACGGTAAATTTTATTGACTCATACTTGACTTAAATTTTCTTATTATTATTTTGGATATATTATCACATGCCATGAGTTGCTCATATTTATTTTATTTGTTAAAGTTTTATTTGGTCTCAAACTTAATGTGTAACCTCATTCATGGTCTTGATGTTTCGATACATAACAATCTTCTTTGCATCAAAATTATTAACTTTATCTAAAAGTCTTATGGAAGTTAATTATATGTTTGGACCAAGTGCACTACCGCATCCTTAAATCTTTTTTATGTATGAAAAAAGTTGTGCAACCACATTCTTTATTGAAAAAAATATTTTTAATGTGCCTAAATGTTTATGTAATGTTAAATAAATATTTATTACTTGAAAAAAAAAATTTAAAGTAAGCAAATCTAAAATTCTTTAATATGATATTAAATTTTGGATTATTTCTATTTGTATTATTTTTTGGTGCATTAAAAGTTAATGCTTGAATTAAACATACATTTTCTAATCCCATAAAATAATAACGAATTGTAAAAAATGCATCTCACTTTTTGTTGATAAGTAAAAGAACAACAATTTTTTAGTTGAATAATTTTTACTTTATTATTATTGATATGTAAGTTAAGACAAAACAACACCACGACCTGTTTATTTTAAGCAAAAAAAGGCTAACGAATAAAATTTCTTGATAAACATAAACATCAAGTAATGCTAACATTATGCATTAAATAAATATATTAGACTCAACCCAATATTGATTTAAATGACTTATAAGTGAATCAAAATTATAACAAAACTTATCATAGAAATACATCAAATTTCATAAATATATTAAAAAGACAAGGTGAAATTGAATACTACAATATCTTAACTGTAGCTCGATTAAAATGCCCAAAAAACTTTTATAGATTACCTATAGTTGTTAACCCTAAAAATGAAGGTATAGAGTCTCACATGTGCCTAAAAAGGTTATTAACATGTTAATAAAGTGGTTTGTAGTTGTATAATTTATTTGAAGTCATTCAGAGGTCAAACGTCCAAGAACTCCAGTACGTCCAAAAGTTGGTCTTTAGACGGGCTAGCGAGTCCTTGTATGTTTTCCTTGTTTTTATGTGTTGTTTGGAATCGAGAAGCAGTGTAGTTGACCCTAGTACCATAATATACATTTGTAGGATCAAAACGTCTAAGTATGACTCCCCGGGGACAACCTAAAGGTCCCCATAGGAGGACCCAAACCTTGGAAAAGAGGTTGGGCAGCGCGCAGGAGAAAGAATGAGACCTTACCCTCGCGACGGGTGCCTATCATGCACCTCAATATCCCTAAAATTATTTTGGGCAGATTCAGGAGGCTGCTCCGCGACACGCAGCCCACTCCCAGATCCGGTTACGTTGGTTTTAAGTAAATTTTAACATGCCTAAGAGTCCCAATTCGAATGAGAGTGTTTTGGTAACTTAGGGGGACATTTATTAACTTATTTTATGACCTTTTAAAACACTATACCATGACAAAACCCCGATAACTATTCAGAAATAAAATTTCCCAAAGTTATCTTCTCTCCGAAAACCTCCATTGAAGACCAAGCTAAAGAACAAGCTATGTAGTTTAATTCTTGGAGATCGTTTCTCTTATTTTCAAGGGATTTTTAATGTATGAGGTATAGTGATCTTTCATCCCTAGATAACCATCATTTATGGAATTCTTTTAAAGGTTTTCAAATGATGATTCTAAAGTCAAAAATCCTAATTTTTCAATCTAGCCATGAGTTCATTCTCAAATTGATTTCAAAAGCATCCTAATGACTAATATATACTTATTTACTGATTTTATGATTAATTGCTATCAAATATTATTTAAGAACCTATGATCCTCCTAATTTCTCAAATTGGCCTATAACATGGGTCTTGTGATCTTGATTTCATGTTTATAGAATTGTGATTAGATTGTATTTTATTGCCTATTGATATTACTTTCTATATCACTTGAATATTAATTGTGGAGTAATTATCAAAGATTATTTTTATCTTTAAGATTTTGTAAGTTAACCTATTTCATCTAACTCGCGTAGAAGTACATTGAATTGTGTTGATTGGTCAGATCCACTTATGATGGTGGTGTCTACATTCTTGGACATGTTTATGTGTTATGATCATGGCCTTGAAGGCATTAGATGCGAGATTAATTTATATTATGATTTGTATGAGAGGTAGTTAAAGGATTTAGCCTTGATTCTACTATCATGTTCTAAGTGAACTGATGTTATCTAAAATATATGAATAGACCTCAAAACTAGTTGCATGACCTAGATGTGGGGATCATGTTATATGTATATGTGTGATCATCATGTTAAGGTTAGATGTGGTCTATATCTCTAATGATGAAGAATATCCTTATAGCATGACCCACACCTATATGAACCCTATATGAATGTGTGATCAAAGTATGCTAGGAGTCTTATATCATATTGTTAAAGATGTACTTGTGTCCTATGATGTAATGTTAGTGTGTGTAGTCTAAAGTCCTTCATACTCTATATGTGTGTAAGACTTGAGACTTGAAAAATGTTGTACACGTGTTATGGTCTTTAGAGGGTGGATTCTTCAATGCTATGGGATAGTCATTATGTGATCATCCTCAATGCTATGTGATAGTCATTATGTGATCATATTGACCAATGTACACATATACTTTATGCATATCTATGAGTAGGATAGATTAATGATGACTAAGGAAAGGATAGTTCTCATATGCATCATTACCTATTTCTATGCATGTAAAGTGTATGATTTCTGAATGTATAAACATGTTTGCCTCAATGTGTTTATGTTAAGGTAGATCTCACATATATGTACCCACACATATATGTATGAATATTATATGATTACGTGAAAGGACATTCTCACATAAGGTAGATTGTGTGGTCAATGTTGCATTGTAACCGTAGATACATTTGAGCTATATGATATATGAGGAAGTAAGTCCCTAAGGCCTGTTCTATTTTAACTAATGTTATCTAAAGTCATAATGATGACTATAAAGGGAGTTATTGCTTAACACAAAAAGGGAATGTAAATGAGATGGAGGTCTCACATTAGTAAGTCAGCACTCCCACATAGGTTTCTTCACGTTAGTAAGTCACGATTCAAAAATATGTGTTGTCTCATGAGATGGAAACCCTCATGTTAGAAAGTCAAGGTTTGTACAAGCAATCACTTTGTACCTCAATTATGTGTCCACATATGACTCTATCATAGTGGATCAAGTTTTATAATTTATGTACCAATGGTTCCACCTAAGGTTAGTGTTAACCCTCTCTTTTCAGTGTTGGAGTAGAACACTGGATTCCATTAACTCATGTGGTCTATGTCGATTATGTCTATGTATCCCTAAGGAAAATAAACTAACTAAGATAAGATATGAACTCTAATCTGAATTCCTTGAGAAGTTTACTTAGTTTATGGAGGACTATGGACCCTACATATACATTGAACTACATGACTTTAAGAAAGGATAGGATCGAAGACCCTTATGAAGTGAAGACGTATGTAATATATGACTATTATGAATGCATGTTAAGTGACTTGGTTATGTTAAGATAACAAATACGACTATACATGTGAATTACACTTATGGCTTGTAAACGAGTTTACTTAGTATATACGGGGATATGGGACTCCATGTGTACATTTCACAAGTCAGCTTATGAAGGAGTTATGAGGGAGGTTTACCTATGATGTGAACTAAAGGATTTATGACTAAGGTTCTAGTAAAAGAAAGAGTACTTATATGATGATAGAAGTATGTGGCCTTCTTTCTAGTTGTAAATGAATATGTTATGACTTCTTGAATATGTTATGACTTTTTGAATATGTTATGCCTAGTCTATGGTGACTTATTAGGTACACTTGGTGGAAGCAGAATTATGGGATGTTACCTACACATTGCACTAGTGTGACATAGGAGTTGTCTTAGGTGATGGTCTTAATGTAAAGTTGATTTCATGATGTGCATATTCCTTGTGAATATATATGATTGTATTTATGAACCATATCTATAAAATACTATTATAAGGTGACCTCAAAGTTAGAAATTGTACTAAGTAAACTTGAGGGTTACTTAAGGAAAGAAGTAAGATAAAAGAGAGGATATGTATGGTATGTGTTGAATATGCTTTAAAAGTATGATAAATTGTTTTTTGTGCTATTATGAGTATTATCCATGTCTATTTGATATATTTGAACCATATTGAGCTTAATGTTCCTATGTTCATTAAGTTTACTAAAAAGACATGTTGCATGATTTGTAATGAAATGTTCACTTTAAATTCATGATTTTTTATGGTTGCCATACTTAATGCATTATTGTACTAATACCATTATTCTTCATCTTTTTACACAAAGTGTAGGTGGTGATTGCTAAAGGATGTTTTCTAAGGGAACAACTTGGATAGATCTCCCAAGTTCAAGTAAAGAAACCCTTATGACTTAAGGGTTACCCATGTCAAGATGTTTCTTTAAATTGATGTAATAGCTTAGACTTATATTTTATTTTTGTAAGGGATGTTCCCTAGTATATTCTATTGATTTGTGTCTTACGATGGGAAGAAGACATTAGGGTCTAACTATGTAATATAAAATATTTTATATATATGAAGTAATTTCTAGCATATGATGTGCTATGAAAATTTTTGAATTTTCCGCTATTTTTGTCACGATTATGTAATGAAAGATGTCTAAGGGCTTTTCTTAGACCTCCGAGAGGCCGACGATGCCGTGTTAAGATTTGAGGATACCATAACTTCTAGGGTATACCCTCGGGTCGTAACAAATTTGATATCAAAGGATAAGGTTTTAGGATTTCTCTTTAGGTATCAATGTCTTGTATTATCATGTATAGTAGAGTCTCGTTCATTGGTGGTGAGTCACAACACATCCATGAGCGAGAGGCTATAAGATGATAAAGTTTTGCTTCTTCACTATTCTCATATCGTGCCATACAACTTAACTCTATATGATCTCTCTCTTATATTTCTTGTACGGTGGTCTTTTAGATGTGATTGATTTGATTGGAATGATTTCTCAATGCTTAAGGGAGATAAGGTGAGTTTTATGTACTTACCTTGGTTTTATGGTTTGATGAGTATATGTGAAGTTGATTTAGTATATGTGGGTATGGTTCTATTTATAGCTATAAGTGGCTTATGGGGAATGAGATGTTATGTTAAGAAGTTATATTACGATGTGGTTATAGCTTGTTAGTATTTCCAATGGTTGAATGGAGTTCCCATTGATATTATGGATTGCCTTATGATTATGTAGAATGGTAGCATGATATTATGGCGTAGGCTTGAAAGTCTTGGTGAATGTGGTAAATAGTGAGATAGAAGAATGTTACCTTTGTTTTTGTGAAATGCTTCATAGTTTTCCTTGTGTGGATTGGAACCTTTTTTATAGGTTGTATTTGTGAAATGCTTCATAGTTGTCCTTGCGTGGATTGGAACCTTTTTTATAGGGTTGCTTCTAAGGAGTGTAGATAGTTAATGGTAGAAACCTTTGGACTAGTTAATGATACCCTCAATAAACCTATTCTAATAGTGGTAAAAAGGTGAAAATGTAGTTTCATTCCATAAGTGGGAAGTATATTTACCCAAAGGTGACTTAGGGGGATGTATGGTATAAACCCCTTATCTCATCAAGAGAAAAAGAGAATTGAGGTTGACCTACTTTGAAGTGGTTAGTTGGCCTTGACTTGGCTCGGTTTGGTGTTTGATGGCATGTTGTACATAGGCTTACCCCATGTGGGGGATAATGTGCATAGATGGTAAAATTTTAAATGCCCTTTATGTCACTATGTTGATTTCCCTTGAACTTCTCTAGGTTAAAAATCACTTTTAGTGTTGGTAAGAAGGGTGTTCATAAGCTTAGCTCCCAAGAGAGGGATGATGTGCTTAGTTAAATAAGGTTTGTACGTTGTGATTATCCTAGAGTTTAGATTAGTTTCTCTTTAATGGATTTATCCTAAGTGGGGGAGGATTGTCTGAGTAGCAAGGTTAAAGATACCCCTATATTTTCATTTTATTTCCACTAAAGCTTGAAACCAAATAGTTCCTTAGTACCTTGTATATGATAGGAGTCTTGAGTAGAAAAATAAGTGGCATGTTCTCCATATGTCATGCATGATTTATATTACACTATGTTATGTATATTATGAAATGTCATTATTGCATGAAAAAGGAATTTTTTATAAATTTGCATGGTTCTCATGTTGTTGTGCATCCTTATATGATACATTTGCAATTTGATTTCATAAGATAGATTAATGAGCATTCTTGATGTCACTTATGATGTGTGGTATTTTGACCCTTAATGAGAATTTGAGTCTCTTTAAACTGACAAAAGATGTGCCTCTTTGAAAAATGTGTGACTTTTGAGATTTGGGAAGTTTTATTATAGGCTCTCTCTTCATAAGTGATGGTTTATCTAGCCTATGTTTTATTGGTGTGCCTATAAATTCTGATAAAATCCCTAAATGATGCATGTTTATGAAAGCTAGTGATGTGCTAGAAATAGAAAACAGTAAATTTACCATAATGTTGTGATGTTCTTGGTGTGACCTACCATGTTGATTTAATAAGGAAGGAAGTATAAGCATAATGTGATTTAGGATAAAGAAATCCTCTTTAATATGAATTAACCTCTATGAATTTTGTTTTATGCCAACTCTATGATGCCATGTGCGTATGTTGTGACTAGGAGAAAGCAGTTCCTCCTTGAACAAAGCTAAGCATGGTTATATCATGTATGACCTTGATGATATTATGTCTAAACTATAAGATTGTAATTAATTTACCTTATTGATGATTCTTCTGCAACTAACTGAAGTGTCGAAATTTTATCATGAGTTAATGTATGGATGATGCCTAAGTGTGGAATAGAAATCCGTAATATGATTAATCATGTGATGAAATAATGAAAATGCCTTAAATGGAGAAAGTAGTTCCTCCAAATGGAAATAAATATGAAAGGGTATCTATGGATGGAATGAATTATAGAGGTACTCCATGTTTGATATTGTTGCCTTAAGTGCATGCTAGAATGAAGTTTGTGTTCCTTGTATGTTTTTTGCATTGACTTTTATATGATATCATGTTGAAGTGTTGTGACATTCTATAGGAGTGATTGAGTACTTGTAATTGTCTAAATGGTTCAAGTGTCATTCGAGGAAGAATATTCCCAAGTGGGGTAGTATTTTTACACCCTCAAAATGAACTAAGATAGATAGTGCCTCACATGTGCCTAAAAAAGTTTAATAACTTGTTAATGAAGTCTTTTATAGCTTGTATAATTGATTTAAAGTCATTTGGAGGTCAAACGTTCATAAACGTGCAAGACGTTCGAAAGTTGTTCTTTAGACCTGCTAGCGACTCTTTGTATGTTTGCCTTCTTTTTATGTATTGCTTGGAGTTAAGAAGAAGTGTAGTTTACACTATTACCCTAATAGACATGTTCAGGGTCAAAATATACGGGTACTACTTCCCGGGGACCACCCGTAAGGCCCCCAAGAAGGTTCCAAACCTTGGACAAGAGGCTGCCCAAGACAATGTGCACGAGCAAGAATGAGACCTTTCCATGCCGATACGCTTCTAGAAAGCACCTCACCGTTCCAAAAGTTATTTGGGGAAGATTTGGGAGTCTGCTCCGCGATGCACAACCCACTCCAAGATCTGGTTGCGTCATTTTTAAGTCAATTTTTACATGTCTAAGAGTCCCAATTCGAATCGGTGTATTTTGGTAAATTAGGGGGACGTTTATTAACTGATTTTAGGACTTTTTTAAACCCTTATCCATACAAAAACCCCAACATCCATAAGAAATAAAATTCTTTAAGTTCTCTTCTCTCTAAAAAAACCCAAACCTCCATTGAAGACCAAGCTACGGAGTTTGATTCTTGGAGCTTTCTTCTAATGTTGTCATGGGATTTTTAATTATTCAGGTATGGTGATCGTTCATACCTAAATAACCATTCATATATGGAGTTCTTTCGAAGGTTTCAAAACATGATTCTAAGTCAAAAATCCTAATTTTGAATCTAGCCATGGGTTAATTCTCAAATTGATTTCACAAGCACTCTAATGAGAAATATATATTTATTTACTGATATTATGATGAATTTCTATCCAATTTTATGAAAACCCATGATCCTCCTAATTTTTAAAATTAGCCGACAATGTGGTGTTATGAGCTTGATTTCATGTTTATAGGTTTGTGATTAGATTGTATTTAATTTCCTATTGCTATTACTTTCTATATCAATTGAATTTGAGAGGAATGACAAAATATGATCATTAGCTTTGAGATTTTTGTATGTTGAAATACTTCTTCTAATTAGCCTAGAAATACATTGAATTTTTTTGATTCATCTGGTCCACTTATGATGGCGGTGTTTACATTCATATACATGTTTATGTTTTATGATCAGGGACATGAAGACATTAGATGCAATATGAATTTATATGATGATTTGTATGATAAGTAGTTGAAGGATTTAGCCTTGATTCAATCATCATGTTCTAAGTGAATTGATGTTGAATGTAAAATATATGAATAGCCCTAAAACTAATTTCATGACCTAGGTGTGGGGATCATGCTATATGTATATGTATGATCATCATGTTAGGGTTAGGTGTGGTCTATATAGATAATTATAAAAAATATCATTGTATCATTACCGCTACCTATATGAACCCTATATGAATGTGTGATCAAAGTATGCTAGGAGTCTTATATCCTATTATGAAAGATGTACTTGTCTCCTATGATGTATTGTGAGTGTGTGTAGTCTATAGTCCTTAATGCTCTATGTTTGTGTATGACTTGAGACTTGAAGAATGTTTACATATGTTGTGGTCTTTAGAAGGTGGATTCCTCAATGCTATGTGATATCCATTATGTGATCATGTTGACCAATGTACACACACACACTTCATGCATATCTATAAGTAGGATAGATTCATGATGACTAAGGATAGGGTAGTTCTCCTATGCATCATTACCTATTTCTATGGATGTAAAGTATATGATTTATGAAGTTATGAACCTGTGTGCCCAAATGTGTATATGTGAAGATATATCTCACATATATGTACACACACACATGCATGTATGAATATGATATGATTATGTGAAAGGACATTATGAGATAAGGTAGGTTCTATGGTGAAAGTAGAATTCTCACCCTAGATACCTTCGAGGTATATGATATATGAGGGAGTAAGTCCGTAAGCATATTCTATATGAACTAATGTTATCTAAAGGCTTAATGATGTATGAAAAGGGACTTATTTCTTAGCATTGAAAGGGCATGTAAATGAGATGGAGGTATCACATTAGTAAGTACAGCCTCCTACGTGTGTTTCTTCACGTTAGTAGGTCCGCATTCCCAATATATGAGGTGTCTCATGAGATGGAAACCCTCAAGTTAGAAAGTCAAGGTTTTTAGAAGCAATCTCCATGTCCCTTAACTATGTTCCCACATAGGACTCTAGCTTAGTGGATCCGCCTAGATAATCTATGTATGAATGGTTCAACCTTAGGATAATGTTAACCCTCCCTTTTCGGTTTGGGAGTAGAACATCGGATTCCATGTAGCTCACATGATCTATGCCGGTTATGTCTATGTCTCCGGAATGTTAATAAAAATAACTAAGATAAGAATATCAACTCTAATTTAAATTCCTTGAGAAGTGTACTTAGTATAGGGAGGACTATGGACCCTACTTATGAAATGCAATAGATCACTTCAATAAAGGAGAGGATTGGACACCCTTACGAAGTAAAGACTTATGTTATGTATGACTTGTATGAATTCATTTTAAGTGACTTTGTTAAGTTAAGATATAAAATATGATCATCCTTGTAAAGCAAATATAGTAGTTGATGCTTTAAGCCGTAAAATACTAACAAGTACTTATGGGCAATCTGTGGAATGGCAAGGAATAACTAAGTATCTATGCCAACTAGCTAGCTTGGGGGTTCACCTTCTTGAATCTCAAGATGAAGGGGTTTTTGTGAAAAATGCGACAGAATCCTCGTTAGTAGTGGAAGCGAAAGAGAAGCAGTACACAGATCCTATTCTTTTACAGATTAAGGAGAAAGTACAACATGGTTTGACAAAGACATTTTACCTTACACAAGATGTAGTACTTCGATGTAAAAATAGATTGTGTACCTAATGTAGATGAACTAAGAAAAAGGATAATGATGGAAGAAGATACTCTGCTCATTCGGGGTCAACTAACATGTATCATGACTTCAAAGAAATGTATTCGTGGGTGGACATGAAGAGGAGCGTTGAAGAATTCGTGGATCAATGTCCAAATTGTTAACAGGTAAAAGTAGAACACCAGAGGCCTGGAGGTTATATGTAGCGTATAAAACTTCCGATTTGGAAATGGGACATGATCAACATGGATTTTTTCACTAGTTTGCCTCACTAATTTCATAAGTTTGTCTCCATATTGTAATAGTGGACAAACTCACCAAAGCAACACACATCTTGCCGGTGAAGACTACTTATATAGCTTAAGAGTGTGCGAGGTTGTTCATTAAAGAGATAGTTTGAGTACATGGAGTTCCATTCTCTATAATATCTAATAGAGGAGCTCAGTTCACTTCAAATTTTTGGAAGTCATTTCGGAGGAGTTTGGGAACATAAGTGAATTTAAGTACAACCTTTTACCCTCAAATTAATGGCCACAAACAACGTATAATTCAGACACTTGAGGATATACAGTGAACTTGCATATTAGATTTCAAGGGTAGCATCAATGATCTCCTACTACTTATTGAATTTGCTTATAACAATAGCTGCCATTCGAGTATTAAAATTGCACATTATGAAGCCTTATATGGTCGAAAGTGTATATCACCAATTGGATGGTTTGAAGCAGGTGAAACTGCCTTATTTGGGCCATATCTTGTTAATTATGCTACGAAAAAAGTCAAAGTAATACAGCAGTGGCTAGAAACAGCTCAAAGTCAACATAAATCATTTTTTGAATATTAGAAGGAGAGGAATAGAATTTCAATAGGGGATTGGGAGTTCTTGAAGGTGTCTTCAATTAAAGGGGTAGTGAGATTTGGTAAAAAGGTAAAGTTAAGTCCACGCTATATAAGGCCATATAAGATTATTTGGAAGTTCAGCCAAGTAGCCTATTATCTGAGCTACAACTAGAGCTTTCACCAGTTCATCCGGTGTTTTATATCTCAATGCTACGAAAATGCGTAGGTGACCCATCTCGTATTACTCCTACTTAAGATGTACATGTTACGGGATATCTCACTTATGAAGAAGTACCCATTTCTATTCTGGATTGACAACTTAGGAAGTTAAAAAATAAATAGGTAGCTTCTATAAATGTGTTATGGAGGAACCAACAAGTAGAACAAATTACATGGGAAACGGAAGAAGCAATGAAATTGAAGTATCCTCATCTCTTTAAGATCCAAGAGAAAGATGAAAATTCTTAGTTTGTATGCCAACAAGTAAGTATAGGTCTATATGTATTATGAAAATGCTTAGTTTATATGCCAACAAGTATTCATAGGTCTATATGTATTATGTTATTAACAGTAGTACTAACTTAGGTTTCAATCTGTTTGGGGTGGGTAACTATGCTAACATTAGAGGACGAATGTTTCAAGGAGGGGAGGATGTAACAGCCCGTCTTGCGCATATGCTTGTTCTATTCTTGTGATACTGCTGGCCTTATAGTATAGAGTGAGGGACCATGTTCGTTATATGATTAGTGTTGGTTTAAAATAGGCGAAAAGTAATGTATCATGCCATGCACGTTTCAGCGTGTTTACTGTGAGTTGACTCCGTCGGATGTATTTAATCTAGAGATAGTAAGGTAGTAATTGAGCTTAAATTACAAAGTTAAGTTTTAAGTTGAAGATAAAGGATGTTATATTCATAAAATGGAATAAAATAACTGAGCTGCTTACATGGATTTATTAAACTAGCAGTTGCATCACTTACTTAATATATATGGATATTGTTAAAGGGTTCAAGTTGACGGACCAGATTTAGAATTATAGTAATGGGCTCACATGAAGCCCAAACCTATGAAAAGAAAATAAAGATGAAAGAAAGCCCAGCAGCCAAATCTTCCAAGGACCAATATAGATAAAGCCCAAGTGAAAGCAACTAGGTGCATCACCTAGTTTGACCTTTTTAGCTACTTGATGTGCATAAGCAAGTGCATCAACTATTTGACAAATTAGTGGCTTAAAATGGACCCCAAAAAAAGGAGGTTCAAAATGATATTTTTGTGGTCAATAAAGCTCCAAATATATCAAATATGAGTAGATATTCTTCACGCATTTTAACACATAAAAATAAGAATTAACTCTAGCTCTCTCTCTCTCTCTGTATTATCATTAAGATTAAACAAGCATCCTTAAAGTTTCTATAGTTCTTGAACAAATCCTCATATATGCAAAGCAAGGTAAGTAAAAACTCATGGACTAAGCTTAATTCTCCCATGGATAATTAGGAAAACATGTTATTCATGATCTATTATAACTACAAAGGCAGAATATTTGAAGCAACTATTTCTCACTTCCTTACTTATCAAATACCTTTCTTTCTTATTTGGTTTAAGTGTGAAGAAAAGATAAAGTTCTAAAAGAAATCAATTTATAATGAGAAATTGCAGAAATTAAGGTAAGGTGACTGCTCCATTTTTTTGTCTTCCTTGTGTATGGATTTGAGTGATGAATTAATGGTGTGCAGTAATGAAGATCTCAAGGGGGTGGTGAATCCAATAATTGGTTGTATGATGAAGAATATTTGGGGTTGTTCTATGTGTACTATTATTGATGCAGCTTAGTTGATCTTGGGGAAATTATATATAATGTATGTGTTGGAAATAGAATGAGGGTATGGTGATACACACTATGTGAAGTGCTCGATGACTTAAATATCTATCAAAGTTAGCTATTGTTTTACAAGGCTCATGGTGTAATATTTTCTAATTTTAGCTTACAATGACTTAAATTGTATATTAAAACCAAAAAGGGGAGGCTGAATCATTATAGTATATCAGTAAGAGAATAAGGTACGTAAGGCTCTTCTATTCTATATCCCTTTGGCATGAAATCTTATACATGCAATTAATATCAATGAAGTGAATCTCATAAGTTCTATTCCTAGAAAAGGAAACATAGTGGCAGCGTATTAACACCAAATAGCTAACAAAATTTCCCCCTCACTGTAGTGCATAGAACTACTTCATTATGTGTTAACTATTTTATACTTACGTAATTATCCCCCATGTGCAGGTAAAGAAATTGTAATAGCAAAACCAAGTCTGGTGACTCCTCATCTTTGATGTGTGAAGTCAATTGTGTCATTAAGCTCTTAAAGTAATGTGTTGATGTTACATAGCTCCTTATGTCATTGTTATTTCCTTGAAGTATTATTTTCATGTCTTCTATTACTGGTCTATACTTCGATATCTCCAAAATTATGATGACCACCAAAATAACATTTAATCGAGTTACAATTATCCAAAGAACAATCCCAAAAGAGTGATGAACTAATAACAACAATCTCAATGATTAAATAATCTAATAGAAGAAATTTACATAATTACCGGTGGAAGCCCAGGGGCGAAAGCCTAGCATGGGTCGATCCCAATTGGTAAATAAGGGTGGCAGCTCAGGGGTGAAAGGCTAGCATGGGCCGATCCCATGTTGCATAATTATGAGGACCGCATCCCATGGGTTAATATGCCTAGTATGGGTCATCCTCTTCTACAACTGATCAGCTGGTTACTTGTATCACATGCCATACAAAGATTATAATATATAGAAAAGTAAATAAAACAATGTAACTTACATGATCTCACAAGAGTAAGTAAAGGTGGTGTTGTCTCCTGATATATGCACTCATATGTTTATACTTGATTTCATTTGAGCACTTATATTAGATATGCTATATTTCCTTACATATTAAGTACATTTTTCGTACTGATGTCCCTTGCAGGAGACGCTGCATTTCCTGCTGCTAGCATAGGTACTCCATGTAATAGACCTCTTCAAAAGGATTGTCCTACACTCAGATACTTTTGGTGAGATCTACGTTGATTTGAAGCTTTAATAAGTCCTTTGGGAATTCATTATGGTATTATATCGTAGTTAAAGGTAAGGATGTGTCTGTCTCGTCCTACTGTAGGCCTTCTATCTTTTTAGAGGCTTTGTAGACATATATATGGTTTAGTTGTGTCTTAAGGAGTTTTGGCCTCAACGACCAAGTGTTGTATATAACTTATTAGGTATACTTATGTTGGTTTTTATCCCTGTGTCCTTTTTGAAAATTTATAGCTATAGGCAAAGTAAGAGTTGATTTAACGTTGGTTATGTCGGGTCTTTAAGGCATCGGATGCTTGTCGGTCTTAATGGGATATGAGGCGTGACATAAGTGGTATTAGAGCAGGTCATCCTAAGGAGTCTACAAAGTCGTGTCTGTGTAGAGTCTCGCTTTTGGATGTGTCGTGCACCACCTCTACAAACAAGAGGCTACGAGAGATGTAGGAGTTGCCTTATTTCTTTCATTTCATAGAATTTGTGATAGAACCAATGTTGTAGGTAAATAATATCTAATTTTTAAATTGTATTATTATAACAAAAATTATGATTATAAGAAGGAGTAAAAGTACTGGTAAGCGAGTAGATGTTGCTGCCCAAGAATTGAGCAACACACCACCACCAAGTCTAGTTGTTCAAAGTGGGGCTCAAGATGAGTCTCTATTGTAGATTTCCCCGATGCCTCCTTCTCCTAAAGAAGTAAGAAGGAAGTTGAACCTCAGGAACCCCCTATCAGTGCAACCAAGAATGATTTGAACAATGCAGTCCATCTATTGACTCATATAGTCATTGGTCATGGCCAAATGCAAGAAGGCCCAGCTGCAGGTACTACTGGTATAGATAGAGTAGATGGAACACGGATATAGAAACATATAGATTAAAGTGCGTTGGCTATATTGTGGTATATAGCTTGGAAGAAATCTAGGGAAACGGATGCATCTTTAGCTACGTGGAAAGAGTTCAAAAGGGCATTCCTTGACCATTATCTTCCATTAGAGATCCAAGAAGCCCGTGTGGATCAGTTATTAAATATCCACCAAGGAGGTATGAGCATGCGAGAGTACAGTCTCAAATTCAATTCCTTGGCCAGATATGCCCCTAATGCTATAGCTACCATGCAGGATAAAGTTCATCAATATGTGGATAGATTAGACCCATATTTAGTTAGAGACTGTACCATTGCTACATTGAATAAAAATATTGGTATAGCAAGGATTCAGGACTTTGCCCAAAAGTTGGAGGATTAAAGAAAAATAAGAATGACACAAGAGTCGGAAACAGAGCATTCTTATAGGACCAGATCCATGGGGCAGTTTACACGATCCTAAGGGGAATTTAGGCCTCGGTTCTCTAGCTGACCACCTAGGAAATCATATTTCTACTATAAAGCTAGTGCTCCACCACAGTTTCAACGGTTTAGGGGCAATCAATTTGGGCAAAAAAGAAGTGAAAGACGATGGCTCACAAATAGTGGGTCATAAGGAGCGGGGTAGTACGAGCAAATCAAGCCCTCCTCGACAGTCTTGTAAATTGTTTAGGCAAAATCATGTAGGTGCATGCAGGTGTAGGAAAGATGTTTTTTTTTGGTGTGGCACAGCAGGACATATGATGAGAAACTGGCCTAATAGGGGCGTGGGTGGAGTTGCACAACCAACTAGATCAGTTATTGCATCAAACTCATCAACACCTTTTTTGGATAGGGGGCGAGAGGTGCCTACAAGTCATGGTAGAGGAGCTAGGGGAGCAACTAGTTCTAGTGGAGGTCATAATCGCACATATGCACTAGGGGATCGACAATATTCAGATGTCTCGCTAGATGTGGTGAAATGTACGTTGTCCATTTTTTCAATTAATGTATATGAATTAATTAATTTGGGATCTACACTATCATAACTTACAACATGAATTGTTGGAAAGTTTAAAGAACATCAGAATTATTAGTGAAGCCATTTAAAGTGTCTACATCGATTTATTAGTCTATTATAGCTAGAATAGTTTATCATAATTGCATTGTAACTATTTTTGATCGCGATACATTGGCAGACGTTGTTGATCTAGACATGGTAAATTATGACGTTATAATGGGTATGGATTAGTTAGCTTGTTGTTATGCACTTGTAGACAATTGATCTAAGATAGTGCATTTTCAAGGGGTAATATTGGGGCGTCAATAGGTAAATTTTTTTCTTATATTAAGGCAAAGAAGATTACATCCAAAGGATACATATGTCACCTGCTAAGAGTGAAAAATGTAGATGCAGATCCACTAACCCTTTAATCCGTTCAGTAGTAAATAAATTTCCGGATGTGTTTGTGAGGATCATCCAAGGTTTCCTCTATAAATAGAAGTAGAGTTCTATATTGATGTGCTTTTAAATACTCAAACTATCTCAATTCCTCTGCATAGAATGACTATGGCAGAACTACGGTAGTTGAAGGAGCAACGAAAAGACTTTTTAGAAAAATTATTCATAAGGCCTAGTATGTCCCCATGGGGAGCACCATTTTTATTTGGACGCAAGAAAGATGGATCGTTAAGAATGTGTATCGACTACCAACAGTTGAATAAGGTAACAATTAAGAACAAATATCCCCTACCTAGAATTGATGATTTGCTTGATTAGTCACAAGGTTCTAGGTGTTTCTCAATGATCGACCTGAGGTCGGGTTATCACCAAGTGAGGGTCAAGACAAAAGATATACCCAAGACAACTTTCTGAACACGGTATGGTCATTTTGAGTTCTTAGTAGTGTCATTTAGTATAGTAAATGCACCATTTTTAGATGTGTTCGTGATAGTGTTCACAAATGATATTTTGGTGTATTCAATATTGGAAGAGGATCAAGTTAATTAATTGCCGCACGTTATACAAATTCTTCATGATCATAAATTGTATGCAAAGTTATCTAAATATGAGTTTTTGTTGAAATATTTGGCATTATTAGGTCATATTGTATCTGATGAAGGCATAGGAGTTGATAACCAGAAGATAGAAGCCGTAAAAAACTATCAAAACCTACAACGCCAATAGAGGTCCGAAGTTTTTTTTGATTGGCAGGATATTACATAAGGTTCGTTGAAGGATTATCTTCCATTGATGCACCCTTAACAAAGATAAAACATAAAGAAACCATGTTTTAGTGGAGGGATGAATGTCAAAAAAGAAGCTTCCAAGAGCTGAAGAGTAAATTAACTTCTACACTTGTATTGGTAATTCTAGCAGGCACGAAGTCTATGCAGTGTATTGTGATGCTTTTGGAGTGGTCTTAGGTTGTGTATTGATGCATCATGGTAAATTTATAGCTTATGGATCAAGGCATCTGCGGACAGATGAGAAAAATTATCCAACCCATGATCAAGAGCTAGTAGTAGTTGTGTTTGCTTTGAAGATATGGCTCCACTATTTGTATGGAGTTCATATTTGCACATACACTAATCACAAGAGTTTTCAATATATCTTTAAGCAAAAGAGTTAAATATGAGGCAGCGAAGGTGGATGGAGCAATTAAAAGATTATGACATTGATATCTTGTATCGTCTTGATAAAGCAAATGTAGTAGCTTATGCTTTAAGCCGAAATACTAGCAAGTACTTATGGCCAGTGTGTGGAATGACAAGGAATAACTAAGGATCCATGACAACTAGCTAGCTTGGGGGTTCACCTTCTTGAATCTCAAGATGAAGGGGTTATTGTGTAAAATGTGACAGATTCCTCATTAGTAGTGGAAGTGAAAAAGAAGCAGTGCACTGATCCTTTTCTTTAAAAGCTTAAGGAGAATGCACAACATGGTTTGACAAAGGCATTTGACCTTAGGCAAGAGGGAGTACTTCGATGTCAAAACAAATTTTGTGTACCTAATGTAGATGAACTAACAAAAAGGATCATGATGGAAGCACATCATTCATGATACTCTGTTAATCCGGGGTCAAATAAAATGTATCATGACTTGAACGAAATGTATTTGTGGGGGGACATGAGGAGGAACATTTTAGAATTCATGGCTTCATGTCCAATTTGTCGACAGGTAAAAGTAGAATACTTGAGGCCTTGAGATTATATGCAGCGTATAGAACTTCCGATTTGGAAATGGGACATGATCAACATGGAGTTTTTCACTAGTTTTCCTCGCTTATTCCGGATGTTTGACTCCATATGGGTAATAGTCGACAAATTCACAAAAGCAGCACACTTCTTGCGATTGAGGACTACTTATACAACTGAAGAGTATGAGAGGTTGTACATTAAAGTGATAGTTCCACTACATAGAGTGCCAATCTCTATAATATCTGATAGAGGATCTCAGTTCACTGCAAATTTTTGGAAGTAACTTTAGAAGAGTTTGAGAACACAATTGAATTTAAGTACAACCTTTCACCCTCAAACGGATGGCCACAAATAACGTACAATTAAGACACTTGAAGATATACAACGAACTTGTATATTAGATTTCAAGGGTAGCATCAATGATCACCTACCACTTATTTAATTTGCTTATAACAATAGTTACCATTCAAACATTAAAATTGTACCTTATGAAGCCTTACAAGGTTGAAAATGTAGATCACCAATTCAATGGATGGAAACAGGTGAAATTGGCTTATTTGGGCTAGATCTTGTTCATTAATCTATGGAAAAAGTAAATGTGATACAACAACGGTTAAAAACAGCGAAAAGTCGACATAAATCATATGTAGATATTAGAAGGAGAGGAATAAAATTTTCTATAGGGTATTGGGTGTTCTTAAAGGTGTCTCCAATGAAAGGGGTACTAAGGTTTCGTAAAAAAGGAAATTTGAGTCCACGCTTTTTAGGACCATATAAGTTTATTCGAAAATTCTAATAAGTAGCCTATGAGTTAGAGCTACCACAAGAGCATTCATCAGTTTATCCGATATTTCATGTCCCAAAACGTTACAAAAATGCGTAGGTGAACCATCACGTATTACTCCTACTAAAGATGAACAGGTTACAGGATATCTCAGTTATAAAGAAGTACCTATTGCTATGCTGTATTTACAAGTTAGGAGGTTAAGAAATAAAGAGGTAGCTTCTGTAAAATTGTTATGGAGGAACCAACAAGTAGAAGAAGTTACATGGGAAGCGGAAGAAGCAATTAAATTGAAGTATCCTCATCTCTTTCAGATTCAAGAGAAAGACTAAAATTCCTATTTGATATGCCGACCATAAATTCATGACCCGAAAGTACCTCCTAGAAGTTAGGGAGAAGCCTCCGCTCGTGGAAAGGCGTTCTTGACCCTTTGGGGTCTTGTACAAGTCTTTTAACTATCGTTCATTACATAAGACATGAAAATTAGTGCGGAATAAAAACTTTTCAACACAATTTGATAAAAACAAGTCTAACATAAATATTTAGAGAATCTCATCGTCAGAAGACAACTTAAAGGCACAACATAATATCTTAGGGACATGGACCTTTACATTAAAAGAAATACATATTAAGTCTTTAAATAAAAAACTAAGAAAAGCACTATGCCCTCAAATATATGAGGACATACTTTGCCTTGAGAGAAACTTTCCAAACATTTTCATTCTAGTATACAACCTTGTTCCCAGAAACCTATACTTAGATAGAATACAAAAGTGTGGGGTTACTACAAAACAATGTACTGAGTATGGCATAGGCAAGAACATTCGAAAAGGAACATTTTAGTAAAATAACAGTTCATGCAAATTAATTAAAACATTCAAGAACATAAAAGCAAAATATCATAAGAATAATCTTTTAACACTTAGAGAAGAAATTTCCCATAATTTTAGCCAAAGAATATACTTTACAGTAAAATCACGAAATGTTACAGTGACTCTATTTAACCCTTACACTGAACTAAAAGACTCTAAAGTAGTGAACTTCAAAAGCATTGCCAATGAGAAAGTAAACATCATTTCCGTTGGAGTTTATCAATTTAAGGTCATAATAAGACTTAATTAGGTGAGACATGAAGAAAATATGCATATGCCTCCCTGAATACCCACGCAAGCAATCCTTTAGACTACCTCCCTTTTTGGAATATTTACCTCGGCAGAAAAAGCACCCACTCAAAGTCAATATAATAGAAAAGAACCCAACAACACACCATGAATTCCATTTCGGAATGCCTTCTTAGTGCAATGAGGAGATGGAGTCCCATACTACCACCTACCCGAAGTAGTACACTCATTTAGAAGACTTGCCACCATGACTTCCCTTTCAGAATGCATACCTAGTGTAATGGATAAATAGCGTCCCATTCTACTACCTACCCTAAGTAAAACACTCATTTATAAGACTTAGCACATTTATTTCTTATGTGGGAGTTAGCTTAACCGACATAGACCGTGAGATATAGACATGGAATCCCGAAATAAGCCCCTATCGGATGAGGGATCCTCACTTGCCTAGAGTAAGGTCATTCTCTTATATTTTACATGGCTTGCCCAATATCTACACCTATTGGTCCGCATAGTTAAGGGATAAGGAGGTTGCTACTTAGTAAATCATTCTCTAATAAAAAGGAGTACTCATATCAATAGGTACATTGTAATACAACATCTCAAATAAAAAAGTGTAACCACCTCTTCTTCATATCCTCTCGGTGCTAGACTTAACCCCCATGGATTCTAAACATTATATATTGTAGCTTAAGGATAAATACTGAATACCACATCTCAACTCACAAAGGGAATCCATCCTCCGACCTGTCTTAGAAATCTTTTAAAATGTAGTAAGGTTGCTACTAGACACTTCATCCCAACTCACGAAAAGTGTCCACCTCAAAACTCATGTATTTTCTGAACTTAGCTTAATACATTCATTTATGTGTATGTGTGTGTGTTCTTGTGATCACATCTTTCATATAACGATCATATTATTCACATTAGCTTCTATACATGTTTTAGACCTACATTCATCAATTCACAACTTTACATGCTTCACAAAATCATATACTTCACTTAGGCATAATCTAAGCCAAACATGATAAGTAATATCAAGTTCATCAAATAAACACCGCCACCAAGAAGGTGGACCATACCACTCAAGAGCAATCTAACATAAGAATTACACAATATAAGGAACTCACCATTTAACCAATCCATCACCACAAATGATCATTTTATTAATATTTTATCATAATAAGGCCCTTAGGTCAGTATAAAAAAAAAATAACAACATAAGAAAACCAAAGTTCATACCCTACACAAACATATCCATTTAACCTATTTCTTAAGCAAAAAAATTGAAATATGCATAAACATGAGTGCATTAGGGTTTTGACGTTAAAATCACCAATCATACTAGAAGAAACACATTTTAATCATTAATACACTTTTACAAGAAGACACATGCTTAAAATCAAAGATAGAAAAAAGTAGAGTTTCAAAACCCTTTTTGAAATATTTTGGAAATGACTCCTTGAATGGAAGATGGTTCAAGGATGGATAAGATACCTAAAATTCAAGACAAACCACTGATTTTTTTTATGAAGAACACGTCCCAACCATACCTCCTAGCTCTTATTGACTTCTAGATTCCAAAGAGACTTGAGAGAAAATTCTAAGGGAGAGGGGTTTTAGGTTTTAAGAAAGTGAGGTATAAAATTAGGACTTAGTGTTGAAATACTTAATATACCTAAATAACACTTAAATTAACGTCATAGGGTCATAAATACTTAGGGTGAATTTACCAAACACCCCAAGCCAAAGAAGCAACTATAGTTTTTACAGTGACCTCCTATGCCCATTACCAACGGACCATCTCCCATTCGACGCCTCGTTGATAGAGTATGTTGATTAGGAATGCAACTCCTCCATGTGTAGGCTTGGCCATACTTGCAGGTCCAATCGACGCCTATGGTCGACGAGCTGTTGGTTTATCAAATGATCGTCCCTTGGGTCGTCGTTTGGTCACTATTTTAGCAGCTTCTTGTCAAGAGGTGGGGTGATCTTCTAGGGAGCCTCGTGGGTTCTATATGGGGTCGTACCCAAGCGTTAATCCCCTAAAAATAGTTGTGTAGATCTTTGAAACATCCCACATAAATTTTGATTAAAACGAACATCTAAAACTCATTCAAACACATCAAGAGACACAAGCTCTATCTAAGGAACACCTTCCGAATGTCATGGACGTTCTTGGACGTTTGACTTTCAAACATAACAAATCATTACACACTGCCTAAGAAAACTAATATAACTCATTTGAAAAAAAAAATTCACTCATGAAACACTCACGAGGCTCTAGTTCACCTTAGTTTGTTTTGGGGCGTTACAAAATAAGTATACGTCTATATGTATTATGCGATTAACAGTAGTACTAACTTAGTCTTTAATATGTTTGGCCTGGATCACATTGATAACATTCGAGGATGAATTTTTTAAGGGGGAGGATGTAACATCCCGTCTTACGCATATGCTTGTTCTATTCATGTTATATTTTTGACCTTATAGTTTAGGTGAGCGACCATGTTCTTCATATGACTAGTGTTGATTTAAACTAGCCGTAAAGTGATGTATCATGTCATGCACATTTCACCGTGCTTACTATAAGTTGAATCCGCTGGATGTATTTAAACTAGAGATAGTAATGTGGTAATTGAGCTTAAAATTGAAAGTTAAGTTCTAAGTTGAAGCAAAAAGTTGTAATATTTATAAAATGGAATAAAATAATTTAGTTGCTTTATTGGATTTGTTAAGATAGCATCTGCATCACCTACTTAAGTTATATGGATACTATTAAAGGGCCCAACCTTGATGGACCAGAGTTAGAATTACAGTAATGGTCTCACTTGTACCCCAAACATATTAAAAGAAGATAAAATTGAAAGAAAGCCCAATAGCCAAATCTGCTAAGGCCCAATATCGATAAAGCCCAAGTGAAAGCAACTAGGTTCATCACCTAGTTTGACCTTTTGAGCTACTTAATGTGCATACACAGGTGCATCACCTATTTGACAAATTAGTGGTTGAAAATGGACCCCTAAGAAGGAGGTTCTAGAGGATATTTTTGTGGTCAATAAGGATCAATATAAATCCAATATGAGTAGATATTCTTCACCTATTTTAACATATAAAAATAAGACAACTCTCTCTCTGTCTCTTGTCTCTTGCAGATTAAACCAACAACCTTAAATTTTTCTATGGTTCTTGAAAAAACCTAATATTTGCAAACCAAGGTAAGTGAAAACTCATGTACTTAGCTTTATTATTCCATGGATGATTAGGAAAACATGTTATTCATACTCTAATATAAATACAAAGGCAGAATATTTCCAACAGCTACTGCTCTCTTCTTTAGTTATTAAAATACCTTTCTTTCTTCTTTGGCTTAAGTGTAAAGTGAATCTTATGTTCTAAAAGAATTCAAGTTATTAGGAGAAGTTGCAAAAATTGAGGTAAGGTGACTGCTCCATTTTTTTTGTCATCCTTGTGCATGAGTTTGAGTGAGGAATCAGAGGTGTGTTGTAATGAAGAACTCAAGGGGGTGGTGAATCCAATGATTTGTGATATGATGAAGAATATTTGGGGTTTTTATATGTGTATTATTGTTAATGAAACTTTGTTGATCTAGGGGAAAAGATATATAATGTATGTCTTGGACATAAAATGAGGGTGTTGTGATACACACTATGTTAAGGGATGAATGAGTTCATTATCTATCAAAGTTAGCTACTATTTTAAGAGGCTCACAGTGTGATAGCTGCTAATTTTAGTTTCCCATGGCTTAAATTGTAGATTAAAAGCAAAAAAGGGAGGCTGAAATCGTGATGGTATATAAGTCAGAGTATAAGGTATGTAAGGCTATTCAATTCTAAATCCCTTTGGCATGAAATTTGATACATGCAATTAATATGAATGAAGTTAATCTCATAATTTCTATTACTAGAAAAGGGAACATAGTGGCGGCGTACTATCACCAAATAGCGAACAATATTTCCCCCTCTCCATAGTGCATAGAACAACTACATTAAATGATCAGCATTTTATACTTGTGTAATTATCCCCCCCCCTATGTGCTGGAATAGAAATGGTAATTGGAAAAGCAAGTCTTGTGAATCCTCCACTGTTGTTTAAAGTCAATATGTCATTAAGCTTTTAAGGTAATGTCTTCATGTTACATAGATCCTTATGTCATTGTTATTTCCTTGATGTATTATTTTCATGTTTTCTATTGTTGGTCCGTACTTCCATATCTCCAAAATGATTATGACAAAAAAAAAATAACATATCAAAAGAGTTAGGATTATCCAAAGAACAATCCCAAAAGAGTAATGAACTGATAAAAACAATATCAAAGATTAAATAATATAAGTGAAGAACTCTATATAATTACAGGTGGCAGCCCAGGGGAAAAATCCTAGCATGGGTCGATCCCAACTAGTCATAACAGTGGCAGCTCAAGGGAGAAAGCCTAGCATGGGACGATCCATATTTGTAAAGAACGTTGGCAGATCAGGGGCCAAATCCTAGCATAGAACGATCCCGAATTGGGTAATTATGAGGACCGCATCACAGGGTTAATATTCCATGCACGGTTCATCCTCTTCTACCAATGATCAGCTGGTCAGTTGTTTCACATGACCTACAAACATTATAACGTACATTAAGTAAAGAAAACAATGTAACTTATATGATCCCACAAGAGTAAGCAAAGCTAGTATTCTCTCTTGATTTATGCACTCATATGTTGATACTTGATTTCATTTGAGCCCTCGTATTACATATGCTATATTTCCTTACATATTCCGTACTAACGTCCGTCGTTAGGGACGCTGCATTTCATGCTGCAGGCACAGGTACTACAACTAGTAGACCTTCTCAGTAGGAGTTTGTGACACTCAGATACTTTTGGTGAGCTCGAGGTTTATTTTTAGCTTTACCTAGTCCTTAGTAAATTCATTTTTGTATTGTATCATAGTTAAGGGTATGGCAAGGTCTGTCCCGACCTACTATAGGTCTTCTATATTTTTAGAAGTTTTGAAGACGTATGTAAATTGTTCAGTTGTGTCATAAGTATTTGTGGCCTCAACAACCAAGTCTTGTATATAAATTTTTTGATCTATTTATGTTGGTTTTATCCTTCCATCCATTGTGAACTTGTCACGATTGTTATAGTTTTATGCATAGTAAGAATAGATATTAAGTTGGTTCTCTCGGGCCTTAAAGGTATCGGGTGCCTGTCCTTCATAATTGGATTTTAGTCGTGACATCCAATTCATATCTTGCCATTCCAATTAGTATCTTTAAAATATCAAATAACCTCGTTGATACGACTAAATAACACCAACGTGTCAATTGGAACTGGAAGTTCCAATTTGTATCTAGCCCTAGGGGCTATTAAGAGCGTGGATGGCTAGTAATGAACATCTATGGGATGAACTTATCACCTAAATTTAAACTTTGGGTGTGTTATAGGTGGAAAATCGTGAAAGTGTGTATCTTGTTGTTTGAAAAATAATTGGAAACATATTATTCTATATTGTACCTTGAACGAAGAATGAATTAATTATGTATGTAAGAGTGTTTTTGGATGGTCTAAATTTCTTACCAAATTGTTGAGTCGTGCTAGTTGCATTGTGGGATTTGAAGTTTGTGGTGTCAAGTTTCCTTCAAGTTTTAGACCTAGGACCACGCGTAACCTAGTTGAGTAAAACATTGAAGCCGATGGAATGGTGAAATAGAAGGTTAGAGAAATATTGCAAAGTGAAAAAGTTCCCAAAAAATATCAGATAGGTTCTATTCCCGTTTGAGCCGCAGCAGTGGGAATCTTCCTGCTGGCACAGTGCCGTTACAGAGGGATTATCCAAATAAAGCAGGAAAACGGGAGACAAAACCTCAACATGAATTTTTTGTTCTTCCCTATTTTCTTATATTAACCTCAAATGGATCTGAACCAACCCCTACAACTCCAAACATGTACTCTCATAAGAATAAATTAGTAAAAAAATCTATGAATGGGTTACTTAAAATAGCCAAAATAGAGCATCCATGTGCTATAAAAACTTAGTACTATCAAAGGGTAAAAATAAAACCAGATGTTCAAAAAGAAAATCCATAAGTAAAAAAAAGGAAACACAATTAGTGACTCTCTGGTTGAGTGGTGTCCACATCAGAGTCTATGTCCTCGAGGCTCTCCAAGCTCGCCTAGTCCTTGATATACATAAAAAATTGTGAGAATTCCTTCGGTTCTAGATAGGGAATCTCATTGCCTCGGTCTACGAAATGAAGATTGCCTTAATGGTTTTCCATATCTGATCCATCAAACTATCCCACTCCACGCCTTTCCTCCTCTATTGGAGCATCTGGAGGTGGAAGAACTCCACGTGTAGGGCGTTGCTAGAGGGAACCAGAGTGAAGTTAGCATTGTTACAATAGGAAAGTACCCCGTAGACATAACCAATGTCTTTTTCCTTAAAGAGGCCTTAAACAATCCCTTAGCATACATGAATGCATCATAGATAGAGTAAAAAGCATAAAATTTCAAACTTTCCTTTGAAGTTAATATTCACTTCACATATATCAAATTAGAATCTATAATTGTCTCACATAACCATCTTAACATAAGAGTACAAGATTTGGGACTTAGACCTTACATCATTACAATATATCTCATAATTGGAATTACAATACAGTTTTTGTATAAGGAAATATGAAACTAGATATATTCATTTTCATCGTTGGACTGGTGGACTCACCTGCTTGGGATATCAATCCAAGTTCTTCTAGAAAGAAGTGGAATCTGTTCAATTCCCCTAAACTATATTTTGTGTAGAAAATTGAATAGATATGGGTTAGTACAAACCACATGTACTATGTATGGAAACATATACAAGTAATTCATTTGAAAACAGGCTCAAAGGGACATTTAGTATAAACATGCTAAGTTCACTTTAATAGACTTTATGAGCATTCCAAGAATACATACAAGTCCACAGTACAACAACAATAATATATATTCATATTCATGTTCAAGAGCAACATCATAATAAATCCATAATCAACATTTCATGTTATAGAGTCAATTTCATCAGAACATCACAACACCGTACTCCCAATCCCAATCCAAGTCAACTAATGCAATGTGAAACCCCATAACCCCACATAAACCAAGTAAACTATCAAGGAGACCATAAGCATTGCCTTAACCTCATATAATATCATAATAAGTTAGTCAATATCATACATAATAATTTAGACCAACATTATGTATATCAATTGAAACCAACATTATATAGGATCAAAACTATACAATTCATTCATAACATATATACATAAAGAACCCACCCTAGAGCTCCCCTCAAGGTCCACTTGTGCAATATATAGGTAAAGTCACATTCCCTTACGTACACTAAGTAAGACCTCTTAAGTAATACTCGTTAGTGTTCATATTTTTACTTTCATTCATTTTATGCTCGAGAAAATTTTTCATAACCAACGTTAGACCCTTTGATATAAACATGGAATCCGGTGTAAACCTCTCACACCTAAAGAGGGGAATTAAACTTGCCAAGGTAGGACATATACATGATCACATCATCTTGGTGGATCAACTAGATAAGGTTCCTATGGGGACACATAGTTAAGGAACTTGGAGATTCTTACTATAAACCCTCTTTATGCTAAATCACATTGTATTTTACACATCATGAGAGCATTTGGTGAACCTACCTTCTTTTTAGGAAGGGACACCTATCATAGTCAATTTCACTCGGTCGTAAGCTAAATTTCCTTTTTGAAGTATCTTTAAGTATTGCTTAGCATTACTTTATAACATAGGTCTTAGAAGTTTAATCCCTCATATAACATGTTCATAACTCATCGATTCTAGGACAAGAGTCCCTTTATTATGTGAGAATATTACATCATAACATAACAATAAGACGTACAAATGAATTACCTTCAATCTCTCATAATAGTACACCTATCATCATCTCACAAATATCATAATCATCGCATGATTATACAGTCATAACTTCCTCATTTGTACTTCAATTGAATAACAATGCCTAGGATAGAACAACATTATTGCAATAGAGTGGTCATGACCTTGAAGATCTTAATTATGGCTTCCAAGAAACCTAAAACACCTTGAATATCCAAGACTCGTTATAATGCCTAACATATGTTTCATAAAGTCTAAACACTGTTTCTAAGTCCAGTTTTAATGAATATAGGTCATTTAGGATGTTTAAGAACAAAAACATCTAGAAGTTGGTTCAAAGGGATGTTAGTGTGATTTAGCCTATTTGACTAATTTTTAGGAGTCTAAATGTATGAAAAATGGTTGAAATGTATTTAATAGATGTTTGAGTTGTTTCATCATTGAAAAGTTCAGGTACGAGTCCCTAAGGACCAACCAAGGGCCCTTGAGGAGGACCCATGTAGTTTGATGCAACATTGGCTGGCAGTGTGCATCGACGGGACTAAAGAAGACCCGTGTATGGATCGACGAGGTGTCGTTGCAACCGTCGTCCCACACTTAGGATTGTGGAGAAGGTCCCTTTACCTGCACAATCTCTAGACTTATCGACGGAGTACAGAGGTACATGCTACACCTTCTCTATTCTTTCTCTCTCCAATTGGAAGACTCCATAGAATTTTACCTTGGTAGGTTAATTGGGTGCTCGAGAAGGGTGGATTCATATGAAATTCTCAACAAAACATTAAAGTATGGGTTCTATTCACCTTTGAGATTATTTCCTCAAAGGGTTCATTGAAAATAGATTTCAAAAAGTTCAGTTTTCTTATAGGTTTCATTCAGTTACAAAATTGAAGTTATATATTGAGTTATTAATGAATTATTAGAGGTATATTGAGTAGATTAACATGAAATTAAACTTGTTTAAGGTAATTGTTGATGGTTTGGTTTAAATTGGAGATTATGATCCTCTATCCCTAACCCTAGGTAGTGATCTTGATATATATTCTATTCTAATCATTAAATTGAGTTGGTTGTTGATTTTATTACTATCCTAGGGTTCTATTATGATTAATTTGAGATGAATTATAGGCCTATCATTCTAGTTCTTGAGACGAGATTTGGGTTATGAGTTATAATGTGAAATTAGCATATGTATCTTGTCTCAGTTTTGTTCTAAAGATGAATTGTGTTATAAATATGCAATTCACGTTGTTATATTATTGATTATAATTGTGTAATGATGTTACTCTACAAGTTGGGTTGAGTTATGGGGGTATGGTAAGACCCTTAAGATATAGGCTATAAGGAAGACTTGGTAAGTCTTAGAATCTCTATCTTTTATTCCAATCCTGATTAATTGTTGTTAAGTTATGATATTACATTGGAGCATGCCTTATAATAGAGTGGTATGATGTTGAATTGAAATGTATTGACTAGGTTATGAGGTTTATTAAGCTGTATGTGATATAAGGATGGTGACAACTATGAATGTTCCTTAATATGCGATGAAATGCTAATGTGTTAACCTCACTTATATGATTTGTGATGAAAGAACTTATACACATAAAATTCTTATTGAGCTATTGATGATGATAGTTATGCAAGGGGTAGAACCTATGGCCAAAATTAATATATGATTAACAATTAAAGTCTTAAAGACATTTCAAAATAGTACTCTAGCTTAGCACCAAGTGAACTAGATAGAGGAGTGTCCTTTTCCACATAGAAATGGTAGGAACACTATGTTTCTCTTCAGATTGGAGGCTATAATGGATGGCGCATAAATAGGGTCCCAACAAAATCTCCTAGTTCTTGAAATATGTTTCCCCCATAGGAATACTAGCTAGTGGATCCACATAATTGCTATTTTTCATGTTTTGCTACTACCTTGGCAAGTTGTCGGCATTCTTTCGGTGTAGGGTTTCATGACACCGGATTCCACACTAATTTATATGGTCTATGTCGGTTAGGGAAAGATGTTCCCAAAATGTAAAACAAAATAAAGGACGTGAACTCTAAATTGGATGACCTAAGGGGTCTAGCTCAGTCTAGGTAGGGTATAAGACTATACCTAGACATCGCACTAGTTAGCCTTGAGGGGAGTCTTCGGAGGAGGTTTGTATATATTTTTATGTTATGATAATATATGATGCATATATAATGACCATGGCACATTGTTTATACCATATATTCATTAGTTCATTTATGAATATGCCTTGGATTATAATGATAATGTATGATGAAATGCAAGCCTATGTGCCATGATATGCTAAGTTGGACATCAGTCATGTTTTTCTTGTTGAGGGTACTTGATTGAGTAAGGTTATAGGGATTTGATTGGTCATTGCACTTGTTGAATTGATAAGGATTTGTGAGTAGTTGTGTTGCTTATTAAGAGATGTTTAACTCTTATTCATTCTTGTGATATTATTTCTTGATGTTAGGGTTGTAGTAAATCATGGTTTCAAGTATGTTGACATAAGTATTAGTTTTTCACAATGTAAGCATGTTGGTTGATTGATATGACTTACTTGACTTTGCAATAAGTCCCTAAAGAAGTAAAATGGCAGGTTTTGATAAAAAGTCCCTTTTAGCATGTTTTTCTTGTGTATGTCCATAAGATCTCATGCTTAGTACATGTGGATTACTAACCCCCTTTTCTTTTCTTTTCTCAAACATTTTAGGTTCAGGTTTTTGAAGTTTTTGGAAGGCCTCATTGTTGAAGGCTTGGATTCTTCATTTCATCAAAGTAGGATAGGTCCTCAACTTTCGAGCGCAATGCCATCCTCTAGGTTTGGATTTTTTTTATGAGCTTATTGACTCTATCGTTCCTTTCCTTTTTAATTGAGTATTGTACTTTCGTATGACCTATACATGGTCTTGTTGATTTTATGTAAGGTCTACTCCCATATTTTTATATTCCTTTAGATGGTATGAGATGAGACAATCATTGACACTATTTTTATATTTTTATATATGTATGTGCAATAAAAGTAGAAGACTATGTAACCTTCCTATATGAAGGGACTATGTATACTCGATATGAATATATATTATGTGTATGTTGAGGTCTATGTAAATATCCAAGTAGTGATAATGAAAAGTTTTTTATTTTTCCGCATTTTTAACCAATGAATGTAATGAAATGAGACTAAGAGGATAGTCTTAGTCCTTCAAATAAATGACGACGCCGGTTACGTCTAGGGGGTAAAACCGGATGTGACAAACTTGGTATCAGAGAATGAGGTTGAATATCGTTGAGTTATGTCTCTCTATCTACCACGTCTATGTAGGTTTGTATTCATAATTGTGATGCGCGCCATACTCATGATTAGGAACCTACATGATGCTTAGGAATCACTCTCTTTCTTGGAAATCTTATATCGTTTCAATGGAGTATACATATGGTGTGATTGTCCATCTAATCCTATTTTTGTGCTTATAGAAAGCATGAACACTCGAAAGAATGTGGCTCGAAGACTTGAGGAGGAAGTTGCTAATGCAGGAGCTCTTCCCCATGCTGAGAATGTTCCTCCACTTGAGGAAAATACTAATGGTGATCAATCCCCGGCTAACCCTCCACCTATGACGGAGGCGCATATGAGGGCTATTCTTGCTCAAATTGCCAAAGCCATGACTACTCAAGAACAACGGTTTAAGCCCAAACTATGACGGCCCAAGCCAATCGGGATATTGCTCCCCGTCCTCATCAATAAGTCACCACTATGGCTTCATGTCTAAGGGACTTCTTTCAAATGAATTTCCTACATTTTATGGGTCTATGGTTAATGAAGACCCACAAAAATTCATCGATGAGGTCTATAAGATACTATATGCTATGGGGGTGTCTTCAAGTTAGAATGCCGAGTTAGCCACATACCAACTCAAGGATGTGGCTCAAACTTGGTATGTGCAATAGAGGGATAATAGGCCTTTGAGGGGTGTTCTAGTGACTTAGGATATCTTTAAGGCAACTTTTGTAGATCGTTTCTTCCCTAGAGAGATAAGGGAGGAGAAAGTTACGGAGTTCATCAATATTCTCCAAAAAGGGAAGTGTGTCCATAATTACTCTTTTGTATTCCTTAGGTTGTCAAAATATGCTCCTTCTTTTCTCTCCAATCCTAGCGACCAAATGAGCCATTTTGTGACGGGGGTGTCGGAGGACTTACAAGAGGAGTGCCAATCGGCAATGCTACATGACAACATGAACATTTCTCGTCTTATGGTTTATGCAAGAAGCGTAGAGGAGGCAAGGTATAAGCGAAAAAGTAGAGATGCTAAGAGAGCAAGGACATTTGAGGGAGGTTCTTCAAAGAATAGGCTTGAGATACAAGAGAAGCCTAAATTTAAGAAGCGTGTTTCTAATCAACTCCCTTCCAAATTCCCAAATGCTAGTGGTGATAGGGTGTCTAACCCTAAATTCAAGAAAGGAAAAGGTACTAATTCACTAAATGAGAAGACAACTTTTGGAAAGTGTGGTAAAATACACTATGGTGATTCCTTAAGGGGACAAATAATTGCTTTAGTTGTGGAAAGAGTGGTCACAAGATAAGAGATTGTCCAAACTTAAAGAGTCAACAAAAGGGTAGTGGCCAAGATCAAGCAAGTGGTTCTAGTGATGCTCCAAAAAAAACCGCTTCTATGCTCTCCGCTCCAGGGGTGAGAAAGAGACCTCTCCCTATGTGGTGACCGGTATGTTGAAAGTTTTCTCTGTTGATGTATATGTCTTACTTAATCCCAACACTACTTTATCATTTATTACACCTCTAATAGCTAAAATGTTTGAAATTTTATCCGATATTTTGCATCAACCTCTTATAGTATCTACTCCGGTGGGTGAGTCGGTACTTGCAAAAAGGGTGTATAGAAGTTTTCCTATAATGTTTTCCAATATAGTTTCTTATGTTGATCTAGTAGAACTTTATATGCTTGATTTTGATATTATATTGGGTATGGATTGGTTGTAGGCATGTTTTGCATCCTTTAGTTGTAGTCAAGAGTGGTGAGGTTTAACTTCCCAAATGAACCCGTTGTTAAGTGGAAAGGGGGAAATTCTATTCCTAGTGTTCGTATTATTTCTTTTCTAAAAATATGCAAAATGATATCAAAAGGATGATCATATGAGTTATTCGAGGGTAGTATTGCAAATCATTAAAGAATATCAATTGTATGCCCAATATTGTAAGTGTGAGTTATGGTTGACGTCCTTGACTTTTCTTGGGAACATCATCACTAGTGAGGGAGTTTACATATACCCAAGGAAACAGAAGAAGTGAAAAACTGGCCTAGACCATTGACTCCGACTAACATTAGGAGTTTCTGGGGTTTAACGGGTTATTATCGGAGGTTCGTGGATGATTTCGCATCTATTGAGTCTCCTTCGACTACTTTGACCCAAAAGAGTAAAAATTTTTCATGGTCGGAGGCATGTGAGAAGAGTTTCCAATTGTTGAAATATAGGCTTACTTCCGCTCCAGTGTTGACCTTACCGAACGGTACAAAGGGTTCTGTGGTGTATTGTGACACATCCCGAGTGGGTTTGGGGTGTGTTGTTATGCAACATGGGAAGGTGATAGCTTATCCCTCTAGGCAACTAAAGGTACATGATAGAAACTACCCCACTCATGACCTTGAATTAGCGGTTATGGTGTTTGCTTTAAAAATTTGTTGGCATTAATTGTATGGGGTCTATGTTGATATTTTTACCGATCATAAGAGTATCCAATATGTGTTACCCAAAAGGAGTTGAATCTCCGACAAAGAAGGTGGCTAGAGTTGTTGAAAGATTATGATATGAGTGTCCTTTATCACACGACAAGGCTAATGTAGTTGCGGATGCCCTAAGTCAGATGACTATGGGTAGTGTATCCCATCTTGACGAAGTCAAAAAGGATTTATCAAGGGAAGTACATAGGTTGGATAGGTTGGGGGTGAGGTTGGATAGTTCTCCGTATGGGGTTGCTATAGTTCATCATAACTCCGAGTTATCATTAGTGGTTGAGGTGAAGACCAAACAACACCTTCATATAGCCTTAATGGAGTTCAAAGAATCGGTTCTCGGCAAGTTGAATGAATCATTATTCTTAGAGGGGGTGGTGTGTTAAGGTACCAAGGGAGATTATGTGTTCCCCATGTAGATATGTTGAGGGATTGGATCTTAGAAGAAGCACATGGGTCCCGCTACTCAATTCATCCGGGGTCGACAAAAATTTACCATGATCTAAGGGAGATATGTTGGTGGAAAGGTCTAAAAAGGGACATAACGGAGTTTGTCGCTAAGTCTCCAAATTGCCAACAAGTAAAGGCCGAACACCTAAAGCTGGGTGGCTTACTACAAGAGATCAAAAATCCTACTTGGAAGTGGGAAGACATCAATATGGACTTTGTAGTAGGTTTACCTCAGACACAAATGTCTTATGATTCCATATGGGTGACTATGGATCGATTGACTAAGTCAGCTCGTTTTATTCCCATCAAATCTTCATATTCGGCGGAGGATTATGCAAGAATCTTCCTAGAAGATATTGTGTGCCGTCATGGCATTCCGTTATCACTACAAGAAATATGACCTATGACAACAATTGTTTTGGTAACGGTTCCATAAATGTTGCTATAAGTTCTCTATGGAGACGGTTACAACCATTGCATAAGGATATGGGCTCTAGGGAGACCCTTTTTGAAATAAATCGTTGCATAAGTATGAGAATTTTTGCAGTAGGTGTATCTATCCTTCAAAAAAATATCTATTGCAAGAACTTAATTTCCCCCCCTTATTTTACCCTCTAGTCTTGCTAAAGTTAGTGGGTGATTTTTTAAAGAATTTATTTAACTAATTTCTATTTTCTCTACACTTTTATCCAAGTCTAGAATAAGAAGAAGAAGTCTTGCCAAAATCAATATGTCTATTATTTTAAATGTAAGAAGTACATCAAACCAATCACATTTTAGAGTGATACCACGAAGGTGCTAACAATTTCCTTCTCAGGTTGGCCTCCCATTTAGCATATCTAGACCTAATTTTTGGTTAGGGCTTTTCACAGTCGTTTTTGGCTATTTTTTCTGAATTCCTTCTCCATCACTTATGAACATGTATCGACATCATTTTATTTTCTTTTTCATCAACGTACATTTTTCCAAAATTACTAGATACATAGAAAGAATAATCATCAAAACTCTGGATGGGAAACACCTAAAAACCCAAATTGGTATCAGAGTTAGTTAAAAGGATAAGATATGGAAAACAAATATGAAACAACAAATCTACAGGTACAGGTATACTTCTTTATGTTCATGAGTAGCTAAACTACCTTATTCCTGATAATCTCTTGTTGATTATAATTATTTATCATGTTTTAATAATGTTATAATAACCATCTTTAGAAAGTTTGCTACAGAAATATTCTGCGAATAGATACGCCCAGACTATGTCATCCTAAGGTTGAAACCGATAGGCAAGAAGACCATTTAGGGGAGTAAACAAAGTTGAGGCGCTGTTAGGGTAACTGATCAAAGAAGAAAATTGTAGTAGTGACCAGATGTGATGATTATTAAATCATTATTATTACATAATAAATAAGTATAATCTATTAAGAGGTTAGATGTAATAAAATTTTAGCAAAAATATGATAAAATGAAATCCTATTTATTAGAAGATGATGTTAATTACAAGATATTAATACTTTATACACTAAAAAGTCTTAATACCGATATAAAGAGAAAAAATTATGAAAAATTATTGGTGTATGACATAATAGAAGAAACAACCCAAGGTTGGGCAGAATTAATTATACCAGATGATTTTGTCATAGATTTATATGTTGATATCGAATTATTCATAGATTAATGATAAATTATTTATACTTAAAATTCTGGAAAGAAACTAAAGAAGGAATAGAACTACTTGAAAAACTACTAATTGAAAATTTTTACAAATATTTGAGAACTAGAGAATGTGAATATTTAGAATATATTACATACAACGCCAGTGAAATACAAAGATTAAATCTACTTAAAAAAGAATATTATGAAAAAATGTTTTACTCCTAAAACTATGAAGAATAATCAAACATCAAATAAAGTAACAACTATAACAAAAACTAAAGTAGAGAGAAAACTACGAAAGACACAGCAAAAAATAAAAACCTTATACATAGAATATGAATTATTACAACTTACTAAAACAAATAATAGTAAAACAAATCTTTTGATAGATATAATTTCTAAAACAGAATATAAATATGTTTTTTATTTCAAAAAACAATATGAACAAAGAAATATATAAGCAACAACTGATAGAGAAAATAATTGAAAAAAATAAGAATTACAACACAGGAAAGAAAGATTAGAAGAAAATATGTTAGTAGGAGTATGTAATAAATCAATACTAGCACAAAGAAAATTTATATTTATGCTAAAAAAAAAAATAGATTGCCTCGAATATAAATTGCAACATAATACAAGTCATAAACCATAATGAATAAAGAAGAATTTGTAGTAGAATTAAAAGACATATCAAAATCAAGATGGCTTAGTAATAAAAATAATATTTTCAAATTTAGGAAGACGATATAAAAAAAAAGGAAATAACTTATACTTAATGTTAGAAAAAGAAACAACAAAATTAGAAGATAGTTTGACAGTTATGATAAGAATAACAAAAGAAAACGAACAAATAGATAAATCAAGAGAAATTAAAAAAATAAAAATACAAGCAAAGCAAGAAGTACGACATCTAGAGGAAATAAAAAATACAAGAATAAGTGAATTAGAAAAAGAATTGGTTAAGCTAAAATTATTATATGAAACTAAACAAAAAGAGAAACAGGAAAAAAAAGATAAAGAACTTGAATTAAATAGTGAGATAAATAAGATGAAACAAAAATTAAATGAAAATCTAGAAATAGACGAAATAGACGAAATAAATGAATCAGATACAACAAACGATCAAAAATCAGAAAGAAGTGATATATGTGAAACATACACAGAAATTTTAGAACAAATAAATAAGCCGAAAAAATAAGAAATAAATACAGGAGATATGAATCGACCTAGTACATCAAGAGTTAAAACTCCAGATAATAGTCCCAAAAGTATTCCTAAATGGACAGCACCTATTTATTATACAGAAAATTATGAACAATCTGATAGAACAAATGCAATATGGAATAGTAGATTAAATAAAAATTGACACCTAAACTGATAACTGAACAACATAACTTTTTAGATCTAGATTTTTTTACAAATATAAATAAAGAAATACTACTATGTGTAGGAAATATATCTAAACAACTAATTGACAACAAAATAACAGCAAAAGAAACGCCGAAATATATAGAAAGAACATTTGTTGGAACAACAAAATTATGGATAGAAAATTTACCCCCAGAAAGTCTAGAAACACCTAGATGTGATAAGAAAATAGATGGATCTCCATAAACAACAAATATAGATATACTATATAAATATGAATTAGTAATAAAAAATGAATTTGGAGGTATGACCACAGAAATAAAAGAACAAAATAGAGAAAAAATAATAAATAGACAACTTTTGACAAAATTACCTATATGTAAAATGTGTTATATAGAAGAATATACATGCGCATTCAATGAATATTATTACAAAGCAAGATATGATATAAATGAAGCAAAAGAAATAAGACAACAATATTTTACTAAACTACAAGAACCATTTTGTACAAAAATAATTAAAGAGTGGAACACTGAAGGATTAACAGATACTTTAGGATCTAGAATAAAATTTTCACATCAATAGTTTGTACAATTATGCGAAAACAAAAAAGAAAAAATAAAAATGAAAAAATTACTAATTAAAAATTTATTCTGTTGTAAAAATAAAACAGCACCACAGTTTTGATGTACAATTAAATATTATAAAAAGAAAAAATCTAGACGATACAAAAATTATAGAAAAACTAAAACTAGGTATAAATATAAAACACCAAGACAAAGATATTATGTAAAAAACTATAAAATAAAAAGACCATATAGACCAAAAAGAAAGCCATCACGATGTACTTGTTACAATTGCGGAAAGATAGGGCACTTAGCTAGAGATTGTAAGTTACCCAAGGATCCAAAAAGAAAACAAATGGCACAAATAATTATAGATAATGATGAATATATGCAAATAGAATATATAGACTATGAATTAAGTGAAATGATAGTATATATGAAGTATCAGATATAGAAACTGAAAATGAAGAAGAAAATATTGATCTAGATAATGATGTAATGACATTAGAAATCTAATGTCTGAAGACGATATAAAAATAATATCCAAAGAAGACTATCAAAATGAAGAATTATCAGAACAAAAAATTATATTTGATAATACAATTTTTGAACAAATAAAAGGAAAACAATTAGACTTAAGTGTTGAAAAAATACTTGAAATACCTATAATAAGAAATTGGTTTAAAAGACAAAAAGATGAATACTATCTAGTTAGCCAGAAAGAACACATCATAGATCCTAAATATACAAAAGGAAAAACACAAATACCTATACTAAATAAGAGAACAATTAATAAAGAAATACAAGATATAAAAGCTAAAACACCCATAAAATACGTACACTTAGGAGGAACAGAAATATTGATAAAAACTTGTTTTAGAGAAGGAATAGATACACCTATTGAAATATACTTAGCAGATGATAGAATTATACATCCTATAGAAAAAAGAGTAATTATTGAAGTAAAAGGAAACTTAATATAACAAAAAATTAAATTTATAATAAGTGTCAACTACTCAGTAGCATTAACATATAGGAATATACATAAATCATTAGTTTTATATTGAAAAATGTCTGGAATAGAATTAGCACCAGGCAGTAAAATATTTACAGCAAGATGTAAAAACCTATATATATTAACAACAAAACATAAAGCAACACCAAGAAATAAAGTTGATAAAATAAAAATAGAAAACCCTTTTGAAAAAATAATTACTGTAATAGATAATAATGACTATAGTTATAAAGAAATTGACATAGAAGAAGATTTAGAAATTGTAAAAGAAAGATTAAGCACTTCAAGCGTACCAAATACATTAACAAGAGCTACCTCATCAAAAATGAGTACATCTAAAAGGAACGATGAAATCCCACAAAACATATTAGATAAAGAAGAGATAACACCATACTATTACTTCATAACAGGAAAAATAGACCAAAGAATGTATAAAATTTTAATAAATACAGGACAAGAAGAAAATTACATAACAAGAGAGTTAGTATTAGACACAGAAATTATAAAAATAGGACACTTATGCCCTGGATTACCTAGTGAGATAGTAAACACAAATGAAGAAATGACGGAAAAAGAAATAATTATAGGAGGAATACCCTTAATAATACCATTTAAAATATACCAATGAAGTCAGAATATTACATTAGGAATAAAATGGTTAGAAAAATTTAAACCATACAATATAGAAGATGAACAATTAACAATAACTTGCTAAAATAAGAAATAATTATCAAAAGAACAAAATGAATAATGAAAATATATATACTTGCAAAAATTGTTGTAGAATGATATCACAACAGATATTATACCCCTATGATAGATACAGGAGCAGAAGCAAATATATGTAAAAATAATTGTTTACAAGAAGATAAATGAGAAAAATTAAAAACACCTATGATGGTAACAATATTTAATAATGAAGGAAGTATGATTACATATAAAGCAAAAAATATAAAATTACAAATATGGGATAAAATACTAAAATTAGAAGAAATATATAATTTTGAATTTACAACAAAAGATATGTTATTAGGAATGCCATTTCTAGAAAGATTTTACCCACATATTATAACGAAAATACATTGGTGGTTTACTACACCATGCAGAAATAAGATAAGAGCAAAAAGAGTAAATAATAAAAAACGTCAACCTATAGCATGGATAAAAGGAAGTGAAAAAATAAATCAGGAAATGGAAAACATAAGTAAAAATCAACTAACATAGTTACAAATTATAATATTTACAATAGATAGAGTTAGAATAATTAACAAACAACTAGAATTACTATATAATGAGAATCAATTACAAGGATGGGAAAAACATAAGATGAAAGTAAAAATTGAACTAATAGATGAAAATAGCATAATAACACAAAAACCATTAAAATATAATTTTGATAATTTTAAAGTATTCAAAATACACACAGATGAACTATTGGAGAATAATTATATCCAAGAAAGTAATAGCAAACATACAAGTCCAACATTTATAGTTAATAAACATAGTGAACATAAAAGTGGTAAAGCAGAATGGTCATAGATTATCGAAATCTAAATGCTAAAACTAAAACATATAATTACCCAATACCAAATAAGATACTAAAAATAAGACAAATACAAGGATATAACTATTTCAGTAAATTTGATTGCAAATCAGGATTTTATCATTTGAAACTAGAAGATGAATCTAAACAATTAACAACATTTACTGTACCGCAAGGATTTTATGAATGGAATGTTTTACCATTTGGATATAAAAATGCACCAGGTAGATACCAACATTTTATGGACAACTATTTTAACCAGTTAGAAAATTGTATTGTATATATAGATGATATATTACTATATTCCAAAACACAAGATGAACATATTAGGTTATTAGAAAAATTTATACATATAATTAAACACTCAGGTATAAGCTTAAGTAAAAAGAAAGCAGAAATTATGAAACCACAGATAGAATTTCTAGGAATACAAATAGATAAAAATGGAATAAAAATGCAAACTCATATAGTACAAAAAATAATCACCCTTGATGAAAATATAGATACAAAAAAGAAATTACAATCCTTTCTAGGATTAGTAAACCAAGTAAGAGAATATATACCAAAATTAGCAGAACATTTAAAACCATTACATAAAAAACTTAAAAAAGATGTTGAATATAATTTCGACAATAAAGATAAAGAACATATAAGACATATTAAGAGTTTATGTTAAAAATTACAAAAACTATATTTTCCTGATGAAAATAGATCATTTACTTATATTGTTGAAACATATTCAAGTGATCATATTTATGGAGGAGTTTTAAAATATAAATATGAAAAAGATAAAATAGAACACCATTGCACATACTATTCAGGATCTTATGCAGAGGCACAAATAAAATGGGAAATAAATAGAAAAGAATTATTTGCGTTATATAAATGTTTATTAGCATTTGAACCATATATTGTTTACAATAAGTTTATTGTAGGAACAGATAATACACAAGTAAAATGGTGGATAACTAAAAAGGTACAAGATTCAGTTACAACAAAAGAAATAAGAAGATTGGTATTAAATATATTAAATTTTACATTTACAATTGAGATAATCAAAACTGACAAGAATTTTATTGCAGAGTATCTCTCCAGAGAAATATACAATTGAGAAGATATTAACTACAATGACAATATTATGTCAAAAGATGGAAAAAATAGAAAATGAAGTACAGATCCTGAAAGAAACATTTCACAGTCAGCAGCATGACTTAAAATATGCGGAACTAAGTCAGCTGCATGACTTAAAAAATGTGGAGCTAGAAGGTGACGATAGGAAACACCTAAAAATCCAATATTTTTTTAAATTTTTTTTATAACATATTATTCATATAAACTAAAAATTTAGGATCATGATTTTTTTTGATGTACTTTCCTTTCGCATTTATATAAATTTTGAAGTAACATACTATATTATACGTAAATAACTATTGTAATAAATCACCCAACAATTATTGCACTAGTTCCTACAATAGCTACAACTCTAAATAACTTATACTATAGTTATAAATAATCGTTGCTATAGCTCCAAAAAATTTGTAGCGATAGCATGAAAAACGTCGCAATAGCCTAAGAAACCGTTGCATAAATATAATATTGCAATGATTTTGTATCGTACTTGTAGGCTAGCTAACTGTTGCTACAGATAAGGAAAAAGCGACACTTCTGTAAACCATTGCAATAGATAATCTATTGCATAATTTTGCCTACTACTGCTTAAAAACGTTGCAATAGGCTTGTTGCAACGCGAGCCGATATAGCGGTTCCATAACTGTCGCTATAGTACTATTGCAATGGTTTTGTTGTCTAATGCAATAAATTTAGAACCGTAGCTATAGGTTTATTTTCTAGTATATACATCATATTTGATCGGGGCGCAAAATTTACATCTAGATTTTGGAGGTCGTTCCGAAAAGGGTTAGGTACTACTGTGAAGTTGAGCACCGCTTTTCATCCCCAAACGGATGGTCAAGCGGAGCGTACGATACAAACCCTTGAATATATGCTTACAGAGTGCATTATTGATTTTAAAGGGAGTCGGGATATATACTTACCTTTTGTGGATTTTGCCTACAACAATAGTTTTCATTCATCCATTTCCATGGCTCCCTATGAAGCCTTGTATGGTAGGAGTTGTATGTCTCCTATTGGATGGTTTGAAGTGGGTGAGCCATCACCTCTTGGTCCCGAGTTGATTTATAAGACTCTGCAAAAGGTTCATATCAGAAGGAACCAGTTGTAAACGGCCTATAGTTGGCAAAAGTCTTATGCCGATCATAAGAGAAGGGATTTGGAGTTTGAAGAAGGTGAGAAGGTGTATTTGAAAATTTCACCAATGAAAGGGGTGGTTATATTTTGCAAGAAAAGGAAATTGAGTCCTCGTTATGTGGGTCCCTATAAAATCTTGCAAAGGGTTGGTAAGGTAACCTATGAATTGAGACTTCCTAGAGAATTGGCTTCGGTTCATCCGATTTTCCATGTTTCTATGTTGAAAAAGTGTATCCGTGATACCGAGTCCATTCTTCCATAAAGTGTCTTTGTTTCAAGGATAACCTTTCTTATGAGGAAGTTCGTGTTCAAATTCTTGATAGGCAAGTCAAATCCGTGGGTCTCCTATGCACTAAATCTCAACTTCCTTCTGCGTTTTGGTTTTGGACACCTTTCCTGCAAAACAAAGATAAAAACATGTTAAAACTACTACAAAAAGGCTCTAAACATAGACCAATCTTAAGAAAAAAGAATCGAAAGCATCGTGAGTCCACCGTACATCAAGCACCGATGAACTAGATATGAGGGGTGTCCCTTCCTTAGTTGGAAGTTAGGTTCACAATGACGCTCATGAGATAAAGGTCATGTAATGTGGAACTATGGATGTCTAATATATTTCCTAGTTATTGAATTGTGTTGCCACCATAGGATACTAGGTAGTGGATCCACATAGAAAGATATATCATGTTTGGTTCTACTTTATCCAGTAGACCACTTTCTTTCTATTTGGGGTTTTATGACACCGGATTCCATGTTAAGCTCACATGGTCTATGTCGGTTAAGGCGTATGTTCCCTCATATAAGATGAAAGACAAGTAAATCGACGTTGACTAGGGTGACTTGAAGAGTCTACTTGGTATAGTTAGGGGCATGGGATTCTACCTAGACATTGCAAAAGTTGACTCTAAGGGAAGACCTAGGAGACTGTTCTTATGTAATATGATAACATGAAAGATATCATGCTTATGATACATGTTTTACTGTTATATGATGTTGGTTATGTTAATGAACATGTTATTAATATCACGATCGGGGAGTACCCCCTAGTCGTAACTAGCATCCTTGTCCTCAAAGAGGTATTGGACAAGCCCTTAGAATTCGTCATAACATATCATAGGTAAAAAATGCGGAAAAATTTAAACTTCTACATCGTGAGGTATAAATAGACCTCTCACGTATCATGTATGGAATTTAGATAGGCTCCTCACTTATTGAAGATTACATAAGCCCTCGTTTAGGCAACATAACCAATACATAGGAAATAGTCTAATAGAATCATCTCACAATAAACCATCTAAAAGGAGTACAACATTGCACATAGCCATTAAAAATTCAATATGCCATTATACGCTTACATTAATAGTATCAAACAATAAAGAACGAAATAATGTCTTAGATATAACAACAAGATAGCTAGAATAGTTAAATGGTAACATCCCCGAATATTGAGGACCTACAAATAACTTGGAGAAATTAGTCTAAGCCTTCTTTCTTTTAGCCTCAAAGTGCTTCAATGGCCCGAACCTACATTGTTTGGGAAAGGGAAGAAATATGGGTTAGTACAACCACGTGTAGTAACTATGGTTCCTATGCATATAATTATCAATGCATGAGAAACTAGACAATTCAGTCAAAACAATTCTTACTGTCAAATAACTCAACGTACACATCTTTGGAACATCATAAGTCAACCCAACATATAAACAACTCAAGCAATACTTGTGCAATAACAAGAATAGAACCGCAAAACCCTATTTAAAGCTAAGTATCACCTTGGACCACATACTTCATGCACAAACTTTAACATCACATTTCATCATAACATACTTAGTTTATAAGATCATTTATTTCTTGACACGCACATAGCATATAATAAACTTATTAATACAAGAACACTACTAAGGTCACCCCTTAAGATACCACATATGAAATGTATAAGAGAAGTCTCATACCCTCCCTCACATAAGTTGTAGTCATGTGTGGGCACATAGTTAAAGGTCAAGGATATTTCTAATAAAAACCTTGATTTCAGGATGTGGAGGTTTCCATTTTATGTGAAAAAACATGTATTCCCATGTGGGAGGATGGACTTACTAAACGTGAGACCTCCATCTCACTTACAAGCCCTTTCGGTGGTAAGACTTTATTCACTTTAATAATCATATTGTTTCATCATACAAGTTACATTATTCTCTTATAGAATCCTATGTAAACACTTTGACATAAAAGTTCATAGTTAATCATAAGTTAGAACAATTCTTTCACATTGGAAACCTCTAATCAAGTAAGCAAACCCTTCACTTGACCCCTTATTATAATCATGAGAAACTACTTTCAATCATACAATAATCATATCATAACATGAACACATACTTAATGGATAATTCAATTGCGTAGGTTTAGGATGAGTCTTACTTGTCATCAAAATAAGAATCACACATTAGACATAAGCGTATTACTACCTGAACAACTCATATTTCATAATTGAATTCAAGAATAATCAATCTCCATACCTTCGTAACCTTTCATTGACTTCACACTTCAATTACAAAATAATACACAACCAATGCATAAACAAGGTAAATTAAAGAAGTAATACAAAGCAATTTGCATTCTACATAATCATATTCTCATCATCTTCCACAATTACCGTAAATATTCAAGACCTAATGGTTTTAGGGAAGAACAAGGGTTCAAGAGGAAATCTCTTGTGATTACAAATAATTGATAACCAATACTTAGTTAAACAGTTATAAAGGACCATAAATTGTCATAATTGAATAAAAATTTTGTTTTGAAAGAAAAACCCATGTCTACATTGAAAACCTAGTCTTGGAAGGTTTGAAAATCATAGTTGACGGAGCCTCCTCTTGTGGGAAAGGATCCCATTATTGATGATATTGCAATGAATTTGAGATGTAATCCCTGGTGAATTCGTCCTTAACTTGGAACTTTAGAGTTTATCAATCGGGATTGAAGTTTGGGGAGAGAGAAAGTGGAGAGAAATTAGAGCTAAGTGGGTTTGGGGAAATAATGGCTATTAAGTTAGTTAGTGAGTTGGAACTCTTTTTATCGTCCTTAAATAAACTAATTAACCACCCCTAATACACTAATTAATTGCCTAAGTAACTAACTAATTACCCCTACTTCAATAGAAACTTGGCAGTGTAGTGGGGTTCCAAATGACGGAACCCCTTCAACTCTGTAGACCAAACCACATCACCGTACTGGTGCTCCGTCGTTTTTGTTAGAGACTCAATTTTTTTGGGATTTTTGTAGATTGACTAAGTTAAAACCAATGATCCACAACGACGGAGCATCATTCAAACAATACAGAGTCGTTCAAATGACGGCTCGTCGTTTGTGCTTGTGGTTGTACACGGTAAAATGAGGCAGTTATTGGGTCAATGTATAGTTCTGTCTCAAGGACCCTTATGGTGGTCCTTGGGGAGTCGTACCCGGAAGTTTTGACCCTAAACTTACTCTGATACATGATTAGTACCTTTTACGAAGTTTAATTAAATTCTGACTCATAAAACCTCATGAAACATGCCAAGGCACACTAGCCTCTATTTTACTAGTCACCGGACGTCATGGTTTTTTATTAACGTTTTTTACTCTAACACTTCCTAATTAGTTTCAATACATTATTTATGGACTAGAAACATTGTTTTATGTCTTGTTTCATCATGTTAGACGATAGTTAGATCATGGAACTTCCGGAGTTTTACATTATCCCCCCTTAGAACATTCGTCCTGAAATTCCACTAAAATCTTTTTATAGGGAGATGATAGACTGAATACTAGAATTCCAATCAAAAACATATAATCAACATTATTTATAACTCAAAGGAGTAATTCACCACTGATATCAACACATATTTATGGCATTACACATAGCAATTCAAGTCACAATTCACAATACATAAGAGCTCAACTTTTAACAACATTAACATAAGCTCAAAATGACACAAATGAGCTACCATGGTCTTCTTATAAAGACACCATAAAAATACCAAAACTCTCAAGATGGAAAAAAATGTATATTTTCCATTAGTGCGAGTTAACATATAAGGCCTTTTTCATGACAACTCATTTTGACAAACCTTCACTAAAATATGCAATAGTTAATAAATAAGCCAAATTCATAATTATTAATTATTTTCATTATTAATTGGAACTACTAACCTTAATAAGGACAAAGATGAAGATAGTGGGACTTCATGTAGGCCTCGGCCTTTCGTGTTGCACCCTCAACTAGGTGGTTTCTCCATAGAACTTTTACGGAGGCCACCTTTTTATTTCTCAACTTCTTAACTTGACGATCAAGGATTTCTACTTGAGCCTCTTCATAGGAAAGGTCCTCCTTCACTCCCAACCCTTAAATGGGGAGGATAGAAACTGAATCACATATACATTTCTTGAGCATGGAGACATGAATTACTGGTGAACCGAAGTTAGTTCAATAGGTAATTGTAAATAATAAACAAATATTAACCCGTTGCAATATCTCATCGAGACCCATATACAGGGGACATAGCTTCCCCTTTTTATTGAATCTCACCCCTTTCATGGGTGATACCTTAATGTACACCCAATCACCTTCTTAAAATTCAAGGTTTCTCTTTTTATTGTCGGCATAAGACTTTTGCCGACTATAGACAGTTTTCTTAAACCTATCTCTCATCACCCGAACTTTTTTTAAAAATTCATAGACTATCTAGGGACCAAGAAGTGAGGACTCACCAATCTCAAACCAGCCAACCAGAGATCTACATCTCCTACAATATAGTGCTTCAAACAGAGCCATGGAGATACTCGAATAATAGCTATATTATAAGATAACTAAATCAACTATAGGTAATTGTCCCAATTACCTTTGAAATCAATCACACAAGATTTTAACATATCTTCTAGGGTTCGAATGCTTATGCTCCAGTTGACCATCCATTTGACGATGATAGGAAGTTCTTAGCTTCACTTGAGTACCCAACCTTATTTGAAAAGACCTCTAAAAAAGACAGGTGAATTGAGCCCCTCTATCTGATCGAAAAATATTATTATGAATGAGGAACAAGTATCATGTTGTAGACCAAACTTGTATAACCCTTCATTTATTTTTTGACAAGTATTTAATTTGATCCATTGAAAAAATGGTCCAATCTTCTTTTCCCTCTATTCCTTTTGTGACGTTTTCCCTCCTTCTCTTACTTTGTATTTTTTTTATTTGATTTGTCTTTCAACAGTTGTTTCGTATTTGCATTTTCATATAAATACGTAATAATTCTTTCAATTTATATGATGTTTTTTATTCCATAAATTCAAATTACGTGAAATTTGATAAAAATTTTATTCGTTTATTTTCCTTAGATGATTCTTAGAAAATTATAAATAAAATAATAATTTTAATAATTTATTCCTTAAAAGACTTCTTTCGACTTTACAAATTTTTATTTACTTTTGATAAAAAAGATATTTTTAGAATTGAAGAAATTATTTATATATTGATTTTATATACAAAAATTAAATAGAAACAACTATTTATTAATGAATAAATAACATAAAATAGAAAAGAATATAGTAAAATAAAAACTTATACAACATAAAAAATCAATACAAAATTCACTACATTAAAAAAAAATAGAAACTAATTAGATTAGTTAAAGATTTTTTAAAGGAAAACAAAAGATATATTGAAATAAGTGTAAAACAGAAAATAATAATAGCATAAACTAATTAGATTAGTTAAGAAAACAAGATTTCAAAAAATAAAACACAAAATATATTGAAATAAGTGCAAACCTAAAAAACATAAACTAATTATATTAGTTAAGAAAATATGTGTTAAAAAAATATGTTAAAATAAGGGTAAAACAAAAAATTATAAAACATATTGAAATAAGTGAAAAAACCAAAAGGACTTATTAGATGTCACTTGGCAGATGGGTCCCATCCCATTTATTAATAGATTATACCTCATACAAGTATGACTTGGCGTACCTCATACAAAATAAAAATTTTCCTATATGATATGATGGACAACGGAATCCATGTAGACTTATAATCTTGTTAATGTATATTCTAGCATATGCTTCAGCTTCAAAAGTAAACTTAACGGGGATAAAGTGAGCGAATTTTGTCAACCCATCCACAATAACCCATATTGAGTCATTTGTCTTCGTGTCCAAGGAAAACCCACTACGGATTCCATTTTATGCCTTTTCACTTCCAAGTAGGAACATTTATTACTTGAGCCAAACCAACCGGCTTTTGGTGCTCTGTCTTTACTTGTTGACAATTGGGGCACCTAGTCACAAACTCCGCTAATGTCCCTTTTTAAACAATCCCACCAATAGATCTCTTAAAGATCACTGTACATTTTTGTAGCACCGGGATGAATAGAATATTGGTAACCATGAGCCTCCTCCAAAATTCTATTTCTCAAATCATCAACATCCGGCACACAAAACCTACCTTGGTACCTAAGCACCCCATCCCCCATTGGACGACTTACTCATTAAACATACCAAGGACCGATTCCTTCAACTCCATAAATAATAGATAAAGATGTTTTTTACACCTCACCTTAACCACCAAAGACAATTCGGAGTTATGATGGACCACAAAACCACCAATTGCAGAATCGTCTAGCCAAACATCCAACTGAGCAAACAAATGAACATCTTTCTCTAAGTATTTCCTTCGTTCTTCTATATGTTACACAGTACCCATGTTTATAGGAATTAGAGAGTCCGACACCACATTGTCCTTGTCAGGGTAGTAGAGAACACTTATGTTGTAATTCTTCAATAAATCCAACCATCTTCGCTATCGGAGATTCAACTCCTTTTGTGTAAACAAATATTGAAGACTGTTATGGTCGGTAAATACGTCCATATGTAATACATAAAAATAATCCCTCCATATTTATAAGGAAAAACCTAAGTCAGCCAATTCAAGATCATGAGATGGATAGTTCTACTCATGCACCTTGAATTGCCTAGAGGCATAAGCTATAACCTTACCATGTTGCATGAAGACACAACCCAAAACTACTCGATAAGTGTCACAATACACTACAAAAACTTTGGTAACCTTAGGTAAAGCAAATAGTGGAGCAGATTTTAGCTTATTTCTCAACTCGTAGATGCTTCTTTCATAAGCCTTTGACAACTCATTCTTAAATTTTTTTGGGTTAATGTCATCAAAGGAGATGCAATACAACCAAACCCATCACAAACCTTGTATAGTGTCCTTGAAATCCTAAAAAACTTCTTATGTCGGTGGGAGTTAGAGGTCTAGGACAATTTCTGACAGATCGATCTCAACAAAAATTCACACTTCCTATACTTAGCAAAGAGTTTATGTTCTTTAAGGACTTGCAAATCAACCCTCAAATGGCCCATATGCTAATCCTCACTCTTAGAATACACAAAGATATCATCAATAAAGACAATTACAAACGAATCAAGGTACTCTTGGAACACCCTATTCATTAAGTCCATGAAAGCCGTCGGGGAATTTTTCAACCCAAATGACATGACTAGGAACTCATAGTGACCATATCTAGTTCGAAAGTCGTTTTGGAAATGTGTTCACCCCTCACTCTAAGTTTGTTATATCCCGACCTCAAAGCAATCTTAGAAAAGTAGATTTATACTTGGAGTTGATCAAGAAAATAGTCAATCCTATGGAGAGGATACTTATTATTCATGGTGACCTTATTTAGTTTTGTGGTAATCAATGAAAATTTTAAGGGAGTTGTCCTTCTTTTTCACAAACAACACTGCGCCCCATGGATAAATACTAGGTTGTATGACGCCTTTATCTAGTAGATACTCAAATTAAAGTTTTAATTCCTTTAATTCAGTCGGGGGAATCTGGTAAGGAGGGATTGATATGGGTTTTGTATGAAGTAATAATTTAATACCGAAGTCTATTTCCCGTTCGGGAGGAATTTCGTATAAGTCATCGCGAAAGACTTCTGGAAATCCTTCACTACGGAGATTGACTCTAATGGAGGGGATTCGGACTAAAGGTCCTTGACCCTTAGAACATGATAGAGACGTCCCTTAGTAATCATTTTATGGGACTTTAGACACGAAATGATACAACCTCTAGGGATCGAGTTTCCCCCCTTCCATTGTAAGACGGGTTCATTTGGTAATTTGAACTTAACTGTCCTTGTTCAACAATATATAAAAGCAAAACAAGCATGAAACTAATCCATTCACAAAATTACATCGAAATAAATCATATCAATTTCTACCATACCAACCTAAGTTATTCTTTGGGCAACAATACAGGAAAAATCCTGTAGACTCTTTATCCATAAACGAGTCACCCACCAGGAAAATAACCAAAAAAGTTTCACTTAGAAAATTGAATAACATGTAAAATTTCATGCCTAATAAGGGAGTTACAAAAGATAAAGTAACACCAGGATCTAATAAATCATAAACATTAATGGAATACACTTGTAACATATCGGTTACAACATCAGGTGAATACTCTTGATCACCCCTAGAGTAAATGGCATATGAGTGATTCTTCTTTGGAACTTCTTGATTGGGAGAACTAGCTTGTGCTTAAGTATTTTCCCTTACTTGACATTTCATCGTAGGGCAATCCCTCTTTATTAGACCACTCTTTCCACAATTAAGCAATTACTCGTGCCTATTTTACATTTGCCTTGATGTTTACCACCACACTTAGCACAAATAGACCTCTCCATATAAGGGCCACTAACTCTTTTTTCTTGAGGCTTAGTTGTAGGCCCTTTAACTTTGTTGACCATTGCATTGTTTGAAGGGACTTGGTTGGAAAATTTCCTCTTGAACCTTGGCTTATCTTGAACTTTAAATCTAGTGTTTGACGAATTTCCATCTTCGAGTCTTGTTTTCTTCAACTCCCTACCAACTTGCTTAAGCTTATGATCCTCAATTTGTTTAGCATAAACCATGAGACGAGAGATGTCCATGGTAGGAGTCAACATAGCCAACCAACACTCATTAATCACTAGTTCGGATACTCCCATAAGAAATTTGTTCATGTTAGCCCTAGAATCCGCCACATACTGGGAGTATACTTGGAGAGTTGAGTGAACTTGAGGCTATACTCGTTCACACTCTTATTACATTGGCGAAGATTTATGAATTCTTGAATTTTTATCCCCCTTAGTTCAAATGGAAATAACCTATCAAGGAATGTCATCTGGAAAGCCCTCCAAGTAATCTAACCTTCTCCGACCGTCTTTCATCCTTCCATTGTTCATACCAAACTTGTGCCACATCTTTGAGTTGATAGACGGCTAGTTCCACCTTTTCTTGAGAAGTCAAACCCATGACATCTACCACCTTGAATACCTCATCAATAAACCCTTGTGTGTCTTCTTCAACCTTGTATCCACATAAAGTAGGTGGATTAATCCTTGTGAAATCATTTATCCTCGATGCAACAGTGGTAGAATTGAGGTTCACTTGAACCTTAATCCCTAGCAACATTATTATCGATCACTTCAGTAAAAATATGAATGGACGCCCTTATCTCAACATTTCACATAGCCCCTTCTTCAATAGGAATTTTAGGGTTTTAAGGAACTACATGGGGAACCGCTTCATTCACATTCTCCTCTTCGGCCTTCGAGCATTGTTCCTTCTTATATTCATTGCCTATAAACACAAGAAAGAGATTACTAGAATGCACACATAGAGTCAAGCCTTTTGAGAAACGTTGTAGGATTACAAAGAAGATGATAATTTCCTAATCATCACATAGTCTATTTCATAAGTGTGACGCGCTTCTCACCCATTAAAAAGAATCTATATAGACATGTTTTAATGAGATATGAATACTATGATAACTTCATGTCACGACCCAAATCGGAGCCGCGACTGGCACCCACATTTACCCTCCTATGTGAGCGAACCAACCAATCTGAACCTTATCATTTCAATTTAATATCAACATAAAGCAATGCGGAAGACTTAAACTCATAAATAAAAGACAATTCAATAACTTCTAAAATTCAACATCTATTATTCCCCAAAATCTGGAAGTCATCACCACAAGAACATCTATGATCAAATTACTAAACTAAGAGTATTCTAAGAAGCTAAAACAAATAAAAGCTAGTCTATGCCGAAACTTCAAGGCATCAAGACATGAGGAAGGAGATCCAGTCCAAGCTAGAAGCATTAGCTCACCCTGAAGATCCGGTGTGACAAAGACTGGCTTGAACTACTGTTGAGTGGAAGATGACGGCACGTTTGCTGCACTCCACAAATAAACAAAAGGAAAACATAAAAGTAGGGGGGTCAGTACAACCACAAGTACTGAGTAGGTATCATCGGCCAACTCAAAATAGAAAACAGTATATATCAAGTAACATCATAAAATCAACTAATATCCTTAGCATGCAGCATTTACAATTACCATAATCCTTGGTTACAACACCAAGCACATCAATGAGGACTCACGCCTCCTCATCATACTCGTTTGGGAAACATGTTCGTTAGATTGAGTATATTAGTATCTTTCAAGATTCATTATGTTATTTACTCTCGTGTCGGTACGTGAAACTCCGCTCCTCATTCTATCCTGGTGTCGGAACGTGACACTCCGATCCTCATATTCTATCCTGGTACCGGAACGTGGCACCCGATCCATATACTATCCTGGTGTCGGAACGTGACACTCCGATCCTCATATTCTATCCTGGTGTCGGAACGTGACACTCCGATCCTCATATTCTATCCTGGTACCGGAACGTGGCACCCGATCCCCTAATCTCACTACTTTCGTTCATTAAGCCTTCTTTTATACCAAGGCATCGTCATTAACAAAGTAGATTAGGGTTTCTTCAAGATTTAAGATTCAATAGCTTTATCATGCTTATTTTATCACAATCATGTATATATATATAAGATCACATCATGCATACACGCAATTAGGCATATAGAAGACTTAATAATACTACTCAACACATATCATTCGCTATTAAGAGTTTACTACGAATAGTGTAAAAACCATAACCTACCTCCACCGAAGAATCGTGATCAAGCAAGCAAATTCCTCAATTTCTTGTTGTCCTCTTCGTTCCTCTCTTTGATCGATTCCCTCTCTCTCTTGCTGTTCTTTCTATTTTTCTTATTCAAACCCTCTTTCTTTTACCCTAATTATTATGTAATTAAAAATGAAAGATGGAAATAATAACCCACTAATTAACTTAAGGTTACCTCTTTTAACCCCCAAGTAATTAGACTTATTAACATTAACCCTCTAACTTTATAATTAAAGCAGGAATAGTCAAAAACGTCCCTTAAAACGTATAAAGAAATCCGACCCGAACTAGGATTGCGTAGCCCGTGACGGGCCGTCGCGCCTGCGACGGTCCGTCCTGCTGTCCGTCGCAACCGTCAGAGACAATTTCCATCAAAAAACTCTATGACGGTCCGTCACGCCTGTGACGGTCCGTCCTGCCATTTCGTCGTGACGGTCAGAGAGTCGATTTCAGTACCCAATTTCAGATTTTCTAAGTGTTTTGAAACGACACTCTCCACGACGGTCCGTCGTGCCCTTGACGGTCCGTCGTGGCCTCCGTCACCTCTGCCAGTTTTTCCAGAATAAAATCTGTTGCTCAAAACGACTAAACAGGTCGTTACAATAGATACCAATTTACCCATCGTTCGTCCCCGAACGATCACAAAAAGGAAAACAAGGGCGAAAAGGAATACCTGAATCTGTAAACAGATGTGGGTATCTTTCTCGCATATCTGCCTCCTTCTCCCAAGTGGCTTCTTCAACCGGTCGATTCTTCCATTGCACCTTGATGGATGCAATCTCTCTTGACCTCAACTTGCGAACTTCTCTATCTAAAATAGCAACAGGCTCCTCCTCATAAGACAAGTTTTCATCAAGCAAAACTGAATCCCAACGGATAATGTAATTTCCATCCCCATGGTATCTTTTCAACTCGACACATGAAACACCGGATGTACTCCGGACAGCCCTGGAGGCAAGGCTAACTCATAAGCCACCTCCCCTACTCGCTTAAGTACTTTAAAGGGACCAATGTACCTTGGGCTTAGCTTGCCTCTTTTACCAAACCGCATCACCCCTTTCATTGGTGAAACTTTCAACAAGACTTGTTCACCCTCCATGAACTCTAAGTCTCTAACCTTTCGATCTGCATATTCCTTTTGTCTACTTTGCGCCGCTAGAAGCTTTTCTTGAATAGATTTCACTTTTTCTATCGAATCCCTCAAAAGATTAGTACCCCAAGGTCTAACCTCGAATGCATCAAACAAACCAATGGGAGACCTACATCTCCTACCATACAGTGCTTCAAATGGAGCCATATCAATGCTTGAGTGATAGCTATTATTGTATGAAAACTCCGCTAAGGGTAAGAAGTTATCCCAATGGCCACCGAATTCTATCACACATGCACGAAGCATATCCTCCAACACTTGAATCGTTCGCTCAGACTGACCATCGGTCTGAGGATGGAACGCGGTACTAAGGTCCAACCTAGTACCCAATTCTGCATGCAATGTTTTCCAAAACTTAGAAGTAAACTGCGTACCTCTATCTGATATGATGGATAGTGGAACTCCATGCAATCGAACAACTTCTGAGATGTAAAGTTTGGCTAACTTCTCTGCATTGTAAGTCACCTTAACCGGAATGAAATGAGCAGACTTAGTTAACCTATCAACAATCACCCAAATAGAGTCATACTTGCCCAATGTCTTTGGAAGACCAACCACGAAGTCTATTGCGATTCTCTCCCATTTCCATTCCGGAATGGGCATTCTCTGAAGTGTTCCTCCGGGCCTCTGGTGTTCATACTTTACTTGTTGACAATTTGGACATTTGGCAATAAAATCCACAAGATCACGCTTCATTCTTCTCCACCAAAAGTGTTGCTTTAGGTCACGGTACATCTTGGTTGCACCCGGATGTATTGAATACCTTGAACTATGAGCCTCTGTCAGAATAGTGTTGATCAAATCATCGACGCGAGGTACACATACCCTTCCCTTAATCCTCAAAACACCTTCTTCATCGACTTTCGCTTCTTTAGCCTCTCATTGCAACACTTTATCTCGGATCCGGATCAATTTTTCATCATTAAACTGCTTTCCCTTAATCTTATCAAGGAAGGAAGATCTTGCCTCCACACAAGCTAAAAATCCTCCCTTCTCATTTACTTCTAATCTCATAAGGTCGTTAGCCAGAATCTGAACTTCTCTAGCCAATGGGCGTCTAGAAGCTTGCAAGTGAGCTAGACTTCCCATGCTTCCCGCCTTTCTACTTAAAGCATCCGCTACAACATTCGCCTTCCCCGGATGATACAAGATAGTGATGTCGTAGTCCTTCAGTAGTTCCATCCATCTCCTCTGTCTCAAATTCAAATCTCTCTGAGTGAAGACATACTGTAGACTACGATGATCCGTGTAGACCTCACACTTAACCCCATATAAATAGTTTCTCCATTGCTTTAGTGCAAACACTACCGCGGCCAATTCCAAATCATTAGTTGGATAGTTACGTTCATGCATTTTTAATTGTCTTGAAGCATAAGCAATCACATTCTTCTCTTGCATTAGCACTGCACCCAAACCCGAATAAGATGCATCACAATACACAATGAAATTCTTGCCTTCCACTGGCAAGGTGAGAATTGGTGCAGTAGTCAACAGAGTCTTGAGCTTCTGAAAGCTTTCCTCACACTCATCCGACCATACAAATGGAACATTTTGCTTAGTCAAGTTCGTCAGTTGGGAAGCAATAGAAGAGAATCCCTTGACAAATCGGCGGTAGTAGCTAGCTAACCCAACAAAGCTCCTTATTTCTGACACATTAGTAGGTCTTACCCAATTCTTCACTACTTCGATCTTAGAAGGATCCACCATTACTCCATCCTTAGAAACCACGTGCCCCAAGAAGGACACTGCATCTAGCCAAAACTCACACTTAGAGAACTTGGCATAAAGCTTTTTCTCCCTCAACGTTTCCAATACCATTCTCAAATGCTCCTCATGTTCCTTCTTACTCTTGGAGTATATCAGTATATCATCAATAAATACGATCACAAAGAGATCTAAATATGGCTTAAAAATCCCGTTCATCAAACTCATGAACGCAGCAGGGGCATTCGTAAGACCAAAAGACATCACTACAAATTCGTAATGCCCATACCTGGTCCTAAAAGCAGTCTTTGCCACATCCGTTGCCCGTATTTTCAATTGATGATAACCGGATCTCAAGTCAATCTTAGAGAAGACACAAGCACCTTGTAACTGATCGAACAAGTCATCAATGCGAGGAAGAGGATACTTGTTCTTCATAGTCACCTTGTTCAACTGCCGGTAGTCTATGCACATCCGAAAACTCCCATCTTTCTTCTTTACAAACAAAACCGGAGCACCCCAAGGAGATGCACTTGGTCTAATAAAGCCTTTGCTCAACAATTCTTGAAGTTGGGCTTTTAATTCTCTTAACTCCGCGGGGGCCATTCTGTAAGGGGGTATAAAAATGGGGCGTGTACCCGGTTCAAGATCAATACAGAAGTCAATATCCCTATCTGGGGGCATACCCGGAAGATCTGCAGGGAATACATCAAGAAACTCACGGACCACCGAAACCGACTCAATCGAAGGTACTTGGGTAGTGTCATCCTTGAGATGTGCCAAGAAAGCTAAACACCCTTTACTAACCATTTTCTTAGCACGAAGAAAGGAGATGATACGCACCGGATTGGAAGTGTAGTCACCCTCCCACACTAACGGATCTGTCCCAGGCTTGGCTAACATCACCGTTTTAGCATTACAATCCAAGATCGCGAATTGCGGAGAAAGCCAAGTCATACCCAGAATTACATCAAAATCAACCATCTCTAAGATAACCAAATCTACATAAGTGTTACTCCCCACAAAGTTCACCAAACAAGACCTATATACCTTTTCAACTACCACAGACTCACCCACCGGAGTAGAAACACGAATAGGCGTATCAAGTAATTCACAATGTAAATTTAGACCATTAGCAAATGAGGAAGATACATAAGAAAATGTGGATCCAGGATCAAACAATACAGAAGCCATGCAATCACAAACCAGAAGATTACCTGTGATGACAGCATCAGATGTTTCCGCCTCTGATCTCCAAGGGAAAGCATAACAATGGGCCCTTTCGTTTGTTTGTCCGTTTCCCCTACCATGTTGTGATGTAGTGGCTCCAGTTTGCCCATCACCCCGGCCATTTTGGTGACCACCATTACCTCGACCACCTCGTCCTCCGGAATAACGGCCTCTGCCATAACCACCTCTACCTCTAACTGTTGGGGGTCTATCGCTCTGTTTTGGACAATACCTCTTGATATGCCCAGTCTCCCCACACCCATAACACTCTCTAGATTCACGCATGGGTCTCTCAGAGAAATATTGACCGTTCTGAGGTGGACCCCCAACTACAGTCTGTAGTGAAGACTGAATGGGTCGGACTGAGTAACCTGCGGAACCCTGTCCTCTAGAGTAAGAACCATTAAACTCACCTCCTTTTCGAAACCTCTTTGATGTCGACGCCGTGGTGAATTCATCTGTCTTCACTCCTTCCACCTCTACTACGAAGTCTACCACTTCTTGAAAAGATTTCGCTGTGGCCGCTACTTGTAAGGCTGAAATTCGCAACTCTGATCTCAACACCTTCACAAAACGGCGAATCCGTTCTTGTGGACTAAAACAAAGTTGGGTGGCATATCTTGATAGTGCACGAAACTTAGCCTCATATGCATTGACCGACATCCTACCTTGCTCTAGGCTCAAGAACTCGTCCCTTTTCCTATCTCTCAAGGTCCGGGGAATATATTTCTCCATAAACAAGCTAGAGAATGAGGCCCAAGTCATAGGTGGTGCCTCTGTTGGTTGACACTCAACATGTGACCGCCACCACATTTTGGCGTTCCCTTGAAACTGGTAGCTCACGAACTCAACACCAAACCGTTCTACTATACCCATCTTGTGTAGTAGCTCATGACAGTCAACCAGAAAATCGTAAGCATCCTCAGATTCTGCACCCTTGAAGACTGGAGGTTTCAATTTCAAGAACTTACTAAAAAGTTCATGCTGATCATTTGTCATTATAGGCCCAGTAGTCAGTCGTGGAAACGTGCCTATGTCCAATGAGGCATCCATACGAGGGGCCATAGTGGCTGCATGTCGTACCTCTGAAACCGGAGGTGTTGGTGCAGAAAACGTTGGGGGTGCCTGACCCTGATCAGACAACCCACTAAGATAAGCGAGCACCTGATTGATCATCTCTGGGTAGGTTGGGGTGGCATTTCCTCGTTCTGTACTTGTTCATTCTCCCCATCCTCCCCTTCTCTTACTACCTCCTCAGTCGGTGGAGGAGTCACCGCCCTAGCACCAGATGGGCTAGGTGCTCGTCCTCTCCCTCTAGAGGACGTCCTCCCACGACCTCTACCGCGGCCTCTTGCCACTGTTGCACTCCGAGCTACAGCCCCAGTGGCTGGTTCAGATGCATCTTGTCTTGCTGATGTTGATGTTGGTGTAGTCGTTGCTCTAGTTCTAACCATCTGCGAAATAGAGTGAAGATGGTCAGATACCAATTTGTATCACCTAGATACCAATTGGATCCAAGTAATAGCACGAAAGAAAGAAAGAAAGAATGGAATTTTCCTAAAGTCTTATAGCCTCTCAAAGAAAAGTAAAGGCGTCCCCCTACCGTTCTTTAAGACTCTACTAGACCTGTTCTTGTGTGATGAGACCAACGAACCTAATGCTCTGATACCAAGTTTGTCACGACCCAAATCGGAGCCGCGACTGGCACCCACATTTACCCTCCTATGTGAGCGAACCAACCAATCTGAACCTTATCATTTCAATTTAATATCAACATAAAGCAATGCGGAAGACTTAAACTCATAAATAAAAGACAATTCAATAACTTCTAAAATTCAACATCTATTATTCCCCAAAATCTGGAAGTCATCACCACAAGAACATCTATGATCAAATTACTAAACTAAGAGTATTCTAAGAAGCTAAAACAAATAAAAGCTAGTCTATGCCGAAACTTCAAGGCATCAAGACATGAGGAAGGAGATCCAGTCCAAGCTAGAAGCATTAGCTCACCCTGAAGATCCGGTGTGACAAAGACTGGCTTGAACTACTGTTGAGTCGAAGATGACGGCACGTTTGCTGCACTCCACAAATAACAAAAGGAAAACATAAAAGTAGGGGGTCAGTACAACCACAAGTACTGAGTAGGTATCATCGGCCAACTCAAAATAGAAAACAGTATATATCAAGTAACATCATAAAATCAACTAATATCCTTAGCATGCAGCATTTACAATTACCATAATCCTTGGTTACAACACCAAGCACATCAATGAGGACTCACGCCTCCTCATCATACTCGTTTGGGAACATGTTCTTTAGATTGAGTATATTAGTATCTTTCAAGATTCATTATGTTATTTACTCTCGTGTCGGTACGTGACACTCCGCTCCTCATTCTATCCTGGTGTCGGAACGTGACACTCCGATCCTCATATTCTATCCTGGTGTCGGACGTGACACTCCGATCCTCATATTCTATCCTGGTACCGGAACGTGGCACCCGATCCATATACTATCCTGGTGTCGGAACGTGACACTCCGATCCTCATATTCTATCCTGGTACCGGAACGTGGCACCGATCCATATACTATCCTGGTGTCGGAACGTGACACTCCGATCCATATCTATCCTGGTGTCGGAACGTGACACTCCGATCCTCATATCTATCCTGGTGTCGGAACGTGACACTCCGATCCTCATATTCTATCCTGGTACCGGAACGTGGCACCCGATCCCCTAATCTCACTACTTTCGTTCATTAAGCCTTCTTTTATACCAAGGCATCGTCATTAACAAAGTAGATTAGGGTTTCTTCAAGATTTAAGATTCAATAGCTTTATCATGCTTATTTTATCACAATCATGTATATATATATAAGATCACATCATGCATACACGCAATTAAGCATATAGAAGACTTAATAATACTACTCAACACATATCATTCGCTATTAAGAGTTTACTACGAATAGTGTAAAAACCATAACCTACCTCCACCGAAGAATCGTGATCAAGCAAGCAAATTCCTCAATTTCTTGTTGTCCCCTTCGTTCCTCTCTTTGATCGATTCCCTCTCTCTCTTGCTGTTCTTTCTATTTTTCTTATTCAAACCCTCTTTCTTTTACCCTAATTATTATGTAATTAAGAATGAAAGATGGAAATAATAACCCACTAATTAACTTAAGGTTACCTCTTTTAACCCCCAAGTAATTAGACTTATTAACATTAACCCTCTAACTTTATAATTAAAGCAGGAATAGTCAAAAACGTCCCTTAAAACGTGTAAAGAAATCCGACCCGAACTAGGATTGCGTAGCCCGTGACGGGCCGTCGCGCCTGCGACGGTCCGTCCTGCTGTCCGTCGCAACCGTCAGAGACAATTTCCATCAAAAGACTCTATGACGGTCCGTCACGCCTGTGACGGTCCGTCCTGCCATTTCGTCGTGACGGTCAGAGAGTCGATTTCAGTACCCAATTTCAGATTTTCTAAGTGTTTTGAAACGACACTCTTCACGACGGTCCGTCGTGCCCTTGACGGTCCGTCATGGCCTCCGTCACCTCTGCCAGTTTTTCCAGAATAAAATCTGTTGCTCAAAACGACTAAACAGGTCGTTACACTTCAACCTCATGCTCTGATACAAAGTTTTTCACGAGCGGGGAGCACCCCGTAGTCATAACAGGTGTCTTCATCCTCAAAGAGGACTTGGAAAAGCCCTTAGCATTCGTCATAACATATCATATGTCAAAAATGCAGACAAAATTAAAATTACTACATAATGAGGTATACATATAACTCTTACGTTTCATATATGTAGTTTCATATACTCCTTACTTATTAAAGCGTATATGGTCTTCTCGTTTAGGCAATATAACCAATACATAGAAAATAGTCTAAAAGTATTATCTCACATTAAATCATCTAAAAGGAGTACAACATTGAACATAGACATTAGAAATTCAATATTCCATTATAGGATTAAATCAATAGTTCCAAATGATAAGAAATGAAATAGTGTCTTAATCATAAGTACAATATAGCTAGAATGGTGAAATGGTATCAGCCCCAAACATTGAGGACCTACCAATAACTTGGATAACTTATTCCAAGATTTCTTGCTTTTATCCTCAAAGTACTTCAACGGCCCGAACCTACTTTGTTTAGCAAAAGGGAAGATATATGGGATAGTACAAACCACATGTACTAAGTATGGCTCCTATGCATAAAATTATCAATGCATGACAAAATGCACAATTTAGTCAAAACCATGCTTAGTGTCAAGTAACACGACATACACATTTATGGAACATCGTAAGTCAACCCAACATAAAAGCAACTCAAGAAATACTTGTGCAATGTCAAAAATAGAACCTCATAACCCTACTCCAAGCTAAGTACTACCTTGGTACACCTACTTCATGCACACATCATAACTTAAGATTTCATCATAACATGATTAGTTAATAAGATCATATATTGCTTGAAACACACATAGCATATAATTAACTTAATATTACAAGAACGCTACTAATGTCACCTCTTATGATCACACATATACAATTTATAAGAGAATTCCTATACCCTCCCTCACAATATGTAGTAAACTTTAAGACAATCCTATATTAGTTCACATACTTAACTTGTTCATTTACTTTTACTTTAGGGAGAGAAGTACGATAATCGACATTAGACCATGTGAGCTATATAGAATCAAGTGTTTCCCTCCCACACTAAAAAGAGAGGGTTAACACTTGTCTAAGGTGTAACCAATCATACATATCTATGTCAGTGGATGCACTAAGCTATTGTACTATTTGGGCACATAGTTAATGATTAAGGAAATTGCTACTAGAAACCTTGACTTAATAGACGTGGAGGTTTCCATATTATGAGACAACATATATATTTGGAATCTATAATTTCTAGACGTGAAGAAACAATGTAGGATGCGAGACTTACTGAACATGAGACCTTCATCTCATTTACATGCCCTTTCAGTGCTAAGCCTTTATCCCTTTTAATAGTCACATAGTTTTATCATACATGTTCACATTAGTGTCTTCTAGACTCCTATGTAAACACTTTAACATAATACCTCATAGGTAATCACAAGTGAGAATAATCCTTTTACATTGGAAACCTCTAATCAAGTAAGTAAACCCTCCACTTAACACTTTATTATAATTATGAGAAACTAATTTCAATCATATAATAATCATATCATAAAATGTACACATACTTCATGGATAATTCAATTGTGTAGGTTTATAATGAGGAATACTTGTCATGAAAATCACAGTCACACATTAGACATAAAAGTATTACTAGAGAAACAACTCATATTTCATAATTGAATTCAAGAAGAATCACTTTCCATGCCTTCTTGACCTTTCATTGCCTTCACAGTTCAATCACAAAATAATACAAAACCAATGCATAAACAAGGTAAATTAAATTTGTAATACAAAGCAATTCACATTTTACATAATCATATACTCATCATCTTCCACAATTAAAATAAAAATTCAAGACATAATAGGTTTAGGGAAGAACAAGGTTCAAGGGGAAATATCTAGTGATTACCAATAATTGACCATCAATACATAGTTAAACAGTGATAAAGTACATAAATCATCATTATTGAACAAAGGACGAGAAAGATGTTCGACAACTAGTCATCTATATGTCTCATGTGTCTATATGTGTTTATATATCGTATGTCATGATCTTGTGAAGTATTAAATTGAGTCATAATGTTATTTATAGGAATTGTATGGATTTTCATGAAGTTTTAAGGTCAAATGTCCAAGAGAGTCTAAGACGTTCGAAGTTAGCCCTTGAGACGTTCAAGAATGTATTGATGGAGCCTAGCATGTTTGGACGTGTTTCATGTGTGCATATTCGGTGAAACTTGCATGGAAGGTAATTGACTTGTAAATGAACATGTTTATGTTTGAAACTTCTAGGTACAACTTCTTAAGATCCCTGTAAAAGGGCCCACAAGAAGGACCCAAGGGTTGTCTACACACTACCTTGGCGGTATCAATCTACGAGCTAAAATGATGCCCCGTTGATGGAATGACGCCCCGTCGATGGGGAAGCGTCGATGGTAACTTATCCTGGGGAAGTAATGGCCACATGACAGCCTCAGAACCAATCGATGGAGGGTACAAAACGGCCCACCGATGGACCAACGCTCTGTCGTTGGGTCGATCGATGTAGGTTGGTGCATCATTTCTCATTAAAGAGGTGAATGGTAAATTCACCCCATGACCTAGCCTTACCTAATAGTTTTAATTAGATATTTTTGGGTGTATATGAGGTATCAACACGTGAACAACCCATTCCCAATCCGTTGTAAACTAAATAAACCTTCCCTCCAAAAATATTCTCCCCAGAAACCTCCATTGTTGGTGAAGCTCAAGAAAAATTTGGAGAATGGATTCCTATGGTTTCTTCATCATGTTTTAAAGGTATTGATGAATATACAAGTATGGTGATCCTTCATCTCTAAGTAATATTTGACATGGAGAATTAATGTCAATATTTTTCAAAGAAGTTTCATGATCAAAGTTCTTCTTATTCAATCTAGCAATTGGTTCTTTATAACCACATTTTTAATGGCTTAATCATTATTAATTAATGTTAATGTATTGGTTTTAATTTTATTCTTAATCCAATTGCATTATGAACCCATGTCCCTTCCCAGAATCGATTTAGCCCTTGTATGGGAATTGTAATCATTGCTTGTAATGGTTAAATTTTTATCCTCTTACGTTTAACTATCTATATATAATGTTATTTACATGAATTAATGATTAATTGATGATGAAGTATACATGAGGATCAATATGTGAAGATTTGAACATGACTAACACATGCCTTTATGTGATCAATGTAATATGGACGTTTTAATTAATAAAAGTGGAATTCGATTATTTTGTGGTTCTTGTATCAAATCCCTAAGGTTAATATTATGATTGAATTGTAAGTATAAGTCGTATATGATCAAGATGAACAGGGATTAATATGATTTGATCGAAGTTCTTCTAGTCTGTCATGTGGTAACTTGTGATCTTGACGTTAGGTTGGTTGTATTTAACTCGATCATGGTTAATTGTCCTTATCTACTACCTATAATGTAATGAGATTATGAATTATATGTAATGAATTTAATGTGGATTAATGGATAATAGTTTGAATAGGATTAACATTTGTAAATTTATCTTCCACGAATTCCTAATATGAAGCATGCTTAAAGTGATTTCGACTTTATTGGCAATTGTAGTAGGATCTAGTTTGGGCTATGATTTATTTTGCTACTGCACTAAATGTACATTATTGATGAATCTTTATTTATAAATAGTACTAGGAAAATTGATTTATTATCGATGCCTATCTATTCTCTAGAACACTGGTATTGTTTTGCACTAGTTGTATGATGATCTTGTACCTACTTGTACATGGTTTCTGTCATGCTTAACGTACATTAATCTTATTCCCTATACATGTTTTTTTATTAAAGGGTGTATTGATCAATTTTGATCAAATAGGTTTGATGAATTGGTAAGGTCTACTCTCCTCCCTACTTTTTTTATATTATTGTAGTTGATAAAGCCTTGTATGGCATTGTGTTGTATGGTTTACTTATGGTGGAAGTGTTTACTTTATTTTAATTATATATGTGGTTTCGATGTCCTTGAAGTCAAACCTATGAATATATGAATGAGTGGTTCTGATGATAACCTTGTGTGTAAATTGTGCCTAGTCTCCTACTTTAGTTGTGAATCTAGGTTAGCTTACTATTATTATGAGCATGTAAATATTTAGATTAAGGTCATGTTTAGGTTCTGCCATTAATTAAGTGTAAAATATTTATGACCCCTAACCATGTGCCCCTATGTGAATGTGTGAATAGGTAAGGTTAGAAGTCTTGAAGGTAATGTGAAGATTGTCTTGTCTCCATTGCTAAACGGTTTTCTGTGGTTTATGCATTGTTGTGCATTATGGTCTTAAGAAGGTGGCTACCTCAAGATGTTATGGATATCCATTATCGGATCATGTTGACCAATGTACACACACTCACAAATTATGCATGATTACTAGTTTTATAGGTCGTGGTGTGTAAATTAAAGGTAGTTCTCATATTCTCTAGTTTCTACTATTATGCATGTTAAGATGATGCATATGAAAGTATGATATGTGTTTCCTTAACTAGAATGCCTTTATAGGTGTAATAGTGTGGGCAAGGTTATGGGACATTTCCTATGCATTTAACATGCGAGCCTTGATACAATAGTTTCTAGTTTTGGTTTCTATGTACATGAAAATGAATTTATGGGAATGTTATGAATATGAATATATGATATGGTGAAATATGAATGTGTAGAGTGTCATAGTGGGTTTATATAAAAGGATTGTTCATATAGTTATACCTATAGACTTATGCATTGATCTATGAACATGTGTGACCTTTATGTGTTATGTGAAAGGTTTGCTCACATATAAGTATACACACACATGAATAATTATCTAGTCAATATAGGAGCCTTGAAAGGTGTGCTCTAGTGAATCCTAAACTAGATTGCGCTAATTATATATGATATGCCCATATGAAAGGGTTTCTCACATTATTTAGGTTGACGAAATCACATCTATGACCTATGAGCTACGCATATAGGGAGTCAATCTCCTAAAACTTATATTTTATAAAAGTAATGTAATAATGGATTTTCAAATAAAAGGAATTTAGCTTAGAAACGAGTGAACTTGAAGATGAGGGTGTCCTTTCCTATTGTAGGAAGATAGGTCACCATAGACCTCACGGGTGGATAGCCTCATGACCCAAAAGGGTGTTAGCATGATTTTTCCATGATTACCCCAAGCTCCATAGACTATGCTTTCACATAGAATCTAGAAATTTGATATCAACTAAAATGCCAACATGAGTTAATATTCTACCTTGGTTAGGTAAGAACACCTCTCATTGGTATAAGATGCTACAACACCAAATTCCATGTTTAGCACCCATGATCTTAGTGTCGGTTAAGGCTATAGTTTTCCTAAAGTAAAATGACAATGGTAGTAAATGACTAGGAACCAAACTAGGATGACCTAACGGAGGTTACTTTGGTTAGGTGGAAGTCATGAAATCATGTAGACTTTGCACAAGTAGTTTTGTAGGAAGTTCTACAAAGGTGTTCTATTGTGTATGATTATAATTATGTGTTTATGCATGGCATGGTAGTATTTATCTACTTGTCATGAAGATGTACATGGTATGAGTCTATGTAATGTGGTATTGTTTTTATATGCATTATATGAGTCTTATTGACTATATGATGAAGGTTGTTGAAATGAATGAGGTTGTCTTCCCTTAGTATGTTGATGTATGAATTGACTCATAAGGTTTGTGGTCCCATGAAGCGTTCACTATGTATGTTGGGGGTTGTGGGGTTTTACTTTGCACTAGTAGAATAAGATTGGTGTCATGAACAAGGTCTTATAATGATTTACGTAAAGTGAAGTCATTATATGTGTAAATTGATGTATTTTTCTGTAAATCCAATGAAGCCTCCACTTAAATGTGTCTTTGATAGGTTGGACTTGTGTGATGGTATGTGTTGTCTTGTATAGGTTGTATGTATGGTTTTCCTTGTGGCCTTAAGAAGATGCAGTGCAGCAAGTATCACTAGAGGGTTACTTGGGAGGCTAATGAGTAAAAGAAAACGTAATTCACTATAAAGTAAAAGAGCTCACTGTAAAGTGATTTTTAAAAAATGACTTAAATTCTATCTGTTATTTTATATGATGTTTAGCCTTTATATATGTCTACATGAAGTATGTGAATGATATAAATGTAATTTTTGAAAGGGTTTATAAAGATTTACTCAAAAATTCATGTATTATGATTTCAAGAAAATGTCCCTTTTAAGTGTATGTTTTGCATGGTTTACATACTAAGTGCATTCTTCTACTAATCCCAATCTTCTCTACTTTATACACAAACTGTAGGTTATGGATGCTTAAAGCATGTCTTAAATGGTGAGTATCTTGTTATATGATCCCCAAGCTTAATGAAAGGAATCCTTAAGTTGAAGGACCTCCTACCTCTGTTAGCTATAATGTTTTAAAAGTTGTATACTTATGTCTTATGTTTTAAGGTCCATTTTCCTAATGAACTCTATTATTATTGAGTCTAATATCACAAAGAGACATATATTCTAAGTTTGTACTATGATATTTTATATATATATATATATATATATATATATATATATATAGATATATATATATATATATATATATATATATATATATATATATATATAATAATGTTCTAGCATATGATGTCCTAAGAAAGTTTAAATTTTTTTTACTAAATGGGATGCTCTCTGGATGTGACAAATGTGGTATCATAGCATCATGTTTTTAAATGTGGTTTAAGGTCCAAGAAGTATCATATTGCCACGTCTAGTAGACTCTTGTATCATTGGTGGTGAGTAGCAACAAATCAAATGGTACGAGAGGCTATAGAACGATAGAGTTTTCCTTCTTCATCATTCTCATATTTTACCACTGAACTTAACTCTATAAGATCCCTCTTTTATGTTTTCATGTCCGGTGGTCTTTTAGATGTGATTGCTTGGATGATATTGTTCTCTATGATTGAGGGAGAAAAGGTTAGTTTAAAGGCTATTCTTGGTTTTATGGTTAAATGAGTATGTGTGCATGTGAATTTTGGCATGTTTAGATAATGTGATGCAAATTATGGCTATATAAGAAATTTATGTGAAATAGCATGTTATATTGAGAAATGTATGTCATGATATGGTTAAAGCATGTAAGAAATTACTATGGTAAATATGAGTTCTTTTTGTAATGATGTGTGCCTATGGTTTTACATGATGGTAGCCTAATACTATGATTATAACTTGAAATGCTTAGTGACTACCTATGGAAGCATGCTACAATAAAAATATGTGATTAAAAATGCTCAATATTTCCCTTTGTATACATGTGGTCCTTTATAAGTTTCCCAATAGGAATTGGAGTCCTTTGTATAGACTTGACCTAGGTGTGATGATTGTATTCCTGTCTTGGTAAAGTTTTGTATCTCATATTTTCATGTTTTTCCCATCAATTTACAAAATGTTGTATTTTTGGAAGTTTGAAGCATGTTCATACTAATGCCAGGCAACTTACTATAAGATTTTCTAAGAAATCAACTAAATTGTTCTTCGATTAGAAGATGTTAAAATGTGTATACAATTGATACATATGAGCATGATAAAGAATATAAATAGTATATTTTCTAGTTGGAATAGGGAATGAGAATCTTATGGCATGATGTGTCATAAATTTGTTTCTAACTTCATATTGCGTTGTGAGTCCCATGATGTTGTGGAATTGATTTTTCCCCCAGAATTGAGGGTAGTATTCTTATTTTGTTAGAGTGATGATGTGGGTTTGATTGACCTAGAAGTTCCTTACTTTGAATGTTGAAAGAAAAGAAAGAGTCCTTAAGGCTTGAGCTTCTCTGCTGTTTTCCCCTAATGATGTATGACCTTGGTGTCAATTGTATTGTATGAAAACCTTATGTGGTTGAATAGTACAACCTTACTTGAAAGTTTGAGACAATTTGCACAGGTGATAAGGTTCGGAATGTCTTTGAATCCTTATGGTAAGTTACTGTAACCTCTTTGTTAGTTGAAAGGCTAAGTTCCTCGTCAAAAAAATTGGGTTAAGTTGCTCTTATTTGGGTTTACCCTAAGTTGGGAATGGTGATGGAGTAGTACGGTTGTATATATTTTCTACCTTGTCCTTCTACTTTTACTTAGACTTGAAAGTAATGAATTTTTTAGTAAGTTTGTTCATGATATAAGTCTTGTATTAAAAATTAATTGCATGACCTTCACATGTTTGGTATGTCTTGCTTGACACTATCTTAAAGATATTTTTAACATTCGAAAGTGCATGAAAGAATTTTTTTGATAAAATCCATGTTTTCTCATGTTGATTTGCATCTTGATATGCTTGTTCTGCATTAAACTTCATGAGATAATATAAGAAACATGGTTTTAATTACTTGTATGGTGAAATGTTTAGCCTTATAATGGAAACTTAAGTCTCTTTAAAATGAAAGTGTAGAGTCTCTTGAAAACTATGTGACTTTTATAATTTGAAAAGCATTATTGTAGGTCCACTCTTGAAAAGTGAACGCATGTTTAGCTAAGTGTTCATGTAAGTGCCTATGATTTGTGTTATTTTCTCAAATGATGCTTACTATGAATGTTAATGCTATGTTAGAAATTGATATTTTGTGAAATGACTTCCTTATTGTTGTGATGTACTTCGTGTGATCTACCATTTTGACTTCACTAGGAAGGAACATGATCATGCCTTGGTTTAAAAGTTGAGAATTTCTCATTCTAAAAAGGAATTGACCTTGTACTTTGCTTAGGTGTGAACTCATGATACATGTAAATGTGTTGAGGAGAAAACCATTACTCCAATGGACACCACTAAACATAGTATGGTTGATTATGACCTTCATGGAACTAGGTATAACTTATAAATATCTTTATGGATATTAACTCAACTCTGTGTGCATTGAAGTGTGAGTGTCTAATTGTTTCTTGAGTGTTGTTGAAATCTTCCTAAATGTGACTTAAAGAATAGTGGCATGATGAACTCTTAAGGAATCGAAGTGTAATGACCATGTTCTAACTAGGTGAAGGATGTTCCTTCTATAAACATGACAAGACCTTTGTGTTTGATTCATTAAAGAGTGAGTGAATGGATGTTTTGATTGCTTGTGTGCATTAAGTGCTAAAATGAATTGAAGATATTTTCCTTGTAAATTAGGTGCATCAAATTATATGTGATAATGTTATGAATATGATGAATTGCTCTAAGATTCATTGAAATCCTTGTTCTGATTAAAGTATTCTAAGTGTCATTCGAGTACGAATGTTCCTAAGTGGGGAATATTGTAAGTCCCCCAAAATATGTTAAGGTGTCTAGATCCTAACATGTTCTTAATAAGGGTATAAGGTAAAAAAAATGAATTATAATCTGGTTTAGATGCAGTATGTAAAGTTTGAGGTGATTTGGAAGTAACACGTCAAGGGACGACCAAGACGTTCAACGACTAGTCACCTATGTGTCTCATGTGTCTATAAGTGTTTATATATTGTATTTCATGAGATTGTGAAGGCTTGCAATGATTTATATTTATTTTTATCGTATAATATGGTGTTTCATTAAGTTTGGAAGTCAAACGTCCAAGAACGTCTAAGACGTTCGAAAGTTAGCCCTTGAGACATTCAAGAATGTCTTGACGGGGACTAGCATATTTGGACGTATTTTATGTGTGAGTTATCAAGGGACTACAAGAAGGAACCAAGGCCTTTCAAGACACTGCCTTGGCACTGTCAATTGACGAGCCAAAATGACGCCCCACAGATGGACTGATGCCCCGTCTATAGGGAGGCGTCGATGGTAAAATTGTCTGGGGAAGGCTTGGCCACATGACCTCCTCGGACCCAATCAATGGAGGGAACAGAACGGCCTGTCGATGGACCAATTCTTCGTCTATGGACCAACGCTCCGTCGTTGGGTCCGTTGATGCAGGTTGGTGAATCACTGCATGTGCACTTCTCATTAAAGGGGTGAATAGGAAATTCACCCCAAGTCCTAACCTGATACTAATATGTTTAATTAGATATTTTTGGGTGTATATAAGGGATAAAACACATGAACAACCCATTCCCAATAACTTCTACAAAAAATAAACTTTCCCTCCAAAAATATTAAAACTAGAAACCTCCATCGTTGGTGAAGATCAACAAGGTTGGAGCATGGATTTATATGGTTTATTCATCATGTTTTAAAGGTTTTCATGAATATAAATGCATGGGGGTCCTTCATATCTAAGTAACCTTTCACTTGGAGAGTGAATCTCAATGTTTTTCAGAGAAGCTTAATCATCAAAGTTCTTTTTCTTCTATCTAGTCATGGGTTCTTTCTAAATACATTTTAAATGCTTAATCATGATAAATTAATGTTAATGTGTTGGTTTTAACGTTATTTTCAATCCAATTGCACTATGAACCCATGTCCCTTCCCAAATCAGTTTAGCCCTTATATAGGCATTGTGATCATGGCTTGTAAATGGTTGAATTGCGATTCTCTTACGTTAAATTGTATATTTATACTATTATTAACATGAATTAATGATTAATTGATTATGAAGGATCAATATATGAAGATTTGAACATGACTAATACATATCTTTATGTGATCAATGTAATATAGAAGTTTTAATGAATAATAGTGGAATTTGATTATGTGGTGGTTGTTGTAGCTACTACCTGAGGTTAATATTATGATTGAATTTTAATTATAAATCGTGTATGATCAAGGTGAATAATGATTAATATGAGTTGATCTAAGTTCTTCTAGTCTAACAACTAGTAACTTGTGATCTTGACGTTAGGTTGGTTGTCTTGTGACTCTATCATGGTTAATTATCCTTAGCTACTTCCTATGATGTAATGTGATTACGAATTATATGTAATGGATCCAATGTGAATCAATGCATGATATTTTCAATTGAATTAACCTATGTAAATTTATCTTCCATGAATTCCTAATATAAATCATTCTTACAGTGATTTAAATTTTATTAGCAATTATAGTAGGATATCGTTTAGATATTATTTCTATGGATACAGACCTACATTTACATTATTGATGAATCTTGATTGATAAACAAGTCTAGGGAAATTGATTTATGATCTATGCCTATCTATTTATTAAAACAATGGTAATATTTTACACTAGTTGTATCCTGGTCTTGTAACGACTTTGACATGGTTCATCTCACGCTTAAAGTTCATTTAGATAATGACCTATAAATATATTATTGATGAAGTGTGTATTGATCAATGTTGATCAAATAGGGTCGATGAATTGGTAAGGTCTACTCTTTCTCCCTACTTTTCTATGTTATTGTAGTTGGTGAAGAATTGTATGTCATTGTGTAGTATGGTTCACTTATTGTTGAGGTTTTTACTTTATTGACATTATATATGTGTTTACCATGGCCTTCAAGATAAATTTATTGATATATGAATGAGTGGTTATGATTGCCATATGTGTAACTTACGCCTAATCTCCTACTTTAGTTGTGAATCTAGGTTAGGCTACTATTGTTATAAGCGTGTAAATTTTTAGGTTAAGATCATGTGTAGGTGATTCCATTAATGAAATGTTAAATATTTACGACCCCTATCCATGTGCCCCTATGTTAATGTGTGTATAGCTAAGATTAGGAGTGTTGAAGGTAATGTGAAGATTGTCTTGCCTCCAATGCTAAATGGTGTGTGGTCTATGCTTTGTTGTGCATTATGGTTTTAATAGGGTGGGTACCTCAAGATGTTATGGATAGCCATTATGTGATCATGTGACCAATATACACACGCTCACACATTATGAATGCTTAAAAATTGTAAAGGTTATGGTGTCTAAATGAAAGGTTGTTCTCATATTACTACTTTATATTAATATGCATGTTATGATGATGTCTATGAAAGTATGATATGTGTTTCCTTAACTAGAATGACTTGATAGGTGTACTAGTGTGGGCAAGGGTATGGGACCTTGCCTATGCATTGCATATGTGTGCTTTGATACAATAGTTTCTAGATTTTGTTTCGATGTACATGAAAATGAATGTATGGTCATGTTATGAATATGACTTATATTATATGGTAAAGTATGAATGTGCATAGTGTCTTTTGGGTTTATATGAAAGGATTGCTAATATAGTTATACCTATAGACTTATGCATTGATGTATGAACATGTGTGACCTTAATGTGTTATGTGAAAGGTTTGCTCACATATATGTATATACAACACATGAATGATGATAAAGTCAATAGAGGATCCTTGAAAGGTCTGCTCAAGTGTATCATATACTTGATAGTGCTAATGATATATGCTATTTCTATGTGAAAAGGTTCCCAAATTATTTAGGTTGATGAACTCTCATCTATGACCTATGAGCTAAGCATATAGCTGGTTAATATCCTAAAGCCGATATTTTATAAAATTAATGTAATAATGGATTTTCAAATAAAGGGAACTTAGCTTACCACCAAGTGAACTTGAAGATTAGGGGTGTCCCTTCCTATTTTAGGAAGGTAGACCACCATAGACCTCACCGGGTTGATAGCCCCATGACACAAAAGGTTGTTAGAGTGATGTTTCCATGTTTCTTCCAAGTTCCATAAACTATTCTTTTCACATAGATTCTAGCAATTGGATATCGACAAAAATGCTAGCATTTGTTAATGCTCTACCTTGGATTGGTGAGAACACCTTCCATTGGTATAAGGATCTAAAACACCAAATCATTGTTTAGCACCAATGGCCTTAGTGTAAGTTAAGGCTATAGTTTCCATAATCTAAAATGGACAATGGAAGAAAATATCTAGGACCCTAACTAGGATGACCTAAGGGAGGTTACTTGGGATAGGTGGAAGTAATGAACCCATCTAGACATTGCACAAGTAGCTCCTTAGGAAGTTTAAAAAAGGTATTCTAATATGAATGAATATGATTATGTCTTTATTCATGGCATGTGGTAGTATTGGTCTATTTGTAATGAAGATGTGCATGGTATGAGTCTATGTAATATGGAGTTATTCTTATATGCACTATATGAATCTTGATGACTATATGATGAAGGTTCTTGACATGGATGATGTTGTCTTCACTTAGTATGTTGATGTATGAATTGAATGATAAAGTTTGTAGTCTCATGAAGGTTTTACTATGTATGTGTGGGGGGAGGGGAGATTATGGGGCTTCACATGTACTTTTCAATAGTAGACTAAGATTGGGGTCACAAAAATGGTCTTATATAATTTACGTGAAGTGAAGTCAAATATATGCGTAAATAGATGTAGCTTACTTTAAAGCAAATGGAGCCTCGACTTAAATGTATCTTTGATAAGTTTTACCCCTATGATGGTATATGTTGCCTTGTATTGTTTGTATGTATGGTTTTCCTTCTGTCCTTAAGGTGAGAGTATTACTAGAGGGTTACTTGGGAGGGTAATGAGTAAAAGAAAAGGTAATTCACTTTAAAGTGAAACATCTTACTGTAAAGTGACCTCAAATAATGACTTAAATTCTATATGTGATTTTATATGATGTTTGGCCTTTACGAATATATTTATGAAGTATGTGAATGATGTAAATGCAATTGTATAACGGTTTTACAAAATTTTACTCTGAAAGGCATGAAGTAAGATTAAAAGACAATGTCCCTTTTAAATGCATATTTTTGCACTGTTGCCATACTCAGTGCATTTTTTTACTAATCACATTCTTCTCTACTTTTTACAAAAAGTTTAGGTTATGGATGCTTAAAGGATGTCTTAAATGGTGAGGAGTTTGTTAGATGATTCCCATGCTCAATGAAAGAAATCCTTAAGTTTAAGTATCTCCTACTTATGTTTAATGTAATAATTTACAAGATTTATACTTATGTCTAATCTTTAAGGGTCGTAATCCTGATGTACTCTAATGTATTGAGTCTAAGATGGCAAAGAGATTTAGAGTCTAAGTATGTATTATGATATTTTTATATATATATGAAGTAATGTTCTAGTATATGATGTGGTAAGAATGTTTTAAATTTTCCTATAAATTTACTATGACAATGCGATGAATGATTACAATAGGCTTGTATTTGACCTCCGAAAGGTCAAGTATGACATGTTACTTCTAAGGGGTGATCCCCGGATGTGACACATCTACGGTCCGTACACCAAACGAGGGCACCATACTGCTGCTCTATAGTTTCAGTCAGATAGTCCAATTTTTGGGTATTTTGGTGGATGTACTAAGTGTCAACCAACGAGCCACAAAAAAGGAGCATCATTCAAAAGAGCACACATTGTTTCTGCTCGTGGTTTCACACTTTCGAATGCGGTAGTTTTCAGGTCAATGGATGGATCCTCCTCGAGGACCCTTAAGGTGGTCCTTGGGGAGTTGTACCCAAACGTTTCGATCGTAAACTCTCTCTATTACATTTTTAGTACAATTTTACCAAATTTTAATAAATTTTAACTCTTCAAACCTCATGAAACATGCAAAGACACACTAGCCTCAATTTCACTATTATCTGGACTTCATGGTCGTTTTTTAATGTTTATACTCTACAACTTCCTAATTAGTTTCAATAAAAAATTTTAGGCCTAGGAACAGAGTTTAAAGAATTGGTTCATCATGTGAGGCTCTAGTTAGGTGATGGAACTTCTGGAGTGTTACATATAACCCCAAGTTGGTGAGTTCTCATGTTCGAAGATAAATAAGCATAACACTAGTTTCATATTTCCTATTTCAAAGTTTTCCTTGTATTTTATATATCAGATATATTGTAATGATATAAGGGCTATGTTCAAAATATAGTACCCTTACGGTAAATGGTCGTGTGAGACAATTGTAATCTATTCTAAATACATTAGAAGTCTAAGTAAACTTCAAATGTAATGTTATAATTTTTTTTGTACTTTTATTCTATCAATAATGTGATGATGTATGCTATGGTCTTGTCTAAAGCCTCTAAGAGGACGAAGACGCTGATTATGACTAGGCGGTGCTCTCCGGTCGCGAAAAATTTGGTATAATAGCATGAGGTTGAATAATCATTGGAATAATGTCTCACAAAACCACGTCTATGTAGAGTCTTGTTCATTATTGCGAAGCGCTCCACACTTGTGAATGAGAGGCTATGTGATGCTTAAGAAATTCTCACTTCTTTAATATTCTTAAGTCATGCCTCAAGAGTCTTAACTCTATGTGTCCTTTTCTTATAATCTTTTTCTTGTGGTTATAGGATATGATTACTAGAGTGGTAGCCGTAAGAAGGGTTGAAGAGGATATTTCTTATGCGGGAGTTCCTCCCCAATACAAGCAAGATCATCCTCAAGAATAAGCTCATGTAGGTGACCAAGATCTGGTCAATCCTCTAGTTATGACGGAAGTAGAGATGAGGATGACTTTCCTAAACATGGATTTAACCATTACTACTTAATATCAAGCCATATCTACTCAAGCTCAAGCTAATGAGGCTCCAGAAAACTAGGAAGTTGGACCAAGTCTTCTCGCTTGAAGGACTTTTCAAGGATGAACCCTCCCATGTTGTTTGGTTCAAAGGTGAATGAAGATCCCCAAGATTTTCTTGATGAGGTTTATGAGATTTTGTATTCTATGGGTGTGAGTTCAAATAATAAGGCTGAGTTATACTCTTATCAACTCAAAGATGTGTCCCAAACTTTGTACACTCGATGGAAATCCAATAGGGCTTCGAGAGTGGAGCCCATATGTTGGGAAGTCTTTTAGGAGGGAATTTCTTGATAGGTTCTTCCAAATGGAAAAAACAAAGCAAAAGTTGAAAAGTTCATCAACCTTCATCAAGGAGGCATGATTGTTCAAGAATACTCTTTAAAATTCACTAAGTTTACAAAATATGTATCTTCCGTGGTGTCTAATCCTAGAGATGAAATGAGTCATTTTGTGATAGGTGTGTCCGATGATCTTGTTGAAGAATGTTGTGCAGAAATGCTTCATGAAAACATGTACATTTATCATTTGATGTTGAATGATCAACAAGTTGAGGAGAGTAGGCTTAAGAAGAAGAATAAGAGGGTGTTAAAGAGTGCAAGGTCCTATGATGGAGGTACTTCTAAGGGTATGTTGGATATTCAACACAAACCAAAGTTTAAGAAAAGATTCTATATCTAAACTCCTCCAAATGTCCCAAAGTCTCGTAAGGATAAGGTGTTTCTAACCCTAGGTCCCAAGTAGTAAAAAGTGGTGGTTCACCAACAGAGATCCAACAATGTACCACATGCGGCGGAAAACATATGGGTAAATGTTTTATGGGAATGGATAATTGTTTTGGTTGTGGAAAGAGAGGTCATAAGGTTCGAGATTGTCACATGGCCATGAATTAAATAAGGGAGCTTAATCAAGAACAATTAAGTGGTCTTAAGAGCGATGATCCTAAGAAGAACCACTTTTATGCTAGTCAAGAGTTGATCAAGTGGGTCCTCCCGATGTTGTTACCAGTATATTGAATATACAACATACCCTTAGAGGTACCTCCATCACGTCAAATTAATGTTTATGAATTGGTAGATCCCAGTGCCACTCTATCGTTTGTGACTCCTCTGTTTCTATGAAATTTGACGTGACGCCTGATGTTTTAGTCGAACCTTTTTTGGCTTATACACCGGTAAGTAACTACGTTATTGCTAAAAGAGTCTATATTAGTTGTACCATATTATTGTACAATATAGTTACATTGGTTGACTTGGTAGAGCAAGATATGTTGGACTTTGAGTCATATTGGGGATGGATTGGTTACATGCTTGTTTTTCTTATGAATTGTAGACCAAGGGTAGTTAAATTCCAATTTCCTAATGAACCCATTTTAGAATGGAAGGGGGTAAACCCAATCTGTACAGGTCAAATCATTTCATGTCTAAAAGTTTTAAAGATGATTTCTAAAGGATGACTCCATCACATCGTGAGGGTCAAGACCTTGGGTCTGAAGCCCAACCTTTGGATTTGGTCCCCTTAGTGAAGGAATTCCTAGAAGTCTTCCCTACTGATCTGCATGAAATTCCTACGGAACGGGAAATAGATTTTTGAATTGATTTGATGTCGGAAACTCAACCCATGTCAGTTCTGCTTTACCGGATGGATCCGGCCAAGTTGAAAGAAATTAAGTCTGAACTCAAGTATTGCTACAAAAAGGGTTTTATACAACCAAGCATATTTTCATGGGGCGTTATGCAATTATTTAAAATGTGTATTGACTACCGACAATTCAACAAGGTCCATGCAAAGAATAATATCATCTTCTGAGGGTTGATGATTTGTTTTATCAGCTCAAAGGTGTGAGTTACTTATCGAAAATTGATTTAAGGTCTGGGTATCACTAACTTAGATTTAGAGAAGTTGAAATTCCTAAAATGGATTTCCAAATGAGGTATGTTCATCATGAGCTCAAAGTCATGTCTTTTGGTCTAACTAACGCCCCAGCGACTTTCATGGACCTTATAAATAAGATGTTCTCAAATTTTATTGATTAATTTTTAATACTCTTTATTTATAATATTTTCGTATATTCTAAGAGATAGGATGAACACATGGGTCACTTGAGGTAGTATTTCATCTCCTCAAGGAACATCAACTCTTTGCTAAATATAGTAAGTGTGAATTTCGATTGAGATCGGTTGCATTTGCTGTACACATTGGTTAAACTGAGGGTATAGAGGTCGATCCGAGGAAAACAGAGGCGGTTCAGAATTGGCCTAGAATGTTGACTTCCACTATTATTCGAAGTTTGTTGGGTTGAGCCAAGTATTATAGGAGATTTTTTACGGTTTTGCATCTATCTCTTCTCCATTAATTACCTTAACTCAAAAGAAATTAATTTTTAGTGGTTGTAAGCTTTTGAAAAATTTTTCCAAATGTTGAAAGATACGCTTACCTCCGCTAAAATTTTAACTTTACCGGATGGTACCGAAGGTTTTGTTGGTATTCTGACGCTTCTCGAGTAATTTTGGGTTATGTTATCATGCATAATCGTAAGGTAATGTAATATGCCTCTTGACAAATCAAGGTGCATGAGAAGTACTATCCAACTCATGATCTTGAACTAGATGCCTAGTGTTTGCTTTGAAGATATGGAGACATTATCTATATGAGGTGCATGTGGATATGTTCACCGACAATAAGAGTCTTCAATATGTGTTCACTTAAAAGCAGTTAAATCTCTGACAAAAAAGGTGGTTATATCTCTTAAAAGACTATGATTTCAGTGTCCTTTACCACCTCGGGAAAGACAATGTAGTGGCGGATGCTTTAAGTCGAATGTCAATGGGTAGTGTGGACCATGTTACCAATGGTAAGAAAGAGTTAGGGAAAGAGGTGCATAAATTGTCCCGGTTGGGTTTTCTATTATGAGATTCTCCAGAAGAAGGTCTCATGGTTCATTATAACTCTGACTCGTCTTTAGTGGTTGAGGTGAAGTCTAAGAAACATCTTGATCCTCTATTGATTGAGTTGAAGGAATTGCTTCTTAGTAAGTTCAATGAGTCTTTATCCGAAGGTGGTAATGGTGTACTTAGTTACCAAGGAAGGTTGTGTGTGCCGAATGTAGATGACGTAAGAATACAATTCTTGGAAGAGGCTCATGGTTCTTGAAATTCCATTCATCTAGGTGATGCCAAAATATATCATGATCAACAAGAAGTCTATTGGTGGAATGGTTTGAAGAAGGATATAGCAGAGTTTGTGGCCAAATATCCTAATTATCAGCATATTAAGGCAAAAAATCAAATACTGGGAGGATTAACTCAAAAGACAGATATCCCTACTTGGAAATGGGAAGATATCAGTATGGATTTCGTTGTGGGTTTTCCTCGTACACCAAGGAGATTTGATATGGGTTATTGTTGATAGGTTGACAAAATCTGCCCATTTTATCCATCTCAAAGCAACTTATTAGGTGGAGGAATATGTTAAGTTGTATCTTAATGAAATTGTGGGTATTCATGGGGTTCACTTGTCTATCATCTCGTTAGGGATCCTCAATTCAGTTCTAGATTTTGGAAGGCATTCCAAAGTTGGCGAGGTACCAAGGTTAAACTTAGCACCATTTTTTATCCACAAATGGAAGGTGTGGAAGAACGAACCATCCAAAACTTAGATGATCTGTCGAGTGCATATGTCATTGACTTCAACGGTAATTGGGAATATTATGTACCACGCGTATAATAATAACTATCATTAAAGTATCTCCATTGCACCCTTTGAGGCCCTTGATGGGATAAGATGTAGATCTTCTATTGGGTGGTTTGAGGTAAGTGAGTTTGCTTTAATAGGTCCTAAAGCAATCTACGAGGCTGTGGAGAAAGTCTGACTCAGAAGGGATAGATTGAAGATGACCCTAAATCGAAAAAAATCATAAACCGACAATATAAAAAGTTACCTTTTTTATGGTATGTGACTTCTTCAATTTGAAAATATCACCCATGAAAGGGTTGATGAGGTTTTCAAAAAAGGGTAAACTTAGTCTCAAGTATGTGGGTCCATATAAGGTTGTGAAACGCATCGAAAGCGTTTCCTATGAGTTTAAATTAAGATGCTAACCTTTCCTGTGAAAAAGTCTTGGATGATATCTTAGACAGGCAAGTGAAAAAGTTTAGGAATAAAGAGGTAGCTTTCTTAAAGGTTCTTTGGAAGAACCAACTAGTGGACAATGCTACTTGGGAGGCCGAGGCCGACATGAAGTACCTATATCCTCATCTTTTTCCTTCATTTTCTAGTCAAAGTTGAGGTTAGTGACTTCTGCTAATTTTTGTTTATGAAAGGTCAAGTGTGTATTTAGAACCTCTATGATTTCTCTTATTTATGCATGTTTTTTTTTAAAAATACATGTTTCATATGTGTCTTGAATTGTATGTTCTTCGTACTTGATTCATGTTTGGTATAGTGAGTTATGTGATATTTCTTATCAAATTGCTCAAGTTTGAATTTATGAGATTATGTGTTGCTTCTTGTTGAATATATTGAGCCATATAGGTAGGAAAAGGACATTCCATCTTGAAAAATGTGAAATTGTGGAAAGTGTGCATAATTGGTAGTTCGCACGATTTCTATCTCATAGATGGTGTTTTGTTGTGTTAAGAAGGGAGTAAATATGCTCTATTGGAATTTACATGTAGGGACATTGATTTTAGGCGTGGATACAACTTGTCTCACTTGCACTAGCCTATCGTCATGTAGTCACTCTTTTATTTACATTTAACAATGAATTCATTCTTAGCACTTTCCTTTGGAGTATGCTTGAGACTTAACTCTACATCATTCTACATTCCCATTGGTTAGCACGTTTAGTAACATTTACTTCGTCTTGGTTTAGACTTGTCTCACCATTCATCTTATCCTCTTATCATGTTATCACTATTTTCATTAGCTTCATAGTGTAATGTAATTACTCACCTCATTAATTGAATGTTCATTTAATAATGTTACCATTAACTCATGTTCTTACAAAATTCGAGTCACTCATAATTGAATAAGTGTTTCATGAAAATCTAAGTATATGTTGTGTAAGACTTATGCATTTTACACATGCAGCCAAGGGACCCATGTTCGATCCCTAGAAGCTGCATTTTATTTCATTTTAATGTCTCACAATTTCAGTCAAGGGACCCAAGTCTGAATTCCTTAGGCAACACTTTATTTTTAATTATTTGGAGTTCTAGATGGCTTTACTCATTCAGCCAATAGGATCTGGGATCAAATCTTAGTGTCCTCAATTTTTTTATTTTATTTTAGTGTGAGATTTATGTATCTCACACCCTTGGCCAACGAGCCGAGTTTGAATACCCCTTCCCTTACTATTTTCTTTTTTTCTTTTAATTCCAAGCTTCTTTCAACCTGCACAAATTTGAATCCTCTCTCTCACCCCATTTTCATTTATTTTATTTTAAGGGTTAATATCTTAGCATAGGACCTTAAAGTATCGAGTTTCACCCTCAATGGCAGCATATACTTTTTCTCATTTTTATTAGAGAATAGCTGAAACTATACTCCATTAACATTTGCCTTGAATTTACTTTATTTGCATTTAACATAGGCGTTTTAGCTCAGAGTTTAACGTAAACCTTTAACCGATTCATTAAGGAATTTACTTTTATTTTCTTGTTGATGAACATCACGATTTCATCACCATATGTTAATAAGTCAACAAATGAATAGAACCTAATTCACCACTTTCTTGAAAACAATCTGTAATATGCTTCTCATGATAACTAGCATTATTGTGTACATAAAACATACATACAGTCAAACACACATAAAATGATTATACGCTGTCCGGAAACATCACATTACACGCAATGACAAACGTTCCTAAGATTGTCTACCAGCAAACATACCAATGGATGCATCACTTTTCAGAGAATCTAATGACAAGGGAATGCAACGGGGACAACCTTAGTTTTTTCAATTGGAATATATACTGAACCTTAGGGAACTCTTGGGAAAGGTATCAAAGGAGAAAAAACCCATACATTTTCAGCCTTTAAAACCAGCCACAACCACATGCCCCATCCCACACACTAGCCTTTCATCCGAGGTTTGATTCTCGTTTGCAATGGAAGTTCTTTACTTATAACACTTAGGCATACAAATTCTTCCTTTTGTTTTTTGATAGATGCAGACAAGACAGTTCTAGAATAGTGAATTTTAGGTTTATATTCTGTTTTTGAAGTGTGAGATATCGATGAAAACTTTTTTAGGAGTAAATCAAAGAATAAAGAGTGGGCAAGATGCATTCCTAGTGGGAATTGTGTTCCCCTTTTTTTGGGAATTGTTGTCGACTTATTCAACACAATTTTAATGATAAAAAAATAAGATTACAATTATCTACTAAGTTATTTTAATGTCCCTCCTTATTTTCTCTAATTTTTAATCCTTTAATTCGTGCCTGATTATGCTTCTTACTCGGCTCGAACCCGAGTTGTGGAGGTCCTGTCAAACTGGTGTTTGAAAACCAAGATTTGACCCATTTTGACTAATTAATCCATTATTTAATTAATTAAATGTAATATTAGGGTAATTATAATACTACCCCTAGACCTGAAAATACATTTATACCCATAAAACCCTTAAAACCTAGGACTAACCCTCTAAGTCCGTTTAACACTCATCCGGGTGAATCTTCGTATTAGGGTACCCAACATGGTTGGAACCAACTGTATCTTGCTCAAATAAGTCACCAAGTTGGTTGGATTGGTTGGTGCATAGGTTCTGGTGTCTATTTGCACGCGCATAAAGTCGTGTCAACGGAGTCTTATCTACGCATGCTAGGTACTTTTAGAGATTACTTCGCATAGTAATTTTTGGGTTGGTACATTATTCCCCCTTTAGGAACATTCCTCCCCGAATGATACTTCTAATTATCTAGCAAAATGACAGTCATATTATAACATAAGTACTATACTAAGTCAAGCAATAACAACATAAAATAGAGGTTATAAGGAAACTTAGACTTGAGAGTAGGAAGTTTAACCTCAAGAGCTGAATGGATGAGGATAACGGGATCTCATATTGGCCTCGTCCTCCCACGTAGTACCTTTAATAATATGGTTCCTCCACAATGCCTTCAATGTGGCTACCTCTTTTTTTCTCATTCGTTTCACCTACCGGTCTTAAATCTCATCAACAACCTCCTTATAAGACAAATATTCATCAACCCCCAAACTTTCAACGGGTAGAATCGATGCTGGCTCACCAAGGAACTTCTTTTAAATAGAGACATGAAAGACTAGATGAACACAAGCTAGCTCTGCCGGCAACACCATACGCCACCTAAACTACACGCTGTAGAATCTCATATGGCCAATGTACCTCAGACACAACTTCCCATTCCTGCAAAGCCTCATTACTTCCTTCATGGATGATATCTTCAAGTAGATCTTGTCTCCTGCATAAAACTCTAAGGGCCGCTTCCAGTTAACTGCATAAGACTTTTGTCGACTGTAAGTAGTAGCCAACCTGACTCTAATCACCCTGACCATCTCTAAGGACTCGTGAATCATCTCTGGGCCAAAAATGGATGATTCTGTAACCTCGAACCACCCAACTGGAGACCTACACCTCCTACCATACAATGCCTAAAATGGTGCCATCCAAACTAGTAGAGACAATCAACCACACACCCAGTCTGACCAGTCTTTGTACATCCTTCAATAACTTCTTCTTCTCATCATCAACGTGGGTTTTACTCCCCATGCTCAACCTGCTCAAAGAATCAGCTACAACATTTGCCTTCCCTGGATTGTAGTGGACACTCATGTCATAGTCCTTCAACAGCTCCAACCATCTCCGCCGATGTAGATTCAACTCCCTCTGCGTGAACAGGTACTTAAGACTCTTATGGTCTGTGAAAACATCAACATGCACCCCGTACAAGTAATGCCTCCACAACTTCAATGAAAACACAAGAGCTGCCAACTCCAGGACATGAGTGGGACAATTCTTTTCATGAACCATGAGCTATCTAGACGTATTGTCAATCACCTTACCACCCTGCATAAGAACACAACCCAAAATAACCCTAGATGCATCACAATAAATAGTGTAAGCCTCACCACATTTAGGCAACGTAAGTACTGGGCTAAAGTGAGTCTGTCCTTGAGCTCGTAGAAACTCTTCTCACATGTCTCTGCTCATTGGAACTTGTCTTTCTTCTTAGTCAAGGGTGTTAGTGGGGCAGCAATTGAAGAAAAACCCTCCACGAACCTACAATAGTACCCATTCGATCCTAGAATGCTACAGATATCGGTGGGAGTAAGAGGTCTTGGCTAGTTCTTAACAGCCTCAATTTTTTTTGAGTCCACCTCCACACCCTGATAAGAAACAACATGACTAGAAAGGTCACTGATCTAAGCAAGAATTCACACTTGCTAAACTTGGCACATATCTAATGTTGTCTAAGTATTTGCAAGATTAGTTTCAAATGTTTTTCATGCTCTTCCTTGGTCTTAGAGTAGATGAGGATTTCATCAATGAATACTATGACGAAAGAATCAATGTATTCACGGAAGACTCGGTTAATGAGGTCCACAAATGCAACCGGTGCATTAGTGAGATGAAATGACATGACTAGGAACTCATAATTACCATAACGGGTACGAAAGGCTGTCTTTGGAATATTTTTATCCCTAACCCTAAGCTTATGATACAAGGATTGAAGATCAATCTTCGAGAAGAAACTAGACCCTTGGAGTTGATCCAATAAGTCATCTATTTTGGAAAGTGAGTACACTTTTTTTATAGTGACGTTGTTGAGCTACCGATAATCGATACACATCCTAAGGGTTCCATCTTTCTTTTTCACAAACAACACTTGAGTTCCCCAAGGGGATATTCTCGGCTGGATGAAACTCTTATCAGTGCGATATTTTAATTATAGTTTTAAATCATTGAGTTCATTTGGATACATTCAATAGGGAGGAATTTAAATAGGTTTGGTATCGGGATCTAGGTCGATACGAAAAATAATCTCTCGAGGGGGAGGGACACGAGTCAAATTATCGGGGAAAACATCTTGGAACTCTCTCAATATAGGCAGATAGTCTATGGAAGGAATGTCATGATCTAGATCATTGACACTCACAATATGGCATACAATCCCTTGGACATCATTTTATTAGCTTTTAGGTTAGAAACAAAGGGATTTGAACGACTCAAATTATACCCTTTCCCAGACCAGCTCTACTTCATTATGAAAATCGAATCTCACAACCCTACTATGGAAATCCATGAAGGCATAACATTTATGGAGCCAGTCCATACAAAGTGTAATATCGAAGTCATTCATGTAGAACTCAACAATGTCTACAAACATTGTCTTACCACGTACTAACATTGGGCAGTCTTTATGAACTGTATCAACTCTTATTGTTTATCCTAACGGAGTACTCACTACGATAGGATCATGCAAAACCTCAGGTAGTGTTTCAAAAGTAAGAGAAATCAAGGGAGTCATAAAAGAAAGTATAGACCCTGTATTAAGTAAAGCATAAAATGAAGTTGAGAAGACTTGCATCAAACCTGTAACTGCATCAACAGACTTCTCCCTCTCCTCCCTGTCCTTCAAGGCATAGAATTTGTTCCTCTTAGGAGGCTCGGCTGCAAAAATATTTAGGGAATTAGGCCTTGGCTGAGAATTACCTCCAGGCTGACCCCTATTCTTTTTGACAGTCCCTGAACATATTTCCTCTCTTCCCGCAACCGAATTAGGTATTTGTGCCTAGTCTGTACTCTTCACTATGAATACGACCACACTTGCCACATTCCTTTTTGGGACATTGCACATCACCTCCATTGCCCTTCTTGAGCTCGGATCTGCCTTCGCTGGGTGCTGAACTCCTATGAGATCAATAGTTCCCTAAAATTTGATTCCCCTTCTTAAATCTGGGTTGACCACGAACTTTGAAAGTACTCCTTCCACCACCACTACTAGAACCTGCTTAGTCAGAAGGTTTAGGCCTCCTAACCTCACGGACTATCTTTTTCTTCTTGCAGTCCTCAACCTGCTGGGCATGCACCATTAGTCTTGACAAGTCCATGCTGTCATGGAGCATTGTAACCCGACATTCCTCCCCCAAGTCCTCTGAGATTCCTGTAAAGAACCTTATTATCTAGTCCCTGTTGTTTGACACAATGAAAGTGGCATGCGTGGATAATTTTATGAATTTCAGAGAATATTCCTTGACAGTCATTGAGCCCTGCTTAAGGTTGGTGAATTCGTCAACCTTATCCTCTTTCATCTTCCTACGGATGAACCTCTCAAGAATGGTTGTCTTAAAAAGCTCCCAAGTAATATGACCTCCAATCAATGCCCTACTATCCTTCCACATCTTGTAGCAGGTCTATCCAACAACCTTCAACTGGTAAGAGGCCAAGTCAGCTTTCTCAATCTCCGTGGCCCCCATCGCCACCAGAATCTTTTAGATCTCTTCAACGAACTCTTGAGGATCCTATACATACATAGATTCTGTAAATATTTGAGGATTCTTCCTCATAAAATCCCGCAACCTGTTCTCCATGTTGTGGGCTGGTGGGTTCTCCCGCTATACCTCCTGTCTGTTGTCCTGGGCCGTCATAACCTAAGCCTACACAGTGATGGCTTGAGCCATCTGTACCTAAGCAATACGCACCTCCACATCAGTCAACCTAGTTGGTTTTACTGGCACGGCCACTCCTGCAGCTGGAGCCTGGGTGGAACTTGATTTTCCCATTGCATCTTCTCCTACTTTTCCCCTACCAGCGTTCCCCCTTGTGTTAATTTTATGAAAAAATAAGAATTGATGTTAGATACGCTCATAACATCAAGAAATCATACATTAAGGAAAGCATAATATGATTAGAATAAGTCAAAATTTTCTACGCATCATGTAGTCTCTAATTCATGATAGTGGTGCACTTCACTATTATAACTTAGAAACTACCCAATGTGGTTGATGTGGACCTTATTATCCTTGGAATTAAACATGATGATCTGATACCATGTTTGTCACGACTAGGGTCTAGACCCTAGCCGATACCAACATCATTGACCTCTCGGAGGTCGCAAACAAGCCTATATACGTCCTCATTACAATGTATAGGTTAATTTTAGCAGAAAATTTAAAACTTTTATTTGCTTTGAATTATACATAGACTTCATAGAAAGAATTGCATTATATCACAGCAGTTCACAAGAACCATCTAATAATAAGACATTCAAATGAAGGAAATAGTTCATAACTGAATATATATAAAGTTGCCAGGCACGAAATAATGTCTGAAAATAAGTAAGAAAGAAACGCTAGTGGAACACCCTCCACTATCTCATGTCTACTTCTAGGATACAATATAAAAGATAAGAAACATTGAAAGCACGAGGGCCTACCAAGTCCGGATGAATGCTCTACGTCCGGATAGCTTTAAAGTAGTCTTGTAATCTCTAGCGTCAACCTGCACATGCACCTAAAAGTAAAGGGTTATATAGAATAAGTACACACTTGTACTAAGTATGGGTGTATTCACGTACACACAAGGGAGATGCATGGCTAAGAAGAGCTCTCTCCTAATGATATGAGTTATGGAAATTAAAGTCAATTGGACTTGCCAAATAAGATTAGGAAAGTCATACTTTGAGAGTAACATGCATTATCATTCTTTTCATATTACACACATCACATAACTTATTTAATTTAGCACATACATATATCACATATCATTCGTTCATATACCGTGAGACCTTAGAATCATAGACTTAATATTAGGACTTCCCAAATGAGGGCTCAACATATTGGACCTCAATTAGGGAGCCTTATTTATAAAACATAGAGTCTTCTTCATTCATTCATATGTATGTCCTTTTTCATTCATTTATATACCTAGGATATATTTTAGGACTCTCATAAGGTTCACTGTGTAATGACAAAGAATTACCTAGTGTCATTACTCTAGTCAAGTTCACCTTTTGATTATCATATCCAAACACCTTTGGTATCATTCATTTCATTGTGTCCATTACATGAGGCTGGCCTTATTGTTTCTATGTGAACTTTCAATTTAATCGACATGAATCATGTAAGTTTCATTAAATCCAGTGTCTACACCACACCGAAAAGAGATGGAATCCCTGGTCAAGGTGAAACCAAAACATGCTAGCATATAAAGGGAAATGAACCCTGCTAGAACCATATGTTGGGTGTATAGGTTCAAAGACTAGGAGATATAAGGAGAACCACACCCGCCTAAATGGAAAGTCTCATGTCATGAGATTTACATGAACTTTAACATTCCCGAAAGAAGGAAACGTGACTCATAGATAGCCTATCAGTGCTTAGTATAAAGTTACATTACATTCGTCAAACATATCATAAACGCAGACTTCTAGCAAGAGGTAGTCATAGCTCATTAGATGATTTCTCATCTCTTCTTTATGTATTATGTGTGAATTGTCTTTACACTTAAATATAGAGTGTTATTGAGACTGGTCTCGTAATATTCAACACTCTCTTAGGTGAGTACTTTTGGTGACCTTATATTGGCATAGGTATAGCTTGTCTCAGTTGTCCTAGCCTCATATTGGGATGCCATCCTGTTCTTTCTTAACATCTTTTTATTTTATATTTACTCACCTTTAATTATTTGTTCATCGGATAACATATATATGCTCTTTTGGAATTTACATGGAGGGATATTGAATTTAGGCGTAGATACAACTTGCCTCACTTTAACTAGCCTATCCTCATGTAGAAACTCCTTTCTTTACATATTAACAATAAATTCATTCTTAACACTTACATTTTTAGTATGCTTGAGACTTCACTCTAGATCATTCTACATTCCCATAGGTGAGCACGTTTAGTTACATTTACTTAGGCTTGGTTGAGACTTGTCTAACAATTCATCTTAGTCTCTTATCATGTTACTATTTTCATTAGCGTCATAGTATAATGTAATTATCACCTCATTACGTGGATGTTCATTTAATAATCTCACCATTAACCAATGTTCTTACCTTGAGAAGGACCCAAAATATGGATAGAAAGTTTGCAAAGCATCTTGCAACAACCAAGATCTGGAGAAGGCCATATGTCGCACAACCAAAACAAGGTCGGAAAAAAGTTGCTTCGCGACGGGGGGCCTCCACTAGGCTCCATTCTTCGAACCGAAATTTCATAAAAAGAATTGGAAATTTCCCCGCGACGCGCAACAACTTCCCATATTCGTAGGCATAGTTTTTAAGTCAAATTAACTTCACCAAAAGACCCATTTAAGTAAGGGGTATTTTGGGGGACAAGTTTATAATGATTTTAGGTCAGTTTTTGAATACTTTAGTGAACTTCAAATCGGATTAAATAAATTCCTCTCATCTCTCTAAAGAACTCTCTTTTTTCAAACTCCATTGAAGAATAAGAAAAGCTTAAAGAAGAAGATGAATACTTCAAGTATTTAATTCCAAATTTGTAGAATATTCATCAATAAGGTATGTGTTCTGCACCTTTGGGATTCCTTTCCCCAAAAAGTCCTTTCAGTGATGATTTTCACGAAATCAATTTCAAGGGTTTTTATTATACAAAATGGGATTTGTTCCTAACTCAAGATTTATGATTAATGATGAAAAATAACGATTTTCTATGGTTAATAAGGTATGTATTGTTGGGTAATTGGTATTTCATGTTTGATTTTCATGTGAAACATGTCACTTCTCTACGTAATGTTTTTGATTGGGTTATCTCTATCACTTGATAACGTGTAAACTTTGGGATTAGAACTATAGCTTCAATGAACTCTGTAATGACCCTTTCCCTTATCCTTAACTACAAAATGGTCTTGTATATGACTTCAAGGAGTGGTATTTTTTTATGTTATTGAGTATTTAGCTATGTTTTTTTATAATTGTTGTAAATTGAACGTAAGTTCTTGATGAAGGATCTTGTAAGCAATAACTAAGTTTTCTAAAGTCATGAGTACTCTATTATGTTTATGTTGGACTATAAATTATGATACTATGCAATTGAAGTATGTATGATGTTGCTTTGTATATAAGTTGTGCTATGAATATATTAAAAATGGGACCATGGTAAGAATATGATAATGCAAGTTGATGATATTTATATTGTATGCCTTACACACTATGGTTATTATACGTTAATATCTCAAATGAAGGGTTGTGATGAAAGGAAAGTCTCATCCTAACCTTAAAGAGGTTATGCTCATGTTTATACAAGGAGTTAATCTCCTACAACCTACGATAATATTTATGAAAAAATGATAACTTAAAGGTTATTCACAAAAGAACTTTACCATATCACCGATGAACTAGATATGAGAGGTGTACCTTCCTAGTTGGAAGGAAGGCTCACAATTAACAGGACCGAAATCTATACCTCAGATGAGACCGGCGTCGTTGACCATTCTGAGGTCGCAGACAAGCTTACATACGTCCTTCTTAATTCGTCTAGGTCAATTTTAGCGGAAAATTTGAAACTTTTTGTCTCCTAACATGCTTACTAGACATTCTTTTGCATATATAGTAGTTCACCATCAACTATCTAACATTATGATCATCAAATGAAAGAAGAAGTTTATTATAACGATAAATATGTACTTGCTAGAATGGCACCAATATAGTGTATGAAAAAAAACGGGAAAGAAACACTAGTGGAACATACTCCACTATCTCAATCCTACAACTAATCTATAATTTAAATGGGCAAGCATCCTCGAATACACAAGTACTAACGAGTCCGGATGAATGCTCGATGTCCGGATAGCTACAATGTTGATCCTATAGCTCTAGCGTCCACCTGGGCCTGCACCTAAAAGTTTAGAGTTGTATAGGGTTAGTACACACTTGTACTAAGTATGGGTATATGCAAGCACATACCAAGGATATGCATGAGTAAGAATAGCTCGTTCATAGCAACATGATTATAATAGGTCAAGTCAGTGGAACTTGCAAAACTGAGATTAGGAAAGTGGGTGAACTTTCCAAATTTGGATTAGCAAACTTTATGAGCTTTCCAAATTTAGATTAGGAATGTTATGCCATGAGAGTAACATGCACACCATCATACTTAACGTTTTATAGACAGGACACAACAGCGTACACATAGCACATATAATAATTAATATAACACATAACGTCGTTCATATTATTTATTTGTATGCCATGATGCGTTGGAATCATGGACTTTACATTAAGACATCCCAAAATTAGGGGTTAACATATGGGACCTTAACTAGGGAGTCTGCTTTAGCAAACACAGAGAGTGCTTCGTTCATTCTGTCGTACTTCATTTGATTTCATTCATGGTCCACTGTAAACACAAGCTATACCTAGGATGTAATTTACCATTTTCATCGGATTCGTTGTGCAATGACCAACAATGACCTAATTTTATTACTTGAGTCTAACTCACCTGTTGATTATCCAATCCTAACACCTTTGGTATCATTCGTTTCATTATGTGCATCATTTGAGGATTGCCTCATTCATTAATTAGGAATTTTATCTTTAACCGACATAGATCATGTGAGAATTATGAAATCAAGTGTCACGAAATCTCATACTGAAAAAAGGTAGAATCACCGCTCAAAGTTACCCAAACATGCTAGTGTACATGGGAATTGAACCCCACCAGATCCCTATATTTTAAGTATAGGTTCAAAGACTAGGAGATATAAGGAGACCCATACCCGGCATGCCGTGCAGTCTCATCTCGTGAGAGTTACGTAAACCTCCGCCCTTCCTGAATTAATGCATCACCACTCATAGATAGTCTATCGGTGCTCACTATAAAGTTCCATTACATTCAACTCATACGTCATGCAAGTTGGCTTCTAGTATCAGGACATCATAGCTCAATAGATGATTTCTCGTCTCATCATTAGTATTAAGTGTGTTCATCTGAATACGTTCATTAGAGTGTTCATATAGATTGGTCTCTTCAATAAACTTTACACCCTCATAGGAGAGTAAGTTTTGGTAACAATAACTTAAGTTAATTTCATATTGATCTCATCTTTTACATTAGCCTCCTATCATGTTGTCACCACATTCATTAAAATTAGCACATTTGCTCTACATAATCACTCACCCCTTTTTACATGACTGTTCATTTCATCATATGTGAATGCACTTGGCCATTTGGTTTGTTTCGTACTCTTACTTAAACCCTTCTACGGTTTGATCATTTGATTATTCATTTCATTGTTCATTTCATAACATGCCAATGCATTTGGCTATTTGGTGTGTTTCACACTCTTACTTAACCCTTCTAGGGTTTCATAATTTCATTGTTCATTTAATCATATGCCAATGTAATTGGACATTTAGTGTATTTTACACTCGTACTTAAACCTTCTATGGTATCATCATTTCATTGTATATATCTTAGGTTCACTTGTTTTTAAACGTATGCTCGACTTATGGCCACTTATTTTTAAATGTATACTCGACTTATGTGTCTAAACATACAATCCTTGAGGCTTCATTCATAGTTCGTTTAAGTGATTCATGTCTTGCTAAGATTATGTAGTACAAGACTTATGCATCTTGTATGTATGCCAAGATCTCAAATTCGATCTATGTAGGTGGCATTTTTTGTGAACATTTAACTAACGTATGACTTATGTATCAATAACGAATTTTTGCGAGGGAACCCAAGTTTGAATTCCTTGGATAACACTTCCATTTTTCTTTGATTTTATCTTTAGTTTACATATCATTTGGAACGTAGATCGATCCCCAACATCAGCATTCCTCTTTATATTTCTCCTTGAAATCTCCTCCTACTTGGCCGAGGGTTTGTGGGATAGAACCCCCACAGCCCCTTCTATTTTTTTCCCATTAAATTCTCCTTGTCAAATTTGCATAGACCACGAGTTTGTGGGATCAAAACCCCACAACCTCTATTTATTTCTCTTTTATTTTGCATCCCGCATAGAGTTCATGGGTTCGATTCCCATGCCTCACCTTTCTTTTCTTTTTATTATTTTCCCTTTCTCCTTTACTCTACTTCAAAGCTTTGAGATCGTGGATTTGATTCCAACGCCTCACATTACTTTTCTTTTCTTTTATTCCTTTTCTTCCACTCGCTTCCTCGAGGTTGTGCGTTCGATTCCCACACCTCCCATTTTATTTTTATTAATTCTTGTACTTTACTTTTTAGCCATCACACCCAAGATCAATCCCCCTTGACCCCATTTCCCTTTTCACGTTTTAGTGCTTTTCAAGGGTGAGGTCGCGAGTTCAATTCTTAATGACCTCACCTAATTTATACCCTTTTAAATAACCAGATTTATACATCTGTGTTTAGCCGAAAACAACTTATAATTTGATGGAAATTTTGTCACATTTTCAAGCTCACTTCCTTCAACATTTATACATGAATTCATAGGGTAATTTTTAGATAATTTAATACGTTTTGGGGTGCATTGTTCATCAATTCGTTTAGACAAAAGATTGATACTTAAATCAGCCACACATTCATTTTAATGAACATCACGATTTATAAAGGTTTATTCACGTAAAATAACAACCAAAAGATTATCAATTTCTGAGCCTTAATCCGAGAATACATAGTCACTGCCACATTTTTGCACACACATGTACATAGTTTCGGAACAAATAGGTTACCTTTCGTACTATTTCAAGTACACAAACATAATCATATTCATTCCGAAAAAATAATATACACCTAAATCCACCAGCAATCATACCAAACCAACAATTCATTGGGAGCTAGTGCCAGGGGAATGCAATAGGGGAAACAATCCTAGTTTTTCAGATGAATAATAAAAACCTTAAAGGGTCTCTTAGGAAAGGGACCAAGAGATAAAACAACCCATACCTTTTTGATATTCAAACCTTGACTTTGTGCCCAAAGAACTCCTCCAAACACATGTCCAACACCAAAAGATCAAAACGAAACTCGACATAAAACCTTCTCTTTGCCTACGTGATTGATTAACGTTTGTTTTCTTAATTTTTTCGTGTGAGTTCTTAAAGTGTGAATAAATTTTGTTTACCTACTGTTTTTAAGTTATTTTGGCATATAAAACGTGAATGAGAGTGATAGAGACGTGAGAGAGAGAAATGAGCGTGGGAGACTAGAGTTTTCTTGGACTTAGGAGTCTTGTTTAGGACTTAGCCAAATACAGTTTTATTTAATTATTGAAAATATCATTTCCTGTTATTTTAAATAACCTAATAAATATTAAATATAAATAAAATACATTAATTTAGTAACTTAAATTAAAAACAATTTAATTCATTGCTTCCACTTAGGTTCGAACCCTGGTGGAGCAAGACTTCACTTCAAGAGCCCAATTTTGGGCCTATCTCCAAAAAATGCCCCTCCACCTTAATAATTTAATATTTAATTATATATTTAGGGCAATTAAGATACTACCCTTAACCTGGAAAAAGATCATTTTACCCCTTGACCCTACAAACCTAAGATTTTACATTTTAAGTTCCGTAAAGACTCCTTCAAGTAAATCTTCGTATTCGAGAGCCCTACATGGTTTTACCAGACCTTTCCTAGCTAAAGAAACTCCCCAAGTTAGTTTTCTTAGATGTAACAAGGGTTTCGAGGTATGGTTCTATGCGCATCAATCTGTGTGAGCCCGATTTAATGGTTGGAATTCTAAACACATTAAGCATTACTTAGCATATGCATTGTTAGGGGTGTTAAAACAATAACTCTCATGACATAGAAACTGCCATTTAATGTAGAAGTATGGGTATCTAATATATATCCTTGTTCTTGAGTTGTGTTGTCACCGTAGAAATACTAGGTAGTGGATTCACCTAGAATGATATGTTAATGTTTTGGTTCTACTTTGCGCGGTAGACCACCTTGTTTCGCTGTGGAGTTTCACGAAATCGGATTCCATGTTTAACTCACATGTTCCATATCGGTTAAGGTGATTGTTCCCTTGTTTAAAATGAAAGACAAGAAAATGGACAATGACAAGGGTGACTTGAGGAGTCTACTTCGTATAGGCACGGGTATGGGACTCAACCTAGATATTGTAAAAGTTCACTCTAAAGGAATTCCTGGGAGATTTCTCTCATGTAATATGAATATGAAATGCACAATGCTTATGATATATTATGTTTCTCTTACATGATATTGGCTATGTTAATGAACATGATATGGATTATGTTGCTATGTTTGATGATGACAACATATGAGGTAACTTATATAAAAATAAACATTACTTATATTCTCCTATCTTCTTTAGTTGATTATGTTGGGTAATAGGTCTTCATATGATCATTGCACTTGTAAGATTGGGATGTGATTATCGGTAACTGTCTTGTATATTATGTTATATGATCTAATGAATATAAAATGTTAGGATGACTTTATGATGATATGTCATTGGTTATGACTATGATTTGTGTTGTTATGATCCTTATCTTGTATACGCTTTGTTTTATGTGCAATAAAGGTTTTCAGGTAACTTAGCACGCTTTCTAAAGAAATGTTACTTTTCATGCATGTTATTTAATGTTTATGTGCATATACCCATACTTAGTACATGTGGCGTACTAACCCTTATTTTATATTACTAAAAATGTATGATCCGACCATTGAAGATTAACGATTGAAGAAGCTTGTAACTCTTTCTCAAATTGATGAATGTTCCGCATGTTTGGGATGCTATCTTTTATTTATTCAATCTTATGAAGACTTTCGTAGTTTTAACAGATTTTCGTTACCTGCTTTTATCATTTTGTATTCTATGGTAGTAAGGACTATATAAAGCATTAACTTTGTATTGGCTAACTCCAAGACTCGTATTCTTTAGATTATTTTTATGTGAGGCATCTTTTACACTTTCGTATGTATGTTATCATGATTCTATCAGAAAGCTTTTATGTGAGAGGAATGAGTATAACTCACTTTGTATATGTAAATTTTTTAATTTTTCTTCATTTTTAACTAATGACATGTTATGACGAATGCTAAGGGCTTGTCAGAGTCCAATAAAAGGATGATGACGATGGTCGCGACAAGGGGGTTCTCTCCGTTCGAGGCAATGTGCTTGTACTAATTCCATACTCTTTGTCTTTCTCTAATGTTGTGTATAATCGGCGAGAGGTATCTTGTAGAAAGCTTGGAATCTAGTTATTGATCAAGAAAAGTTGAAGTATGTCCTCACTTGACTCAAGGGCATAATCATCATTAGACTTTTTCAATTCAATGTATTGTAACATACTAAGTATTTCTATATTCGTATTGTATGGTCCGTGTATCAAGTATTCTTGAGTCTAAGATTGACATATGTTGACACTTAGTGGTTTCTATGATTTTTCAAATGACAAATTTTTGAGATATTTCGTGTGAATTTTTTTAATTTTGTACTACCTTTCGTACATGTATGCGTTGAATGATGTTAAAAGTCTTGTGAGAGATCTCTGAGAGGTCAAGTACGTTGTATTCCACTGCGAGATTTCCATAGCTACTAGGGAGTACTCTCTGGGTTTGACACGTCCATGAAACTTAACAACTTATACACCCCATCAATAAAATCTTGTTGATCCTCTCTAACCTAAGAACTGATAAATATAGGAGGATTCGTCCTCACAAGGTCTTTCAATTTAGAAGTCATGGTACACTACAAAGCATTTACTCAAGTCCTAACATCTCTAGTAACATGAGTGGTCACGGATCGGGCTAGAGAAAGTAAAGCCTCTCTAATCTCCCTATTAACCATGTTCGGGGAACCAATTGAACATCATTACCTTCACCTCCAATAGGGACTTGATGATCTTTTTGAGGCACTTGAGTTTTAGGTGATTTTGAAGTTAAACGTTAAGCGACGACCAAGACATTCGATGACTAAGTCATCTATGTGTCTCATGTGTAGTTAGGTGCCTATACGTGTATTTAATGACGTTATAGGTCATTTTATGAGTTATTACATTGTTTATAGGTGGTGTTTCAAGTTTCATGAAGTTTAGAGGACAAACGTTCAAGAACATAATGACGTTCGAAATGATTTCCTAGAACTGACCTTCTGTGTCTTGGAATGTTTCATCGATTTTACGTGTTTGTTTTGGATGAAATTCATGTGAGAGGTCCTAAACTCGTATTAAAACATATTTTTCTTGGAAACGTCTGGGTGAAAGTCTTCAAGGACCAACCAAGGGTCCTTGAGGAAGGGGTATTTGAGGAAGGACCCTTCTCAATAGCCAAGGCTTTCTAGATCAGGACCCAAACGGCTGAGGAAAATGAAGGCACATCTGCTAGTCAAAGCCCATCGATGGGAGTCGTTTCAAGGCATAGCCTAGGAATCTCAAGATTACAAAGTAAAGTCTCAAAACAAAACCACGAGAGGACAAGATGGTCATTTTTTGGACAAACAGACCGTCGATTAGAAGTGTGGAGATTCTTTAAGGGTATTTTGGGTATTCAAAAGATATATATGAGTCTTTAAAACTTAGAAGATTTCATTCTCAAGAAATTAAAACCCCAAATCCCTTAGAAATTCTCTAGAACTCCATTAGAGACAAAAGACAAGGAAGGTCTTGGATTGGAGAATTCAGTGGAGATTCATCATCAAATTAGAGGGTTAGATTTTTATAGGTATGACATTTTTGATCCTCAAAACTCTATTAATCAAGTATTCCAACTTTAAAGGATTTTTTTCTAAAGTTTTCAAAGATCAATTGTCCAATTTTATGATTCATCCATGGGTTATTGCGTTAAAGGTTTTAAATCATTTTATATTGATTGAATTTTAGTTAATTATATGATTTTAATTAAAGTAACCTATGAATCAATGTAACTGAACCCTAGTTTTTCACTACTTTATGGGTTAAGTGAGTTGGACGTAATGCTTATGAATTCTAGTGTAGTTTTCTATGGGCTATCGATTTATGGAATAATTTTATTGAATTGATATATAGGTTGTCATAGATTGGTGATTCTATATTGAATTCACCAAGTTTCATTGAGTACCATATTTTTTATATTGAATTGATTTCATAAAAATTTGTAAGGGCCTTATGGTATTGAATTGGATGTTTTGGCATTGGATTAATGTGTTGAGAATGGAGTGTTGGTATGATTCCTTTATATATATTTTAAATTTAAATAGAATTCAATTATATTGTGATTGTTAAGGTCAACATATGGTGGCAGTGTTATGTGCCTTACATGCAGTTGTTGTGGCCTTGTTGTCATTACTTTATGCTATATGATGATCATGACCTTGTCGGCAATACTTAAACTATTATGATGATTTGTGTATTTGGTTTAAGTGAAGTATGAGAATATCTATCTACATGTGAAGTAATATGAAAGTATGTGTTCTTTCTATGTTTGTTAGGAGATCATGTTTACAATTACTATGAGCTTCTTTGTGTAGTCTTACATGTTGATGCATGATTGTTCCTACTTGACAATATGAGTTGTGATGGTTATATTGATGATGATATAGTAATGTATATAATGACATATAGATGGTAAGGGTTATTCCTAAGCTCTTCAAAGAATGATATGTTATATGTGATAAAGTAAAGAATGTTGTGTGTTGTTTTGGTAGACCTGTATCCCTTACTTGATACATATATGATTGATATGTGAATATGATATGTATGGATTAGGTAGGCTTAGTGAACCCTTTTCATGTATGGATTAACGATCTGTGATACCTTTTATTATGTTAAGAAGGTCATCTACGAGGAAAATGATATGTTATGAATTTGAAGTAGAAGAGTCGTAATCGTATCCTTCATGTAAAGGATGAAGGACTTAGGATTGATTGGATGGAATGACATCATATAATCCATAGAAAAGTCATGATGAGCTCTCTTCGTCATCATTGAAGGGTATCCCTAGTGGACCTCTTTGGTAGGGTGAATGTGGTTGGGTTATGAACTAGAAATGGAACCCCTTTGTATGAACTTTTAATGTCAATTAATATATGAGAACAAAGGCTAGCACATAGTGATTATGTTATGGTACGTAACTCTACATTAGAAGGAGACTAGAGTACAACGTAGATTTACTTGAGAAAGTGACTAGAGTGCACAAAATCCTGTCATATTCCATAACCATGTGCCTACAAGGGATGTCTCCTAGTTCTACCCTTGGCTAGTAGAACACCCTAATCGGAGTAGGTTAGAACTCCGAATTCAATATCTAGCTATCATGGTCTATGAAGGTTATTGTCTGTTCTCATCATATGGGATACCTACTAGAATTAGAGATGTTCTATGAAGTTTAGGTTACGATATGAGACGCTATCTTGACATTGCACAATAGGCTTTGAAGGTGTTAGTTAGAGCCCCTAGGTCTTGTCCAAGACCATAAATTGAATGTACTTATGTGATGAATGAGTCTTAAATGAACTAAGGAATGTAATGTCTTAGGTTAAGAAAGTATGTTAAATGAATAAGCACTTACCTAGAGTAGTTAAGGGTTGTCTAGTTAAGGTCTGAACGGGGCATAGGAATGGTCACATGGTATCCCACCTAGATAAGTCTTAAGAATGAGTCTAGTAATGGAAGATGATTGATTATGTAGACATTATCTAAGTGTTAGGTAGTCTTAAGGATTATTTAGTTAATCTTGAGGAGGTCAATCACATACGTTATCTTCTTTATTTATTTAAGTAAGTCTTTTGATAAAGTTTGAAAGAGAATATCATATTATCTATATATTGATGTATTAAGTGAGATTTATTCCATATTAGGTAGCTTAAAAGATATCTTAAGTGTATGTGTAAGGGATTGTATGGGTCGCTTCACAAATCACTTAAGAGAGACTTAGAATCACCTTTGGTAAAAAAAATCTCATGTTCATGTGTATGATGTTTTTTAATGGTGTGTTCATCTCATTATATGTGGTTTTAAGGATCATTTAGGTGTGCCTAGAGAGGTTGTATGGGCAGTTTCTCTTTGTGTTGCTTAAGTGTGTTTTAGGATAGCTTTTCGTGAGGGGATATTCTATAAAGTGCCTAAGGTAGTATTAAAAAACTTCACTACAACAATGAAGAAATTTACTTTACAATAAATTAAGGTTACTGTAATGTTGTCTTAAAAATGTTCTAATGGTCTCTCTTTGTATTACTTGAGTGAGTTTTAGGATAGCTTTCACTGAGAAGTTCATATGCTATAATGTACCTAAGGTAGGATTAAGCAACTTCAATATAACAATGAAGAAATTCACTTTAAAGTGAATTAAGGTTACTGTAATGTTGTCCAAAAAATGTTCTAAATTTACTAAGTGATTTCTTATGTGCTTCTAAGTTGTTAAATGTTATTGCTATGATTATGATATGATATTTAAATGAAAGATGCATATTCATAATAAATACCTATTTTTTTGCTTTTATGCATTATTTAATACATAGTACGAGAGTTTTTACTAATTCCATGATTTTATATATCTCTATAGTGGTTGGTAGGTGAGGAGCATTTGGGAAGAAATACTTGGATCGTAAGATCATTCAAGTGAGGTTCTAGTACGTCCTCATTTAATTTTAGGGCATACATGTCTTTTATGTCTTTTATTGAAGTATTGTAATAGATTAAGTATTTCTATGTTCATATTGTATGGGCCGTGTCCCAAAGTATTTTTGTGTCTAAGCTTTGCTGATATTGAGACTTAGTATTTACTATGATTTCTAATGAAAGATGTTATTAAAGATATTCTAATTTTTTATTAAAAGTTTTAATTCCGCACTATTTTTCATTATGTTTATGCAATGAATGATACAAAAATGGCTTGTACAAGACCTTCGAGAGGTAAAGTACGCCAGGTTCATTTTGAGAATGCCATATATTCTAGGGTGTGGTTTCAGAATGTGACATTATATGAAGAAAAACATTACTTATGGTAGCCTATATTGTTTACATGATTATGTGGGGTTATGGGGCTTCACATGATCATTGCACTTGTGTGCTTGGATGGGATCATTGGTAAGTGTCATGTATGTTATGTTATTTGATCTAACGAATATGAAATGTTATGTTTAATTTATAATGGTATGTCTTCGGTTATGAGTATGATTTGTGTTTTTGTGATCCTTATCTTGTGTATGCTTTGTTGTATGTGCATTAATGGTTTTCAAGTGACTTAGCATACTTTCTAAATAAATGATCCTTTTTCATGCATATCATTAAATGTTTATGTGCATAAACCCATCCTTAGTACAAGTGGCGCACTAACCCCTTACTTTATATTACTACAAATGTAGGATCCAACCATTGAATGTTAAGAAAGTTGATTGAAGAAACTTGAAATTCTTTCTCAAAGTCATGTTGGTAGGTCCTCATGTTCAGGGATGCTATCTTTTCGTTATTCTAGCATATGAAGACTTTATAAATATTAAGAGACATTCTTTACATCCTTTTTTATTTGGATTCAATGGTAGTTAGGCCTATATGGCATATTAACCTTTTATTGGTCAAGTCCAATACACGTATTCTTTAATGGTTTTTATGTGAAATAGTTTTTAGACATTCGTATGTATGTTATCGTGTCGCTACAAAAAAAACCTAAGTAAGCTTCTATGTGAGAGGCCTAAGAATAACTCACTTAGTATATGTATGAGTTTTTATTTTTTCTTCATTTTTAATTGATTACATATCATGACGAATGCTATGGGCTTGTCTTAATCCTCTAAGAGGACGAGGACACCAATCACAATTGGGTTGCTCTCCAGTCGTGACATTGTGTTTGTACTAATTCCATACTCTTTGTCTTTATCTAAAGGTGTGTATAACAGCTGACAGGTATCTTGTAGCAAACTTGGAATCTAGTTATTGTTCAAGCAAAGAGGAAGTACGTCCTTACTTGACTCGAAGACATAATCATCTTTAGCCTTCTTTAATTCAAAGTACTATAACATACTAAGCATTTCTATATTCGTATTGTATGAGCCGTATCCCAACTATTCTTCAGTCTAAGATTGACATTTGCTGAAACATAGTGTTTGTATGATTTTTAATATGAAAGATTTTTAAATATATTTCGTGTGATTAGTTTTAATTTCTCACTACTTTTCATACATGTATGCAATGAATTATGTCAAAAGCCTTGTGAAATACCTCTGAGAGGTCAAGTATGCCGTGTTGCATATAAGATTTCCATAGATTCTAGGGTGTACTCTCGGGGTCTTACACCCCAATGGCACTTAACACCTTATATACCCAATAAAGAAACTCTTGTGGATCCTTTCCCACCCTAGAGCGAAGAAATATAGGAGGATTCATCCTCACAAAGTCTTTCAATCTAGAGGTCATGGTACACTCCAAATCATTTACTCTAGGCCTAACATATCTAGTCACATGAGTGGTCATGGATCGGGGTAAATCAATTAAAGACTCTCTAATCTCCCGTTTGTCAGCTCCGGGGGAACCACCGGAACATTATTACCTTCAGATTCATTAGGGACTCGATCATATTTTTGAGGTACTTGAACATCTTTAGGAACTTAAACTCCATGTAGAGCTAGTCCACCATGGGGATCTTCCGGTTGCACTCATCCTTCTTTAAACCTTCTAGATGCATTCTTTTTTTATTCATCTTCCTATAAAGATTATAGTAGAGGTTAATAATAGAGAGTTACAACATAAAATCTATTGGCATGACACAAGATTAATAAAGAAAGTGAAACTCTATCGTGTTACAACCTTTCGCCAATAGTTGTGTCGCGACTCAAATTGATGAATAATACTCTACCAGATGTGACTGTTTGAGACATTTTGATTCCTAAACCACCTTAATAACATATGTTCTGATATCGCATTTGTCAAGATCAAAGATTATACGTTCGAAGATATGGTGATCTTGAATTGCAACACGGTGTACTTGACCTCTCGGAGGTCTTGTACATAACCTATGACACAGTTCATTTCATACATGAATGAAAAGTAATACGGAATTAAAAGTTCACACTGAATGGTTCTTAAAATATATTTCATTAAGAACATAAGGAATATATCTAAATATCAAGTGACCATGTTAGAAACATAAATACTTTGTACACGGACCATACAATCGAAATGTAAAAACATAGTCTATTACAATACTATTGATAAGTGGAGTGTAAAGATAGTTATGTCTTCGAGTCAAGTGAGGACATACTTCCACATTTCTTGAAACAGTCTAGATTCCAAGCCTTGCTTCAAGACATCTCTCACCTGCTAATTACATCATTAGAAATAAAAAAAAAGTATAGTATTAGTACAGTGCATGCACTAAGTTTGACATAATTCATAAAATCATGACAATGGACATTTGAGTCATAACATGCTCTTTTAGGTTAAAACTTCATATCATAAGTATAAGAACCACATTTAAACATCAATCGTCACAATAAAAGACACATTCCAAGTCATATTCAATTTAATGTAATTTAGCTAACATTATGGTGAACTCATAATAACTCACATGACATAAGATAACATAAAAAATACATCAAAACACACAACCACGAGGCCGTCCTAACAAAGGTGATTCTAAGGTTCACTTGAGTGAGTTATGAAAAGACCGCACACATAATCCTTCCATACAAACCAAACAGATCCTATACACTACAAAAGATAAAATTATTCCCATGTATTGAACAAACCTTTCTGCATAGAATTACTCAAAAACTCACCTAAGTAAGACATGAAGAGATCACCTATAACCCCTCTTCAAGGCTACTAAGCAATCGTCAAAGCTTCTCTAGTTACTTGTCTACTCATAACATATCTTCACTTAAGTCATTATGTTCATTAATGTAAAGACATTTACATAATTATCTTGAAGAAGGCCTTGATACTCACACACTAACATCTTCAAAGCCTAATCGTGCAATCTCTATACAGCATCCCATTCCACTACCTAATCATCGTAGGACTTCTCCAACACTAGCATGTATTCCATATAATAAATGTAGGAAATAACGGATAAAAACTATGTTAGCTAAGCATGGAATCCGGAGTTATAAACCTAATCCGATGTAGGTTGTTCTACTAGCCAATGGTAGAACTTAAAACACATCCCATGTAGGCACATGGTAAAGGAATATGAAGGGTTTCTTTATACTCTAGCATCACCTTTAACTGGAGATACTCCTCAAAACATACTCACTCAGTACTAGCCTTTGTTCTCATAGAAAATTTAACTCAAGGAGTATTTGAAGAGGTTCGATATCTAGTTAAAAACCAAATCACATTACACATTACAAAAGTGTTCCTCTAGGGTGGCCTTACAATGGTTAAGAGAATAGATCAATGAATTTCCTAATGATGATTTAATGACATTCCCTCCAACAAACCTTAAGTCCATCATTCACACAATAGGGATACCAATATGAGTTTAGACTTCAAGGATATCAAAACCTTCTTTCTAAGAGGTTCAACATAAAAGACCTTCTTTTCTCTATTCAAGTTCATATTTATTTTATACATATAAATTCATTTCAAAGGGTGTTATAACCTACTAAGTCAAGGACTCATATTCATTCATGTATCAAGCAAGGGAGATAGGTCTACCTAGACAAGACATATCTCACTTTACATTATCACTCATAGAATTTCATTCATGAGGCACATAAAGACAACTGGACATACTTGAAAGTCAACCCACACACTCCTATAGAATCATCACTATAAACCATCACAAGTCTAATATAAGTCATCAAGAAGAATCATATTTCAATATCAAGTTATTCAGATAAAGACTTCACTAGAGCCTACTAGTGAAAACTATCATCAACTAGGAGAATTCATGCTTAGACTTCACAAAGCACATAAGTCATCAAAACCTTCCTATTACTCGCATAATAAAGTTATAACATGATAATATCATAATACCTGAACTAATGCCGATGAGGCCATATTGTTTCACTATTCATAAAGTAATGTCGAGGAGGCCACATTATTTAAAAGTATAGCACATAAGCACCACCACCATAAGTGGACCATTCCAATCATAATCACAATTCAGGACCTATAGTACATAATATAAAGAGAGTTAGGGTATCATACCACCAATCCATTCACACAACTTCAATCCATACACAATTCAACCAACACAATACCCAAAGACCCTTACTAATATCCATGATCACCAACTCAATCCAATAATCATAATGTACAATGAATTCAAGGTGATTCAACATCATTTTATCAATCTAAGATATCCTATAAAATGATTCTAGCATAATTCTTCCATAATTTAGTAGCCCAAATCAAACTACACAAGAATTAAATAGTATAGAGACACGATCACTACACCTATATTAATCAAAATAAATATTTCATGGTTTGCATGGGTTCATAGATTTTTTATGTTAAAATAATCAAATTAACACTAGTTCAATTATAATATTATTTACAAGAAAATTTATGAAAGGACCCATGGCTAGATGTTGAATTAGAATGATTCATGTTTTGATCATCTTTGAAAAATCATCGGAATTGACTCCTTGAAGAAATATATTTCAATAATGAATGACCATACCTTAATTATGATGAAAATACGACAACATTGATGGATAAAAATTGAATAAATAAGTCTTCATCCTTTGAGTTTCAATGTTTCAACTATGGAGGTTTTGGAGAAAAGAATGGAGAGGTTTTGTTTTGAGTTGAGGGTTTTCCTTTGATTGGTGAGTTTAGGGTATAAAAAGACTAAATAAATGTCAATAAGTCATCCCAAAATTACCAAAAAGACCCATGCACCTATTACACATTTAACTAATTCAAATTTGACTTAAAAATGATGTCATCAAAATTGGGAGTTTACTGCGCGTGGCGGAGGCATTTTCAAGTATTTTTTCTTGAAAATATGGAGACAGAATGGTTTGTTACATACCCATGGCTTAGGATAAATATATATTACCAATTTTTGAGCCACTATCAACTTTTGGTTGGCGAGGCACCTTGTTTTGCCAACTATGGGTCCTCTTTGGGGACTCTTAGGCTAGTCTCGCGGGCTATTTTTCTCAGATTTTTAAACTCTGTACATGTACGTGTAAGCGTAGGAATCCTTGATAATAAATTTCACCCCCTAACCATTCTCCAAAACTCCACTACAAAACTCTACGACACACTAGTTCAACATCGACTATTTTCCGAACGTCTTTGATGTTTGACCTCCAAAAAATTCAAAACTTTATATACTTCCTCTAACCAATATTATTAAAGATTTTAGGACATTAACACACCATTACACATATTTTAGGTTCTACATCAACTTAGATCATTTTTGAGGGTGTAACATGGGTCCTCCTCGGGGACCCTTAGGGTTATCCCCGAGAACCCTGGATAATGAGGTCATCCCCAATTGTTTTAGACACCAAAAACAACCTAAAAATATTCACCCAAAATCAAGGACACAGTAGCACAAACAAGGACAATTTCTAAATGTCTTGGTCGTTCTTGGACATTTCACCTACAAACATAACAAAACATTAGGCACTACCTAAAGACATCATTATAAAGATTAAAAGATATAAGAAGCGCATCACACAAAAGCTTTGGTCTAGTTCAACCTAGTTTGTTTTAAGGCTGTTAAAAATAATTAAAAAAGAATAATCTTATTTCGGGAATTCTTGAGGATCACTTTGGGGTTAGTGAAATTGTTATTTGGGCGGCCCTTACATATATTAACTAGGTGTGTATTAGGATTACTTTTGGTAGGAGGTTTATATGTTGATGTGGTTTTTTGATGCTACTTGCTGGACCAAGGAGGTAGATAAAATAATTACTAAAATCGAAATTGCTTGATTTTTTGTGATGTTTTGCAAAAACAAATGTTATTTTATGGTGTCATTACATTGAAATATGTCTATTTAACTTGAAGATTTTCAATTTTACTTTTTGGCTTATTTTGAGTTATGTTGTGCATTTTGATATGATGAGTTTTTACGAAATAAAATTGAGCATGTGGTAACTTCAACTTTGGGATAATTGACTCATATATGGTATGTTGAACTCATGTTATTGTGTGAGAAGAAAATTCCTCATTATGTGATTTTTAGGGGAGGTCTAATTAAGTTAATTAACAACTTATATAAACACCCTAACCTAATTAGAATAATGTAAGCTCTCATAATTCCCAAAACCCAATATCTCTTCCTTCTATCTTCTTTATCTCTCCGTAGGGGTTATAGTGATGAAATAAAAAAAAGTATCTCTATCAAAAATTCATCAAATTTTAAGGAGTGAGATTTGTTTCACCTTTGAGACTTCTTTCCCCAAAGGGTTCCTTCAAATTGATTTCAAAATGATGAAATTCATGTGGATCTTTTCCAATATCGAAATTGATCTTTAAATTTGATTTTTTATGATTTCATTTTGTATAATATGAATGTAATAACAAGTATAATAACTCAACTGTGTTATTTCTTGATGGATTGTCGAGTTTGTAGAAAATTACCTTTTCCCCTTAACCCTACGTTATGATCTTAATATTAATTGTGCAATGCTGGTTCAATTTACGTGGTTATTTGTTGAATTACTACTAATGATGTTATTACATAAATTATGAATACTTTAAGAATAATTATAGTCCTGTCATTTTACTTCTTTAGTAATTGATCTAAATTATGACTTTGACCTAAGTCTCTTATATTAAGCTAAGAACTAGTGATGTATTATGATGTAGTAGTTCAATTAGACTTCTTATTATGATTGGTTATTATAATTTGATGATACTTTAACTTTATTGGGTTGAGTTGAGGGTTTATTTTAATTCCTTGATGGTGGATTATGAAGGAGACTTGGTAATCCTTGTGATCTCAACTTCTTACTTCAATTATGGTTAGTTGTGATTAAGTCATGATGTTTTATTTGAGTATATCTTTTTTTAAGATTGATAGGGTTGGTATGATGTTGAATTGAAATGTCCATAATATGGTTATAGAGATGTTGGCTTAGGTGTAAATGTTATAAGACTGATAATAATTACCAATGTGCCTTATTATGAATTGATTATGTAAATGTGCTAACCTCACTTATGTGAATTGTAATTAAAGCTTAATACTAATGGAATTATTATTGTTCTATGATTATGATGATTATAAAAGGATTAGACCCTATGACCTACATTAAGTAAATATAATATATCAATACATTAAAGAAATTTCAGAAAGAGACTAGCTTAGCACCGAGTGAACTAGAGTGAGGACTATCCCTTCCCGCGTAGGGAACGTAGGATCACCAATGTACTCTTGAGATTGGAGACTTTAATGTATATAGCATAAAGAGTGTACCAATTGTATCTCCTAGTTCTTGAGCTATATTGCCTATAAAAATACAAGCTAGCGGATCCAAGTAGTTCTATGTTAATGTTTTTGCACTACCTTGGCAAGTAGTCAACTTCCTTTGGTGTACGGTTCTATGACACCGGATTACACATTAGCTTATGTTGTGTAGGTCTGTTAAGGAAAGATGTTCCCAAAAAGTATAATGAACTAAAGGAATGAGCTCTAAATAAGATTGCCTAAGGGGTCACCTTAGTCGAGGTAGGGGTATGGAAATCTACCTAATCATTTCACTAGTTATCCTCTAGTGAAGTCATATAATAATTTTCTTATATATGTATATGCTTATAATCGTACATGATATGTATATATCAGGACCTTTGATATTGATGATACTATATGATTATTGGCTTCACTTGTGAATATGTGTTTGGTCTCTAATTCTAATGTATGATTATATGTACCCTTAAATTCCATTCTATGTGAAGTTGGATGTCGGCCATGGTTTTTGTTGGTTTTACATTATTGAGTAAGGTTATGGGTCATTGCTTTGTCATTGCACTAGTTGACTTAATGAGGGTTCATGGGTAATTTTCTTTCTTTGATTATATTGTAATGAATTCCTATCCATTCTTTTTGCTATTATAACTTGATGATAGAGTTGTCTTGACTATGTGTCCAAATGATGTTATATGTAGTTGATTGACTAGACTTAGTATTGTTGTTGTCTTATGATGTACATGTTTTAGACTTAATGAATATGTCATATTGATTGGATTGGTCTTCTTGAATGTGCAAAAGACTATTAAAACTAAATTGCATACTTTAATGAATTGTCCTTTTTTAGCATGATTTCATGATATGTGTGCATATGGGCTCATACATAGTACAGGTGATGTACTAACCCCATTTTTACCATTTTCCCAAGCATTTTAGGTTCCAATCGTTGAAGGGATGTTGATACGACTTATAAGGAAGACTTGGAATTCTTGTTCATCCAAGTTGGATTGGTCTTACTTTCCGAGAGTAATACCACTATCAAGCCTATGATGTGGTTCTAGTTTTAAGACTTCATTGTTTTTTCCTTTTTATTTGAGTACTTAAGATTGTATAGCCGATATATGGATCTTATTGTATTGATGTATTGTCTAGGGAAAAATTATTATATTCCTTTTAGATGGTTATGAGATGAGACATCCATTTGAGACTGTGTTATATCTTATATATCTATGTGCAATAAAAATAGAAGACTAAGTAATCTTCCTATACGAAGTGTCTATTTATACTCTATATAAATAATATATGTATGTAGAGGTCTATGTAAATCTCAATGTAGAAGTTATGAAAAAAATTTAAAATCCAAATTTTTAAGCTATGAATGTAATGATGTAACCTAACAGTCTTGTCTTGGTCCTCAAAGAGGATGAAGATGCCGGTTACATCTAGGGGGTGCTCCTCGGATGTGAAATAAACTCTCTATTCTTCCTCTTAAGTTAAGTATCGTAAAATTTTTGATAATGGACCATAAACCTATAAATATCTTTATTTTCATGAAGCATTGCTGAACAACAATGTTCAACCGAATCCTCGGACACTCCCGTGAAAAAGTGACTCATCTCATCCCTTGGGTTAGACACCAAGGCAGGATCATACATGAAAATTTGGTGAGCTTCAAGGAGTACTCTTGAACACCGTGAACTCCTTGGCAAAGGTTGATGAATTCCTCAACATTGTCTTCCCTTTTCTTTCTAGGGAAAATACAATCAAGGAAATCCTTTCTGAACAACTCCCAAGTGATAGCACCCGCTCTAAAGGCCCTATTGTCTCTCCATTGGGTGTACTATGTTTGAGATACGTCCTTGAGTCTATAGGAAGCTAACTCACCTTTTAATTCGAAGTCAACCCCATAGGATAGTGAATATGATAATCTTCGTTAATGAACTCATGGGGATCTTCGTTGACTTTCTACTCCAAGAAGATAGGAGGGTTCATCCTAGTGAAATCCGTCAAGCGGGGTTTACATACTGAGGTTTACATAGACTTCTCACATACTACATGTTGAGTTTACGTATACTCCCTGATTATGAATCATACGAGGATTCTAATTAAGACAACATAAGATAGGTAAGAATAAGTCTAATCAACATAAGATAGGTAAGAATAAGTCTAATCAACATAAAATAGGCAAGAATAAATTTTGCACATAGCCTATACCAACTCAACATGTCATTACAGGCTTACATCAATATCCAAATGATAAAGTAAAGAACAATGTCTTTATTACAATACAACTTCAAAGCTAGAGCATAGAGAAAGGTAACATCCTCGAACATAAGGACCTAACAATACTTAAGGGAAAGAAACCACGCCTTGTTCAATCGGTATCATAGGAACTCAATGGACGGAACATACATATTTGTGGAAAACATAGAGATATGGGTTCCTACACCACTAGTACTAAGTATCAAAACATATGCACATAATACATTTAAATCATGCTTAAAGGGAAATTTGCTCAAAACTATGCTAATTTACTCTTAAAACCCTTTATGCACATTGAATAGCATATATGAACCAATGGGCACATATTTAAAAACCAAGATTATATACAATACAATACAAAATTTCTCAAGTAAATTAAAGTCAACATGTATAGTAGCATATTAGAGCATATAACCAAAACTACTCCTACATAATGTCATAACAACAAATCATGTGTAAGAGTTCAAAACATTAAAATATAAGAAAGACCCTTACTCATAACCCGTCACCAAGCATACATGTGCAATGATCAAGTGAAGTCCCATAACCTCGCACAACAAAGTAAAACTAACAAAAGATTAAAATAATTGTCTAGATTCATATAACATAGCATCAAGATATGTCAGCATCGTATTTAGCAATATAGGCCAATAACATGCTCAAAAGTGAAAATAACATCATATAGGATAATCAACATGTAGAGTCAATATTTATGCATATCATTAATGTCGTAAAGCATAAGATCATCCTTCAAATATTTCCCTCAAGAAAAACTAGTGCAATGCATAGGTAAAGTTCCATACCCCTACTTATACAAAGAAGAACCCCATAAGTCATCCAATTTATAGTTAACATTATTATGTTAACCTTTATTTTGGGAAACATTGACATAACTTTCATAGACCACATGATCTACATGAGGAATCCAGTGTCATGAAACATTACACCGAAAAAAGGTGGTCTATCATTCAAGGTAGGACCAGAACATTAAGATAAAATTCTAGGTGGATCCACTAGCTAGAATTCCTATGGGCGCAACATAGTTGAAAAACTATGAGACATACTTGACACCCTCGTTATGCACAATTTCATTGTAATCTCTATCTCATGAGAACTATTTTGAACCTACCTTCCCACCTTCAGAAGGGACACCTCTGATAACTAGTTCACTCGGTTCGAAGCTAAAGTCCTTTTTTAAAATGTCTTTAAGCCTTTATTAATCTTCATACTTATTATAGGTCGTAAGAGACTAAACCCTTGTATATCATAATCGTTAGCTAATTTAGAATTGCATGAGAACTTCTTTCCAATACAACCCTTATATTTGAGATTAACGCATTATTACTATCATGTCCTAAGAAGGCACATAATTGATCAAAAATCAACGTTATATAATCATACCTTAACCATAATCTCACAATGCATATGGTCAATACATTTCTAGTACATTCATCATACCATAACCTGTCTAGTCTAATCATAATACTTTCTTCAATTTAACATCATTATCAAGGACATCCCATTACAATTGAAGAAAGATTCAATTCATCGTATTTTATTTAAGAAACAATATTCATCAATTAATACACTTAATAGCATCATATAATACTGAATACAATAATAACTAAGTCAATTTCATCATCACTAACAAATTCAACATCTATACATAACCTAGGTCTAGAAAAATAGGATCAATTCAGTATCTGTTCTATAGAATTAAGTCTAACATCAAGAACAACTCTAATTAGCTAATAATAAATAATAATATATCCATAATAATAAAAATAAACAAAGGACAATACTATTTTAAAGATAACTTCTGGATTAAGAAAGAAACCCATGTTTTTATAAACTTTTGGAAATAAAATTTGAAGAACCCTTTATGGAAACGAATCCAAAAGGTGAAGAGTTACCATACATTAGCTATTAATGAAATTTATTAAGACAAAGTTCAACCTTGGAGACACTGTGACCTTGAATTGATTTTCAATGGAGTCTTGGGAAAATGAGAGAGAAAGTAGAAAGAAGGAAGAGGATTTTCGAGTTTGGATTGAAGTGAGTTAGGTTAGTTGAAAGAGTGTTAGGTCTTTATATAGTACCTCAAATAAATTAATTATAAACACCCTAAAACTCAAATAATAATCTAAGAGACTATCTAATTAAATGACTTAACTTAAAATCGGACAGACTAAAACAAACCCTTATCGATGACTCCCCGACCTACGAATCATAGGTCCATCGACGACCCATGTTGGCAAGTCGTCTATAATTTCATAGACTGGTTTCATGACCATATTTGTAGAGTGGGTAAGTTTTGTATGATAGAGACACGGATAGAGAGTCGATCGATCGACAACTCAACGCTTAACTCATTGATCGCACACTGACAAAAATACCTTTTTGGTCGAATTGAAGGGTGATCCTCAAGGACCCTTATGGTGGTCCTTGGGGATTCGTACGTGGATTTTTCAACCTTAAAAAAACTCTGATACTTTTGAAACACCTTTCTACCAATTTTCATTTAATTGTGACTCTTAAAATCCCATGGAAGATGACAAGGCACACTACCCTCTATTTTACTAGTCTCCGGATGTCACGAATGTTCCTTGATGTTTTAACTTTAAAAAATTGTAAATGATTTATATACAATGTTTCAGGCCTAAAAACAGTGTTACAACGACTAGTTCATCATGTGAGTCTCTAGTTAAGATTATGGACTTTTAGACTATTAAGATTATGGACTAAAAACAGCGTTACAACGACTATTAATGAACAAGCTTAAACTAGATCCTAACATGTGTTGAATGAGTTGATAAGGTTTAAAAATGATTAAAAAACGCATTAGAAGTCAAGTAAAAGATTTTATAAAAGTTTTTAAGTTAAACATCAAAAAACATCCAAGACGTTTAGAAAATAGTCTTTGTGTGTTCTAGTTTGCCTTTGCATGTTATAGGAGTTTTTCATCGTCTAAATTTATAATAAAGGGACCTAACATCTAAATGAACCTACTTAGGGTCAATACATTTAGGCATGAATCTCCAAGGATCACCCTAAGGGCCCTTGAGGAGGACTCAAACCTTGACATGAAGCTGCCAAAAATAGTCCAAACCAGGATCACCATCGACGGCCCATTCACCAATATATGCCCCGTTGATTGAGGGTGTAGGCCCACAATTAGTGATGGGAGATAAGCCCCAATTTTAGTAATCTTTTATCAAAACAATGTACAAGAAGGACGGTCTGTTGGTTAGTCAATGCTCCATCAGTAACATCTGTTGCTTTGGGTATGCAATTTTCTTTAGGTATCGACCAAGTGGAAGGCACTTTAAGAAATTCACCCAAGGTCCTAATAAAGACATGTATAGTTATTTTGGGTTCCATATATTTTATTAAGTTAGCCAACACTTTAAACCCTAGAATTAGAACTCATTATTCAATAATAAATCCCCAAGATCAAAACTAAGCTCTATGTAGACTCCTTAGAAGATAGAAGCAAGGGTAATGCTATAATTAACTTATCTCTCAATTTCGTATCTAATGTTCAATAAAGGTATGTTGTTTCATCCTTGACTCTTCTTCCATTTAAGGACCCAAATTCCAAAGGCGCTTCAAAGATTCTTCCTGAAACCATAAAGTTATATATTGAATTCTATCAATGGGTTTCTACATGAATTGAATCAATGTTTTATGAAAAAATTTATATTAATTGAATGTTTTAAGATAAAAACTTCTATGAACCCATGTTTTACATGAATTAATATTTTGGCTCTATTGTGGGTTCATTGATTATGAATTAATTGTATTTAATGAATGTGTAGATTTTATTTGGCCATTGAAGTATCTATTGATTTATATTACAATTGTTCATGGATGCCTTAAAATGTTGAGGTCTACATTTAGTATTTATGGATCATTGATTTAGTTGAATTATTTGGTTTAGTCTTACAAATATTGTTATAAGTAATATTTGTATCGTGTGGATTTTTATTTGATAGACTTAGCGATGATGATTATGGATATGGAAGGTGGTTAATTGGCCTATTTCCCTCATTAAGCATTGAGTTTATATTGAATTTTTCTTGTTTGGTTTGTCCACATATGGTGGCAGTATCTACTTGATATAATTGTTATTAAAATGGACTTTTTCAAATTATATTGTGAAATGTGGTATTATCATGATAATGTAAATGAAAAGGTATAAAGTGAAGTCTTCATGACATGTCTATACGATGTTGTATGAGTCCATAATACTATTATTTGATATGTTTCTCTATAGTTGATGATATATGATGTACAAGACTAGAGAGATCCTTTAGAGAATTTGTGGTATACTAGTTGTCCCTACTTGGTACTTGAATCGGATCGAATAAATGAAATATTTAAAGTCTAGGATCAGTAGATATATGTTTGTTCCCTTCATTGAGTGATTAAATGAGGTATTCTAGAGCATATGTTTAGCCGGTAGGCCTAAGCATAGTGACACTTTATGATAAATGTAGAACCCTAAGTGAATGTGAAACCTTGAATATGAAAATATTATTAATAGAAGACTTGAAATAAAAGACCATAATGGTATCCTTTTTGAGTTGAATGATCAACTTAGGGGTAGGCTGACTAAATTGGTATGAAACAATATCTTAGGAAGTCATAAGAGCTATCCTAATATACATTGTTTGGTAGCCCTAGTGGACCCATCCTTGGATAAAAGTGTATTATGATATGGTAGAACTTAGTGATGGCACCTTCTCAAGTACTAATATGTGAATAAATTACTCTATGAGAACAAAGGTAAGCACCAAGATAATATATATTTGTGGTAGTGGATTTACTTTTATATGAGACTAGAGTACAATGGAACCCTTGATATTCCTTAGCCATATGCTAACATGGGATGATTACTAATTGTAACTTTGAGAAGTGGAATACCTTCCATGGTGTGAGGTCTTATGACATATAGAGCTAGTGTAGTCTATGTAGGTTAATTACTATTATCAATATATGGGATGTAAAATCTAATTATTGGATAAGCTGTACAAAATGTATATAGTGAAATTAGACGTTTTGTATAAATTGCACAAGTGGTCTTTGAAAATGCTAGGTGGGTTCCCTAGGTCTAGAAAGACCATTATGTGAAGTCCACTAAATGTTAATTGTTTCTTAAATACTTTAATGAATAATTTCGATTAATTTTGCTACATGTTTAATAGAAAGGCTCATATCTAGGGTAGATTTGAGGATTTCTTAGGTATTCTTTAAGAGGGTGTATAGGTTGTCTCTCATGTTTTACTTAGGTGAGTCTTAGAGTAACCTTACGTTGGGATTCTAATGATGAAAACGTAGTAATCTTACCTCAGGAAGTCTTGAGGATCACTTAGCTGTGTGAAAAGGTTGTATGGGTAGCCTCTTCATATCTTACTCAGGTAGAACATAGGATTACCTTTGGTAAGAGATCTATATGTTGATCTGGTTTCTAAGTGATGATATTTGTATATTGTGGATTATTTTGATATGTCTTATATGTGAAGATTTATTTGAAGGTTGTTCATATAGTTGTTTATTAAGGTTTTATAAAAAGAGCATGAAAATCATACATTAAAAGTAAATGTCCGTTTTAGCATAGTTTTTTTGCATGTCACTATACATATTGTATTCAATGTTCTATTTCCATATGTTTTCTATTTATACAACATATGTAGTTTACTTAGACTTCTCGTATATGAATCTTACATAAGATTCCTTTTTATTCCCTAACCAAAATACTAAGATTTAGTCTAGGAACGCCATCTTACATTAAACCATCTAAAACAATGTAGAACATTCAGGCATAGCCCTAATAAAAGTTCATATTTGCCATATAGGGCTTACAACAAATGTCTTCAAGATTAGGGAAGAAATGAATGTCTTTATGACAATAATACTATTAGGGTATAGCATGTGGCACCATCCTTCATCTAGAGGACCTGCAAAACTTGAGGAAAAGTCCAAGTCTTCATGGAAACGACCTTGGTACCATAATGGTCCGAACCTACATGTTTAGGAAAAGGAAAACCACATGTTCTAAGTATGAAAAATATGCACATAAAAGAATTTAAATCATTATTCAAGGGACATTTAGTTCAAAACCATTCTAAATCACTTTCAAAAGTCTTTATGACAATTACAAACATATAAAAGCCATTAGCCATAACACTACTCAAGACAAGTCCATAATCAACAAAAGAACAATATCTTCATAAAGTCAAGTCTACATGGATATTATCAACATAAGGTCGTAACAACATGGATGGCATCATATCAAATATCATATAAGCATAAAAAATCCAACATAGTGTGATAACGACAATGCATGTACACGAGTTGATAACATCACATCACACAAGACCCTTACTCACAACCCCTTCCCAATCCTAAAAAATTTATGCTTATGTAATGTGTCGTAACCACACATAATCAAGTAAACAAAGTAAGGGATCATAAGATATGTCAATATTTCATATATCTTGATATCATGCATGTACTTCATCATATATATCCACTTAGACCAATAAATTTTTTATCAATGAAATTAACATCATATAGGATTATCAACATTTAAACTCATTATCTACAGTTCATTCATACCATAAATACATAATAATAGCCTTCTGGGAAATCCATAAAGGTCAACTTGTGCCACGTATAAGTAGAGTCCCATATCGCTACCTAAACTAAGTAGAACCCCTTAAGTCACCCTAGTTAGTGTCCACATCATTACTTTCATTTTACATTGGTGAACAACTGGCTTAACTGACAATAGACCACATGAAATAAACATGGAATACAGTGTCATGAAACCCTAAAATGTATGAAGGTTGTCTACTTGCCAAGGTAGGACAAAAATATGAACATATAATTGTAGGTGTATGTGCTAGAAAATATTCCTATGGAGGAAACATAGTTAAGGATCTAGGAGATATGTCTTGAACCCTCTACATGCACATTAGCAATAGGATTCCTTATATCATGAGAATATTTTGTGAATCTTCTTTCTTTGAGGAGTCAACACCTCCCATTGTCAAGTTCACTCGATGCTAAGTTAAAGTCCTTTTTTCAAATGTATTTACCTCATTCTTAATAATCATATCTTAGTATAGGCCATAGGAGACTAACTGATTGTATATCATGTCATTATCTCATTAGTTATTGCATGACAATATCCTTTCATAACAACACTTCATTTGTGAGATCAACATCTCATAATCATATTACAGTAAGGCACGCAAGTGGTTCACATTCAACCTTGTATCAGCATACCCTTAACATTGTCTAACAATTAATATAGTCAAGACATTTCATCATAATAATCCCATAATAATCTTCGTAATCTAATCACCTATAATACTTTAATTGAATACCATTATCAAATATAAGTAACCATCAATCAAATAAAGAACTCAAGATAAAAGTCTTACCAATTAACCTTCACAATCCTCCGTCAAGATCATATAATAAATAGAAACATATTCATCAATAAATACACTAAATCACATCATATAATGGTAATCTATTTAATAATTAAGTCAATTGTATCATAACTAATCAATTAAACCTCAATTAATAATCTAAGATTTAGGGAAAAAGGGCCAAACCGTGATTTTTTCCATGGAACTAGGTAAAAGGCTAAGAACTACAAAATTGACCAATATATAATTATAATCTATCAACAATAATAAAATAAACAAATATCAAATCAATATGAAAGGCCAATTTCGTAATTAAAAAACCGTGTTTTCGACATTTTTTTAAATCATATTTTGAAGATCCTCTTGGGGAAAGAGATACCAAGACTGAATAGATACAATAAATTAGGATTTATTTCAGTTTGATAGAGAAAATATGATGTCTTGAAGCACTATTGCAGCTTGAACCTCGCTTCAATGGGGTTTTGAATAGAAAGAGAACGTAGAGAGAAGCTGGAGAGAATTAGGGTTTGGGAATTCTAGGGTATGAGGTTAGTTTATTGAGGGTTAGTCTTTATATAGTACCTCAAATAACTTAATCAACCATCCCTTATTCCTTAACTAAGCAACATACTAATTAACTAATTATTTCACTTAATTTAAATTTGGATAGTCAACTTACCCCAAAATCACGAAACCCTGACCTCGGCCCGTCGACTAAACCATGGACCATCATGGTGGTCTGTGGTTTTAGATAGAGACTATGTTTCGGACTTTTTTAAAAAAAATATACGTGTTGGATAAAGACCACCATCAACGGGCCAATGACCCATCGATGACTCGTCCTTTTGTCCGTCATTTGGCAACTGTCAAATTTGTCATCTTTTGGTAAAATGCAAGGGTCCTCTCCCTTGGTTGGTCCTTGGGGAGTCGTAACCAAACATTTTGACACTAAACACACTCTAATACGTATTTAACAACTTTAACAAAATTTCAATAAATTCTCACACTTAAAATCCCATGAAAGTTTCCAAGGCCCACTAGCACACATTTTAGAATTGTACCGATGTCATGGTCGCTGCATAACATTTTTACCCTAACACTTCCTAATTCGTTTTAATATATCATTTTAGTCTGATAAGCAGTGTTTACAGTCTTATTTCATCATGTGAGGATCTAGATTAGTGTCACAGCCGGGTTTACCCCCTAGACATAACCGACGTCGACGTATTATTAGAGGACTAAGACTATACTCTTAGCTTAGATCATCACATTCACAAGTCAAATTTAGCGGATATTCTAAAACTTTTTATTACTTCTACTTGGAGTTTTAAATAGACCTCTACATACACATAATATATATATATATAGACCCTTCATATAGGATAGTTACCTAGCCTTCTACTTTTATTTCACCTATACATACATAAGATAAAACATAGTCTTAAAGATTGTCTCATCAAATACCATCTAACCGATCATAATAATTTGGGCATATCACTATATCAATGTAAAGAAGCCACAAATAGGATTATACAAGTTGTACTCAAATAAAAATATATTAAACATAAGAGTTTTAGAAAAGAATGCAACTCCATAAGCTAGATATTGGCATCGCCCTCGGAAATGAGGACCTACCCACTAGGATGGTAGAGAATATCCAAGCCTTCTTCAAGTTAACGAATGATCCTTCAATGAACGGAACCTAAAATTTTTGGGAAAAAGTATGAAATGGGGTTAGTATGTTCACTTGTAGTACGTATGAGACCATATGCACATATAAGATCAAATCGTGCTAAAAAGGGACGTTTAGCCGAACCATGCCATTTTACCTTTTTAAAAGCCTGATGTATAGTCAAACAATCCATACCAAACAACAAAACATGCTTATTAAATTTAAATCAACTAATATGCACATTGCACTTGAACCCATAATCTACTACAACCCTATCATCAAGGAATATAATTACAAGCATGAATAAGAATAAACCATATCATGATAAGAAAGACAAGTACTCATGAAACCCTATAAAATTAGTAAGTGCAATGACCAAGCAAAGCCCCATAACCTTGATCAATAAAGTAACCCAACAAGAACCATGACTAACATCCTACTTCATATAACATGACATTTAGATATGCATTTCATATAACTTTAACAATATAATTCAATTACATATTCATAGATATAATCATCATCATATAATACCATTTTTACATTGTAGAATCAACATATTACCATAATATTCATCAGTATCATATACATACCTAATATCAACTTTCTAAAGCTTTCATCAAGGCCAGCTTGTGCAAGGCATAAGTAGAGTCCTATACCCCTACCTAAGATAAGTCAAACTTCTCAAGCCATAATAATAAGATTACACTTTATTTTCTTAATTTTAGTCTAGGGAACATTTGCCTTAACCGACATACACCACAAGAGTGAAGTGTGGAATCCGGTGTTGTAAAACCTTACACCGATGGAAGGTGGTCTACAAGAAAAAGTAAAACCAAACGTAAACATAGCTTTGTAGCTGGATCCACTAGATTGTAATCCAATGGGGTAAACATAGTTGTAGAACTAAGAGATACGTCTAAGCCCTCTTCATACGATTTGGCAATTAGGTCCCCCTCTCATGGAAATCCATTAGATGAGTATCCCTCTTTGGGGAGTCAACATCACTTTGAGAACTATAGGGTGAATCTTTCTCTATGGGAAGTCATCACCTCCCATTTTCAAGTTCACTCGATGCTTAGCTTACACCTGTTATTGAAATATCTTTAAGCCTCTTATTATCAATAATATCTTAGTTTAGGTCATAGGGTTTAACCCTTGTATAATAATTATCATCAATAGCTCAATAAGAATTGCCTGAGTATAAGTACTTTCATCATAATTCATATAACTGAAGTTAACACATTAGCATATCATATAATGATAAGGTACATTGATAGTCATGACCATCCTTATAAAAAAACACCTTAATTAACCTCACAAAAAAGTCAAGATACTTCAATTCTACATTATTCCACCCTATCAATTCTAATACAAAGTGTAGTACCATAGTACATCATTACTTAATCACAATTAACATTTGAATTAAAGGATAGAGGTCATTAGACATACCAAGTCTCCTTCATAGTTCATCATAAAGATTTTACCATAAACCATAATTCAATAATAAAAAATAATAACAAGGCTAGAAGTATTACTACAACACAATTCAATACTAGTGTATATCTTAAGATAAGTTACTTAGATCAATTCACTTCCTAACCTAGTTCATCATCTCAACAACTACTATGAAAGTTTATAAATCACCAAACCTTGTTTTTTATTAATGTAACAACATCAATTATTAGTAATTCAACAAATAACAAAGTCAATTGAACAAATTTCAACTTAATTCGTATTAATATCAAACCGAGGGTTAAGGGTTAAGGGTCATCATCTACAAACTAGATCAACCCATCAAGATATGTAACTGTTAAGTTAGAATAATTGTTAATATTTTTATATTATCCAATAGAAAACATAAACAAATCAATTCATAATGTAATTTTAAAGCTTTAAAAGAACCCACACGAAAACCCAACTTCTGAAAATCTGTTAAGGAACCCTTTGAGAAATGAGGTATCAAAGAGTAATTAGATCGCATACGTAAATGTTTCATGAAGATTTGAACGCTATTTCTTTCCTTAACAGCCCCCAAGTCCTTCCCCTAGCTAGTCTTCAGTGGTGTCTTCCTATAGAGAGAGCTAGAAGAGAGAAGGAAGAGGAATTTTCTTTTTGAGTTGGGTTTAATCTAATGTGGGTTGGGGTTTTTATATGGGGGGTTAACCAACTTAATTAGAATTCTTTTGAACCCCTAATTAACCATATAACCCCTTAACTTATTAGATGAAATGAAGTTTAAATGTGCAGAAATATTTGTCCCTCACAAATGGAACCCTGATTGACGGTCCGTCTTTGAGTCGACGGGCACTGTGCCTTCCGTGCTGGGCAACCGTCGTTTTGGTTAGAGACTTTTGCATGCAAAGGCTCAGACAAAATGTCTAACTATTTTTATACGGCTAGCATCGAAACCCCATCAATCAACACATGAGCCTTCGTTTGTATTTCGTTGGTGCACACTTCCCAGGTAGTGCTGCCTCCTACGTGCTAGGGTCCTCTTAAAGGGCCTCTAGTTGATCCTTGGGGAGTCGTGCCCAAATGTTTTGACGACGTATTATCTTAAATACCTATTAACTACCCTTCCACCAATTTCATGGATTTCGAACTTCTAAAAGCTAATGAAATAGGCCAAGACACGCTAGTACCTCCTAGAACTAGTTTTCGGACGCCATTGATGTTGTTGGACGTTTTTTTTCTAAACTACTAGATGACTTATATTCATTAACATAGGTCATAAAAAAATTTAGATCTCATTGCACCTATGATAGTCTTTAAGAATCGTCTTTGATTTTTGAAATGTTACATTATCCCCTCCTTGTGAACATTAGTCCCAGAAGGACACTAAACATCTTTAAGAGGAAGGAATAGACTCAATACCAGCAGCCCAACTAAACAACAATATATAACAACATCAATCATATTACTTAGACAAGGCAATTTCAAAACTTCAAAATCAACACAGAAGGTTCAACATTACATTATGCGGGAATATCCTTCTCACAACAACATGATCTCAACATACATTACATGAGCCAATTATATCACATTTCAGTCCAACAACATGCTATATATCATTTCATAAAGACTCTCCATATCATAATGTGAAAGACAATTAAAACAAGCCAAAAAATCCAAAATTTTTAAATTCAAAGGCTCACTTCACTGTAATCACTGTAAGTACAAATAAAAAAAGCATATTTTGCAACACTTCACTAAAATTCAAAATAACTTTAATTTTAGTCATTATATTAATTATTACTAAGGACTACTAACTTTACTTATCAAATATGTGAGGGTAAGAGGACTCCATGTTGGCCTCAGCCTCCCAAGTTTGACCCTCAACCAGGTGATTTTTCCATAAAAACTTTACAGAAATCACCTTCTTTATTCCATAACTTCTTGACTTGCTTATAAATAATTTGAACCGGAACTTCCTCTTAGGAGAGGTTATCCTTTACACCAAGACCCTCAATAGGAAGAATAGACTCGGGATCACTAATACACTTTTTAAGCATAGAAACATGGAAAATCGGATGAACCGAAATCAATTCATTAGGAAGTCTCAATTCATAGGCAACCTTACCAATCCTTTGGAATATTACATGAGGACCCACAAAATAAGGACTAAACTTCTTTTTCTTGCAAAATCTAACCACCCCCTTCATAGGTGAAATTTTAAAATAACCTTATCACCTTCATCAAACTCCAAATCCTTTCTCCTATGATTGTCATAAGACTATTTCCGACTATAAATGTTTTGCAACTTGTTCCTTATGATATGAACTTTCTCCAAAGTCTTATAAATCCAATAGGGACCAAAAATTTAAGGCTCTACCGCTTCAAACAATCCAATAGGAGACCTACACATCCCACTATAGAAGGCTTCATAGTGAGACATGAAAATGGATGAGTAAAAACTATTATTATAAACAAACTATACCAAAGGCAATTTCTTACCCCAATCTCCTTTGTAATAAATAATAAAATCCCTAAGAATATCCTCAAGGCTTTGAATAGTATGCTCCGCTAGACCATTCATTTGGGAATGAATAACGGTACTCAAATTTAACTTAGTACCAACCCATTTTGGAATGACCTCTAAAACCTAGATGTAAATTGTGCACCCTATCCGATATGATGGATAACGAAATACCATGGAGACACACAATATCATCTATGAATACCCTATCATAATCTTCCGACAAAGAAGTAAACTTGACGGGAATAACGTCAGACTTGGTCAACCTATCCAAAACCACCCAAATAGAGTCATATTGTTTTTGAGTGTCCGAGGCAAACCCACTACAAAATCCATATTGATGTCATCCCACTTATAAGTAGGAACTTGGATTTCTTATAGTAAGCCTCTCGGCTTTTGATGTGCTACTTTTACTTTTTGGCAATTCAGACACTTGGCGACAAACTCTGGTATGTCCTTCTTGATATCTTCTCACCAATATAATTCCCTAAGTTAATGGTATATTTTTTTCGAACCAGGATGAATGGAATAACGGTAGCCATGGGATTTCTCAAAGATCTGGTCCCTCAACCCATCTACATTGAGAACACACAATCTTCCTTGGCGCCTTAAAACACCATCCCCCTAGGAAGAATGCCTCATTAAGCTTGCCAAGGACCGATTCCTTGAACTCCACCAATGATTTGTCAAGGTGTTGTTTGGACTTCACCTCAACTAGTAATGCTGACTCTAAATTCTTATGAACAATGTACCCACCATTCGGAGTTTCTTCTAATCTGACAACAACAAGGAAAAATTTTCCTAGCAATTGATGGCTGCGCGATGTGCAAGGGGCTCCACATATTTGCTGCATGCAGGTTGCTTTGGCAGCCTTCTTGCAAATGTTCAAAGGACCCTTTGTGTTAGCCTTGGAGATTCGGGGTAAACATTATTTTACCTTTAAAGTATTTTTACAAGTTTTAGACTTTATTTGACAATCCCAATTCTTTAGAAAACACAGGGCGCCTACAAGTTCAATTTTTCTAGTTTTCGGACATCAAGGTCTTTATTTGATATTAGTGCTCTCATACATCTAATCAAATTTTTTTACATTAGTGTAGGTATGAAAACACCTTTTTAGTCGTTATTTAATAGGTGAGGCTCTAGTCTAGTTCATATGACTTTCGAGGTTTTAGATTATTGGATAACTGTGATGAATTGAGGTTGAGATTCGTGATGAAGGACATGGAGGCTATTTGGTAAGAATTTTTGATACTGAACTCTTTACTTCAATAAACATATATTATGGTGATGTTCAATTTGAGTATTATATGCAATTAGTTTCAGAAAAAATTATATGATGGAATATTATGATTATGTTGAGTGTGAGATCATGGTGAGGCTATGATAATGCAAAATTGAAGATGATTTCTCTTGTATGCCTTAGATGATATGAGCATGATATGTTGATATCGCTAGTGATGGTTTAGAATGAAAGGAAGTTTTTTTCTTATTCCTAATGAGATAGATAACACGCTATCTAGGGGGTAGTCTTTTATGACCTATGTTAAGCTATGATTGATTAAGAATAACTTAATGGAATTTCAAAAAGGGACTTTAGCTTAGCACCAAGTGCACTTGACAATGAGAGATGTTGAATCCCCATTGACGGGAGATTCAACAACGGGTCTGATGAGATAGTGATTATAATGCAAATATGTATAAAGATGGTCCATTGCATGTCTCCTAGTTCGTGAACTATGTTCACTTCATAGGAATACTAGCTAGTGGATCCACTTAGAATGATCTTTTCATATTTTTGTCCACCTTGGAGAATAGACTACTTTATTTTGGTGTAGGGTTTCATGAGACAAGACTCCATGTATAGCTCACATTGTCTATTGTCGGTTAAGGCTATTGTTACCAATAGTAAAATGAAGGTAATAAAGTGAACTCTAACTAGGATGACTTCAAGAGTTATTCTTGGCGTAGGTAGGGGTATGGGAATCAACCTATACATTGCACTAATTTTCCTTGAGGGAAGTCTTAGGAGGTTGTTCTTATGCTCTTATAAAGTAAATGATATGCAGATGTTGACTTTACATGTTTATGATCATATATGATGTTATTTTTACTTATGAACATGCTATTGGTCTATATTGATATATATAATGATGATTTCTCATGATGGTATGTTATATGAAGTAAGGCATTAGTTATGATCATTTTCCTTTTTTACATGATTATGTGGGGTTATGGGGCATCACATGACCATTGCACTTTTATGCATGGGATGGGCTTGTTTGTAAGGGTCGTATAGTTATGATGAGATGAACTCTTGTACATGTTTTTTGGTTGTGACATTATGTTAGAGCTACTTTGTTTATATGATGTAGATATGATACTATTCGTTTTGAGATGACCTTATGTTGATAATATCCCTGTTGACTTGACTATATTGATTTTGTTGATCTTGTATTAAATATGTATTTTTCTTAATGATTATATGATCATTGACTTGTATGAGTTCTTAATTGTGCATTAAGACTTTTTGAAAGTCACTTCGCATGGTTTTGATCAAAATGTTCCTTTAAGCATGATTTCAAATGGTTTATGTGCATATATCCATACTTTGTACAAGTGGTGTACTAACCCATATTCTTTATGTTTCTAAAAATATGTTGGTTCGGTCTGTTGAGGTATCAAGGTTTCTTGCAAGAACACTTGGGCTTTTCCCCATGTTTTTGCAGAACCTCTAGAGCGGGATGGTGCCGCCAACTAAACCTTAGTAGTATTGCTATAGTCTAAAGACATCCATTTTTCTCCTATTGTTTAAGATGTTGTTGTAAGACCTATGTGGCAATTATGAATTTGTATACGTACTGTTCCCGAATGTTCTACTTCCTTTTAGATTTTTAAATATGAGACAATATTATTAGACTAAATTATTATATGTTTGTTATGTTATCTAAACAAGAAGCCCATATAAAGTAAGTGAGAGGTCTATGTATACCTCAATATGTATAAAGTTTTATGTTTTCCGTATTCTTGAGTTATGAAATTATTTGACGAACTCTAAGGGATTGTCTAACTCCTCTCTGAGAACGAAGACGCTATATACGTCTAGGGGGTTCTCCTCCAGTCGTGTCATAATTGATGCATTCAAAGGATTTTCTCAAATTTGAGTTATGTATTCCTCAACTTACGAATTTTGCGATCAAGAATGTCAACTAGGTCTTCTTCATAGGAGAGACTTTTCTTCACACAAACACTCTCTAAAGAACCTATTGAATTCAGATCACCGATGCACTTATTCATCAAGAATACATGAAATAGTTAATGAACTAATTTCATATGTGAATAAAAATACAAATCATAAGCCACATTACAAAAATGACTCAAAATTTGGCAAGGACCTTTATAACAGGGATTGGATTTCCTTTCATTATGTACCGCATCACCCCCTTCATGGGAGAAATATTCACATAAACCTAATCATCCGCATTAAATCAAGCTCTATTCTCCACATATTTGCATAAGATTTCTTTATTGTCTATGTTGTTCTTAATCTATCTCTAATAATTTGAATTTTTATCATGGCCTCATGAACATTCGGGCACCATAAACGTCACTTCATCCACTACAAACTACCTAATAGGATGCCTACTTTTCCTACGATCGAGCACCTCAAATAGATTCATATAAATACTAGAGCAATATCTATTTTAATAATCAAACTTTATCAAAGGAAAATACCCATCCCTACTACCTTTAAAATAAATTACAAGCTCTAAATGTATCCTTTAAGGCCAGAACAGGTCGTTCATCCTTACTATCTTTCAGTGGACATATATTTTGGCTAAGAATAACAAAAGTACTAAGACCTTTATCCAAAACTAGAATCCAAACTGAGTACCTATATCTAGGATGATGGATAATTTAGGTCCATTAAATTTGCCTAAATCCAAAATTTTATGTTTGGCGTAATCTTTAGGTGAGTAGTAAGTATTAATTGGAAGGAATTTGATGACATAATTATTCGAATTTGTAACACTCAAGAAGTCCAGGACCTTATATAGATCCTCATATGAAAAACTAAGTCAATTAACACTGACAATAGGCCTAATATGATGTATTTGAAACATTTTGGGAGTGTTAGAGTCAAAACATCAAGAAACATCCATGACATCAGGTAATTATAAAATGTGCACTAGTGTTCCTTACAATGTTTCATGGAGTTTTAAGAGTCGAAAGTTAACCAAAAATTTGTAGAAAGGTTTTAAACATGTATTAGAGTTTTTTTAGGGACTAAACATCCGATTAAAACTCCCCAAGGAAAACCTAAGGGTGTTTCATCAAGGCCATTCTAAATTGACACAAAAGCTGTCAAATGACATTGTCCATCTATGTGCCAAACAACAAGTCGTCGTATGATCAATGAGTAGTCGATGGATCCGTAGGTAAATACTTACCCATTTAATAAAAAGCTCAAAAATTCAAGTCTCTGTCGCAGTCAACGCCTCGCCATTACAGTGGCGTCAATCGACCTACGATCCATAGGTCGTGTAATCGTCGATTGGGTCTGTTTTTTCACTATCAAGCTTTTAGATAGTAACGTGATTATTTATTGGTTATTAAATCAATTGGAATTTAGGGAAGGTTAATTACTTTAGTTAAGTGAGGAGTCACCGCCCTAGTACCAGATGGGCTAGGTGCTCGTCCTCTCCCTCTAGAGAAAGTCCTCCCACGACCTCTACCGCGGCCTCTTGCCACTGTTCCACTTCGAGCTACAGCCCCAGTGGCTGGCTCCGATGCATCTTGTCATGCTGATGTTGATGTTGGCGTAGTCGTTGCTCTAGTTCTAACCATCTGCGAAATAGAGTGAAGATGGTCAGATACCAATTTGTATCACCTAGATACCAATTGGATCCAAGTAATAGCACGAAAGAAAGAAAGAAAGAATGGAATTTTCGTAAAGTCTTATAGCCTCTCAAGGAAGAGTAAAGGCGTCCCCCTACCGTTCCTTAAGACTCTACTAAACCTGTTCTTGTGTGATGAGACCAACGAACCTAATGCTCTGATACCAAGTTTGTCACGACCCAAATCGGATCGCGACTGGCACCCACACTTATCCTCCTATGTGAGCGAACCAACCAATCTAAACCTTATCATGTCAATTTAATATCAACATAAAGCAATGCGGAAGACTTAAACTCATAAATAAAAGACAATTCAATAACTTCTAAAATTCAACATCTATTAATTCCCCAAAATCTGGAAGTCATCACCACAAGAACATCTATGATCAATTTACTAAACTAAGAGTATTTTAAGAGCTAAAACAAATAAAAGCTAGTCTATGCCGAAACTTAAAGGCATCGATACATGAGGAAGGAGATCCAGTCCAAGCTAGAAGCATTAGCTCACCCTGAAGATCCGGTGTGACGAAGGCTTGCTAGAATTACTGTTGAGTCGGAGATGACGGCACGTTTGCTGCACTCCACAAATAAACAAGAAGAAAACATAAAAGTAGGGGGTCAGTACAACCACAAGTACTGTGTAGGTATCATAGGCCAACTCAAAATAGAAAGCAATATATCTCAGACAACATCATAAAATAACCTAATATTCTTAACAGGTGATAGCAACAAGTATAAACATCATTTATAATATCACCGATCATATCTATGAGGACTCAAGCCTCCACACCATACTCTTTTGGGAAACATGTTCTTTAGATTGAGTATATTAGCATCTTTCAAGATTCATTATCTTTATTCCTCTTGTGTCGGTACGTGACACTCCGATCCCCTACTTCAATGTGCCGGTACGTGACACTCCAATCCCCTATATGTACGTGTCGGTTCGTGACACCCGTCCCACTAATTCTATGTGTCGGTACGTGACACTCCGATCCCCTACATCTACGTGTCGGTTCGTGACACCCGTCCCACTAATTCTATGTGTCGGTAAGTGACACCCCGATCCACTAATCTCATTCTATTAAATTCATCAAGCCTTCTTTTATACCAAGGCGTCATCATCTCAACACTTTAGTTCATCAAGTCTTCTTTTATATCAAGACATCATCATTAACAAGAGATTAGTTTTTTATCAAGATTTGGGATTCAATAGCTTCATCATGCTTGTTTCATCACAATCATATATATAAAATCACATCATGCATACACACAATTAAGCATATAGAAGACTTTATAATACCACCCAACACATATCATTCGCTATTAAGAGTTTACTACGAGTAGCATAAAAACCATAACCTACCTCCACCGAAGATTCGTGATCAAGCAAGCAAATTCCTCAAACCATTTTTGTTCTCCTCGTTTCTCTCTCTCTTTCTATTCTTTTTCTTTTTCTTATTCAAACCCTCTTTCTTTTACCCTAATTAGTATATAATTAAGAATAAAAGATGGCAATAATAACCCACGAATTAACTTAAGGTTACCTCTTTTAACCCCCAAGTAATTAGACTTATTAACATTAACCCCCTAACTTTATAATTAAAGCAGGAATAGTCAAAAACGTCCCTTAAAACGTATAAGGAAATCCGACCCAGACTGGGATTGCGCAACCTGCGACGGCCCGTCGTGCCTGCGACGGTCCGTCCTGCAGGTCGTCGCAAGGTCCAGAGAGTGGATTTCCACTGAAGACTCTGTGACGGTCCGTCCTGCCATTTCGTTACGAAGTTCAGAGAGTCGATTTTCAGTACCCAATTTCAGATTTTCCAAGTGTTTTGAAACGAGACCCTGCGACGGTCCGTCGTGCTCATGACGGTCCGTCGTGGGGTCCGTCGCCTCAGCCTATTTTTCCAGAAATAAAATCTGCTGCTCAAAACAACTAAACAGGTCGTTACAATAGATACCAATTTACCCATCGTTCGTCCCCGAACGATCACAAGAAGGAAAACAAGGGCGAAAAGGAATACCTGAATCTGTAAACAGATGTGGGTATCTTTCTCGCATATCTGCCTCCTTCTCCCAAGTGGCTTCTTCAACGGGTCGATTCTTCCATTGAACTTTGATGGATGCAATCTCCCTTGATCTCAACTTGCGAATTTCTCTATCTAGAATAGCAACAGGCTCTTCCTTATAAGACAAATTCTCATCGAGCAAAACCGAATCCCAACGGATAATGTAGTTTCCGTCCCCATGGTATCTTTTCAACATCGACACATGGAATACCGGATGAACTCCGGACAGCCCTGGAGGCAAGGCTAACTCATAAGCCACCTCCCCTACTCGCTTAAGTACTTCAAAGGGACCAATGTACCTTGGACTAAGCTTTCCTCTTTTACCAAACCGCATCACCCCTTTCATGGGCGAAACTTTCAGCAAAACTTGCTCACCTTGCATAAACTCCATGTATCTAACCTTTCGATCTGCATATTCTTTTTGCCTACTTTGCGCCGCTAGAAGCTTTTCCTTAATGGACTTCACTTTCTCTATCGAATCCCTCAAAAGATCAGTACCCCAAGGCCTAACCTCGAATGCATCAAACCAACCAATGGGGGACCTATATCTCCTACCATACAGTGCTTCAAATGGAGCCATGTCTATACTCGAGTGATAGCTATTATTGTATGAAAACTCCGCTAAGGGTAAGAAGTTATCCCAATGACCACCAAATTCTATCACACACGCGCGAAGCATATCCTCCAACACTTGAATCGTTAGCTCAGACTGACCATCGGTCTGAGGATGGAACGCGGAACTAAGGTCCAACCTAGTACCCAATTCCGCATGCAATGTTTTCCAAAACTTAGAAGTAAACTGCGTACCTCTATCTGATATGATGGACAGTGGAACCCCATGCAACCAAACAATCTCTGAGATGTAAAGTTTGGCTAACTTCTCTGCATTGTAAGTCACCTTGACCAGAATGAAATGAGCAGACTTAGTTAACCTATCCACAATCACCCAAATGGAATCAAACTTATCCAATGTCTTTGGAAGACCAACCACGAAGTCCATTGCAATTCTCTCCCATTTCCATTCCGGAATGGGCATTCTCTGAAGTGTTCCTCCGGGCCTTTTGTGTGCATACTTTACTTGTTGACAGTTTGGACATTTGGCAATAAAATCCACAATATCACGCTTCATTCTACTCCACCAAAAGTGTTGCCTTAGGTCACGGTACATCTTGGTTGCCCCGGGATGTATAGAATACCCAGAACTATGAGCCTCTATAAGAATAGTGGGGATCAAATGATCAACACGGGGTACACATACCCTTCCCTTGATTCTCAAAACACCTTCCTCATCCATTATTGCTTCTTCAGCCTCTCCTCGCAACACCTTATCTCGAATTCGGCTTAGTTTCTCATCATCAAACTATTTCCCCTTGATCTTGTCAAGGAAGGAAGATCTTGCCTCCACACAAGCTAAAAATCCTCCCTTCTCATTTACTTCTAATCTCATAAGGTCATTAGACATAATATGAACTTCTTTAGCCAATGGGCGTCTAGAAGCTTGCAAGTGAGCTAGACTTCCCATGCTTCCCGCCTTTCTACTTAAAGCATCCGCTACAACATTTGCCTTCCCCGGATGATACAAAATAGTGATGTCGTAGTCCTTCAGTAGTTCCATCCATATCCTCTGTCTCAAATTCAAATCTCTCTGAGTGAAGACATACTGTAGACTACGATGTTCCGTATAGACCTCACACTTAACCCCATATAAATAGAGTCTCCATTGCTTTAATGCAAACACCACTGCAGCCAACTCTAAATCATGGGTCGGATAATTACGTTCATGCACCTTTAATTGCCTCGAAGCATAAGCAATCACATTTTTCTCTTGCATTAGCACTGCACCCAAACCCGAATAAGATGCATCACAATAAACAATGAAGTTCTTACCCTCCACCGGCAAGGTAAGGATAGGTGCGGTAGTAAACAGAGTCTTGAGCTTCTGAAAGCTTTCCTCACACTCATCCGACCATACAAATGGAACATTTTGCTTAGTCAAGTTCGTCAGTTGGGAAGCAATAGAAGAGAATCCCTTGACAAATCGGCGGTAGTAGCTAGCTAAACCAACAAAGCTTCTTATTTTTGACACATTAGTAGGTCTTACCCAATTCTTCACTACTTCGATCTTAGAAGGATCCATCATCACTCCATCCTTGGAAACCACGTGCCCCAAGAAGGACACTGCATCTAGCCAAAACTCACACTTAGAGAACTTGGCATAAAGCCTTTTCTCCCTCAACATTTCCAATACCATTCTGGAATGCTCCTCATGTTCCTCCTTACTTTTAGAGTATATCAGTATATCATCAATAAATACGATCACAAAGAGATCCAAATATGGCTTAAAAATCCCGTTCATCAAACTCATGAACGCAGCAGGGGCATTCGTAAGACCAAAAGACATCACTACAAATTCGTAATGCCCATACCTGGTTCTAAAAGCAGTCTTTGGCACATCCGTTGCCCGTATTTTCAATTGATGATAACCGGATCTCAAGTCAATCTTAGAGAAGACACAAGCACCTTGTAACTGATCGAACAAGTCATCAATGCGAGGAAGAGGATACTTGTTCTTTATGGTTACCTTGTTCAACTGCCGGTAGTCTATGTACATCGGAAAAATCCCATCCTTCTTCTTCACAAACAAAAAAGGAGCACCCCAAGGAGATGCACTTGGTCTAATGAAGCCTTTGCTCAACAACTCTTGAAGTTGGGCTTTTAACTCTCTTAACTCCGCGGGAGCCATTCTATAAGGGGGTATAGAAATGGGGCGAGTACTCGGTTCAAGATCAATACAGAAGTCAATATCCCTATCTGGTGGCATACCAGGAAGATCTGCAGGGAACACATCCAGAAACTCACGGACCACCGAAACCGACTCAATCAAAGGTACTTGGGTAGTGTCATCCTTGAGATGTGCCAAGAAAGCTAAACACCCTTTACAAACCATTTTCTTAGCACGAAGAAAGGAGATTATATGCACCGGATTTGAAGTGTAGTCACCCTCCCACACTAACGGATCTGTCCCAGGCTTGGCTAATGTCACCGTTTTAGCATTACAATCCAAGATCGCAAATTGCGGAGAAAGCCAAGTCATACCCAGAATTACATCAAAATCAACCATTTCTAAGATAACTAAATCTACATAAGTGTTGCTCCCCACAAAGTTCACCAAATAAGACCTATATACCTTTTCAACTACCACAGACTCACCCACCGGAGTAGAAACACGAATAGGCATATCAAGTAATTCACAATGTAAATTTAGACCATTAGCAAATGAGGAAGATACATAAGAAAATGTGGATCCAGGATCAAACAATACGGAAGCCATGCAATCACAAATCAGAAGATTACATGTGATGACAACATCAGATGTCTCCGCCTCCGATCTCCCAGGGAAAGCATAACAATGGGCCCTTTCGTTTGTTTGTCCGTTGACCCTACCATGTTGTGATGTAGTGGCTCCAGTTTTCCCATCACCCCAGCCGTTTTGGTGACCACCATTACCTCGACCACCACGTCCTCCAGAATAACGGCCTCTACCATGACCACCTCTACCTCTAGCTATTGGGGGTCTATAACTCTGTTTGGGAAAATTCCTCCTAATATGTCCAATCTCCCCACATCCATAACATTCTCTGGAGTCGGGCATAGGTCTCTCAGAGAAGTGTTGACCGGTCTGAGGTGGACCCCCAACTACAGTCTGTAGTGAAGACTGAATGGGTCGAACTGAGTAACCTCCGGAACCCTGTCCTCTAGAGTAAGAACCATTAAACTCACCTCCCTTTCGAAACCTCATTGATGTCGATGCCATGGTGAATTCATCTGGCTTCACTCCTTCCACCTCTACTACGAAGTCTACTACCTCTTGAAAAGATTTCGCTGTGGCCGCTACCTGTAAAGCTGAAATTCGCAACTCTGATCTCAACCCCTTCACAAAATGGCGAATCCGCTCTTGTGGACTCAAACAAAGTTGGGTGGCATATCTGGATAGTGCACGAAACTTAGCCTCATATGCATTGACCGACATCCTACCTTGATCTAGGCTTAAGAACTCATCCCTTTTCCTGTCCCTCAAAGTCCGGGGGATATACTTCTCCATAAACAAGCTAGAGAATGAGGCCCAAGTCATAGGTGGTGCCTCTGTTGGTTGACACTCAACATGTGACCGCCACCATATTTTGGCGTTCCCTTGAAACTGGTAACTCACGAACTCAACACCAAACCGTTCTACTATACCCATCTTGTGTAGTAGCTCATGACAGTCAACCAGAAAATCGTAAGCATCCTCAGATTCTGCACCCTTGAAGACAGGAGGTTTCAATTTCAAGAACTTACTGAAAAGTTCATGCTGATCATTTGTCATTATAGGCCCAGTAGTCAGGCGTGGAAACGTGCCTATGTTCTATGAGGCATCCATACGAGGGGCCATAGTGGCTGCATGTTGTACCTCTGAAACCGGAGGTGTTGGTGCAGAAAACATTGGGGGTGCCTGACCCTGATCAGACAACCCACTAAGATAAGCGAGAACCTGATTGATCATCTCTGGGGTAGGTTGGGGTGGCATTTCCTCATTATGTACTTGTTCATTCTCCCCATCCTCCCCTAATCTTACCACTTCCTCAATTAGTGGAGGAGTCACCGCCCTAGTACCAGATGGGCTAGGTTTTCGTCCTCTCCCTCTAGAGGACATCCTCCCACGACCTCTACCGCGGCCTCTTGCCACTGTTCCACTTCGAGCTACAGCCCCAGTGGCTGGCTCCGATGCATCTTGTCTTGCTGATGTTGATGTTGGCGTAGTCGTTGCTCTAGTTCTAACCATCTGCGAAATAGAGTGAAGATGGTCAGATACCAATTTGTATCACCTAGATACCAATTGGATCAAAGTAATAGCACGAAAGAAAGAAAGAAAGAATGGAATTTTCCTAATGTCTTATAGCCTCTCAAAGAAAAGTAAAGGCGTCCCCCTACCGTTCTTTAAGACTCTACTAGACCTGTTCTTGAGTGATGAGAGCAACGAACCTAATGCTCTGATACCAAGTTTGTCACGACCCAAAACCGTGCCGCGACTGGCACCCACATTTACCCTCCTATGTGAGCGAACCAACCAATCTAAACCTTATCATGTCAATTTAATATCAACATAAAGCAATGCGGAAGACTTAAACTCATAAATAAAAGACAATTCAATAACTTCTAAAATTCAACATCTATTAATTCCCCAAAATCTGGAAGTCATCACCACAAGAACATCTATGATCAATTTACTAAACTAAGAGTATTTTAAGAGCTAAAACAAATAAAAGCTAGTCTATGCCGAAACTTCAAGGCATCGAGACATGAGGAAGGAGATCCAGTCCAAGCTAGAAGCATTAGCTCACACTGAAGATCCGGTGTGACGAAGGCTTGCTAGAATTACTGTTGAGTCGAAGATGACGGCACGTTTGCTGCACTTCACAAATAAACAAGAAGAAAACATAAAAGTAGGGGGTCAGTACAACCACAAGTACTGAGTAGGTATCATCGGCCAACTCAAAATAGAAAGCAATATATCTCAGACAACATCATAAAATCAACTAATATTCTTAACAGGTGATAGCAACAAGTATAAACATCATTTATAATATCACCGATCATATCTATGAGGACTCAAGCCTCCACACCATACTCTTTTTGGAAACATGTTCTTTAGATTGAGTATATTAGCATCTTTCAAGATTCATTATCTTTGTTCCTCTTGTGTCGGTACGTGACACTCCGATCCCCTACTGCTATGTGTCGGAACGTGACACTCTGATCCCCTACTTCAATGTGCCGGTACGTGACACTCCGATCCCCTACATCTACGTGTCGGTTCGTGACACCCGTCCCACTAATTCTATGTGTCGGTACGTGACACTCTGATCCCCTACATCTACGTGTCGGTTCGTGACACCCGTCCCACTAATTCTATGTGTCGGTACGTGACACCCCGATCCACTAATCTCATTCTATTAAATTCATCAAGCCTTCTTTTATACCAAGGCGTCATCATCTCAACACTTTAGTTCATCAAGTCTTCTTTTATATCAAGACATCATCATTAACAAGAGATTAGGTTTTTATCAAGATTTGGGATTCAATAGCTTCATCATGCTTGTTTCATGACAATCATATATATAAAATCACATCATGCATACACACAATTAAGCATATACAAGACTTTATAATACCACCCAACACATATCATTCGCTATTAAGAGTTTACTACGAGTAGCATAAAAACCATAACCTACCTCCACCGAAGATTCGTGATCAAGCAAGCAAATTCCTCAAACCCTTGTTGTCCTCCTCGTTTCTCTCTCTCTTTCTATTCTTTTTCTTTTTCTTATTCAAACCCTCTTTCTTTTACCCTAATTAGTATATAATTAAGAATAAAAGATGGCAATAATAACCCACTAATTAACTTAAGGTTACCTCTTTTAACCTCCAAGTAATTAGACTTATTAACATTAACCCCCTAACTTTATAATTAAAGCAGGAATAGTCAAAAACGTCCCTTAAAACGTATAAGGAAATCCGACCCAGACTGGGATTGCGCAACCTGCGACGGCCTGTCGTGCCTGCGACGGTCCGTCCTGCAGGTCGTCGCAAGGTCCAGAGAGTGGATTTCCACTGAAGACTCTGTGACGGTCCGTCACACCTGTGACGGTCCATCCTGCCATTTCGTTACGAAGTTCAGAGAGTCGATTTTCAGTACCCAATTTCAGATTTTCCAAGTGTTTTGAAACGAGACCCTGCGACGGTCCGTCGTGCTCATGACGGTCCGTCGTGGGGTCCGTCGCCTCAGCCTATTTTTCCAGAAATAAAATCTGCTGCTCCAAACGACTAAACAGGTCGTTACAATACAAGACATAAACCTCATTAAACTAACACAACAGTCTTCAATTTTCAAACTCAAATCTCTCTATTTTCTCTCTATTTTCTCTCTCTTTCCTCAAAAGAACATGATTGAAGACAAGGGTCAAGGGCAATAGGGATGAAAGAATTTAAATTTCTCTACATCCATATTCAAGGATTTTTAAGGTATGGAAAATCTTTACTCTTGGGATCTCTTTACCCAAGAGGGTCCTTCAAATTGATTTCAAAAGTTGTCGAAAACATTGTTTTAATTTTTATTTCAAAAGTGATCTTTCAAATTGAATTATTATTGGTTTCATTTGAAAAATAATAATAGAATATGATTTTTTATGGTATAAGTTTTTTAGTTCTTGATCATTGGCTTAGTTTATGATGAATTGTATCCTTGACCTTAACCCTAGTTATGAATTGGACTTAAAGATTATTTGAGTCGTTAAAATTGGTTATGTGTATCTCAATTCGCTATATTATGATGATGATTAGTGAGTTATTGGATAATTTTGATTAATTGAAGCTAAAATTCTTTGTGAAGGCTATGAAGGCTATTTTGTAAGACATTGTGATCCTCTACTCCTTACTTCAATATTTTTGGATTGTAATTGATGATGATGTGATGCAATTGAAGTATTATATGTTGTTAAAATAGGAAGATATGATATGATTACTATAATAATGTCATGATGGTATTATGTTGAATGTCTATTCATGTTGAGGCTATGGTAATGCATGTTTGATGAAAAAAATTTATTGTGTGCTTAAGAAGATAAGATGATGATATGTTGATCTCATCAATGATGGTTGTGTGATGAAAGAATGTTCTGATCCTATACCTATGGATTTAAATGATATTCTATAGAAGGGTCTTAGTCTCCTTTGACCTTAATTAAGCTATGATTGTTAAAGAATGGTTTAATGGCATTTCAAAAAGGGACTCGCTTAGGACTGAGTGAACTTCACAATGATTGGTGTTTACTTCCCCTAGAAGGGAGATCCATTAAACATTCTGATGAGATAAGGTATCCAATGGCTAATGGGCATGTAGAAGTTTTAAGAAATATTTCCTATTCCCTTTACTATGTTGCCTCCATAGGAACACTAGCTAGTGGATCCACCTAGAATGTTAAAATAATGTTTTTGTACTACCTTGGAAAGTAGACCACCTTCTTCCGATGTGGGGTTTAATTAATCCATATTAAATGTTTATCTCACAAGGTCTATATTAGTTAAGGTAATCGTTCTCAAAAGTAAAATGAATGTAATAAAGTGAACTCTAACTAGGATTACTTAAGGGGTTCTTCTTAGTATAATTATGGGTATGGGACTCTACCTATTAATTGAAATATTTGACCTTGAATGAAGTCCTAGGAGGATTTTCTTATTCTGTTATATCTTTAATGATATGCAATTTTTATTTGTTGATGACCCTATATGATGTTTATTTCACTTATGAACATTTTATTGGTATATATTGATATATATGATGATTACAACTCATGATGCTATTTTAAATGAAGTTAGTCATTATTTATGATCTCCTTCATTCTTTTCTTAAGTATGTGGGGTTATGGGACTTCATATAGAAATTGCACTTGTAGGGTTGGGAAGGGGTTGTTAATAAGTGTCTTGTATGATATGATGATATGAATTCTTGTACATTCTATGTTATGATGTTGGAGTTTCTTTGCTTAGATGCTCTAAATATGAAAATATTCATGTTTTTGTCTATATGTTGATAGTATTAAGGATGACTTGACTTTATCTTTATACTGGTCTTATGTTTGATATTGACTTGTATTGACTAATGTTATGCCTTATGTCTTATATGTGTTCCTAATTGTGCATGAAAGATTTTAAAAAGTGATTTAGCATGATGTTGAAATAAATGTCCCTGTAAGCATGATTTCAATGTTATATGTGCATATGTTTCCATACTTTGTATAAGTTGATGTACTAACCCATATTTATTTCCCTTTTCCCCTAAAATGTATGTTCGGTCCATTGAGTTATCAAGGCCAATTGCAAGAAAACTTGGACTATATTCTCCAAGTTTATTGGCAAGTCCTCAAAATTCGAGGATGGTATCTTCTAACTAGCCTACTTGGCTTTGTTGTAGTCTAAAAGACATTTGTTTCTCTATTACTGTTAATGATATTGTTGGATGCCCTAAGTGGCGATTATGAATTTGTATTAAGGGCTATGCCCGAATGTTTTACTCATTCAGATGGTGTAAATGTGAGACTATATGTTAGACTAAATTCTTATGTGTTATGTATATTGTCTAAACGATAATCCTATGTAAGCTTCCTATCCAAGGGGTCTAAGTAAACACTATATATAGTATGTGAGTGGTCTATGTAAACCTCAATATATTTGATTTTTAATTTTTTTCACATTAATAACATACGAAATGTAAAGACGAATGCTAACAAGTTAGTCTTAGTCCTCTCCAAGGATGACGATGTCGGTTATGTGTAGGGGTGCTCTCTGGTCGTGACAGAATTACAAACACCCAAATCAAAATGTTAACGATGCGTGCCAGAAAGTAGTTATGCAGTATTTATTCAAAACACCCCACTTCAAAATAGAAATAGTGATATCCTCAGTCATACCCCTTGGTTTAAGATGCAAAACCTTTACTTGTTGGAAATATGAACAATTGGAGAAAAATTATCTAATGTCTCAATTCATCCCATTCCACCAATAGACTTCGAATAGATCCCAACACAACTTAGTGGCTCCCTGTGAATAGAATACTGTGAAATGTGAGATACTAATAGTATATGTTGCTTAAACAAACGACATCTAGAACACATAGTTGATCCTAATAACAAATAACATCATCTCCCCTTTGGGAAAAAAGTGTCACGACCAGGGAGCACCCCCTAGTTATAATCGGCGTCTACATCCTCGAAAAAGACATAGACTATCCCTTAGCATTTATCATTACACATCATAGCTCAAAAAAAAAAAGGAAAAAATTGAAACTTTATGCATATTGAGGTATATATCGACCTCTCGCTTACCTTAGACTCCTCACATAGGTAGCTAAAATAGGCTTCTCTTTTCGTTAAATAAATAAAATATAATCAGTCATCCTAATATTGTCGTTTCACATTGAACCATCTAAACGAAGTACAATATTTGGTCCTAGCCCTTAAATAAGTACATATTGCCACATGGGAATAACAACAATATATTCAAGAATAAGGAAGAAATGAATATCTTTACACAATATCAATACTAGTATTCTAGATCAAAGGACCCATCCTCGAAATTTGAGGACTCACAAACTACTTGGAGGAAGATATACAAGTATCCATACAAAGAGGGGCCTAGAAGTTCTTTAATGGTCGGACCCTACAATGTTTGAGATAAAGGGAAGAAAAATTGGTTAGTACAAAACACATGTTCTAAGTATGGCTCCTATGAATAAAATCATTAATGCATGAGAAAAGACACAATTAAGTCAAAACCATGCATTAAGTTCAATAACCCAACATATACTCATGTAGAAAATTATAAGTCAACCGCAAATGATATTAGCCCAACATATAAGAAACCTAAAGAAATACTTGTGTAACATAATCTAATAATGTGGAACAACTTGTTTAATTCATAAGTTCATTTACATTTAGGATCCCACCTGTGCAATGAGTAAGAGAAGACTCATACCCTCCCTAACCTTATGTAGTAATCTTTAAGACAAGCACTAATAGTTGTTCGCATACTTGACTTATTCATTTACCTTATTGCTTTGGGGAAGATAGTGTAATCACTTATATGAGACAATGTAAGCTCCATGGAATTCGGTTTTCTCCTCCCACTCCAAAAGAGAGGGTTAACACTTGCCTAAGGTGTAACCAATCATACATAGCTATCCAGGTGGATCCACTAAGTTATAGTTCTATGTGGGCACATAGGTAATGGTCAAAGATATTTTACAATAAACCTTGACTTAGTAACGTGGAGGTTTCCATCTTATCAGTCAACACATATCTTGGGAATCCAATCTTACTAATTGTGAAGAAACCCATGGGGGAGGCTGGACTTACTAAACGTGAGACCTCCATCTCATTTGCATGCCCTTTCGGTGCAAAACACTTATTACATTAAGTATTCATCATACTCTTTATACAAGATCACATTAGTCTTTTCTAGACCCCTATGTGAAAAATCATCATAATAGCTCATAGGTATTCATGAGTGAGAACTACCCTTTAACTTTAGAAAACCACATGCAAGTGAGTAAACCTTTCACTCAACACATTATCATAATCATGAGTAGTTACTTTCAATCATATAATAATCATATCTTAACATACTTTAGTACATCATAGAAAATTAAATAATATAGTGCTTAGGATGAAAAATACTTCTCATCAACATCGTAACCATACTTTAGACGTAGAAGCATTACAATCTAAGCAAATCATTCTTCATAATAAAACTCAACAAAAATCAATCTTTCTACCTTATTCTCCCTTCATTTCGTTCGTACTTCAATTACAAAGAATTAAAGATCCAATGAATATAAAAGGTAAATTCAAGAATTAATAAATAGGAATTACTATTCTACACATTCATATAATAACCTTCTTTCACAATTACTATATATTTACAAGACATAATGAGTGTAGGAAGAACAAGTGTTCAATCTGGAAATCATTGTTGATTACCAATAATTGAACATTAGTATTTAGATAAAAAATGATAAAAGACTATAATCCATGACGAATGATTAACAATTTCGTTTTGAAAAGAGAACCCATGTCTAGATTAAAACCCTTGTTTTGGGGAAGTTGAAAATCATCTTTGGAAGGGTCTCTTGGGAAAGGAATCCCAAGAGTGAAAGAAATATTACCTTAGTGACGATCTTTCCACGAATTTGAGAGGAAAACTTTGGTGAATCGTTCCTATAATTTGATATCTAGTGTTCTTAAATGGAGGTTGAAGTTTGGGGAAGAGAGAGACTAGGAATATGTTAGAGAGATGTGAGTTTGGGAATTAATAAGGAGTTAGGTTAGTTAGTTGACATAGGATACTTATAAGGCATTTAATTAATAAACTAAAACCTACCTAAGCCCCTAATAAATTAATTAATCAATTCCCAAACAACATGTAGCTTAAATGTTTTTGGCCAGTGAAATTGGGTCTCAATAGACGAGACCCCGTCGACGCCACATAACTTCATGAACGACCCGTGCCAGCAAGTCATTGTTGGTGATTGAGATGTTGTTTTGGACATTTCTTGGAACGTGAATAAGTTTCAACCAACTTCACAAAATGACGGAGCATCTTCCAATCGACGGCTTGTCGTTGGTGCTCATGGTTTCACACATTGAAATGGGGCAATTTGGGGGTCAGTGGATGGGTCCTCTTCCAGGACCCCTAGGGTGGTCCTTAGGGAGTTGTACCTAGAAGTTTCGACCCTAAAAACACTCTAACACACATTTAAATCTTTTTACAAAATTTATCTGATTTATGACTCTTAAAACCCCATGAAACACGACAACGAACACTAACACGCATTTCAGAATTCACCTGAAGTCATGGACGTTGGTTGACGTTTTAACTCTAACACTTCCGAATCAGTTTAATTACATTATTTTAGGTTTAGAAACCTTGTTATGAGGCTTATATAATCATTTGACGCTCTAGAACAAGTATTGAACTTTTGGAATGTTATATTTTTCCCCTCACTTAGGAACATTCGACCCCCAATTACACTAATATTTTGTATGGAGAGGATGACTCAAGAATAGAAGCGCAACAAATAAGAAATAAGGACATTATGAATCATATCCTATATGAGTAATTTAAAACTCGAATAAAAACATAACATTGCCATTTATCATAGAAACTCAAAACCCCACTTATCACACATAAGAGCTCCATTTCACAACATGAGCCACTACCTTCTCATTGTCAACATAAAATTAATATAACATCAAGAGTCACATATGGAAAAACTTTTTCCAAGGTACATTAAAACATGCTCAATATCTTTTCAAGAAACACACCTATACACAAAATCACAAATAAGTTCTATTTAAGCAAATGAGCTTATTTACATGAAAGACCATTCTAGCATGAACCTTTATCATAATTATGCACATATAATCAAATCAAGCACAATTAAACATTATTAATAAGTTAATTTTAGGAAGATTGCTAACCTCAACTTTGGCTAGAATTTTGAAGAAAGAGATGAGGATAGCGGGACTTCATGTCGACCTTGGCATCCTATGTTGTAGCTTCAACTTGTTGATTCCTCCATACGACTTTTACGGATACAAACTCATTGTTTCCCAAATTTTTGACTAGACAATATAGAATTTCTACTGGAACTTCTTCATATGAATGGTTCTCATCTACACCTAACCCTTCAATAGGTAGAGAGACTAAGACTGTCACATCAATGGAGAACCCCCTAAATGCAACATGGCTTACTCAACCTCTCCGAAGTCTTGTACAAGTCCATAGTTGTCATTCATCAAATTGACATAGTAAATTCAGCAGAAAATTTATAACTTTTCATAGAACATCATATGCCAGAAAGTTTACTTCTATATATAAAACAATAGTCGTAATACAAACTTATAACCTAAGCCTCTTTGCCATCTTAGACTCAACATCAATAGAATACGTTTGGGACACGTCCCTTAAGACATAATAGTAAACTATACGATATTTAATAGACTTTACCATAAGTATACATTAGGAGATCGTTGGACTTAAGGATTCCTTTCCTTGAGCTTGGGAATCACCTATCACGCTCCTCTATCATGTAGACACCCTTTAAGAATAGTAACATACACTTTGTATAAAAGTAGAGAAGAATGAGATTAGTACAAGAATGCACTAGGTATGGTAACCACGAAAAAACATGCATTTAAAAGGGACATTTTCTTTAAATCACACTTCATACTTTTTGAGTAAATCATTACAAAACCATCATACCATATCATTTATATCGTTCACATACTTCATATAAACATATTCAAAGACCAAACATCACATAATATTACATATAGAATTACTGCATTCTTAGGGCACATTTCAATAAACTATTTTTTCCCTTAACAGTGAATCACCTTCTCTTTTGTGCATTAACTTCCGAAGTAACACTTTAGTGATACTTGGTGCAATGTATCACCCTAAGTCCTCAAGGAAACATACATATCATCTACATAATACAACACATACCATCATAGAAGTATAGTACAATAGAGAGATAGTTAAGCCAACACTATAAGGAAATTACAGTGAACTCGTAGTCATTATGCACATATAATTATTTTACTTCATATAGAACCTTATAAGGCATAACTCATGCCCCCAATCTAAGTCTACTAGTGCAATGTAAATGTAAGGCCCCATAACTTCACACATACTTAGTAAACCTATCATGACACCACAAGCATTTACATCCTAGCCATACATCAACATAGTAAAAAGAGATAACTTTATTTATGTCAACCAAGAACTTCATCATAAAGTAACCAAGATTAACATCATGCATAAAGAATCATATCATGCACATTTTAATAACAATTAGAAAAATTCTACAATATCATACATAAATAACACATACATAGTGACACGCATTAGAACACCTTCCTAGAACTTCTTTAGGAGCTACTTGTGCTATGTTTATACAGGTTCATTACTTCCACCTATCCTAACTAACCTCCCTTATGTTATTCTAGTTAGGGTCCTAGTCATTTACTTCCATTGTTTATTTTAGGGAAACTATTGCCTTAACTGACATAGACCATGTGATGCTAAATAGGGAAACCTGTGTCATAGAACCCCACACCGATAAAGGGTGGTCTATCGGCCAAATTAGAACCAAACATAACATAGCTTTTTGGGTGGATCCACTAGAAAGTACCCTATGGTGGAAACATAGTTATGTAACTTGGGGGTACATGTGAAAACCTTCTTAATGCCCAGATTGGGCAATGTAGTTATTAACTTATGGAAACATCACTCTAAAACCCTTTCAGGCTATGAGTTTATCCACCGTATGTAGTTTATTGTTACCTACCTTTCTACCATAAGAAGAGAACACACCCTCATATTAAATTTCACACGGTTCTAAGCTAAGTTCCCTTTATTGAAAACCTTTATTATATCTTACTTTATAAAACATATGTTAAGGAGAGTAATCCCCTCATATGCTTGATTCAAAGGTCATAGATAAAATTTCATCAACCTAAATCATGTAAAGAATCCCTTCACATGGACATAGCATATGTAAAGCATCATGTAGTCTATGGTACACATGAATACACAATTCAAGGCCCTTCTCTTTAAAAGATCTTGATAAATGTGTATGTATGTGTATATGTGAGAAAACCTTTCACATAACACAGTAAGTCACACATGTTCATACATACATATTCATACATATAGAAACCAAATCTAGAACTATCCTATCAAGGTAAGCATGTGCAATGGATAGGCAAAGTCCCATACCCTTGTCCATACTAGTACACCTATCAAGTCATTATTCTAAGAAATGTATAACATACTTTACGTACATATACTTTACATGCATAGTAGTAGACACTAGTGAATATGGGAACAACCTTTCATTAGACACTTTGAACATAATGTGTGAGTATGTGTGTACATTGGTCAACTTGATCACATAATGGCTACAAACAAATAATAGAGGCAGCCACCCTCTTAGACCACATTAGACTTTCAATAATAGACCACACAACACAGCTTAGCATATGAGACAAGACAGTCTTCATATTTTACTTTAAGGCTCCTGAACATTAGCTATTTACACATTACATAAGGGTACATGGGTAGGTGTAATCATTCCTTAATAATTCATTAATGGAAGAACCTACACATGATATTACCTAACACTTTACATGCTCAAAACAATAATAACATAATCTAGATTCACCACTCAAGTAGAAGACTAGGCACAAGTTACACATAAAGTGATCATCATAACCACTCATTCATATAATCATCAATTTGCCTTCAAGTCCATGGTTAACGCATATATAATGACAATAAAATAAACACCACCGCCATAAGTGGTCCATACCACACATTGCCATACAAGGCTTCATCAAAATTACTATAAAGAAGTAGAGAAGTCGAAGAGTAGAGGAATTCTTACCAATCCTTTACCCTTTTGTCATCATTGACCATTACTACTCTTTAATAAATAATTAAGTATAGGTAAGTAGCTTAAGTACCATAATCATACATGAATTCAAGTATAATCTACTACAAGGTCATACTATAACTAGCATAAAACATTTACATACCAAAAAGTAGAGCAAAGACCATTAGCCAATTTCACTTGAATGGATCATAACTCTTATTTCATTAATATTATGAAACTAGGCCAGTAGCTACAATTGTACTTTTATAAACGAGTTCCACAATAATGCTTTATAAAGTCCATGATACATTGAATACCATACTTAACACCCAATAAGATATAGATCTCAAGTTCTTTAAGTATCAATATTCATTAATCCAATATCACATAATTCATTTTCAATACATATTCTACACAGTATACCTAAGCATATTAAGATATTCAAAATCCACTTTTATAAAACTAAGGACCAATGTTACAGTAAACATAAGTTACTACTTAATAGCTTAGAAACACCTAGATTGATTAAGCCAAGCCTTATTTACTTTGATCATGTCATCTTTATATTAACAGTTCAACCAATTTATTAACCTAAGGAAGTAGCTACATGAACCCCAACATTATCGATTTACACTTTTATACCTTAAAAGGTAAACATTAAAGTGATTTCATTAATAGCTAGGCTAGGCATGCTTAAATCTTCATACATGGATCCACATGAATCCTTCATCATTAAATCATAATCAATTCAAGTAAATATCAGTAAATATAAGAAATTCAACGAAAGAGAATCATAATTCAATCAAGGAAAAGACAATATAACAATTCCCATGCAAGTGCTTAATCGATTTTGGGAAGGGATGTGGTTTCATCATCCAATTGGAGTAAAATTACATTCAAACAATTATATTAACATCCATTAATACTTATTTAACCATTAAAAATGTTTTGAGAAGGAACTCATGGCTAGATTTAAAGACTTATCATTAAATCTTCTTTGAAAAATTTGAGAAGAACTCTCCAAGTGAAAGGTTACTTGGAAATGAAGGATAACCATACCTTTAACTACATAAACCTCGAAAACATGATGATTCATCCATTGAATCCAAGCTCCCAACTGTTCTTTAGTTTCACCAACAATGGTATCCTATTAGAGTAAGTTTAGGACGTGGGGTTAATTTCCCATTCACCCCATTAATATAAAAGAAGCAAGATAGCAACTTATAGGACACCATGGACGGACCCATCAAATGGTCGTAGGTCAGTCTACTGGCCGTCCTTTGGCTTCCGTCGGTTGGTCCTTGGACAAATTGTTTGTGTACCTGACAGGTCACATGTGCCTTACCGTTGGCTGACCAACTGACCGTCGTTTGGCTATTGTACAAACTTGGTTGTTGTGACCAGTGTGTTGATGGTGGCAACTAAAGAAGTGACCGATGTTGTGGACATGTTCATTGGTATGAACGTAAAGCATGACCAGCCTTGGTTCCTTCTTGTGGCTAATTTTATGGGGGCCATTAGAGGATGTACGATGACGTTTCCAACGTTAATACAACCCCCTTAAAAAGTTTTAGACCTTCCACATAAGTTTCACCCTAAACAGACACCTACAACTCGTTCAAACAGACTAGGCCCCATCAAAACACATATTGAGCGTTTTAAGGGCTATCTTTCGAACGCCTTTGACTTTCTTGATCGTTTGACCTCCAAACATCTCAAAATTCCATATACAACCATTAAACATCATTATAACTCATTTAAAATCTTCATAATCTCCTGACATACAAATATAAGCATGCATAAATACACGAGGCGCATAGGCGACTAGTCGTCGAACATCTTAGTCGTCCCTTGACGTTTGACATTCAAATCACCTCCAATTTTACATGCTGACTCTAAATAATATTATAAGACATTTTATAAACTTCGAACCTTATGAAAAAACTGTTAGGATCTAGACACCCTTACTTATTTTGGTGTCTTACAATATCCCCCACTTGGCAACATATGTCCTCAAAGGACACTTAGGGCTCTTTAATCACAAAAAGTAATTCAATGCATCATAGAGCATTCATAAAATTTATAACATCATCAAATCTTTTTTTAACTAAATGAACACAAGCAATCAAAACAATTACTTACTCACTCTTTAATGCATCAAACACATAAACTCTTATCATGTTCATGGGAGAAACATCCTTCTCCTAATCATAACATGGTTATTACACCTCAAGTCATTATGAGATCATCTTTGAAGGCCACACATAGGCATATTTAAACAACACTCAAAACAGGTAGGCATTCCTACTTCAATACACATAGACTTGAGTTAATTTTCATCAACAAATATCTTCATTAGTTAGAACTACTGCTATGAATGTCATACTCGACCATATAATGCTTAGTGGCGTCCATGGAGGAGTGTCCATATCCTCAACACACCTACATATATTATGAGTTCACACCTAAGAAAAGTATAAGGTCAATTTTCTTTTTGAAATAATAAATCTCAACTTTTAAACCAAGGCATGCTACTATTTTCTTCCTAGCGAAGTCTAAATGGCAAGTCACACCAAGTACATCACATCAATTAGGAAGTAATTTCACAAAATTTTAATTTCTAACATAGTAGTCACCTTCACAATAAGCATCATTTGGGAAGAATCACACAAATCATAGAAACACACATGAACACTTAGATAAACATGCTTTCACTATTCAAGAATTAACCTGTAATTATGCATTCCAAATCATCAAAAGTGACATAGTTTTCAAGGGACTCAACATAGTTTATCTTAAAGAGACTCAACTCTTCAATTTAAAGATAAATATTTAACCTCACAAGTGACTATTACCATGTTTCTTATCTTATCTCATAAACTCAAATGCATAACTATCACATCAAGATGCAATTTAACATGAGAAAACATGGATTTTATCAAAAAAATCTTTCATTCACTTTGGGATCTTTATTATACCTTTAAGGTAATTTCAATCAATACATACCAAGAATATAAGGTCATGCAATTCATACTTTTTGCACCAAACATATAAGGTCATGCAATTCATACTTTTTGCCAAATTCTATTCATGAACAAGCTAAATTCATCAGATTCAAGTTCACATAAGTGTAGAAGGACAAGATATAAAATATTTACAACCTTACTACTCCATCACCATCCCCCACTTAGGATAAGAGCAATTTAAGATCAACTTAACCCAACCTTAAGAGTATCTTAACCAAACGACCTTTATTTTCATTACTTAAAACTGGTTACAACATCAGAAGGAATTTACAATAAGTCAACCGAGGCATTCTAATCCTTATCATTTTTGGCATGTTATCCTCTAATTATTAAAAAATGTCATACCATTCAACCACATAAGGTTTTCATAAAATACCATAGACACTAAGGTCGTACATCATTAGGGGAAATAATATAGGAGACTTAGTCTTAAGAACTCTTTCTTTTCTTTCAACATTGATGTAAGTTAACTTCTAGGTCAAACAAATCCACATCATCACCCTACATAGATAAGAGTACTATACTCAATTCTCGGGAAACACGAATTCCACAACATCAAGGGACTCTGAACAAAATAAGAAGTTTGAAACAATTCTACCATTCATCATGCCATAAGACACTCATTCTTTATTCCAAATAGTAAAAATCTTTTTTTCATTCATTATAATGTCCATATTGAACAATCCTATACATATTTAAACAACTTCCAATCAAAGTACAATTTAGGTAATTTCTTAAAAATATTAGAGTAAGTTTACTTCCATTATAGTGGACATGTTTTCAAATTCCAAAAATGCATCATTTTTGCAATTGATGGAAACCATGACAATGTGATATACAAATCTATACCAAGACAAGCATGCTATCAGCTCATCTAGGATTAATGTTTATACAAAGAACTCCAATCCATACTAAGTGACTTAGCATAGACCACATAAATACAAAGGAAAACATTGAGAACCTTTAAGTTTATATTCTTAGGGTAACACGCTTCATAGGTATTCACTACGCATTTCAAGTTAAAATCATAGTATAAGGCTACCATCATACCAAACCATATAGTAACACTTCATTCCAAAAGAAACTCATGTCAACAATAATAACATCTATCATGCTTTAACTATATCATAACATACATTTTCCAACATATCATGCTATTTCACATGTCCCATACATAGCCATAAATTGCATCACATCATCAAAACATGCAAAAATTCACTTTCATACATACTCATTAAAACCATAAAACCAAGATTGCATTTAAACTCACCTTTTGTCCCTCAAGCATAGCGAAAAATCTCATCCAAGAAATCACCTCTAAAAGACCACCAGACAAAAAAACATAAGAGAGAGCTCTTATAGATTTCAGTTCAATGGCACGACATGAGAATGATGAAGAAAGGAAACTCTATATTTCTATAGCCTCTGGTACCATTCGATGTGTCGCGACTCACCACCAATGATAATAGAACCTACTAGACGTGGCAATATGAGACTTCTTGGACCTTAAAAAACTTTCAAAACCCCGTTCTCTAATACCACGTTTGTCACATCTGAGGAGCACCCCCTAGAAGCAACATGGCGTACTTGACCTCTAGGAGGTCTTGTAAAAGCCCATAGTTAACATTTATCGCATTGACATAGTAAATTTAGCGGAAAATTTAAAACTTTTCATAGCACATAATATGCTAGAAACTTTACTTCTCATATAAATAAAAAGATAATTTGTAATAGATATTTAGACCCTTAGTCTCTTTGCCAACATAGGCACAACTTCATTAGAATACATTAGGGACACGGACCTTAAGAGATAATACAAAACTATACGATATTTAATAGACTTTATAGTAAGTACACATTTAGGACATCCTTGGACTTAAGGATTTCTTTCCTTGATCTTGAGAATCACCTATCAAGCTCCTCAATCATGTAGAAACCCTTTAAGCATCCACAACCTACACTTTGTGTAAAAATTAGAGAAGAATGGGAATTAGTACAAGGATTCACTAAGTATGAAAACCATGCAAAAACATGCATTTAAAAGAGGCATTTTCTTGAAATCATACTTCATGCCTTTTTGAGTAAATCTTTACAAAACCGTCATAAAATAGAATTTATATCATGCACATACTTAATATAAATATATTAAAAGGTCAAACATCACATAAGATAACAAATAGAATTTGTTGCATTCTTAAGGCACATTCAAAGTTCATCAACCTATGTCATGTCATGAATCCCTTCACATGAACATAGCATATGTAAAGCATCATCTAGTTTTACGATACACATGAATACACCATTTAAGACCCCTCTCTTGAGTATATCTTCATACATGTGTATGTATACATATATGTGAGCAAACCTTTAACATAACACATTAAGTCACACATGTTCATACCTACACATTCATACATACAATCCAAAACAAGAACTATCCTATCAAGGTACACATGTGCAATGCATAAGTAAAGTCCCATCCAAGTAAGGAATACAAAACATACTTCACATACAAATATTTTACATGCATAGTAGTAAAAACTAGTGAATATGAGAACAACCTTTCATTAGACACTTCGAACATTCACTACAATGTGATTATGCATAATGTGTGCGTGTGTATACATTGGTCAACATGATTACATAATGTCTATCAACAAATCATTGAGGCACCCACCCTCTTACACATTAAACTTTCAAGTATTGACAAGACAACACAACTTATAATAGGATACAAGACAATCTTCATATTATACTTTCAGGCTCCTTAACAATATCTTTTCACACATTTACATAGGGGTATATGGGTAGCGGTCATAGATTCTTAACAATTGATTAATGGAATCACCTACACATGATATTACATAACCCTTTACATTCTCATAACAATAGTAATATAACCTAGATTCACAACTCAAGTAGAAGACTAGGTACAAGTTACACATAAAGTGATCATCATAACCACTCATTCATATAATCATCAATTTGCCTTCAAGGACATGGTTATCAAGTATATAATGACAATAAAGTAAACACCGCCACCATAAGTCTGCCATAAACAATGCCATACAAGGCTTCATCAACATTACTATGAAGAAGTAGAGATGTAGAACAGTAGAGGAATTTTTGCCAATCCTTTGTTCATCATTGACAAGTAATGCTCTTTCATTGATAATAATGTATAAGGCAGTTGCTTAAGTACCCATAATCATACATGAATTCAAGTATAAGCTACTACAAGTTCATGCTACAACTAGCACAACACAATAACATACTAGAAAGTAGAAGAACATAGAACATTAGCCAATTTCACTTGTATGGATCATAAATTATATTTCTTTAAAATTATTAACCAAGGGCAGTTGATACAATTATACTTACATGTACGAGTTCCACAATGCATTATATAATCATGTTACAGTGAATACCATACTTATAACCCAATATGAAATAGAAGTCAAGTTCTTTAAGTATCAATCCACATTTCTCCAATATCACATAATTCATTTTTAATACAGATTATATACAGTACACCTAAGGATATTAACATACTTAAAATACACTTTTATACAATTAAGGACCAATGTTACACTAACCATAAGTTACTACTTCATAACTTAGAAACACCTAGATCAATTAAGAAAAGCCTTTTTTACATTGATCATAACATATTTATATTCACAATTAAACCAATTTATTAACCTAAGGCATTAGATACAAGAACAACAAAATAATCGATTTACACTTTTATACCTTAACAGGTCAACATTACAGTGATTTCATTGGTAGCTAGGCTAGGCTTGCTTAAATCTTCTTACATGGATTCACATGGATCCTTCATCATAATATCATAATAAATTCCTTTAAATAAAACTAAATATTAGCATTTCAACATAGGAGAATGACAATTTAATAAAGAACAAGCCATGATCACAATGTCCATGCTATGGCTAAATTGATTTTGGGAAGGGACATGGGTTCATCACAAAATTGGATTAAATCACGTTCAAACCATTACATTAACATCAATTAATCCTTATTTAACCATTAAAAACGTTTTGATAATGAACACATGGCTAGATTGAAAGATTGATCATAACATCTTCTTTGAAAACTTAGAGAAGAACTCTCCAAGTGAAAGGTTACTTGGAAATGAAGGATCACCATAACTTTATCAACATGAATACCTCAACAACTTGAATATTCATCCAAGGAACTCCAATCTCCAAGTTGTTCTTGAGCTTCACCAACAATGGTGGTTTCTAGGGAGAATATTTTTGGACGGAAAAGTTAAATTCTTTGGAATGGATTTTGAATGAGTTCTTCACGTGTGGGATGAATTTCCATTCACCCCTTTAATATAACTGACGCAAGACAGAAGCTTACTGGCCACCATCGGCAGACTCATTGACTGCTTGTAGGTCACTCTACTGGCCGTCCTTTGGCTTTCATCGATTGGTCCTTGGAAAATTTTTGGTTTGAAACCTGCCCATTATAAATTCCAATAGACTATACGTACTCTACAAGCCGTTGGTTAACCATGTGGCTGTTGTTTGGTACATCGAATTACACTGCCAAGGCAGTGTCTTGACCAGCCTTGAGTCCTTCTTGTGGGTCCTTTTAGAGGCCTTTTAGAGGTTGTACCCGGGATTTTACAAATTAAATACAACCCTTAAAAAGTATTAGACCTTCCACATAAGTTTCACCCAAAAAAAACACCAGCAAGTCATCCAAAAAGACTAGGTCCCATCAAGAAATACCTTAAGCGTATTAAGGACTATCTTTCGAACACCTTGGACATTCATAGTCTTTTGACCTCCAAACTTCTAGAAATTCCATATAGCACCATTAAACATAATTATAACTCATTCAAAGTCTTCATAAGCTGATGACATACAAATATAATAATGCATAGACACATGAAGCACATAGACGACTAGTCGTCGAATGTCTTGGTCATCTCTTGACATTTGACTTCCAAATCACCTCAAACTTTATACACTTCCTTTAAACCATATTATAAGACATTTTAGGACCTTATAAACTTACGACAAACATTTTAGGATCGAGACACCCTAACTCATTTTGGGTCTAATAACGGCATGACCAATAGACTTCTTGAGCATGAAGACATGAACAGGGGGTGAACAAGGGCTAGTTCACATAGAAACTTTAACTCATAAGATAACTTCGCGACCCATTTCCCTATATCATAGCCCCACATATATGGGACTAAGTTTCCCCTTTTTGAAAAATGTCATTACCCCTTTCATGGGTGTAATTTGGAGGTACACCGTATCCCCTATTTTAAGTTCAAGATTTATACTTCTATTGTCGGCATACGAATTTTGATGACTATAGTCATTTTCAACCTATATATTATTAATAATAGCTTCTATATGGACTCAGAGATCATATAGAGAGAAGGAGTGAAGACTCCCCTACCTCAAACCACCTAACTTGAGACTGACACCTCCTACCATAGAGTTCTTTAAAAGGGTCCATGAAGATACTCAACTGGTAACTATTACTATAGGAGATCCAATAAACGGTAGGAGATCGTACCAACCTCACTTAAAATCAATAGCACAAGATCTTAACATATCTTCTAGTGCTTCAGTGGTACGCTCCGTGTGACCATACGTCTGTGAATGAAAATTTGTGTTAATATTCACTTGAGTACCAACCCTTTTCAGAAAGATCTCCAACAATGAGAAGTGAACTAGGAACCTCTATAAAAAATAATTGATAGAGGGATACCATGCAAACTTACAATCTTGTCAACATACAACTTTGCATACTCTTCTGCTGAATAACAAGACTTAGCAAAAATAAAGTGAGTGTATTTCGTCAACCCATCCACGATAACCCATATTGAGTAATTTTTCCTAATTGTTCCAGGAAAACCTACTATGAAGTCCATATTAATGTCTTCCCACTTACAAATCTTGAACATTCATTGGTTGTTTCAAACCAATCGTCTTTTGGTACTCGTCCTTTACTTGTTGAAAGTTTTTCACTGAGCCACAAATATCCCTACGTCCCTTTTAAAAGCTTGCCACCAATAGACTTCTTCAAGATCACGTTACATTTGGCACCCGGATGAATAGAATATCTAGGCTTAAGAGCTTCTTGCAAAATTTTACTCCTCCAATTGTCATCATCCGACACACATAATCTACCTTGGTACATAGTACATATTCCCCCTTGGTAGAATGAGTCATTAAACTTGCCATGAATCTGCTCATTCAACTTTATTAATAGAGGACCAAAATGTTTCTTAGACTTCACCTCAACCACTAAAGGAAATTCGGAGTTATGGTGGAACTCAAAACCACTATTTTAAGAATCTTCAAACCGAAGACCCAACCGAGCCAACCTATGAATATCGTTTACTAGGTCATTCTTACCCTCTTTCACATTATACACCCTTCTCATGGTCATACGACTTAAAGCATCCGCAACCACATTGTCCTTGTCGGGAAAGTAGAGAACACTCATGTTGTAATCATTCAAAGATCCAACCATCTTCTTTGTCGGAGATTAAACTTTTTTTCAGTGAACAAAAATTGAAGGATTTTGTTGTCGGTAAATACATCCACAAGGACAACATACAAGTAATGCCTCCATATTTTCAAGCCAAACACTATGGACGCTAACTCAAGGTAATAAGTTGGGTACTTGTTCTTATTCACCTTAAGTTGTCTCTAGTCGTAGGCTACTACCTTCCAATGTTGAATAAGGACACAACCCAGGCCCACTCGGGAAGCATCACAATATACTATGAAACCCTTGGTATCCTCCGGTAAGGTCAACACCAAAGTGGAGGTAAGACTATCTTTCAACATTTACAAGCTTCTTTCACATGCCTCTACTCAATAAAATTTAACACTCTTTTGGGTCAAGGTCGTAAAAGCTAAAGCAATGGACGCAAACCCATCCATAGACCTCATATAATACCCGGTTAAACCCAAGAAACTTCTAATGTCGACTAGATTTAAAGGCCTACGCCAATTCATAACCCCCTCAATTTTCCTGGGATCGACCTCTATACCCTCACTTGAGATAATATGACCAAGAAATGACACAGAACTAAACCAAAACACACACTTCCTATGGTGTTCCCTAAAGACTTGCAACACTACCCCCGAATGATCCATATGTTCATCTTCGATTTTGGAGTACACCTAATATCATCGATAAAAATAATTACAAAAGAGTCAAGGTAATCTAGGAACACCCTATTCATTAGGTCCATAAAAGTCATTGGGGCATTGATTAGACCAAAAAAGATGACTACAAACTCAAAGTGACCATACCTTGTTTGGAAAATCATTTTAGGTCTTCCCTCTCCTCTAACCGTAAGTTGGTAGATAACCTGACCTCAAGTCATTCTAAGAAAAATAGCTTGCCCTTTCTAATTGATCGAACAAATGATCTACTCTAGGAAATTTTTTTTATTATATGTGGTAACCTTATTTCGCTGATGATAAGCGATGCACATCCTAAGGGATAAATCCTTCTCTCTTTACAACCAACACCGGAGAACCCCAACGAGAAATACTAGGTCTTATGAAACCTTTGTCCAGCAAATCCTCGAATTGAAGCTGAAATTCTTGCAACTTAGCCTGATAAATCTGGAAAACGGGTATTGACATAGGTTTTTTATCCGGAAACAAGTCTGTGCCGAAGCCTATTTCCCATTCGGGAGGAACTCTGGGAAAATTATCTGGAAAGACTTCCAAAAAATCCCTTAGTACGGGCACCAACTTCCATGGAGGAATTTAGAATTCGTCCTTGACCCTTAAAAAATTATAAAGACACTCTGTAGATATCATTTTGTAAGCATATAGACATGAAATAATTCAACCTCTAAGGATTGAGTTACCTTCTTTCCATTCCATGAAGGGTTCATTTTGGAATTGGAACTTCACTACCCTTGTTCTACAATCTATTGAAACAAAACAAGAAGGCAACCAATCCATATCAAAGATGACATCAAAATTAAACATATAGTTTTATCAAGTCGACCAAAGTAACTCTATTGGTCAATGATATATGACAACTCTTAAGGACTCTTCTAGACATAAGGACGGTTGTAACAGAAAAAGGTTTTATTAGTACATCGGGTAACCCATTCAAATCTCTAGATACTAAAGGAGATAAAAATGATAAAGTATAACCTGGATCTAGTAAGCCATTTACATTAATATAGAACACTTGTAACATACCGGTGACAACATCAGGGAGAATCATCTTCTTCACCTCTACATTAGAGAGCATAGAAGCGATTCTTCTTAGGAGCACTAGGATTAGGAGGACTTGGTTTTTCTTGATTGTTTTCTCTTCTTTGAGTCTTCATCATAGGACAATCCCTCTTGATGTGACTACTCTTGCCACAACAATAAAAATTTTCCATACCTACAAGACACTTGCCTTCATGTTTTCTACCACATTTAGCATAAGTAGACTTCTATACATTACGACTATGACATTTCTCCTCCTTAGTCTTGGGTATGGACCATTTACCTTTGTTGACTCTTAGAATGGTTGAAGTACTTTCATTGGGGAACCGTTTCTTGAACCTTGGATTATCTTGAACCTCAAATATAGTCTTAGAAGAATTTCCATCTTTGGCCCTTGTCCTCTTCAATTCCCTACAAATTTTCTTAAGCTTTTTCTCCTCAAGTTATTCGGTATGAACCATGACTAGAGAGATGTCAATACTAGGAATAAACATAGACGAGATACATTTATTCAGTCGATGATCCGATATCCCCATATTAAATTTTTTCATCTTAGCTCTAGAATCCGCCGCAATAGTAGGAGCATACTTGGATAGTTGAGTCAACTTCACACTATACTCCTTCACAATCATACCTCTTTGGCGTAAGTTGAGGAATTCTTGCATTTTTCTCTACCTTAGTTCCGAGGGAAAGAACCTATCAAGGAAGTCCGTGTTGAAAGTTCCACAAGTAATCCGACCTTCTCTAACCGGCCTCTCATCTTTCCATTTCTCATACCAAACTTAACCCATATCTTTGAGTTGGTAGGAGGCTAGTTCCACCTTTTCTTTAGAAGACACCCCTAGAATCTAGTACCTTGAACAATTCATCAATAAACTCTTGCCGGTTATCCTCCACCTTGGAGAAAAAGAAAGTAGGGGGATTCATCCATGTGAAATCGCTTATCCTTGATGTGGTAGTGATAGCATTGGGTTTTAGTTGGACCCTAACATACCTAGACAACTTGAGTAGCCAACAATTGGGTCAAGCTATGAATGGTCGCACTTATCCCAACATTAAACGTAGCCCCTTCTTCAATAAGAAATTGAGGGTATTGAGGAGCTGGAGGGTGAACCACCTCATTCTCATTCTCCTCTTTGACCCATTGAGCTTTGTTCCTTCTTGTATTCATTTCCTATAAGAATAAGAAAAATATTAGAATGAAATGACATGTATATTTTAGATTCTAGAGGCACAACCCTGAGAATACCAAAAAAGTGAGATTTTTCTAAACATCACAAACCCCTCATTCATAATTGTGGCACGTTTCACGATCATTAACAAGAGTATAGGTTACCTTGTTTAGTGAGACATCAATCCTAAGATTAGTTAACCTCATGCTCTTATACAAAGGTTTTCACGATCAATATGACGCCATAGTGGTAACGGGCGTCTTAATCGTCGAAGAGGACTTAGACCAACCCTTAGGATTCATCATAACACATCATAGGTCAAAAATGCGGCAAAATTTGAAACTTTATACATATTGCGGTATACAATGACCTCTCGCTTACTTTAGATATATATACAATGAAGTTTACATAGAATCCTCGCATAAGAAGACTACATAGGCTTCATGTTTAGTTAACATAACTAAAATATAATGAGTAAGTCTAATTATACTGTCTCACATTGAACCATTTGAACGAAGTACAATATTTGGGCTTAGCCCTTACACATGTACATATTGACACATAGGGCTTACAACAATGTCTTCATGAATAAAGAAAAAACCAATGTCTTTAGACAATATAAATACTACTAGGGTAGATCAAAGACACAATAGTTGAACATGGAGGACTCACAAACTACTTTGAGGAAGTCCAACTATCCCTGCAAAGTGGTCTAGAAGTTCATCAAAGGTCGGAACCTAAAATGCTAACAAATATGGGTTGGTACAAAACACATGTACTAAGTACGACTCCTATACCTAAAATCAATATTACATTAGAAAAGGCACAATTTAGTCAAAATCATGCATTGTGTTCAATAGCACAACATATACACATATAGAACATTATATGTCAATCCAACATGATACTTAACCAACATATAAGCAACCTAAATAAATACTTCTGAAGTTCCAAGAATAAACCAACATATAAGTAACCTAAATAAATACTTGTGCAGTGTCAAGAATAGGACCCCCCATAACTATATCCCATGATAAGCATTAGATTAAGTCACTTACAACATGCATACAACATAATCCCATACATGGCATAAAATGATTAATTTGTAAGTTCATATGAAACATAATAAACATAACATGTAACCACCTTAATCATACTACTCACTACTAGAGTCATCCATTAGGATCCCACATATGCAATGAGTAAGTGAAGTCCCAAATCCTCCCTTACCCTATGTAATAACCTTTAAGACAATCCTAATTGTAGTTCACATATTAAACTTATTCATTAATGTTATTGCATTAGGGAAGATAGTGCAATAACTGACATGAGAGACCATGTGAGCTAAATAGAATTTGGTGTTCTCGTCTCAGACCAAAAAGAGAGGATTAACACTTGCCTAAGGTGTAACCAATCTTACATAGCTATCTAGGTCGATCAACTAAGTTATAGTCCTATGTGTTCACATAGTTAAAGGGTTAAAAAGATTGTACTAGAAAACTTGAATTACTACCGTGGAGGTTTCCATATCATGATAAAACACATATCCAGGGAATCCACACTTACAAAACATGAAGAAACCTAAAAGGGAAGTGGGACTTACTAAACATGAGTCATCATTCTTATTTACATTCCCTTTCGGTGATAAACATATATTCCCTTTAGTAGTCATGGTACTCTTCATATAAAATCACATTAGTCTATTCTATACCCCTATGTGAACAATTCATCATAATATCTCATAGGTATTTATAAGTGAGAACTACCCTTTCACTTTTTAAAATAACATACAAGTGAGTAAACTTTTTGACTCAACACTTTATCATAATCACAAGTAGGTGCTTTCAATCATATAATAAGCATATCTTAACATACTCTCATACTTCATAGTTTATTCAATAGTCTAGTATTAAGGATAAGAAATACTTGACATCAATGTCACAACCACATATTAGACATAGAAGCATTAGAACTTTAGTAAATCATACTTCATAATTGTATTCAAGAAGAATAAATCTTTATACCTTATTTCCCTTTCGTTTCCTTCATGATTAAATTACCAAGAATTAATTAGACAACACATAAACAAGTTAAATTAAAGAAGTGATACGTAGAATTTACTATTCTAAATATTCATATAATCATCATCTATCACAATTACTATAGAATTACAAGACACAATGTGTGTAGGGAAGAACAAGGGTTCAATGGGACAAACTTGATTGATTAAAAATAATTGACCATTAATACTTAATTAAACAATGATAAAAGACTATATTCCATCACAATTGATTAACAATTTAATTTTTTTAAAAATAACCCTTGTATAGATTGAAACACTTGTTTTGGGGAAGTCGAAAATCATCTATGGAAGGGCCTCTTGGGGAATGAAATTCCAAGAGTGAAAGAAACCATATCTTTGTGATATCTTAACACTAATTTGAGATGAAAACCTTAGTAAACTAGTCCTTGAATTTGATCTCTAGTGTTTTCTAATGGAGGTTGAATTTTGTGGAAGAGAGACATTAAAGAGATGTTATGCAGATATGAGTTTGGGAATAAAAGAGGTTTTAGGTTAGTTAGTTGACATAGGATAAATATATAGCCCTTAATTAATCACCTAAAACCGATCTAAGACCTTAATTAATTATTGAATTTCCTAACCTCCCCTAACTAGAACGTCTTTGGACAGTGAAGTGGAGTCTCAATTGATGAGACCTTGTCGATGACACGTAGCTTCATCGATGGTACGTGCTGGCAGGTCGTTGTTGGTAATAGAGACTTTCTTTTGGAGCTTTTTCAGAATTTGACTAATTTTCAACCAAGGAATCCAAAAGATGGAGTGACTTCCAATCGAGGGCCCGTCTTTGGTGCTCGTGTTTTTACACTGTCAAATGGGGTACTTTTGCAGTCAATGGATGGGTACTCCTCAAGGACCCCTAGGGTAGTCGTTTGGGAGTCATACAAGAAATTTCTACCCTAAAAATACTTTAATACATATTTAGTACCTTTTACAAAATTTCACTATTTTTAGACGCTTAAAACAACACGAAACATGCCAAGGTACACTAACACACATTTTAGAATTCACCGGACTTGATGGACGTTCTTTGACGTTTTGACACTAACACTTCCTAATTAGTATAAATAATTATTTTAGTATTTGAAATAAATTTTGTGTCTTAGTTAATCATGTGAGGATCTAGACTAAGTCATGAACTTTTGTAATATTGCAGGAAGTCTCGATAATTTTGTCGTGAACAACTTTCTTCAATTCAACCAAATTCACATCATTCTATTGGTTTTTCTTCACATTCGTCATATGAGATGATTCTCACTCATTTTGAATAATTACTCCACCATATTCTAAATCAACCAAACAAACATTTAAGTGAATAACTCTGCCAAGATGACGAACCAACTTCTTTTTGGTCATTTTTAATGTCAGTAACATTGTTTATGTACAAACTACAAAGAGAATCTTCCATTACATAGCTTTACCTAAACAAAAAATACACTCATATCATAATTATTTATTAACTCTTTAATCTCATATTTCAATGATTTAAGTCCTTTTGTTTGAAAATACACTGAACAATCTTCTAATCTATAAATAGATGCACATGAACACAATAATGATAGTGCCTCAAAATATCCAAGGCAAACACCAGTTCTGCAAACTTTAAATTGTTACTTCATGTAATTCTTGGCATGACTTTAGTTGTAAGGAAGCATAAGATATGACCTTATCTTATTTCATAAGTAAACAACAAATACCAATTATAGAAGCATCACGAAATCATTTGAACCTCAGGTATTGTTAAAGTTAGGGATGAAGTAAGTCTAGATTTCAACTCTTAAAAAATCTTCTCACATGCTTCAGACAACTAAAGCATTATAAGTCAATTAATACAAGGGAAAAAATAGAAGAGAATCTTTCAACAAAGTTTTTGTAGTAACTCGCTAACCCTAAGAAACTTGCAATATATGATGGAGAAAGCAATCTAGGCTAGTTCTTAAGTGCATCGCAATTTTGAGGATCATCTTAAGTACCCTGTTTTGAGACTATATGGCTAAGTAATTCTGTGGACGTCAACCAAAATCCATACCTGCTGAACTTGGAAAACAACTAACAGTCCTTAAGAATCTGAAAGACATTCTTCTTATGTCTTCCATGCTCACCCTCTATCTGAGAAAAGATCTAAATTTTAACTACAAAGACAATGATGACCATATTCAAATATTGTTTGAACACCCTATTGACCCAATCCATACAATTTGCCGGAGAATTTCTTAGACAAAGACGTATGACCACAAATTATTTGTCATTATATCTAGTCCTGAATGTTGTCTTCAAATATCACATTCTCTAACTTATGGGATAATAATAACTTGATCTAGATCTATATTTCAAATGAATTAACACCTTGAAGTTGGTCGAACAAGACATCAATAGTAGTATGGAATACTTATTCTTAATTATCACCTTATTCAGCTACTAGTAATTAAAGTTCATTTCAATAGAACCATTTTTCTTACACACTAAGAGAATTGGAGCACTCCATAGATTTATTTATATTGGATGAAACTCTTATATAAAAGATCATGTAACAAATATTTCAACTCCTTCATATCACATGGGTCATTTTTTCAAGAGAGATGGAGAGAGACATGTTTCTCAAAGAAGTTCTATGCAAAGTTAACCTCACTTTTGAGAGGGACTCTACGAAGATCTTTGGGAAACACTTCCAAAAGTTCATTCATTATAGGGACAAAGTAAAGATTTTGGGCTTAAAAATTTGAATCATTAACCCGAACTTGATGATATATAAAACCTTTAGAAATACTCTTAAGGACTTAAGGTAATAGATAAACTAACCTATAGGCATTGAATTTACTACCTTTTACTCAATGATTGGTTTATTCAGAAACTGAAATGCCATGCCTCGAGCCTATACCCTAGGCGTTGTCGGCACCTGAAGATTATTGTTGGCCTTTGGAGGACCCTTGTCCTGGCTTACTTACTCAGCGGAGAATTAAATGCAAGAGAATGTAACTTCAAGAATAACTAAAAGAAAATCACTTAGGCAAAATGTCAACTAAAGTCTTAATCCTTTTCAAGTGAAATGAAAAGATTAAAGAGCTACTACAATCTATCTATAAAGTCTCTAAAATCGAAAGGGACGTTTTAATAGAACCACAATCATCCATTAAAAAAATTAAAAAAAGAAAGTATAACAAAATGATAAATATGTCATCTAGAATGAAGGGAGGCTCACCAACTTACTCTATGTTGCACACAAGATAAACAGTGCGCAGGATGTTGACCCTAGTTAGTTGCGTCTACATTATAAGACGATGCACACTAACTAGCATCAGTACATTGAATGTGCGATTATGAGAGTTTGAATGCTCAATCAACTTAAGCTTGAAAAGAAGTAAGAAGCAAACATTTACCTTGACTCTAGTGAATTCATCAATACTCAACTTAGTATAAAGCAGTAATCAACTTGAAAAAATCTTAGTTTAATAAATATAAATGAATATCAAGCCAAACTTTACTCATTTAATGTAATATAACTTCTTAATATAACTTCTTTGGGAGATTCTCTAGCCGACAATCATCACTATGAGCGTAACATCCTGAAAATGACATTGGTGAAGCGAGAAAATAACATGTTTCTAATGATGGAATAATTTTGTAAATGGTTTATAATGTTATTTTGAGGCACTGTCTAAGAGTTTAGGTGAATTGGAAGTTAAACGTTAAGGGACGACCAAGATGTTTCATTAATAAGTCACCTATGTGCCTCATATGTTGTTATGAGCCTAATTGTGTATTTTATGAGTTTATGAGGTCATTATATGAGTAATTATTGTGTGTATAGGCAGTGTGTAAAGTTTCATGAATATTGGAGGTCCAATGTCAAAGAATATCCATGACATTTGAAATGTTTTCCTTAAAATGACCTTGGGTGTCTATGCTTGTTTCGTCGAGTTTTACGTGTTCGTTTTGGATGAACTTGATGTGTTAGTTCCTAAACTCATACAAAAAAAATTGGGTTGGAAAGGTATGGGCATGACTCCATGTAGGACCCACAAGGATCCATAGAAGGAAAACCCCAGCTTAGAGTTCAAAACTTTCAGGTAGTAGCAATCAACTACCCCAAACGATGCCCCGTTGATGGGTGGCCTGTAATGCCCCATAATGAACTAAGGTGAACTAGAGCTTCATGAGTGTTTCTTAAGTTAATTTGAAGTTTAAATGAGTTACATTAGTGTTCTTAGGCAGTGTCTGAAGTTTGGTTATGTTTGGAGGTCAAACGTCAAAGAACATCCATGACATTTGGAAGGTGTTACTTAGATAGTGCTTGTGTGTCTTGATGTGTTTATGTGAGTTTTACATGTTTGTTTTACTCGAATTGATATGGGATGTTTCTAAGACCTAGAAGACTTACTATAAGGGTTTAACATCTGTTCACGTTTATTATGAGTTAATAATTGTATTTCTAATTTTAGTTAATGATTTTAAGGTGAAAATTTCATTAAAATCATGTTAAAGATTTTCATCAAATTTTGACATAAGAAATTGGTTAAATAAGCATGAATTGGTAGTCTTTTGAGTTTGGGTTTCTTATGGTTGTTATTGTTGTTTAGCTACTTCCCAAAGGGCTAATTTATAATGAAATGGTGAGTAAAATGTTATAGTTGATGAATGCTTGGATTGAAGGGTAAGTTGGTTATGTTGTTTAGCTTTAATTTTTTGAAATGCTCTTCAGTAGTATGGTCCACCTTCTTGGTGTCGGTGGTTACTTCAATTGTATGATTGTGAACTTAATTGTTTATTGTGAATGAGGCCATGAAGGCTTGTTAGGTTATGTAGGATGATGACAAGGTTACTCTTGTTAAATCTTCCTTATGAAGATATTATATGAAGCATGTTAAAATGTATGCTTAAATGAAGCTGTTCTTGTTAATTGCTTATGAATCTAGGTATGAAGTAGGTTAATGGTTATGTCTAAATAACTTATTTGATTATATGAATTATGTAAGGTGAATGATGTGATGAATGAAGATATAAGCATGTATAGTAGTTAAATGTAAGTGAAATGAAGCTTATGTGCAAGGTGTGCTCACATGTACACACACACTCACACTTGAATGAATGAATGAAGTTAAGTTAAGTCCTAAAGGGGAGTTTTGGGGTGAACAGTCTTCGTAAATTTATTTGAATTGTTTAGTAGGAACCCCACTTAATCCCATGAGATTTCTAAAAAAGGTTGGAGGATGAATGACCTTCGCGAGTTGAGACATGGTGTTTACTAGTTATCCTTAACTTTAGTCTATTATGTTGAGAATATGTGGTATGTTATACCTAGCACTGAGAGGATATGAAGGAGAAGTGAATTACACTTCGTGAGTTGATATGTTGTATTCCAATATACCTCTTGATATGAGTACTCCTCATTCGTAGAGAATGAGTAACTTAGTGGCTATCTTTTTATCCCTTAAATGTACCCCTGCATAGGGTGTAGCTATTGGACAAGCCATGTAAAAGATATGAGAATGACCTCATTCTAGGAAAGTTAGGATCCCTCATACGATAGGGGTTAATATCAAGATACCTTGTCTAGCTCTCATGGTCTATGTCGGTTAAGCTAACTCCCACAAAACTAATGGAAGTACTACGTCTCCTGAAAGAATGTGCTACTTTGGGTAGGTAGTGATATGGACGCGATTTATCCATTTAACTAAGTAGGACTTTCCGAATGGGGAGTCTTGGTGAGTCTTATGTGAATTGATTGAACTATATCTTCTAAAAGAATGTGCTATTTAGCGTAGGTGGTGGTATGGGACGTTATCTACTCATTGACCTATGTAGGAACTTTCGAAAGGGAAGTCTTGGTGCCAAATCTTCTAAAAGAATGTGCTACATAGAGTAGGTGGTCATATGGGACGCTATCTACTCATTGCATTAAGTAAGCATACCGAAAGGGAAGACATTAGTGGTTTGCAAGGTTTTCTTCTATTTTATTGCCATTGAGTGAGTTCTTATTATCCCGAGCTGAATATGCCAAAAGAAAGGTAGTCTTGAGGGTCGCTTTGGTGTGTATTGAAGGAGGTATACGTGTACTTCCTTCATGTCTTACCTTAGTGAATGTTAGGATGACCTTTGAAGAGAAACTCCTACGAAAATGATGTTTCTTCCTCATTGGCAATGCTTTGGAAGTTTCACCATTTTGGATTCTTAATAGTTCACTGTAATTGACAAAATGAGCTTACTGTGAGTGTTGGGAAATTACTATAAAGTGCCCTTTTTTAGAAATATTTACGAAAATTTTTCTCCAAGTGTTAAATGATGATTCTTTTGATGTTTTGCTTTTATGTTCTTGAATGTTTTGCTAAATTTTCATTAAATGTTATTTAATTAAAATATCACTTTTCGCATGTTTTTGCATATACCATACTTAGTGCATTATCATACTAACCACGTACTTTTCTATACTATAAGTATAGACTTGAAGCATATTGAAGGTTGAAGTCTAGAAGGTGAAGCTTGGAAAAGTTCCTCTCAAGAAAAAGTATGTCCTAAATTATTCGAGGGAATAGTCCATTTCCTAATTTATTATTTAAAGAATTATTAAGTATTCCTTTCAATGTAAAGGCTGTGTCCTTAAGTAAATTATGTCGTGTATTTATGTTTTTCCTATGACGATGAGATATTCGAAGTATTTATAAAAGATTCCTTTATATCAAAAATGTTCTTGAAAATTTTCGATTCCGCACTACTTTTCATGCCTGATGTAATGGAAGATAGTTAAAGGGATTGTACAAGACACCAAAGGGTCAAGTACGCCCAGTCACGAAACTAGGGTTTTCTTAAAATTCTAGGAGGTGTATTCGGGTAGTGATAGACTTTGTATCAGAGCATAAGGTTTTAAGAAATAGTATAAGGTATAAAAGTCTCACAAACCACGTATAGTAGTATCTTGGTCATTGGTGTGTGTCTCGAGACATCCATGGACAAGAGGCTATAGGACGATAGAGTCTCACTTTCTTGAATACTCTTGAATAGTTCCATAGAACTTAACTCCATAAGGCATTTGTACCTTATGTTCCCTTTTCCGGTGGTATTTTAGGTGTGATTGCTTAGAAAGAGAGACGTTTCTATGTTTGAGGGAGATAAAAGGTGAGTTTTGATGTTATAATTGTTTTGTCGCTAAAAGAATACATATGAAGGTAAGTGTTGAAAATTATGAAGTGATGCCATTTATGGCTAGGTATGATTTATGAGGCTGGGGATGTTGTGATGAGAAACTTTATGGTAATGTAGTTCTAAGCACAGTAAGTGTTATAAGAAAAAACTAAGTGATTTTGAGAATAAATGAGTTATCTTTTGATTATGTTAATTGATGGTAGATATGCTTTAAGGTTTGAATTTGAGGAAATGGTAAGAGAATGTGGTAATTTTTAAAAAGTTGAAGGCAACTTCCATGTGTGACGAATGTTTCATAGTTTTTTTTGTGATTGGTGGAGTTGTGGTGTACGCTTACACTATGATGGAAATGTGGTATGAATATCTAGTAAGGAAGTTTTGTTCCTACAATTGTAACGACCTGTTTAGTCGTTTTGAGCAACAGATTTTTATTCGGGAAAAACTGGCAGAGGTGACGAAGGCCACGACGGACCGTCAAGGGCACGACGGACCGTCGTGGAGGGTGTCGTTTCAAAACACTTAGAAAATCTGAAATTGGGTACTGAAAATCGACTCTCTGACCGTCACGACGAAATGGCAGGACGGACCGTCACAGGCGTGACGGACCGTCATAGAGTCTTTTGATGGAAATTGTCTTTGATGGATGCGACGGACAGCAGGACGGACCGTCGCAGGCGCGACGGCCCGTCACGGGCTACGCAATCCCAGTTCGGGTCGGATTTCTTTACACGTTTTAAGGGACGTTTTTGACTATTCCTGCTTTAATTATAAAGTTAGAGGGTTAATGTTAATAAGTCTAATTACTTGGGGGTTAAAAGAGGTAACCTTAAGTTAATTAGTGGATTATTAGTGCCATCTTTTAAAACTTAATTATATAATAATTAGGGTAAAAGAAAGAGGGTTTGAATAAAGAAAATAGAAAGAACAGCAAGAGAGAGAGAGAATCGATCAAGGGAGAACGAAGCTTTGGGAGGATAGCTTGTTGATCGCAATTCTTCGGTGAAGTAGGTTATGGTTTCTTTTACACTACTCGTAGTAAACTCTTAATAGTGAATGATATGTGTTGGGTAGTATTATAGAATCTTCTTTTATGCTTAATTGTGTGTATGCATGATGTGATTTTATATATATATGATTGTGATGAAACAAGCATGATGAAGCTATTGAATCCCAAATCTTGATAAAAACCTAATCTCTTGTTAATGATGATGCCTTGGTATAAAAGAAGGCTTGATGAACTAAAGTGATGAGATGATGACGCCTTGGTATAAAAGAAGGCTTGATGAATTAATAGAACGAGATTAGGGGATCGGAGTGTCACGTACCGACACATAGAATTAGTGGGACGGGTGTCACGAACCGACACGTAGATGTAGTGGATCGGAGTGTCACGTACCGACACATAGAATTAGTGGGACGGGTGTCACGAACCGACACGTAGATATAGGGGATCGGGGTGTCACGTAATGACACATTGAATTAGGGGATCGGAGTGTCACGTTCCGACACATAGTAGTAGGGGATCGGAGTGTCACGTACCGACACAAGAGGAATAAAGATAATGAATCTTGAAAGATACTAATATACTCAATCTAAAGAACATGTATCCCAAATAAGTATGGTATGGAGGCTTGAGTCCTCATAGATATGATCGGTGATATTATAAATGATGTTTGTACTTGTTGCTATCACATGTTAAGAATATTAGTGGATTTTATGATGTTATCTGAGATATATTGTTTTCTATTTTGAGTTGGCCGATGATACCTACTCAGTACTTGTGGTGTACTGACCCCCTACTTTATGTTTTCCTTTTGTTATTTGTGGAGTGCAGCACGTGCCGTCATCTTCGACTCAACAGTAGTTCAAGCCAGTCTTCGTCACACCGGATCTTCAGGGTGAGCTAATGCTTCTAGCTTGGACTGGATCTCCTTCCTCATGTCTTGAGGCCTTGAAGTTTCGGCATAGACTAGCTTTTATTTATTTTAGTTTCTTAGAATACTCTTAGTTTAGTAAATTGATCATAGATGTTCTTGTGGTGATGACTTCCAGATTTTGGGGAATAATAGATGTTGAATTTTAGAAGTTATTGAATTGTCTTTTATTAATGAGTTTAAGTCTTCCGCTTTGCTTATTGTTGATATTAAATTGAAATGATAAGGGTCAGATTGGTTGGTTCGCTCACATAGGAGGGTAAAATGTGGGTGCCAGTCGCGGCTCGGTTTTGGGTCGTGACAAACTTGGTATCAGAGCATTAGGTTCGTTGGTCTCATCACACAAGAACAGGTCTAGTAGGGTCTTAAAGAACGGTAGGGGGACGCCTTTACTTTTCTTTGAGAGGCTATAAGACTTTAGGAAAATTCCATTCTTTATTTCTTTCTTTCGTGCTATTACTTGGATCTAATTGGTATCTAGGCGATACAAATTGGTATCTGACCATCTTCACTCTATTTCGCAGATGGTTAGAACTAGAGCAACGACTACGCCAACATCAACATCAGCAAGACAAGATGCATCTAAACCAGCCACTGGGGCTGTAGCTCGGAGTGCAACAGTGGCAAGAGGCCGCGGTAGAGGTCGTGGGAGGACGTCCTCTAGAGGGAGAGGACGAGCACCTAGCCCATCTGGTGCTAGGGCGGTGACTCCTCCACCGACTGAGGAAGTAGTAAGAGAAGGGAGGATGGGGAGGATGAACAAGTACAGAACGAGGAAATGCCACCCCAACCTACCCCAGTGATGATCAATCAGGTGCTCGCTTATCTTAGTGGGTTGTCTGATCAGGGTCAGGCACCCCCAACGTTTTCTGCACCAACACCTCCGGTTTCAGAGTGTACGACATGCAGCCACTATGCCCCGCCCCTCTATGGATGCCTCATTGGACATAGGCACGTTTCCACGACTGACTACTGCGCCTATAATGACAAATGATCAGCATGAACTTTTAGTAGTTCTTGAAATTGAAACCTCCAGTCTTTAAGGGTGCAGAATCTGAGGATGCTTACGATTTTCTGGTTGACTGTCATGAGCTACTACACAAGATGGGTATAGTAGAACGGTTTGGTGTTGAGTTCGTGAGTTACCAGTTTCAAGGGAACGCAAAAATGTGGTGGCGGTCACATGTTGAGTGTCAACCAACAGAGGCACCACCTATGAATTGGGCCTCATTCTCTAGCTTGTTTATGGAGAAATATATTCCCCGGACCTTGAGAGATAGGAAAAGGGACGAGTTCTTGATCCTAGAGCAAGGTAGGATGTCGGTCAATGCATATGAGGCTAAGTTTCGTGCACTATCCAGATATGCCACCCAACTATGTTTCAGTCCACACGAGCGGATTCGCCGTTTTGTGAAGGGGTTGAGATCAGAATTGCGAATTTCATCCTTACAAGTAGCAGCTACAGCAAAATCCTTCCAAGAAGTGGTAGATTTCGTGGTAGAGGTGGAAGGAGTGAAGCCAGATGAATTCACCACGGCATCGACATCAAAGAGGTTTCGAAAAGGGGGTGAGTTTAATGGTTCTTACTCTAGAGGACAAGGTTCCGGAGGTTACTCAGTCCGACCCATTCAGTCTTCACTACAGACTGTAGTTGGGGGTCCACCTAATACCGGCCAACATTTCTCTAAGAGACCCATGCGTGAATCTAGAGAGTGTTATGGATGTGGGGAGACTGGACATATTAGGAGGAATTGTCCAAAACAGAGTAATAGACCCCCAATAGCTAGAGGTAGAGGTGGTCATGGTAGAGGCCGTTATTCTGGAGGACGTGGTGGTCGAGGTAATGGTGGTCACCAAAACGGCCGGGATGATGGGCAAACTGGAGCCACTACATCACAACATGGTAGGGGCAACGGACAAACAAACGAAAGGGCCCATTGTTATGCTTTCACTGGGAGATCAGAGGCGGAGACATCTGATGCTGTCATCACAGGTAATCTTCTATTTTGTGATTGCATGGCTTCCGTATTGTTTGATCCTGGATCCACATTTTCTTATGTATCTTCCTCATTTGCTAATGGTCTAAATTTACATTGTGAATTACTTGATACGCCTATTCGTGTTTCTACTCCGGTGGGTGAGTCTGTGGTAGTTGAAAAGGTATATAGGTCTTGTTTGGTGAACTTTGTGGGGAGTAACACTTATGTAGATTTGGTTATCTTAGAGATGGTTGATTTTGATGTAATTCTGGGTATGACTTGGCTTTCTCCTCTCCGCAATTGCGATCTTGGATTGTAATGCTAAAACGGTGACGTTAGCCAAGCCTGGGACAGACCCGTTAGTGTGGGAGGGTGACTACACTTCCAATCCGGTGCGTATCATCTCCTTTCTTCGTGCTAAGAAAATGGTTAGTAAAGGGTGTTTAGAGTTTCTTGGCACATCTCAAGGATGACACTACCCAAGTACCTTCGATTGAGTCGGTTTCGGTGGGTCCGTGAGTTTCTTGATGTATTCCCTGCAGATCTTCCGGGTATGCCCCAGATAGGGATATTGACTTCTGTATTGATCTTGAACCGGGTACTCGCCCCATTTCTATACCCCCTTATAGAATGGCTCCCGCGGAGTTAAGAGAGTTAAAAGCCCAACTTCAAGAGTTGTTGAGCAAAGGCTTTATTAGACCAAGTGCATCTCCTTGGGGTGCTCCGGTTTTGTTTGTAAAGAAGAAAGATGGGAGTTTTCGGATGTGCGTAGACTACCGGCAGTTGAACAAGGTGACTATAAAGAACAAGTATCCTCTTCCTCGCATTGATGACTTGTTCGATCAGTTACAAGGTGCTTGTGTCTTCTCTAAGATTGACTTGAGATCTGGTTATCATCAATTGAAAATACGGGCAACGGATGTGCCAAAGACTGCTTTTAGGACCAGGTATGGGCATTACGAATTTGTAGTGATGTCTTTTGGTCTTACGAACGCCCCTGCTGCGTTCATGAGTTTGATGAACGGGATTTTTAAGCCATATTTAGATCTCTTTGTGATCGTATTTATTGATGATATACTGATATACTCCAAGAGTAAGAAGGAACATGAGGAGCATTTGAGAATGGTATTGGAAATGTTGAGGGAGAAAAAGCTTTATGCTAAGTTCTCTAAGTGTGAGTTTTGGCTAGATGCAGTGTCCTTCTTGGGGCACGTGGTTTCTAAGGATGGAGTGATGGTGGATCCCTCTAAGATCGAAGTAGTGAAAAATTGGGTAAGACCTACTAATGTGTCAGAAATAAGGAGCTTCGTTGGGTTAGCTAGCTACTACCGCCGATTTGTCAAGGGATTCTCTTCTATTGCTTCCCAACTGACGAACTTGACTAAGCAAAATGTGCCATTTGTATGGTCGGATGAGTGTGAGGAAAGCTTTCAGAAGCTCAAGACTCTGCTGACTACTGCACCAATTCTCACCTTGCCAGTGGAAGGCAAGAATTTCATTGTGTATTGTGATGCATCTTATTCGGGTTTGGGTGCAGTGCTAATGCAAGAGAAGAATGTGATTGCTTATGCTTCAAGACAATTGAAAGTGCATGAACGTAACTATCCAACTCATGATTTGGAATTGGCCGCGGTAGTGTTTGCACTAAAGCAATGGAGACACTATTTATATGGGGTTAAGTGTGAGGTCTACACGGATCATCGTAGTCTACAGTATGTCTTCACTCAGAGAGATTTGAATTTGAGACAGAGGAGATGGATGGAACTACTAAAAGACTACGACATCACTATTTTGTACCATCCGGGGAAGGCGAATGTTGTAGCGGATGCTTTAAGTAGAAAGGCGGGAAGCATGGGAAGTCTAGCTCACTTGCAAGCTTCTAGGCGCCCATTGGCTAGAGAAGTTCAGATTCTGGCTAACGACCTTATGAGATTAGAAGTAAATGAGAAGGGAGGATTTTTAGCTTGTGTGGAGGCAAGATCTTCTTTTCTTGACAAAATCAAGGGAAAACAGTTTGATGACGAGAAACTAAGCAGAATCCGAGATAAAGTGTTGCAAGGAGAGGCTAAAGAAGCGAAAGTCGATGAAGAAGGTGTTTTGAGGATTAAGGGAAGGGTATGTGTACCTCGCGTCGATGATTTGATCAACACTATTCTGACAGAGGCTCATATTTCAAGGTATTCGATACATCCGGGTGCAACCAAGATGTACCGCGACCTAAAACAACACTTTTGGTGGAGAAGAATGAAGCGTGATATTGTGGATTTTATTGCCAAATGTCCAAATTGTCAACAAGTAAAGTATGAACACTAGAGGCCCGGAGGAACACTTCAGAGAATGCCCATTCCGGAATGGAAATGGGAGAGAATCGCAATGGACTTCGTGGTTGGTCTTCCAAAGACATTGGGCAAGTATGACTCTATTTGGGTGATTGTTGATAGGTTAACTAAGTCTGCTCATTTCATTCCGGTTAAGGTGACTTACAATGCAGAGAAGTTAGCCAAACTTTACATCTCAGAAGTTGTTCGATTGCATGGAGTTCCACTATCCATCATATCAGATAGAGGTACGCAGTTTACTTCTAAGTTTTGAAAACATTGCATGCAGAATTGGGTACTAGGTTGGACCTTAGTACCGCGTTCCATCCTCAGACCGATGGTCAGTCTGAGCGAACGATTCAAGTGTTGGAGGATATGCTTCGTGCATGTGTGATAGAATTCGGTGGCCATGGGATAGCTTCTTACCCTTAGGGAGTTTTCATACAATAATAGCTATCACTCAAGCATTGATAAGGCTCCCTTTGAAGCATTGTATGGTAGGAGATGTAGGTCTCCCATTGGTTGGTTTGATGCATTCGAGGTTAGACCTTGGGGTACTGATCTTTTGAGGGATTCGATAGAAAAAGTGAAATCTATTCAAGAGAAGCTTCTAGCGGCGCAAAGTAGACAAAAAGAATATGCAGATTGAAAGGTTAGAGACTTAGAGTTCATGGAGGGTGAACAAGTCTTGTTGAAAGTTTTGCCAATGAAAGGGGTGATGCGGTTTGGTAAAAAGGTAAAGCTTAGTCCAAGGTACATTGGTCCCTTTGAAGTACTTAAGCGAGTAGGGGAGGTGGCTTATGAGTTAGCCTTGCCTCCAGGGCTGTCCGGAGTACATCCGGTTTTTCATGTGTCGATGTTGAAAAGATACCATGGGGATGGAAATTACATTATCCGTTGGGATTCAGTTTTGCTTGATGAGAACTTGTCTTATGAGGAGGAGCCTGTTGCTATTTTAGATAGAGAAGTTCGCAAGTTGAGGTCAAGAGAGATTGCATCCATCAAGGTGCAATGGAAGAATCGACCGGTTGAGGAAGCCACTTGGGAGAAGGAGGCAGATATGCGAGAAAGATACCCACATCTGTTTACAGATTCAGGTATTCCTTTTCGCCCTTGTTTTCCTTCTTGTGATCGTTCGGGGACGAACGATGGGTAAATTGGTATCTATTGTAACGACCTGTTTAGTCGTTTTGAGCAACAGATTTTATTCTGGAAAAACTGGCAGAGGTGACGGAGGCCACGACGGACCGTCACGGTCACGACGGACCGTCGTGGAGGTGTCGTTTCAAAACACTTAGAAAATCTGAAATTGGGTACTGAAATCGACTCTCTGACCGTCACGACGAAATGGCAGAACGGACCGTCACAGGCGTGACGGACCGTCATAGAGTCTTTTGATGGAAATTGTCTCTGACGGATGCGACGGACAGCAGGACGGACCGTCGCAGGCGCGACGGCCCGTCACGGGCTACGCAATCCCAGTTCGGGTCGGATTTCTTTACACGTTTTAAGGGACGTTTTTGACTATTCCTGCTTTAATTATAAAGTTAGAGGGTTAATGTTAATAAGTCTAATTACTTGGGGGTTAAAAGAGGTAACCTTAAGTTAATTAGTGGATTATTAGTGCCATCTTTTAAAACTTAATTATATAATATTAGGGTAAAAGAAAGAGGGTTTGAATAAAGAAAATAGAAAGAACAGCAAGAGAGAGAGAGAATCGATCAAGGAGAACGAACGAAGCTTGGAGGATACTTGTTGATCGCAATTCTTCGGTGAAGTAGGTTATGGTTTCTTTTACACTATTCGTAGTAAACTCTTAATAGCGAATGATATGTGTTGGGTAGTATTATAGAATCTTCTTTATGCTTAATTGTGTGTATGCATGATGTGATTTTATATATATATGATTGTAATGAAACAAGCATGATGAAGCTATTGAATCCCAAATCTTGATAAAAACCTAATCTGTTGTTAATGATGATGCCTTGGTATAAAAGAAGGCTTGATGAACTAAAGTGATGAGATGATGACGCCTTGGTATAAAAGAAGGCTTGATGAATTAATAGAACGAGATTAGGGGATCGGAGTGTCACGTACCGACACATAGAATTAGTGGGACGGGTTCACGAACCGACACGTAGATGTAGGGATCGAGTGTCACTACGACACATAGAATTAGTGGGACGGGTGTCACGAACCGCACGTATGTAGGGGATCGGGTGTCACGTACCGACACATAGAATTAGTGGGACGGGTGTCACGTACCGACACGTAGATGTAGGGGATCGGAGTGTCACGTACCGACACATAGAATTAGTGGGATGGGTGTCACGAACCGACACGTAGATGTAGGGGATCGAGTGTCACGTACCGACACATAGAATTAGTGGACGGTGTCACGAACCTACACGTAGATGTAGGGGATCGGGTGTCACGTACCGACACATTGAATAGGGATCGAGTGTCACGTTCCGACACATAGTAGTAGGGGATCGGAGTGTCACGTACCGACACAAGAGGAATAAAGATAATGAATCTTGAAAGATACTAATATACTCATCTAAAGAACATGTATCCCAATAAGTATGGTATGGAGGCTTGAGTCCTCATAGATATGATCGGTGATATTATAAATGATGTTTGTACTTGTTGCTATCACATGTTAAGAATATTAGTTGATTTTATGATGTTATCTGAGATATATTGTTTTCTATTTGAGTTGGCCGATCATACCTACTCAGTACTTGTGGTTGTACTGACCCCCTACTTTTATGTTTTTCCTTTTGTTTATTTGTGGAGTGCAGCAACCGTGCCGTCATCTTCGACTCAACAGTAGTTCAAGCCAGTCTTCGTCACACCGGATCTTCAGGGTGAGATAATGCTCTAGCTTGGACTGGATCTCCTTCCTCATGTCTTGATGCCTTGAAGTTTCGGCATAGACTAGCTTTTTATTTATTTTAGTTTCTTAGAATACTCTTAGTTTAGTAAATTGATCATAGATGTTCTTGTGGTGATGACTTCCAGATTTTGGGGAATAATAGATGTTGAATTTAAGAAGTTATTGAATTGTCTTTTATTAATGAGTTTAAGTCTTCCGCATTGCTTATTGTTGATATTAAATTGAAATGATAAGGGTCAGATTGGTTGGTTCGCTCACATAGGAGGGTAAAATGTGGGTGCCAGTCGCGGCTCGGTTTTGGGTCGTGACACAAATTGAGTTAAGTGATGCCTAAGAGTTGAACGAAGTGATGTTTAAGAAAGTTTGTTTAGGCTTGAATCCAAAAAGGTAAGTCTTATGCTTAAATTGTAAAGTTGATGTTTAATCTTGATGTGCATGAGTTGACGGTAATGTGAGACCTTGTGAGAGGCATAATGCTGCTTTGAAGTATTAGGACTTGAGGATGGCTTTACCATAAGTGAGGGAGAGTGAGTTGAGTAAAATGACATGTAAGGTACTTAGTCCAAGAGAATCCTCAAGGATCACTAAGTGGTTGTGGTAGTATGGGATGCTACTCTCACATTGCACTTAGTGAAACCTACCAAGTCTCTTTGGAGTAAGGTAGGGTGGTCTTGACTCTCATATCTTCATGTCATCTTGAAAAAGTTGTTTGGAAGGTGCATTAATAAATTTGTAAGGAATGCATGTGACATAGTGATGATTTAAATTTTGTTAAGAATCATGTTTATAAGAATGTTTAATGTTGGATAAGGTAGTTCCTCCATGATTGTAGAAATGAAAGTGAGATTGAATTTGTGATGTTTTGTAGAGTTGTCTTTGTACAATGATATTCACTGTAAATTTTGTAGATTTTGAGAAAAAAAAATTTGTTTTGAAATGAAGTTTCAATGTATGCAAAAGTGTTGCACGTGAACATGTTTAATGTTTGAGAAGGTAGTTCCTCCATAAAAGGAGGTTAAGAAGGAGCGTTAAAACTCTTCAAGTTGTGCAAAGAGTTTCTTATGTTGCTAAGTGTTTGAAAATGTTAAATGATGCTCCTTGATAGTGTATGCTTTGATTATGAGTGTTTCAGCCATGCTTGTAATGTGTTATGTGTTGCTAAGTGAGTCCTTTATTTCCGTAATGTTTTAGTGTCATTCAAGGACGAATGTTGTTCCAAGTGGGGGAGAATGTAACGCCCCAAAACAAACTAAAGTGGACTAGAACCTCATAAGTGTTTCTTGATTTAATTTTAATTTAAAATGATTTAATTTAGTGTTATTAGGCAGTTTCTGAAGTTAGGTTATATTTGGAGGTCAAACGTCGAAGAACATCCATGACGTTCGGAAGGTGTGCCTTAGATAGCGCTTGTCTGTCTGATGTGTTTGAGTGAGTTTTATGTGTTCCTTTTAATAGAAATTGATGTGGGATGTTCCCATGACTTAGAATACTTAGTATAGGGGTTTAACGTCTGGGAACGACTCCACCTAGGACACACAAGGGGCCCAATATGAACGGCCCAAGACTTGGAAAAAAGTTACCCAAGTAGTGACCAAACGATGACCCTAAGGACGGTCCGTTGGTCCACCAACATTCCATCGACCTAGGGAGTCGATGTTCCCTGAATGTCAAGATGTCGAGGATGAATTTGGATCTAAGTGTCAACCCACGAGACCCCACCAAAGATCCCTTCATGCACAGACGCTCCGTTGGTTAGGTCTCTTCTATGAGGGGTTCAAACACTTTAAATTTTCGGCCAAGGCTTGGGGTTTTTGGTAAATTCACCCCAAGACTTTTATGACCCTAGGACTTTTATTATAGGTTTTATTAGGAATAAATAATATTTTCTAAACTCTACGATCTCATTTTAGCCCCTCTTCCTAAAACCCAAAACCCCACTATCTTAGAATTCTCTCTCAAGTCTCCATGGAAGCTAGAAGTAAGGAAATTCTAGGATTGCTGTTGGTGGTCGATTCGTCATCAAAAATCATTGATGTTTCCTCAATGTAAGGTATGTTATTTATCCTTGAACTCTTTTACATTCAAGGAGTCCCTTCAAATGAATTTCCAAAATGACTTTCCAACCATAGTTTATTCTATCTTCAACTCTAAATATAGGTATTGTATGAAAACATTTCTAATGACTTAGTAACGGTATTTCTAATGTTATATGATTATTTTAACGCTAAAACTTCAATGAAATCATGTAAAAACATTTCATCAAATTTTGGACTTTAAAAAGGGGTTAAATGAGAATGAATTGGTAGTCTTTGAGCACGGGTTTCTAATGGTTGTTATTGTAGTTTAGATATTGCCCAAAGGGTTAATTTATGATGAAATATTGAGTGAAATGTTATAGGTGATGAAAGTTTTGATTGACGGGTAATTTTGTTATATTTTTTATCTTTAATTTTTGAGATGCTCTTGAGTGGTATGGTCCACCTTATTGGTCGCGGTGATTACTTGAATTATATGAATTTAAGTTACTTGTTTATTGTGAATGAGGACATGAAGGCTTATTAGGTTAAGTAGGACGATGATAAGGTTACTCTTGTTACATGTCCCTTATGAAGATATTATGTGAAGTATGTTAGATTGTATGCTTAAATGATGTTATTCTTGTTAATTGTTATGAAGATTGTTATGAAGTATGTTAAGGGTTATGTATAAAGAACGTATTTGATTATATGAAGTATTTAAGGGGTTTGATGTGATGAATGAATGTCTAAGCATGTATAGGACTTACATTGAAATGAAATGAAGCTTATGTGCAAGGTGTTTTCATATGTACACACACACTCACACTTGAATGAATGAATGAAGCCAAGTTATGTCCTAAACGGGAGTTTTTGGGTAAACACTCTCCGTGAGTTGAGATGAAATGTTTAGTAGCAAACCCACTACATCCCATGAGTTTTCTAAGATAGGTTGGAGGAGGAATGCCCTTCGTGAGTTGAGATGTGGTGTTCACTAGTTAACCTTAACTATAGTCTATTATGTTGAGAATCCATGCAAAGTTATTCCTAGCAACAAGAGTATATGAAGAAGAGGTGGATTGCATTTTGTGAGTTGAGATGTTTTATTCCATTGTACCTCTGTAGATGAGTACACCTCTTTAGCAGAGAATGAGTTACTTAGTAGAAATATCCTATCTTTTAACTATGTGCCCGCATAGGTGTAGATTTTGGATAATCCATGCAAAATCTAAGAGAATGACCTCATTCTAGGCAAGTGAGGATCCCTCATCCAATACGGGTTAATATCGGGATTCCATGTCTAGATCTCATGGTATATTTTGGTTAAGCTAACTCCCACAAAACTAATGAAAGTACTAAGTCTCCTAAAAGAACGTGCTACTTAGGGTAGGTAGTTGTATGGGACGTTATTTAACCATTGCACTAAGTAGGATCTTCTAAAAGGGAATTCTTGGTGACTCCTATCTTAATTTATTGAAATAAGTCTTCTAAAAGAATGTGCTACTTAGGGTAGGTGGTGGTATGTGACGTCATCTACTCATTGGACTAGGTAGGACCATCCAAAAGGGAAGAATTTATGTAAAACTTTCTAAAAGAATGTTCTACTTAGGGTAGATGGTGGTATGAGATTCTATCTACTTATTGCACTGAGTATGCATTCAAAAAGGGAAGACTTTTGTTGTTTGTTGGGTGTTCTTCTATTGTATTGCCATTGAGTGGGTGGTTATTATCCCGAGGACAGTATTTTAAAAGGAAAGAACTCTTGAGGGTCGCTTTGGTGTGTATTGAAGGAGGTATATATGTACTTCCTTCATGTTTTACCTTAGTGAATCTTAGGATGACCTTTGAAGGGAAACATCTAATGATGCTTAATCCTCATTGGAAATGCTTCGGATGTTTCACCATTTTTGAGACTTAATAGTTCACTGTAATTGTCCAGATGAGCTTACTGTGAGTTTTGGGAAGTTAGTATAAAGTGCTATTTTGGTTTAAAATTTATGGAAATTCATCTCTAAGTTTTGCAGGATGATTCTTATGATATTTTGCTTTTATGTTCTTGAATGATTTGCTAAATTTGCATGAATAGTTATTCAACTAAACTGTGCCTTTTAACATATTTTTGTATATACAATACTTAGTACATTATTTGTACTAACCCCATAATATTCTATACTTTAAGTATATTTTGAAAGCATTTTGAAGGTTGAAGTCTAGAAGGTGAAGCATGACAAAAGTTCCTCTATAGACAAAGTATGTCCTCACATATTCGACGGTAGAGTCTGTTTCATAATTTCATAGTTAAATAACTTTTATGTATTCCTTTCAATGTAAAAGTATGTGTCCTTGTGTTAATTATAGCGTGTCTTTAAGTTTGGCTTGTGACGATGTGATTTTCTATGTATTTATAAACGATACCTTTTTATATCAAATGTTCTTGAAATGTTTTAATTCCGCACTACTTTTCATGTCTTATGTAATGAACGATAATTTAAGGGCTTGTACAAGACCCCAAATGGTCAAGTAAGCCCGGTCACAAAATAAGGGTTCTCCCTAACTTCTAGGGGATGCTTTTGGGTCGTGACATGGCGTCGATGGAGCCATGTTTCCTTCAGGTTGATAAGTTGCACATGTAACCAACGTGCCCATCGATAGAGCGTGGTCTCACCCACGGATCGTCTATGCTAGGGCGTCGGTGGTGTTTTGAAATATTGTAGTTTTCTGTTAAGCCTTAGGGTTTTTAAGAAAATTCACCCCTAATCTTGTAAAATAGGAGGACGGTTATTTTGGGTGTTAAAGGGTATTTAAGAGTATATAAGTCCTAAGCTCTCATTTTAAAGACACATTTCCCCCCCCCCCAAAGTTTCTTCAAAAACCTCCATGAGATCTCAAGGTGAATATAGAGCTTGAAGATGGATCTTCTATGGAATTTCTTCTTAATTTATCAATGGATTCCTCTAATAAAGTATGGGAGTTCTTCATCTAAGGCTTGCGATCACCTTAGAGAAAATTACAAAGATGTATTTCAAAGAAGAAAAAATATGAAAAAAGTTCAATTTCTACTCTTAGTCTTGAGTTCTTGCATGGATGATTTTCAAATGTTAAGATAGGTTGAAGATGAAGTTTTGCTGAGCCCTCATAGATTCGAGGACAAGACCCACATGTTCTTTAATGATCTTTAGTCTTTATTTGAAGTGTTGTATGGGCTTAGTCTTATGTTGTACTCTAAAGTTATTATATTGTTTGATGACACACATTGTAAAGTTAGATGTTTTAAACTCTTCCTCTTGCTTATCAATGAAAGTATTCTTCTTGTCTAAAGATAGTTTTAAATTCTTACTAATTTAGAGTATTGTGTGCAATGAATGATCCAAGTGGCTAGTATGAGACCTCCATGTGTTTTTAGATGTATAATTGATCATTTACAATTAAATTCTCAATGAACCCTTGACCTTCAAAAATTTCTCATTTTGACTAAAATATGGGTTGTGTGATCATGCTTTGATATTAATGAATTCAAGTGTAGATTGTTATGGGGTTTTGATTCACGTATAGATTATGATTGATTGGTTTATACGCTGTTTAAATTTGACCAATTGAATATTGTATATTCTTTCATATATATTTAATATTAACATTATTGAATTGATATTGACTTAAGGCTTAGAAATTCTAGTGTAGTTTTCTATTGGCTATTGATTGATGTAAAAATTGTATTGAATTAATATCTAGATTGGATTAGATTGATGAATCTATATTAAATTGACCTAGTTTCATTGAGTATTATATTTTTAGTATTGAATTGATGTTCATGGTCATGGGTAAGGGACTTATGGTATTGAATTGGATGATTTTGCTTTGGATTGAAGTTGTGAGATTGAATAGGTTGTATGTTGCCCTAAATCTATCAATATTATGTATAGTCACTATATTATAATGTTTATTGGTAAAGTCCACATATGGTGGCGGTGCTATGAGAATTGATATGGACTTGTCGACAATACTTTATGTAATATGATGATCATGGCCTTGTCAGAACTTCTTGAAGTATTATTATGATTTGTGTAGTTGATTTGTGTGAAGTATGAGCATATCTATCTATATGTGATGTAATGTGAAAGTATGTTTTCTTTCTATGTATGTAAGGAGATCAAGTAGCCTATGACTATGTGATTATATGTGTAGTCTTAGGGTTGATGCATGGTTTTTCATACTTAGCTATATGAGTCTATCATGGTTATATTTATTATGATATGATAGTGTATAGGATTACATAAATCTGATAATGTTTATTCCTATGTGTCTCAAAGAATGACATGTAATATATGTTAAAGTAAATTATGTTGTATCTTTTCTTGGCTAACTTGTGTCCCTTGCTTTTGTCATGTATGATTATGAATATGAGATGTCTTGACTTAAGATGCTAAATCCTCTTAGTCATGTATGTGTAAATTACATGAGACCTTGGATAATGTTAAGAGGGTCCTTTAGTGAAACCTTAAACCTAGATGTAAGGTTATGAATGTTGAAGTCGAAAGACATAATGGTATCTTTAGAGTAAAGGAATGATATTTTTAAGGTTGATTGTCTAGAACAACATCATATCAATCCTTAGGAAAGTCATTAAGAGTTTCTTGTTGCCATTGTAAGGTAGCCCCGGTCGACCTTTCTTTGGTAGGGTAAATGTGATTGACTTATGAACTTCATATGGAACCCCTTTATATGAACCTTCTTTGTAATCTATGAGAAAAAAGGCTAGAACACAACTAGTATGGTAAGGAAAGTAGTTATAGTAAAAGGATGAGACTAGAATACAAGGCACGCCCTGCGTATTCCTTAACCATGTGCCATAGTGGGATGTGTCCAAGTTGTACCATTGGCAAGTAGAACGCCCTCATCAAACAAGGATAGCACTCCAGATTCCATGCATCGTTACGATGGTCTATGTCGGTTATTTCCTATTATCATAATGTGGGATACCTACTAGCAATAGAGAAGTTCTATAAAGTTAAGGTGGTGGTATGGGACGCTATCTAGACATTGCAAATTACACTTTAAAGGTGTTAGTTGGAGTCCCCCAGTCTTGTCCAAGACAGTTACTTGAATCTTTTTATGTGATGAATAAATCTTCAATGAACTAATGAATATAATGACTTAAGTTAAGAAAGTATTGTTAAATGAATAAGTACTTATGTAGAGTAGTTAAGGGTTGTGTAGTTAAGGTGTGAGGGGGCATAGGAATGGTCACTTCTTATCTTACCCAGATAAGTCTTAAGAATGACTCTAGTTAGGGAAGATGGTTAATTATGTTGACATGATCCAAACTTATGTATTCTTAAGATTAATTAGTTAAAATTGAAGAGGTCATTCATTGAATTTATTTTCTTGATTTACTTATGTAATTCTTTTTATACCCTTTGGAAGGAGAATTTCATATCATCCATGTGTTGATGTATTAAGTGAGAATGATTTTATCTTAGGTAGTCTATAGGATCTCTTAAGTGTGTGTGTAAGGGATTGTATGGGTGGTCGCTTTATGAATCACTCAAGTGAACCTTAGAATCACCTCTTGTAGGAGGATCTCATGTTCATGTGAATAATGTATTTGTAAGTTTGTATATCTCATTATGGGTGGTCTTATGGATCATTTAGGTGTTCCAAGAGAGGGTGTATGAGAGGTCTCTCTTTTTCATAGTTAAGTGAGTATTAGGATAGCTCTAAGAGAGGGGAATATATCCTAAAAGGTATGTAAGGTGAAGCAAAGGAACTTCACTGTAACATTGAAGAAGTTCATTATACAGTGAAGTAGTTTATGATATTTTCCTAAAACTGTGAATAATTGTTTAAATGATTTATTATGTTTTTCTATGTTGTTAAATGTTGTTCGTATTATTATATAATAATATTTAAATCAAAATTCATGAAAAACATGTTATTTTCTAAATCTTCCTTTGTCATGGTTTTCGCATTGCTTCCATACTTAGTGCACCTAATGTGCTAACCCCTTCTTTTATCTTTTTAAATAAATTGTACGGAATATGAAGTCTTGATGTGCGATGGAGGATGTATATGTTTCTAAGCGTTGAAGATGAAGTATTGGTGAGTCCTCATCGATTTGAGGACAATATCCACATGTTCCTTTATGTCTTAGTCTTTATTTTATGTCTTGCGTGGGGTTAGTCCAAAGTGTTGAATATTCCAAAGTTTATACGGTTCAAGGAGAAGTTGTAAAGGTTTAATTTTAAATGAAAGTCTTCCGCTTGTATGATGTTTATGGAAAGAGTTCTTCGTGTGTGAAGAATGTTTTAAATGCATACTCACTTTAGTATGGCTATGATGCAATGAGTAATACGAGTGGCTTAGATGAGACTTCTTGAATTCTCACTTGATGTGTGACGACACAAGGATGCTTTATCTTCTATGGTTTAATTGTGAGATATTACAATGAACCTAAGTGTCGGAACACTATTTTACCTCACGCTACAGAGGAACATCCTATATCTTGTCATCGGTATAGGACCTTACTTAAATTAGTGATCCACTATCTTAACTTGAGTGATAATCTAAAAAGTATGATCCTTTAATGCCTATGATGACTACATAGTTTATGGAGAGTTAAGTTATTATGAACTCGTATTCCCCATATCTGTCTCAATACTATTCCAAAAAACATACTTAGCTCACGTGTTTTTACAACACTTAGCTTTATAATCTCCCTTGGAATCAATGTTCCCTCTCTTTATCGAATCTCTTTTTGAAATTTTAGTCCCTGTTATGTAAAATGTGAAAAACGTTTATCAAATCTTTGGGAATACTTTGTTCTCTTATAGGTTTTGAAAATGAACTGAACTATTTACTCTTTAATTAGATTGATAACTTGAGTCTTAAAACAACCCTTAGGGAAAGTTTAGTTGCCTTGTAACTTTTTCAGAAATGAACACAAATTTTTACTGGTTACTTAACTTAAAACTTGAGTCTTCAAACAACTCTTAGGAAATATTTAGTTCCCTTATAATTTTTTGAGAAATGAACTCAACTCATTACCTGTTACTTAACTTGAAACTTGAGTCTTAAAAAAAAGGTAAAACATTATCAAAGACCCTTACAAAAACATAAGAACTTTGCTTTGACTTGATACGTAACATATAGACTTGACTCTTACTTCTTTGACTTTGATCTTAACTTTCCTTTAATTTGATTATGGATTCAAGGTTCATGATTTCATGTTTATGGATGATTTCACGATGTTTATATTTACCATAGAATTTGAGAATCAACTAAGAAGCATTGGTATATCACTTAAGAATGAGTACGAAAAGGTGGAGAAAGAATAGGGTGAACTAGCGTCTTTGTCGCTTAGAGAGGCGTGGGGAACCAATCCCCAAACTTGATAGGCCAATTAGGGGCACTCAGGGTGTCGCGACTCCCCAAGGCCCTATAGAAAGAGATTTTGTTTTGGGGCTATAGGAGGCGTAGCGCCCCTACCCCTATACCTAGGTGTTCTCGACTTTTCTCCTTCGTTTTCATCCCTAAACCCTCTAAACGATTCATTCCCCAAAGACTTAGTATCATTAGTATCCTCAATAACCAATATATTCATCCCAAAATCACACCTTGGAACATGAATCAAAACTTCAAAAACACAACTATTAAGAAGTCATAAAAAACTTCAACAATGTTCTTTAAGAACTAAATTTCTTAAAATTCAAATACCTTAAATTTGCTGAATTAAACAAGATTGTTTTGTGGGTAAGCTAACCCAACACTATGTGTTCACACAAACCTTTATAGGTATCGCCCATAACGAATTCCACTTGCAAAGCTTGGTGTTCTTGGTGAGTCCTTGACTTCTCTCTACCTTCATCTTCTTTTCTATCTTCTCCAAGCCCTAAGCATAATTCTTATTTTTCCAAACTGAAATAAATTTAGTTTTAATCCCCAATAAATTCCTAATCCAAAATAATTAAATTTTGTAATGAAAAGACAATTGTTCCCTCCAAAAATCCGGACTGGACTTTTCTTAATCAATAGACCAACTTCGGAAAGGAATATTTCACTCCCACGATATCGAAATCGCTCAAAGTCGACGGCGTTGGAAAGATTATTCTAAATGATGTACAACTATATCTTGCACTACTCCAAGGTCATGTTGATCAAGGAGCTATGGTCTTTTGAAGTTGACTAAACACTCACTTTTTAACTTAAAATTTCCATATTTTCTTGTTCTTTCCAGTAATAAGTATTTAGTCAACCTCTTTTCTATTCATTTTTAGTTGCGAGATGTTATATAGAATATCAACCCCATGGGAGCATTCATCCTCGAATGAATTTACTCTTACGAGACTGAGGGTAGCAACATGAAGTTCAAACACCCAAAAAGAAATACAACCAAACAACATATTTACTGAAGATTAAATAGTACTAACAAAAAAATTAGAACCTTGTCTTCATTTTCTCCGAGTATAAAGTGATTTGGATATATTTTCTTCATGTCCTCTTCTGCTTCCCAAGTATCTTATTCAACAAATTGGTACCTCCAAAGGCCCTTTACTAATGCTACATCTTTTGATCTAAACTTGCAAACTTGGCGATCTAGGATTTGCACCAGAATCTCCTCAAAAGAAAGCTTTTTTTTTATCTCAATGTTCTCAGTTATAATGATAAGGATATGATCACCCATGTACTTCAACATGGATATATGAAACACCGGATGGACTTAGTTAACTCTTGTTGTAGTTCCAACTCATAAGCTACATTTACAATCCTCTTGGGTATACGGTAATGTCTAATTTACCGGGGAATGAGTTTCCCCTTCTTACCAAACCTCATAACATCCTTCATGGGTGAAACTTTTAAATTTACTCAATCATATACTTCAAACTCGGTCAGCCTTCTCTTAACAATAATATAGGATTTTTTATGACTCTACATCATATTCGTCCCTATTTTGAATCACCATAAACTTCTCCATAGCTTGGTGAACTAAATCTGGTCCGATCAACACTTCTTCACCCATTTTAAACAATCCAATAGGACATATCAATCTTCTCCGATAAAGATCTTCATATGGAGCCATCAGGATGCTAGAGTGGTGACTGTTATTTTAAGAAAATTCATTGAGAGGTAGGTTATCACCCCAATTTCCCTTGATATCAATCATGAAAAACGTTATCGTATCTTGCTTGATATGGATAGTACTCTCCGCTTGCCTTTCAGTCTGAGGATATAATACAGTACTCAAGTTTACCTTTGATCTAAAACATTTTGGAAAATATTGGAAGAACTATGTAGTAAATTGTGCACCTCTATTTGAAATAATGGAGAACAGAACTCCATAAAGTCTTACTACTTTTTTAATATACAACGTAGAATAATCCTTTGCGAAATGGGTAGTCTTTACCAGCAAAACATGAGGTTATTTTTTAATTATATCAACAATTACAAAAATAGAATTAAGATACATGTGACAGCTGGGTAAAAATGTGATGAAATCCATATTAATCATCTTCCACTTCCATCCTAGAAGTTCTATATTCCACATAAACCTCCAGGTCTTTGGTGTTCTAATTAAATTGTTCATAATTACGAAACTTTTCTACAAACTCAGCAATGCCCTTATTCATACCTTCCCACCAATATACATCTCTCAAATCGTTGTACATCTTTATGGAACCCGGAGGAATGGAATATATGGATATATGAGCTTCCTACATGATACTCTATTGGAGTCCATCTACCATAGGCACACATAATCTACCTTGATATCTCAATACACCATCTCCCCCTTGTTGAAACGTTAATACTCTTCGATTATGAAAATTTGCGTTCAATTAAAGCAAAATGGGATCTTGGTCTTGCTTCTCTTTCAATTATAAAACTAATGATGACTCATCCCCATTTGTCACTACTATTCTTCCTTCTATGGAATCTTTAATTAAGACTCATAATCATGAAAGTCTACGCACATCTTTCGCTATCTCTTTTATCTTCATGATGGATGGTACTACCCATAAAAAACCTTCTTATGGAATCAAAAACCACATTAACCTTACCTGGGTGGTAATAAATACTCGTGTCACAATGTTTGAGCAATTCTAACCATCTTCTTTGTCTAATATTAAGCTTTTTCTGTGTTAATACATATTGTAGCCTCTTGTGATTAGTGAATATAACAACACGAATTCCTTACAAATAGTGGCGTGCTATTTTAAAGGTAAAAACTACTTCAACAAACTTTAAGTCATGAGTTGGGAGTTCATTTTATGAACTTTCAAATATCTCTAGGCATATAATAGAACCTTGCCATTCTTCTCTAGGACACAACCCAAGGAAACTATAGATGTACCACAATACACTACAAATCCCTGAGTAACTTCTGGTAAAGTCAAAACCTGGCAGTAGTGAACCTCTTTTTCAATTCCTAAAAGATTTTATCAAAAGCTTCAGACCGTTGAAACATAGTTGTCTTCTTATTTAACTTTTCAAAGTTGATTAAACCCCTCAAAAGAACTTCTATAGTAGCCATACAAACCCAAAAACTCCTAATGTTAGTTGGGGAACTGTATCTAGGAAAACTCTAAACTTCTTCAATCTTTTGGGTATCAAATCTAATTCCATTACCGGAAACTATATAGCCGAAAAATGCCACACACTTAAGCCAAAACTCACATTTTGAGATTAGAATATAAACTATCTATCCTTCAAAGTCTGAAGAACTATTCTGAGATGACTAGCATGATTATCTTCATTCCTTTAATAGATCAGTATGTCATCAATGAAGACGATAATAAATATATAAATAGGATTGGAAGATAATATTCATAAGATACGTGAATGTTGCAATAGCAATAGTCAACCTAAAGGACATGAACAAAAATTCATAGCGCCCAAAATTGGTTATACAGTTGTCTTTTGAATATAACATCCCCTAACTTTCAACTGATTGTAGCTTCTCCGAAGACTAATTTTCGAGAAACAGGAACCACCCTGAAGCTAGTAAAAATTATCATCAATCCTTGAAAGAATATAATTATTATTGATTGTTGCCTTTTTCAATTGGCGGTAATCTATACACATCCTAAGGAAATCATCTTTCTTTCTCACAGATAAGACTAGAGTGTCGTCAAGGTGAGACACTTGGTCAAATGAAAACCTTATCTAGTATATCTTTCAATTGTTCTTTCAACTTTGCTTGTGCCATTTTGAAATGTAGAATAAAGATCGGTTGAGTATCTGCAATGATGTTTATATCGAAGTCTATTTCTCCCTCGAGAGGAAGTTTGGGTAGATCATTTGGAAAGAATTCTATAAACTCTTTTAATATAGGAACTGAATGAATTGGAGCTACCTCATCACTTGAATAACTAACTCGAGCTATGTAATTGACACACCCCTTAGAAACTAACTTCCTTGCCTTAAGGTACAAACTAAAACGACCCCTAGGCATTTCTAAACTGCTCTTGCACTTTATAACCGGTTCATTGAAAAAATTGAAATTGACTGCTCAATTACTAAAATGTAATGATATATGATAGCCATGAAGCATATCCATATCCTAGATTGACATCAAACTTTACCATGTCTAACTAAATCTTATTAACCATGGTGTTGTGGTGATTGACAAAAAGAGGACAATCACGATAAAATCTTTGTGCTAGAATAGACTCACCAATAGGTGTGGAAACACTAAAGGGCTTAATATATTGCTCTAGAATAATATCAAAACTAAATACTTTGATCATAGAAGTGACAACATGTAGTGAATCATCTTCCTTTCGGCAACTAGTGATAGCATAAAGGCGGTTTCCTTCTCCGCCTACCTTTGAAGTATCTAATCCAAATGTAAATCTATGTTGTGAAGAAACTGGGATCTATTTCCTTCTTTATCATTTCTCATTAAGGCCACACTTGAAGCATTCACGACAAACCCATTAAGCGCAATTCTTATTTTCCCAAACTGAACTAAATTTTATTTTTATTTCCAATAAATCCCTAAAAGAGAAATAATTAAGTTAGATAAGGAAAATACAACCTTCTCTTACAAAAATCTGAATGGACTGTCCTTAATCTAATTGGCAATCTTTGGGAAGGCATATCTAATTAATACAATATTGAAATTGGGCAAACTTGGTGTTCTTGGAATGATTATTTTCAGGACTTTTCAACCATATCTATAACAACTCCTAATGCATCTTTATCTAGGAGCTACACTCATTAGAAGTTTACAAAAAAACTCAATTTTTAACTTACTTAAATTTCATAGATTTTCTTATTCATTCTAAAAAAAAAAGTATTTCCATACTTTAATATCTTTTCTAGTCATTTCTAGTTGAGAGATGTTACATGAAATTTAATGATTCTAGTCTTATATTCGAGTTATACAAAACAACTATGTAGTCTATCCATCCCAAGAGTGATATAAAATTGAGCATTCCTAACTCTACTAAATCAACTAAGGTGAATTCTACAAAACTAAAACCGAGAAATTTTTATATGCCTTTGTAAGTTTAACTAACACTCAACATGAATAAAAATTGAGATTAAATCTGATAAGATTTTTTTTTACATAGAAATACGTTGCAACATAAAGAGTCATGAAAGAAAGGGCCTCTCCAAGATCTAACAATGCATAAACATGAAATTGAATGATAAATAATATACATATAACATGATCTGACAAGGTCCGCCACTAGTGCTAGATGATGGACACTATAGAGTCTGGTGACTTGCTAAAAAGGTATATTAAACCTATTAACGGACATCCCTACCATTGTCAATGTCCAAGGGTAAATCCTAGATTTTTTAGCATATCTTACCTCTTTCATAATATCCACAAGTACCAGCCATGCACTCTCCTGGATTCTTCTTACCACACCTCACACAAATAAGGAATGAACGCCTACTAGAAACACAATCGTATGATTTAGATCCTAACCCCCTGTAAGACCTCAAAAATGACATAGGTGAATCTAGAGCCTAACATGGTTATCATGATTTTATAAGGTTCTAAAATTGATTGTAATGTGGTTCTGAGGTAGTGTCTAATAGTTTAGGTGGATTGGAAGTCAAACGTCAGGGGACGATCAAGATGTTCGACGACTAAGTCACCTATGTGCCTCATCTGTGGTTTTTTGTGTTTATGTATGATTCATGAGGTTATAAGGTACTTAACTGAGTTATTATGGCATATATAGGAATTGTTTCAAGTTTCATGAAGTTTGGAGGTCAAACGTCCAAGAACTTCCATCACATTTGAAAGATTTTCCTTGTAATGACCTTGTGTGTCTATGTATGTTTCGTCGAGTTTTACGTGTTTTTTTTGGATGAAACTCATATGGTAGGTATTAAGCTGGTATACGACCATGTTTGGGTTGGAAACGTCTGAATAAACATCCCTAAGGACCATCCAAGGGTCCTTGAGGAAGGACCAAAGTTGGTGGTCAAAAACGTCCCAAGGGACTCCCACCTATGGATGGCAAACAACGACCATTGGCATGGTCGACACCTTGTAGATAATAGGCGTCGTTTGGCTCTTATATAGGGGAACTAAGATACCAATTTCAAGTCTCTGAACCCATCAATGGAGGAAAAGACAACCCGTGTATAGACTTACGCCCCGTCGATTGGCAACCATTGATGGGCACAATGACCTGCGTGCAGGTCACTGTAATTTCAAGAGGTGAATTGGTAAAATCACCCCCAAACTAAAATAAGTATTTGAAAGGTTTTTGGGAGTGTATATGGGTTCTTAAGGATTATACAAGTCATTAAACTCTCATTATATGCCTAACTCTTATATAAAAACACATCCCCTCCTAAAGTTTCTTCAAAAACCTCCATGAGAGTTAAACGTTAAGATGGAGCTTGAATATGGTTCTTCGTTTGATTTTTTTCTTCAATTTTATTTGGGTTCTTCAAATAAGGTTTGTAATTCTTCATCTAAATCTTGCTATCAACTTAGACCTTATTTCAAAGATGATTTTTAATGTTTCAAAAATATGAAAAGTCAAATTTCTACTCTACGTCTTGGGTTATTGCATAAATGGTTTTCAAACATTATGATTTGATTATATTGATATTATATTGATGTTTTCCAATATAAGTCTCCATAAACCCTTGACATTCACAAATCTCTCAATTTTACCAAAATATGGGTTATGTGATCTTGCTTTGAGATGGATGAATTCATCTGTAGATTGTTATGGGCTTTTGATTCATGTATAGAATATGATTAATTGGTTTATAGTCTGCGTCAATTTTATCAATTGAATTTTGTTCATTCTTAGATCTATTTAATATTAGGCTTATTGAATTGATATTAACTTAAGGTTTATGAATTCTAATGTTGTTTCACATATGTGTTTGATTGATGTAATAAATATATTCAATTGATATATAGGTTTAATTAGATTGATTAATATGAAGTAATTTGACTTAGTTTCATAAATATTCTTATATTTATGTTTAATTGTTGGTTATGGCCATGGGTAAGAGCCTTGTGATATCGATTTGGATAAGTTAGCCTTCAAATGAATGTTGTAAGATGGATTGGAGGTATAATGCCCCAGTTCCTTTTATTTTATGGTATATAGACTTCAATTATGTGGTGATTCGTAAGGTCCACTTACGGTGGCGGTGCTATGTGAATTGATGTTCCTTGTCGGCATTACTTTATGAAGTATGATGCTCATGGCCTTGTCGGCACTACTTGAAGTATCCTGATTATTTGTATAGTTTATATTATGTGAGGTATGATCATATATATCTATATGTGAAGTAATGTGAAAGTATGTCTTCTTTCTATGTATGTTAGGAAATCATGTAGACTTTCACTGTGTGCTTCTATTTGTAGTCTTAGGGTTGGTGCATTGTTGTTGTTACTTGACTATATGAGTCTATTATTGTTATATTGATAATGAAATGGTAGTGTATCGGATGATTTAAAGATGATAATGGTTATTCCTAAGTGTCTCAAAGAATGACATGTAATATGTGTTAAAGTGAAGTATGTTGGATCTTGTCTTTGCTGACTTGTGTCCCTTACTTGATGCATGTATGAATGTGAATAATAGATGTCTTGACTTAGGATGCTAAATCTCTTACTTGACTATTTGATTGTATAATGGTTATATTGATGATGATATGATAATGCATAGGATGACATAAACATTATATTGGTATTCCTAAGTGGCTTAAAGACTGACTTGTTTTTTGTGTTAAAGTGAAATATGTAGTTTCTTGTCTTGGTTGAGTTGTGTCCCTTGATTAATGTATGGAAGTTAATATCTGATGTCGTAACAAAGGATGCTAAAATTCTCTTAGTCATGAATGTATGAATGATATGTATGTCTATGAATGATGTTAAGCGGGTCCTTTATGTGAAACATTGAACCTAGTGGTAAGGTTATGAATGTTGAAGTCGAAAGTCATAATGGCATCCTTCAAGAAAAGAAATGATGGACTTAAGGTTGATTGGCTGAAATAACATAATATCAAAACTATGGATAGTCATCATGATCTTCTTGTCTCCATAGGAGGTAACCTAAGAGAACCTCTTTGTTACGGTAAGTGTGATTGGGTTATGAACTTGATATGGAAACCTTTTGTAAGAACCTTAAATGTAAACTATTCATTGAGAATGAAGGCAAGAACCTAGTGAGTATGGTAAAGGAAGTACTTCTTGTTAAGTACGATACTAGATTGCAAAAGTATTCCCTTCATATTCCTTAACCATGTGCCTAATGGGATGTGTCCTAGTTTTACCATTGGCAAGTACAAAAACATTATTGGAGTAGGTTAGAACTCCGGATTCCATGTCTTATTACGATGGTCTATGTTGGTTATTGCCTATTCTCATCATATGGGATACCTACTAGCATTACAGAAGTTCTATGTGTCTTAGGTGGTGGTATGGGACGCTATCTAGACATTGTACAATAAGCTTTTAAGGTGTAAGTGAGAGTACCTATATCTTGTTCAAGACCATTACGTGAATGTACTTTATGTGATGAATGTCCCTTAATGAAAAAATGAATGTAATGACAAAATTTGAGGAATAGGTTAAATAGACAAGTAATTATCTAGAGTAGTAAGGTGTGAAGGGGGCCTAGGAATAGTCACTTCTTATCTTACCTAGATAATTCTTAAGAATGACTCTATTTAGGGAAAAATTGTTTATGTGGACATTATCCAAACATAGGAATTCTTAAGGATTACTTAGGTAATCTTGGAGAGGTCATTATGGATGTTATCTTATTTATTTACTTAACTAAGTCTTTTGATAACCTTTGAAGGGGAGAATGTCATGTATATGAGTATGCAAATGTATTAAGTGATAACGATTCAATTTTAGGAAGTCTATAAGATCTCTTATGTGTGTGTGAAATGGATTGTATGGGCGGTCGCTTCACAACTCACTCAAGTGAACCTTAGAATCACCTTTTGTAGGAGAATCTCACGTTTATATTTTTGATGTCTTGTGAATGTATGTTGATTTCATTATGGGTTGTCTTAATGATCGTTTAGGTATGCTTAGAGAGAGTGTATGGGCGGACTCTCTTTATCTTACTTAAGTGAGTATTATGATAGCTTTTAGCGAGGGGATTATATGTTAAAAGGTGTGCAAAGTGAAGTGAATGAACTTTCACTGTAACAGTGAAGTGAGCTCACTGTAAAGTGAAGTGATTTCACTGTAATGTTTCCAAAAATTTGGTTATTTGCTTAAGTGATATCTTATGTGTTTCTAAGTTGTTAAATGTGTTTCTTATGTTTATAGTATGCTATTTTAATTTATTTTCATCAAAATCATATTATTTACTAAATGTTCCTTTTTCATGATTTTTACATGGCATCAATACGTAGTACATCTAATGTGCTAACCTCTTCTTTTCCCCTTTTGACTAAAGTGTAGGGAATCAGAAGTGTTGATGTGCCATGGAGGATGGATAGGTTTCTAAGGCTTTGAAGATGATGTATTGGTGATTCCTCATCAATTTGATGACAATATCCACAAGTTCATTATGTTTTAGTCTTTTTTTTTGTGTCTTGTATGAGCATAGTCCCAAGTATTGTATACTCTAAAGTTTCGAATGATTCAAGTGAAATTGTAAAGTTTTAATGTTTTAAATGACAGTAATCCGCTTGCTTATTGTTTATAAAAGAGTTCTACATGTGTGAAGAATATTTTACATTCTTACTCAATTTACGATGTTTATTATACAATGAATGATACGAGAGGCTTAGATGAGACTTCTTGAAGTCTCATTTGCCGTGTGATGACACAAGGATGTTCTAACTTCTAGGTTGTACTTGTGAGTCATGGTACAACCTATCCTTTTTAAACTTAGGACCCGGATACTAGATGAATATGTGGTTATATTTGAGTACTTTTGATAAAATTAAGATCGTCTACCACCTCTTCATTTTTAATGGTAACTATTGGTTTTAGCCCTTTTAGTCTCTTCAGTACTCTTTTTATTATTTTCTTCCTCAATCTATTATCCTCAAAGGATGAGGACCCACAATAAATTTGTTGAAATGGATATCAGGGACCATTCAATGCATGAACTGACTACTGAGGACCTAGACCTACATCACAAGAAGATGTACAGCAAAGTACGCGTAAAAAATTTAAAGGATTTGAGCATGCAGGATAGAGTAAAGCTGAATAGTAAAACATAACAAAACAAAAACATAAAATTGAGAAATGGCATGATATAAGAATGATATTATACATAGAATATTGAACATGAAAAAACGGAATGAAATGACCATGTTTATAGCATGATTAGAGTGAAATCAGACTGTAACTACTAACATTGTCAAAGTAATAGGATCTGATTGAAACATGTATACATGAAATAACTTACCTAGCATGTATAGTTCATAAAGCATATATACATGAAATAACTAGCCTAGGATTTGAAATGCATGAACTAAAAGAACTACATACCTTGGGTTATGATATTCATGCAAGAGACTAAGTGACGACATGATTATTTGATTTAGGTCATACTAACAGCTAAAACCCAACAATTCTAGCATTCAAGAAGCCTCCTCGGTCTAGATAGTTTTAAGCGAATAAAGATTATGATAGAATCCAGGGACCTAATTTTTGAAATAATCGCACTAGTTAAATCTCACATGCCAGGTGATGAATTTTAGGGAGAAATCTTTTGATTTTTGGGCTGGAATTGAAGAAAACCTTGTTGTATTTTAGAACAAGAGTTGGTTAACTGCTTCTCATCTATCTCTTTTGTTTGAATGATTTATTTGTGAATTATTGATTATCTTAGGTTATAATTTGTTTACTAGGCTAAAATTGACAAAAAATACATATTTTAGGGTTTAAATGATGTAGTTTAAGTGTGCAACACATAAAAAAAGACCAAAATAACCCAACTTAAAAATCTGATGGGCTAACTACAACCACTTTGACGGACCGTTGAAGGGACAAGTGACCATTGAGTCGGTCATGCCTTTTGTCTCATAGCTAATGGTCAAGGAGTTCCTACTACTATCCACTTCATCGACTGTATTAATCATCAGCAAGTGTGAAGGTTTTGTTGGTCCTACACCTAGGTTAAGGATTCACCGGATCTTCTTTACGGAAGTCACCGGTGACCCTCTTCAATAGCCAGCTCATGAAGGGTCTCGTGCTCTAGTGATGTAATTAGATGGAGTTCCACCTTGTTATAAAAATCTCACCCATGGATCATGATGGTGGTCCACGTCCCGTGATGGGATTTTTGGTCAACCACCCCTTGAATAGTGTGAGTACACGAATAGGTCACCGGGTTGTGGTACCTTTCACAGTGCATGAACCTTGTCGTGGTTCACCTGTTGTTGCTGGTTTTCTATTGAACTCACTAAGTATTTCTTTCGAGGTATTACAATGTCTCTCCCTTGGAAATATTCTTCCTCGAATGAAGTTTAAATTAGTTTAATGGGAGACAATACTATGCAAACCCTAATACTAAATACTAGATGGTTATATTTTATAAAACTAAGTTCAAAGTACATGCATATACACTGAAAATGCAAGTATTGATGAAGAAACATGATACTAAGAGTGATTTTGCGCATGAATGATAGAAAGATTGAAGAGAAACTATTACCTCACGTTGGAGTGGAATCAATGTAACACTTTAAAAGTCCAAAACCTAATAAAGATCCTCACATAGGTATCCAAAGATTGTAAAACTATTTTAAATTATATAATGGTATATAAAAAGTTATTTACGAAGGTTTAGAGTCATAACATCAAGGAACATCCATGATGTCCAAATATTATTGTAAAACGTTCTACTATGCCTTAGTCTATTTCATATGGTTTGAAGAGACATAAATTTATAAAATTATATGGAAGGGTGTCTAACATGTATTAAAATTTCTTTAGGGTCAAAATATACAAGTACGAATTCCCAAGGACCACCCTAACAGTCGTTGATAGGGAACCTCCCATTTTGGAAAAGAAGTTGTAAGAAGACAGTGTGCACCAACGGTTGCAGGCGACAAGGATTAGGTCTATCGATGGGGAGTTGATTGCTCAGTCGACTAAAACTTAGTAATTTTTCTAGAAAGGCCAAAATTACAAATCTTTGACCAATAAGACAGTTGTGCGGGACGGTTGGTCCAAGGCACCGTCGACTGACCTACGGGCCGTAGGTCGGGGTCTCGTAGGTCATGTCTGAGATTTTCACTATAAAGTTTTAATTTTCCATTTAATTAGTTAGTTGTTTAGTTTATTAATTAGGGGTTAAGGTAGGTCTATTTAATTTATTTAAGGAATTGTATAAAGACCTAAGCCTAATTAATCTAAACCATCTCCCACAAATTCCCAAAACCAAATTGCTTTTCTTTCTCTCTACTTTCTTTCTCCAAAAGAAGAACTCCATTAAAGATATAGGTCAAGGTATTAAGGTTCACAATAAGGGTTCTTTTACCCATTAATCTTCAATAATTAACATATTATGCGAATTCACCTTTGAGATTTCTTTCCCCAAAGGGTTCTTTCAAAATTGGTTTCCAAAAAAGATGATTTCATATGGGTTTTTCCCTAATACGAATTTGATCTTCTAAACTATATCGTGTATGGTTTATTTTGGTTATTATTACTATATTATGTTGTGTTATTGTTCAATTGTAATAGTTCTTTATGTTTACTCTAGAATTATGGAAGGGGTGATGAATTGACCCTAGATCCCTAACCCTAGGTTATGAACTAACTAGTATAGCATTGAATTGTATTAATGTAGTTAATATATTTATGGTGTTGAATACAATTTATTGAAGTTATGAAACTTATTATTGGATTGAATTTTGTGTTGATGGTATGACCATGATGATGTCTTTTTAAGGAGATTGGGTATATCTTGTACTTGGTGATGTAGTTCAATTGAAGTATGTCTTGTAATTGGATTAAGTAGGTGTAGTATGATGATATGATTGAAACGGCTTGATTATTTAACTGTGAGATTATGCTTATGATGTAATCATATAAGGTTTATTATGAAGTACCTATGTGTCTTATTATGATAAATTATGTTAATGTGCTCATCTCACCCATGAGGGTTGTGCTAAAAGGTGTTCTCATGAAATTACTATTGATCTAATGACTATAACTATACAAGGAGCTATTCCTGTATGTGCTAAACTATGTTATGATTGTTAAAGAAATACATTTCAAAAGGAACTCTAGCTTAGCACCGAGTGAACTATAAGTGAGGAGTTCTAACGTCCTGGCTTCTGTAATCCGAATCACCACCGGCGTCATTGATCTCTCAGAGGTCGCAGACAAGCCTTTTCTTGCATTCATCACATTCATATGGTTATTTTTATTAGAAAATTTAAAACTTTTATATGTATTAATTTTTCATAGACTTCAGATAGTCATTACGTGTTAAACATTATATACAAAGATCAACATCTATAGACAACCATCTAACATAAATAATCAATTTCAAAATATCGAATATATAGTAATAGTTTGCCAAACACGGACTCACATCAAAAGGTTTGAAATGAAATATGAAAGAAATTCTACGGACAACATACACTAGTTGTGTCTATATCTAAATCTAGACTAATGCTTGTAGCATCCTCGAAATCAAGAGGACCTACTAATTTGTCTGGAGAAACGCTAAAGTCAAAACCGTTGCAAGTATCGCCAATCTGCTCTTTGACCTACACCTATAAAAATAGTAAATAGTAGGGGGTTAGTACACCACTTGTACAAAGTATGGGTGTATGCACACATACACATAAAGCTTTGCATGCTCAATGAAAGCTTTTTCCTAAACAACATGCCAATTCTGGAAAGTCTAGTGATAAGACTTTTCTAATTAGTTATTTGTGAATTCTTATAGGAATATGATGTATTTTAATGCATTCAACGCACACAACTCATTTTCTATATCATTGCAAGACATTAATATTATCAACATAATTTTAGAACCCCTCAGTCGAAGATTTGAAATTTTAAGTCCCCCTAACCCCAGAGCTCTGTCCTTAATACATAGTTTTAGTTACACTCTTTTTCTTCTTGTTGTTGTGTAGTTCAATAATTCATTTATTCCTATGTTTTACTTACAAGTTCAATGATTCATTTTAGTACCATACCCACAATGAATCGATATAAGTAATCCAAGGATTAAGGAATGATTTCCCTACCTTATAGTGAGTTATTCTTTACACTATATATTCATTGCATTTTATTACCCATTCTATATTGGCCATGCCATTTGTTCCATTACTTTCATATTAGGGAAGTTATGAGGTATTTAATTAACATTGCTTTCTACTTCTGTTTATTGGCATAAGATAAGAAGTCATTATAAGTTAATCTTATTTGGTTGTGCCCATTACTTGCTAAAACTACATGAGTGTGATATTGGCACTTGACATTCTTAAGCTCTTCATCATTTCTCACTTTGAACATACGTTTGATCATCATCATAATTATCACTTTCATAGTGACATCATTAGGAATAAGATCATGCAAGCTTAACATTAAATCCAGTGTCTACCCCACACTGAAAAGTGGTCATTCAACGGTTAAAATGAATTTAAGACCATGTGAGCTACTCATGGAATCCGTTGTTTATACCACACATAAAAGAGGTGATTCCCGGCTAAGGCAAATCCATCTCAAGTGTTCAGTCCACACCGGAAAGGAGTGCCTCACGACAATAGTGAACAAAGAACATATTGTGAGCATTAACCGACATAGATCATGTCATCTAAATATTAAATCCTGTATCTGCCCCACACTGAAAAGGGGTGGAATCACCGTCCAAGGTGAAACCGTACATGCCTAGATCGGTTAGGTGGAAAACACTGGCTAGTTCCTATGTTGGCTAGACATATTTCGAACACTAGGGTATTAATGAGACTACTTATTTACCTTTGTGGTAGCCTCGTCGCATGATACTTACACGTGCAAGCACATGCTCATGACTAGTCTATCGGTGCTATGCTCACTTTCTTTATATTCTTTATCTTTTATAGTTCAATAAATCACTATGGAAGCTTGCTTGTAGATTGAGATTTAGTTACTCTTTTGATGACTTGTCATACTTATTTTAAATTGATAAAATGTGAATTTTCCATACATATCATCCTTACTTTACATTGATGAATGTGAATTGTCCTTACACATCATCCTTACTTTACATTGGTGAATGATCATTGTTCATACATACCATCCTTAGGTTTTAATGAGACTAGTCTCACATATGCGAAAACCTTCATTCGTGAGTATACTTTTAACATATTAACTTTGGTGTGATTAAGACTTGTCTCACTTTCTTTAACACCCAATTCTTGTAACTTACTTAACTTAGACCCCTTTAATTATGTAATAACTCGCGTTACTTATTTACATTAGTGTAGTATTCTCATTTCATCGTTTATGGACGATGACCACTTTTTTCAATGTGTTACACATGTTCATAGTTAATTCTTGTAAAGAATGTTGGGAGTTGTACAAATGAATGGCATTCCCTTGGTTATAGATTCATTGAGTTATTTTAGAAGTTCTTATAATATACTTGATACTCTTACTACACAAGAATTGGCATATGAGTAGTATTGTCTCAAGATTTGGGATGTTACACCAAGAATCTATTTTTATTGGCATAAGCCAATCTTTCAATCATTTACATAAGCCCTTAGCCATTAACATGCATTCGTTTAGACCAAATAGTGTTAAGCCAATTTTATTGGAACCATATAGCCAATTCATTCAAGATGTGATTTCATACAGATCCTTTTTAATCAATCTTAGTTCATGACGTTAGGGTAACGTTTTTAAGACACATTGGACAGCATAATATTAGAATTTTTTCACTTTAGCATCCTCATAATGTTACACAACAGAGAGTAAACATTCGACACACACACATCAACATTTGACATTTACGGACGTAACTAACATATGATCGATTCTTGATTCACGTTTTACACATTAGCTTCATATGATCTTAAATTCATAGGTTCATGCAAAATTCCACATTCAAGAACATTACACATAAAATCATCCAACACCACATACCAACATCATGATCTCTAACCTATTCAACATTAAATCGAAAAGGATACGAGGGACAAGGAGTTCGACGAGAATGGGAACAACCCTAGTTTAAAGATTTTTTGAATTGTTGGAAAGAAAGTTCTCTTGGATAAAAAATCCAGTATATAAAACCAAACCTTGATTATAAATTAATATACGAAGACCACCTCGAATGAAACCTTGAAGATACCTTGAAATCTCCTCAGAACGTCTATGCCCTTTTTTCAATTTAGAGTTCTTCCTTACTGCCTCTTTCTTGCATTTTCGTTCCAATTGTTTTGATCATGAATTATAGGTTTAAGAAATGATCTTGAATTATAAAATTTAGGTTTAATAACTTAATTAAATAATCTAATTAACCAATTACCAAAACGCCCCTCCTAAATTGACTAAACATAGAAGAACATAACACTTAGTCAAATCTGGAAATCGGTGTTGACTATGGTTTCAGTAAACATTTTGACTTTATATTAATTAATAAAATCCTTAATTTAATTAGTTTAGGGACATAGGATAAGTACTAATATACCCCTACGTCATTGGGACTATAATCAACCCTTTAAGACCATTGTAGGTTAAGTACTAGAATGTTCTTGAATTATACTAGGTTAGTTAAAGGATATCATTTTGACCATTTAAATAAATTTATTAAATTTCATATTTTATTAATTAGGTTAACTAAGGAAATTAATAAAGTAACCTTAAGTCTTTAGGACCTTAATTAACTCTTTGGACTATCCTAGGTTAGATACTAGGTTGTCCCTTTTTTGTCTAAACCAAAATCTGGAAATTTGTTTTTGAGTTATGTTTTTCCCCATTAAATTAATTAATTAGGTTTCTAAATTAATTAATTAAGTATCCTTGGGTAATTACTAAATTATACATAAGTGTTTAGGACCATAACCAACCTTTTGGACCATCTTATGTTAGATACTAGGTTGTCTCTTCAACTAGTACTAGGTTAGTGTCAACTTGGTTTAGTTCTAGGTTTTCTTGTGCACTAGTGGGTCCATATAGGTTATTCCTGAGTTATTTAGCTATTTAGGGCAGTAGGTTAGATTATAAAATCAGTTAGGAACTTACAACTTATGTGAAGTGGTCCCTTGTGCACGTTTTTCCCCTTAACTACCATAAACGAATTCGGTTAGTGTGGTCCCCTCATTTGGCCGCTTCTTCACATGTCTTGCACATGTGCTTGCACATGGGTTGGTTGTACTTTCTTAACTCACTATTATTTATGGTTCATTTGGAATATTTACTTATTGTCTCAAGGACCCTGACGAAGTTCTTAAGTACTACTCACTCTACATGATCATTTTAAATGATTATGTACTTAGGGTACTAGGCTTGACACTTGGATGTCTAGTACCTAATGTGTTTGATATTGAAGAATTTCTGAAATTTAGCTCAGGGTCTTCCTTGAAGGTGCATTTTCTAAACAATCTCATTAATACTTAAATATATTGCTAACACCCTTTAAGCCAATATTTTCTAATATGATCAATATTTTCCTTATTGGGTATTCTATAGAAATTGTATATTAGCCCTTAGCCTAATTTCTATACTAAGCCCAATATTTCTCAATATTGGGCATTGGAATGCCTATGTATCCCCAAAACGCATTCTTAATGACCGATTGGGCTCTTCCTAAATATAAAATTTTCTGGAATTGTAAAAGAGTGTCCTCTAACAACCGTTAAATGAAATAGCTTAATCTAGAGATTCATCAATGTTATAATGTTCAATAAATATATTAATTAAGGTGTTTGTAAATTTAAAGTCATTATGATTGAATTTGAAGTCCAACATCAAAGACACTCAAGACGTTCAATGACTAGTGCTTAAGTTCTTTCATGTACTTATGTGTTTGTAATGAATTTATGAGGTCCTTATATGATTAATATTAGTTTTTAAAGGCAAAATGTTATGTTTGGTAAAGTTTGGAGGTTAAACGTCCAAGAAAATCCAACACGTTCGAAAGTTAGCCTTTGGACGTCCTTGTCTGTTGATGTGTGTCTTAGCATACGTTATGTGTTAATTTGTGTTTTAATTGATTAGGGATGTTATTAAGACCTAGAAGTGGGTGTTTCGGGTTTTTAACGTCTGGAAATGACTCCACCAAAAACAAACAATGGGTATTAGAAGAGGACCAAAATTTGGAGTTCAAACTGCATTGGAGTGGCCAAATGTCGACCCTCATACGACAGCCAGTCGACCTGGAGACGGCTCGTGAATGGGTGGATTTTATGGGGGCCAAATAGCCTGCAGTTGTGAAGTTGCAGACCCAACCAACTTATTATAATCACAAGGAGTAGGACAATCTAAGGTCCTTGGTAATGAACGTCGATGGTACCTGTAACTCTGCCTGCAGTGTTAAGGTTTGCGATTGTTCGGAATATCACCTCAAGTCTTATAAAATAGGAGGACAGTTATTTAGGTGTGTATGGATATTTTAAGAGTATTCCAGTTATTAAATTTTCTTTTAGACCCTATCACCTAGATAAAAAAATATTCCCTCCCAATGTTTTTCCAAAAACCTCCATGAGAGATCAAGGTGAAGACGGACCTTGATGATAAATTTTCAATGGAACTTATTCTTCAATTATCTTTGGATTCTTCTAATAAGTTATGTTTTTTATTCATCTAAGTCATCCTGTCACCTTAGAGTTAATTCCAAAGATAACTTTCAAAGATTTTTTAAAAAATGAGAAGTCCAATTTCTATTCTAAGTCATGGGTTCTCGCATGAAATACTTTTAAGCATTTAGATATGATGCCATTGATGTATAATTGATGTTTTTAATGAAAATCTCCATTAATCCTTGACCTTCTCAAATCCCTTTATCTTGTCCATACTATGGGTGATGTGATCATTTCTCCATACTATTGAATTCTTGTATATTTTTATTTGGGCTATTGAATTATGAAGGAATTATGTTAAAATCATGAGTAAGTTGTCCTAAATTGATGAATTCATATCTATTTACTTTGGATACATTGTACATTATGATTATTTGATTGAATTGGGGATCATTGTCATTGGTAAGGGCCTTTGAGTATTGTGTTGGTTGAATTAGATATGGATTGAATTTGTGAGTTTGGATTGGTGGTATGCATGACTAAATCTCTTTATATTATTATGTGTAGCCCGTATATTATGATGATGTTGATTGGTATGGACCACTCATAGTGGTGGTGCTTATATGTTATAATTGTTGATAATGTGACCTTCTCGGCATTACTTTATGAATTATGAATCAAAGTTTCCTTGTAGGCATTATTTTATGTATTATGTTATTTATCATTTATAACTTGTCTATGTTATCATTGTAAATGTCTTTATGACTTGTGTTTATATGTGAAGTTAAAATATGTCTTCATGTAGTACGTCTAAAACGACTTAGGTGATTCTAGAGCCTAAAATTTATTTTATGAGGGTCTAAGTTCCTAAATCGGTTTATAATGTGGTATGGAGGCAGTATCTAAAGGTTTTAGGTGCATTGGAAGTCAAACGTCAAGGGACAATCAAGACATTCAATGATTAGTCAACTATGTGCTTCATGAGTGTTTTATGTCTTTATGTGTATATTACGAGCTTATGAGGTCCTTATATGAGCTATTATAGTGTTTATGGGAAGCGTGTCATGTTTAAAGATGTTTAGAGGTCAAACGTCCAAGAACATCCACGTCGTTTGAAAGGTTTGGCTTGAAATGACCTTGCGTATCTTGGCATGTTTAATCAAGTTTTATGTGTTCGTTTTGGATGAAATTGATGTAGGAGTTCCTAAACTCATATACGATAATATTTGTGTTGGAAACATCTGCGAACACATCCCCAGGCAGCAACCAAGGGTCCTTGAGGAAGGACCCATATTTGAGCCAAAGGCTGTCAAGATAAGCCCCAACCTACTAAGGCAATCGACGAACAATAGACTGTTCGACGCCCCATTGTTGGTGGCCATCGGTCATGACTTAGATAAATAACGACCATCCAGTGAGGTCCATTTATGGACAAACGGTCCATCGATGGACAATCGTTGGTAAGGCCTGCAACTTCGTAGTTCACTGTTAAGTTGCAAGGCTGAATTGGTATATTCACCCAAGTCCAAGTAAGTGTTTAGGCAGTTACTTAAGGGTATTTTAGGTATTTTAAAAAGTCCTAAATACCTAGATGAATTCATTATTCAAAATAAAACCCCCAAAATCTCGATGAAATTCTCTAGAACTCCATTCGAGCCAAAACTCAAGGAAGTGCTTGGATTAAAGATTTGATTGGTGATTCTTCATTACTTTTGTTGTTTGGCTTCAGTGAGGTATTATTTTTGATCCTTGAAACTCTATTCATCAAAGAGCCCGAAACTAAAAAAGGTTTCTAATGTTTCCTAAAGATGAACATATCAAATTTAATGATTTATGCATATGTTCTTTCATTAAAGGTTTTAAATCATTGTTTATTGATTTAATTTTTTTTAGTTAGATGATTTTGACATAATTAACCTATGAACCCATGTAATTCATGAACCCTTGTTTTGGACTACTTTATGGGTTGATTGATATTTTCTTAATGCTTATGAATTCTAGCGTTGTTTTATATGGTCTATTGAATAAAGTATGAGTTGTATTCAATTTATGTATAGGTTTTGATAGATTGATAAATCTATATTGAATTGACATCGATTCATTGAGCATTATGATTTATGTATATGAATTGATGATCATGCTCATGGGTAAGGGATTTTGGCATTTAGTTGGATGATTTAGCTATGAATTGAAGTAGGGAGAATGGATTGATGGTTAGATTCCCTAATTCTATTTATTTTATGTAATACACGTCTTGACTTATGTTGTGATTGGAATTGTCCACTTATGGTGGTGGTGCTATGTGTTTTAATTATAAATGATGTGGCCTCATCGACATTACTTTATGTATTATGATGATCATGACCTTATAGCCAACTAGTTTATATACTATGATGATTTGTATGACAATTTATGTGATGTATGATCATATTCATCTACTTGAATTAAGGTGATAGTATGTGTTCTTCTATTGATGTTGTTAGGTGATCATGTTAGACCATGACTATGTCCTTTATGTATGTAGTCTTAGAGTTGATGCATGATTATTCCTACTTGACTATATCAGTCTATGAGGGTTATATTGATGATGTTATAGTAGTGTATAGGAGGACGTATAGATGAAAATAGTTATTCCTATGTGTTTCTAGAATGATATGCAATATGTGCTAAAGTTAAGTATTGGTGTGTCTTGTGTGGTAGATTTGTCTCCCTTACTTGATACTTGTATAAATGTGAATATTAGATATCTGGACTTAGAAATGCTAAAGAATCTTAGGCTTGTATGTATGATTGACATGAGACCTTGAATGATGCTTAGAAGGTCCTTTATGTGGAACCTTCAACCTAGTGGTATGGTTATGATCATTGATTTCGAAAGTCATAATGGTATTCTTCTTGTATGAATGATGAACTTAAGGTTGGTTGGCTGAAAATACATGAAATCATCCTTAGTGAAGTCTTTAAGCTATCCTCTTCGCTATTGAAAGGCAGCCCTAGGGGACCTCTTTGATAGGGTGAATGTGATTGGGTTATGAACTAGATATGGAACCTCTTCATGTGATCCTTAATGTGAATTACTCTATAAGAACAAAGGCTAGTACTGAGTGAGTATGGTAAGGGAAATTGGTCTAGTTAAGAGTGAGCCTAAAGTGTAGATGTATTCAAGTTCTACCATTGGCAAGTAGAACACTTTCCACCGAAGAAGGTTCATCACTTCAGATGCCATGCGTATCTACCATGGTTTATGTCTGTTATTGTCTATTCTCATTATATGGGATACCCACTAGTATTGGAGAAGTTGTATGAAGTTTAGGTTGTGGTATGGGACACTATATAGATGTTGAACTATTAGGCTTTGAAGATGTAAGGGAGTGTGTACCTAGGTCATTTTCAAGACCATTTCTCGAATGTCCTTATATGTGATGAATGTCTCTTAAGTGAACTAATGAAGATGATGAATTAAGTTAGAAAGCATGTTAAATGAATAAGTACTGACTTAGAGTTGTTTAAGGGTTGTCTAGTTAAGGTGTGAAAGGGGCATGACAATGGTAACTTCATATGTTACCTAGATAACTCTTAAGAAAGACTCTACATACGAAAGTCTGTTGATACATTAGACATGATCCAAACTAAGGTAGTCTTAAGAATTATTTTTGTAATCTTGGAGAGGTCAAGAATGAACGTTCTCTTCTTGATTTACTTAAGTATGTCTTCTGATAACATTTGAGAGGAGAATGTCATATTATATATATGTTATTGTATTAAATGAGAATGATCTTCTCTTAAGTAATCTGAAGGATCTCTTATGTGTGTGTGAAGGGATTGTATGGGAGACCGCTTCATAACTCACTCAAGTGAACCTTATAATCACCTTTGGTAGGAGGATCTCATGATATGTGTTTTGTGTATTGTAAGTGTATATATCTCATTATAGGTAGTTTTAAGTATCATTTAGGTGTGCCTAGAGAGGTTGTATGGTCGGTCTTTTTTATGTTACTTAAGTGAGTCTTAGGTTAGCTTTTACTGATAAGGTTGCATGTTAGGAAGAGTTAATTGTAGTGTTTGATGTAATTCACTGTAAATTGGCAATGCTTACTATAATGTTTCTTAAAATGAGTTAAAATGCTTATGTCAACTCTTATGTGTTTCTACGGTGTTAAACGTTATTCTTATGCTTATAGTATGATTTTTTAATCTAAAAGATCATATTTCTACTAAATGTCAGTTTTCATGATTTTATGCATTGTGCCATAGTTAGTACAAGTGTTTGTACTAATTCCATATTTTTTATTATATCTAAAGGTGTAGGTGGAGGTTGAGAAGTATCTTGAAGGAAATCTTGAATTCTAGTTATTGTTAAAGCAAAGTTTAATTATGTCCTTACTTGACTAGAGGGCATAACCGTCTATAGATGTTAGATTGTTATTTTCAAAACCCGAAACCATACCCTAGAAGTTAGGGTACAATCTTTGATTGTAATCTACGTCGTGGAGCTCCCGGAGGTCTAACACAAGCCTTTTCATATCATTCATTGCATATACATAGTGAAAAGTAGTGCGAAATTAAAACTATTCACAAAACATAATATAGTCTTCAAAATCTGTTTCATATAAAAGTAATAGCAAATACTATGTCTCAGTCTCATCATCTTAAGACACAAGAATACTTAGGACACAGCCCATACTTCAAAATAGGAATATAGAAATATTTAAACCATTACAATACTTTGAATGAAAACATAAAATAAATATATGCCCACGAGTCAAGTGAGGACATACATCAACTTCTATTGAATGATGTTCTATGTCCAAGTATTCACTTCTCAAATCTCCTAACCTACAAAGAACTATATATATATAAGTGTGGATTTAGTACAACCACATGTATTAAGTATGACTTATGCAAAAAAAAAATCATAAAAATGGACTTTAATGGAAATATGCATCTTTTCATTTAAAATCATAATTTTAATCATTATAAAATCATAAATCAATTTAGAAATACATAATATACTTTTAGCATGTAATTTTCTAACTTAAAGTCATCCTGATATTCGCTTTATGTCACACAAAAAGAGATCACCCATACATCCTCTCTAGATGTGCCTAAACGTCCCTTATGATTACCTATAATGAGTCACATACATACTTAAAAGCAATCATAAACATCAATGTAAGATTCTTCTACTAAAGGTGAACTCTATGTCACACTTGAATGAGTTATGAAGCGACCACCCATACAATCCACTACACGCGCACTTAAAAGATCCTATAGACTCCCTAAGATAGAATCATCTCACTAAGTGACCAACACATGTATGATATAAAATTCTCTTTCCAAAGGATATCAAAAGACTTACTTAAGCAAATAAAGAAGATAACGTCCATAGTGACCTCTTAGATATTACCTATATAATCCTTAAAACTACCTAAGGCTTATATCATGTCCAAAAAATCAACCAACTTCCCTAATTAGAGCCATACTGAAGACTTCCAAAGATAAGACATGAAGAGATCATCCCTTAGCTAAGGAATCCTCAAGTCACGTTAAATTAGGTATTCATTTATTGACATACTCCATAACATAAGTTATTAGTTCATTAATATTCATACATCACATAAAGGATATTCAAATAATGGTCCTTGACAAGACCTAAAGTCTATGGTGCAATATCTAAATAACGTCACATACCACCACCTAAACTCCATAAACTCCTCAAATGCTAATAGGTATTCCAATTGACGAAAATAAACAATAAACGACATAGACCATAATAACTAAACATATAATTCGGAGTTCTATCCTACTCCGATGAGGTTGTTCTACTTGCAAATGGTAGAACTTGGACACATCCTATATAGGCACATGGTTAAGAAATAAGAAGTCATACTTCGTATTCTAGTATCATACTTAACTAGAACTAATTTCCCTTACAATACTCACTCGGTGCTAGCCTTTGTTCTCATAAAGTAATTCATACATTAGGTTCACATAAAAAGGTTCCATAACAAGTTCATAACCCAATCACATTTACCCTACCATGGAAGGTCCACTAGGGCTACCTCACAATGGCGACAAGAAGCTCATGATGACTTTCCTAATGATTGATATGATGCCGTTCCAGCCAACTAACCTTAAATCCATCATTCCTTTACTTCAGAGGATACCATTACGGCTTACACTTCAGTCAATCATAACCTTACCATTAAGTTAAGGTTTGCACATAACAGACTCTCATGACATCATTTAAAGTCACATGTCATTCATACATTCAAGACTAAGACCTCTAATACCCTAAATGAAGACATCACATATCCATAATCATATATACATTAAGCGAGATATACAATTCAATCAAGACAACACATCACATACTTCACTTTTAACACATAATGCAAGTCATCCTAGAAACACCGATAAAACAACCTAACATCTTCAATTAGTCCTATATATCATTTCCACATCAATAGTATACTCCAAATAGACTCATAAAGTCAAATAGGAATAAACAAGACTTAACTTGACACTATACTCATAGTGTCAAGTCAAAGAGTAACATGATCACCAAAGGCAACATAACTTGAAGAATACATGTATGACTATATAAATTCACATGTAGATAGATAGCATCGTGCTTCACATAATAAAACTACACAAATTGAAACATAACTTCAACTAGTTGCCAATATGGCCATGCTCATAATGTTGCATAATGTGACGTCGACAAGGCCACACCAATTGCAAGTAAAACACATAACACCGACACCAAAAGTGGACCATAGCAATCACAATATAATCAAAGTATAATTAATATCAAGTTAAGGAAAACCGTGCAGCATACCTTTACTCCCTTATCCACACTTCAAGTTAATGCTAAATCGATCAATTCAACATCACAAGGCCCTTACCCATGGCCATTTACAATAATTAAAACAATAATCATAAAATCCATTGAAATCTCTATCAATTAAATATAGTTTTAACAATATAGTCTCAATTAGATAAAAATTGAATACAATTCTTATATCATTAGAAAGTGCATAAGAAACGACATAACAATTATCCAATATTAACTTAATATCAAGTAACCCATATTATAGTCAAAAACTAAGGTTCATCCAAATTCATGGGTTCATAGGTAATTTACGTTGAAATCATAAATACAATATTAGTTATATCATAATTGAATGTTTCGAATTCATTTATGCAAGAACTCATGGTAGAATCATGAAATTGGACAATTAACTTTAGAAAACTTTGAAAAACATGTTGAGAGTTGGGCTCCTTGATGAAACGAGTTCCAAGGATAAAAAGTCATAACTCAAGGATTATAATTCTTCACTTTGATTAAGAATTTCGACAAAAAAACCCCTCACCAAACTTCATCTTCAGGTTGGACTTCAATGGAGGTTGTGGGATATTTTCTATGTATTTTGGGTTTATGATTTTGAAGAATGAAGTCGTCCATGTGATTACCCTTTATATACTTTATTAAAATACCCAAAATAAACCGTCCATGACTTAATTAGAATTGTGGTTAATTTACCAATTCACCCATTAATTAGTAGAAGCCTGCGCGGGAAGGCAGTTGTGTGCGACGCCTGCCCTTGATGGGCCATCACAGCCATGACGGGGCGTCACAACCCTCTGTCGTTGACTACAGTGGTTGCATAATCTTCCTTTTCCACCCATGGTTAAGTAACAATCTATGACACCATTTTAGGGGGTGTCAAAAGGCCTACGAGCCGTCGACTGCTCTGTCGTTTGGGGTCTGCCTGGGACTGCCATGCCAACAGTTTTGGGTCCTTCCTCAAGGAACCGTATATGGTCTTTGGGGATAATTTCCTATAATTTTCAGACGAAAATACGATTGTCAGTAAGTTTAACACCTCTCACATGAATTTCATAAAAAAATAATACGTAAAACACGACGAAACACGCGTAGACGTACAAGGTCGACTCAAATCATATATTTCTAACACCTTAGACGTTCTTGGTCGTTTTAACTCCAAACTCCATGAAAGTTTAACCACTTCCTATACATGCTATATTAACTCTATTAAGATACTTAAAACACCATGAAATACACATAAAGACATAGAATTACATTTTTAGACATTTACGTGACTTAGTTGTCAAACGTCTTAGTCGTCCCTTGATGTTTGACTTCCAACACCCCTAACACTTTAGATACTGCCTCTATACCATATGTTAGAAATATTTAGGAAATTATAACATCAATAACAACATATCAGGATCTAGTTAACCTAGTCATTTATGGGGTCTTATAGTTATACTCGTATTGTATAGGTCGTTTCCCAAGTATTTCTTGAGTCTAAGAATGGCATATGTTGAGATTTAGAGTTTTCTATAATTTTAAAATGGTAATATGTTTAAGGTATTTCGTTTGAGAATTTTAATTCCGCACTACTTTTCATATATGTATGCGATGAATGATGTCAAAGGTCTTTTACAAGACCTACGAGAGGTCAAGTACGCCTTGCCATGATCCAAGGAATGCACTCATTTCTAGGGTATAGATATGGGTCATGAGAAACGTGGTATTAGAGCATAGGTTATGATAGTGATCTTAGTAATCAAAAAGTGACATCAGTTCACGTCTAGTAAATTCTTGACCATTAGTGTGAGTCGCGACACATCTACGGCCGAGAGGTTATAAGACGAAAGAGTTTTTATTCTTTTCTACTCTTATGTTGTGTTATAGGGTAAAAGTTATGAATAATATTTTAGTATGGTTTTTCCTTGTGTTATAGGAGATGAATACTTGACGGACGACCGCTAGAAGGTTTGAAGAAGTAAAGGTGCATGAGAAAGTTCATCCTCAAGTTGAGTAAGTTGAGAAAGTTTCTCAAGGTGATCAAAGTGGTCAAGGTGTTCACGTCCCTATTGGAGGTATGGTAATGAGATGCCAGTGGTTTCTGTACAAATGACTAATGGAAAGATTAGAGAGGCTTTACTTAATTTATCCTAAGACATGACTACCCGTGTGAATAGGGGTATTGAGCCTAGAGAAAATGTTGTGGAGAGCACTATGATATATAGATTAAGAGATTTTGTGAAGATGAATCCTCATATCTTTCTTGACTCTAAGGTGGGAGAGGATCCCTAAGAGTTCTTAGATGGCGTGTAAAAGGTGTTGAGTTCCATGAGGGTGACTTCTAGAGAGAAGGCGGAGTTATCTTCGTATCAATTGAGGGAGGTTTCTCAACTGTGGTACACTCAATGGTAAGATAATAGGACGGTTTAGTCAGTTCCTATAGAGTGGGAAGAATTCAAAGAAATTGTTCTAGGTAAGAACATTCCTCGTGAGAGGCGAGAGGTGAAGGTAGGGGAGTTTATAAATCTCATGCAAGGCAATATGAATATTTACGAATACTCATTAAAGTTCTCCCGGTTGTCTAGATATGCCTCATTATTAGTTTCTAACCTAGGGATGAGATGAGTAGGTTTGTTATCGGGGTTTCTGAACAAGTTAATGAATAATGTCGTACGACCATGCTACTTGATGATAAGAATCCATCTAGACTTATGGTTTATGCTCAATCAATTGAGGAGTCTAAACTTTGTAGGATTGCTAGAAGCTAGAAGTGGAGTGGACCAAGTGAGAAAAACCAACCTAGGTTCAAAAAGAGGGTTAAAACAAAAGATGAGCCTAGAGATTCTAAGGTCCAACTTGAGAAGGGAAGTGGTTCTCAAGGTGGTAAACCTACTTGTGATACTTGTGGGATGAATCACAATGGGGAGTGTCTAATTGTTACCGCGAATTGCATTTGTTGTTGTAAGGATGGGAATAAGGTGAGTAATTGTCCTACTATTGCTTCTACAGTAAGATAGGGCAAGAAAGTTATTCTAATTGTTCTGGGTAATAATGCTTCAAACAAGAATCATTTCTGTGCACTTCGGGCAAGCGGAGCAAAGTCAGATGATTATGAGGATGTTGGTAAGTAATAGTGTAACAACCCTAAAAATGAATATGCTAAGTAATGCTTAATGTGTATAGAATGACAATGATTAGACCGGGTTCACAATGATTGATGCGCATCGAACCACACCTCAGAAACCTTGAAAAATCCAAGCCAACTAACTTGGGGAGTTAGTTGAGCTAGGAATGATTGGGTTCAGCTATGTAGGTCTCTCAAATACAAAGATTTACTTGAATTAGTCTTTACCGGACTTAAAAAAAACAAATCTAGGGTAAAATGGTCTTTTTAAAGGCTAAGAGTAGTATCATAATTACAATAAATATATAAATTATTATTTAAATAATAAGGTGGAGGGGCATTTTTTGGAGATCTTGAAGTGTAGTCTTGCTCCACCTAGGTTAGAACATAGGTGGAAACAATGAATTAAACTGATTTTAATTTAACTTGGTAAATTAATATAATTGATTTATATTTATTAGTTATTAAAAGATTTAAAATAAAAGAAAATCAGATTTTTAATAATTGAATAAAACCTTATTTGACTATGTCCTAAACTAGACTCCTAAGCCTAAGGAAACTCTTCTCTCCCACGCTCATCTCTCTCTCTCACGTCTCTATCACTCTCAATAACGTTCTTTCTGCAAAAATAACTCCAAAAATAGTAGGTAAACATATTTTTTCACACATAAAGAACTCACACGAAAATATAAGAAAAACAAATGTTAATCAATCACGTAGGCAAAATGAAGGTTTTCCATCGATTTTGGTGTTGAACTTTTGGTCTTTCACGTGTGGTTAGAGGAGTTCATTGGACAGACAGTCAACGTTGGAATGTAAAAAAGGTATGGGTTCTATTCCCTATTGGTCGCTTTCCCAAGAGACCCCTTAATGTTCAGGCTAATCTATTCAAAAAACTAAAATTGTTCCTCGTTGCATATACTTTTCACTAACTCCCATTGAATTATAGATTGGTTATGTTTGCTGGTAGAACACTAGGTATTAAACGTGTTTTCGTTATGATGATATGTTTATATGTATGTTTGGAATTATGTAACTTATGTCGATGTTTCGAAAAATGTAACCACGTATGTATGTGTGTTACCGTGGCTATTGTTCATGGTTTAAGACTTGAAATGGCATGATAGTTCTTTATATTTCATGTACACATGTTAATGTAAATGTGACGTTCATATGAGTTGAAATGTGGATTATTTGAGGGATAATCTCTTGTGTAAACGAATCCGTGAAAACGCACCTCAAAACGTTCTAAATGAACTACGAAATTCCTCTAAGAACCAAAGTGTAACTTTATGAAAGGATGCTGAAAAATTAAAAGAAAATTTCCATCTTCTAGTGATGAATTTTTGTCAGCAAAGAGGGTTCAAAATGTCAAAAAAAATTAATTATAACAAGTGAGGTCATGGAGGATTGAACTCGTGACCTCACCATGTCAAAAACTATGAAAATAAATAAGTAAAAAGAAATGTGGTGAAGGGGATTCGAACCATGGTATTGGCTGGAAAATGTAACTTTAAAAAAAATAAGAATGGGAGGAGTGGGATTCGAACCCACCACCTCTCAATAAGATTTAAGGAGGAGAATAAAAGAAAAAAAAAGTGGGAAGCGTGTGGCAATCGAACCCACCGCCTCTTAGGTAGATTAAGGAGGAGAATAAAAGAAAACTAAAGGGGGAGGCGTGGTCGAATAGAACCCACGACCTCTTAGGAAGATTAAGGAGGTGAATAAAAGAAAAATAAAGGGGGAGGCTTGTGGGAATCGAACACACGACCTCTTAGGCAAATTTAAGGAGGAGAATAAAAGAAAAATAAAGGGGGAGGCGAGTGGGAATCGAACCCACAACCTCTTAGGCATATTTAAGGAGGAGAATAAAAGAAAAATAAAGAGTATCTGCGGGGGTTAGATTCTACAACCTCATAGTCAACTCGAAATAGAAAAAAAAATGGGTTATGGGGGTTTGATCCCACAACCCCTCAGCCAAGTAAGAGGTAATTCAAAGGAGAAAAATAAAGAGGAAACGTTGATGTTAGGGATGGACCTAGGGTCCCAATTTCATGTGGACTGAAGTTAAATAAAAAGAAAAATGTGAAGTGTTGTCCGAGGGATTTGAAACCGGATTTCCTTGCCCAAATTTTGTATTGATACATAAGTCATACTTGAATTAGATATTCAAGAAAAAAGTTGCCTAGTTAGATCGAAATTGAGATCTTGGCATAAATACATGATGCATAAGTCCTTTATCACATAATCTTAGGAAGATATGAATCACTTAAACGAACCATGAATGAAGCCTCATGGCTTGTATGTATAGACCCATAAGTCTAGCATATGTTTGAAAATAAGTGAACCTAAGATATAATGAAATGACGAAACCCTAGTAGGGTTAATTAAGAGTATAAAACACACTAAATGGCCAAGTGCATTGTCACAAGATGAAATGAATAATGAAATGATGAAATGAACATTGAAATGATTAAATGAACTATGAAATGATGAATCCCTAGAAGGTTTAGGTAAGAGTGTGAAACACACTAAACAACCAAGTGCATTGGCATATGAAAAATGAACATTTACATAAAAAGGGGTGAGTAATTATGAAGAAAAAATGTGCTCATGTTGATGAATGTGGTGACAAAATTATATGAGGCTAATGCAAAAGATGAGAGCAGTCTCAAATGAGCCTAAGTAAATGTTACCAAAACATACTCACCTATGAGAGTGTAAAGTTAATGAAGAGACCACTCTCTATGAAAACATCTAATTAAAGTATTGAGAAATCTAGATTAGTTGTAGGATTGATCTAGTTAAGTATGTTCCACTAGGTTTCTTTCCCTCTTTTGTTAAGACATTGAATTTTTGCCATTATTGCAAGTTTATCTTTATCATTATAATAAATTGTTTCTTTCATTTGATAATCTTAATGCTAGCTGGTTGATGGTGAACAATTACGTATGTAGTAGAATATTTAGTAAGCATGTTAAGAAATAAAACGTTTCAAATTTTCCGCTAAAATTAACCTACACGAAGTAAAAATGATGTAAGTAGACTTGTCTGCGACCTGTGAGAGGTCAACGACACCGTCCTCGTCTGGGGTCTAGACTCTGTCGTGAAAAATAGTTATTTGTTTTAGTTGCTATGATTTCCTTATAAGTGTCGGATCATGGTGAGTAGTAGAGTTTAAATTGATTGTCTCATCTCTTCTATTCAGCTCAAGCTTGATAATAGAATGGCATGGAAGCATGTTGTATGTGCACTGCTTTTAGGAGTTTTGTTTAAATTGAATTGCATTAATTCCATGCATTTTTTATTTCATGAAGTTACAGTTATAATGTAAAATGACATTATGTGGTCCTAATTTGCATATTAGCATGTTTGTATCTTTAATTTTCTAAAAGTTGCATTTTTGAAAATTTTGACATAATTCACTGTAATGCCTACCAGTTTACTGTAATATTTTTGCAAAATTGACTAAATCATTCTTTGGTTGAAAATTTTTGTAGTGTGGTTAGAATGGATGTATATGTGCATGATAATGAGCATAAAACAATTTTTTGGCTATTTGGAATGAAGGATGTGAGTTTTTATGGCACGAAGAGTTGTAGAATGCCTTCTAGTTTCTTGTTGTGTTTTGAATCTCTAGATTAGGTGATCTTGAGGTTTCTACTAGATGTTTGTATTGTATAATATTTTATTTGGTATGGTGATGAGCTTGTAGTTGGAATCTCTATTCTTGGAAATTTTCGGAGAATGAAAAGTGTCATTCGAGGATGAATGTTGTCCAAGTGGGGGAGATTGTAATACCTCTGAAACATCATAGGTGAAACTAGAGCCTAATATTCTTTTCATGAGGGTCTAAGGTCCAAAATGGTATGTAATGTGGTCTTGAGGAAGTGTATAAAGGTTTAGGTGCATAGGAAGTCAAACGTAAAGGGATGACCAAGACGTTCAACGACTACCCACCTATGTAATTCATGAATGTTTTATGTGTTTATTTCTGCGTAATGAGCTTATAAGATCCTTATATGAGTTATTATAGTGCTTATAGGCAGTGTGAAGTTTCATGAAGTGTGGAGGTCAAACATCAAAGAACGTCCATGACGTTCGAAAGGTTTGCCTTGAAATGACCTTGTGTGTCTTGGTGTGTTTCCTCGAGTTTTATGTGTTCATTTTGGATGAAATTGATGTGGCAGGTCCTAAACTACTGTACGATCACATTCAGGTTTCCGGGCACACATACCCAAGGACCAACCACGGATCTTTGAGGAATGACCCATCTTTGAGACAAAGACTGTCAAGACCAGCCCCAACCGACTACGGCAATCGATGGCCAGTAGGCTGGTCGACACCTTGTCAATGGCGGTCGTTGGTCAAGACATAGCCTAGGGATATCAAGTTCCCAATGGCTAGTTTGTTAACCAAAAGACGGCAAGCCGTAGTCCGTTAGTGGAAAAATTTCCATCGATGGCCAATCGTTAGTAAGGCCTGCAAATTCCCAGTGCACTCTTATGTTCCATGGTTGAATTTGTAAATTATCCCCACGTCCAAATAAGAGTTTGGACGGTTAATAAAGGGTATTTTCGATATTTTAAGTGGGTTTATAAATCCTAAATACCTATATAAATTCATTCTTCCTAATAAAAACCCTAAAATTTCTAAGAAATTGTCTAGTTTACCGTTCGAGCCTAAACTTTAGGAAGAGCTAGGATTGAAGATTTGATTTTTGATTCTTCATCAATTTCGTGGTTTAGCATCATTGAGGTGTGATTTTTATCCTTGAAAATCTATTCATCAAGTAGCCCAAAATTCATAGAGATTTCTAAAGTTTTCTAATGATGAACTTGTCTAATTTTATGATCTATCCATGGATTCTTGCATTAAAGGTTTTAAATAATTGTATATTAATTGAAATGTTTTTAATTAGATTATTTTAACGTAATTAACCTATGAACCCATGTAATTCATGAACCCTAGTTTTTGACTACTTTATGGTTTAATTGATATTGTCTTAATACTTATAAATTCTAGTGTAGTTCTCTATAGGCTACTGAATGATGTAAGAATTGTATTCAATTGATGTATAGGTTGTATTTTATTGATAAATATATATTTATTTGACCTAGATTCATCTATTATTATGGTTTTTGTATTGAAATGATGATCATGGAAATGGGGAAGGGCTTTCGACATTGAGTTGGATGATTTAGCTATGGATTGAAATGGTCCTAATAGACTGGTGGTATGATACCTTAAGGTGATAGTATGTGTTCTTCTATTGATTTTGTTAGGTGATCATGTTAGACTATGACTATGTCCTTATGTGTGTAGTCTTAGAGTTGATGTATGATTATTCCTACTTGACTATATCAGTCTATCATGGTTATATTTATATTGTTATAGTAGTGTATAGGATGATTTATAGATTATAATGGTTATTCCTATTTTCTTCTAGAATTATATGCAATATGTACTAAAGTGAAGTATTAGTGTTTCTTGTGTTGTAGATTTGTGTCCTTAACTTAATATATCTATAAATGTAAGTATTAGATGTCTTGAATTAGGATTATAAAGCCTATTAATCTTATATGTATGAATCTGATGAGACCTTGAATGATGCTAAGAAGGTCCTTTATGTGGATACTAAGGTTATGATCCTTGAAGTCGGAAGTCATAATGGTATCCTTCTTTTATGAATGATAGACTTAAGTTTGGTTGGATGGAATGGAATGAAATCATCCTTAGGAAAATCATTAAGCTATCCTCTTCGCCGTTGAAAGACATCCCTATGGGACCTCTTTGGTAGGGTGAATGTGATTGGGTTATGAACTATATATAGAGCCTCTTCATGTGATCCTTAATGTGAATTAGTCTATCAGAAAAAAGGCTAGCACTGAGTGAGTATTGTAAGGGAAGTATCTCTTGTTAAGAGTGAGGCTAGAGTTCAAAGAAACCCTTCATATTACTTAACCATGTGCCTACATGGGATATATTCAAGTTCTACCATTGGCAAGTAGAACACACTCCATCGGTGTGGGTTCATGACTCCGGATTCCATGTTTAGATACCATGGTCTATGTCTATTATTGCCTATTCTAATCATATGGGATACCCGCTAGTATTGGAGAAGTTTTGTGAAGTTTAGGTGGTTGTCTGGGATGCTATCTAGACATTGTACATTTAGGCTCTGAACATATTAGTAAGTGAGTCCCTAGGTATTCTTCAAGACCATTACTTTAATCCTTATATGTTATGAATGTCTCTTAAATGAACTAAGGAAGATGATCAATTAAGTTAGAAAGCATGTTAAATGAATAAGTACTTACCTAGAGTAGTTTAAGGGTTATCTAGTTAAGGTATGAAGGGGGCATGGGAATGGTCACTTCATATCTTACATAGATAAGTCTTATGAAAGACTCTAGATTGGAATGTTTGTTGATACAGTAGACATGATCCTAACTTAGTTATTATTAAAGATTATGATGGTAATCTTTGGGAGGGCAAGTATGGTGTAAGACCCCGAAAATGACTTCGGTGAGCTAGATCCTAAAATTATGGCCATGATGTTCTATGGTCCCAAATAGGTCTATTATTTGGTATTGTGGCAGTGTCTAAGAGTTTAGGTATATGTGAAGTCATACGTTAAGGACCGACTAAGATGTTCGACGACTAAGTTACATTTGTGCCTCATATGTGATTCTCTGTTTTACTCTGTGATTTTTGAGGATTTAAGGTCTTTAAATAAGTTATTATAGCAGCTATAGGCAGTGTGTTGAGTTTCGTGGAGTTTGGAGTTCAAACGTTCAAGAACATCCATGAGCTTCAAAAGTGTTGCCTTGAAATGACATTGTGTGTCTAAGCATGTTTCATCGAGTTTTAGGTGTGCTTTTTGGATTAAATTCATCTGAGAGGTTCTAATATCTTATATGATCATATTTGGGCTGTAAACTTTTTGTCAAAAATCTCCAAGGATCATCCAAGGGTCCTTGAGGAAGGACCCAAAACTTGTGCAAAGGCTGCCCAAGACAGCCCAAACTATGGAGGCAGTCGATGCCCAATGGGTCAATCAACGCTCCATTGGTTGGGTATCATCATTTGGGACATATCCTTGGGAAATGAAGGACCAACGAAAATCCTCAATCAAAGACCAGTGACTAAAAGGACGGTCAGCTGGTCAAGGGGCGGTCCGTATGTTGGCTTCCGTCTATGAAGTTGTGTTATGCGCAGGTGCACTGTAAGTTGAGGGGTGAACTTATAAATTCATCCCACTTCCAAATAAGAGTAATGGTTGTTCTTTAGGGTTCTTTAGGGTTCTTTAGGGTATTTTAAACGTGTATATAAGTTTTTAATAGTTAGAAGATTTCATTCTTCCAAATCAAAAACCCAAATCCCTTAGAATTCTCTCTAAAACTCCATTGGAGTAAAAACTCAAGGAATGTCTTGGGCTGAAGAATTGAGTGTTTATTTTTCACTAAATTGAAGAATTTCCTTCATCAAGTTATGGATTTTTATCCTTGAAACTCTCTTCATACTTTAAAGATGTTTTCTAAAGTTGTCAAAGTTGAATTGTCCAATTTCATGATTCTATCATGGGTTCTTGCATCAATTGTTTTTAAACGTTTATTAGGTATTAAATTTTTATTGTATTGATAATTTTAACCTAAAATAATCTATGAAACCATGACTTGGATGAACCCTAGTTTTTGACTAAGATATGGGTTACTTAATATTGACCAGATGTTTATGAATTATGGTTTAGATTTCTATGGGCTGTCTAATGATGTAATAATTGTAATAAATTGGTATATAGGTTATATTGGATTGATTAATATTTAGTAATTTGACCTAGTTTCATGAATACTGTTACAATTATGTTGAATTGTTTGTTATGGTCATGGGTAAGGGCCTTGTGATAATGATTGTGGTGATTTGGTATTGGATTGAGGTGTTGAGGATGATGTGTTGGTAAGCTTCCCTTTATCCTTTTGTTTGATGTTAATCAAACTTAAATTATATTGTTATTGGTATGGTCCACTTATGGTGGCGGTTTTATGTGCTCTACTTGCAATTGATATGGCCTTGTAGTCGTTACTTTAAGTATTATGATTATCATGTCCTTGTCGGAAAACTACTTGAGGTAATGTTATTATTTGTATATTTTATTATGTGAAGTATAATGATTACTATCTACATGTTAAATAATATGAAATTAGATGCGTTCTTCTATGAATGTTATATAGGTGATCATGTTAGACAATGAATGTGGCTTTGTGTGTAGAGTCTAAGGGTTGATACATGGTTGTTCCTACTAGACTATATGAGTCTATATTGGTCATATTTATGATTATATGATAGTATATAAGATGACTTAAAGGTGATAAGTGTTGTTTCTATGTGCTTCTAGAATGAATTGTATTATGAGTTAATATGGATTATGTGGTGTCTTGTCTTAGCTGACTAGGGTCCCTTGCTTAAAGTATATATGAATGTCAATATGTGATGCCTTGACTTAGATGCTAAAGTCTCTTATTATCCTTCAAAGTAAAGAAATGATAGACTTAATTTTAATTAGCTGGAAAAAATCATATTAATCCTTAGGAAAGTCATCATCAGCTTCTTGTCGCCATTGTGAGGTAGCCCTAATGGACCTTTCTTTGGTAGGGTAAATGTGATTGGGTTATGACCTTGTTATGGAACCCTTTTATGTGAACCTTAGGTGTGAATTAATTTATGAGAAAGAAGGATAGAACCGAGTGAGTATGGTAAAGGAAGTAGTTGTAGTTAAAGAATGAGACTATATTACAAAACATGCTCTTCATATTCTTTAACTATGTGCGTACGTGGAATGTGTATAAGTTCTAGCATTGGCAAGTAGAACACCCTCATTGGAGTAGGTTAGAACTTTGCATTTCATGTATTGATACCATGGTCTATGTCGGTTAGTGTCTATTCTCATCATATGGAATACCTATTAGCATTAGACAAGTTCTACAAAGTTTAGGTGGCGGTATTGGATGCTATGTAGACATTGCACGATAGGCTTTGAAAGTGTTACTTAGAGTTCCTACATCTTTTCCAAGACGATTACTTGAATGTCCTCTATGTGTTGAATGTTTCCTAAATGAATGAATGAATGTAATGACTTAAATTAAGAAAATAAACAAAATGAATAAGTACTTATCTAGAGTAGTTAAGGGTTATCTAGTTAAGGTGTGAAGGGGGCATAGGAATGGTCACTTCGTATCTTAGCTAGATTAGTCTTAAAAATGACACTAGTTAGAGAAATTTGTTAAATACGTAGACCTGATATAAGCCTTAGGTAGTCTTAACGATTACTTAGGTAATCTTGAAGAGGTCAATCATGGACGTTATATTCTTGATTTACTTAAGTATGTATTTTGATATCCTTTGGAAGGAGAATGTCATATTATCTATGTGTTGATGTGTTGATGTCTTGTAAGTTTGTATGTGACTCATTATAGGTAGTCTTGAGGATCATTTGGGCATGCCTAGAGAAGGTGTATGGTGGTCTCTTTTTGTGTTTCTTACGTAAGTCTTAGGATAACTTTAAGTGGGATGATTACATACTAAAAATGTATAAGTTGAAGATAAGCAACTTCGCTGTACAATGAAGGAGTTCATTGTAACGATAACTTGAGGTTACTATAAATTCACTTCAAAAATTATGATAATTGGTTTAAATGTTATCTTATGTGTATCTAAGTTGTTAAATGTTTCTCTTATGATTATAATATGGTTTTGAATTTAAAAGATGAATATTTCTAATAAATTTCCATTTTTATGATTTTTATGGATTATGTTATACTTAGTACATGTGGTTGTACTCATCCATGATTTTATCTATCTCCGTAGATGTTGGTAGGTGAAGAGCTTTAGGGAAGTGAAGATTTTGGATAGTAGCATAATTCAAGACAAGTGTAAGTATGTACTCATTTGACTAGAGGGCATATATTTCTTTTATGTTTGTTTTTGAGGTACTGTAATTGACTAAGTATTTTTATATTATGAAGTATGGGTCGTGTCCCAAGTATCCTCGTGTCTTAAGTTTGATGAGATTGAACCATGGTTTTTCCTATGACTTTATATGAAAGAGTTTAAAACACTATGAAATATTTTATGAAAAGTTTCGATTCGGCACTACTTTTCATTATGTCTATGGGATGAATGATATGTAAGGGCTTGTGCAAGACCTCCGAGAGGTCAAGTCGACGATTGCAATCTGATATTGCCTGTAACTTCTAGGGTGTGGTTTTGGGATGTGACAAGCCTGGTATAAGAGCATAGGTTATGAAAGTAGTTCTAGGAATCAAGAAGTCTCATCAAGTGATGTCTAGTAGAATCTTGACCATCGATGTGAGTCGCGCCACATCTATGTAACAGAGGCCATAGGACGATAGAGTTTCCCTTCTTTTCTAAATCCTATGTCTTGTTGTAGAGTAAGAGTGATGAGTACTCTTTTCTTATGGTTTTCCTTGTGTTTCTAGGAAGATAAATACGAGGAGGATATCAGCTAGGAGAGTTGAAGAGAATGAAGTGCAGGAGTAGATTCCTCCTCAAGTTTAGGAAATTTAGCAAGTTCCTAAAGGTTCTCAAGGTGATCAAGTCCCTATTATGGGTGGGGGTGATCACGGTGCTTCACCGGAGTTGAGTGATAGGAATATTAGAGAGGCTTTACTTGGTTTAGCTCGAGCCGTGACTAGTCAAGTGAATTTGACTATGGTGCCTAGGGTAAATGTTGTTAAGAGAACTATTACGTCTAGGTTAAGATATTTGTGAGGAGGAATCCTCCTATATTTCTTGACTCTAAGGTGGGAGATGATCCGCAAGAGTTCCTACATGGAGTGTACAAGGTGTTTAGTGCTATCATAGTTATATCTACGGAGAAGACGGAGTTGGCTTTGTATCAATTTCAGGGATGTTTCTCAAATATGGTACACTCAATGGAAGGATAATAGGCCGGAGTAATCGGGTCCTATTGAGTGGGAAGAATTTAAGGATGCTTTTCTTGGTATGTACTTTCCCTATGAGAGGAGAGAAGTTACGGTGGAGGATTTTATCTATTTTAAGAGTGGTAATATGAGTTTTGAGGAATACTCTTTGAAGTTCTCCATGTTGTCTAGATATGCCCCATCTCTTGTGTCTAATTCCAGGGATGAAATGAGTCATTTTGTGAAGGGTGTAGCGGATCTAGTGTGGGAGGAATGTCGTACGACGATGCTACATGATGATATGACCCTACCTAGACTCGTGGTGTATGACCAATCAAATGAAGAGTCTCAACATAGAAGGGTGGCTAGAAACTTAAAAAGGGGTGGTTCTAGTGATCAAGAGCAAACTAGGTTTAAGAAGAGGGCTCAAACTCAATAAGAACCTAAAAATGTTAACGTGAAATCGGAAAAAGGAGGTGTTTCTCAATGAGGAAAACCTAAAACTGACTTGTGCAAAGAGGAATTATGGTGAGTGTCTAAGGGGTACCGGAACTTTCTATTGTTTTGTCTAGGAAGGACATATAGTGAGAGATTGTCCTAACATTGCTTTTAGAGGAAAAGAGGGTAAGAAAGTTGCTCCTAGTGTTTGAGAGGATGATGTTTCAACAAAGAGGCATTTCAATGCACTCCGGGCAAGAGGATCAAAACCGGATGAGAATGATGATGATGATGAAGGTAATTCCTTGCATTTATTTTTAGTGATATGAGTTCCTTCTAAGTGGGTGAGTATGGTTAGTTGATGGGATAGAAAGTCATAGAAGCATGTTACATGTCCATTGTGTTTTGGAGTTTTGTTGAAATTGAATTTCATTAAAATCTTGCATTGTGCATTTTATGAAGCCATGATTATGTTGTAAGATGTGTTTTTATGATGATACCTTGCATATTAGCATGTTTCTCTTGAATTCCTTAAAAGTTTCATTTTTGTAAAAAAACTTTCTAAATTCACTGTAGGGGTACTGTCTACTCACTATTAAATTTATGAAATTTTGAGTAATTGATTCTTTGATATAAAATTGTTGTAATGTGGTTAGAACTGAGGTATATGGGTATAATATTGAAAATAAAATGAGTTCTCATTATTTGGAATGAAGCATGTGAGTTTTGTAGCATAATGAGTTATAGAATTGTTTTCTAGTTTCTTGTTGTGTTGTGATTGTCTTTATTCTGTGATATTTAAGTTTTATTCTTGTTATGTTCAATATGGTACATTCATGATCTTGTAGTTGAAACTTTATTCTTGGAAGTGTTCGGAGAATGGCAAGTGTAATTTGAGGACGAATGTTGTCCAAGTGGGGGAGATTGTAGGACCCCAAAAATGTCTTATTGAACTAGATCCTAAAATGTTTATAATGATGTTAGAAGTTCCTAAATAGGTCTATTATATGGTATTGAGGCAACTTCTAGTGGCTTAGGTGCATTGGAAGTCAAACGTCAAGGGACAACTAAGACGTTTGACGACTAAGTCACCTATGTTCGTCATATGTGGTTCTATGTGTTTATGTGTTATTTATATGGTTATAAGGTCCTTAAATGATTCTTTATAGCATATATAGGAAGTGTGTCTAGTTTCATGGAGTTTTGAGGTCAAACTTCCAAGAACGTCGATGACGTTCCAAAGTGTTGCCTTGAAATGACCTTGTCTGTCTAAGCATGTTTCATCGACTTTTACGTGTTCGTTTTGAACAAAATTCATATGAAAGGTGTTAAACTCATATATGTTAATTTTTGGGTTGGAAAACACCTGGCAGACATCCCCAAGGACTATCCAAGGGTCCTTCAAGAAGGACCCAAAATTGGTGCCAAGGCTGCCCATGGCAGCCCAAACAATGGAGGCAGTCGACGCCCAGTGGGTTAATCGAAGACCCATTGGTTGGATCATGTCCTTTGGGATTTAAATTGGGGAAGGAAGGACCATGGAAAATCCTCAGTACCAGAACACGGACCAACAGGATGATCCATTGGTTAAGGGACGGTCCGTAAGTTTGTTTCCGTTTGTGAACTTCTTTTATGCGCAGGTTCGCTGTTTGTTAAGGGGTGAATTTGTAAATTCACCCTACTTCAAAATAAGAGTATTGGAGTTTCTTTAGGTTCTTTTGAGTATTTCAAAAGTTTATATAAGTGTTTAACACTTAGAAGATATCATTCTTCCAAATCAAAAACCCAGTTTCCTTAAATTCCTTAAATTCCATCTAGAACTCCATTGATGTCAAAACTCAAGGAAGGGCTTCGACTGACAAATTGAATGGAGATTCTACATCAAATTGAAGAACTATATTAATAAAGTTATGAATTTTTATCCTTGAAACTCTATTCGTCAAAGATCCCAAATTTCAAGATGTTTTCTGAAGTTGTCAAAGATGAATCGTCCAATTTCACAATTCTACCATCGGTTCTTCCATCAATTGTTTTTAAACGTTATTATGGATTAAATTTTTATTGTATTGATTATTATAACCTAAAATAACCTATGAATCCATGAATTGGATAAACCCTAGTTTTTGACTAAGATATGGGTTACTTGATATTGACCTAATTTTTATGAGTTATGGTGTAGATTTCTATGGGCTGTCTAATGATGTAATAATTTTAGTAAATTTATAACAAGGTTGTATTGTATTGATGAATATGTACTAATTTAACCTAGTTTCAAGAATATTGTTACAATTATATTAAATTGTTGGTTTTGGTCATTCGTAAGGGCATTGTGATATCGATTGTGGTGATTTTACATTGTATTAAGGTGTTGAAGTTGATGTGGAATTAATATGCCCTATATAATTTATTTTGATGTTAATTATACTTCAATTATATTGTGATTGGTATGTTCCACTTATGGTGCCGGTGTTATGTGATCAACTTGCAATTGATGCGACCTTGTTGGCGTTTAGGTAATATGATGATCATTACCTTCTTAGAAAACTACTTGAAGTAATGTAGTTATTTGTATAGTTTATTATATGAAGTATGATGACAACTATCTACATGTTAAATAATAAGAAAGTATATGTGTTCTTCTATGGATGTTATATAGGTGATCATGTTAGATTATGAATGTGGCTTTGTATATAGAGTCTTAAGGTTGATGCACGGTTGTTCCTAATTTACTATATGAGTCTATATTGGTCAAACTGATGTTGATATGATAGTATATAGGATGACTTAAAGGTTATAAGGGTTGTTTCTGTATGCTTCTAGAATGACTTGTATAATGAGTTAAGATGGAGTATGTGGTGTCTATTCATGGTTGACTTGGGTTCCTTGCTTGAAGTATGTATGAATGTGAATATGTGATTCCTTGACTTAGGACTTAGTCTTGAATTTATGAATGTCATGTGACCTTAAATGAAGTTAAGAGGGTCTTTTATGTGAAACCTTGAACCTAGTGGTATGGGTATGAATGTTAAAGTCGTTATCCTTAAAGGTATCCTTCAAAGTAAAGGAATGATAGAATTAAGGTTAACTGGAAGGAATGACATCATATTAATCCTTAGGAAAGTCATCATGAGCTTTTTGTCGCCATTCTGAGGTAGTCCTAGTGAACCTTTCTTTTGTAGGGTAAATTCATTTGGGTTATGAACATGTTATGGAACCCTTTTATGTGAACCTTAAGTATGAATTAATCTACGAGAAAGAAGGCTAGCACCGAGTGAGTATTGTAAGGGAAGTAGTTGTAGTTAAAGAATGAGACTAGTTTAAAAAAGAGGCCCTTCATATTTCCTAACAATGTGCCTACATATGATGTTTCTAAGTTCTACAATTGGCAAGTAGAACACCCTCATCAGAGTAGGTTATAAATTCATATTCCATGTGTTGCTATCATGGTATATGTAGGTTATTGCCTATTCTCATCCTATGGAATACCTATTACCATTAAAGAAGTTCCATGAAGTTTAGATAGTGGTAAGGGATGCTATCTAGATATTCCACAATAGGCTTTGAAAAGTGTTACTTGGAGTTCCTACGTCTTGTCCAAGACTATTACTTGAATGTCTTTTATGTGGTTAATCTTTACTAAATGAGCAAATGAATCTAATGACTTAATTTAAGAAAATATACTACATGAATAAGTACTTATCTAGAGTAGTTAAGGGTTGTCTAGTTAAGGTGTGAAGGGTGCATAGGAATGGTCACTTCGTATCTTTTCTAGATGAGTCTTAAGAATGACTCTAGTTAGAGAAATCGGTTGAATACGTAGACCTGATCTAAGCCATAGGTAGTCTTAACGATTACATAGGTTATCTTAAAGAGGTCAATCATAGATATTAGCTTCTTCATTTACTTAAGTAGGTATTTTTATAGCCTTTGGAAGGAAAATATCATATTATCTATGTGTTGATGCTTTGATGTCTTGTGAGTGTGTATGTGACTCATTATAAGTAGTCTTGAGGATCATTTAGGCATGCCTACATAGGTTGTATGGGCGGTCTCTCTTTGTGTTGTTTAAGTGAGTCTTAGGATAATGTTAACTGGGATGATTACATACTAGAAAATTTCTAAGTTGAAGATAAGAAACTTCGTTGTACAGTGAAGGAATATAGTGTAATTGTTAGTTGAGGTTGCTGTAAAGAGACTTCAAAAATTATGATAAATTGTTTAAATGTTATCTTATGTATTTCTATGTTTTTAAATGTTGCTCTTATGATTATAATATGATTATTAAAATGAAAATATGCATATTTCTAATAAATGTTTTTTCATGATTTTTATACACTATATCATACTTACTACCATTCAAGAGAAGTTGAATTATGTCATCATTTTACTCGGGCATATATATCATTTATGTTTGTTTTCAAGGTACTAATAAACTAAGTATTTCTATATTTTGAAGTATGGGTTATATCCTAAGTATCCTTGTGTCTTAATTTTGACGAGATTGAGACATAGTTTTTCCTGTGACTTTATATGAACGAGTTTTAAAGACTATAAAATATTTTGTGAAAAGTTTTAGTTCTTCACTACGTTTAATTATGTTTATGAAATGAATGATATGTAAGGGCTCGTACAATACCTACGAGTGGTCAAGTATGCCGGTTGTTTCGGGATGTGACATACTTTGTATAAGAGTATAGATTATGAAAGTAGTTCTAGGAATTAAGAACTCTCATCAAGTAACGTGTGTTAAAGTCTTGACCATCAGTGTGAGTCCCGACACATATATTTGAGAGAGGCTATAGGATTATAGAGCTTCCCTTCTTTTCTATTCTTATATCGTTCTATATAGTAAAAGTTATGAGTACTCTTTTCTTATGGTTTTCTTGTGTTTCGAGGAAGATGAATACGAGGAGGACATCGGCTAGGAGAGTTAAAGAAAATGAGGTGCAAGAAGAGATTCCTCCTCAAGTTGAGGAAGTTGAGAAAGTTCCTCAAGGTGATCAGTTACCTATTGTGGATGGAGGTGTTGATGTTCCGGTGGTGTCCCCAGAGTTTATTGAAAGGGATATTAAAGATACTATGCTTACTTTAGCCGAAGCCGTGATTACTCAAGTGAATTTGAGTATGGTGCCTAGGGTGAATTTTGTGGAGATCACTATGACGTCTAAATTAAAAGATTTTGTTAGAATGAATCCTCATGTATTTCTTGTATGTAAGGTGGGAGAGGATCCCCAAGAGTTCCTAGATGTAGTGCACAAGGTGTATAGTGCTATAGGAGTTACATCTAGGAGAAGGCGGAGTTTGCTTCGTATCAATAGAGGGATGTTTCTCAAATATGCTACACTCCATGTAAGGATAATACGCCAGAGGAATCGGTGCCTATTAAGTGGAATGAATTTATGGAAGCTTTTCTTGGTAAGTACCTTCCCCATGAGAGGAAAGAAGTTATGGTAGAGGATTTTATCAATCTCATGCAAGGCAATATAAGTGTTGAGTAATAAACTTTGAAGTTTTCAATTTTATCTGGATATGCCCCATCTCTTGTATCTAATCCGAGGGATGAAATGAGTCATTTTGTGATGGGTGTAGCCGATCTAGTGAGGGCAGAATAGTGATGCTACATAATGATATGACCCTAGCTAGACTCATGGTGTATGCCTAATGAATTGAAGTGTCTAAAATTAGGAGGATGGATAGAAACTTAAAAAGGGGTAAGGGGTGGTTCTAGTGACCAAGATCAAACTAGGTTTAACAAGAGGGATCAAACAAAAGAAGAACCTATGAGTGTTAAGGTTAAATGGGAGAAATGAGGTGTTTCTCAAAGTGTCAAACCTACATGTGTCACTTGTGCAAAGAGGCATTATGGTGAGTGTCTCAAGGGTATAGTTGTTATGGTTGTGACTATAAAGGACATACACTGAGCGATTGTCCTCACATTTCTTCTCGAGGAAAGAGGGTAACCAAGTTTCTCCTAGTGTTCCAAAGGATGATGCTCCATCAAAGAGGCATTTCTATGAACTTCGGGCAAGAGGATCAAAGTCGTATGAGAATAATGATGATGATGAGGTTAATTCCTTGAATTTCTTTTTATTGATATTAGTTCCTTCAAAGTGGGGGAGTATGGTTATTAGATGGGATAGGAAGTCATAGAAGCATGTTATATGTCCATTGTGTTTCAGAGTTTTGTTAAAATTGAATGTATAACTTCTTGCATTGTGTATTTTATAAAACCATGATTATGTTGTAAGATTTTTTTATATGATGTTACCTTTCAATATTAGCATGTTTCTATCTTGAATTTCTTGAAAGTTGTATTTTTATAAAATTTTGCTATATTCAATGTAAGGGTATTGTGTACTCAATGTTAAATTTTTTAAATTTTGAATAATTTATTCGTTGGTCTAAAATTGTTTAACGTGGTTAGAACTGAGATATATGAGTATAATATTGAATATAAAATGTGTTTTCGTTATTTGGAATGAAGCATGTGTGTTTTGTAGCATAATGAGTTGTAGAATTGCTTTCTAGTTTCTTGTTGTGTTATGATTCTCTTGATTATGTGACATTGATGTTTTCTTCTTGGTTATGTTTTATCTGGTATTTTCATGAGCTTCTAGTTGAATCACTATTTTTGGAAGTGTTCGGAGAATGACAAGTGTCATTTAAGGACGAATGTTGTCCAAGTGCGGGAGATTGTACGACCCCGATAATGACTTAGGTGAACTAGAGCCTAACATGTTATTAATGATGGTATAATTTCCAAAATAGGTCTATAATATTGTATTGAGGAAGAGTCTAATAGTTTAGGTTCATTGGAAGTCAAACATCAAGGGATGACTAAGACCTTCGACGACTAAGTCACCTATGTGCCTCATATGTGGTTCTATGTGTTTATGTGTGATTTAAAATATTTTATTGTCATTAGCTAAGTTATTATAGAATATATAATAGTGTGTCGAGTTTCGTGGATTTTGGAGGTCAAACATTCATGATGCTCGAACGTGTTTCCTTGAAATGACCTTGTCTGTCTAAGCATGTTTTGACGAGTTTTACGTGGTTATTTTGGATGAAGTTCATGTGACAGGAGATAAAATTTAATATTGTAATGTTTGTGTTGGAAATGTCCGGCCAAACATCCCCAAGAACCATCCAAGGGTCCTTAAAGAACGACCCAAAATTGATGCCAAGGCTGCCCAAGACAACCCAAACCACGGAGACAGTCGACGCCCAGTGGGTTAATAGACGCCCCGTTGGTTGGGTTTCGTTGTTTGGGACTTATACTGGCGAAAGGAAGGACCAAGGAAAAGCCTCAGTCCCAGAACACAGACTAACACGGCGATCCGTTTCTCTTATGAGTATAATAGACGCCCCATTTCTCTTATGATTATAATATGTTTTTTAAATGAAAAGATGTATATTTCTAATAAATGTCTTTTTTCATGATTTTTAGGAATTATGTCATACTTAGTACATGTGGTTCTACTAATCCATGATTTTATTTTTCTCTATAGTTGTTGGTAGGTGAGGAGCATTTGGGAAGTGAAGACTTGGATTGTAGCATCGTTCAAGAGAAGTTGAAGTATGTACTCATTTGACTGGACGGCATACATGTATTTTATGTTTGTTTTCAATGTATTGTAATAGACTAAGTATTTCATTGTTTTGAAGTACGAGACGTGTCCCAAGTATACTCGTGTCTTAAAATTTATGAGATTGAGACTTAGTATTTCCTATGACTTTATATGAAAGAGTTTTAAAGACTATGAAATATTTTGTGAATATTTTTAATTCTGCAGTACTTTTCACTATGTTTATGTTATTAATGACATGTTAGGGCTTGTACAAGACCTCTGAGAGGTCAAGTATGCCGGTTACTATCCGAGATCGCCCCTAACTTCCAGCGTGTGGTTTCGGGATGTGACACGTGGACATTCTCTTCTTGATTTACTTAAATAAGTGTTTTGATAAACTTTGGTATGAGAATGTAAAATTATATATATGTTATTGTAGATATTAGAATGATATTATCTAGGTAATCTAAAGGATCTCTTAAGTGTGTGTTAAGGGATTGTATGGGCGATCGCTTCACAACACAATCAAGTGAACCTTAGAATTGGGAAGAGGATCTTATTACATGTGTTTTGTGTATTTGAAGTGTATATATTTCATTATAGTTAGTTTTAAGGATCATTAAGGTTTTCCTAGATACATTGTATGGGTCGTATTTCTTTGTCTTACTTAAGTAAGTCTTAGGATAGCTTTTAGGGAGAAGGGACGTATGTTAGAAAGAGCTCACTATAATGTTTGAAGTTATTCACTGTAAATTGGCCATGCTTACTGTAATGTTTCTTAAAATGAGGTAAAATGCTTATGTGAACTCTTATGTGTTTCTATGGTGTTAAACGTTATTCTTATGCTAATAGAATCTTGTTTTAATAAAAAAACAGCATGTTTCTAATATATGTGTGTTTTAATTATTTTATATATTATTCCATACTTAGTACAAGTGTTTATACTAATTCCATATATTTTATTATATCTAAAGGTTTATGTTGAATGTGAGAAGAATCTTGAAGGAAATCCTGGAATCTAGTTATCGTTCAAGAAAAGTTGAAGTATGTCCTCAGTTGACTCGAGGCATAATCGTCTTTAGATGTCTTTTAAATTAAAAGTATTGTAATAGATTTTAAATAGTTATACTCATATTTTATGGGTCGTGTCCCTAGTATATCTTGAGTCTAAGAATGGTATTTGTTGAGACTTAGACTTTTCTATGATTTTAATATGAAAAAGATGTTTAAGATATTTCGTGTGAAAAGTTTTAATTACGCACTACTTCTCGTACATTTATCCGATGAATGATGTAAAAGGACTTGTACAAGACCTCCGAGAGGCCAAGTACACTATGTCATGACCATAGGAGATGCCCTAAGTTCTAGGGTATAGGTGTGGGTCTTGACAATTCCTCTATGTACTTATATGTGATCATGATAGGCTATTGTGATGCCTTGTGTGTGCAAACTTGATGTTGAAGTGTGAATCTTCTTAAATGACTATATGCACCCTATGATGTTATATGTTGATAATTCTATAGAAGTGTGTAGGATGACTAGTAAGTATGATAAGTTGACCCTATATGCTTCTTGATAGATATATATATGTGATATGGTGAAGTATGTGTGTATCTTGTTTAGGTAGACTTGTGTCCCTTGCTTGCTGCATTTAACAAGTGAATATGAATTATTGACTTAGTATGCTAAAGCTTCTAATGTCTTGCTTGTGTGATTGACATGAGACCGTGAACATAGTTAAGAAAGTCTGTTATGTGGAACCATCAACCTACTTTGAAGGTTATTATATCCTTGAAGTTGAAAGTCATAATGGTATCATTCTTGTGTGAATGGTGGAATGTGTTATAGTGATTATTGAGTTGTTTGATGTCTCTTAAACGATTTTATGAATGTTTTATGTCAAATCATGAAAGTATGTTCTATACTAAAAGTCCCTTTTTTCATGATTTTTGCATGGATTCCATACTTAGTGCATCTAATGTGTTAACTGCTTCTTTTCCCTTTTTGACTAAAGAGTAGGGAATTGGAAGTCTTGATATGCCATACAGGATAGATAGGTTTCTAAGGGTTTAATATGATGTATTTGTGAGTCCTCATCGATTCGAGGACAATACCCAGATGTTCCTTTATGTATAAGTCATTATTTTTGTGACTTGTATGAGCATAGTCCCAAATGCTATATAATACAAAGTATAGATGTTACAATGAGACATTGTAAAGTTTTATTTTTTTTAATGGAAGTCTTCCTCTTGCGTATGCTATTGAAACAACTCTTCATGTGTGAAAAAAAGTTCTAATCCTTTCTTATTTTAGAGTGTTTATTATGCGATGATTGATACGAGTGGATTAAGTGAGACTTTTCATAGTTTCATATGTCGTGTGAAGACTGAAGAATGCTCTAACTTTTAGAATGTACTTTTGGCTCATGACAAACATGGTATCAGAGCATAAGGTTTTGGAGTGTCTTAGTTTGTCTCATAAACCACATTCAATAAAGTCGTGTTCATAATGTGAAGCGCGCCACATTATGAATAGAAGGATATTGGGTGCTAGGAAAAGTTTCACTTTTCAATGTTCCAATCGTACCTAAGAGGTTTATCAATGGTGTCTTTCCTTTGTTCCTTTATGTGTTGGTCCTTTGTGTGTGACCTTTGTGAAGTTTGGGTTGAGTGATAGAAAAGGTGAAATGTGACTTTATAGATAGGATATGGAAAGTTGTTATGGTGACCTTAGGATGGTTTACTTACCTTTTTAAGGGTAATACAATTTGAATAAATGGTGAAGTATAGTGTTAAAAAGGTTAAGGGAGTGGTAGTTGAGATGGTTTGAAGTTGTTAAGATCCGAACTTAGAAAGGAAGGCGGTGAAGTTAGAAAGAGTAAATATGAGTTTCTCTTAGTAAAGGAGGATGATGTTGATTAGATGAGGAGACTTTTGACTGTCTTTGGTTTTACAAATTGTTTTAAGAAGTCTAGCATAATGTAGAGTTGGTGAGAAGGTGTTAGTTGAGGTTTCAATTTCCTTGAGGGAGTTCCTCGTAGAATAGTTATGTTAACCTTAGATTGGCTTTCTCCTAAGTGACGGATTATGATGGAGAGTATTGGTTTTTTGGGAGTGAGATGTCCTTATCTTTTTCTTATATTTTAATTCAATCTTAAAACAAAGAGTTCCTATTAACTTGGTTTATGTTGGAGTCTTTTGTGAAAATGGACTTTCCAGACATTCTCCTTATGATATGTATGTTTCGGTTGAGTTTTTGTTGAATGCGAATATGAGTTTTCATGTATGGTATCTTCCTCATTGTTCATGCGCATCTAACGTAGATTGATAATTGCTTCAATAAGTTGATAAGGAGCATGTCTAAATTGATATATAATATTTGTTTGTTTAGCATTTATAAGAAATTGATTAAGTGTTTTGCTTTTGTTAAATCATGACGCACATGCACTGTAAGAAAAATTGAAATGTTGCTTGAATTGTGCTTTCATGAGAATTTTTTATGATTTGTACAGGAAATATGCTAGTAACCGTTGTTATACATTGAGTTATGTTCCTCTTTATTTAGTGTTTGGATTATGATGTTGTATGTTTGAGAATGGGTTGATGCTTTTGTTGTTATCTCTAGAAGTGTTTAAGTGCCATTCAAGGACGAATATTCTTTAAGTGGGAAAGAATGTAACAACCCTAAAATAAAGTAGGTTTATCTATATATTCATCACTATTCTAAAGTCTCAAAAATATCTTAATTAAGGTGTTTGTGAGTTTTGAAGTCATTTCGATTGAAATTGAAGTCCAACATCTAGGGATGACCAAGACATTCAATGACTAGTGCTTATGTACTTGCATGTGCATATGAGTGTATCATGAGTTTATGATTCCCTTATATGGTTAATTTAGTTTTCAAAAGCAGTATGATGACTTAGGTAGGGTTTGAAGGTCAAACGTCCAAGACATTCAAAAGTTAGCCTTTGGACGTCCTTGTGTATTGATGTGTGTCTTAGCATGTTTAGTGTGTTTGTTTGTGTTGAAATTGATTGGGGATGTTCCTAAGACCTAGAAGTGTTTAATGTCCAGGAATGACTCCATCTAGGACCCACAAGGGCCCCTATAAGAAGACCCGAAGTTAGAGCTCAGCAATGCCTAAAAGTGGCCAAACGACTTCCAACTGACCAGGCGACGGCTCGTCGATGGATGGCGTGGATGGAGGACATGTTTCCTGTTAGTTGTGGAGTTGCAGGCCCAACTAACAGAACACCATCGACGGGGCGTAGGCTAGTCAACAATCGTTGGTGATCGGCGTCAATGGCACCTGCAAGTCTGCTTGCTTCACGTTTAGGCTTGAGGTTTTTGGGAAATTTAACCCAAGTCCTATGTAAAAAAAAAGGAGGACCGTCATTTTAGCTGTTTATGGGTATTTTTATAGTATTTAAGTCATTAAACTCTCATTTAGACCCTAGCACCTAGATCAAAACCCATTCCCTCCAAAAGTTTCTCCAAAAACCTCTATGAGAGTTTAAGGTGAAAATGGAGCTTGATTATGCATCTTCAATGGAGTTTCTTCTTCGATTCTCTTTAGATACTTATAGTAATTTATGGGATTTCTTCATCTAAGGTTTAGTATCACCCTAAAGTTAATTTCTAAGATTTTAAAAATATGAAAAGTCCAATTTACACTCTAAGTCATATTTTCTTGAATGAAACGTTTTCAAACATTAAGATATGATATTGTTGATGTATAATTGATGTTTTCCAATGAAAATATCCATCAAACCATGTTCTTATCAAACCATATATTTGGTTATGCTATGGTGATGTGATCATGTCTCTATACTATTGAATTATTTTGTAGTTTGCTTTGAGCTATTGAATTATGAAGGAATTATGTTAGAATCATGAGTGGGATATCATAAATTGATGAATTCATGATTATTTACTTTGTATTCTTTGTAAAATATGATTATTGGATTGAATTGGGGTTCATGGCCATTGGTAAGGTCCTTTGAGTATTATGATGGTTGAATTGGCTGTGTATTGAAGTTGTGAGATTGGATTGGTGGTATGCTGCCCAAACTCTCTTTATATTATGTTGCATAGATATTATGTTATGATGATGATTGGAATGGTACACTTATGGTGGCGGTGCTTATATGTTATAATTGTTGATAATGTGGTCTTGTCGGCATTACTTTATGAATTGTGAATTAATGTGGCCTCATCGGCATTACTTTATGTATTATATTATTTATCATGTATAACTTGTCTGTTTGGTCATTTTATATGCCTTGATGAGTTGTATATACATGTGAAGTTAAAGAATGTGTTCTCTTATATACTTATATATGATCATTATAGACTATAGTGATACCTTGTGTTTGGAAACTTATGTTGAAGTGTGAATCTTCTTAAATGACTATATGCACTATAACACTTCGAAAATCAAATACGTTTCTTAGATCCTAACAATAGTGTCCTAAGGTCTAGATACATTTCAAGGTCCATTTTAATTAATATAAGTCATTTAAGAAGTGTAGAAACCAAAATGTCCATGAACGTCCATGATTTTCGAAAACTAGTTCAAGGAGGTACTAACGTGGCTTAGTCTATTTTACTAGCTTTTAAAAGTCAGAAAAATGAATAAAATTGGTCAAAGGATGTATAAAATGTGGTTAATTTGATTCATGGTTGAAACGTCCAGGTAAGACTCCCCAAGGAAAGACCAAGGGCCCTTGAGGAGGACCCTTGCATGTTGGAGTCAAACACTCCCTGGGCAGTGTGCACCCACGAAAGACCATCGACGAAACGTGTGTGGATAGACGGGGCGTCGATGCCATCCATAGATCAACACTTATATAATTGCTTGAAGGAACTCTTTTTCATAGTCTCTGAATCAAACCATGGATGTGCAGCACGAAAGGGAGTAGGAACCGTCGACTCACTCACGGACTGTTGGTCGAGGTCTCGTCTGTGAGGTTTCCAATTTTCTGCACGTTTTTACTAAGTCCTAATTAATTAATTAAGGGGTTAGGTTGTTAGTTAGGGGATTAGGGAATCCTAATTAAGTTAATTAACACCCTATATAAATACCCCAACTACATTAGACTAATCACAACTCACAAAACAAAGATCTATTCTTTCTCTCTACTTTCTCTTTCTAGTGAAGAACACCATTGAAGAACAATCTAGGAGAGGTTTTAAGGGCTTAAAATGGTAAAATTACTCCATAAATATTCACAATTAGTAAGGTATGGGATATATTTCACCTTTGATACCTATTTCCTCAAAGGGTTCCATCAAATTGATTTCAAAAGTTGGGTTTTCAAGTGGGTGTTTTCCAATTTTGTAATTCATGTTATAAATTGATTTGTTTAGGATTTATATTGCATATTATGAATATATTAACATATTTTTTAACTTAATTAATATATTCTTTTTGGTTTGGTCTAGTTTGTAGAAGATGACATTTACCCCTCAACCCTAGGTTATAATCTTGATATGAATTATGTTATATTGGTTAAATTTACTTGGTTATTGGTTGAATTACGACTAGATGATGTTGTTGCTCTAATAATAAATAAATTAGGGTGATTTTTAGTCTTTCATGCTAGTTCTTGATAAGATGATCTAGGTTGTGAAGTATATTGTGAAATGAGCTAAGTATCTTTTGTTAAGTTATAATCTAGTATGGAATTGTGATGTAGTGATTCTTCTAGCCTTGTTTTCATTTTTTTCATTGAAATGTGATGATGTTATACCCTAATTGATTTAATTAAGGATTGGCGGTAATACATTGATGATGGATTACGATGGAGACTTGGTAAGTTTTGTGATCTCTATCCTTTACTTAATATTATGGTTGATTGTGATTAGGTAATGATGTTGAATCAAAGTATTCCTTGTATTATGATTGATAAAATGGTATGATGTTGAATTGAAATGCTTTACTATGATTGTTAGTTTTTGGCTCAAGATGTAACTGTTATAATTATGGTGAATGATTTACCAATGTGCCTCATCATGATATGATAATGTTAATGTGCTAACTTCACCTAAATGAATTGTAATGAAAGGACCATACTCATGCAATTATTATTGAGCTATGATGATGATTAATTTACAAGGGTTATACCGTATGACCTACAATAAGCTATGATGATTTATAAAGACATTAATGACATTTTAAAAAGGGACTGTAGCTTATCACCGAGTGAACTAGAGTGAAGAGTGTACCTTCCTACAATGGGAAGGTAGGATAACTAAGGTATTCTTCTGATTGGAGACTAAAATTCATGTAGTATAAAGAGGATCCCAGCTATATATCCTAATTCTTTAAATATATTGCCCCCATAGTTGTTATGTTCACATTTTTGTACTACCTTGGCAACTAGTCCACCATCTTTTGGTGTAAGGTTTCATGAGACCAGATTCCACATTAGCCCATGTGGTCTATGGCGGTTTGCGAACGATGTTCCCAAAAGTTTAAATGAACTAAACGATTGAACTCTATCAAAGATGACCCAAAGGGTTTAGCTTAGTCTTGGTAGGGGGATGAGACTCTACCTATATATTGCACTAGTTATCCTAGTAGGAAGTCTTATAAGGATTATATTATTTATGTATATGCTTTAAAAAAATGATATGTATATCATGATCTTACATGTGGATGATATTATATGATGTGGGTTTAACTTATGAATATGTGTTTGGTATCTATTGCTAAATGATGATGATATGTACTATTAAATGGTGTTCTATGTGAAGTTGGGTATTGGTCATGGTTCTTGTTAGGTTTACTTGATTGAGTAAGGTTATGGGGCTTTGCTTGGTCATTGCACTTTTTGACTTAGTGAGGGTTCATAGGTTATTGTCTTGCTTTAGTTATATTGTAATGAATTTTTATCCATGCTTGTTTCTATATAACTTGATGACAGAGTTGCCTTGACTATGTATTCCATTATGTGATATTCTTGTTTACATGACTAAACATAGTATTATTGGTCTTGTGATATACATGCTTTAGACTTAAATGAATTTGTCTTATTGATTTGTGTGGTCTTTTTGAATGTGCATAAGGATTTTCAAAGTACATTGCATAATTTAATTAATTGTCCCTTTTGTAGCATGATTTCATGATATGTGTGCATATGGTCTCATACTTAGTAGAATTGGTGTACTAACTCCATTTTTCTCCCTTTTCCCCAACATTTTAGGTTTTGGTCGTTGAAGGGCTTTTAAGACGACTTTGAAGGAAGACTTGGAATTCTCATTCATCCAAGTTGGATAGGTCCTCACTTTCTGAGGGTAATGCCAAAATCAAGCTTATGAAGTTGTTCTAGTTTTAAGACTCTTATGTACTTTACTTTTCATTTGAGTATTAAAGATTGTATAGCCGATATCTAGCTCTTAAAGTATTAATGTATTGGCTAGGCCCACATTGTTATACACTTGTTAGATGGTTATAAGATGATACATCCGTTTGAGACTATATTATATCTTATATATGTGTTTAATAAAAGTAGAAGACTAAGTAATCTTCCTATACTACGGGTCTATGAATACTCGATATAAATGTGTATCTAGAGGTATATGTAAACCTGAATATAGACGTAATGAAAAAGTATTTAAAATTTCTTCATTTTAACCTATGAATGTAATCATGTAAGCTAAAAGGCTAGTCTTATTTATCAAAGAGGACGACGATGCAGGTTATGTCTATGGGGTGCTCCCCGGATGTGACAGATATAAGGTTTCTTATGAAGTACCTATGTGTCTTACTATGATATAATAATTGTTAATGTACTAAACTCACTTATGAGGGTTGTATTGAAAGGTATTCTCATGCAATTCTGATTGAGCTAATGACTATGAGTATACAAAGAGCTATTCTCATGTGACCTATACTAAGTTACAATTGTTAAAGAAAAACATTTCAAAGGGAAGGTAGGTTCACTATTGTACTCATGAGATTGGAGACTATAATTCCATAGTCATAAAGAGGGTGTCAAGTAGTATGTCCTACTTCTTGAACTATGTTTCCCACATAGGAATACTAGCTAGTGGATCCAACTATAATGTTATATTCATATCTTGGTATTACCTTGGAAAGTAGTCCACCATTTTTTGGTGTAGGGTTTCATGTCACTGGATTCCATATTAGCTCATGTTGTCTATGTCGGTTAGAGCAAGTGTTCCTGAAAGTAAAATGGAACAATAAAGAGAACTCTACCTAGGATGACTTAACGTGTTTGACTTAGTGTACCTACACATTGCACTAGTTATTCTTGTGGGAAGTCTTGGAAGAATTTTATCACCTTCCTATTCTCTAATAAAGTGTATGATATACATATGTTGACTTTGCATGTTGATGATACTATATGATGTTAGTTTCACTTATGAACATGTTATTGGTCTACATTGCTAAGTAAGAAGATTACTCTTAATGTTATGATTATGTGAGGTTAGGCATTGCTTATGGTCCCTTGTTAGGTTTACTTGGTAGAGTAAGGTTATAGGGTTTTACTTTGTCATTGGACTTGTAGACTTGATGGTTGGTTATGAGTAAGGGTCTTATATATGTGGTAATGTAATGAACTCTTACACATGCTTTGTTGATATAGAAAACATGATGTTAGATTGTCTTAGTTATGGTTCTAGTATGATATAAAACATCAAGACATGGTTATACTTGATGATGTTGGTCTTGTGTTAAATATGTTGTTGTCTTAATAAATATGTGGTTGTTATCTTATATGTTTTCTTGATTATACATAAGGCTTTTCAAAGTAATTTGGCATTGTTTTAAATAAATGTCCCTTTTTCGTGGTGTATATATTGTATGCACATATATTTCCATACTTAGTACAGGTGATCTACTTACCCCCTTTTTTTTCCAAACATTTTAGTTTCCGGTCATTAAAGGTTTTATTGAAAATTTACAATAAAAGCTTGGATCATTTCTCCAAGTATGGGTATGTCCTCATATCCGAGGATGATACCTTTTTCCCATTCTACCTATGTGACTTGCTATAGTCTAAAGTGTAATCCCTTTAAAATCAATTAGGTGATTCTATATCCTAACATTATTTTCATGAGGGTATAAGTTCCTAAAATGGTTTATAATGTGCTATTAAGGTAGTGTCTAGAGTTTAAGGTGATTTGGAAGTGAAACGTCAAGGGACGACTAAGAAGTTCGATGACTAAGTCAACTATGTGCTTCATGTGTGGTTATGTGCCTATATGTGATTTTCATGAGATTATGAGGTCCTTATATGAGTTCATATAGTGTTTATAGGCAGTGTGTCTAGTTTCATGAAGTTTGGAGGTCAAACTTCCAAGAACGTCCATGACGTTTCAAAAGGTTGCCTTGAAATGACCTTGTGTGTCTTTGCATGTTTTGTCAAGTTTTACGTCTTCGTTTTGGATGAAATTGATGTGGGAGGTTCTAAACTCATATACAAACAGGTTTTTGTTTCACTCTTAATTTTCAAGGCATTCTTGTAAGCCCTAAGTGGTATTTATACTAAGAGCTACGCCCGAATTGTTCTCTTTCAACTTAGATCGTTTTACATGAGATATCTCTATTAGACTCTATATTGTATGTTATATATGTGATATAACAGTATAAGTCTATGTAACCTTCCTATGTGAGGAGTCTATGTAAACTCCCTATCCCTATGTATCTAGTATGTGTATGCGTTAGGTCTATGTAAACATAATAATGTAGATATAATGAAAAGTTTTAGATTTTCCGCACTTTTTAACTAATGAAATGTAATTATGAATTCTAAAAGGATAGTATAGTCCTCTCCGGGGACGACGACACCCGTTACATCTAGGGGGTATTTCCTGGATGTGACAATTATAAGGAAGGAAGCGAGGATACTTAGAATTCATAGTTGCTTCTACTTCCCAAGTATCTCAATCTAAGGACTTACTACTCCACAACACCTTAAATAAACAGACTTTTTTGTTTCTCCACCTTCTAAAAAGACGATAAAGAAACTCAGCTGGTACATCCTTATAAGTTAGACTATCTTTCACGTCCACACTCTCTAATGGTACTGTGAATGCTAGATCACATACACACTTTTTCAACAGTGAAATTTGAAACATTGGACGCAAGGATGCTAGTTCTGCTAGCAACTCTAACTCATATGCCACATTTCCAACCCTTTTTAGGAACCTATAAGGGCCTAATTATCTAGAACTGATCTTCCCTTTCATGCCAAATCTCACCACCCCTTTATAAGTGACACTTTTAAAAAAAACCAATCATTAATTTGGAACTCTAAGTCCCTTCTCTTACATATGCAAAGGATTTCTCGTGAATCAGGGTTGTTTTAATTCTATCTCTAATGAGAGGAACTTTTACTATAGAATTATGGATTGCATCTGTCCTTATCAAGGTCTTTTCACCTACTTCAAACCAACAAATTGAATATCTATATCTAAGCCTATATAGTTCCTTATAAGGGTTCGTCTAAATGGTATTATGTTAACTATTAGTTTAGGAGAAACTCAATAAAAAGAAGGTGATCATCCCAACTACCATTGAAGTAGATTACACATGCTCTCAATATGTCCTCCATGGTTTGCATAGTACGCTCTGCCAGCCCATCCTTGTGAGGATGAAATGTTTGGCTAAGGTTAACCTGAGTACCAAGATCTTTCTAAAAACATTAGCAGAAATGACAATTAAAGTGCGTACCTTAATATGAAATAATATAAAAGGGCACCACATGCAACTAACTATCTCATTAATGTAAATCTTGGCATAGTCATTCGGTAAATGCAAGAAGACTTAGTAATTTTGTCAACTATGACCCAAATGGAGTCATGTTGTCTACAATTACGAGGTAATCCTTTAACTTATTCCATGTTGATCACTTCCTACTTCAAAGTACGAATGTTGATATCTTGAGGCATACACCCATGTTTCTAATATTACATTCACTTGATGACAATTGGGGCATTTAACTACTAATTATTTTGTATCCATAATAAGGCATTTAACCAAAAGAATTCCCCAGATCACGATATATCTTAGTGGCGCTTGGATGAATAGAATACATAGAGTTATGGGTTTATTCACAAATATGTTGTCTCAACAAACCCAATTTAGTAACACATAATTGACCCTAATAGTGACGAACACCATCTCCCCTTAGCAGAAAACCTCAACTCTTTATTGATGGACGGCATCTTTTAGTTGACGCAATATCGGATCACTGTCTTGCTTTTCCTTAACCTACGCTACCAATGAAGATCCTGACCCATTCAGAATTGTTACACCTCCATATGATAAGATCATAAGGAAAAATCCCATCCTTCACTAGTTCTTTTGTTTCTTCCTCAACATATGCTACACTTCCATAGATAGTCTTCTTGAAGTACCTACTACTATGTTGGCCTTCCCACGATAGTAATTCATACTTATGTAGAAGTCATTTAGGAACTCCAGCCATCTTATTTGGTGAAGATTATACTTTTTGTAGTTGAACACATATTGAAGGGTTTGATGATCGCTGAACACATCTATGTGAACATCGTACAAGTAATGTCTCCAGATCTTAAGTGCAGACACGCTTGTTGCAAGTTCGAGTTCATGAGTAGGATAATTCTTCTCATGCACCACAAGTTATCTAGAAGCATGAAATATAACCTTATCTCACTTCATCAACACACAACCTAGGCATACACTGGATCCATCACAACATATCACATAACTTTCTGAATCCACTTGTAGACTCAAAAAAGAAGTTATAGTGAACCTAAGTTTTAGTTCTTCAAAGATTTTCTCACAATCATCTAACCACTAAAACATGACCCTTTTTTAAGTCAATCAAGTCAATGAAGAGTGTATGGATAAAAATTCTTCTACGAACCTTATGTAGGAGAGGTAGGTAACGACCATGGTTTCACTACTTCTATTTTCTGAGAATCCACTCAAATCCCTTTGTTGGACACTTAACAAAGAATAGCAACATATTGCAACCAAAATTAACATTTGTTAAACTTAGAGAGTAGCTGTCAATCTTTAAGAGTTTGTAGGACAACCTTCAAATGAGTTGCATGTTCTTCATCATTCCTAGAGTAAATGATTATATGACTGATAAATACAATAGAAAATAAGTACAAATACTTATTTAATATTATGTTCATCAAGTCCATTAAAGTTGCTAGAGTATTGGTTAATACAAATAACATCACTGCCAATTCATAATGACCATACAATGTTTTTAAGGTTGTTTTCAGAAAGTCATTATCTTAGACTCTAATCTAATGAGAACCATATTTGAGGTCTATCTTAGATAAATGACTTGCACCCTAAAGTTCTTCAAACAAGTAACCTATTCTTGATAGGGTACTTATTTTTTATTGTGAAATTTTTCAATTACCTATAGCCAATACACATTCTAAAAGAACTATCTTTCTTTTTCACAAATAATATTGGTTCACCCCATTGGTAAATACTAGGTATGATAAAGCCCGGATCTAGAAGATATTTCAACTAATCTTTAATTTCCTTTAGCTCAGCTTGATCTATTCTAAAAGGAGGAACAGAAATTGGTTGGGTATCTAGAAGGAAATCTATTCCCAAGTGCATTTTCCTTTTGAAAGGAACTTTTGGAATATATTTTTGAAATAGTTCGGAAAATTTATTTACTACTGGAAATGACTAAAGATTTGGGGCTTCAGAGCTTGAATTCTTAACCCGATCTTGATGATATAGGTAACCCTTAGAGATGATCTATCTGTCCTTAAGGTAAGAAATAAAAAGACCCATAGATAGTATGCTACTACCCTTCCATTCTATGATTGGTTCATGTGGAAATTGAAATCGACTAATCATTGTTCTACAATCTATGGAGGAATAAGAAGAATTTCACCAATCCATGTCTAGCATGACATCAACGTCTAAAATTTCTAACTCTATAAGATCTATTGATATGAACTTTTGAGAGACTTTCATAGGGTAATTTCTGTATACCCATATAGCTATAACTGGGTCACCAACTAGCGAAGAGACTAAGAAGAGTTCTAAGAGAGTTTCTAGACTAACATTAAATTTTCTACTATATAAAGAGTTAGGATTGAAAGAGTAACCCTTGTATCTAACAAAGCATAGACATCTAAGTTAAATACTCATAAAGTATCAGTGATGTGGAGAATCTTCCTTATCTTGGGGAGCTTGAAGTGCGTATAACATGTTTTGCCATTGACTGCCACCTGTACCAAATTAGTTATCATGGCGCTGTTGAAGTTGTGGACTGAGCTCTACTATTATTACCCCCTTGTCTTTGTTTAGAAAGACAATCTCTCAACCTGTGACTAGACTGACCACATCAAAAACATCTTTCCTTCCCTTCACGAAACTCACCCGAATGGTTCTTACAACACTTAGGACAAGTTGGGTATATTCTAATACCTAAGACACTCCCTTGAGACTTAGAGATTGATATCTTAACTTTTTTATCCTATAGAAACGTGGAAGATTGAATTGTTGATGAAGGGGTTGGGGTTGAATATTTTTTCTAAACCTACGCGCGATTTCCACCAAATGGTTTCTATTGAGAATACTCATAGTTCCCAGTCTAGTTCTTCTTATCTTATTGCCTAATATTATCTCTCTCTGGTGAGCATGAGTGATCAGCCTATAGATGTTCATATTTTCTAGCAACATAGCATTTCTGCACACCGTTCCACATACTCAAACACTCCATATAAAAACATATTCATTTCAGCTCTAGAAACAACAACATTTAAGGACCCTGCCTGGAGAGTTGGGTAAACTTGAGTTTGTACTCTTGGACTATCACTCTACCTTGCCTTAAGTTCATAAACTTGAGATTTTTTGCCTCCCTTAACTCTCTTAGGAAGAACCTATTCAAAAAGGGCTCACAAAAATCTCCCTAGTGATTGGAGTCAGATCCATGAACCAATTTTCCTTCCACTAAGTAAACCAAATGTGAGACACATCCTTAAGATGGTAAGATAACAACTCCACCCTATCATTACATGTCTATTGCATCACTACAAATATCTTCTTGACCTCATCTATGAAGTTTTGGGTATCTTCTATAACTTGTGACCCTAAAAACTCAAGTGTATTCATCATTAAAAAATGTTGAAGTAAAGATGCAACTAAAACAACAATAGCATTAGTAGGAACTAAGCTTGCTAATTGTTTTGGTAGGTTACACTAGGATTTGTTGGCATTCCAATACATTTAAAATATCTTAATCTTGTACTAGAAGAACTGTGTTAGCATTCCTCACATTCAAATTTTTAGTGTTAGCTCTATGAGGAAGCATGATATAAAATACATATCATCAAGTTAGAACGAGAAACTAGATCATACCTCACACATGATAATATTAACAAGAAAATGAAGTTTTCCTAAAACATTTTTTAGCCTCCCTCTTATTATATGTGGTGCACTTCACACCCATGCAAAGGAATCTACTTAGTGCACCTCTTTTAGATATCATGGGACTATTAAGCCTAATGTTTTGATACCATGTTTTTCAGACCCCGTGTCAACCCCCAAGACACTTACATAGAACCTAGGATATGAGTGACCCCAAGCTAATCCTACTAGCAGAACATAAGCATATTATGATAATTTAAATTATTTGAGTGGAAACTTTAATAATTATACAAACTAAGAGTTATGTGGAATGCCCATTCTACAACTAAATATATAATTTGTGAGTTAAATCACAACAGAAGTATCAAAATCTAAAGAAAAATTCAATATAGTGGTGTCTGAAATGAAACTAGAAATGCTAGGACATACCCCAAACTAACTCTAGAAAATAATGAAACTACAATAAAAGATTGAAATAAGAAACATGTGTATTGTCTCAAAGGATGAGGACTCACCACTGAAGTTGTTGAACTAGAGATTGGGAACAGATCTATGTGTCATCTGACTATTGAAGACCTGCACCTACTTCAGGAAATGATGTAGCATAAAGTATGAGCTAGTACTTAAAAGGTACTAACCATGAAATATAAAGTAATGATGAAATGTAAAAATAATTTAATGAAAATATATAATTAGAAATGATATGATATAAGCATGATATTATAGTGAGAATACTAAACATGATTTAACTGAATGCAATGACCAAGTTTATAACACGTTGAGAATGAAATTTGACTATAACATATAACATTGTCAATGCAATAGGATGGGATTGAACTTTCCGAGCTACTAATAACCAACATAAAACCGACATGAGCTAAGTGTAGAGTACGATGTAAACGCCCCATCAGAGGACCCAATATATCTTGCAAAAGGTATAAAGGCATGACAGACATGATCACAAAAATGATTCCTAAAGAGGGGACTAACAATGTCATACCTCGTTCTACCCTCTAGAGGCGGACACAGGACCTACGACCAACAGTGATCACAATCTAACCCTAGTGGCATGATTATGAGCATACTAAAGATAATAAACTGATGCGGAAGCTAAATTATAATTAACATTACTCACATATATGAAAATTGATGAGTTTAATACAAAGAAGATATTAACTCGCTACTAAATGGAGACTAACTATGTTAAAATAGCCGCTAACGGACTAGAAATGTTGAGACATATCCCCAGCAAATTCTAGAAATATAAATTAATGGACTAAAAATACTGAAATAAACTCATGAATATTTTCCTTGGAGAATGAGAACCACCAGTTAATCTGCTGAACTAGAGATTGGGAACCAATCTAAGCGTGATCCGGATACTTAGAACATGAACCTACATCACGAGAAGATGTGCACGTATGTGTCACTACTTGAAAGGTACTAAGCATGTATACAAAGATGACCAAAGCACAAAAAATATAATATTCCTAGGATGATGTACTGAATCCTAAGCTAGCTGGATGCAATGAGCAAATTTATAACATGCTGATACTGAATACAAACTAAACTTTAAATATGGTCAACGCAATAGAGTTTTACTAAACCATATGAGCTACTAATAACTAATAATAAAACCACATGATCTAAATGTGGAGCCTGATGTATACGCCCCACCGAGAGGACCAAATATACGCTGCCAAAGGTATAGAGGCATGCTGGCATGATCACTAAATTGATGCCCACAGAGGGAACTTACAACCTACTTGTCTAGTAGTTTTTGACTATTTCGGTACGCTGAACATTTCCAATGAATTATGTAGTTAGTTGATTATGACAGAGATTCTGTGAATCCTAGATTGCTACAACTGAACATGCAATTTGAGAATGCAACAATTACTTTGGTAATGATGCATTAATACTGAGACATGTATAACTGAATATCTCAAATATCTAACCTGGCATGTGTAAATCAAGAACTAAGGAAATACAAAGCTAAGGTTTTGAAATTTATGAAAGAAATGAGTAATAACATGGAAATTAGATTTGGAACATGTTAATAAATAATTCATGATGGTTTGTTGTAATTCTATAAACCCTAGGTTTATACATAGTAAGGGAATCAAGAAATTGACTGAGTTCTAGGACCCAATGGGCGAAAGGAACCCACTAGTGAAATTTCGGATGCCTGGTGATGAATCCTACGGAGATATCTTTAGATTACGGGGCTGGAACTGATAGAACCTTGTTGCGTTCTTAAACTAGGGTTCTTGACCATTTTCTGCTCTCTTGCTTCTAATTTTCTAGGTTTTGATTAATCAATTTGACTTGGGTAAGTTCTAGTTATTTTTCTAGGCTTAAACTTACTAAAACCTCATGATTTAGGGTATAAATAATGCAGCTTAGGGGACAAACAAAAAGGGAAAGGACCAAAAGAACCCTGACTTAAAAGTTATCGGAGTCATTGATAGTATTGAATGGCGGACGATAAGTCGACTGACAGTCCGTACTGATCTACCATCATTTGTGACTGAGTGTTGAAAGTGAACTGGAGAATCAACAGAGCTGAGTGACGGTTCGCACTGGTCAACCATCATTCGTGACTTAGAACTTAGAGTCTGTTGGACCATTGACGGATTCGACTGAGAATGGTAGTTAGATTTATCGTTGTCACCTACATTTTTTGTAAATCAACATTTTTTGTTCTATTTTTAATATAGGGTATTACATACAACCTAGGGAGGCATGTAGTTCTTGAATTAAGGGTAAGTGAACCATGTCCAACTCAATATTAAGCTTCTCACAATTGATTATGTAAGTAAGCAATTTAATAACTTAAATGCTAAAGTACTAGATTAGCTCGATTACTGACATCCTAACTATTAGAATGCAAAAATTATAATTAATAATGTGAATTCAAAATCTAAAGCACATATATCTGAAATAACTGACCTAGCAAGTGTAAATCACCAATTAAAAGAACTACATAGCTACGGCTCTTAAATTCATGCAAAAAAATAAGTAACGACCTGATTATGTGATTTGGATCATACTAACTCCTAAATACAAAAAATTCTAACACTCAAGAAACCCTAGTATTAAGGGAATTAAGATTCTTACTATATTATGTGGACCTAATGGGTGAAAGGAACCCACTAGTGAAATTGCGAATACCTGATGATGAATTTCATGGAGAAATCTTTTGATTTTGGCGCTGGAATTGATGAAAAAATTGTTTCATACTGAACAAGGGTTAGTCAACTTCATCTAATTTATTTCTCTAGTTTGATAAACTTCTTGGTGAATAATTGATTAGGTTAGGTTCTAATTCTATTTCTAGGCTAAAACTAACAAAAACCACCTATTTTAGTGGTTAAACCGTGTAGTTTAGTTGTCCAACTCATAGGGGAAAAGACCAAAATAACCATACTTAAAAATTTGATGGACCATCGTCCCAATCGTGGTCCTTGTCCAGTAGTTGTGAGTCATATGATCCTACTATGATCCACTCCACATACTGTGTGAACTATCACTGAAGGTCCTTGTGGTCCTTCACCTGGGAAATGACTACACTTGTGGTCATCCAACGCACGTCCTGTAAAGGGTCATGTGGTCTAGTGATAGAGCTAGTTGGAGTTCTTCCTTGTTCTTAATAACACTCCCATGACTTATGAGGTGGTCCAAGACCCGTAAAGAGTCCTATGGTCCATCACTCATGGATTAGTGTGAGTCCACAAGTGTACAACGGACCTTGGTCCATTTATCTCTTTGTGAACCCTATCGTGGTTCAACTGTTATGGCTAGTTTTCTTATAACTATCAGTCTCTAAAAATATACCTGATTTATGTTTTTGAGGAACTGGAGATGCAACTAACGATTTCCATAAATGGAACACAGTAAGATCTATGGTCCATGTTGTAGGTCCGTAATTCATTACTGCAACCCCTCCCTTAATCATAATTTGAAAATCGTCTAAGTGTCGATCCACAAAACAAAAGTACTATATGTAGAATAGACTGTGATCCATGGTATGTTCCAATAGATTGAGTCCTCTTTACCCAACCTCTAACACGAACCACGATCGACCAGTACGGTTTGCATCAGTATGCATGAATAGTAAATCTAACCGTAGGTGAAGGTTAGTGGTCAATTAGGTAGAGTTTGATGATTCTGTCAAATTCAAATGGTCATAACTCTTAGGAAAAAATAAATTAGGTGCCTTATGACCTATCATATGATAGACAATTGAATCCTCTTTCAACTACCACCGAATTTGCCAAAATTTGACCTTTGAGTAATAAGTTACATTTATCTTAATGAAATATTGTCGAGTAGACTTAACTAATGACCCCAACCTATGAACTATGGACTCAACTACATACAGTAGGTACAATCCATCTTTCACTCAAACATCAATTAATTTAGGGGACTTTTGGGTTTTTCCTATTTGCTTGGACGCCAAAGATACTATGATACATCAAAATGACGTAGGTGGACATAGAGTCTAACATGGTTATCATGAGGGTCTAAGATCCTAAATTCATCCATAATGTGGTATTGAGGAACTGTCTCGAGTTTTAAGTGATTTGAAAGTGAAACCTCAAGGGATGACGTTCGACGACAAACTCACCTATGTGCCTCATGTGTGGCTATGTTCCTAAATGTGTTTTTAAATATATTATGAGGTTCTTACATGATTTATTATAGTATTTATAGGTAGTGTGTCAAGTTTCATGAAGGTTTGAGGTCAAATGTCCATGAACGTCCATGACGTTCGAAAGGTTTGCCTTGAAATGACCTTGTGTGTCTTTGCATGGTTGGTCGAGTTTTACATGTTCGTTTTGGATTAAATTAATTTGGTAGGTCCTAAACTTGTATACGAACATATTTTTATTTGAAACATCTGGGTGAAAGTCCCCAAGGACAAACCAAGGGCCCTTAAGAACGGACTTGTCCTAGACAGCCCCAAACAACTAAGGTAGTATACAGCAGTGGGTCAGTCGACGTCCCATCGATGAGTTTCGTGGGTGGAATCTTAGTATTGGGAGGAGTGCATCCAAATATCAGACTCGGTCATAAACCAGTGAACAACAAGATGGTTCGCTGGTTGGGAAACGGTTCATCGATGACCACTCGTTGGTTGAGGTTGTTTCTGGGCAGATTACTATAATATCTAGGGGTGAAGTTGTAAAATAACCCCATGTTAAAATAAGAGAAATGTATGTTACGTAGGGCTATTTTTTGTATTTTAAACATTTTGTAAGTCTTTAACACTTAGAAGATTTCATTCTTCAAAATCAAAACACAAATTCCTTAGAAATTCTTTAGAATTCCATTGGACCCAAAACTCAAGGAAAGGATTATATTGGAGATTTTAGTGGTGATTCTTCATCAAATTTGTTAATTTAACTTCAGTGAGGTATGGGTTTTGATCCTTGAAATTTTATTCATCAAGGATCCCAAATTCAAAGAAGTTTTCTAAAGTTTTGAAAGATGAATTGTCCAATTTTATAATTTATCCATGGGTTCTTGCATTAAAGTGCGCAAATCATTGTATATTGATATAATTGTTGTTAATTAGATTAATTTATCTCAATTAATTTATGAACCCATGTATTTGATGTACCCTAGTTATTTACTACTTTATGGATTAAGTGATATTGTATTATTGCTTATGAATTCTTGTGTAGTTTTCTATGGGCTATTGATTGATGTAAGAATTTTATTCAATTGATGTATAGGTTGTATTAGATGTATAAATCTATATTAAATTTACCTTGATTGAGTATCATAATTTTTATATTGAATTGATGTTCATGGTAATGGGTAAGAGTCTTATAGTATTCAATTGCATGATTTAGCATTGGATTGAAGTGTTGGGAATGGATTGGTGGTACTCTTCCCTAATTCTCTTTATTTTATATTAATGAGATATTAATTATGTTGTGATCAGTATGGTCCACTTACGGTGGCAGTGTTATGTGCTTTACTAGTAATCTATGTGGCCATGTCGGCGTTACTTATGTATTATGATGATCATGGCCTTGTCGGCACTATATTGCCGCCATTGTAATATAGACCTAGTGGACCTCTTTTGTAGGATAAATATTTATTGGGTTATGAACTAGATATGGAACCCCGTCGTATGATCCTTTAATGTAAATTACTCTACGAGAACAAAGGTTAGAATTGAGTGAGTATGGTAAGGTAAGTAGCTCTAGTTAAAGGATGAGACTAGAGTACAAAGTAAGACATTCATATTCCTTAACCATGTGGTTACATGGTATGTGTCTTAATTCTATCCTTGGCACGTAAAACACCCTCATCAAAGTAGGTTAGAATTCCGGATTTCATATTTATCTACCATGGTCAATGTCAATTATTTCATATTTTCATCATATGGTATAATACTAGAACTAGATAAGTTCAATAAAGTTTATGTGGTGGTATGGGACGCTATCTAGACATTGCACAATAGGCTTTGAAGGTGTTAATTAGAGTCCCTAGGTCTTGTCCAAGACCATTACTTCAATGTCCTTATGTGATGAATGAGTATTAAATGAACTAATGAATGTAATGACTTAAGTTATTTAGAATTTTAAATTAATAAGTTCTTATCTAGAGTAATTAAGGTTTGTCTAGTTAAGGTATGAAGGGGCATAGAAATGGTCACTTTGTATCCTACCTAGATAAGTCTTAAGAATGGCTCTAGTTAGGGAAGATGGTTGATTATGTAGACATGATGTAAGACTTATGTATTCTTAAGGATTATTAGGTAATCTTGAAGTGGTCAATCATGGACGTTAGCTTCTTGATTTACTTAAGTAAGTCTTTTCATACACTTTGGAAGGGAAATGTCATATTATCTTTGTGTTGATTTATTAATTTAGAATGATTCTATCTTAGGTAGTCTGTAACATGTCTTAAGTGTGTGTGTGAGGAATTGTATTGGCAGTCGCTTCACAACTCACTCAATTGAGACTTAGAATCACCTTTGGTAGGAGGATCTCATCTTTATGTGTTTGGTGTGTATCTCATTATAGGTGGTCTTAAGGATCTTTTAGGTGTGAATAGAGAGCGTGTATGGGGGTCTCTCTTTGTGTTACTTAAGTGAGTCTTAGGATAGCTTTTAGTGAGGGAATTACATCGTAGGACTTGTCCAAGATGATGTAAAAGAACTTCACAGTAACAGTGATACAACTCACTATAATATTTTCCTAAAAAAGGGAATAATTTCTTAAATGATTTCTTATGTGTTCCTAAGACGTTAAATTTTGTTCTCATTCTTATAATATGATGTTTTAATGAAAATTCATGAAAATAATGTTATTTACTAAACGTCCCTTTTTCATGGTTTTTGCATAGCTTCCATACTTAGTGCATCTAATGTGCTAACCCCTTCCTTTCCATTTTTAACGAAAGTGTAGGGAATTTGAAGTATTGATATGCCATGGAGTTTAGATAGGTTTCTAAGGGTTGAAGATGAAGTATTGGTGAGTCCTCATCGATTCAAGGACAATACCCACATGTTTCTTTATGTCGTAGTCTTTATTTTATGTCTTTTATAGGCTCAATCACAAGTGTTGTATAGTCTAAAGATTAGATGGTTCAATGAGATGTTGTAAAGGTTTAATGTTTTAAATGAAAGTCTTCCTCTTGTATACTGATTATGGAAAGAGTTCTTCGTGTATGAAGAAAATTTTAAATTCTTACTACTTTTAGAACATCTATTATGCCATAAACGATACGAGTGGCTTTGATGAGACTTCTTGAAGTCTCATTTACCGTGTGAAGACACAAGGATGCTCTAACTTCTAGGGAGTACTTGCGGGTCGTTAAATTTACCTAGAAAGAAACCTACTTGTGCCAAGTGTGGTAAGAATCATTAGGGTGAGTGTCTAATTGGAAAAAAAATTGGTTGTGTATGGAAAGAGTGGACATTAGTTTAGAGATTGTTCTAATATGAGGAGTCAAGAGAAGGGGAGTGTTCAACCTCAAGCAAGCGGTCCTAGTTCCGATGCTCAAAAGAGGTACCACTTTTATTCTCTATAAGTGAGAATAATTGTATCTTTGGTTATCTATAGGATCTCATAAGTGTGTGTGAAAGGGATTTTATGGGCTGTCGCTTAACAACTCACTCAAGTGAGACTTAGAATTATCTTTGGTGGAAAAAAATCATGTTCATATGTGTGATATCTTTTAAGTGTGTGTTGATCTAATTATAGGTTGTCTTAAGGATCATTTAGGTGTTCCTTGAGAGTTTGTCTAGGCGGTCTCTCTTTGTCTTACTTAAGTGAGTCTTAGTATATCTTTGAGTGAGGGAATTACATGATAGAAAGTATCTAAAGTGAAGATAAGTCACTTCACTGTACAATGAATAGGTTCACTATAAACTGACCTTAAAAAATGTACTAAATTGCTTAAATGTTATCTTATGTGTTTCTAAAATGTTAAATGTTATTATTATGATTCTTATATGATATTTAAATGAAAAAGATTCATATTTATAATAAATGTCCATTTTCATGATTTTATGCATTATGTCATACTTAGTACATGTGTTTGTACTAATTCCGTGCTTTATCTATCTCTATTGTGATTCATAGTTGAAGGTGATTTTGGAGAGCTAAGCTTTGATTAGAATATCGTTCAAGAAAGTTGAAGTATATCCTCATTTGACTCGAGGCATAGATGTCTTTTATGTCTCTCATTGAAGTATTATAATAGACTAAGTATTTCTATATTCGCATTGTATGGGTCGTGTCCCAAAGTATTTTTGTCTTTTAAGATTTGATGAAATGAGACTTGGTATATCCTATGAGTTTTATATGAAAGATATTTTAAAAACTTATAGAATGTTTATGAGAAGTCTTAATTCTGCACTACTTTTCATATGTTTATATGCGATGAACGATATAGAAGGGATTGTACAAGACCTCCGAGAGGTCAATTACGCAGGTTGAACTACGAGTGTGTCATATCTTCTAGGATGTGGTCTCAGGATGTGACTGATACGTCGCTTAAACCCTAAATCAGGAGGTTTTAGTAAGTTTAAGACTAGAAACATAACTAAGACTTACCTAAGTCAACTCAACAATAAAGACATACAAAATTAGAATTAGGAAAGGAAAAAGGTTATAGTTAAAGAACGCAACAAGGTTACATCAATTCAATCCCCGAAATATAAGGATTTCTCCGCTGAATTTGTCACTAGGTATGTGGGATTTGACTAATAGGTTCTTTTCTACTATTAGGTCCCTAGTTTTCAGTTAGTTTCTTGATTCCTTAATTATGATTAGACCTAGGTTTTCTTTAATGTTAGAATTATTGGGTTTTAAGCTATGAGAATGATCCAAACAAGAATAATGAGTTAATATTCACTTCATTGCATGAATTCAAAAATCCTAGCTATGTATATCTCAAGGTCTTGAATTACATATGCTATGTTAGATATTTCAATTATTCAATTAAGCATGTCTTAGTTATTGATGCATTAGTATTAGTTTAATCTTTTTTAGTTTGCATGTTCCGTTTGAGCTATTCAGTAACTTATAGAAATATAGTCATCAGTATGTTAATTACTTAATTCATTGGGATTACCACAATACCAAGTTGTACTAGGGTTCAGCACACCCAAATAGTCCTAGAACTACTAGCCATGTAAATTATAAGTCCCCTCTGTGGGCATCAATTTGTTGATCATGTTACCATTCCTCTATACCTTTGGCAAGGTATATTGGGTCCACTTGATGGGGCGTATACATAGGGCTCCACATTAAGAACATTTAGTTTTATTGTCAGCTACTAGTAGATTTCATAGTTCATATAGACTTTATTACATTGACCATATTTAAAGTTAAGTCAGTATTTAGTCAGCATTTTATAAATATGGTTGTTGCATCTAGTTAGATTAGATTATGTATTTATTTCATGTTCACGATATTATACTTTCTTTTGTGCTTATTCACTTATGTATTATTTCTTCTTTATTCTTTCAGTCATCTTTTGTACCTTTCAAGTACTAACGCATAGTATCCTTCGTACCTTTCAAGTACTGACGCATACTATGCACTACATCTTCTCGTGATATGGGTTTAGGTTCTCAAACATCCAGATCACTGTAAGATGGGTTCCCAATCTCCAGTTCAGAAGAATCTATGGTGAGTTCTCATTCTCCGAGGAGAAAAGTCATGAGTTTCTTTACAATATTTTTAGTCCTTTAATTTCAGTTGTTTCTAGACTTAGTTGGGGGTTGTCCCTACATTTCCAGTTACTTAGAGGCTATTTTTAGACATATATAGATTTATATTAGTATTGATCTAGTATCCTCCTTGTATTAAACTCATCAGTTATCATATACTCAGTTATAATATATGGGTAATCCCCTTCCTTTTATTTTGTTCAAGATTTTTCCTTCCACACAGATTTTATTATTTAGTTTATCTTTAATATGCTCATTATTATTCCAATAAGGTTATCTTTGAATCAATTGTGGTCCTACGTTTTGTGTCCGCGTCAAGAAATAGCTATGGGCGTGAATAACATGGTATCAGAGCACTAATTTTAATTGTCCTAGGATGTCTCAAAATCCAAACTAAGTAAACTGTTGTTAATGTGTATGAATTATGTCACATCTAATGATAATGTGTTTAAAAAAAATTTTAGAAAAAATATTCATTTTCAGGTTACTCTTATCGTGCAAAAGGTATGATCTAATTCCATTCTAACTCGACGTTCTACGTTTCAGAGATCATATTTCCTCGTAGAGCCAACACTAAGAATGTGAATGCTAGGAACGCTAATGAATCTTCTGAGTCCCATATTAGGAGGTCTCTTATGTTGAAATTAGGAGTGTCATTCAGATGTTATTTCAGAGTGTCGCCTACTAGATAAATCAGCGAGTTCAAGCTCTAGTTAATACCAATGGTGGATTAGTAGCAACAAAGGTTTGTGACTTTGTTAGAATGAATCCACCTGAGTTTTTGGGATCACAGGCTAGTGAGAATCCTTAAAATTTCATTGATGAGATCAAGAAGATTCACGAGGTGATGCAGGTCATTGGGAATGATCAGGTTGATCTATGATCTTACCAACTTGGACGTGGCTCATATCTTGTATACTCACTAAAAAAGAATAAGGGTACAGAAGTTGCCCTATTACTTGGGAATGTTTCAGTGAGACCTTTCTTGGCAGCTTATCCCGATAGAGTTGAGAGAAGCAAGAGTGAGGAATTCATGAACTTAAGGCAAGGTAACATGACTATCCAAGAGTATGGGCTAAAGTTTACCCAACTCTCCAGGTATGCTCTTCATATAATTGTTGATTCCAGATCTCATATCAATAAACTCTTGTATAGAGGGCCATATTTGGTTAAAAAGAGTGCAGAAATGCTACGTTACTGGATGATATAAACATCACTAGGCTTATGACTCATGCTAAGTAGGTTGAGGTTGATAATCTTAGGGAACAGGACAAGGACAATAAGAAGGCTAGGACTGGGAACTATTACTACAATAAGCAGAAGTCGGGTGGTAGAAATTACTCACAATTTTGTCATAAGTCTTTGACTCCAGCACTTTCATCATCTAGTGTGTCTTCCTCCAAAACACGTACGATAATAAAGGTAGGGCATAAGTATCTAAGTCTCAGGGAAGTGTTACACGTATCAAAACTTACCCAACATGCCTTATGTTTTGTAAGAACCATCCAGGAAAGTGTTTCTCAGTAAAGGAAGGATGTTTTGTATGTGGACAGTCTAGTCACAGGTTGAGGGATTGTCCTTCTAGAAAAGTTCAAGGAGGCTATGCTTGTAGAACTAAGTCTAAAATTCCAGCAACACCAGTAGGTCGCATGACAAGCAGGGTAACTCATCTGATACAGGTGGCGATCAGTGTCAGAATAGGTTCTATGACCTTCATGCTCGCCAGGATCATGAAGGCTCTCCTGATGCAATCACTGGTACGTTCCAAGTTTTTGACTTTGATGTTTATTCATTATTAGATCCAGGGGCTACTCTTTTTATTGTAACTCCTTATGTAGAATTCCAATTCGTTGTTAGTCCAAAAACTCTCCCGAATTCCCTACAAATGTGCATTAACTATAGGTAGTTGAACAAGGTCACAATAAAGAATAAGCATCCCTTCAGCAGGATTGATGACTTGTTTGATCAACTTCAGGGTTCTAGCCATTGCTCAAAGATAGACCTCAAATTCGGTTATCATCACTATAGAGTCAGAAATAGTTTCATTCCAAAAACATCCTTCAAAAGTTGGTATGTTCATCATAAATTTGTAGTTATATCATTTGGGCTAACAAATGCTACTGTGGATTTTATAGATCTTATGAATAGAGTGTTCAAGCATTACGTGGACTTGTTCGTTAACGTCTTTATTGATGATATCCTCATTTTTACTCTAGGAATGAGAAATAACATAGAAGTCATTTGAGAGTTGTTCTACAAACTCTACATGATTACCAGTTATTTGCAAAAATTAACAAGTGCGAGTTATTATTATAATCAGTTGTTTTCTTTGCTCATATTATGTCGAGTGAAGGATTCTAGTCGATTAACATAAAAGAGAAGCAGTGATACAATGTCGTAGACCTACCTCTTCTATAAATATTAGAAGTTTCTTAGGTCTAGCGAATTCTTAATAGAAGTTCGTTGAATGATTTTCATACATAGACTCACCATTGACTAGGTTTACTAAGAAGATGGTCAAGGTTCACTATTGACTACTTCTACAGTGTTCATGTAAATATGTTTACATGCCATAAAATTCTTCAATATTTGTTCAGCCAGAAAGAGTTGAATCTTCTACAGAGGAGATGGCTTGAGTTCCTTAAGGATTATGATATGAATGTGCATTACCATCTTGTTAAGAAGAATACATTAGTAGATGCTCCTAGCAGATTATATATGGTTAATGTAGACCATGTTGAGGAAGAAAGGAAGTAAGTAATGAAGGATGTTGGAGTTTGCCTTATGAGCAGATCAGACGGTGGTGTGACAGTTCAAAAGGGGGAGGAATCTTAATTAGTAGTGGAGGTTAAGGAAAAGAAAGAGAATGATTCAATGTTGCTTGTACTTAAGGGTGTAGTCCACAATTAGAGAGTGGAGGTTTTCTCCCAAGGGGGAGATGGCGTACATTAATACCAGAGTAGATTGTGTGTTTCTTATGTGTGCGATTCGAGACATTATATTCTTGCAGAAGCCAATAACTCCAGATATTCTATTTGTCCAGGTGCCACTAAGAAGTACCCTGATCTGTTGGAAGTCTATCCGTGGAATGACATGAAGAGTAATACAGCAACTTTTGTGAGTAAGTGCCCCAATTGCCTTCAAGTTAATGTAGAACATCAAAAACTAGGGAGTATGACTCAAGAGATCTATATTCATACATGGAAGTGCGAATTGATCAATATTTATTTTATTAAAGGGTTACCTCATACTGGTATACATCATGACTCTAGTTGGGTGATAGTTGAGAGGATGACTAAGTCTTCTCGCTTTTTGGCAGCCAAGACTACAAATTCAGCAGAGTACTACACCAACCTTTACATTAATGAGATACCCAGAATGTATGGGGTTCCTTTTTCTATCATCTCAGATAGAGGTCATCGATTTACTTATTATTTCTCAAAGTCATTATAGTAAGGCATTGGTACTCGATTAATCTTAGCACAACATTTAATTCGTAGAAAAAAAGACATGTAGAGTGTACAATTCAGACCTTAGAGGACATGTTTAGAGCTTTTCTAATTGACTTTAAGGTTAGTCGGGATGATCAGCTTCCTCTTATAGAATTTGCCTATAATAATAGCTAACATTACAACATTTAGATGTCCCTTTATAACGCATTGTATGGAGTAGGTGCAGATCTCCTATTTGTTGGTTTGAAGTAGGTGAAGCATCTTTGATATGACAATATTAAGTCTTTAATTTTATGGAGAAATTGAAATTAATTAGAGAGAGACTTAAGACATCCCAGAGTCCCCAAAATTCTTATCGAAGTGTAAGAAGAAAGGAACTAGAGTTGCAAGTTAATGATTGGGTTTTCTTGAAAGTTTCACTTATGAAGGGAGTGATGAGATTTGGCAAGAAAACGGTTTGCAAAGTGGGATATTAGTAAGATTTGCCAGCAAAACTGGCAGCAGTGAATCAGGTCTTTAACATCTCACTACTGAAGAAGTTTAAGGGTAATCCAGTATTCGTAGTTCCATTAGGGAGTATGGTTGTGAAATATTGTAAGACCCCGAAAATGACTTAGGTGAAGCTATATACTAACATGGTTGTAATGGTGATCTAAGGGCCTAATTTGGTCTATAATGTGATATATAGGAAGTAGCTAAGTGTTTAGGTGCAGTGGAAGTCAAACGTCAAGGGACGACCAAGACGTTCGACGACTAAGTCACCTAAGTGTCTCATATGTGGTTTAATGTTTATGTGTGATTTCTAAGATTATATGATTTTTGAATGATTTTATATTGTGTTTAAAATCAGTTTGTCAAGTTTCCTGACGTTTGGAGGTCAAATGTCCATGACGTTCGAAATGTTTGCCTTTAAACGACCTTATGTGCATATGTATGTTTAGTCGAGTTTAACATCTTCGTTTTTTATGAAACTCATGTAGTAGGTCCTAAACTCATAGACAATCGTATTTGGGTTTGAAACGTCCAGGAAAACATCCGTAAGGACAAATCAAGGTTTCTTGAGGAAGGACCAAAACTTGTTGTCAAGACTGTCCCAGGCGGGCCACAAACGACGGAGAAATCAATGGCTCGTGGGCCTATCGACGCCCCGTCGACGGGTGTCATCTGTAGGGAATTAGTCTTGGGTTATGAGGGGAGCCTTGACAATCCTTTTAACCCATCGACGGTTGCCACCACGGTCCGTGCATGGGCTTACGCCCCGTCGATGGGCGAGTCGTCTGTGAGGCAGTTTTCTGCCATTTTTCTGTAATGTTAGGGGTGAAGTTGGGATTATACCCCAAGTCTTTTAAAAATAGGAGTACAATTATTTTAGGTTTTTATGGGTATTTTAAGAGTATTTAATTCATTAAAATCTCATTATAACCCTAAAATCTAAATCAAAACCCCTTCCCCCCTAAAGTTTATCCAAATACTTCCAAGTGAGTTCAAAGTGGAGATGGAGCTTAAAGATGGATCTTCAATGGAGTTTCTTCTTCAATTAGATTTTTATTCTTCAAATAAGGTATGGTATTTCTTCATCTAAGGCTTGCTATCACCTTAGAGACAATTTCAGAGATGATTTTCAAAGGATTTCAAAAAAAATGAAAAGTCCAATTTCTACTCTAGAAAGTCTTGGGTTCTTGAATAAACAGTTTGCAAAAGATTATATGTGAAGAAAATGATGTATAATTAATTTTTTCAAATGAAATTCTCCATGAACCCTTGATCTTCTCAAATCTCTAAATTTTACTAAAATATGGGTGAATTGATTGTGCTTTGATCTTCATGAATTTATGTGTAGATTGTTATGGGCTTTTGATTCATGTATAGATTATGTGTGTATGATTTATAGGCTGTTTCAATTTTATTAATTGAGTGATGTATACTCTTAGATCTATGGCATGCTAAGCTTATTAAATTGATATTGACCTAAGGCTTATGATTTCTAATGTAATTTTCTATGGGCTTTCTAATGATGCAATAATTATATTCAATTGATATCTAGGTTGTATTAGATTGATAAGTATAAAATAAATTGACCTAGTTTCATTTATTATCTATAAAATTGTATTGAGTTGTTTGTTACGGTCTTGGGTAAGGGCCTTGTAATATCGAATTGGATGATTTAGCCTTGAAATCAAAGTGGTAACATGTAGTAGTTTATGGTGCCCTAATTCCTTTATTTTGATGTTAATTAGACTTTAAGTATATTGTGATTGGTATGGTCCATTTATGGTGGCGGTGTTATGTGCCTTACTTGCAATTGATGTGGCCTTGTCGGTGTTACTTTATGCAATATGATGATCATAGCCTTGTCAGCACTGCTTGAAGTATTATGATGTTTTTATAGTTTTTTTATGTGAAATATGAGTAAATATATCTATATGTGAAGGAATTTGAAAGTATGTGTTCTTGTTATGTATATTAGATAATCATGTAAACTATGACTATGTGTAAGTGTAGTCTTAGGGTTGATGCATGGTTGTTCCTACTTGACTATATAAGTCTATAATAGTCATATTGATGATGATATGGTAGTGTGTAGGATGACTTAAAGATTATAATGAATTTTTTTCCTATGTGCTTATAGAATGACTAGTAATATGTGCTAAGGTGAAGTATGTGGTGTCTAGTCTTGGTTGAATTGGGCCTCTTGCTTGATGCTTGTATGAACATGAATATGTGATGTCTTGACTTAGGGATCTATAGTCTGTTAGTGTTGAATTTATGCAATATATATGATCTTGAATGATGTTAAGAGTGTCTTTTATGTGAAACCTTGAACCTAGTGGTAAGATTATGTATGTTGAAGTCGAACGCCGTAATGGTATCCTTCCACTAAAGGAATTATGGACTTAAGGTTGATTGGATGAAATGGTATCATATTAAACCTAAGGTAAGTCATAATGAGCTTCTTCTCTCCATTCGAAGGTAGCCCTAAGAGGACCTCTTTGGTAGGGTAAATGTGATTGGGTTATGAAGTTCATTGGGAACCCTCTTATGTGAAACTTTAATGTGAATTACTCTTTGAGAAATAAGTCTATCACCAAGTGAGTATGGTAAGGGAAGTAGTTGTAGTTAAGTATGAGACTAGAATACAAATCACGTTCTTCATATTCCTCAACCATGTGCTTACATAGTAAATGTCCTAGTTCTACCCTAGGCAAGTAGAACACCCTCATTGAAGTATGTTAGAACTCCAGATTCCACGAATTTCTAACATGGTCTATGTCATTTATTACATATTCTCATCATATGGGATGAGTACTAGCATTAGAGAAGTTCTATTAAGTTTCGATGGTTGTAGGGGACGCTATCTAGACATTGAACAATAGGCTTTGAAAGTGTTAGTGAGAGTCCCTATGTCTTGTTCAAGACTATTACTTGAATGTCCTCGATGTGTTGAATGTCTCTTAATGAACTAATGAGTGTAATGACTTTAGTTAAGAAAGTATGCAAAAATGAAGTAGTACTTATCTAGAGTAATTAAGAGTTGTCTAGTAAAGGTGTGAAGGGGGCATAGGAATGGTCACTTCTTATCTTACCTAAATAAGTCTTTAGAATAACTCTAGTTAGGAAAGTTGGTTTATTATGTGGACATGATCTAAGCCTTAGGAAATCTTAAGGATTATTTAGGTAATCTTGAAGAAGTCACTATGGCCATTATCTTCTTTATTTACTTAATTAACTCTTTTGATAGTCTTTGGAAAGAGAATGTCGTATCACTTATATGCTAATGTGTTAAATGAGAATGATTCTATCTTAGGGTAGTCTATAGGATCTCTTAAGTGTGTGCGTAAGGGATTGTATGGGAGGTCGCTTCACAACTCACTCAAATGAACCTTAGAGTAACCTTGGTAGGAAAATCTCATGTTCTTATGTTGATATCTCTTAAGTGTGTATGTGACTCATTATAAGTAATCTTAAGGGTCGTTTAGGAACATCTACATAGGGTGTATAGGAGGTCTCTCTTTGTGTGACTTAAGTGAATCTTTGGATAGCTTTGTGTGAGATGATTACATGCTAAAGGGTGTCTAAAGTGAAGTGAAGTAACTTCATTCAGAGAGTGAATTGAGTTCATTGCACAGTCAAGTGACATCACTACAATGTTTGCTAAAAATGTGATTTTCTGTTAAATGATTTCTTATGTGTTTCTAAGTTGTTAAATGTTGTTCTTTTGATTATAGTATAATGTTTTAATCGATATTCATGAAAAGCATGGTTATTACTAAATGTCCTTTTTTCATGGTTTTGGCATGGTTTCCATACTTTAAACATCTAATGTGCTAACCCCTTCTTTTAATTTTGTCTAAAGTGTAGGGATATTGAATCTTTATGTTCCATGAAGGATGGATAGGTTTCTAAGGATTGAAAATGAAGTATTTGTGAGTCCTCATGAATCGAGGACAATATCCACATGTTCCTTTATGTTCTAAGTGTTTAATTTATGTCTTGCATGGGATTAGTCTCAATTGTTGTAAACTCCAAACTTTAGATGGTTCAAGTTGATTTTTGTAAAGACTTAATGTTTTAAATGAAAGTCTTCCACTTGCGTATTGTTAATGAAAGATTTATTCGTGTGTGAAGAAATTTTTAAATTTTTACTCATTTTAGAATGTTTATTATGATATGAATAATACGAGAGGATCAGATGAGACTTATTGAAGTATCATTTGTCGTGTGACGACACAAGGTTGTCCTATCTTCTAGGGTGTACTTGTGGGTCGTGACAAAGATGATATTAGAGAATAAGGTTTAGGGGTGTCTTAGTTTTGTATGAACCACATCTAGTAGAGTCTTGTTTATAATGTGAAGCGTGCCACATTATAAATAGGAAGCTATTAGGTGCTAGGAAAAGTTTCACTTCTTCATTCATTTAATCGTGCCTAAGATCTTTTTATATGGTGTCTTTCCCTGTTTCCCTTATGTGTTTGTCCCTTGAGGGTGACTTATGAAGTTTGTGTTGAGGGAGAGAAAAGATGAGATGTGACTTGTAGATAAGGTGTGATAGAAGGTAATTTTTACCTTATATTGGTTTGGTTACCTTTTGAAGGGTATTCAAGTTTGGAAAAAAAATGGTAAGTTATATGGTTAGAAAATGTGAAAGAGTGGTTGTTAAGGTAGTTTGATGTTGTTAAGACCCCAAACATCGGAAGGGAGATGATGGGATTTGAAGGAGTAAAACATGAGTTCTCCTAGTAAGGGGGATGTAAGGGTTAGATGATAAAAACTTTGAGATTTTTTACTCTTCATGACGTGGACCTTAGTAAAAAAGTGTTAGTATGGTTAAAGGTGCCTTGACGAAGTTACTTATAGTAATGTTATGTTGACCTTAGAATGGCTTTCTCATAAGTGGCGGAGTATGGTGAAGGGTAATGTTTGTTGGGGGTGACGTGCCCTTAACCTTTCATATTATGTTTATTAAATCTTAAACTGAAGAGTTCTTGGTAACTTTAATGTATAGGAGTTTATTGTGGAAGATGAGTTCCTAACTTTATCCTTATGATATGCATGTTTGACTGAAGTTTGTTGAAATTGAATTTCAGTATGTTCTTGCATTGTTTATCTTATGAATCCATGATTATGTTGTAAAAGATATTAATATGATGTTACATTGCATATTAGCTTGTTTATATCATGAATTTCCTAGAAATTGCATTTTTGAAAAATTTGCTCAAATCACTGTAATGCACACTGTGAACTTTTTCAAAATTCTACTAATTGATTCTTTGGTATAAAATTGTTGTAATGTTATTTAAAACTTATGTGTATAAGTATTATATTGAATATAACATGAGATTCTGCTATTTGGAATAAAATATGTGAGTTTTATAGCATGATTAGTTATAGAATGTTTCTAGTTTCTTGTTGTCTTGTGATTCTCTTAATTATGTGAAATTTATGTGTTCTTCTTGATTGTTTGTTATATTAAATTCTTATGAGTTACTAATTTAATCCTTAATCTTGGACGTGTTCGGAGAGCGGCCAGTGTCATTCGAGGATGAATATTGTCTAAGTGGGAGAGATTGTAAGACCCCGAAAATAACTTAGGTGAAGCTAGAGATTAACATTGTTGTAATTGTAAGGTAAGGTACTAATTTTGTCTATATTTTATATATAGGCAGTATCTAAGATTTTAGGTGCATTAAAAGTCAAACGTCAAGGGACGACCAAGACATTCGATGACTAATTCACCTAAGTGTCTCATATGTGTTTTTATGTGTTTATTTGTGATTCATGAGATTATATGGTTCTTAAATGAGTTTATATGGCCTTTAAAGTTAGTGTGTCAAGTTTCGTTAAGTTTGGAGGTCAAACGTCCAAGAACGCCCATGACTTACGAAATGTTTGCTTTGAAACGACCTTGTGTGCCTATGTATGCTTCGTTGAGTTTTACGTGTTATTTTTGGATGAAACTCATGTGGTAGGTCCTAAACTCATAGGCGATCATATTTGGATTGGAAACGTCTGGGGAAACATCCCCAAGGACAAACCAAGGGTCCTTGATGAAGGACCCAAACTTGTTGTCAAGATTGTCCTTGGTAGGCCCCAAACGACGGAGGCATCAATGGCTCGTGGGCCTATTAATTCCCCTTTGATGGGTATATTCTGTAGGTAATTATACTTGGGTTATTAGTGGATACTTGAAAATTCTATGAACCAATCTACAGTTGCAAGCACGATCCGTGCATGGGCTAACGCCCCGTCGATGGGCAAGTCGTCTGTGAGGCAATTTTCTGCCATCTTTCTGTAATGTTAGGGGTGAAGTTGGGATTTCACCCCAAGTCTTTTATAAATAGGATGACGATTATTTTAGGAGTTTACGGGTATATTAAGAGTATATAAGTCATCAAAATCATTATAACCCTAACATCTAAATCAAAACCCCTTCGCTCCTAAAGTTTCTCCAAATACTTCCATGTGAGTTCAAAGTAGATATGGAGCTTAAAGATGGGTCTTCAATGGAGTTTCTTATTCAATTAGATTTGTATTCTTCAAATAAGGTATGGGAGTTCTTCATCTAAGGGTTGCTATCACATTAGAGGCAATTTGATAGATTATTTTCAAAGGATTTCAAAAAGATGAAAAGTCCAATTTCTACTCTATGTCTTGGGTTTTTGCATAAACGGTTTCCAAAAGTTTATATATTATGAAATTTATGTATAATTTATGTTTTCCAATGAAATTCTCCATGAACCCTTGATCTTCTCAAATCTCTAAATTTCACTAAAATATACGTGAATTGATTGTGCTTTGATCTTCATGAATTTATGTGTAGATTATTATGGGCTTTTGATTCATGTATAGATTATGTATGTATGATGTATAGGCTGTTTCAATTTGATTAATTGAGTGATATATAATCTTAGATTTATTGCATGCTAAGCTTATTGAATTGATATAGACCTAAAGCTTATGATTTCTAATGTAATTTTCTTTGGGCTTTATAATGATACAATAATTATATTCAATTGATATCTAGGTTGTATTAGATTGATAAGTATGTAATGAATTGACCTAGTTTCATTGATTATCGATAAAGTTGTATTGAGTTGTTGGTTATGGCCTTGGGTAAGGGCCTTGTAATATCGAATTGGATGATTTAACCTTGAAATCGAAGTGGTAACATGGAGTAGGGTATGGTGCCCTAATTCCTTTATTTTGATGTTAATTATACTTAAAGTATATTGTGATTGGTATGGTCCACTTATGGTGGCGGTGTTATGTGTGTTACTTGAAATTAAAGGAATTTGAAAGTATGTGTTATTGTTATGTATGTTAGGAAATCATGTAAACCATGACTATGTGTATGTGTAGTCTTAGGGTTGATGCATGGGTGTTCCTACTTGACTATATAAATCAATAATAGTCATATTTATGATGATATGGTAGTGTGTACGATGACTTATAGATTATAATGGTTGTTTCCTATGTGCTTACATAATGACTTGTAATATGTGATAAGGTGAAGTATGTGGTGTCTTGTCTTGGTTGACTTGTGTCCCTTGCTTGATGCTTGTATGAACATGAATATGTGATGTCTTGACTTATGGTGCTATTGTCTCTTAGTCTTAAATGTATGAAAGATATGTGACCTTGAATGATGTTAAGAGGGTCTTTTTTGTGAAACCTTGAACCTAGTCCTAAGTTTATATATGTTTAAGTTGAACGTCGTAATGGTATCCTTCAAGTAAAGGAATGATGGACTTAGGGTTAAGTGGTTTAAACGGCATCATATGAAACCTTAGGTAAGTCATAATGAGCTTCTTCTGTCCATTGGAAGGTAGCCCTAAGAGGACCTCTTTGGTAGGGTAAATGTGATTGGGTTATGAACTTCTTTTTGAACCTTCTTATATGAACCTTTAATGTGAATTACTCTATGTGAAAGAAGGATAGCACCGAGTGAGTATGGTAAGGAAAGTAGTTCTACTTGAGTATGAGACTAGAATCCAAAGCACGCCCTTCATATTCCTTAACCATGTGCCTACATGGGATGTGTCCTAGTTCGACCCTTGGCAAGTAGAACAGCCTCATCGTAGTAGGTTAAAACTCCGAATTCCATGATTTTCTAACATGATTTATGTCGGTTATTACCTATTCTTATTACCTATTCTCATCATATGGGATACTTACTATCATTAGAGAAGTACTATGATGTTTAGGTGGTGGTATGGGACGCTATATAGATATTGCACAATAGGCTTTGAAGGTGTATGTAAGAGTACCTAGGTCTTGGACAAGACCATTACTTGAATGTCCTTGATATGTTTAATGTATCTTAAGGAACTAATGAATGTAATGACTTAATAAAGTATGTTAAAATGAATTAGTACATATCTTATGTAAATAAGGGTTGTCTTGTTAAGGTGTGAAGGGGGCATGGGAATGGTCTATTCTTATCTTACCTAGATAAGTCTTAAGAATTACTCTTTTTAGGGAAGTTGGTTGTTTATGTGTAAATGATCTAAGCCTTAGGTAATCTTAAGTATTAATTAGGTAATCTTGAAAAGGTCACTATGGACGTTATCTTCTTGATTTACTTAAGTAACTCTTTTCATACTCTTTGAACACATGTATGTTAATGTGTTAAATAAGAATAATTCTATCTTAGGTAGTCTATAGGATCTCTTAAGTGTATGTGTAAGGGATTTTATGGGCGGTCCCTTAACAACTCACTCAAGTGAACCTTAGAGTCACCTTGGTAGGAAAATCTCATGTTCTTATGTTAATATCTTTTAAGTGTGTATGTGACTCATTATAAGAAATCCAGAGGGTCCTATAGGCACATCAAGAGAAGGTGTATGGGCTCTCTCACTTTGTGTGACTTAAGTGAATCTTAGTATAGCTTTGAGTGAGAATATTACATGCTAAAGGGTGTCTAAAGTGATGTGAAGAACTTCACTGTAACAGTGAATTGAGTGCATTTCATAGTGAAGTGACTTCACCATAATGTTTGCTAAAAGTGTTTTTTTTGTTAAATGATTTCTTATGTGTTTCTAAGTTGTTAAATGTTTTTCTTTTGATTATAGTATGATGTTTTGATCGAAATTCATGAAAAGCATGCTTATTACTAAATGTCCCTTTTTTCATGGTTTTTGCATGGCTTCCATACTTAGTACATCTAATGTGCTAAACCCTTATTATTTTTTTTACTAAAGTATAGACATATGGAATATTGATGTGCCATGAAGTATGGATAGATTTATATACGTTGAAGATAAAGTATTGGTGAGTGCATATCGATTCGAGGACAATATCACATGTTCCTTTATGTCTTTAGTGTTTATTTTATGTCTTATATGGGATTAGTCCCAAGTGTTGTAAACTGCAAAGTTTAGATGGTTCAAGTAGATTGTTGTAAAGATTTAATGTTTTAAATGAAAGTCTTCTGCTTGCGTATTGTTTATGAAAGAGTTCTTCGTGTGTGAAGAAAGTTTTAAATTTTTACTCATTTTAGAATGTTTATAATTCAATGAATGATATGACAGTCTTAGATTAGATTCTTGAAATCTTATTTTCTGTGTGACGACACAAGGATGTTCTAACTTCTAGGGTGTACTTGCGGGTCGTGACAAATGTAGCCTTCCTTATGAGGATGTAACAGTTGATTTTCTTGATCGTCAAGTTAAATGGTAAATAAAAAAGTCGCTTCAGTCGAATTTTAGTGAAGGAGTCACTCTGTAAACGAAGCTACATGGGAAGCAGAACCAGCCATGAAATCAATGTATCATCAGCTATTTATTTTCAATTTTACTCCAGCTTTAGGTTATAGTTCCTCTTTAGTTTTTTAGTCATTCATGTGTGAATTCGGCTTTAGAATCATATTTCCTTAATTTGTACTTGCATATTAAATGTATTTACCTTTTTTTAGAAATCAGTTTATTCAGAAATTTAGTTCTTAGATTTTAGTGGTAGGGTTGTAGCTCCTTCCCTCCATTAGACTTTATTCGAGGACAAACATTCTCAAGGGGGAGATAATGTAACACCTCGTGTCCCAAAACTAAAAAAATATCAGCTTTAGAGTAATTGTAGGTGCAACCTACGGTCACCATCAATGAACTACAGTATGATCTACGTCTCATGTTGTAAGTCCGTAGTTCACCACTACAAACCCCTCCCAAACCCAATTCAGAAAATCGTTAAATGTCGACCAACTAAATAGACCTAAAGCCCGTTGAACAGACCATCTCTGGTCTGTGTTCGTGATCGAGTCCCTTTTACCCAGCCTTTGACACAAACCACGATCGACCAGTACGATCCGTTGATAGACCTGTGGATCGTAAGTTTGATAGTAGTGAAGGTTAGCCGTTAGTAAGGGGAAATTGTTGATGAGGTAAACATAAAATATTCATAGCTTTTATCACAAAAATAATTAGGTGTCCCATGACCTAACTATCATAGATAATTGAATCCTCTTTCCTATGCCACCTAGTTTGAAAAAATCCGACCTCCGAGTGAAAAGTTATGCTTGTTTAGTTGAAGTCCTTTCGACCAGACTTAACTCACGACCCCAACCTACAAACCTACGGCCTGTAGCTCTAATCCATCAGCCACTCTGACAAAAGTTAATTCAAGGGTATTTTGGTTTTTTTTACTTTATTGGACTACGATACGTTGTTTAAACCCTATTTGATGAGGTTTCAGTCTATTTGAGCCTGAAAAATAACTAGAACTTATCTAAGTCAAATCATTAATCAAAACTTAGAAAATTACAATCACGAGAAGAGAAAAAGTTTAAGAACCCTAGTTTAAGAATGCAGCAAGGTTGCATAATTCAAGACTTGAAATCTTAAGGATTTCTCCATGGAATTCGTCACCATGTATGTAGGATTTCACTAGGGGGTTCCTTTCACCCATTATGTCTCTAGCTTTTAGTCAGTTTCTTGATTCTCTAATTATGACTAGACCTAGGGTTTCTTTAGTTTAGAATTATTCGCTTCTTAGCTTTCAGAATGATCAAAATCATATTAGTATGTTAATATTAACTTTATTTCATGAATTCAAAAACCCTAGCTATGTATTTCTTTAGTTCAAGAATTGCACATTCTATGTCAATTTCTTTAGTTATGCAGTTCTACATGCATCAATATCAATTTATTTATTTCATTATCAGTTTGAATGTTCAGTTTAAGTTATCTAGTAACCTACAAAAATTCAGTCATCATATGTTAATTATTTATTCATTGCGAGTAGGATAATACCGAGATGAACTAGTGTTCAGCGCAACCAAATAGTCCCAAAAATGCTAGCTACATAGGTTAAATTTTCATTGTGTGGGCATAAGTTTAGTGATCAAGCCAGCATGATTCCATACCTTTGGCGCGGTATATTGGGTCCTCTCTATGGGTCGTATACATTGGACTTCACATTTAGATCATATTATGTTATTGTCAGTTATTAGTAGCTCCCATTGTTTAATCAGACTCTATTGCATTGACCATGTTCACATATCAATCACTATTCAGTCAGCATATTATAAATGAGGTCCTTGCATCCAGTAAGCTTAGTATTAAGTATTTATGTCATGTTAAGAATATTATACTTTCTCTGGTGCTTGTTTAGTTATGTATTATTTCAGCTTTATCCTCTCCTTCATATTCAATACCTTTCAAGTATTCATGCATACACTACTCTAATTCTTCTCGTGATGTAGGGGTCAGGTTTTCATCATCCATATCACACTTACCTTTGTTCCTGATCTCTAGTTCAACAGAATTAGTATCGAGTCCTCATTCTCAAATGACAATAGTCATGAGTTTCTTTTTAGTATCTTTAGTCCTTTAATTTAAGTTTTTCTATACTTAGCTGGGTCGTTCTCAACATTTCTAGTCATTTAGAGGATATTTTAAGACATAGATAGATTAAACTTAGTATCTAATTTTCATATATCTCAGTTATAGTATATGGATATTCCCCGTCCTTTTTATTTTATTCATGATTTAAGCTTCCGCGCAACTTTTATTAGTTAGTTTATCTATAGTATTATCATGAAAATGCCAGCAGGGTTAGCTTTGTATCACTTATGGTCCTAGGTCCCGTGTCTGCGTATTAGGGGTAGCTCGGGCATGACATTTTTGTTGCAATTGCTAAGTTTGGGTTCTAAGGTATTAGAATATATCCCACTTGGTAAAAATTTGTCCTTGAATGAATTCTAAACTAGCTAAAATGGAGGAGTATATTTTCAAAACCTACCACTAGATACTTGAAGTTGATTTCATACTAAACTAAGTTCCAACAACATGTAGATAAGCTTAAAATTCAAGTATAGACTGAAAGAAACATTATACTAATATTGATTTTGCACATGAATGACTAAATAAATGAAGAGGAACAATTACCCTAAGCTAGAGTTGAATCAGAAGGAAAGAGGTGAGGCACTTGGTCTTTATGGCTGATGTTGCTTCCAAAGTAGCTCCCTCTACAAACAGATCAAGAAAACCATGTGTAACACTCAAAAAGTACATGACTTAGTATAGGGAATCACGATATGAATCAACCCTTAACCCAATATAATCCTAAAATAAGATACAGAAACCAATTAGGAAATATTAAAGTCAAACTTTTAAGAAACGACCATGATGTCTGGAGAATTGTGAAATATGTGCTAGTATTCCTTGGCATGTTTCATGGGTGGCATGTTTCATGGGGTTTTGAGATTCGAAATTCAGTGAAAATTGATAAAATGGTATTAAACACGAAATAGAGTGTTTTTAGGGTCAAATTTTCTTGGTACGATTCACCAAGGACCAACCTAACGGTCCTTGGAGAAGACCCTACATTTCTTAACCAAAAACTATCAATTGTACAATGTACAACCACGAGCCAAGCGACGAGCCATCATTCAATAGATGATCCATCGATGGATTCATAGGTTTAAACTTATCCATATTTAAAAGGTGGCTCAAATAACACTCTCTAACCTAAACCACGGAGCAGTAGGACAATCTGTGGTCCAATTGACGGCCCGTAGGTCGGGGTCTAATTGGTTGGGCGTCAAGTTCACTGTTAAGTATCTAGTTTAGAGAGTTAATTAGTTGTTTATTTAATTAATTAGTGGTTAAGGGGTGTTAATTAAGTTAGTTAGGGGACTATATAAGACCTAACTCTAATTAAACTAACCTAACACCCCATTATTTCCCAAACCCACATCTCTCTAACTTCTCTCTAGCTTCTCTTTTCCCAAAATCAAACCTCCAATGAAGGAACACGAACTAAGTCAAAGACGAATTTACCAATGGTTTCATCTCAAATTTGTGGCATGATCATCCCTAAGGTGTGGTTTCTCTCACTCTAGGGATTTCTTTCCCCAAGAGTGTCTTTCAAAGATGATTTTCAACTTCCTTGAAACTAGGGTTTCAATCTAGGCATGGGTGTCCTTTTCAAAATGAAATTTTTATTCAATTATGATGAATTATGGTATTTTATCATTGTTTAACTAATTATTGATGTTCAATTGTTGGTAATAACTCATGATTGTCCCTTTGAACCCTTTTTCTTCCCTAAACTCATTATGCCTTGAAGTCCTATGGTAATTGTGGAAGATGATGAGTTTATGAATATGTAGAATATTAATTGCTATGTATTACTTCTTGAATTTACCTTGTTTATGCATTGGTTATGTATTCTTTGGTAATTGAAGTATGAAGGCAATGAAAAGGGCAAGAAGGTATGAGGACTGATTCTTCTTTAATTCAATTATGAAGCATGAGTTACTTAGATTATAATGCTTCTAGGTATGATGTGTGGTTGTGATGTTGATAACAAGTACTCATCATCCTTAACCCTAGACTATTGAATTGATTATGAAGTGTGAAAGCATGATATGGTATGGTAATTATATAATTGAAAGTAGTTCTCATGATTTTAATAAAGTGTTGAGTGAAAGGTTTACTCACTTGTATGTTGTTTCTAAATTGAAAAGATTGTTCTCACTTATGAATACCTACGAGCTATTATAATGAGATGTTCACATAGGGTTCTAGAAGATAATAATGTGATTTTGTATGATGAGTATGATGATTACTAAAGGGAATAAATGTTTTGCACCAAAATGGTATGTAAATGACATGGAAGTCTCACGTTTATTAAGTTCGGCCTCCCTCGTGGGTTTTTTCATGTTAGTAAGTACGAATTCCCAAGGTATGGGTTTTCTCATGAGTTGGAAAATTCCGCATCTAGAAAGTCAAGGTTTCGAGTAGCAATCTCCTTGACCCTTAAATATGTGCCCACATAGGTCTATAGCTTAGTGGATCCACCTAGATAGATATGTATGAAAGTTTACACCTTAGGCAAGTGTTAACTCTCTCTTTTCGGTGTAGGAGTAAAACATTGGATTCCGTGTAGCTCACATGGTCTCATGCTTGTTATTGTACTTTTTTTCCTCATGTAAAAAAGTAATTGGATAAGTTAAGTATGAGAACTCTTAATAGGGCTGTCTTAGAGGCTACTACATAGTGTGAGGGAGGGTATGTGACTTCATTTACTCATTGTACATGTGGGATCCTAAGGGATTGTTCTAATGGTGTTCTCTTATGATTAAGTTGGTTTCATGTTATGTATGTCAAGTTTTATATGAACTTATGCATCAAGCATGTTATGATAAAGTTAGAGATTATGTTGTATGCATGTAGTAAGTGACTCAATGTGATATTTAGCTTTGGATTGGGTTATGTGGTTTTATTCTTGGAATTGCACAAGTATTTAATGAGGTTGCTTATAGGTTGGGATATTATCATGTTGGGTTGAGTTATGTTGTTCCATAGTGTGTGTATTGATTTATTTGATATTATGCATGGCTTTGACTAAATTGTGCATTTTCTCTTGCATTGATAATTTTATGCATAAAAACCATACTTAGTACATGTTGTTTCTACTAACCCATATTTTTTTCCCTTTCCCCATAAATTATAGGTTTTGTCCATTTAAGAGCTTCTAGGACACTTTGCAAGAAGACTTGGACTTTTTCCTCCAAGTTAATTGTGAGTCCTCTCGTTCGAGTAAGACCCATGTGGCAATAGGAATTTGTATAAGGGTTATGCCCAAAAGTTGTACTTTGTTTTAAATGGTTTAATGTGTCACGATTGGAGTCTAGACCCCAGATGAGACCGGCGTTGTTGACCTCTCAGAGGTCACATACAAGCCTACTTACGTCATTCTTACTTCGTCTAGGTTAATTTTAGCGAAAATTTTGAAACTTTATATTTCTTAACATATATACTAATCATTATATTAGATTCATAATTATTCACCATCAACCATCTAATATTAAGCTCATCAAATAAAATAAATAGTTTAATATAGCATTAAATATACACTTGCCAAAATGGCACCAATACAATGTTTGAACAATAGAAGAAAGAAATGCTAGTGGAACATACTCCACTAGCTAAATCCTATAAATAATCTAGAATATAATTTTCAAGCATCCTCAAAATCATAAGGTCTTACCAATTCCGGATGAATGATCCACGTCTGGATAGTTTCAGCGTCAACCTATAGCTCTAGCGTCTACCTGTGCCAGCACCTAAAATTGCAGAGTTGTATAGGGCTAGTACACACTTGTACTAAGTATGGGTATATTAAATCACACACCAAGGACATGCATGAATAAGAATAGCTCTTTCCTAACAACATGATTATGGAAACTCAAGTCAAGGGACTTGCCAAATTGGGATTAGGAAAGTTAGTGAGCTTTCAAAATTTGAATTAGGAAAGTGAGTGAACTTTCCAAATTTGGATTAGGAAAGATATGCCATGACATTAACATGATTCATCACACTTATGATATTGCACACAACACATAACATCTTGCATATAGCACATAACATATTGCATATAGCACATAGTATTTTGCATATCATTCGTTCATATGCCATGAAACCTTGGAATCATGGACTTCACATAAAGACTTCCAAAAAATGAGGGCTCAACATATGGGACCTTAACTAGGGAGACTTATTTATCAAACACAGAGTCTGTTTCATTCATTTATACGTACATTTCATTTCATTCATAGGATACTGTAAACACCAGCTATACCTTTGATGTAGTTTAAGAATTTCATCAGGTTCACTGGGAAATGATAAAGAATGACCTAGTGTTATTACTTAAGTCTAGCTCACCTCTTGAGTATCCTATCCTAACACCTTTGTTATCATTCATTTCATTATGTGCATTATTTAGGCTGTCCTCATTCATTCATGGGGAACTTTAACTTTAACCGACATATATCATGTAAGCATCATGTAATCCAGTGTCTCCCCCACACCTAAAAGAGATGAAATCACCGGCTAAAGTGACCCAAAACATGCTAGAGTACACGGGAATTGAACCCAGCTTGATCCCTATATTGGCAGTATAGGTTCGAAGACTAGGAGATATGAGGAAAGCCATACCCAGCATGCCCGACAGTCTCATCTCATGAGAGTAAAGTGAACCTCCTCCCTTCCCAAAATAAGGCATCACCACTCAATCCTAGTATATTGGTGCTGAGTATAAAGTTCCATTACATTCAATTCATAAGTGATGGAAGATGGCTTCTACTATGAGGACATCATAGCTCAATAGATGATTCCTCATCCCATCATTAGTATTGAGTGTGTTAATCTCAATACTTTCATTAGAGTGTTCATAGAGACTGGTCTCTTCATTAACTTTACACTCTCATAGGTGAGTACGTTTTGGTAACATTTACATACACTTATTTAAGATTGCTCTAATCTTTTACATTAGCCTCATGTCATGTTGTCATAACATTCATTAACATTAGCTCATTTGCTCTTTTATAATTACTCACCCCATTTTACGTGGATGTTCATTTTATCATATGCCAATCTACTTGGCCATTTAGTACGTTTCACACTCTTACTTAACCTTTTTAGGGTTTCATCATTTCATTGTTCATTTAATAATTTCATTGTTTATTTCCTCATATGCCAATTCACTTGTCCACTAGTATGTTTCACACTCTTACTTAACCCTTCTAGGGTTTTATCATTTCATTGTTTATTTCATTATTTCTTTGTTCATTTCATCATTTCATTGTTCATTTCATCATTTCTTTGTTCATTTAATTATTTCATTGCGTACATCTTAGCTTCACTTATTTTAAGACGTACGCTAGACTTATGGGTCTATAAATACAAGCCATGAGGCTTCGTTCATAGTTCGTTTAAGTGATTCACATGTACATGACTTATGCATCTTGTATGTATGCCAAGATCTCGATTTTGATCTAACTAGGTAGAATTATTCTTGAATATTCAATTCACATATGACTCACGTATCAATACGGAATTCGGGCAAGAGAAAACGGTTTCAAATCCCTTGGAAAACACTTACATTTTTTTTGTTTACTATATTTGATCCATATCACTTGGGGACCCAAGTTGGAGCCCCAATGCCTTCATTTTATTTTTCCTTTAATTTCTCTCTTCATTTTTCTCTTAATAGAACTAAGAGGATGTGGGATCGAAACCCCACAAACTCATTTACTTTTTATTTTCATTACTTTTAATTTCTCTCCTTTAGCCAAGGGGTTGTGGGTTCGAACCCCTACAGCCCCTCTTTAGTTTCTTTTAAATTTCACCTTGAATCTTCCTAGGAGGTCGTGGGTTCAATTTTCACGCATCACATCTCTTTTCTTTAATTTTCTTAAGTCTCCTTCACTGCCTAGAGGTCGTGGGTTAGATTCCCATGCCTCACATTCTTTTTCTTTCATTTTCTTTACTTTCCTTCACTTCCTAGAGGTCGTGGGTTCGATTCCACGCCTCACATTTCTTTTTCTTTCATTCATAGCTTTCTTATAGTGATGTCTTGGGTTAAAACCAATTGGCCTCACATATTTGAAACATTATTTTCAAACTCCCCTAAACTTCAACATTAGCCAAAATTAAACCATCAACATGCTGGAAATTTTAATCACATTTGCAGCATACTTTCTTCAACATTAATATGTAATTTCATAGGGTTATTCGTAGATCCTTTAATACATTTGTAGGTTCATTTTTCATGGATTCGTTTAGCCAAGAGATTATCATTCAAATCAGCAACATTTCAACTCATATGAACATTATACATAATCATTTGTTCATGAAATACAACGACAACATCATATTTTTAAAGACTTAATCTGAAGCACTAGATACGGTTCACATTGCACACACATGTAAACATAATTTCAGAAAAACATTAACATAAGTCACATAATTTTGAACATACATATAAATGCATAATCATCACGAAAATATGTTTCATCCCTAGTTTTCTACCAGCAAACGTAACCAACCTATGATTCAATGGGAGCTAGCGAAAGGGACATCGAACAACCCTAGTTTTCGGAATAGATTCGTCTGAACCTTAGGGGTCTCTTAGGAAAGGGACCATGTGAGAAGAGAACCCATACCTTTTTGACGTTAAAACCTCAACATTCTGCCCATAAACTTCACCCAAGATCATGTCCAAATCCCCTTAAATTCAACACCAACTCGATGGACAAATTTCTTCTTGCCTACGTTATTTATATTGTTTGTGTTCTTATATTTTCATTGTGAGTTCTTCATGTGTGAAGAACTTTGGTTTGCCTTATATTTATTTGAAGTTATTTCGCAGAGAGAATCGTGAGTGAGAGTAATAGAGACGTGAACGTGGGAGAGAAGAGCTTTCTTAGGATTAGGAGTCTAGTTTAGGAATTAGTCAATTAAGGTTTTTATTTATTTATTAAAAATCTGATTTTGTTATATTTTAAACAAGCTAATAAATAATAAATATAAATTAATTACATTAATTTACCGACTTAAATTAAAAATAATGTAATTAATTGCTTCCACCTATGTTCGAACACGGGTGAGGCAATAGTGCATTTCAAGAGAAAATTTTTGGCCCTCTCTCCCCGAAATGATCCTTTACCTTATTAATTAAATAATTAATTATATATTTAGGGTAATTATTATACTACCCTTAGCCTGGAAAAAATACCATTTTATCCCTAGACCCTTCAAGCCTAAGATTTTCCCTTTTTAAGTCCTGTAGAGACTCCTTCAAGTAAATCTTCGTATTCGGGAGTCTTACATGGTTGGACCCAACCTTTTATAGCTCAACTAACTCCCCAAGTTAGTTGGCTTTGCTTTATAAAGGGTTTAAAGGTACAGTTCTACGCGTATCAATACGTGTTAACCCGGTCTAATCATAGACATTCTAGACACATTAAGCTTTACTTAGCATTTTCAATTTTTGGGTTGTTACGTTATCCCCCCCCCCCTTAGGAATATTCATCCCCGAATGACACTATTCTTTACTAACAATAATTAAGTCATCTATAGAATGTATGCCTACAGAGGTAATTCAGATATAAACATGATGGTGCACATCCTTGAAACCTACTAGTAGCTTCACATTAATGGACCAAGGAACTCTTTCCTACACTAGTCTCGTCAAAGCATACAACATAAGTAAACATGTAAGTCATAAAAATTAGCAACCAACATTATGACTCAAACATATTAACCTTTTATTAGTGCATAAACACCATACACAGTCAAATACATGAAAGACTAATTAAGGCTACACACCCGAGACTTAACTAGAGGTGCCTTCCACTTCACCCCTAGACTTGAGTACGAAGAATCATTGCCTCCTTGTAGCCTCTTCGCTTGGACCATTAGGTTGAACTCTCTCCTTCCCTTGTTCTTGACTTCTCCTATTAGGACAAGACTTCACCATGTGACCCGGTTTGATACAACTGTAACAAGCGTTAGAGCCCCTCATACACTATCCTCCTTGAATTTTGCCACACTTCCTAAAAGGTGGCCTCTCCTAAGGTGTATCTACTTCACTATTTATCTTAAATCTGGGCTCGGAATCCCTATCATATCAACCCTTGAATGAAATTGACTCCCCTTGGTGGGAGAGTGTTATCCCTGATTTCAGTACCAGTCTTTCTTGAAAAATTCTCCTCATATTTTTTTGACATGTTCCCGTCCCTATCGTGCTTCCTCTTCCTACATTCCTCCACTTGATGGATATGGCTCATAAGCCTAGATAGGTCCATGCTGTCATGCAACATAGCTGCCCTACACTTCTCCTCTAGATCCTCAACTATTTTACATCCAATGTAAATGGGAGGATTCACCCTCATGAAGTCCCTTAACCTGCTAGCCATGGTGATGGAAGGTAGGTTCTCCCTGGGAACACCTTGTTGCTCCACTTGGGATGTCATAAACTAAGCTTGTAAAGTGATGGCTTGGTCCATCTATACCAAAGTTGTCTTCACTTCTCCATCTGTCAACCTAGTTGGGTTAAACGGTATCTCCATTTTAGCAGCTGGAGACTGGGGAGTAATTTGATTTACCCCAGCAGTTGCTCCTCCAATCATAGTTCGTTTAAGTGATTCATATCTTCCTACGATTATGTGGTACATGACTTATGCATCTTGTATGTATGCCAAGATCTCGATTTTGATCTACGTAGGAAGAATTATTCTTGAATATTCAATTCACAGATGACTCACATATCAATACGGAATTTGGGCATGGGAAACCGGTTTTAAATCCCTCGGACAACACTTACATTTTCTTTGTTTACTATATTAGATCCATATTGTTTGGGGACCCAAGTTCGTGCCCCAATACCTTCATTTTAATATTTTCCCTTAATTTCTCTCTTCATTTTTCACTTAATAGAACTAAGAGAATGTGGGATCAAACCCCCACAACCTCATTTACTTTTTATTTTCATTACTTTTAATTTCTTTCCTTTGGTCGAGGGGTTGTGGGTTCGAACCCCCACATCCCCTCTTTAATTTCTTTAAATTTTCTCCTTGAATCTTCATAAGAGGTCGCGGGTTCGATTCCCACGCTTCACATCTCTTTTCTGTAATAACCTGTTTAGTCGGTTCGAGCAGTAGAATTATTTTGAAAATAACTGATAGGGTCGACGGATCAGGAGACGTACCGTCATGGTCACGACGGACCGTCGAGGGCCTCCATTCCAAAACACTTCAACTCTAAAAATCTGGGTACTGGGAGCTACTCTCTGAACTCCACGACGGAGCTGCAGCACGGACCGTCGTAGATACGACGGACCTTCACAAAACCCTTTACTGAATTTAACTCTCTGAACTTTGTGACGGACCTGCGGGACGGACCGTCATAAACATGACGGGCCGTCACAGGTTGCGTAACCTCGACTGGATTGGATTTCTGCTAAAAGTTTTTAAGGGGTGTTTTGGACCATTCATGACAAACTTTATGAAATTAGTGGGGTAAGTTTAATAAGTTATTTACTTGGTGGTTAAAAGAGGTAACCTTGAAATAAATAATGGGTTACTTTTATCATAATGAATTATATGATAATAAGGGTAAAAGAGAAAGAATCTGGAGAAGAAAAATAAAAAGAAGCAGAAAGATAGAACGAAGAGGAAAGCAAAAGGCGTTGGGAGATAGCTTGCTTTACAACGATTCTTCGGTGGAGGTAGGTTATGGTTTATGCTATTTCATAGTAAACTCTTAATAGCGATTGATATTTATTGGGTGGTACTGTAAAGTCTTCCATATTCTTGATTGTGGGTTGGTATGTTGTAATTGTGTAATTGTGGTGGATTTGAATGTTGATACTGTTGAATCTTTAATCTTGAATTCTCTCTGTTAAGATGACGCCTCGGCATAACGAAGACTTGATGAAATAAAATTAATGAGATTAGTGGATCGGGTGTCACGTTCCGACACGTAGTATTAGGGGATCGGGTGTCACGTTCCGACACGTAGTATTAGAGGATCGGGTGTCACTTTCCGACACATAGTATTAGGGGATCGTAGTGTCACGTTCTGACACGATAAGAATAAAGAGAAGTGATCTTGAATCATGTTAATATACTCAATTTCGAAGAACCTATGTCCCAAATGAGTATGGTGTGGAGGCTTGAGTCCTCATAGGTGTGCGTGGTGTTGTTGCCAATGGTTCTTGTACTTGTTGATTGTCACCTGTTAAGTGTTGTGGTTGATTTTATATTATTATTCAGTATATGTTGCTTTCTATTTTGAGTTGGCCGATGATACCTACTCAGTACGTGTTCCTTGTACTGACCCCTACTTTTATTTCCTTCTTGTTGTTTTGTGGAGTGCAGCTAGTGCACCATTGACTTCGAGTCGTCCTCAACTCTAGCCAGTCTCCAGCATATCAGAATTCACGGTGAGCTATTATTCCTAGCTCGGGCTGGAATTCTCTTCTTCACCTCTTGATGTCTTTGAAGTTCGGACATGGACCATCTTTCTACTAATTAAAGTTCTTAAATACTCTTAGACTTAGTAATTTGAGGATAGATGTTCTTGATGTGATGACTTCTAGATTTTGGGAACGATAAGTATTAAACTTTAGAAACTTATTTAAATTGGTTGCTTAGTATCTTTTTGAGTCTTCCACATTTTATTTACTATTTAAAATTTATATACTGATAAACGTTGGGGTTTGATTGTTGGTTCTCTCACCTAGTAAGATAAGTGTGGGTGCCACTCGCGGCTCGTTTTGGGTCGTGACAAACTTGGTATCAGAGTTTTAGGTTCGTTGGTCTCATCACACAAGAACGAGTCTAGTAGAGTATTGAGGAATGGTAGGGGGACGCCCTTACTTTTCTTTGAGAGGCTATAGGACTTTAGGAAAACTCCATTCTTTCTTCCTTTCGTGCTATTACTTGGGTCCAATTGGTATCTAGGTGATACAAATTGGTATCTTAAATCCTCACTCTATTTCGCAGATGGTTAGAACTAGAGCAACAACATTGTCAACACCAGCACCGGCAGGACAGGGTGCGTCTGAGCCAACTATTGGGACCGTAGCTCGAGGAGAAGTAGTGGAAAGAGGTCGTGGTAGAGGTCGTAGGAGGACGCCCTCTAGAGGTAGAGGACGAACACCTGGTCCAACTAGTGATAGGGCGGTGACTCCTCCACCGACTGATGAAGTAGTAAGAGGGAGTGAAGAAGGGGAAAATGAGCAGGATCAAGATGAGGAAGTACCACCCCAGCCTACCCCAGAGATGATTAACCAGGTTCTTACCTATCTTAGCGGGTTATCTGATCAGGGCCAGACACCTCCAGTGTTTTCTGCACCAACACCTCAGGTTCAGGGAGTACAACATGCAGCCGCTGTGGCTCCCCGCATGGATGCCTCATTGGAAGTAGGCACGTTTCCTCGATTGACTACCGGGTCTATAATGACGAGCGATCAGCATGAACGTTCCACTAAATTATTGAAGTTGAAACCTCCAGTCTTCAAGGGTGCTTAATCTGAGGATGCCTATAATTTTCTGGTTGATTGTCATGACCTGCTACACTAGATGGACATAGTAGAACGATTCGGGGTGGAGTTTGTGACCTATCAGTTTCAGGGAAATCCAAAAATGTGGTGGCGGACGTACATTGAGTGTCAACCAGCACAGGCACCACCTATGACTTGGGCATCATTCTCTAGCTTGTTTATGGAGAAGTATATACCCCGGACTTTGAGGGACAAGAGGAGAGATGAGTTCCTGAGTCTAGAGCAAGGCAGGATGTCTGTTACTGCTTATGAGGCTAAATTTCGTGCACTATCCAGGTATGCCACCCAGCTTTGCTTCAGTCCACAAGAGCGGATTCGCCGCTTTGTGAAAGGATTGAGGTCAGATTTGCAGATCCCCGCCTTACAGGTAGCTGCTGCAGCAAAATCCTTTCAGGAAGTGGTTGACTTTGTGATAGAGGTAGAGGGGGTGAATCCAGACAACTTCACCATGGCGTCGACATCTAAGAAGTTCCGTACGGGAGGTGAATTTAGTGGTTCTTACTCCATAGGGCAGAGTTTAGGAGGTTACCCAGCCCGACCTATTCAGTCTTCACTACAGGCTATAGCTGGGGGCCCATCGCAGACCAGTCAACATTTCTCTGAGTTTGGAGGTTATACCCAGACTTTGTCATTCTCACAGAGACCTATGCTTGACTCCAGAGATTGTTATGGAAGTGGAGAGACTGGACATATTAGGAGGTATTGTCCAAAACAGAGTTACGGACCCCCAATGATTAGAGGTAGAGGTGGTCATGGGAGAGGTCTCCATTCTGGAGGACGTGGTGGCCAAAGTAATGGTGGTCACCAAATCAGCCGGGGTGGCGGGCGAGCTGGAGCTACTATAGTACAACATGGTAGTGGCAACGGGCAGACAGGTGATAGGGCCCACTGTTCTTCTTTCCCCGGGAGTTCTGAAGCAGAGACATTTGATGCTGTTATCACATGTAATCTTTTGGTTGGTGATTTCATGGCTTCTGTATTATTTGATCCTGGATCCACATTTTCATATGTATCTTCCTCATTTGCTACTGGTCTTGATTTACATTGTGATTTGCTTGACATGCCTATTCGTGTCTCTACTCCTGTGGGTGAGTCTGTGATAGTTGAGAAGGTGTATAGGTCTTGCCTTGTGGTTTTTGTAGGGAGCAATACCTATGTAGATTTGATTATCCTAGAAATGGTTGATTTTGATGTAATTCTGGGTAAGACTTGGCATTCCCCAAATTTTGCAATCTTAGATTGTAATGCTAAAACTGTGACATTGGCCAAGCTTGAGACAGATCCGCTAGTGTGGGAGGGTGACTACATTTCCACCCCAGTCCGTATTATCTCTTTTCTTCGCGCTAAGAGGATGGTTAGTAAAGGTTGTTTAGCCTTCTTGGCACATCTCAGGGATGATACTTCCAAAGTACCTTCTATTGAGTCTGTTTTGATAGTCTGCGACTTTCTGGATGTGTTTCCTTCATACCTTCCTGGTATGCCACCGGATAGGGATATTGATTTTTGTATTGATCTGGAGTCGGGTACTCGCCCCATTTCTATACCCCCTTATAGAATTGCTCCAGCTGAGTTAAGGGAGTTAAAGGCCCAACTTCAGGAGTTGTTAGGTTAAAGCTTTATTAGACCAAGTGCATCCCCTTGGGGTGCTCCTGTCTTATTTGTGAAAAAGAAGGATGGGAGTTTTTGGATGTGCATAGACTACAGAGATCTGAATAAGGTGACAATTAAGAACAAGTATCCTCTTCCTCGCATTGATGATTTGTTCGATCAGTTACAAGGTGCTTGTACCTTCTCAAAGATCGATTTGAGATCTGGTTATCACCAATTGAAAATACGGGCAACAGATGTGCCAAAGACTGCTTTTCGAACCAGGTATGGGCATTATGAATTCTTAGTAATGTCTTTTGGTCTTACGAATGCCCTTGCTGCTTTCATGAGCCTGGTGAACGGGATTTTTAAGCCATATATGGATCTTTTTGTTATCGTATTTATTGATGATATACTGGTATACTCAAAGAACAGGAAAGAACATGAGGAGCATTTGAGAATGGTATTGGAAGTGTTGAGAGAGAAAAAGCTTTATGCCAAATTCTCCAAGTGTGAGTTTTGGCTAGATTCAGTGTCCTTCTTGGGGCACGTAGTTTCTAAGGATGAAGTGATGGTGGATCCTTCCAAGATTGAAGCAGTGAAGAGTTGGGTAAGACCTACTAATGTTACAGAGGTAAGGAGCTTTGTTGTCTTAGCTAGCTACTACCGTCGATTTGTCAAGGGATTTTCTTCTGTTGCTTCCCAACTGACAAATTTGACAAAGCAGAATGTTCCATTTGTATGGTCGGACGAATGTGAAGAAAGCTTCCAGAACCTCAAGACCTTGTTGACTACTGCACCAATTCTTACCTTGCCAGTGGAAGGTAAGAATTTCATTGTGTATTGTGATGCATCTTACTCTGGTTTGGGTGCAGTGCTAATGCAGGAGAAGAATGTAATTGCTTATGCTTCGAGGCAACTAAAGGTGCATGAACGCAACTATCCGACCCATGATTTGGAGTTGGCTGCAGTAGTGTTTGCATTAAATCAATGGAGACATTATCTATATGGGGTTAAGTGTGAAGTCTATACAGATTATCGTAGTTTACAGTATGTCTTTACTCAGAAAGATTTGAATTTGAGACAGAGGAGGTGGATGGAACTACTGAAGGACTATGATATTACTATCTTGTATCACCCAGGAAAAGCTAATGTTGTGGTAGATGCTTTAAGTAGAAAGGCAGGGAGCATGGGAAGTCTAGCTCACTTGCAGGTTTCTAGACGCCCATTGGCTAGAGAGGTTCAGACTCTAGCTAATGACTTTATGAGGTTGGAAGTACGGGAGAAGGGAGGATTTTTGGCCTGTGTGGAGGCCAGATCTTCTTTTCTTGACAAGATTAAGGGAAAATAGTTTACTGATGAGAAGCTGAGCCGAATTCGAGATATGGTATTACGAGGAGAGGCTAAAGAGGCAATAATTGATGAGGAAAGCGTTTTGAGAATCAAGGGAAAGGTGTGTGTGCCCCGGGTGGATAATTTGATTCACACTATTCTTACAGAGGCTCATAGTTCAAGGTATTCTATACATCCTTGTGCAACCAAGATGTATCGTGACCTAAAGCAACATTTTTGGTGGAGTAGGATGAAGCGTGACGTTGTTGATTTTGTTGCCCAATGCCCGAATTGTCTGCAGGTAAAGTATGAGCACCAGAGGCCCGGAGGAACACTTCAGAAAATGCCCATTCCTGAATGGAAATGGGAAAGAATCGCAATGGATTTTGTAGTTGGTCTTCCAAAGACATTGGGTAAGTATGACTCCATTTGGGTAATTGTTGATAGGTTAACTACGTCTGCTCACTTCATTCCGGTCAAGATGACTTACAATGCAGAGAAATTAGCCAAACTCTATATCTCAAAAATTGTTCGATTGCATGGAGTCCCACTTTCCATCATATCAGATACGGGTACGAAATTTACTTCTAAGTTTTGGAGAACATTGCATGCTGAATTAGGTACTAGGTTGGATCTTAGTACCGCATTTCACCCTCAGACCGATGGTCAGTCTGAGCGAACGATTCAGGTGTTGGAGGATATGCTTCGTGCATGTGTAATAGATTTTTGTGGTCATTGGGATAACTTCTTGCCCTTAACAGAGTTTTCATACAATAATAGCTATCACTCAAGTATTGATATGGCCCCATTTGAAGCACTGTATGGGAGGAGATGTAGGTCTCCCATTGGGTGGTTTGATGCATTTGAGGTGAGACCATGGGGTACCGATCTTTTGAGGGAATCGTTAGATAAAGTAAAATTCATTCAGGAGAAGCTTCTAGCATCTCAAAACAGGCAAAAAGAATATGTAGATCGAAAGGTTAGGGACTTGGATTTTATGGAGGGTGAGCAAGTCTTGCTGAAGGTTTCGCCCATGAAAGGGGTGATGCGGTTTCGTAAGCGAGGTAAGCTTAGCCCAAGATATATTGGTCCATTTGAAGTTCTGAAGCGCGTGAGGGAGGTGGCTTATGAATTGCCATTGCCTCCAGGAATCTGAGGAGTGCACCCGGTATTTCATGTGTCTATGCTGAAAAAATACCATGGGGACAGAAACTACATTATTCGTTGGGATTCAGTCCTTCTGGATGAGAATTTGTCTTATGAAGGAGGAGCCTGTTGCTATCTTAGATACAGAAGTCCGCAAGTTGAGATCAAAGGAGATTGCATCCATCAAGGTTCATTGGAAGAATCGGCCAGTTGAAGAGTCCACTTGGGAGAATGAGGCTGATATGCAAGGAAGATATCAACATCTTTTTATAGATTCAGGTACTCTTTCTCTCCCTTGTTTTTCTATCTGTGATCGTTCGGGGACGAACGATGGGTAAATTGGTATCTATTGTAACAACCTGTTTAGTCGGTTCGAGCAGTAGAATTATTTTGAAAATAACTAACTGGGTCGACGGATCAGGCGACGTACCGTCATGGTCACGATGGACCGTCGAGGGCCTCCGTTCCAAAACACTTCAACTCTAAAAATCTGGGTACTAGAAGCGACTCTCTGAACTCCGCGACAGAGCTGCAGCATGGACCGTCGTAGATACGACGGACCATCACAAAACCCTTTACTGAATTTAACTCTCTGAACTTTGTGACGGACCTGCAGGACGGAACGTCATAGACACGACGGGCCGTCACAGGTTGCGTAACCTCGACTGGATCGGATTTCTGCTAAAAAAATTTAAGGGGTGTTTTGGACCATTCATGACAAACTTTATGAAATTAGTGGGGTAAGTTTAATAAGTTATTTACTTGGGGGTTAAAAGAGGTAACCTTGAAATAAATAATGGGTTACTTTTATCATAATGAATTATATGATAATTAGGGTAAAAGAAAAAGAATCTGGAGAAGAAAAATAAAAAGAAGCAGAAAGAGAGAACGAAGAGGAAAGCAAAAGGCATTCGGAGATAGCTTGCTCGACCACGATTCTTCGGTGGAGGTAGGTTATGGTTTATGCTATTTCATAGTAAACTCTTAATAGCGATTGATATGTATTGGGTGGTACTGTAAAGTATTCCATATGCTTGACTGTAGGTTGGTATGTTGTAATTGTGTAATTGTGGTGGATTAGAATGTTGATACTGTTGAATCTTTAATCTTGAATTCTCTCTGTTAAGATGACGCCTCGGCATAACGAAGACTTGATGAAATAAAATTAATGAGATTAGTGGATCGGGTGTCACGTTCCGACACGTAGTATTAGGGGATCGGGTGTCACGTTCCGACACGTAGTATTAGGGGATCGGGTGTCACGTTCCGACACGTAGTATTAGGGGATCGGAGTGTCACATTCCGACACGATAAGAATAAAGAGAAGTAATCTTGAATCATGTTAATATATTCAATTTCGAAGAACCTATGTCCCAAATGAGTATGGTGTGGAGGCTTGAGTCCTCATAGGTGTGCGTGGTGTTGTTGCCAATTGTTCTTGTACTTGTTGATTGTCACCTGTTAAGTATTGTGGTTGATTTTATAGTATTATTCAGTATATATTGCTTTATATTTTGAGTTGGCCGATGATACCTACTCAGTACGTGTTCCTTGTACTGACCCCTACTTTTATTTCCTTCTTGTTGTTTTGTGAAGTGCAGCAAGTGCACCATTGACTTCGACTTGTCCTCAACTCTAACCAGTCTCCAGCATATCAGAATTCAGGGTGAGCTATTATTCCTAGCTCAGGATGGATTCTCTTCTTCACGTCTTGATGTCTTTGAAGTTCGGACATGGACCATCTTTCTACTTATTTACGTTCTTAAATACTCTTAGACTTAGTAATTTGAGGATAGATGTTCTTGATGTGATGACTTCTAGATTTTGGGAACGATAAGTATTGAACTTTAGAAACTTATTTAAATTGGTTTCTTAGTATCTTTTTGAGTCTTCCGCATTTTATTTACTATTGAAAATTTATATACTGATAAACGTTGGGGTTTAGATTGTTGGTTAGCTCACCTAGTAAGACAAGTGTTGGTGACACTCGCGGCTCGTTTTGGGTCGTGACATTTTCTTTCATTCTCTTAACTCTCATTCACTGCCTAGAGGTAGTGGGTTCGATTCCCACACCTCACATTTCTTTTCTTTGATTTTCTTTACTCTCCTTCACTACATAGAGGTCGTGGGTTCGATTACCACGCCTCACATTTATTTTTCTTTAATTCATAGCTTTCTTATAGTGAGATCTTGGGTTCAATCCCAACTGACCTCACATATTTTAAACATTATTTTCAAACTCCCCTAAACTTCAACATTAGCTGAAACTAAACCATCAACATGCTCGAAACTTTTATCACATTTGCAACCTACTTTCTTCAAGATTTATACATAATTTCATAGGGTAATTCATAGATCATTTAATACGTTCTTAGGTGAATTTCTCATGGATTCGTTTAGCCAAGAGATTACCACTCAAATCAGTCACATTTCAACTCATATGAACATCACGAATTACATAATCATTTGTACATGAAATACAATGAAAACATCACATTTTTACCTTCTTAACCCAAGGCACATAGATATAGTTCACATTGCACACACATACACATAATTTCGGAAAAACATCAGCATCAGTCACATAATTCTGAACATACATATCGAAACATAATCTTCACGAAAACACGTTCCATCCATACTTTTCTACAAGAAAACATAACAAACCTATGATTTAATGGGAGCTAGTGACATGGACATGCAACGGGGAACAACCCTAGTTTTCGGAATAGATTCGTCTGAACTTTAGGGGTCTCTTGGGAAAGGAACCAAGAGAGAAGAGAACCCATACCTTTTTGACGCTAAACCCTCGACTTTCTGCCCAAAAACATCACCGAAGATCACATCCAAATCTTCTCAAAGTCAACACCAACTCGATGGACAAACTTCTTTTTACCGATGTGATTGATTTCATTTGTTTTCTTATATTTTCGGTGTGAGTTCTTCAAGTGTGAACAACTTTGGTTTACCTACTATTTTTTTGAAAATATTTGGCAGAGAGAATCGTTAGTAAGAGTTATAGAGATGTGAGAGAGACAGAGATGAGCGTGGGAGAGAAGAGTTTTCATAGGATTAGGAGTCTAGTTTAGGACTTAGTAAATTAAGGTTTTTATTTAATAATTAAAAATATGATTTTGATTAATTTTAAATCAGCTAATAAATAATAAATATGTATTAATTACATTAATTTACCAACTTAAATTTAAAAATAATTTAATTCATTGCTTCCACCTAGGTTCGAACCTTGGTGGACAAGGACTTCACTTAAAGATCCAATTTTGTACCTCTCTCCCAAAAAGCCCCTCCAACTTATTAATTAAATAATTAATTATATATTTAGGGTAATTACAATGCTACCCTTAGCTTTGAAAAAAGACCATTTCACCGCTAGACCCACTGAACCTAAGATTTTCCCTTTTTAAGTCCAGTAAAGACTCCTACAAGTAAATCTTCATATTAGAGAGCCCTACATGTTTGGAACCAACCTTTTCTAGCTCAACTAACTCCCTAAATTAGTTGGCGTTGGTGTAGCAAGGGTTCATAGGTCTAGTTCTACGGGCATCAGTCCGTGTGAACCCGTTCTAATTGTAGGCATTCTAGACTGATTAAGCATTACTTAGCATATTCATTTTAGGGTTGTTACATAATGCGAGGAAAAGGATTAGAATAATTCTTATTTATCGGTTATGTTGACTAAACAAGAAGCCTAAGTAAGCTTCATAAGAGAATGGTCTAAGTGAACTCTATATATGATATGTGAGAGGTCTATGTATACCTCAATATGCAAAAAGTTTTAAATTTTTCGTATTTTGACGTATGATATGTTATGAAGAACACTAAGGTCTATTCTAAGTAATCTTTGAGTATGAAGACGCCGGTTACATATTAGTTCTTAGTAGTAGGGTTTGATCTCTCTCCCTCTATTTTATGTAGAGTAGTGTTCATTCGAGGATGAATTTTCTCAATGGGGATATAATGTGACACCCTTAGCTAAAACAGACCAGAAATCAATTCTTCAGAAAAATCTGCAGGTGCAGCCAACGTGACCATCGACGAATCGTAGCCTGAACCACGGTCCGTCCATCACAACCATCGATGAAATCAGAAACTTCCAAAAATTTCAGCCCAAGAAAATTGGTTAAGTGTTCCTCAACGGACGGACTTACGATTCGTATATCAGACTACGGCCTTTAGTCCATTCCATCAATCGATACCCCCTTTCACCCGCTCTCGGACAAGGTCTACGGATGATCATCATGATCCGTAGGTGGACCTACGGTCTGTAGATTTGACCGTAGGTGGGAAATTAGCAGACAGTCAAGGGGAAATGCAGTTTGGTCAACTTCCAATGGTCATAAGTCTTTTGGAACAAATTTAATTATATATCTCATGATCTACCCACAAATAGATAATTGAATTAGCTTTCCATAGCCACCGACCTTTCTAAATCAGATCGTCGAATAAAAAGTTATGCCCATTATAGTAAAGGCATGTCGAACAATCTCAACTGATGGACCAACAGACGGGGCGTCGGTGAATCAACGGACCGTCAGTCCTAGTCGTCAATAGGTTTCACAACAACTTTCCAAGGGGTCTTTTGGACCTTTTCCACTTTGTTTAAACACTAAGTTATGTCGTTTTGACCATAAATCATTAAATTTAGTCAGCTTAAGCATAGAAACATAACTAAAACATATCTAAGTCAAATCATTAAATGAAAACTTAGAAAATTAGAAGCAAAAGAGGAGAAAAAGCTCAAGAAACCTAGTCCAAGAGTGCAAGAAGTTCCAGCAATTCCATCCCCGAAACATAAGTATATTTTTGTGGATTTCAGCAACAAGTATGTTGGATATCACTAGTGGTTTCCTTTCAGCCATTGGGTCCCTAGTTTTCTGTCAGTTCTTGATTCTCTTATCATGATTAAACCTAGGATTTCTAGAACTTTGATAGAACTTCGTAATTTAGTTAAATATATGCTCCAAATCAGATTATCATTTTTATTACTCATATTATCGCATCAATTTCAGAACCCTAGCTCTATATTTCCTTAGCTCTTGCAATACACATGCTAGGTCAGATATTTCAGACACTTCAAATATGCATGCCTCAGTTATAAATGCATTATTACTAGATTAATTGTTGCATTCTAAGTTTGCATGTTTTATTTCGAGCTATCACGCATTTACAAAAACTCAGAATAATCAGTTCATTTACATAATTTACTGTGAGTAGCATAATACCGAGTTATACTAGGGTTCAGCGTACCCAATTAGTCCCAAAACTACTAGCCAAGTAGGTAGTAATTCCCCTCTGTGGGTAATCAGTTTAGTGATCACGCTAGCACGCCTTTATACCTTTTCAAGGGTATATTGGGTCCTCTCGTTGGAGCTTATACATAGGGCTCCACATTTAGCGCATGTGTTTTTATCATTGGTTATTAGTAGCTCCCACAGTTCAGTCAGGCTCTCTGCATTGACCATTTATCTGTATGTTCAGTATTAAGTCTAAGCTTGTAATAAATTGGTCATTGCATCCAGTTAGCTCAAAAATCAGCATATCATGTTTAGATTATTATACTTGCTTTTGTGCTTGTTCAGTTATGTTTTAATTCAGCTTTATTCTATTCTACGTGCTTAGTATCTTTCAAGTACTGATGCACACGTGTGATACATCTTCTCCTGATGTAGGTTCAGGTTCTCAGCATCCAGATCATGCACAGACTAATTTCTGATATTTAGTTCAGCAGATTAACTGGTGAGTCTTCATTCTCCGAGGACAAGAGTCATTAGTTTCATTTCAGTCTTTAGTCATTTAGTAACAGTTTTTCTAGATTTATCTAGGGCTTGTCCCAGTATTTGTAGTCCAGTTTAAAGGCTCATTTAAGACATAGTTAGTTTCAGCTTAGTAGTGAGTTAATATTTCTTTCTATTAAACTCATCAATTTTTCATATATCTAAGGTATAGAATACGGGTATTCCCCATCTTTTTTATTATGAGTTATGATTTATCTTCCGCATTAGTTTAATATTGTTAGTACGCTCATGATCATGTAAGCAGGGTTGGCTTGGGATCACTTGTGGTCCTAGGTCCATGTCCGCGTCACAGGGTTAGCTTGGGGCGTGAAAAAACTTGGTATCAGAGCACTAGGTTTAAGTTCCCTAGGATGTCTGAAAAGCCACACTAAGTAGAGTCATTTTCATGGGTGTGAAGTGCACCACAACTAATGAGAGGGAGGCTATGAAGTGTTCTAGGAAAAACTTCACTTTCTTGTTACTCTTATTGTTCGTAAGGTATGATCAATTTCCATTCTAATTTCACATTGTGTGCTTAATATAATGCCATCTTATAGAGTTTAGGCATGGAATGTTAATGCACGCAATGCTAACGCAGTTCCTCTAGTACCATATAAGAAAGTTCAAATGCATAGTTTCAGAATGCCAATTAAGCTTTTGGCTCAGAGTATGACCAACTAGAACAATCAGCAGGTTCTAGGTCCTACTAATATAAATGACCGAGTAGTTGCAACCAGAGTTTGTAATTTTGTTTGGATGAATCCGCCTAAGTTTTTAGGGTCGCAAGTTGGTAAGGATCCACAGAAGTTCATTGATGAGGTCAAGAAATTTTGTGTGATGTCAGTAACTTGTAGTGATAAGTGAGATTGACATCCTACAAAATCAAGGATGTGACTCACATATGGTTTACTCAGTGGAAAGACAACACTATAATTCAGTATAAGCCCAGAAACTCTCTCAGAAACTTTATCAGTCTCTACTCCAGTCAGTGATCCAGTTATAGCTAGACGAGTCTACATAAATTACCCTGTCACGGTATCTCAGAATGTCACCTCAGCAAATCTAGTAGAGTTATAAATTGTAGACTTTGATGTCATTATAGGCATGGATTAGTTAAACTCATGTTATGCCTCAGTCGATTGTAGAACTAGGATTGTTCGTTTTCAGTTTCCAGATGAACCAATTTTTGAATGGAAGGGTAGTAGCTTAGAACCTATGGGTTTATTTATTTCTTACCTTAAGTCAAGAAAGTTGATATCTAAGGGTTATCTCTATGATCTAGTTCGGGTTAAGGATTCTAGACTTTAAACCCCAACTCTTGAGTCAGTTCCAGTAGTCTGTGAATTTCTAGAAGTATTTCCAAATGATCTTTTTAGAGTCCCTCCCGAAAATAGCCTTTAGAACTAGGTATGGTCATTATGAATTTGTAGATATGTCGTTTGGACTAACCAATGCTCCTGCAGCTTTCATGAATTTGATGATCAAATTGTTCAAATAGTACTTGGACTTGTTTGTTATCGTCTTCATTGATGATGTCCTCATTTACTCTAGGAATGAGGAAGAACATGCGAGTCATTTGAGATTTGTTTTACATACTCTCAAGGATCACCAATTATTCCATAAGTTCAGTAGATGTGAGTTCTAGTTTCAATTCATTACTTTACTTGGTCATGTTGTATCTAGGTTTAGGTTCTCACCATCCAGATCACGCATAGATCGATTTCCGATCTTCAGTTTAGCATATTCAATGGTAAGTCCTCATTCTTCGAGGACAAGAGTCATGAGTTTCATTTCAGTATTTAGTCATGTAGTTACAGTTTTACTAGATTTAGTTGGGCTTATCCCAATTTTTCTAGTCCAGTTTAGAATCTTATTAGACATAGTTAGTTTCAGCTTAGTAGTGAGTTAATATTTATTTATATTAAACTCATCATTTTTTCATAAATCTCAGTTATAGAATATGGGTGTTCCACATCTTTTCATTATAAGTTATGATTTCGCTTCCGCGTCAGTTTCTTATCTTTAGTATTCTCATGATCATGCTATCGGGGTTAGCTTGGGATATCTTGTGGTCCTAGGGTTCATGTACGCATCTCGGGGGTATCTCGGGCATGACAAAACTTGGTGTCAGAGAACTAGGTTTAAGTGTCCTGGGATGTCAAAAAATACGCACTAAGTAGAGTCATTTTCATGGGTGTGAAGTGCACCACATCTAATGAGAGGGAGTCTATGAAGTGTTTTAGGAAAAACTTCACTTTCTTGTTACTCTTATTGTGCGTAAGGTAAGATTCAATTCCATTCAAACTTGACGTTGTGCTCTTAAGAGCATGCCTTCTTGTAGAGCCTAGACATGGAATGCTAATTCACGCAATGCTAATGCAATTCCTCTAGTACTAGATAAGGAAGTTAAAATGCGGAGTTTAAGAATGCCAATTCAGCTTTTGGCTCAGATTATGACCAACCAGAATAATAAGAAGAATCTAGTTCCTAGTAATAGAAATGACCAATTAGTAGCAACCAGAGTTTGTTATTTTGTTAGGATGAATCCACCTAAGGTTTTAGGGTAGCAAGTTGGTAAGTTTCACAGAAGTTCATTGATGAGGTAAAAGAAAATATTTTGTGTGATGTCAGTAATTGGTAGTTATAAGTGAGGTTGGCATCCTACAAACTCAAGGATGTGACTCACATATGGTTCGCTCAATAGAAAGACAACAGACATGACTTTGTCTTTTGTAACTAGGTATAGTAGTTCAATTCAGTGTATGTCCAGAAATTCTCTCAGAACCTTTCTCAATATCTCATCCAGTCTGAAACCCAGTTATAGCTACAAGGATATATAGAAATTACCTTGTCACAATATCTCAGAAAGTCACCTCAGCAGATGTAGTAGAGTTAGAAATGGTAGATTTTTATGTTATTAAAGGCATGGATTGATTACACTCACGTTATGCCTCAGTCGATTGTAGAACTAGGATTGTTCATTTTAAGATTCCAAAAGAACCAATCTTAGAATGGAAGGGTAGTAGCTTAGCAACTATGGGTTGATTTATTTCTTAACTTAAGGCCAGAAATATGATATCTAAAAATTATCTCTATCATCTAGTTCGGGTTAAGGATTCTATCCTTGAAACCCCAACTCTTGAGTTAGTTCCAGTAGTCTTTGAATTTCCAGAAGATCTTCCCGGAGTCCCTCCCAAAAGGGAAATCGACTTTGGAATTGATCTCCTTCCAGATACGCAGCCTATTTCTATTCCTCTTTACTGAATGGCTCCAGCAGAGCTTAACGAATTGAAAGAGGATTTGAAAGACCTTCTATATAAGGGCATCATCAGACCTAGTATTTCACCATGGAGTACACTAGTGTTGGTCGTAAAGAAGAAATATGGTTCTCGCAAGAATACGTATCTTATCCTTAGTATTGATGAGGTTTTTTACCAACTTCAGGGTGTTATCCATTTATCAATGATAGACCTCAGATAGGGTTATCATAAGATTAGATTCAGAGATAGTGACATTCTGAAAACAGCCTTCAGAACTCGGTATGGTAAGTATGAATTTTTAGTTATGTCGTTTGGAATAACCAATGCTCTTGCAGCTTTCTTGGATTTGATGAATAGAGTGTTCAAACAGTACTTGGACTTGTTCGTTATTGTCTGTATTGATGATATCCGCATTTACTCTAGGAATGAGGAAGATCATGCGAGTCATTTGAGAATTGTGTTAAAGACTCTCAAGGATCGCCAGTTATTCTCTAATTTCAGCAAATATGAGTTATGGTTGCAATTTGTTTCTTTCCTTGGTCGCATTGTATCTAGCGAAGGGATCCGAGTGGGTTCACAAAAGATAGAAGCAGTGAAACAGTGTCTTAGACCTACCTCCGCTATAGATATTACGAGTTTCTTAGGTCTAGCGGGTTATTACAGAAGGTTTGTGGAAGGATTTTCATCCATATCCTCACAATTGACTGGGCTGACTTAGAAGATGGTCGAGTTCCAACAGTCAGATGATTGTGAGAAAAGCATCGCAGAATTAAAAACTAGATTGAATACAACTCCTGTATTATCTCTACCAGAGGGTTTAGATGGTTATGTGATCTATTGCATCTAGAGTTGGCCTTGGTTGTGTGTTGATGCAACGAGATAAGGTTATAGCGTAATCCTCTAGACAACTAAAAGTGCATGAGAATAATTATCCAACTCATGACCTTGAGTTTGCAGCAGTTGTGTTTGCACTCAAGATCTGGAGACACTACTTGTATGGTGTTCACGTAGATGTGTTCACTGACCATAAGATCCTTCAGTATGTGTTCACCCAGAAAGAGTTCAATCTTCGCCAGAAGAGATGGCTTGAATTCCTCAAGGATTATGATATGAATGTGCATTATCATCTTGGTAAGGCAAATGTAGTAGCAGATTCCCTCAACAGATTATCTTTGGGTAGTGTAGCCCATGTTGAGGAAGAAAGTAAGGAGATTGTGAAGGATGTTAACAGGCTTACTCGCTTAGGAATTCTCCTTATAAGCATATCAGACAATGGTGTAACAGTTCAGAATTGGAAGTATCTTCTTTGGTAGTGGATGTTAAGGAAAAGCAATGATCCAATTTTTCTTGAACTTAATGGTGCAATCCATAATCAAAGAATGGAGGTTTTCTCCCAAGGGGGAGATGGTTTACTTCTCTACCAGGGTAGATTGTGTGTTCCTGATGTCGGCGAGTTGAGACAGCATATTCTTACAGAAGCCCATAACTCTAGGTATTTAATTCATCTAGGTGCTACTAAGATGTACCGTGATCTACGGGAAATCTATAGGTGGAATGGCATCAAGAGTGACATAGCAGACTTTGTGAGTAAGTGCCCCAACTTTCATCAAGTCAAGGTAGAACATCAGAAACAAGGAGGTATGACTCAATAGATCGACATTCCTACTTAGAAGTGGGAAGTGATCAAGATGGATTTCATTAAAGGGTTACCTTGTACTCGCACACAACATGACTCCATTTGGGTGAAAGTTGATAAGATGACTAAGTCTTCTCGCTTTTTTGCGGTCAAGAATATAGATTCGGCAGAGGACTATGTCAAGATTTGCATTAATGAGATTGTGGGGTTACATGGGGTTATTTTGTCTATCATTTCAGATAGAGGTCCTCAGTTTACCTCTCATTTCTCGAAGTCGTTTCAGAAAGGTCTTGGTACTCAAGTTAAGCTTAGTACAACATTTCATCCACAGACAGATGGTCAGGCAGAGCGACAATTTAGGAGGATATGATGAGAGCTTGTGTGACCGATTTCAAAGGTAGTTGGGATTATCACATTTCTCTTTTTGGGTTCTCATACAACAATAGCTATCATTTAAGTTGTTGACACCCCATTTTAACAGACCTATAACCCTTTTGAAAGTTTTATTCGATTCAATATGTATTTCCCAAACATATTTTATGTTTAATGTTTTAATCGGTTTTACCTAAAAGTTACATATTTTAATATGAGTAACTTACAAAAATTATTGCAATTTTTATAAAATTATTTTATTATTATTAAATTATTATACTTATCGATAGTCAAAGTCAAAATAACTATTTTATTTAAATATTTTAAAATTACGTTAACTTTTATTCTGTGTAGCATTTAATTAATTTGATAACAATTTCTTAACCTTCCTTTAAATCACTTAAATCTTAGCACAATTCATTAAAATTTATTTAATTTGTAGCTAGTATCGCTACCCCATTTGTTTCGATATTAGCCTCTTATTCTAATTTAATTGCAATTCTAGCCTTTTTGTCCTTTTGCAATTGTAGCCATTTCACTTCAATTTCAGATTTCCAATCCATCTTTTTACATGTCCATCCATTTCTTAAGTTTAATCCTAGATCAAATCTTAACTGCTCATCTAAACCAATCCAATGGCTCATATTGACAAATGATGATTCAAGCATCTTTCCTTTAATAATTCTTTTCGCTCACTAATAGACTTCTAATTTAATATTGACTTGTTGATTGTCATTAACTAATTCTTATTTTTTTCTAGCCATAGTTAGAATTCTCTAGACACTCGCTTGTTTTGTTAAAATTTGTAGAAATTTGTTTATGAAAGTGTATGTTGATATTAGGTGTTTTAAAATAGACATGGTGAGTCTTGTTGTCTCTTTTTCTTTCTTAACTTTGCGTTCGTTACATCTCTTTTGAGTTGACTGTCTATTGTAAACAACTTATCTATCCTATAAGGGTTGATGTAAGGTATTTCTACATTTTATCCCTCATATTCCGTTTGGGGGATTACACTTGGATATGCTGTTGTATATCATGATATCATAAAGAAAGAAATTAACTATTTTTCTTTTATACCGGTAGATGAAGGGGGAAATCAAGATTAATGTTTTGTGAAGCGCTTTTGCAATGATATTTAGAGAAGCAATCAAGAAGCCTCTATTTTGTTTACTCTGCTTTGTTAATATTTAGTATATCTTAGTTAGACTTTCAAGTTGAATAACTTTTACTTAATATATTTTTCCTTCATGGGAATGTTGAGATATTATCTCATGAATGTCACTTTAGATGTTCTTAATTAATATATGACTATGTCATTTTTTTATTATTATCTTACTTCTTTTAATATGTCGTTAATTTTAATTTGTGTGGTGTAGAATGCTCATTATTAAAACATAATATTTCATTCTATTAAGTTTAATATATTTTTATTATTTAATAATTTTAATTTCATAAATAAAATTTTAAATTTACAGAGACCTAGTTCAATACAAATTGTAAAAGTATAACTACAAGTTTAAATGTCATTAGTCGCAAAACATTTTATCTTCAAAAGCTCAATTATTAATGACTAATACATTTAAGATGATTAACATTGTCGTCATTAAAGTATGACATTTTATTTTTGTCGAGAAAATTTCCTACTAATTTATAATATTTTGTAGTGTCAATTTTATTTTGTAGGCAAAAGAATTATTTTTAAGCGACGACATGATATTTTAAACTATAAAATTATTTCAATATAATGTTTTCACTAACTTTTACCTTTAAGGACAACAAAAATGTATGTAAAATGTTGCTTTTAGTGACGAAATATAATTTGCTTGACTACGAAATACATCAAATATTTGTTAAAAATTACACATCACAAATTAAACTAAATAGTTAGTGACATATAATTTTCATCGGCTATAAAAGAGTATTTAGTGATAAAAATATAGATTTACCTATAGTGTTTAATAATTTTTCTAATGAGCAAATTTGTCATAAATACGAAGCATTTTGGAACAGAAAATATTTTTGTAGTTAATACATTTCAATTTACTGAGGAAACACTAAATTGTTTGTATATACATTTTGTGACCCATGCTTTAGGGACGAATGACTGGCTAATTATTTTTGGTCAAAAAATTCTTTTTGTGATGAAATGTGAGTTTCTAGTGACAATATTATTTGTCGCTAATAAATAAATTTATTGTAGTGCTAGTTCTTTTCTTTCTTCTTCAACATTTGTTACACTACCCATAGATCGTATGCTAAGAGCCTCTGCTACTACGTTGGCCTTACCAAGATGGTAATGCACACGCATGTCATAATCCTTGAGGAACTCAAACCATCTCCTCTAGCAAAGATTCAACTTCTTCTAGGTGAACGCATATTTAAGTATCGTACGGTGGGTTAACATATTTATGTGAACACCGTACATGTAATGTTCCAAATCTTAAGCTCAAACAGCACTGCTGACAACTTGAGGTCATGAATCGGATAATTCTTCTCATGCACCTAAAGTTTTCTGGAATATTATGCTATAACATAACCTTACTACATCAATACACAATCTAGGCAGACCCATGATGCATTATAATATATCACATAAGCGTCTAAACCCTTTAATCGAGTCAAACCAAGAGTTGTAGGCAACCTAGCTTTATGTTTTGCAAAGATTATCTCCCAATCATTTGACCACTAAAACTTGACCTTTTATGTTTCAATCTACTCAATGGAGAGTCGATGGATGAAAATCCTTCTATGGATCTTCCGTAATAACCATCCAAACCTGAGAAACTTGTAATATATGTAGAAGAGGTTATTTGGGCCATAGTTTCATTACTTCTCTTTTCTGAAAATCAACTTGGATCCCTCCACTAGACATTAAATGATAAAGGAAAGCAACAAATTGCAACCAAAACTCACATTTGCTAAACTTAGAGAATATCGAAGGATCTTTGAGAGTCTATATGAAAACCATAAATTGAGTTGTTTGTTCTTCCTCATTCCAAGATTAAATGAGGATATCATCGATAAAGATGATAACAAAACTACAAATACTGCTTGACACTCTTTTTATTAAGTTCATAAAAGTTGCAGGAGCATTGGTTAGTCCAGATGACATAACTACAAATTCATAATGACAATACTAAGTTCTAAAGGTTGTTTTTGGAATGTCACTATCTCGTAGTATTCTCTTATGATAACAGATATGAGGTCTATCTTAGAGAAATGACTAGCACCCTGAAGTTGGTCAAACAAACCATCCATCCTGGGTATATGGTACTTACTTTTGATTGTGACTTGATTCAATTGTCTATAGCCAATGCACATTTTTGAGAGAACCATTTTTATTTTTTTACAAACAATACTGGTGCAACCCATGGGAAAATACTAGGTTTTTATGAAGCCCTTATCTAGAAGGCTTTAAATTTCTCCTTCAATTCCTTAAGCTCAACTTGACACATTCTATAAGGAAGATAGAAATAGATTGAGTATCTCGAGTGAGATCTATTCCGAAATCGATTTCCCTTTTAGGAGGAACTCCAAGAAGATCTTTTGGAAACACTTTTGAGGATTCATTTCATACTGGAACTAACTCAACAGTTTGGGTTTTGAAGCTTCAACCCTTAACGTGAACTAGATGATAGAGGTTACCCTTAGATATTATATTTTTAGCCTTAAGGTATGAAGTGAATCGACCCACAGGCATTGATGAGTCCACGATTTTGACTCATTTAGGGATTTATTTTAATAGATTAAGTGTCCCCAAATGCATATTTTTTGCAAATAACTAATCTAAATACTTAATTTTTTAGGTATTTGTATGGAGGAACAAAGCATGTTAAGAACTGGGCTCTACCATTATTGCCCTTTGCCCTTGTTTAGAAGAACAACCTCTCAACCTGTGACTAGGCTGAGCACATCCAAAATGTTTTCCTTCCTTCCAAGGCACTCAAATAGATGGTTCTTGCAACGCTTAGGACAAGTAGGGTAGGTTCTAATATCTGATACACTCCCCTGTGACAGATCCCAATGCCCTACATTTCTTATACTATTGAAACCATGAAGATATAACACTAGTTGATGAAGGGGATGGATCTGAAGATTTATGTTTACCATGCGAGCAATTTCCATCACCCGAATTTTGTTGAGAATATTCATAGTTCCCAGTACTAGAATTCTTGTTCTCCTTAGCTTGTTCCCTAATCTTCTCTCCCTCAACCTGATGAGCATGAGTCATGAGCATAGAGATGTTCATATTTTCTAGAAACATAGTATTTCTAAGCTCTATTTTTATTAAGTCTAATAATCCATGTAGAAATTTCTTAATTTCAGCCCTGGAATCAGTAACCATGTGAGTAACATACACGGAGAGTTGGGTGAACTTGGGTCTGCACTCTTGGACTTACATTCTACCTTGAAATTCATGAAATCCTGAGCTTTTTCCTCTCTTAACTCTCTTGGGAAGAACTTATCTTGAAAGGTCTCAATTAAAACACTCCTAAGTGATAGAAGCCACATTTGTATATCCTTTAACTGAGTAAACCAAATGTGAGTTGATGCTTAAGATGGTAACATGCCAACTCAACCATGTCATTACTAGTCACTTGCATCACTTAAAAGATCTTATTGACCTCATCTATGAAGTCTTGGGAATCTTCTCCAACTTGTGACCCTATAAACTCAGGCGGAATCATCCTAACAAAATCCTGAACTCGAGTTGAAGTTGACCGAACATTAGCATTAGTAGGAACTGTGCATGTTGCATATTTTCATTGGTTACACTCTAAGCCAACAACTTAATGTCATTCTAAAACTCTGCATTTGGAACTTCCTGATCTGGGACTAGAGGAGCTACATTACAATTCCTAGCATTCGTATTTATGGCGTTAGCTGTGTGAGGAGGCATGATCTTAAATGCATAACATCGAGTTAGAATGAGGAATTAGATCATACCTCAAGCACTATAAGAGTAACAAGGAAATGAAGTTTTCCTAAAATATTTCGTAGTCTCTCTCTCATTAGATGTGGTGCATTTCACACCTATAAAAAGACTCAAATTAGTGAGTCTTTTTCATACATCGTAGAACTCTGGAACCTAATGTTTTGATACCAAGTGTCTTTCCAAAAACTATCCCCAAAGAGCGACACATAACTAGGTTTAGTACTTAAAAGATACTGAGCATTCAGGATACAGTAAAGGTGAATATTAAAACATAAATGAACCAAAGCGTATAACTAAGCAATGATATGATATAGGCATAAATTACACTAAAATACTAAACATGAACTAACTAAATGTAATGATCAAGTTAACATGTTGATACTAAAATCTGAATGTAATTGATAACATACTCGATGCAATAAGATTTGACTGAACTATGGGAGCCACTAAAAAATGACTTAAAACAATATGAGGTAAACGTGGAGTTTGATATATATGTCCCATGGAAAGGACCCAGTATACCCTGCCAAAGCATGAATGGCGTGATCACTAAATAATGTCCACAGAGAGTAAATCTACAAGGGTACATAGTTTGGGACTTGAGGGTCACTGATCCTAGTACAACTCCGTAATAAGCTACTTCCAATTAATTAGGTATGTAAGGAATAATATAACTAAAATTCTAAAGTACTAGTTACCTCAAATACATATATGAAAACTCTGAGAATGCAACAATTATAATTTATATTGTGACATTCATAATCTTAAGAATGTATATCTGAAATTATTGACCTAGCATGTGTAATTCATGAACTACAAGGACAACATAGGTAGGGTTCTGAAATTCATGAAAGAAACTAAGTGAAGACATGATTATCTTATTTGGATCATTTTAACAGTTAAAGTATAGCAATTCTAATATTCAAGAAACCTAGGTCTGGATAGTATTAAGGGAATCCAGATTCTAACTAAATTATATGGACCTAATGTGTGAAAGGAGCCCATTAGTGAAATCCCACATACCTGGTGATAAATTTTATGGAGAAGTACTTTTAATTTGGGGCTGTAATTGATGAAATCTTGTTGTGTTTTGGAACAAGTGTTGGTCAACTTCTTCTCTTCTATTTCTCCAGTTTGATCGATTTATTGTTAAATAATTGATTAGGTTAGGTTCTAATTTGTTTACTAGGATAAACCTGACAAAACATAAGTATTTTAGAGATAATAATATGTAGTTTAGGTGTATAATGAATATGGGAAAAGACTAACATGACCGTACTTAAAAATCTGATGGGCTGACCACGGACACTTTCACGGACCGTGAAAGCGACCACGAACCATGGGGCAATAGTGGTCCTTGGCTAGTTTATTCTGGTCGAGAGGGTCCTACTACAGTTCACTTCACGGACCATGTGAAGAATCACAGAACATGAAGGTCCTCGTGGTCATTCACCTAGTATAAGGGTACACTAGGTAGTTTTCACGGAAGCAACCACAGAACATTATCAAGATCGCGGCCTGTGAAGGGTCCCGTGGTCTGGTAAAGGAGCAAGGTGGAGTTCTGCCTGATTCTCATAAGCTCCTTGTAGGTGATAAGGTTTTCCACGGCCCGTGAAGGGTCATGTGGTACACACTCCTAGACTAGTTTAAGTTCTTTAATAGGTAAAGAGACCATGGTCCGTTTCACAGTTCGTGAACCCTGTCTTACTTCACATAATATGGATAGTTTTCTGCTTCACTTTCTAATTCTTTGTTCTGAGATTTTATAGTTATCCTACCTCATATAAATGAACACTTGAACCTTATCCTCTCATATAAAGTAGAAAGAGATTGTTTGGAAAAGCACCCTTGAACTATTCCCAATCCAATAGGTCTTTTGTATTAGCCCTTTCCTCCTTCAATTGCTTGTACCAAATTTGAGTCACTCCCTTCAATTTATAAGTATCAAAATCTTCACTCTCAAATGGAGTGATACCCACAAACTCAATAATATTCTTCCTACCATGATTCAACTATTATGGATCCTCATGGGTTTATCTGATTAATATCCTAAACTCAAGTTCTAGTTCTGCCCATATTTTGGTTAATCGAGGCAACAAATTCCTAACTAGATTGACCACCCATGTTTTGGGCTGGAAGTTGAAAAACAACCCTAAATTAATCATGCGTAACTTTTCTAGACGAAGGGTCAATCAGAGCTAGTGGTTCTTGTTTCTCATCATCCTTATTACTTCTAACATAGGCTCTTCTGGGAGGCATGACGTTGTAAACATGTAAAGCATAGATTAGAAGGAAACTATATAGAGTTGCACTCTATTGCATGTCTAAGAGTATACAATAAGTGAAGTGTTTCCTAAAATGTTTCATAGTATCTCGTTCATATATGTGGCATGCTTTAAAACAATGAACAAGACTATACTTAACGCAACTTTCAAATACCCAACGACACTTAACTTGATGCTCTAATACCAAGTTTTTCATGCCCTAAGACTACCCCTTAGACGCGAGATAATACATTGAGACATATGTGACCCTAATATAACCTCATGGGATAGAATAACAGTAAGATTTTCATAAAACCAAAGAAATATAGAAATTAAATGAGAAATCTAAATGTAAAATATCATAATAAAACATACAATAATGAGATGGACTAATATCATAAAGTAATGACATATGTTTAATCTATATATGATTGTTTAAAAGCCTCAACTAGTATGAGTAAAACCCCTAGATAACTCCAACTATTTGAAATTGAAAGTGAAACATTGAAAGCCAAACTTAAAGGGGTCGTAATCGGTTAAAGAAAACTCTTCGAAAGATCCTACAACATTAACTATATTTGTACTAACTATGGTCTAGATAGTGATCATTAGAATCTATATTATCAAAAAATATAGGCAAAAAGTATACGATCAATACTTTGAATGTACTATGTATGGGGAATATACATAGTAAACATGATATCTGAACATACTAGATATGTGAGAACATACTAATGCAATGACCAAGTTATTAGCATAAAGTTGAGATATAGTGATGTACAATTTAGAAGTACAACGTCAGGTAATAACAGAAAATTTAGATTGTGAAAGCCACTAAAATTAACCTAAACCATTTGAGCTACTACATAGAGTTCAATGTATCACCCCTACACCAAAAATTGGGTCTCCAATACTTCCCATCGTAAGGGACCTAATAATTGGACTACTATGGATACAATGACTTAATGTCTATTTAAGACAAATCCTATGGTGGCACGTAGTTCTTTGTCTTAGAGATTGTTACCAAAAACCTCCAGTTCTAACTATTACTCCTAAGGAAAATATGTATATTATGGAAATCATTATACTATTATAATGATGAATCATACTAATACTTGATGTTAATGATCAACTCATAAATCATGATAACAAAAATCATACTTTGAAATACTTTATGTACGCATATTATATCATAATAACTAAAAAATAGTTCGAAGAAAAAGTATATGAAATCATCTAAATCCTGAAAATCTGATAATATGGAACATGCATCTGAATAAGCATGATCTAAAGTCATGAAAATACGTGTATGCTATGGTTTATGAAATTATCATTGAAACATGGAATTATATTGAAATCATGTAATTCATGAGCAAAACATGTAACAAGTCATGAATCGTGAAGAAAAATTAATTTACAATGAAAACCTATGAGGATCATAGAAAGTTCTACCTAGTTGAATCATAAACTTGAAATCTTAAGTTTTTAGAACTCTATGGGTGAAGGGATATGAATTTATGAAATCCCACATACCTTCATGACTTAATTTTTTGAATCGAGACTTAAAAGGTTGGAACGCTAGTTCTTACTTTAGGAGAATGCTTGAGAGAGAAAAAATCTAATTTGTGGAGGTTATGAGTGAATGAGTAGTTTTGGACTGATAAAATCTCCCCCCCCAAATGACAAATAATAGGAATTAAAAGAGTGTAAATGACCAAAGTAACGTACTTTAAAACTAATGGAGCCTTTCTACGGTGTACTACACAAACAGTATGACACTTCACAAACAGTGGAAGTGCAAGTGAATGGAAAAGATTCTACGTTATGAGGATCAACTTCTATGTACTCTTCTAGGGCTCGCAGAATATTGCACTTCGAAACTCTTCTCCCAATATTTCAATCAGTTAACTTTTACCTTTTTTGAGTCAACATAGTCGAAGGCAAAACAATAGAAGAAAATCCTTCTACAAAACTCCTATAATAACAGTTCGAACCTAAGAAACTCTGAATATTTGAAGGGAAAAGAAGTCTATGAAAGTTATTAAACCCCTCGGTATTCTTAGGATCAACACAAATAGCATCAGCGGAAAAATATGCAAAAACAAAGCAGCGGACCTCAATCAAAATTTACACTTGAAAAACATATCAAACAATTGAAGATCCGTGAGGATTTGTAACCCAATCCTTAGATGATCAACATGATCAACCTCACTCCATTAGTAAATCACAATATCATCAGTAAATACAAATATTTCAATTTCTCTTTTAACTCCTTAAGTTATCAGATCCATAAAGAAAGGAGAAATAAAGATAGATTGTGTATTGGAAGAAGGTCAAATACAAAGTCTATTTCTCTTTGAGGAGTAATATAAGGATTATCATCAGGAAACACTTTCAGAAACTCATTTATAATAGAAACTAAATATAGATTAAGTGCTTTGAAATATGTATTTCTAATCCGAACAAGATGATAGACACAACCTTTAGAGATAATTTTGCTATACTTTAAGCAATAGATAAGATAACCCGTAGGTGCTGAATTTCCACCATTCCATTCTAAGATAGGTTCATTCAAAAAGTAGGATGTCACCAATGGGTACGACAATCTTTCAAAGCATAACAAGAGCTACGTCAGTCCATCCCGAGAATAACTAGAAATCTAATGTTCCAACATTTACAAGGTCAATAGAACGGACTCTATCAGAAATTGAAACAAGGAAATTTCTATAGACTCGTCTAGCAATAATGCACCAATAGCTGCAAAGACTGCAAAAAGTTCTAAAAATATATTGAAAAGACATCAAATCTCACATCCATATAAAGAGTCACAAAAGAAAATATAGCACCTAGATCAAGCAATGCATACACATCAAGGTGAAAAACTTGTACCATATCGGTAATCACATTTAGAGAACCCTCATAATCATGTTGAGCCTAAAAAGCATAGAAGTTGTTCTGATGAGGAGGACCACCTAAACCAGAATCACTAAGCTGAACTTGTCGGTCCTGCTTACACTATCTAAATTGAAAAGAGAAATTTCTTACCTTGTTAGCACTCTTCCCACAAAGATACAAAACATCATAGTGGCTAAGAATATTCTAGAATGACTCTTTATATAATTTTGTAAAGAAGGAATAGAAGATCTAGTAAAACTACCTCCTTTAGTCTTAGGTTTTACCACCCTATCCTTGTTGAAATTTTAAATTGAAGAATTCGACTAATTTTCATTGGAGAAATTCTAGTAAAACTGAAAATGTCCATGTACACTGGACTAGAGTGACATAAATCACCATCACCCATTCTTGCCCCCTTTGACTCCCTAGCCTTATCCTTTAGTGTTTCCTCTTCTATTTGTTGGACATGAATAATTAACCTTGAGATATAAACCTATTTAATTAACATGTTTGTTCGACATTCTTTGACCATCCTCTATGACACTTCCGATATGAACTTATTTATTCTTCACCTAGAGTTTACAACCATAGTAAGAGCATACTTCAAAAATTGAATGAACTTCAATATGTATTCTTTAAACACTCATGTTCCCTTGCCTTAGATTGATAAGATCTTGCAATTTATTCTCGGCTTATTTCAACGGGAAAGAAACTATCATAAACTCCCCCCCCCCCCCACTCTTTGAATTTATACAAACCCAAAGGACCTGCATTTAATGTTTTTTCTCTTTCCATTGGTCAAACCAAACTTAAGCAACACCCTAGAGTTGGTAAGGGTCCAAGCCTCTTTTTCCAATGAGGTCACACTCATAATTTCACAATCTTGTGGATTCTTATCCACTTTGGACCCATGAAATTTTAAAGGATTCATCCTTGTGAAGTGTCTTATCCTCATTTTCATTATACCTATAATTGGATTCAGGAGAGTACAACTTCCCTATTAGATTAAGTAATCATAGCATGATCCAACACTTGGAAAGAGATCCTAAATTTGGCATGAAACAATTGCTCTGATAAAAGATCGACCGGAGCTTGAGCAACATTGGATTCCACATTGTCACCATTATTTCATCTCATGGAGCTCTTCATGGTGGTATATTTTGAAAAGCACAGCACAAGAGTTAGGAGAAAGAAATCTATCGAGTTCAACCTTATCACACGATTTTAAAGTAGTGAAAGAAGTTAAGTTTCTTAAATACCTCATATACTTCTATTCATAAATGTGGCACACTTCACACTCATGAACAAGACTCTACTTGACGTGGCATGTCATACTTACAGAACCTTTATCACCTAATTCTCTAATACCAAGTTTGTCACGATCCAAAATACGCCTTAAATGTGAGATGATGAATAGTACTATGAGGTTGATGTGACATATCATGACACTTCATCCAATCCTAAGTGTCGACAGTCATTAGTCAGTAATATAACCCAACTAAGTGAGGCGCGGTTGAGTCCCAAGGGAATGGTTTTCTAGATTTAACAAATAAATGCAAATCAGTTCATGTTTTCCATAGCTAAAAGATATTAATGAATGAAAACATCACATATTAAGGGGTAACACTAGAGTAAAATATCGTGAGGGAATTTTATATATCTAATTATCAACTAAAACACTAAAAAAAGAGACATAAAGAAGAATACATGATTCTTGGGATGTGATAGGAATATGGGCTCAAATAAACAACCAAGTACATGATATTTGTAGTAAATCGCTCTAAATTTGTGACTAAGATAGACTTTAGTGGGGTAAATTCTCTCTTGAAAACTTACCCTTAATCAAATAAATTTATCTCAAACATCAATAAGCCACAATTACACCCATCCTTCATCTTAGCCCATTCACTCTCTTGAGTTAAATGTGTGGGAGAGGTATTAGGATTCACTCTCTCGATTTGAACCTCCATCAACCCAATAACCACATGCTATCTATTCAGTAGCTTTGGTCTTGATACATAAATCTCGAGCAAGGCAAAGACACGACGACGAAATCATATTTGCAACTATAATCCCATAAATTTCATACACAACTACTGAACGAATTACATTCAAACAATAAATGAACTATAAATTTGCACAACCTGATAGTAAATTCAACCCATATTCACACAATCACACCCCAAGAATTGGGGTTTTAGCTAGACATAGTAAAGAAATAGAAATCGATACAGAAAAATGTTTCCATCAATTGAGTATGATAGAAAATGTCTTCACACATATCAAACATAAAGGTTCTTTAATGTCCACTTCCAATTTTTGGAGTTGGAAACCTTCAAATCTTCAAATATTAAGAACGATGTCTCGCAAAAAATCTAAAAACAAAAAATAGAATTATCTATCTTAATACACAAAGTCTGAATAACAAAAATCTGATATTAAACAACAAATCTAAATGAGTATTTGTAGTTATCAAAAATTTATTTGTGAAGACTCGATTGGCAGAGTTATTTGATATCGTCGGTACACTCGGTGATCCGCCGTTTAAATATATTATATCACCGTCTTACTTTAGCCTTAAATATCTTTCTTTTCTGGATCATTGGGTTATCTAGTATTTCTTTGTCAAACTAATCGGGGAAATGCCGACTACTCCTTTTCACAGCTTACTTGATTGTTTCCATCAGAACTCACCATAATCGAACATTATGCAAGAATAAGGCATTTGGTGACTCTCTTAATAGATTAGGCAATCCTCAGGCTGTCTTTTGTTCATTATTTCAGCTTCCGTGCTCCTTTTTGCTCAATTGTATTCATACTTTGTCTCTAAGTCTACATATCTAAAACTGAATGTTTTTCATCAGTTATTGAGATAAAATATGCATTTGAGGACACTAAATCTACAAAAATATATCCCTTAATGAGTCCATATTGTGGACTCATCAACACCCCCAACTTGAACTTTCGCTTATCCTTAAGTAAAATACAAGTTCAACACTTCAAAAAGGATATCCCAGACAGTGATATACAAGATTCAATAATGAATATACACAACAAGACTCAACTTACTCATGCAATGATCAACTGAGAAATCAAAGACTCAAGTTGTGACACACCATTATCAAAGATTTTCAGGCTCAGGATACTTGCTTCAAATTCATGTTCAAGCTCAACAAAAGTGACCAAATTCTTTACATAAATAATTATTCCATTTCCACACCCAATGATTCAAGCATTTTAAGTTCCATAATAAAATGCAAAGCTCACATTTAGAAAGATGAAAAAAATGCATGAATTAATCCATAGGTTTGACCGTATTTTCCAATCTACCTTTGTTTCAACTCACTCAAGATCAAAAAGGTGTTTTCAAGGATTGTAATGGGACCGAGTGTAAAGGTATGGCCATTTAGGATTAGTGAATTTTATCCTCAAGAAAAGTTGTGATCCCAACACTTCTTTTTCTCTTCTTTCATCCATTTATTTATTGCTCATAAGTCATAACATTATTCACTTTCCATGGATTTTTCGAAAATCCCATTTCTCTTTGCATTTTCATAACATTATTCCACAACTTTTTTTTTTCATTCTTTTGTTCTATTTTTATATTCTTTTTTTTTGTTATGGAGGGGTTCCATTTTTCTCAATACCATGGGTTAAAGGAGACTCTTCTTCCATTTCTTGACTGTCTTCTCTTTTCACCACACCCCCAACATAGTCTTTTTTCCAAAGTTAGATATTCAATCAACCAGAAATCAAGAGGATTATAGTAAGAGTGTTAAGAAAGGTCATGTTTCCATTAAGTTTATTCCAAAGAAAGGTAAGGTTCCAGGGTGTCAAAAGAGGTTCGCACATTCACAAGGTAGAGCGCAAAAGAGGTATTTGTCAAATTGTTTCACACTCTTCAAAGTTGCCTACGATCATATGACTTAGTCAACCGGACCAACTGGAAAAAAATCTAGGTGTCATCATGCATGGTTCACAGTAAGATCATCACACAACGAATCGATACCAAAGTCAAACAAGACCCCACACTTTCTCTAGTGTGCAATGTTCATTGAAAGAAACTCAATTAGATACTTGGATAATCACAACGAGATGCAAAAAGTTCACATATTGTCTATGAAACTTAATTTGGCCTCATTGTAGATTCACATTCATTTTTGTTTAATTATGAGCACTATCGATCTCATCGGTATTGATCAAAACTAAGACTCAAATTTACCAAAGAATAAGCACATCCATGTACATAAAATAGTTGGTGAAAAAATTTATGGATGGGTCAAATAATTTACAATTAAAGTATAAGGATCCGCAAGCTCAAACATTCATAAAAAGCAGTATAGGACCAAATTTTAACCATAACAACCTATATAAATCAACTACATAGGTCAATAACAAAAAGGGTGCATCACCCCACAACAAATAAAATCATTTGTCATCAAATGAAAATAACAAATACCTAAAATTCAAAGTAAAAAAAAAGATAGAAAGGAGAGAAAGAGGAGCTCCTATCTACACATTTATCCCATCTACATGGGCATCAGTGCCCGATGTCGCCTTATAAGGGAGAATGGTTGTACTAGAGTCTTCCAAGGGATTATTCGCCAGAAAAAGTCTCTTTATCTAAATAAAATTTATGGGGCCATGAAGGAATAGAGGGTCCTTGAGACATAGTCTTGTTGTAAAAACTGGATCTCCTACTCTTGCCTTTGCCTCCAGGTGGAGGCTCTTGTCTTTCCTTCTTGGGAGGGTTTGTCCTCCCTTCATTCATTTTTTAAATTTTGTGCTCTTATTTGGCGGAGTGGCATAATTCTCCCAGCCACTTTCGATCAAGCCATATCTACAATGCTTCGAGAAAGAGTTGGACAGTATGTAAACAAAAGCATGGAAAATAAGTTCTAGAAAGACTCGCCAAAATAGTTGGTGTGTTGCCAAATTAATTTGGAGAGCAAGGACTACTCTACAAAAAATTCTAATTCAAAGAGGATACATAGGTTAAAACAAACGTCGATTAAATAAGTCTTTTTATAAGTCATCAAGTGCCTTAAGCCACCTCAGCTTACCGACAAAAGTTATACAATCCAACAACAAATTGAACATTAAATTAAAGGTGAGATGGGGACACTCAGTGAGCCGCCGAGTAATTCGGCGAGATCGACTTAGCTCGCCAAAATATCAAAGGTGCCTATTTTCGACCCAAATTCTCGAATCAACCCCGCAACCCTCGTAAACAAAATCAAGGTATGCACAAGTCAAATTATGCCTAGACTCAACGACACTCATGCACAACCCCAAAAAAATTCATCCACTTTAAGTCACATATTACGGGAATCTAACATTAAAAGCATTTTAGGAAATATTATCAAATTAATTAGAAATCAAACAACAAACCGTTTAGATCAGAGAGGTCCAGCATATGGAAATCAAATACATCATTGCATAAAAGTACAATTTCTCATAAATAAATTGGGTTTCAGAAGCCAACCTAATTTCGGTTAAGATTCTATTGAGATGCTAGACAACAATTAGATGAAAATCTGAGCACAAATCAACAAACTAAATACATTAGAAATGCAAAGATATAAAATCCAAGGTGCAGGTGTGAGTTGGATAATAGAAAGTGAGGGAAATTTAAAAAGTTAGAGAATTTAAACCTTTGACCTTAATAAATGTCTAGTTCTCACCCGTTCAGCAACATTAGTCATTATCGTTAAACCATTCGGCATCACGTCAAACAATCACCTACCTCACTAAGTTATACAAAATCCCTAGTCAATTTTGGGAGTCTAAACGGCAGTGAGGATCGGGATTACCAACCAGGTCGACGACCTGCAAATAATTTCTTGGGCACGCTGAGTTTTATAGACTCTGCCTTAAAGTTGTCTTGATTCCAACGATGGTCTATGTCATGGTCGTTGATATCTTTGGTGGTGCGCCAAGTGGACCTTTTTTCTTGCCAATCTCATTCTTTCCAAAAACTTCCTTCACTTCATCATTCACAACTGACACACTATTATTTTTCAAACAAACATAAAGCAATTAAAAGGATTTTGGGTTACCTCCAAACAACACCTTACTTTACTTTGCGGCATGACATAAGTCAATCATCAAATCTCATTTATGGGGTTGGTCATACTGTCACTAGGCAACCCCCTTGTTGTCGGAGATTTAAATGCGAAAAATATGGGCCATTTAGATTTCCAATTGCTTGATCGAGATAAAATGGGAGGTGACAATCTGGGTGAGGATCGACATATCTTCATTCCTTTCTTTAAAAATATTGTTTGACCCCTTATCTTTGTAAAGGATACGAGAGCATATCCTAAAACCTGCCACCATCTGAGTACTCAGACTTTTGACGTTCGTGCGGAGGCACATATATATATTTCTCCCCTTCCTTCAAACTAGGATATTGATCCCTCCATTCACGATCTAGATCTTTCCATCCTTCATCTCTACTCCAACCTTGGTTACCACCTTGGCTCATGTAGTTTGAATGATAACCACCACCTTTGTGGGCTAAGAAGTTTACCTCATCACTCTACAATGCTTCAAACTTGGATTCATTAGTACTAGCACACTCAACACCTCTGAAATAGACACGTGGAGCACCAACTTCCATAACAGTTTTTGACAAAATGTCATGTTGTTTAATGATCTTGGCCATGTTCTGGTCCCTCCCTTGGTCCTTTTCCATCTGCTCCTTTGTCAATTTAATGTGAGAGGGGACACCTGATCTTCTTGGGTGTACAAAGTCATGTTTATTTTGGTCATGGAATCCAGGAGTTGCGCAATTATTACATAAAATTGATTCATTAAACCTCCAAGAGAAAGTTGTTCAGAAACACCCTTGTTTACCGACTAAAGGGTACGATAAAAATACTATAGCAATACGTTGTCTACCAAGCCATGAGTTGGGAATTGGAGCACCAACTTCTTGAATCGCAGACAAGTCTCATGGATTATCTTATCCTCCAAATGCTTTAAATCTTTGGATGTTTCCTAAAGATTCATCATCTTAGAAGGAGTAAAATCGCATATTAGATGCTACATCCAACTCCTGCCACAAAGTGATTGAGTCACGTGTCAATTCAACCAGCCAATTGCAAGCTTCTCCCATTAAAGAGAACGGAAACAACCTCAACTGGACCAATTATAGGGAGTCATTCTTGAAGGAGAATGGTCTGCATACATCTACGAAATTTCTAATATTTTTATGGGAGACCTTATGATCCAAGCCACTGAAAAGTTCTTTTAGTTCCAACAATTACAACACAGTTCTCGTGAAATGAGGGTCTTTAACATCATTGAGGTTACCGATGTTATCTTGATGACCTACTTGGTTGTAATTGCTGCCGTTTACAGTCATATTTCCTTCTGAAAAACACAAACAGGCAAAAGAAAACTAAAAATTAAGTTAGTTCAGCTATAACCAGCTAGAACAAAATTTAACTTAGTTAAAATTTCTCAACTAACACCACTTTCCGGCAGAGCCGCCATTTTGACTTGACTTATGAAGACACTTTGTTGACACCCAATTTTTGACCCACGTTGGTATAAATTAGTTATCGAGCTTCGTGAGTTTTTCAAATCACTTAAGTTAATTAGTTTTATAAATCTTGCGAAAATATATATATATATCCTAACGTTAGATAGTATATATATATTACACAATTGTGTATATAGTTTGTATAATATATATATATATATATATATATATATATATATATACATATATGTATATGTATATATGTATATCCTAAGTTTATTCCTAATTCCCAGGCCCACTCGTTTTCCCTCCTTTTCCCCTTTTCCAGCCCAACGCCTAGGCCCAACCTTCCCTCAATTAACCCCCACACCTCAGCCCATTCTTTTTCCACTTCAACGGCCCAACCACATTTTTATTTTAAAACCCCGACCTATCCCACTCATTTCCAGCCCAACCTTTCCCTTGACCCGGCCCCATCCCAATTCCCCTTCTTCTTCCCAACATTCACGCCATTTTCAGAAACAAACAGAAACCCAGAAAAACGCAGCAAAAGGAAGAGCAAACAGACCCCAAAACGGAAAATCTTTCCCCCTACACGCGACCTCTCTCCCCACGCTCTATCTTCCCCTCTCCCAACACCCACGCAATTCCCCCTGCAGCGAAAATCCCAGAAAAAGGGGAAATTTCCAGAAAAACGCAGAAGCTGCGTACGAAAAGCAGCCCACAGTCGTCCTCGCAGCTCCAGATCGAGACACGTAGCCGCTCAATCGATCCCAACCGTCCATTCTCCTCTCTTCTTTCGGAATGGAGTCGATTTTGCAGGAAAAATATGTTGCTCTGTTTAGGAAAGAGATTTCAAATTTCGAATTCATTTTCCCGCCCTCCTAATGAGAAAACCCTAATTGTTTCTCTATAAAAACACCTGTTCTCGTCAGTCCAAGGGTTAGCGATTCTGAGGTTGGGATTTTGAAAACCAGAATTTGAACACAGATTGACGGGTTAGCAATTTTGGGGGTTGAGAATAAAAAATTGGAAAATATTCTGTTTCCTTTTGTGGCTGTTGTTGGACATTTTTGGGGGAGTTTTTGTTGAGAAAAATTGAATTGGAAGTTTCTTTCAGAAAAGTTCTCTTGTTCGTTTCTGTTGATTTGTCGAGAGAAAACATAGTGTGCCCTGTTGGTGTTCTACACTCACTCATCCTTCGACGATCAAGGAGTCATTTATTCATTCTAAAGGAGAGTGGTTCTAAGTCCTTGTTTGGTGGAAGCCGTCGTTCGTTACTGCTCATCTGTCCCCGTTTCGCTGCTTTTGAAGAGGTAACTTTCCTGCTCCATCCTATTTCTTCATTTTTTTTTATTGCGTCATGTTCTGGGTGCTGCTGCAATGATTGAACCACTGTTTTCTTTTTCTTTCTTTCGTTTTCGTTTTTGATTCATGTCTGTTGATATCGAATATCAAGTGTGTGGCTTGTTTTGCCGTAAATATAAGTTGATACATCTGTTGGTTCTGCTCAATATCGAGATGTTTTGTGAGATGTAGTTATGTCCGATTATGCATGCTGGTTCGTTTGTTGCTGAGAAATCGATGTTACGATGTTTATCTTGGAGTTATTTTTATTCTACTCGTGCGTGCCTGTTTGGTCCACTAAATGACATGTTAGCCGGTTATAGTTCGGAATCAGTAGAGCAGTTGATGTGTATTTCGTGCTGGAATACTTGTCGTATGTTTGCACATCTCCTAGTTTGTTTTAATGTTTTTTTGTTGGAAATTGCTGGCAATACGTAGTCGAGCTTTCAGGGAAGGGAGGGGGTCCTGTTTTGTTTGTTGTCTTTATTTTTTTTAGCTTCAATTCGTCATGAATTCTCGTTTCTTTCGTTCTTACTCGCTAAGGTACTGATAAGCTTTGTTGCTGGCGTCGAACCTTCAATGTCTCAAGTTGACAAGATGTATTGAGATGTTAAAATCTGGAGTTATTCTGTAATGATTGTTCAAGGTTTCTTGGGCACATGCACATAAGACAAGCATTTTGTTGGCCTCTGTTGTTATCGCATAATGTCATTAGAATACTAAATGTTCATATCGAATCGATTTGATTTTCTGTGCAAGATGACATGTTTGTTTCCATTAACCTGTTTATGCTTGGAACAAGTTCAGTCAATTGGATTTAATTTTATAGTATGGTCTTGTGTTGGTAAGTGAACAATAATTTGTTGGCAAATCATGCTTTGATACTTTTAAACAATATGTTTGGCTTGATAGGGTTTTCTTTTCTATTTGAGCAAGAAGATGGGCATGTCTGCTTTTAAGCTTAATTCTCCTTAGTTTATCCCTATTTTTCGAGCATCATCTTATTTCGCACTATCTCTTAACATGCGTGGAAATTGTATTAGGTGTGGTTTCATTTTATGAGATACTTGTCTTGGATTCAGAATCTCTATGTTCTTCTTTTATAAAATGTTGTTGGACAACTTTGTTATTTTCTTTGTTAGTATTACTTTATCTAATACAGTAAATGTTAGTCATAATATTTCATTAAATATTCTGCCAATAGCGATTCTAATTTCTTTATTTTCTCTTTGCATGACAATTCATACGAGTTCATTGTGAACTTTCCGTCTCCTTTTGCATTTCAAGAGAGAGCCATAAAGGCTCAAAACTTCTTTCCACCGAGTCAAGACTAGCACGCAAAAATTCGAAATCCCGTGAAGTTCGAAGAAAGTTGAAGGAGGCGAATTAGAAGATTTTCGTATTGTGTTGTATTTTTCTTGTAATGGTCATAAGACCTTGTCCTTTTTATTTTTCTTGTGATTATTTGTATGTTTAGATAAGGACAGGTACAAAATGGGTCAAAAATCCAAAAGCGGGTGGGTCCGAGTTTCGGCCAAGGCGAACAGCATCCGAAACTTGGACCCGAATCCCTCTCTCTCTCTCTCTCTCTCTTTATTATTTGCTTATGTTGTTTTTTTTTTGAATGTCGTATAGTCTAGAATTAGAAACTCCAAACCTCCATCAAACGCATTTTTCTTTATCAAACTCGAAACTAAAATTTTTTTTGAAACTTTAAAGATGTTCGAATTTGAAAGTCGTTTAGAAATAAAATTTAAAAAAAAGTTTAGCTTTAACAGAATCTTAAAAACAATAAATGTTGCAAAACTTGTAAATTTGTCTAAATGAACTTTAATAAGTTCAGCTTTAAAATTGCAAAAGTTAAAACAAAAATAGTCAAATAAGTTAATCGCCGGAAAACCGTATTTAACGGAGCGTCTTAGGTGCCTTCAACACCTTCCTAAGACGCTAATAGGAATCCCGAACCCTTAAAATTTTTCAAACAATTTTCTGTTTAGTTGTTTTGAAAAATAAGTTTTCTTGATTTTTCTTAAAAATTAAGTGGCGACTCCTAAAAAGTCGAAAATACCTTTAAAATAAAACAAACTCTTTTCGAAATCACTTTTTTTCGATAAAACAAAAATGGCGACTCCGCTGGGAAGCTTGGAGGATTCTAACCCTAAGATTAACATATTTGCTTATTTGTAATTAATTGTTTAAGTGTTTAAATTATTTTGATTTTTAAACTGTTGCTTGCATAGCATACACACTTTCGTCAAACGACTTGTTACATTTCCACTAAAGGACGATTATGCGGGTTCGCAGTTGTACGTTAACCAAAAATCTTCTCGGGGCACCCTGACGAGTGTAGTTGACTACTTGATAGTCAACGATCGTTAATTGTCCCAGCCCAAGTAGTCCGCTTGGGTTACCCATTCCACTCTAAATAAAACCCACTCTTAGTCAAACTAGGATAGAGCGAAACCAAATCCCAAAAAAAAAATAGCGCATTGGCCTAAGACGACCCGACACCCAAGGAGTGTAAGGCCCATTAGAAAAGTCCACCTTGATTCCGAAGAGCCTACGGCTCGATAGGACGTTCATGTTTGTTGTTTAAATTTGAAGGATGTATTGCGTGTTTAACTGGTTGTTGTATCAGGGGGATTGAAAATTAACTAGTTGTATGTTTTTGTAGATGTCAAATCAATTCCTTCACTTCAAAATGGTCACCCAGGCACCCGACATTCTTCAAGTGTGGTGGGGCAATCTTAAGGAGTGTCAGAAGAGAGAAATCTCAATTTACTTGGGTCACCTACCTTCGATAATGAACTTCAAGGTATGGCCCACGTTTATCGAGGTCATCACCCGATTTAGGGACGATAAGAAGATGGTCTTTCAATTTGGAGACGTCGAAATAACACCCACATTAGAAGAGATCAAAGACTGCCTTGACTCGATTGGGACGTGTGGCAAAAGGAAAAAACGTCCCGATCATCACATTCTCCTGCCAGATAGGCCAACCGAGACTGAACTAAGAGACATATTATCCCTAGTGAATGCAAATTGGTTAGAGATTCACAACATTCCACTAATGAGGTTTTTCGAGAGGTGGGGGCACGACAATTATTTTAGATTGTTCCCGAACGAATTCCATGATCACAGTACTTGGAGGCAAACTCAAGCTATCGCTTTCTCGGCATGCCTCTTGGGGACTATGGTGTTCCCTAAAGACGAAGGAAGAGAAATCGACACCCGGATAGTGATGGTAGTAAATGCCATGTTCAGAGGAGTCGGTAGAAGATCTGAAGAAAAGAAATACTGCTGCTTGGCCCCAGTCATCTTGTCCGACATTTACCGATCCTTGAGTCTGTGCAAGAACGGGTTCCCATTTTTCCAAGGTTGCAACATCCTACTCCAATGGTGGTTGACGGAACATTTATGTAAAAGAGACAACCCCCAGCCACAGGAGTTGGCCGAACCAAATCAAACAAGTTCTCTCGATAATTACGATTTCTACTTGAGTATCCGTAAATTTCCAATTCACACCACCAGGGATGCGTGGGCAAGGGTGTTCAACAATTTGAAAGAAGGAGACATACAATGGGTATTACCGAGCTTCAGGTCTCAGATGATAGCAGCCCAAGGGGCCAAATTGCTATTTTTAGTCCTTCCCGGCATCAGAGGATTGCGCCCTTACAACCCGACGAGAGTAATGCGGCAATTTGGGAAAGTCCAAATCATACCCGCCCAAGGAGATGCCAGCTCTTTCTTTGTCGATTACAACGAGAAGGACAAAATACCTTTCGCTAAAATTATCCTCCAGGAATGGGCCGGACGTGTCAACATAAAGTGGGAGGTTACCGAAGATAGGTATGAAGCTGGGTATGTTGACGAATACAAGACATGGTTGCACAATGATTTGCATGGTGTGGTGGATCCAACACCACGCACGGGTCGGAAAATCGAAGACGTGCAAACAAGGCTTCAGATTCACGCATACCATTTTCAGCAAGAATGGGACCGAAGGGAGCAAGAATTTCATAAGAAAGAGCAAGAATTTCAACAAAAGGAGCGAGAGTACCAGCTTCGGGAATTGGAAAATCAGAGGGCTTTGGCTGTGACGTCACAAGAATTAGCTGACACAAGGGCTTGTCTGGTGCGTTTGGACACTATTCTGGATGAACAGATGAACACCTTACGAGCCATACCGACATCTTCCAAAGCTGCGTTCGCTGAGCCATACGTGTTCACAAGCAAGTGCATTATCCGAGAAGAAGTGGAGAAGGCCAGAAGAGGAGCTGGATCATCGACCCTTTGACTCCCCTGCGTGGGATTGATTTTATTTGTGTACTTGCACTACATCCCCTTCCCAAGATGTATCCCGTTTGATTTTGACTATGTAATGAATGTTGTGATATCTAGTGAAATTTGTTTCGGGGATACAATTACTTATTAAATGGCGCAATACATCCTTCAGATCGCTAGGCCTACCCTTGGCACAAAGGGTCACACGCATGTTTAGGACTCGATATATGTGTTTAAATGTTTATATGTTACGTCGCTTGGAATGAGGATATCGTAAACCCACTCCCAGCCAAAATTCCAAAGAGTACACAGAAGTCACTATTACAAACGTCCGACCAAATTCCCAAGTCTCAAGTTTCTCACGAAAAATCCATCTCCCATACCATAAATCCTAAATACTGCTCTATCATCTCAGGAAAGCTGAATCACCGCTATGGACAAAGGCAAGAACGTCCAGACGGAGCTCACTGAGGAGAAATTGCGAAGGAAGATCGAGCGAGTTACTCGAGAGATTCAGAAGATTAAGGAGGAAGGACTTAAAGTAGACATGACCACGGCAATCTACAAGGCCGCGGTCACGACCTTGGATGAAGATCTGGCGTCACAGATAAAAAGAAAGAAGGAGGTTGAGATGGAGACCGAAAGCCTAAGAAAAAGGTTGAACTTGCTTCGTTTGGAGATACACGAAGGAAAGCGAGAGAAGCAAAGATAGATATTGAGACTGCCGTGTTGTTGGCCAGAAGTGCAGCACTTGACGAGGAGTTGGCGACCCATAGCAACTTAAAGGGCGGAAAATACCTCGCCCGTGATAAGGGAGCAGATAATAGTGGCCCCGGCTGTGAAGTAATCGAAGAGGACGATGAAGAAGAAATCGTCTACAAGCCTCCATTTCCGACTGTCTGAAAGGAAAGGAATGACGCAGCCACAAGACAAGAAATTGCCAAATGTTGTCTTCTAGAAATTTCAATGTTGTTTTTCAATTCCTTTGTAATCGCAATGAAAGAATGAACGAAGATGTCCGAACTACGTTGGGCCTGAATTCTCCTCGTGAGATACGTAGGAAGCCTTCCCCGGCCCGGCCCCTATTGCTGAAAATTTTCATTCTCATCTGTATTACAAAGATACAAAGATAAGATCAACAGACGTCGAAAAGCAGCTGCAAGAAGACCATAGCTCAACGTGATTCAACTTTCCCGAGATTGAGCTAAACAAACAAATTCCTGTTTGTTCATAATATATTTCCGTCCTTATTCGTGGGTTAAGATATCCTCAAACAAAGCGACTTGTGTGTTTATCTATTTTATGTGCGATATTATGCGTTTTGTACTCCGGATATGCACTAACAAATTTGCCTTTGAGTTGTTTTTACCTCTCAGGTACCTCTTACTGATCTGTGTCGATAAAGCTGGCAGATCACCCCTACTTCACCAGATCAAAAGGTCCCGCAGATTCCTTCCCCGGACCAAACGCAAATACAGACATGGAAGACAACAATGAACAAGTCAGCCTCACAGATGTCATGGTGGCTCAGCCCACCGTGGCAGAGCAGAATGAGCTTATTGCGCAGCTGATGCAGCAAATAGCTGACATGAGGGTAGAGATGCAACGGAGGCAAGACACTCCTCCGCCCAGGTTTGGCCCCAACTTTCTCGACGCGAGACCTCCTACATATTTTCCCTCGTCCAACTCGGACCCTACTCAGCACCGTCCATTGACACCCGTGCACAACCCGTCCGGGATAGATATGACAACCCAAAACCCCCAATACGCCTCATTCTCCTATCAAACTCCCTCACCACTTCCAAACAATCCTCCACAAATGCCACCACATCCCCAAAATACTCAAACAACCCCACTACCCCAAAATCAAACCCAAAAGCCCACCGCCTTCAATTCCCAAACACCGCATCCCCACTTAAACCAAAATACCAATCCCCAAAATTATTCGCAAAACTACCAAACCGCACAGAACGTCCCAAGCCCTTCCATAGCTCCACCCCTCCCCAAAAGAACCACATTCCAAGTCCCCGTCCCGGCCGAGCATGAGGTGCACGGATCCTAGTTGGACCATTATGAGGAGCAAGAAAGAGAGTGGAGGGCGAGGGAAGAAGCGAAGGTAGACATAAAGGAGGAGATCAAAAGGGCAATGAGAGAATTGTAATGCACTCCAGACGTCGCCGCGTTAAGCTACGCAGAACTATGCATCCACCCAGACTTGAACCTACCTGAAGGGTTCAAGATCCCGAAGTTTGATACCTTCGGAGGGGTGGGCAACCCCATGGCACACCTAAGAGCGTACTGTGACCAACTCGTGGGAGTTGGCAAAGATGAAGCATTGCTGATGAGTCTGTTCAGCCGAAGCCTGTGCGGTGAGGCCTTGGAATGGTTCACATCCCACGAGACTTGACAATGGCCCAGTTGGAGCGCACTGGCTAAGGAGTTCATCGACAGATTCGCGTACAACGTCGAGATAGTCCCTGATCGGTACTCCTTGGAGAAGATGAAGCAGAAGCCCACAGAAAGCTATCGAGAGTTCGCGTACAGATGGAGGAAGCAGGCAGCGAGGGTGAGGCCTCCAATGACAGAGAAGGAGATTGTGGAGGTGGTCATACGGGTGCAGGAGCCCGAGTATTATGACAGAGTCATCTTATTAATCGGCGCCAAGTTCGCCGAGATAGTCAAAGTAGGTGAGACTATCGAAGATGGCCTGAAGTCAGGAAAGATAGCCCGAGTGTGTGCATCGCCTGGTTCTTCCGGACTGGTAAGGAAGAAAAGAGAGGAGGTTAACGCTATCTCACACGGGGGAAGAAAAATCCCCCGAAACTTACCACGTCCCCAAGGCCGCTCCAATCCTCCATCAAAGCCTCATCAAGCCTACCACCCACACTCAAATCACTCCGGCCACTACAATGCTGCCCCCCATTATCCAGATACCCATATTTTATCGTATCAGAATCCGCCCCAAATTCCCTAAAATTTTCCCTCCATATACCCAAACTACCCCCAAGCTTATCAAGTCCCCCCCCATTACCAGAATGTCGCTCCCAGCTGCGCTAATGTACAACCAAGCTATCGAGCACCATCTCCCGCATATCAAATACAAACCCCAGCATATCAAAGCCCCCAGCCAAATTACCAAGCCCCAATGCCAAACCACCAAACAAATCTCTACCCCAGAACCCAAGCTCCACGACCAAACGCCCGCAATTACCAACAAGTCCCTCCCCCTCAGCAGGGCGGGTATGATTCCCCTCGCCCCAGGTTTGAGAAGAAGCCCTCCAGAAGCTTCACCGCGTTGGCTGAAAGCACAACTAAATTGTTCAAAAGATTAGCCGCGGCCGGATACATCCACCCTGTGGGGCCCAAGCCCGTGGATGTAAACTCCAGATTCTACAGACCGGAGCAGAGGTGTGCTTATCATTCCAACAGTGTTGGACATGATACAGAAGACTGTATCAATCTCAAGCACAAGATCCAGGACTTGATTGACCAGGAAGTGGTCTCCCTTCAGCCTGCGGTGCCAAACGTCAACACGAATCCGTTGCCAAATCATGGGGGTGGAAACATCAACATGATAGAAACTGACGAAGATGAGCGTGAAGCCAAGAGAATTACTCCTGTTGTTCAGGAAGACTTGGAGAGGGCTGTCGCTTCTTTGAGCGTCAGGGAGAAAGGAGAGTTTGTCATTCTGACACCTGCAAAGGTTGTTGCCTTGGTGCCCGCAAAGACTCTCGCCAAGCCCAAGTTTGTTATAGAAACGGCCGTGGCTCAGGGCATGACTAGATCTGGCAGATGTTACACTCCTGATGAGCTTGCTCTCGGAGGACAAAAAAAAGATCATGCCAATAGACCGATCAGCGAAGCAGAAGCTGAGGAGTTCTGGAGGAGAATGCAACCCAAAGACTACTCCATCGTCAAGCACTTGGAGAAGACTCCAGCCCAAATTTCGGTGTGGGCCCTGCTGATGAGCTCCTGGTCCCACATACAGGCTTTGATGAAAGCCCTGGATGACACATATGTGCCCTTGGGTACGGGCAGCGACAATGTAGCTGCTATGATTCACCAGGTCATTCAGGGACACCGCATCAGTTTCTGCGACGATGAACTGCCGGCCGAAGGGAGGGCCCACAACAAAGCTCTACACATCACCGTGATATGTCGCGGAAAGGTCATCAACCGTGTTCTGGTAGACGACGGATCTGGTTTGAACATATGCCCCCTGTCCACATTGAAGAAGCTAAGGTTTGACCTCGGAAAGTTGGAGCAAAACCAGGTCAATGTGAGAGCATTTGACGGTGTGCAAAGAGACACTTTGGGAGCTGTGAACCTGACCATCCAAATGGGCCCCACGGAGTTCGAGCTAAAGTTCCAGGTGTTGGATATCGACACCAGCTATAACCTCCTGTTGGGAAGGCCATTCATTCACGCGGCTGGAGCCGTCCCCTCCACTCTCCACCAAATGATAAAACTGGTGTGGAAAAATGAAGAACTGGTTATTCATGGTGAAAAGGGCCAATCGGGAAAGCAGGTGTCGGTCTTGGACGAGACGCCGCAAGCTTCAGACTTCTACACGGTGGAGTTGGTAAATGCCACCGATGAGGGCTTGGCCCCGCAGACTCCCATGCCGGCCGTGTACAAAATGATCGCCACGGTAATGCTGCAGAGCGGATTCGAACCAGGTTTCGGATTAGGAAGGAGTGCCCAGGGGATCATCGAGCCAGTTCCGGCCCTTGCTGCAGGATCAAAGTATGGTTTGGGGTACATCCCCACAGATGATGATATGAAGATGAAGAGGAAAAGGGATCAAGCGTTGACTAAGCCGATCCCGCATCTCTATCAATCCTTTCCAGTCCAGGAGCATGCCGAGCCTGAAGACGATGGGGAAGGAATCTGTGACCTTTTCCAGGAGATCAGTGCCATCATCGAGGAGGAGGCTGAGCCAGCTGGCATTCGTGACGCTGAACCAGGGGAGATGCTGCTGAATTGGACGTCCACGCCAATCCTGATGTCCCGAACTCTGTGGTAGAAAGGAGTTATTTTGTGCATATCAAAATCGGTGGTCGTCCGGAAGAGGCCCGAGACCCACCATTTCTGCATTTTCTTGATTTTGAATTTTGTTATGATATTTAAAAGGCGACATGGCCTCGTGCCATGACCCAAGTTTGCATTTTGATTCGATTTAAATGAAAGTCTCCTTATTTTGACTTCGTTTATTTAATTGCTTGTTATATTTTACTTTCCTAATTTTGTCTGTTTATGATTTCAGTAACGTAAGTTACAAACCTGCCAATGTCATGTCATGTCATGAGCTAAATGAGCAAAACGAGGCAAATGACGACGAGGTCGACGACCACAATGAGAAAAGTGAGGAATCGGACTATGTGGCCGAAGAATTTCGACAGTTCGAGAATCAACATAAACCGAATCTGGAGGAAATAGAGACGGTGAATTTGGGAGATTCAGAATATGTCAAAGAGGTTAAGATCAGCACTCATCTGAATGAAACTCAGAAAGAGATCCTGGTTCGCCTGCTTGCCGAATACAATGATGTGTTCATTTGGGAAGTCGGTGACATGTAGGGTTGAGTACTGATGTCGTGTCTCATAAGCTGCCTATCAACCCAGGGTTCAAACCGGTGAAACAAAAGACTCGAAAATTCAAGCATGAATTGAGTCTGGAGATTAAGGAGGAAATCACCAAGCAGATAGACTCCCGATTGGTGGAAGTAACGCAATATCCAACCTGGCTGGCCAATGTCGTTTCGGTCGCCAAGAAAGATGGAAAAATCAGGATTTGTGTTGATTACAGGGATCTCAACAAGGCTAGTCCAAAGGATAATTTTCCGTTGCCAAATATCCATATTATGATTGACAACTGTGCCAAACATGAGATGCAGTCATTTGTGGATTGTTACGCGGGTTATCACCAGATTTTGATGGATGAAGAAGACGCGGAAAAAACGGCCTTCATCACACCTTGGGGTGTGTATCACTACAGGGTAATGCCGTTCGGCCTCAAGAACGCCGGTGCTACTTACATGAGAGCCATGACGACTATTTTCCATGACATGATTCACAAGGAAATTGAAGTGTACGTGGACGACGTCATAATAAAATCCCGCGAGAGTTCGGATCATTTGACACACCTGAGAAAATTCTTTGAACGTTTGCGTCGGTACAACTTGAAGCTAAATCCCGCCAAATGTGCTTTTGGAGTCCCAGCCGGGAAGTTGTTGGGGTTTATAGTCAGCAGAAGAGGTATTGAGCTCGACCCTTCCAAGATCAAAGCAATTCAAGAGTTGCCTCGCCGAAAACGAGAAAAGAGGTGATGAGTTTCTTGGGGAGGCTGAACTATATCAGCCGGTTTATATCACAATCAACAGTGGTGTGTGAGCCTATTTTTAAGTTGCTTAAGAAAGACGCCCCGACTAACCCACCAGTATTGGTTCCTCCGCGAGAAGGAAGTCCTTTGTTGCTGTATTTGTCCGTTTCAGATAAATCCTTCGGATGTGTACTCGGTCAGCACGACGAGACAGGAAAGAAGGAAAAGGCCATCTACTACATAAGCAAAAAATTTACTCCGTACGAGTCTCGGTACACTTTGCTGGAGAGAACATGCTGTGCTCTGACATGGATTGCCCAGAAGCTGAGACACTATTTGTCATCGTATACCACGTATCTCATTTCCAGAATGGATCCATTGAAGTACATTTTCCAGAAAGCGATGCCGACGGGGAAGTTAGCTAAATGGCAAATGCTGTTAAGTGAGTTTGATATTGTGTATGTGACTCAGAAGGCAATAAAGGCACAAGCTTTGGCTGATCATCTTGCGGAAAATCCCGTTGACGAAGAATATGAACCTCTCAAGACATATATTCACGATGAAGAAGTGTCATTTGTGGGAGAAGATATTTCTGAAGCTTATCCAGGTTGGAGATTATTCTTCGATGGAGCGGTGAATCACCAGGGTAAAGGTGTTGGAGCAGTCTTGGTATCAGAATCTGGTCAGCATTATCCTATGGCAGCTAAACTGCGGTTCAACTGCACAAACAACATGGCTGAGTACGAAGCTTGTATTCCTGGTTTGAAAATGGCCATTAAAATGAATGTTTACGAGTTACTGGTTATTGGGGATTCAGACCTTTTGATTCATCAGGTTCAAGGAGAATGGGTTGTGAAGAACCCAAAGATTGTACCTTACGTTCAATATGTGCAAAATATATGTAAAAGGTTTCGCAAGATCGAGTTCAGGCATACTCCCAGAATACAGAATGAATTGGCTGACGCTCTCGCCACCATCGCTTCAATGATCAAACATCCGGATACTGATTACATCGACCCGTTGGATATAGACTTGAAGGAACATCCAGTCCATTGTTCACATGTTGAATCAGAACCAGATGGTTTGCCGTGGTATTTTGACATAAAGAGGTACTTGGAGTCTGGGACATATCCAGAAGACGCTACATCTAGTCAGAAGAAATCGATACGTCGTATGGCTCTCAATTTCTTTCTGAATGGAGAAGTCCTGTATAGGAGGACTCCAGATTTGGGTCTTTTAAGGTGTGTGGATGCTGCTGAAGCTGTGAGGCTTATTGAACAGATACATGTCGGAGTTTGCGGTACACACATGAACGGGCTTACTTTGGCGAGAAAGGTTCTTCGAGCCGGATATTTCTGGATGACTATGGAAAATGACTGTTGAAAATTCGTGCAAAAATGCCACAAATGTCAAGTGCACGGCGATCTGACACGGGTACCACCTCACGAACTTAATGATATGAGTTCACCTTGGACATTTGTAGCTTGGGGAATGGATGTCATCGGTCCTATAGAGCCAGCCGCTTCTAATGGACATAGGTTCATTTTGGTTGTCATTTATTATTTCACCAAGTGGGTGGAAGCAGCTTCTTACAAGTCGGTAACCAAGAAAGTGGTAGCTGATTTTGTCCGCAACAATCTGATATGCAGATTTGGAGTTCCAGAATCCATCATTACTAATAACGGTGCAAATCTCAACAGTCATCTGATGAAAGAGATATGTGAACAGTTTAAGATTATTCATCGAAGGTCAACCGCTTATCGCCCTCAAATGAACGGAGCTGTAGAAGCCGCCAACAAAAATATCAAGAAGATTCTGAGGAAAATGATTGACAAACAGCGAGGTTGGCATGAAATGTTGCCATATGCTCTACTAGGTTATCGAACAACGGTCAGAAAATCGACTGGGGCTACTCCATACTTGCTAGTATATGGAACAGAAGCGGTCGTGCCTGTTGAAGTCGAGATACCGTCCTTGAGAATCATCCAAGAAGCCGAGTTAACCAACGCTGAGTGGGTTAGCAAACGAATTGATCAACTAGATTTGATTGATGAGAAGAGAATGGTCGCCGTTTGCCATGGCCAGTTGTATAGACAGAGAATGACTCGCGCTTTTCACAAAAGAGTAAGTGCCAGAAATTTTGAAGTCGGTCAGTTGGTCCTTAAGCGTATTTTTCCTCATCAAGACGAGTACAAAGGAAAGTTCGCACCAAACTGGCAAGGTCCCTACATGGTTCGTAAGGTACTATCGGGAGGTGCTTTGGTCTTGTCGGAGATGGATGGCACTGTCTTGCCCAAGCCTATCAACTCAGATGTTGTCAAGAGATACTATGCGTGAAGTTTCACTTCGCATTGTTCTTTCATTTACTTGCAATCGTTCTGTTTGCTTGTATTTGTTCAAATTTGAATTATTATCCCTTTTGTAACGAACTACGTCTGACCTGAATTCTCGAGAACGAGATACGTAGGCGGCCTATGTCGGCTTCGGTCACCCCATTTACCCCCTTTAATTATTTCTTTGTATCTGAACTACGTTCGACCTGAATTCTCAAGAATGAGATACGTAGGCGGCCTTTGTCGGCCTCGGTCGGTTTCTTTGTAAATTTTATTCTTGTCAACCTTTAGGGGGAACTACATCTGACCTGATTCCTGCCTCAACGGGATACGTAGGCGCCACAAGGGCTCGGTCATATCTCTCGTAAGATTTCTATTCCCCTTTACAGTAGAACAGGGACAAAATTTTTGAGAGGGACTCAAAAATTCCCCAGAAGAAGTCTCCTCTGCAGCAAGTCAGACAAAAGACATTTTGAATTTGCGACTGGGACAGAATTTTTGAGAAGATCTCAAAAATTCCGCGATTTGTTCGGTTACAATGGAAAGATGAGTAAGATACTAAACTGGGACAGAAATTTTGAGGATGGCCTCAAATTTCGTCACGGGTCTTCCCTACAAGTCCGGAATGCCTCTGAAATTCATTCAACAAGCGTCGGACTCAAAGGAGCTCGTTAAGCATGACATGACTTGGCAGTGACTTTTTCAAGATACTATTTCTTAAAAAATTTCTTGTTTCTCTTTAAAAATCCCCTTTTATATTTCATCTGTTTTGGCATAAGATATTTTCTTATCTATCAAGAGTCGGGAAATCGAGAAATCAACCGGAGACATCAAGACAAGGAGCAGACAACCGAAGGGATCGACACAGATCAATATGTTTAAAACTGACAATTTTTCTGTGGATGCAGGTTATAGCTTCGCTTCGAAATCAGCCGAATTCTTCCGCTGGATGAATACAGAGAAGGAGAAAACTATCTCCAAAACCAGTGATTTTATTGAAAATAGGAAGCATTTCATATCGTTTGTGTCAGGATGCTTGTGAGTGTGTTTGTTTATTTCAAACCATTCTCAACAATGGGAAATTTACAAAGTATCCAGCCAGATTCAAAGGTCAATCAAACAGAAATCTCAGCGAAGATTTCACGATTTCTATAGAAGACGCTATTTGCATTGCGTTATCAAAGCAAGATGAATATTGTCGATCAAGACCATGCATTTCCTCAGAAGAGACAGGGGCGATATAAATATTCATGCATCGCAAAATTTATACACTGAAGGATCATGCATCGCGGAAATCATGCATCGCGGAGTCATGCATCGCGAAAGTCATACGCTGAAGAATCATGCATCGCGGAAGTCATACACTGAAGAATCATGCATAGCGGAATCATGCATCGCGGAATCATGCATCGCGGAAATCATGCATCGCGGAAGTCATACACTGAAGAATCATGCATAGCGGAATCATGCATCGCGGAATCATGCATCGCGGAAATCATGCATCGCGGAAGTCATATACTGCTGAAGAATCATGCATCGCGGAAATCATGAATCGCGTAAATCATGCTTCGCGAGTTATTAATTATGCACAATGAGAAGATTTCATTCCTCGTCAAAATTTATGCATCGCGAGAAGACTTCATACCTCGCTGAAATTTATACATCTCGAGAAGACTTCATACCTCACTGGAATTTATGCATCACGAGAAGAATCCATGCCTCGTTGAAAATCATGCATCGCGAGTCATTAATTATGCACGACGAGAAGATTTCATGCCTCGTCAAAATTTATACATCGCGAGAAGAATTTATGCCTCGCTGGAATTCATGCATAGCGAAAATCATGCATCGCGGAAATCATGCATCACGAAAATTATGCATCGCGAATCATTAATTATGCACGACGAGAAGATTTCATGCCTCGTCAAAATTTATACATTGCGAGAAGATTTTATACCTCGCGGGAATTTACGTATCGCGGGAGATATTCATGCCCCGCAAGAGGACGTACATGGATAAAGAAAGATGCAATACTTATCCATTGGCCTCGACTGCATTCTATTATTTCTTATAAAAGTAAACATCAAGGAGAGTATCAAAGATAATGACAAAAGAGACATCAATATCGCATCAACGTTTATTTATTTATTTTAGCATCAAACGAAGAGTACATTGAAGAGTATATCGCAAAACACAAGGCATAAGCTTTATTTGCCTGGACGTCAAACCGATCGAGTCGACGTTGATTTGAGGAGAACAATGAAGTGTCGATACGGTAAAAGACACTGTCTCCCATCTTATTTGCATTTTTAAGCTGACGAGTTTTATCTCAGTCTTTGTCGAGAGCATCCGAAAAGGATGAATTCTCCAAAAAAAAAACCACAGGTGCGGACAACATCAAAAAGGATGCAGCACAACGTGGAACTTTTCTTAGCAGCGAACTGAGACACAGTCCAAAGAGGAATGTCAAACTCTTAGGACGCGAGCAGAGGATCGACTTCCACCACAATCGAACCACCCTCTCGAGGCATGCGGGTTTTTCTTTAAGTGCTTTCAATTTCAATCTCGCATCCCGAAGTCTTAATTTATCGGAAGCAAGTTTCCAATTTGAGTGACAATGCGCCAAGAGCTTTGGAAATTATGTCCATGTGAGTTCTTACCTATGGATGTGAAGAGCTCCACATTCATGGCTAAGAGGTTACAAGCCTCCTTTTCATACTCGTTAATGTGTCACTCTTCCAAAACCAAAGGTTATCTAGCATAATAGGATCCCTTTTCCATCGATTGAGTCGAACTACACACAGCCTGATTCCGAGGTCTAAGGATATGTAGGCGGATTCAATGTCGAAAACTCGGCTGTATTCCAACATTTCTCTCTTGAATTCTATTCTCGAGCATTTTGATACCTTCATAATTTGGTATCGAGGAGGCTTTTGATTCTTTAGAAATCGTGCGATAAATCAAGCTTATCGAACTACAAGTGGCCTTTATTCTCATATAGCCTGAGATATGTAGGAAACCCGTTTGCAGGGTTCGGCCATAATTCCTAAACTCTTTGTCGATTCCTTCCTTTTTAAAATAAATGGGGTTGGTCAAAATTGGTTCGGTCAATTTCATTTTCCTTGAGTTGCTTGCATCAACCCAAGTAAAACGAGGGACAGTTGTTGACACCCAGTTTTTGACCCACGTTGGTATAAATTAGTTATCGAGCTTCGTGAGTTTTTCAAATCACTTAAGTTAATTAGTTTTATAAAACTTGCGAAAATATATATATATATCCTAACGTTAGATAGTATATATATATTTACACAATTGTGTATATAGTTTGTATAATATATATATATATATATATATGTGTGTGTGTATATGTATATGTATATATGTATATCCTAAGTTTATTCCTAATTCCCAGGCCCACTCGTTTTCCCTCCTCTTCCCCTTTTCCAGCCCAACGCCTAGGCCCAATCTTCCCTCAATTAACCCCCACACCTCAGCCCATTCTTTTTCCACTTCAATGGCCCAACCACATTTTTATTTTAAAACCCCGACCTATCCTACTCATTTCCAGCCCAACCTTTCCCTTGACCCGGCCCCATCCCAATTCCCCTTCTTCTTCCCAACATTCATGCCATTTTCAGAAACAAACAGAAACCCAGAAAAACACAGCAAAAGGAAGAGCAAACAGACCCCAAAATGGAAAATCTTTCCCCCTACACGCGACCTCTCTCCCAACGCTCTCTCTCCCCCTCTCCCAACACCCACGCGATTCCCCCTACAGCGAAAATCCCAGAAAAAGGGGAAATTTCCAGAAAATGCAGAAGCTGCGTACGAAAAGCAGCCCCCAGTCGTCCTCGCAGCTCCAGATCGAGACACGTAGCCGCTCAATCGATCCCAACCGTCCATTCTCCCCTCTTCTTTTGGAATGGAGTCGATTTTGCAGGAAAAAGATGTTGCTCTGTTTAGGGAAAGAGATTTCAAATTTCGAATTCGTTTTCCCGCCCTCCTAATGAGAAAACCCTAATTGTTTCTCTATAAAAACACCTGTTCTCGTCAGTCCAAGGGTTAGCGATTCTGAGGTTGGGATTTTGAAAACCAGAATTTGAACACAGATTGACGGGTTAGCAATTTTGGGGGTTGAGAAAAAAAATTTGGAAAATATTTTGTTTCCTTTTGTGGCTGTTGTTGGACATTTTTGGGGGAGTTTTTGTTGAGAAAAATCGAATTGGAAGTTTCTTTCAGAAAAGTTCTCTTGTTCATTTCTGTTGATTTGTCGAGAGAAAACATAGTGTGCCCTGTTGGTGTTCTACACTCACTCATCCTTCGACGATCAAGGAGTCGTTTATTCATTCTAAAGAAGAGTGGTTCTAAGTCCTTGTTTGGTGGAAGCCGTCGTTCGTTGCTGCTCATCCGTCCCCGTTTCACTGCTTTCGAAGAGGTAACTTTCCTGCTCCATCCTATTTCTTCATTTTTTTGTTATTGCGTCATGTTCTGGGTGCTGCTGCAATGATTGAACCACTGTTTTCTTTTTATTTCTTTCGTTTTCGTTTTGGATTCATGTCTGTTGATATCGAATATCAAGTGTGTGGCCTGTTCTGCCGTAAATATAAGTTGATACATCTGTTGGTTCTGCTCAATATCGAGATGAATTGTGGGATGTAGTTATGTCCGATTATGCCTGCTGGTTCGTTTGTTGTTGAGAAATCGATGTTACGATGTTTATCTTGGAGTTATTTTTATTCTACTCGTGCGTGCCTGTTTGGTCCACTAAATGACATGTTAGCCGGTTATAGTTCGGAATCAGTAGAGCAGTTGATGTGTATTTCGTGCTGGAATACTTGTCATATGTTTGAACATCTCCTTCATAGTTTGTTTTAATGTTTTTTTTTTGGAAATTGCTGGCAGTACGTAGTCGAGCTTTCGGGGAAGGGAGGGGGTCCTGTTTTGTTTGTTGTCTTTATTTTTTTTAGCTTCAATTCGTCATGAATCCTCGTTTCTTTCGTTCTTACTCGCTAAGGTAGTGATAAGCTTTGTTGCTGGCGTCGAACCTTCAATGTCTCAAGTTGACAGGATGTATTGAGATGTTAAAATCTGGAGTTATTCCGTAATGATTGTTCAAGGTTTCTTGGGCACATGCACATAAGACAAGCATTTTGTTGGCCTCTGTTGTTGTCGCATAATGTCATTAGAATACTAAATGTTCATATCGAATCGATTTGATTTTCTGTGCAAGATGACATGTTTGTTTCCATTAACCTGTTTATGCTTGGAACAAGTTCAGTCAATTGGATTTAATTTGATAGTATGGTCTTGTGTTGGTAAGTGAACAATAATTTGTTGGCAAATCATGCTTTGATACTTTTAAACGATATGTTTGGGTTGATAGGGTTTTCTTTTCTATTTGAGTAAGAAGATGGGCATGTCTGCTTTCAAGCTTAGTTCTCCTTAGCTTATCCCTATTTTTTTCGAGTATCATTTTATTTCGCAGTATTTCTTAACATGCATGGAAACTGTATTAGTTGTGTTTTTCATTTTATGAGATATGCGTCTTGGATTCATAACCTCTTATGTTTTCCTTTTATAAAAATGTTGTTGGACAACTTTGTTTATTTTCTTTGTTAGTATCACTTATCTAACACAGTAAATGTTAGCCATAGTGTTTCATTAAACATTCTGCCAACAGCGATTCTAATTTCTTTATTTTCCCTTTGCATGCCAATTCATACGAGTTCATTGGGAACTTTCCGTCTCCTTTTGCATTTCGAGAGGGAGCCATAAAGGCTCAAAACTTCTTTCCACCGAGTCAAGACTAGCACGCAAAAATTCGAAATCCCGTGAAGTCCGAAGAAAGTTGAAGGAGGCGAATTAGAAGATTTTCGAATTGTGTTGTATTTTGCTTGTAATGGGCATAAGCCCTTGTCCCTTTTATTTTTCTTGTGATTATTTGTATGTTTAGATTAGGACAGGTACAAAATGGGTCAAAAACCCAAAAGCAGGTGGGTCCGAGTTTCGGTCTAGGCGAACAGCATCCGAAACTTGGACCCGAATCCCTCTCTCTCTCTCCCTCTCTTTATTATTTGCTTGTGTTGTTTTTTTTTTTTGTTTTGAATGTCGTATAGTCTAGGATTAGAAACTAGAAACCTCCATCAAACGCATTTTGCTTTATCAAACTCGAAACTAAAATTTTTTTTGAAACTCTAAAGATGTTTGAATTTGAAAGTCGTTTAGAAATAAAATTTAAAAAAAAGTTTAGCTTTAACAGAATCTTAAAAACAATAAATGTTGCAAAACTTGTAAATTTGTCTAAATGAACTTTAATAAGTTCAGCTTCAAAATTGCAAAAGTTAAAACAAAAATAGTCAAATAAGTTAATCGCCGGAAAACCGTATTTAACGGAGCGTCTTAGGTGCCTTCAACACCTTCCTTAGAAGCTAATAGGAATCCCGAACCCTTAAAATTTTTCAAACAATTTTTTGTTTAGTTGTTTTGAAAAATAAGTTTTCTTGATTTTTCTCAAAATTAAGTGGCGACTCCTAAAAAGTCGAAAATACCTTTAAAATAAAACAAACTCTTTTCGAAATCACTTTTTTTTCGATAAAACACACTTTATCCAATATTAAGTGTCAATGATGGTTAGTCAGTAATATAATCCAACTAAGTGATTTTGGGTGGAGTCCAAGGAAGTTGTTTTCGAGAATTAACAGCCAGTGCAAATTGTTAGCAATAGATAAAAGACATTAATGAATAAAAACATCACAAATTAAGGGTGCGATAGAAGCTTCAAATATTGGAAGGGGTGTCTTATTTAGCTAATTATAACCTGAAACAGAAAACTAGAGATAGGAATAAGGAGACGGGATTCTTGGAATGTGATAGGAATATGGGATCAAATAAACAACTGACTATATTCTATTGATAGTAAATGGTTGTAAATTTGTGACTAAGTTAGACTTTATTGGGGTTAAATTCTCTCTCGAGCAAATTACCTCGAATCAAATTAGTTTCTCTCGAACACCGATAGCTGGAATTACACCCAGCCTTTCCCTTAGCACATTCACTCTCTCGGGATGAATGTGTGGGACAGGGTTTAGGATTCACCCTTTCGAACTGAACCCACATCAATCCAATAACCATAGCCTATCAATTCAAAAATTTGGTCTTAACACCTCTCTCGAGATGAAATCATATCTGAACTATAAGACCATTAAGTTCATACATAACTAATGAAAAAAATCACATTTAGATATCCAATTAACTATTAATTAGTAAGATCTGTAGTAAATTCAACCCATATCCACAAAATCACACCCAAAAATTGGGGTTTTAGTTTGACATAGTAAAGATATAGAAATCAATACCAAAAAAAATTGGGTACGATCGAAAATATTTTTACACACGTCAAGGATGAATATTCTTCAATACCTAATTCCCATTTCTTGGAGTTGGAAACCTTCAAAAAATTTAAGTTTAAAAACAATGTCTCCCAAAAAACTCTAAGAAATAAAATTAGAATTATCTATCTAAATACACAAAGTCTGAATAATAAAATTTGATAATAAGCTACAAATCTCTATGAGTACTTTAACTTTTCAAAAATTTGTGTTTCGAAAGATCACTTGACACAGTAAGTCGGGATCGCCGATCAAATCGGTCATCCGCCTTTTGGTATATTCCATCATCATCTTGCTTTAGCCTTCAACATCTTTGCATTGTGGATCATTGGGTGATATAGTATTGCTTTACAAAACTGCTTGGTAAAATGCAAACTGCTCCTTTTCACCGCTGACTTAATCCTTTCCATCAAGGCTCAACACACTCGAACATTAGGCAAGAAGAAGTCCATTTGGCGGCTCGTCTAATGGATTAGGCAATCGTCAAGTCGTCTTTTATTCATTCTTTCAACTTCTATGCTCTTTTTATTCAATTATGTTCATGCTTTGTGTCCAAGTCTAGATACCTGAAACTTAAGGTTTTTCGTCAATTAATTAGACAAAATATGCATTTGAGGACACTAAATATAAAAATATATAACCTTAAATGAGTCCAAATCGTTGATTCATCAGAGACCATAAGCCCTCCACTTGCCATAAGGATGCTAATATGAATCATCTTATCCTATTAATAGTGAAAATCTCCAAAGTGCAAAGCTAAATTACAATTTTACCCTTATACTAAATTGAAAATATATAAAACATAAAAAAAAATTAACCAGACCTTCAACGTGAGAATTTGAATAGTTGTAATGAATGAATATTTAAATCAAATTCATTAAAATAAATCACTGCATTTCATAAACCTCCTCTATAATATTTGATTGGTTGTTGTTAAAGACCATTAGTTTTACAATTATTATTCCTTTTTATTCTCTTTACTAACAAAACCATATGTGTCTTGTGTGGAAATAAGGTTGATTACGTAGTAATGGAGATCATTTTTGTTCAGAATATGGTAAAACAATGTCTAAGATGAAGGTGTCGTGAAAAAATGAATGTTTTAGGTTTAGACGTTGGTGAGGAGAGAGGTCACACTTGGCTGAAGTGGGTGGTAGAGTTGCAACTGATACGGCAGTAGGAGTTTTCATCTATACCACACTCTTGAGGTGCGGTCTTTCTTTAATCCTTTCTTATAAACCGAACTACCCGTTTTTATAAAAAGAAAAATGAATAGTATATGTTATTTTTGTCATGCTAGCATTTGCATTTAAATCACATTGGAGGTGTTTCATTGATATTAATCATGATTATATCACTAAAATGAAAACAAGTTAGTTATTTAAGGGGTCGTACAATATTTGGTTCATACTAAACATCAAAGTCGATTCCTTGTGTAGACATGCTATAAAAGCACATAAGCAATTATTTTCGATATGGGTATTTTTTTAATCTATCCTTCATGTTATACCTTTAATCATGGTGTTTTCAAATAGAAAGATATATCGATATATATTATAAGGAAAAAATATAATATTAGTGTGTATATGCGCACTCTTTTGAATCCAATGGTGGATATGTATACTTCTTGCTTATAAAGAAAATGACAAAGCAGACCAATTCTACTCGCGCAATATTCCTAGTGGGAATATATATAAAGATATTCTTATTTAGAGTATAAACTTTTTTTTTGTATAAGTCTAATTTCTATATATTGACCTTGTCTAAAAAACATATTATTAAAACACTTATAGAATTGTCAATGCTCTAATAAACATATTTTTCTTCATTATTTGTTTTACTTATTGTAAATGTGTAATATTAGAATTTATGTACTTACATTACACCTATAAATTGTAATGTTGTTGGATATCCTTTAATTTTCTATATGGTAAATGATGATGTATGTAATATTTCATCAAATGTTACTGTTTGAAACTTATGGACCCTTTTGTTGTTGTTTAGTTTCCTGTGTGGAATAAGGATTTTTATTTGACGAGCGTTTTAGATTAATTTCTGCAGTAAATTCAGCTAAACATCTTAGAATAAATTTAGAGCTTAGCCATTTTCCAGAACACGATTTTTAATTAATTGAGATGCCCAGAGAAGATCAATGTTCATTCTATTTAGTAATTTAAGTTTGTCTTTATTATTGCTCCTTAATGTTATAACTCAAACAACTATTTACTCGGGTAGTTTTTAATACTTTTTATTTAGAATTATATAGTAATCCAATCTAGTATTAAATAAAGAGAATACAACATAAGAACGAAACATAAGTATCTAGACTCTTTCAAGTGATAGGGAAAATATAAAGAAAATATATGACTGAATTAAAGCAGAGTATATATCTATTTTTCACAAGGGCTCTACCAATCATAATTTAGTAAGGAAAAACCCCTAAACCACGAACAAAGTCTGAAAACTAAAAATACATCAAAATTAATAAAAGTTTGATAATGTTCATGCCCTCGAACCATGACGACTCACTGAGTGTTAGATTTCGTGGTATGAAACAATATATGTAGAATGTATGTGTCAATACTTGACATACCAAGCATGAGGAAAATCCATTAAAAACATATATATGATAATAGATAGAGTTTAAAGCATAAAATGCATGTCCTAATGAAATGTATTAAAGCTCAATCACATAATAATGAATCATGGGACAAGTTCAATGCACGTTTTAAAATCATGAGGATAGATTTAGTCATAATCATTGGGAAAATCATATATCATTTGAAGTAAACACATAGTTTGTTGTGGGATATTTATCATTAACCGACATAACTATGTCAGCTATAACATGAAATTTGATGTTTTACTCCCACATTAAAAATAGATGTCCTTCTTTTTCAAGGTAAGGACCATACATATTAGTTGATGTGGATCCACTAGCATTGTTATCTTAAGATAAATCTTCTTAGAGAAATGGAGTTAGGTTCAAGGAAAGTGCTTCTAGTGACCTAACATTTACTATCAATGGATCCTCCATTCGAAAGTCCACTTGGCGCTAAGAAAAATTCCAAAGGAGATACGACTAATCATAATCATATCATAATACTTGGAAAGGTAAAAATCTTATTATACCAATCCAACATAACTTTCCTATGATAAAATAGTTTCTTTCAAATACATGATTTCATAACAAAATCATAAAAACACTTACTTAAGCATCAAAATCATGATGATATTTAATAGTGAAAAACTTTCACAAAACATTTAGATAAGTTATCTAAAATAATCATTTATTCATAAACTTTTCAATTCCATGATGAATGAGTAATTTGATAATCAAAGTTCATAAAGTATACATATGGCATGAGTTCATATGAAATTTATTAAAAATATGTAAATTGGATAAAAATATGCATAATTATGTTAAATGTAGACAATTGAATCATAATAAGTTGAACCCACGACGAATAACATAAACTCTAGAAAAAATATCTTGAAATCGTAAAAGAGATTAAGTTTTTTTTTTTTTTTGGGATCCAATGGATGAAAGATATCCACTGGCGAAGTTTCCACATACCTTGAGTAACCAAAGCCCTAAATATTGAAAAAGAATTCTTGAAGTTTGAAGAAATCCCAAAACCTTCCTTTTTGAGATCCTAGAAAGAAAACTTGGAGAAGAAGATTGAAGGGATTTTGGGGGTTTTAGTGAATGGGGGGGAATGGGTATATTTCTAAGAGTAAATGTAGTTATAGGAATTTATAGTTCCAAAACGATGTACCATAGGTATAGAAAGGATAGTAAAATACTCAAAAGTCACTGATTTAAAACTACTAGAGCGCTCAACGATTTAAGCTATGTCTGTAGGAACTTCTACAGGCCATTCTGGTCAGTTGTGGAATCCCTTAAAAACATTTCCATATTCCCTTCCAACAGGTCATCAAACTTTCACGGTCCGTACGTCCCTATCATAGAATCTTAAATCAACTCTAAAAATTTTACTAAGACTTGATCATAGAATCCTACCGCCCATACAAACTTTTACAGACCATCCTTTCGATTTGTAGACCCTCATCTAGACTTGACATTTTACAAAACATTAACTCAACTTTTAAGACTGGTCTTTACAGACCATAGATGTTTATACAGATATTAGACCGTCCATAGACCATTTGCACCAACAACTCTTCTAAATTTCTCCTTTCAACTAAACTTCTCAAACTCTAAGGTGTTATAATTTATAGACAATAAAGGTAATATGAACATATGCTTATTGTGTCTTATCATAAAATTTGAAACCCTTCATAATAGATGCAAACCTTCGTAAAGATCACAACTCATTGAAAAAGTCACAACCCTTGAATGTGAAAAAAGTGCATGTTTTTAATATAATATAATATAAAAATATATATAGAAAATATACTACAATTGGTGTTTTAAGTTGTGGGTGTTGTAGTAACTTAACGTATCCCTTAAAATAGTATGTTAGGGAATTCATGTTTTTAAGATAATATAGAAGATAAATGCAAGTTCTTAAGCAATATTTGTTAGATTTGATTATTTTATGTCTTTTGTATAGGAAAAAATAGACTAAAGCAAGAGATGGGGGCAAATTTTATTGAAAATGATCGGTGAAAACTTCTGTAATGGTTTGTAAAAGAATATGATGGGGTGGCATTTCCCTTAAGTTTGATACAAGGAAGACACAAAATATTTTAAGAAGACAACCCAAACGATTACTTGTCAAGCAAGTAAGAAAATCTCTCTACTAGCACCAGGCGTCATCAAACTTGGTCGTACACTTTCTAAGGAAGACGGCCTAAGTGATGGACTGTCACATTGTCGACGGGTCGACGTCATCATCTATGACACCATATAGAAAAGTGAGTTTTGAAGTTAAAGTATAGTTTGAAATTTCAGTAGAACTATAAATAGTTTTTACTTGGTTTATTTTCATCATCAGTCATTTTTGTTGGATTTTAAAAAGTGTGAATGGAAAATAAAGATTTGATACATCTATGAAGAGTTGTGACTTTGATGAAAAGTTGCGACTGGTATGAAAAATTTCAACTTTTATGAAAGGTGGTGACCTTTTCGAAGATTGTGACTTTTCAAAGGTTTGTGACCTTTCTGGTAAGGCACAATAAAAAGTTTTTCACACTACCCTTTGTTTTCTATAAATTGAGGTAGTTCTTCTCATTTTAAAAATTGAATTTTCTTGGACTTCTTCTACTACTACTAAATCTAGTATTCAAAGTGTACTTTACTGTCGTTGAGTGGTTTGCAGACACCGTAGTTTCAGGTACGGATACACCGGTGAGTAAGATCGTTCTATCATGGGAAGATATATTTAGTTAACCTTGGGTACTTCAGGGGAATAATTTCCTTAAGGAGACACTTGCATGCAGCAGGTTCGATTCAATTTTCTTCTTTAAGAAAAAATATTTTGTGTATTGCTTCTAATTTGTTTTTGGTTCCATTTTCTCTACTAGTTTGATTTTGTAGTTTTGAAAATACTCTTTAAACTTTGTTATTTCTTATCAAATTCTTCAAAGTTTTGTTCTATGTATCTTAGAAATACAAGGTAAGCAACAATCTTAAGGAAATTATTATACTATTGGTATTTCTTGTATTCTACTGAATGAAGAAAAAAGATCATGGAAATAGAAGATTAATCCACTACATCTCCAGAATTCAATGTTTTGTTTGGCAAGGATGAAGTAAGAATTTACCAGAAAAAGTGTAGGTATTTCGGTGAAAGATTACACCATGTAACCTTCTTAGAATTTATTTTAGAAGAAATATAGTTTCTAAGGCTAACAATTTTGATATTTATCATGTGTGTCTTTGGAAAAAGTTATGTAAATTCTATGTTTTTTAAATGAATTTTCCTTGGCAAATAGTGTTGCCTTTAAAATTCACTAGTTCGCAGAATGAGATACACATATTTTTGTTTGAAAAAAAATAGTATGTAAAAATGTTATAGTTAGAATACTATTAGAAAAGAAAAACATTTCTATGTAATAATCTAAGAATATGTTTTATTATGTTTGGAGAAAAAAAACTTGTCATTTTTTATCCCTTGTGAATTTGATTGTGTCTGATTGTTGTAGATTAAAAATGGCTATAGTTTTCTGCTCTGAATAAATTGCACAACGTAATTAGTTTGAAAACTTCACCTAATAAATCAATAATTATTTTGTAGAATAATATCTTCGAGAGAGGTTTCATGTTGTCAATGACATTTCGATAGTCTAGAAAAATATGTGGAAAATTATTTTCAGTATTTGAAAAATATTTTTGAGATCATATTTTAAATGTAAGAGTTCATTGCTTATGATAAAGAAAAAATTAGACTTAGCGTATAAATTTAATTTGGAGCACAAGATATGAACATTAATACTTTTATATTATATTAGACCCACAAAATTTTTGGAGTATATTTGATATTGTGGTCGTTGAATTTCTCTTTGACTATACATGGTGTGACTAGTATGAAACTACCAAATTATGTACATATACTTGTTCAAATTATTGTGTTCTTTTTTTAAAAAATCACTTAAAATGTTAATGATTTTTCATGAAAAGATATGTCTATTAAAATAAAAGTATTTGTATAGACATAAAAATTGGTGAAAAGTCCTTTTTCATGTTTTATAAAAGAAACATTTGGACTATATTGTCTTTACTGGACCCGATGAAATTTTGTTCATGGGTAGTTCTATAAAATCAAATTGGAAATTATGGAAAGGTCCTTCTGAAAAGGATATTTGACAAGGTGTTTACTCTAAACAATGTTTGTATCACACTAAATTGTAAGAAGTTGGAACAAAATATTTGTGTGAAAACGCTACCTCGTAGAGAGCTTTTCAAACTCAATATTTTTATTTGTTCTTACTTTCTTGAGTCAAATTGTTTACGATATGAACATTTGGGACATGTCAATTACAAAACCTTGCAAGGAAAACTCATTAGCTTCAAAGTTTTTCTCTAAATTTTAGTGCAACAAATAAAAATATCAAGTTCGTGTGGAATCTATATATGCTGAGCGTTCTTTTAAATTTCTTGAAAGGAATTCTAATCCCATAAATTTATTTACACTAACAGTTGTGATATGAAGTCAAAAGCATATCGTGGTAGGAAAAAGTATTTTGTAACTTTCATTGACAATTGCAATAGAAACGACTATGTTTATTTGTTGATGGTAAGGATGAAGCAATAGAAACGTCTAGGCAATATAATTATAAAGTTGAAAATCAGGTTTCAAACAGATAAGAAAAGATAGGGATGGAGAGTATAAATCTCATTTTAAAGAAATATGCTTGAGAAGTGGAATCATCCATCAAAGTGTTCCCCTATTCACCTCAACCTCATAGGAAACAATCTGAACTTTGATTTAAATGATGGATGCATTACTTATAAGTTCAAATTTGTAACAACCCTAAAAATGAACTAGGTTGGACTAGAGCTACACTTGTGTTTTAAGGTATTTTAACTAGTTAATTTAATGTATAAATGATTTTATAGGTCAATCCGATTGAGTTTGAGGTCAAACACCAAGGGACGGCAAAGACGTTCGAAAACTAGTCTTTTACGTGTTGGTGTGTTCAAGTATGTTGTGCATGTTTTTATGTGTTGTTTGGAGTCATAAGTTAGTGTAGGTGACTCTAGCGTCTATAGGAACATGTTTTGGTTCAAATTGTTTGAGTACGACTCCCTGAGGACCACCCTAAGGGTCCTTGAGGAGGACCCAAACATGGGCCAAGGAAGCTGCCAGGGCAGCCTATTTTAGGGATTGCGTGCGCGACGCGCTACTATCACTTGAAAGGAAAATTTTTTCCTTGCGATACGGAATTGTCTCGTAGCTCACCACCTCAAAATAATTTCAAAAATCAAAATATGGAGCTACCTTCGCGATGCGCAACTATCACTTGGAAGGCAAAATGTTGCCTTGTGATGCGGACTTGACACGCAGCTCACTATTTCAAAAAAAAATGAATATTAAAATATTGAGTTGCCTCCACGACGCGCAGTGACTGCCCAGTTTTGGTTGCGTCGTTTTGAATTAAAGTAAGACTTAATTAAAAGGGTCCTACTTAAGTAGGGGTGTTTTGGGTATTTTGGGGGTGTATTATATACTAATTTTAGGATATTATACCCTCATTACCCTATTAAAAAAAACACAAAACCCTCAATTAGAAATCTAAACTTTTCAAATCTCTCAAAAGTTCTTTCTCCCAAAAATTCTCTCAAACCTCCTTGAAGGTCAGGTCTTGGAGCTTGCTAGGGAAGATGGTTTCAACTTATTTCTTCTCAATTTTTGTTGGGTTCTTGAAGAATAAGGTGTGGGAGTTCTTTAAATAAGGATTGCTATCACCTTAGAGTCAATTTCATAGTGATTTCAAGGATTTCAAAGTTTATGAAAATGTACAATTTTCACTCTAAGTCATGGATTCTTGCATAAAACGTTTCCAATGATTAAGATATGATATTATTGAGGACACACCCCGGAAATTCCATGACCTATAATAGACACTGATATATTACTAGTAATGATTTTATACCTAAATAAGTGTAAATAACTTGTTTGAAAAGTATTATACCCAAAACACAAATGAAAGGCCTTGACGTCCGAAAACTAGCAAAATTGAACTAGTAGACGTCCCTATATTTTGGAAAATTTAGGGAGTGTCATATGAAGTCTAAAACTTTTAAAAACACTTTAAATAGGTAAATATAGTATAAAGGGTCCCAAATTCCAGTAATGACTCCCCAAGGACCACCTGAAAGGTCCTTGAGGAGGACTCGAACTTTGGCGAGCAGGCTGCTATGCAGCCATGATCCAGAGGTTGCTACGTTTCGCTCCCTCAATACCCAGTAGGCAAAAATTGCCTCGCGACGTGGGTCTTCTATGAGGATCTCTTCATCAACCTGAATTTCAAAAAAATAATCGTAACTGCCCCCGCGATGCGCAGCCACTTCCCAGATGCGTTCGTGTCTTTTTAAGTAAATTTGACTTACAAAAAGACCCAATTAAGTGAGGGATCTTTTGGGTAATGTAAGTAATGCCTATATAACGTTTTAGGGTAAGTTTTAAGTAATTTAACACCCAAATCAAAGCTCCAAAGTTGAAATATAAAATTACTCTCATCCCTCTCAAATTCTCTCTTCCTCCAAACCTCCATTGAAGACCATTAGATCTCCAAGATGAAGGTCAAGTCTTCAAGTTTCAAACCCAATTACGTGGCTTTATCATATGTAAGGTATGATTTCTTTCACTCTTGGGATTCCTTTCCCTATAGGTCCCTCCAAAGAATTATTTTTAAATCCCCCAAAACTAGGGTTTTTCTTCTCACATGGGTCTTGTTTGAAAAAAGAAATTATGAATTAATTGTGATGAATTATTATGCATTAATGTTTTTTAAGTATATATTGAGTGTTAATTGATGATTTCCTATGAGTTTTTCCTAGACCCATGTCTTTCCCCAAAGGTCATGAAAACCTTGAATTACTAGGGTGAATTGTGAAGATGATGAATTAGTAGATTGACTACATTGTTGTTAAATATATAATTGCTTCTTGAAATTACCTTGTTTACGTAATTGGTTATGTATTCTTGGTAATGAAAGTATGAAGGTTCTTGAAGAGGGAAAAAAGGTATATTGATTGGTTCTTCTAGGATTCAATTGTGAATTATGAGTTACTTAGATAGTAATGCCTCTATGTCTAATGTGTGGTTGTGATGTTGATGCTAGGTATTCCTCATTCTTAACCCGGAGACATTGAATTAGACATAAAATGATTTATATATGTTATGTTATGAATATTATATGATTTAAAGTAGTTTCTCGTGATTATAATAAAGTGTAAAGTGAAAGATTTACTCACTTGTGAAGTGGTGTCTAAAGTGAAAGGGTTGTTCTCAATTATGATGATTTATGAGCTTATATGATGAGATGTTTACATAGGGGTCTAGGAGAGACTACTGTGAACTTGTATGATGAAATAAGATAATTAATAAAGGGAATAATTGTTTAGCACCGAAAGGGCATGTAAATGAGATGGAGGTCTCACATTTAGTAAGTCCGGCCTCCCACATGGATTCCTCATGTTAGTAAGTCCGAATTCCCAAAATATGTGTTGTCTCACGAGATGGAAACCTCCACTTCTAGTAAATCAAGGTTTCTAGTAACAATCTCCTTGACCCTTAACTATGTTCCCATATAGGACTTTAGCTTAATGGAACCACCTATATAGAAATGTATTAATTATTTTACCTTAGTCAAGTGTTAACCCTCTCTTTTCAGTGTTAGAGTAGAATACTGGATTCCATGTAGCTCACATGGTCTCATGTCGGTTATTGCACTTCTTTCCTTGATGTAAAAGTAAATGAACAAGTATGCATGTGAACTCTTATTAGAGTCATCTAAAAGGCTACTACATAGTGTGAGGAAGGGTATGGGACTTCTCTTACGCATTGCACATGTGGGATCCTAAGGGATGGTTCTAGTAGTGTTCTTTTATGGATATGATTATGATTATGTTGTTAAACTATAAATAGTATTAATGTATTAAGCATGTTATCAAAATTTATGATAATATGTTATAAGTATGAAGTGGGTTGCTTAAGGTGATACTTAGCTTTGGATTGGTTTATGGGCTTTATTCTTGGCATTGCACAAGTGTTGCTTGAGTTACTTATATGTTAGGTTGACTTATGATGTTCCATAGATGTGTACATTTAGTTATTGGATATTATGCATGGTTTGACTAAATTGTGCCTTTTATCATGCATCAATGATTTTTATGCATAGGGATCGTACTTAGTATATATGGTTTGTACTAACTATACCTCTTCCGTTTTTCCTAAACATTATAGGTTCGGGCCATTGAGGTATCTTGAGACTAAAGCAAGAAGGCTTGGACTAGACTTTTCAAGTTTTGGTAGGTCCTCTAGTTCGAGGATACTACTATATACTCTACCTTAGTTGTACTTGTATTAGCTAAAGACATTCTTTGAAGTTGTTTATGTAATCCCTAAGGACGCCGGTTACTCTTAGGGGGTACTTTGGGTCGTAACAACTTATGTTTTCCAATGAAAATCTACATGAACCCTTGATCTTCTCATATCTCTAAATTTGTCTTATGAATGGGTTAATTGTTTACGATCTAATGATGATATAATTGAGTTTATATTATGTTGTAATGTTTATTTCTATAGTTAATTACGCAATTATAATGTTAATTTTTGGAGATTCTAAGGAATTCTGATCATTGCTATTGGAAGAAGGTAAGTTAATCTAATTCCTGTAGATAATTAATGTATCGCGGGTTCACAATACTTTCAATGCTTTTTCCTTAAGATTAGTGTGTTTCTAAAGCCTTTTTGAAATAATTTTAATATGTTTTTGTCTTTGTTTTGCAGGAAGGTTGTCCAAAACTGAAACGCAAAAGGCTATGGAAATTAAGTGTAAATTCAACCCACGAAGGCCATCAACGGCCCGTCGTCTCATTGACGAACCGTATGTGGTGACTATGGATTGGAGATTCAGGCATCAAGAAACAACTCGGGGAAATTTGGCTAATTATGGGGCTACGAAAGGATCGGCGGTCAGTTGATTGATCAACGGACCGCCCTAGCAAATCATCAATGTAATTAGAGATTGTCCAGTACCCGATGTTGAAGAAAATCTAAGTATGGAACGACAATAAGCATCAACGGACCGTAAGTTTATCGACAGACCATGATGTTGGTATATCAATTGGATCATAGAAGATGCTAAGTATGGACCGACGGAGACAGTCGACGGTCCATCGTTTCATGAACGGACCTTCTGTGTGGGTTATAGATTAAAGCCACATTTTGGACAAACTTTCCTTATTTGAACTCCTTTTTAATTTAGGACTCTTTTATTATAAATAGGGTAAAACCCCTCATTTTTTGGGGTTGAATTCTTTTACTAATTTCATATTTTTGTTTTTGGAGATTCGTTTTTGTAATTAATTCAAATTTCCGTATTTGGTGTTCAAGACAATTGTGTGATTTCAAGTTGAATTTATCCATGTAAGTTCATGATTTATTATTTATCAATTATGAATTGTGTTCTTATAAGCATGGGTAACTAGATCCACAACTAGGGTTGTGGGAACCCTGGGTGATTAACAAAACAAACCTAGCTAAATAACAATTTTCAAATTGGTTATTGCATGCAACGATAATTATTTCATCTAGAAGTCTTTTTAATGAGTGCACGCATTAGAACTCCCTTATTGCTACTTGCCGGATCAAGGGGGTAGTTAATAGAAAAATAAATATCGACATAGATTTAGTGGATACTATCTAATAGGCTAAATTCGATTGGTGAAAAGTAATAACTAAGTCAAACATCGAATATGATGTTTAATATTAAGTAAAGGTAAGGGTTAGTAGCTTAGACACATATAGACGGACCAAGGTACGGGGTGAAATTCTCTAAAGCCTAACCAAGGATTTTGGAGATACATAACTTATCACTTTGCATGCAAAACACTAGGAAAGAATTGATATAGTTAGGATTATGGCGTTATGAACCTATGGGGAACACTTACACCCTAGTTTCTCTCACAACTTGATAAACACCATAATTCACTCTAGTTACTTGTTTTATTTCACAATATTGCAACGCTTTTGTTTTACGAAATCCCCCTTTTAATTACTAGTTTTCGGAAAGGACTTGACTAAATAGAGGTAATCGTACATTAAAGTTAAGTCTATATCATTTTCCTCGTGACATCAACCCCAACCTAATATTTGGGTTCTTTACTTGATACGACCGCTTATACTTCTTTAGAAAAGTGTAATTTGAGCATATCAATAATGTAGAATTCATATAAAATTATTGTTGATTGGTATGGTCCACTTATGGTGTCAGTCTTTACTTGTGATTATATTGTGATCATAGCCTTGTCGATATTATTATGTGCATTTTAGTAGTATCATGTTAGGGCTCATGTGAAGGTATAATGTAAAGTTGGTTATGTGAAGTAATTTGACTATGCAAGGTGTTATGGCTTAGACTAATGTGTAAAGTGAAGGGTGAGGTGATACATGTATGATCTTGTATAATGTGAAGGTGCTCATGTGATGTATATATGATCTTGTATGGATACTATAATGGTATGATTGAATGCACTTCTTCTCTAATTGATGTTATATGATGATGAAGGACTCAGAAATGTCTTTAAAGAATGATGTGGTATCTTGTGTTTGTAGACTTAGTTTCCTGCTTGATACTTGAATGATATTTAATGAATGATATGATAAATATTGTGTTTTAATTGGTAGACTTAAGTCCCTTTTCTTGATACATGAAAGCTAAGTGAATGTTACCTCTTGACTTGGTAGGCTTAGGCACCCTTGTCAAGTATGTATATGAATGAATGAAAGAATGTATGAATGAATGGAAGTCTAGAATCGATAGACCTAAGGTGGTGCTCTTCAATGAATGACTTGTATTAGAACCTTGAATATGAAAAGAAGGTTAAGAATGTGAAACCTTGAATATAAAAATAAAGTTAATATAGAAGCCTTGAAGTGGAAGACTGTAATGTTAACCTTCTTGAGCGGAATGATGAACTTGGAGGCAAGTTGGCTGGAACGGCATGAAACCATCTCTAAGGAAGTCATAAGAGTTATCTTAATTGTAACACCATGTATCCAAAAAAAAAAGAACAGACTTCAGCTTTTCAGAAATTGCATGTGCAATCTACAGTCACCATTTGTGTATTGTAGTCTAATCTACGACCCCTATTGTAGGTCCGTAGTTTACATCTGCAACCACTCCCAAAACTCAACTTAGAAAGTAAACTAAGTTTCTACTTACAGGCAGACCTACAACCTGTAAGTCAGACCATGGTCGGTGGTCTGTGTCTGTGGATTGAGACTCATGTTACCTAACCTATGACATGAATTAAAAATGACCAACATGGAATATCGTTCGATCTACAGTACGAAGGTCTAAGGGTAGGTGAAGTTAGTAGTTAATTAGGGAGAAATTGTTGATTGTCTCAACTTCAAATGGTCATAAATCTTAGCACAAAATGAATTAGGTGTCCTATGACCTATGATACGATAGATTATTGAATCCTCTTTCCAGGGCCACCGAGTTTACTAAAATTATACCTCTGAGTAAAATGTTGTACTAATTTTAGTAAAGGCATGTCGAGCAAACTCAAACGACAGACTGTCAATTGAGCGACGACCCATATGTCCATGTCATTGATTTCTCCTACAACAATTATTTCAGAAGTCTTTTGGTCTTTTCCTAGTTTGTTTAATCCATAATATACGTCGTTTAAACCCTAAATCATGAGATTTTAGTCAGTTTAAGCCTAAAAACATAACTAAAACTTAACTAAGTCAAATCATTAATCAAAACATAGAAAATTAGAAGCAAGAAAGAAGAAAAAGGTCAAGAGCCTTAGTTCAAGAACGCGACAACGTTCTATCAGTTCCAGCCCCAAAATGTAAAGATTTTTCCATGGATTTCATCACCAGGTATGTGACATTTCACTAGTGGGTTTCTTTCACCCATTAGGTCCCTAGATTTTAGTCACTTTCTTGATTCTCATTGTCACATTTAGGGAGTACCCCTTAGAAGTAACCAGTTTCATTGTCCTCGAAGAGGACTAAGACTAATCACTTGGCATTTATCATTCCACTTCATAGGTTAAATTGCGGAAAAATTTAAAACTTTTTAATTACTTCTACATTGAGGTTTAGATAGACCTCTCGCATACACGTAATACATACATAAAGAGTTTACATAGACTCCTCGCATAGGAAGCACTACATAGGCTTCTACTTTTATTTCACGTACATAATATAGAAATATAGATTCATAAGATGTCTAGGATATGTCTCACATTTAAATTCATCTAGAACGAGTACTTAGTATCTTCAAATGGACCTTCTAGAAGCTCAACGGCTGGGACCTACATAATTGTAGAATCATAGAAATATGGGTTACTACACACTTGTACTTAGTATGGGAATATGCACATGAAACGTTTGAAATCATTCTGAAGAGGACATTTGTTCAAAACCATGATAAGTTACTTTGAAAAGCCTTATGCACAATCAAGAACACATATAAGCCAACAGTCACATATTCCTTAAGACAAAATCATATACAACACAAGACCCATGTGATCAAGTATAAGAAAGTCAACATGTGTAATAGCATAATTGAATGCATAATCAACCCATCTCCAACATCATGTTATAACAACAAAGCATGTATATAGGAGTTCATAACATTACCACACATACAATACCATTACTCATAATCCATCATCAAGTCCAGAAGTGCAACCACCAAGTAAATCCCATAACCTTACTCAACCAATTAAACAAAACAAAAGACCATAAGCGATGTCTAACATGATATAACATAGCATTAAGAGTTTTTATCATCATATTTAGATACATACACCAATAGCATGTTCATAAATGCAACTAACATATTACAAGGACATTAACATGTAAAGTCAACATATGCATATCATTTACTTTATAAAACAGAAGAACAACCTTCCAAGACTTCCCTCAAGTCCATCTAATGCAATGTAAAGGTAGAGTCCCATACCCCTACCTAGACTATATCAAACTCCTTAGGTCACCCTAGTTAGTGTTCACACTATTACTTCATTTAACTTTCAGGAACACTTTCCTTAAGTGACATAAATCATATGAGCTAATTGTAAAATCCGGTGTCGTGAAACCCAACACCGAAAGAAGGTGGACTACTTGACAAGGTAGTAACAAAGTATGAACATAGAATTCTAGGTGGATCCACTAGCTAGTTTTCATATGGGGGCAACATAGTTCAAGAACTAGGAGATATACTTGGGATTTTTTTAATTCACAATCCCATTAATGTCACCATCTCCTGAGAACCATTATGAACATACCTTCCCACATTGGGAAGGAACACATCTCACATCTAATGCTAGGCTAGAGACCCTTTTTGAAATGTCTTTAAGCCTTTACTTATCATCATAACTTAGTATAGGCTATTGTAGACTAACCCCTTGTATATTCATATCATTAGCATATTAGTAATTGTGTGAGAATGTCCTTTCAATACAAATCTTAAACATTATCATCATCGCGTTAGAATAAGGCACATAGGCCATTCATTACCAACCTTATATCATTTCATCTTAAATATAATCTCACGCCTTCACATAATCAAAACATTTCAATAACATCAGAATACAAACACCTACTAAATATAGTCACAAGGCATACTTCAATTTAACTTCATCATCAAGTAAAGCCATCACAATTGAAGTTAAGGTTCAAGATCACAAAGTCTTACCAATTTTTCTTCAACAAGCCATCATCATTGGTCTTACCCTCAACCAATATAATTTCATCCATCAATAGATGTAATAACATCTTTCAATAAATTAACACAATAACTAACTCAATAGTATCAATACTAATAAATTCAACATGAGTTCAATACCTAGAGTTAGGGAATTTGGGTCAATTTATGATCTATTCCAAACACTAGGTTAATTCATCAAGAACCAATGTAATTTAACCATAATACAACATAATATAATCATAATAACCAAAATAAATCATAAACAATATAATGTAGAAGATCAAATTCTTATTAGGAAGAAACCTATATGAAATCATCTTTTTGAAAACCAATTTTGGAAGAACCCTTTGGGGAAAGAAATCCCAAAGGTGAAAGGATCTCATACCTTTTTAATACTTAAATATTGATGGATGAAAGTAGCCCCCTTCCTGCCCTAGAACCCTTAGACCTTGCCTTTCAATGCAGTTTCTTTGGGAGAGAGAAAGTAGAGAGAAGGAAGAGCAATTTGTGTTTTGGGAATTGGGGGTGTTAAGTGGAGTTTATGATTACGGTAGTTCATAGAGTTGCTTAACTAATCTAATTAAACAACCCTTAATCCCTAATTAGACTCCTAACTAACAAACTTAATTAAATGAACAAATTAAAAACTTAAAAGAAAGTGCAGGCCTACCCACGAGACCCCGACCTACGGGTCGTAGGCCAGTTGACGACTTCATCCCCCAACCGTCCTGCACTTGTTTTGGTCAAAGGGTGATGTTTTTTGCAACTTCCTGAAATTTTATAAGTCTCCATCGATGGAGGAAAATGAATCCCCATTGATTGCACTCGTATGTAGACACTACCTCGAGGCAGCTTATTGACCAAAACAGAAGGGTCCTCCTCAAGGACCCTTAGGGTGGTCCTTGGGGAGTCGTACCCAAATGTTTTGACATTAAACATATTCTAATATGTGTTATACACCTTTTCACGAATTTTAACCTAATTCTGAATCTTATAACATTCTAAACTAGTTTAAGGCACACAAGTACCTCTTTGACTAGACTCCGGACGTCATGGACGTTTCTAGACGTCTTGACTCCAAAACTTCCTAAATGACTTATAAAAATTATTTATGACCTTAAAATTGTGTTAAAACCCTTAGAAACTCATGTGAGGCTCGAGATTAGGTCTTGGACTTTCGTTGTGTTACACCCATATCATGACTAGACTTAGGATTTCTTAAATTTTAGAATTAATGGGTTCTTAGCTATTAGAATGATCCATATCAGATTAATACATTAATATTAAGTTTATCACATGAATTTCATAACCCTATCAATGTATTTTTGTGAATTACACATGCTAGGTCAGATATTTCTGTAATTCAGTTATACATGCCTCATTAATGCATCATTATCAAAATAATTGTTGCATTCTCATCTTGCATGTTTAGTTTGAGTAATCCAATATTTAAAGAATATCAAACGTAATAAGTAAACTACTTAATTTATTAGAGTATCTTAATACTGAGTTGGACTACGGTTCAACGTCCACATAGTCCCAAAACTACTAGCCTAGTAGGTAGTAAGTCCCCTCTATGGGCATCAGTTTAGTGATCATGTCAGCATACCTTTATACCTCTGGCATGAAATATTGGATCTTCTCAATGGGGTGTATACATCGGACTCCAAATTTCGCTCATGTGGTTTTATTATGGGTTATTAGTAGCTCTCGCAATTTAGTTAGACTCTATTCAATCGACCATATTTACAAATCAGTTAGCATTAAGTCTTTGCATGTTATAAATTTGGTCATTGCATCCATTTAGCTCAGCATTTAGTATATCATGTTCAGAATATTATACTTTGTTTTCTGCTTGTTCACTTATGTTTTATTTCAGATTTAATCTATCCTACATGTTTTGTACCTTTCAAGTAATAACGTACATGGGCTACATCTTCTCATAATGCAGGTTCATGTTCTTAGTATCCAGTTCACGCTTAGCTCGATTCCCAATCTCCATTCTAGCATAATCAATGGTGAATCCTCAATCTCCTAGGAAAATAATCATGAGTTTATTTTCAATATTATAGTCCTTTAGTTTCAGTTTTGCTAGACTTAGCTGGGTATTCCTTATTCTTCTAGGACAATAGTCATGAGTTAATATTTTCTTTGTATTAAACTCATTAGTTTTAAATATCTCAGTTATAGTATATGGGAATTCCCCATATTTTAATTTTAATTATGATTTAGCTTCTGAATCAGTTTATTATCCTTAGTATGCTCATGATCATGCCATCAGGGTCAGTTGGGATCACTAGTGGTTTTAGATCTCGTGCCCTCGTCTCGGGGGTAGCTTCGGTGTAACACTAATAGACCTTGGTTAACATCCCTAGTGTACCCATCCTTGGAATAAAAAGTATTATGAGTTGTTAGGAAATAGAGATGGTACCTTCTCAAATACTAGTATGTGAATGAACTTACTCTATGAGAACCAAGGCAAAGCACTTAATGAATATTCTTATGGTAGTAGCTCTATTTTAGTATGAGACTAGAGTACAAGAAGCCCTTGATATCCCTTAACCATGTGCCAACATGAGATTATTCCTAGTTCTACCATTGGCAAGTAGAACACCTTCCACAGTGTGGGGTCCTTATGGTACCAGATTCCATACCTAGCTAGTATGGTCTATGTCGGTTAATGTATATTATCCTCATGTGAGATGTACACTCTAGTACTGTATAGGTTATACAATGTGTAGGTAGTGGAATGGGACGTTATCTACACATGGCACAAGTAGGCCTTGAAGATGCTAGGATGAGTTCCCTATGTCTTCCAAGACCATTATGTGAAATCCCTTAATTTCTTAATTCGTTAGTGTCTCTTTGGTAATTTCAATGAATAATGTTCAATTAATGAAATGTTTATATAAAGGTTCTTATATAGGGTATCTTTTAGAATTTCTTATGTGTGCTTGAAGAGGGTGTATGGGAGGTCTCTTCATGCCTTACTTAGGTAAGTCTTTGAGTAACCTTAGGTAGAGAGTCTACATGATAAAAATTCTTACTTGATAAATATGGGACGCAGTGTTATGTGATGGAAAGGAATATCTTTACTTTAGGTAGTCTTGAGGATCACCTAGGTGTGTGCGAAGGGGTTGTATGGGCGGCCGATTTATATCTTACTTAGTTGGGTCTTAGGATAACCTTTTGTAGGGTATATAAATTCTTAAATGGAATCTGAGTGATTATGTTCATATTCTGTAGATTATAGGGATATTGTCTTACTTGAAATTGTTGACTTGAGTTATCTCTCTTAAACACATATAATGAAAGTTTTTATCAAAATGTCATGAAAGCATGTTTCTATACGAAATGTCTCTTTTTCATGGTTTTTGCATGGCTTCCATACTTAGTGCACTAAATGTGCTAACCACATCTTTTCCCTTTTTGACCTAAGTGTAGGGATTGGAAATATTTATATGTCATGGATGATGGATAGGTTTCTAATGGTTGAATATGACTTTGGTGAGTCCTCACAGAATCGAGGACAAGACCCACATGTTCCGTTTATTTCTTTTAGTCTTTATTTCAAGTCTTGAATGAGTTTAGTCCCAAATTTTGTACTGTAAAGTGCAGATTGTTTAGTGAGACAATATAAATGTAAAATGTTTTTAAAAGTCTTTTGTTTTCTATTTAATGAAAGTATTTTTCGTGTGTGAAGAAAGTTATAAATTTTTATTTCTTTTGAGTATCGTATGCAATGATTGATATGTGAGTCATATATGAGACCTTTGTGAGGTCAATTACTCCTTGTAAATTCTAGGGGGTACCCTAGTCGTTACAAGTTTTACCACAAAACATGTTTGGAAGAACTATCCTTACTACAAAAGGAACAATAATTGTCTTTTCATAAAGAAAACAATAAAAAGTTTTAAAGATCCCAAAATGAATAAGGTCCAAATAGAGCTAAAATGTGTTTCATGATCTTAGAAGGTGTTAAAATGACTAATTTTAGTGTTTAGAGTATTTAAAGTTTGAAAGAGCTTGGAGATCAAACGTCCAAGACGTTCGAAAGTTAGCCTTGAGATTTCATGCGTTTTTAAGTGATGTTTGAAGTGTAAAATGATAGGTGAGTCTATTAACATGTATATGGACATATTAGGGTAAAAACGTTCGAATACGACCCCCCCCCCCCCAAAGATCACCCAAGGGGTCCTTGAACAGGACCCAAAAACAGTCCTCAAAACTGTCAAATTGAGTGAACTATAGTAATTATCTACATTCAGTAGATCAATCCACTCCCCGTAGGTCATGGGTGTGGATGAGGACTTAGTACATTGAGGTTTTCCTTCAATTATTAGTCCCAGCCCCAAACTACGTAGGCACATCACGTCCCGTAGACACATCCACGATCCGTGGATGGCAAATCGTAGGTTCTGCCAGCTTGTGGAGTGTTAGTTTTCAGTTGGTGGTTTGTTGATCGGATAAGATATTATGAGGTTGTTAGTTTGTTAATAACACTTTTAATCTAAAAATACCTTAAGTTGAACAATGGAATAGTTTGGGAACAATACCCTTAAAATAGTCCCCCCTATGCTACCTTGACAACTTTGTGTCATCACCTTTGTGGTGATCTACGGAGCCAAACGACGCCCCGTAGATCAAACCATGGTCCATGGATGATCCTCGTGGGTCTATACTTAGATTATTTCGGGGCCTGTAACATTTATAGTTTCATATTCAATCCACGATACCAAACCACGGACATTAGATCAATCTATTGTCCGAAAATGGCCAAATCATAGGTGCTGCCAAATTTCCAAATTTTAGTTTTAAGTTAGGAGTTAGGGGTTGGGTTACTAGTTAATTAGGGTTTAATGTGGATTAGTTAATAGGTTATTTATCCACCCATATAATCCTAAATGAACCATAAACTAACCATTCTAACTAAACCATAAACTAACCATTCTAACTAACTCATCTAAAGACCCCAAAAATCTCTCCAAAATCATTTCTTTAGAATAGAAGAAGAAGAACAGAAGAACGTAGGAAGCAACCTAGATCGAATTCTGAATTGAATCAACCTTGGATTATGTTTTGTGTGAAGATTATTTTTCCATGGATTCTTCTATCCAAGGAGTCCCCTAGTTGTTCCTTAATTGCGAATCCAAAGAACCCCAGTCTAGAGAGGGTAGTGATTGCATTGTGGCAAAAGCTTGATTGTGATCCCAGTCTAGTAGGTAGCATTCAATTATGTTCATATGATTATTTTGTGATGTTTTCATGAGGTTCCCATGGTGATTGTAGCATTTTATGTTGAATGTGATCATGGTGATTTTAGGCCATTAGAGGCAAGATGAAGGTTCAAAGTTGATCATCTTAATTCAATTGTATTACATGCTAATTGATCATATTAAATTGCCTAGATATGAATTGAACTAGTCCTAATTGATATAGGATTATCTTGACTTGTAATGTTTGAATTGAACCTATGTGATCATGTATGCCTAGATTTACCTTTGAGTGATCAAATTTAATTAATTAACTTATAATTGAACATGGATCATGATGAATTAAAGGAAGTAGTCAATTGTAGGGCTTGTATGACATTGATGCTAGGGCTTTGGGGGTGAATTCATTATGAAGGATTGTGATGATGTTTGATTCTCTTCACTTAGACATGAACATAATAGGTAAGGAAAGTTATTTCACATATATGGATGCTAGGTTGACCTAGTAACCTAAAATGAATCAATATATGATGAATTAGAATAGCTTGAAGTTGTATTTAATAGCCTATTATTTGGTTGGTTGACTTGGTAAGATAAGACCAATGTGTATTAGCCTGAAATGCTAGGTCTCATGATAGCTTGAGGTGACGAATATCATGATAGCTTGGGATGAAAGAACGTTACACCCTCAAAATGAACTAGGTAACTAGTGTTTTGCAGGTGTTTCATGAGTTATCAAGGAGTTAAAATGATGTATTTTAGCATTAGATTTCAGCTGGTGAAGTTTGGAAGTCAAACATCCATGTCTATGACGTTCCAAAAATGTGCCTTGGAATGTGTTAGTGTGTCCTTGATTTTGGTGCTTTTTTTAGGTAATGTTTTGTGTCTAAAACCAGTGGTGATGACCTTAGAAACTATAGGTAAGTACCAAGGGACAAAACGTTAGAGTACGACTCCTCTGGTACCACCCTAAGGGTCCCAATGGAGGACCAAAGCGTTGGACAAGGGAGCTGCCTAAGGCAGCGTGCAGGGCCAAGAATCTGAAGCCAACTCAAGTCGAACTCCTGGAGCTGAAGCTACTTGTTCGTCATGCAAGTGGCACGAGTCTCACTGCCTCAAAATGTTGAAAGTCAAGAATCATTAGCTCCCTCCGAGACGCGCAACCAAGTCCCAGATTTGGCCGCATCATTTTTAAGTCAAATTAGAATTTGGAAAAGGGTCCAAATAGTGTAGGGGTATTTTGGATATTTGGGGATCATTTGTGGACTGTTTTAGGTCACTTTAAACCCTATTTCACCCATCAACTAAAACCCTAAAGCTCAAACTCTCCAGAACCCTTCCTCCAAAAACATCCATTTTCAAGAAGCTTAAAGCTCCAAGGAAGATGACCAAATCCTTCAAGTTTCTTCACCAAATTTCATGGGTTTTTTCATATTGAGGTATGGTACTTATCCTTGAACCTTCTTTTATTCAAGGAGCCATTTCAAATAGATTTCAAAAAGGGTTTCCAACTTCAAACTTCTTTACTCGTTGACTCTAAAAATGTTTTGATGATTAAAATTAGTTGTTCTTAGTGTAATATGATGATTTTAATGTTAAAACCCCAATGTAATCATGTTTATGATTTTATCAACTTTTAGCTTATGAAATGGGTTTAATGATCATGATTAGGAAATGTTAAAGTTAGGGTTCTCTTGATGGTTACATTGTTTTTTATCTACTTTCATAATGGATATTTTATGATGAATTATTGGATAAATTATTAATATGTGGTAAAATCTTGAATGGATGGTAAGTTGGTTATATTGCTTAGTTCCTATTGTGAAATGATTTCAAGTGGTATGACCCACCTTTTGCAGCGGTGTTTACTTGAAGTTCATGATTTTATTGTACAAATGTGTGTATTTTGAATGTGTACTTGAAGGCATATAATGTGAAGATAAATGATGATTATGATGTTTAAGCATGACATGTCTTATAAGATTGAAATGTGCATCCTTATGATACTATGTCTAAGTGAAGATTATGTACATGTTAAACATGCTAGTGTGTAAAATGTGATGAATGAAAGTATAAGTATGTCTAGAGATCAATGTGACGAAAATGGTCATTTTTTTAAAGATGTTCTCCCACACACACTTGAACTATTGAATGAAGTTAATGAATGATGATGGGGGAGTCCTGGGGTGAACACTCTTAGTGACTTAAGATCAAATGTTTAGTAGCAACCTCACTATTTCCCAAGAGCTTTCGAATTTAGGTTGGAGGATGGATAATCTTCGTGAGATGATATGTGGTGTCCAATAGTTATCCTTTAATCTTAATGAATGTTTAAGACTCCGTGGGGGAGTTACTCTTAGCACCGAGAGGATTTGAGGAAAGGGTGTCTACACTGTAAGAGTTGAGATGTTGTATCCAATTTACTTCTTGATATGAGTACTTCTCGTTAGCAAGAGAATGAGTTACTTAGAAGCAATCTCCTTATCCCTTAACTATGTGCCTACATAGGTATAGCTATTAGAGCTTTCAATGTAAGGCTAAAAGTGTGACCCTACGCTAGGCAAGTGGGGATCCCTCATCTGATAGGGGTTAATGTCGGGATTCCATGTCTATATCCCATGGTCTATGTCGGTTAAAGATAATTCCCCAAAAGAATGTAATGAACTAAGTATTCTAAAGAGTGTACTACTTAGGGTCGGTGGTGGTATGGGACGCTATCTATCCATTGCACAAGTAGGCACTTGAAAGGGGATTCTTGGTGTGTCTTTATATATGATGAATGAATGAGTCTTCATGTAATGATAATGAAGTTATGTAAATTAATGTATAATGTTAAGAAAGTACGTTAAGGTTAAATCTTGCATGATGAAGTTTATGATTGATAAATGTGGTATACCTAATCTCATGGAATCCTCAAGGAGCACATTGTGGGGTAGTAGTATGGAATGCTACTCTCACATTGCACTTTGTGTAACTTGTAAGTCCACTTGAGAAGGGAACTTATGTGAAATTCTTAAATGCAAGTATGTTTCTCTAATTTCTAGTTATAGGAATGTGGTTTTGTTACCCGTGCGAAGTAAGCCTATAATGGGTAGTCTTGAGGATCACATAGATATCCATTGAAGGTATTTTGTGGGTGGTTCATTCATGTCTACCTAGTGAGTCTTAGTATAACCTTGGTTAGGAAACTTCAAAGGTAATGAGTTCACTGTGAGTTGAAGGCTTAAGTTCACTGTAATGTTTGAGTTCACTATAAAGTGGTCCTTTGTGCAAAAAATTGTGGAAGTATTATTCTAGGATGCTTGATAATGATAGTTTGGTAATGGTGGTTATCATGATAGCTTGGGATTGAGTAATGAAGCTCTCCTAAGAATAGCTTGAAGTAGCATGACTACAGTGCCTACATAATAGCTTGACTTAGTTAGGCTTAAACTATTTCATGATTGCTTTAGGGGAAAGGCCTATACTCTCCTAATGTTAGATGACTTGCATGCAAGGTGCATTACATGAATTATATTGGGATTAGTTTCTCATGATAGCTTAGGGTTGAGGATTCATGATCCCATGTGATTATCTTTCATCTACATGATTGGTTGCATGATGGTTAGGATGCGTGTTTCCTTCCTTAGTTAGTTTGTATTAGGTTAGTCTAGAGAATTACTTAGTGTGGATGGTAGTAAGGGATGCTATAAATACATGGCATAAGTATGACTTGAAGCTACCTATGACCCCTATGATATGTAAATTTATCTTGGGTAGTGACTATAGTTTCTTTCCATTACATGATTGACTTAAGATTACAGTTCCTTGTCAATATGAAGTAGGTCTACTAGAGACTCCTAAACTAAAATGAAAGGGAATAGGGTGACTTCAAGATATGTTTAGTGTGTGAGGTATAATGGGATGCTTCACATGCATTGCACAAATGTTCTTTGAGGTGGCCTAGGGAAAATTGCTCATATCTAATGATGAATCTGGGAAAATTGCTCATATCTAATGATGAATCTAGGTCTTAATTACGAAAGTGGATTATGATCAAGAATGACCAAAGAGAGGTACTTAGCTTAGGTAGTAGTATGGGATTCTACCTTAGCCTTGCACAAGTATACTATGAGGTGGCTTGTGAAGTAGTTCATTTGAGTAAGAAGGACAATGAGTTAAGTATGAAATCTTATGATTCTTTATTATTCTTATGACATTCATGTTATGAGTATGTCTTTATCTCTTATAATTATGTCTATTATTGACTAACCCTTTGACATATCTTATGATTTGGTATAATAGCTTACATACTTGGTACATTTCGTACTAACGCATATTTTTTCCTACATTCTAACCCAATGTAGGATCTTTAGGAGATTGAGTTGCTTTCAAGGGTAGAGTTTCCAAGGCTTATCAAGAAGTGAATATTGGTGAGTCTTCATAGCATCCGAGGATATCATTCTATGTTGTCTTTTATGTTCTTTTCTATGTTAGAATGTTATGGGTCGTGACCCAAGACTATTGTACTCATGATGTCATAGACGATTTTTGAGACATATGTTAGAAGTTTTTATAAAATGATTCTGCATTGTGTTTTGAAAGACAAGTTTTAATTCTGCATTACTTTTCGTATATATGCAAAGAATGATGTCTAAGGGATTGTACAAGATCTCTGAGAGGTTAAGTACGCCATTTTCCGACTTGAAGGATGCCTTTTCTTCTAGGGTGTACTTTGGGTCATGACAAAAGTTTTGTTTTTTTTAGGAAACAATGTATTCTATATGATAAATGGAAAGGAAGGAAATTCAACTTAGAATATTTCAAAGTGTAGGGGTTCTAGACAAAGTCCATGTTCCTATTCCTAAAAGGATTAAAATAGATTCTAAGACTGTGGACTGTAATATTAGACTTGTGTAGTCTAGTGAAAGGTCTAAACGGCCTTGGAAAGATTAAAAGGATAATATACTTAATAAAGAGATTCAGAGGTGTACTAAATATCAAAGGACAATAACTTTCTTTGAATATGATTTTGTAGCATTTCTTGTGTCTTCTGTAAACTCATCCTTTTTTTAAAAATGGTGTCAATAGTGAGATTAATTAAATCTTGAGTCATCCTATTGGAAGTTGGTTGATCTTCCTCCATATAAACTTTTGTGTTCAAAGTGAATCCTCAAAAATAAAATTAAAGTGGATAGAACTATTGACAAATATAAAAGAAAGACATAACAACGTTTTGATATTTTTGACACATACTCTCTAGAAACTAGAATTACATTCATTTGGATGTTAATTGTGTTAGTTGTGGTATATGACCTCCAAATTCATAAAATGAATGTGAAAACAACTCTCTTAAATGGAGAATTGGAGGAAGAAATTTACATAAAACAACCTGAGGGTTTTGTGGTTCCTGGTAAAGAGAACAAAGTTTGTGAACTTAGTAAGTCACTTTATGGAATAAAACAAGCACCTAAACAATGACATAACAAATTGTACCAAACTATGTTGGTAAATGGATTTAAGAATGATGGAAGTGATACATATGCTTACATTAAAATCACAGGTCATTGTTTGTTTGTATATTGGTGATATAATGATCATCAGTAGAGACGCTAATGACATAAATGTTAATAAACATATGTTATAAAGCAATTTTGATATGATAGATCATGAAGTTACTTATGTTATCTTAGGTATAAGAAACCTTAAAACTCTAAGATGTTTGGCATTCTCACGGTTTCATTACATTGAAAAAGTACTTGACTAGTTCAAATATTTGAGCTTCAATATTATCAAGACTCCAATAAATATGAGCTTTGTATTTCAAATGAGTGAAGGCAAAATTGACTCACGATTGCATTGTGCTAGAGTATTGGGAAGTATGATCTACATCAATAAGTGTATGCGATCAGATATACTATTTTCTATTAATAAACTGAGTTGGTTCATGACTAATCATAATTGAACTCATTGGATGACAATGAAAAGAGTTTTAGGGTATTTAAAACATACTAAAAACTATGCCGTGCATTATAACAAATATCCAACAGTATTGAAAGGATATAGTGATGCAAATTGAATCACTGAAATAAAATAAAGTAAAATCCACGAGTGGATATCTATTACTCTTGGTAGAGGAGAAGTCTCTTTGAATCATCCAAAAAAACATGCATCGCTAACTCTACAATGATCTGTAAGCTAGATTCTCTAGATAAGGCCGGTAAATAAGTTCAAAGACTCCGAAATTTCTTAATAGATATTGTTTTTAGGACCAAACCATTGGCATCAGTATGCATACACTTTGATATACATAATACCATTAGAAAACAACTACTCTCTAGTGGAATTATCACAATTTACTATGTAGATTCAAAGGATAATGTACCGGATCGACTTATAAAAATTCATAACTAAAGAGAAAGTTGAAAGATCATCTAAGGGAATGGATTTACGGCTTAGGACAAGTCATCATGGTGGTAACTCTACCTAGCATACTGGATATCCCAAGAGCGAGATTAAAGTAAAAAGACAAAGTTGTGATAGATGGTTCAGCATTGTCAACCAACTCAATTCACTCTCATAATGAAGACAATGCTCAGGAACAAGAATAAAATATTAAGGCTTTTTAACGAGTTAATAAAGATTAATATTTTTAATAATTTTCTAAGTTTGACAGATTTGACCAAATAGTATATCTACGTGATAATATGGTTAGAAATCACCTATCTGATGTGAAGTGTAAGACGCTTCAAATAAATTGATTGTCAAAAATCCATATCTCTATACACTCATTAAACCATGAGGTGTTCATGGATAAAACAAACACAACCTTAAGAATTATAAACGGCAAAGAGTTATTTGTGTGACATATGATTGTCTAGGTAAAAAACAAAGCTCGACGGTTCAAAGATATTGCATCTATCGATCTATTAAGTATATCCGACATATGTTCAGTATGAAAAGTCCAAGGGGAAACCTACTTATCCATATGCAATTAATTCTTTCTTTTAAAGTACACATACTTGTCCGTTTCTTTGTCTTGGAGTCATTCCCTATTCATGAGGGCATTATTGGGTTATCAAAGGTGTGAATGGAAAATGAAAAGTTGTGACTTTTATGAAGAGTTGCGACTTTTATGAAAAGTTGTGAATTTTATGAAAAGTTGTGACTTTTATGAAAGGTGGTGACCTTTTCGAAAGATTGCGACTTTTCAAAGGTTTTTGAACTTTCTGATAAGGCACAATAAGAACCTTTCAACGCTACCCGTTGTTTTTCTATAAATTGAGGGATTTCCTCTCATTTTAAAAATAGGATTTTTCTGGACTTCTTCCACACTACTAACTCTAGTATTCAAAGTGTACTTTACTTCCATTGAGTGGTTTGCTGACGCCTTGATTTTAGGTACAGATACACTGGTGGGTAATATCATTCTACATTGGGAGGATATATTTTGTTAACCTCGGGTACTTGAGGAGAAATATTTCCTTAAGGGGACGCTATGCACTTAGTCGGCTCGACTTTCTTCTTTAAGAAAATTATTTTGTATAATGTTTCTAATCTATGTCTTGTTTAATTTCCTCTACTAGTTTAATTTTCTAGTTTTGAAAATACTCTTTAAACTTTGTTGTTTCTTATCAAATTCTTCAAAGTTTGCATCTAATAATCTTAGAAATACAAGATGAGAAACCATTTTGAGAGAGAAAAAACACATGTTCATACATTACTTTGTTGTTCTTGAGAGAATTGACTTGGTTTTAATATCCAAATTGAAATCTAGCTTTCACTTGTGTAAGTTCAATCTTCTTATATGAAGACAATATATTTATTTGTTTCAATCATTATGAATGGTTGAACTTCAGAACTAAGGGTGGTGAAAAACATGGCGAATTTATGCTCTTAGGATGACTTGGTGAATATTTGTGTAGTGTGAATGTGTGTTTTGTTAATTCTTTCATATTGATTAAAACCTAATGATTGCTAACATTATAACATGATTTAGGAGAAACTTCCTTAATTAAATGATATAAAATTGAAGAAAAGTATTAACAACAAGAATTTGAGGTTCATAACCCTCATCTAATGGTTAATCTTGTAATAAAATTGGCCAACATAGGTAAATTACTGTCACGACCCGAGAGCACCCCCTAGTCATAACATGGTGTACTCAAACTCGAGGAGATATTATACAAGCCCTTAATATTCATTACATAAAAAACATAGAAATAAGGAAGAATTTTAAACTTTCTTTACAACATAACTCAAAAAGTATTTCATAAAAGCGGAAGTCTTTCTAACTTCATTACATCAAACCATCTACGAATGACATGAATAAAAGTCTTCGGACGCAACCCACATAAAGTCTAAAACATAAAAGTAAATGACATAAAGGTAAATGGATATTGTCCTCGAAGCTATGAGGACTCACCAAGATCTTAAATCTTCCAAATCCTGGAAACTCTAGCCTCTGATAGTAATTCAAAACTACAAGCCTACATTTGGTTAGAATTTTGGCAATATGCGTCAGTACATAGGTACTAAGTATGAAGATAACATATCATCATAATAGCATCTCAAATAGCTACTCAACATAAGATATAATCATAAGAGACAATAACATATCATAAGCATAATCTCCAACATAAACATCATATAATACAAGTCAACCTAAGACATAATAAAGGAGCATAGGAGAAACATTACCTTCATGACATGGTCTCTACTTAGACCAACAAGGTTACATATCTCAACACTAAGCCTTTTATACTACAAGTGCACTACTTCACAAGTTACCTCCAAGTATACTTGTGCAATGCAAGGATATATCCCACACTACCATCCAAGGTAAGTACCTCTATTTGATCATTCTTGGTCATAGACCATTTTCATAGTCAAGACCTAGGTTTTCATTTTATCTTAACATATTCTATATACATGGTCTATTATAAATTTTTTCTATGCCATAAGGGTGTCATACCTCTAAGTAACCTCAAGACACACTTGTGCAATGCATGAAAGGCATCCCATACTACTTCACAATAAGCATAGCCTTAAAGTCACTGTATTCATATCCACTCTACTTTGGCCTCATCATTAACTTCACTCTCTTAACTAAGGAATCTTTCTCCTTCAGTCAACTATACCTAGGAAAGGCAAATCTATTCCAATCATATCGCAACGCTTCTCTTTAGTGACCCTAAGTCATAGTTTGTGCACTGCACTCATAGCATCCCATAATACTAAACATGCTTAGTATTATTTTTAGATCCTATTACTAGTTCTTCTTTGTCTGGAACCTAGTTCATCTCTTTAACTTTAGAACCCTATGAGACACCCTCTCTCTCAAGTACATCTTAGTTAATTATTAAGTTTAACCCTAAGTGATACTTCATTAAGTATGTCTAAGTTCCTTATTCTCATGGACCCTGTGAGATACTTCTTTAAGTATGTCTAAGCCTATCATAGTCATGAACACTGTGAGATACCATTTTAGGTATGTCTAATTTCATCTACACTCATGAACACTATGAGTTACTTCATTAAGCAAGTATTAGTTCATTGTGCTTTAAATGATATGAGATGTTTCTAAAGCATGTCTTAGTTCATAGAATATGGAGAGCTCTACTAGGAAACGTTGACTCCACTATGTGAAGGATCCCTTCTCATCAGACCTAACTTTGGGAAAATCCATACTTTGCTACGTAAGAGTTCCCTCTTAAACTTGGATAGTCATCATATCTACTAGATACGGCTCTCCCTTCTTCTTGGAGTCTGGACCCTATCTTGTGTGACACTCATTTTCATTGGAATATCCACTTTAAGTCAAGAAATACTCCAACATGTACTTGTTGAGCCTTGCTTAACATTTATCTCTCATGGAAGGATTTCCTTGACAACCTAGCCATGCTCAAGTGATTATATCACTTTGTACATTCAAGCTTCCATAAGGTAGTTTAGGTGAGTATAAGTCTTTCACAATAATACAACCTATTAGACTTATATTCTCTTTTAGACTTTACTCGCAAGGCCTTATAATCACTAGGTATTAACATTAGCCTCACCCTAAAGCTCTAGCTATGTGATCACAAACCCTACTCTCAGGGTTTCTTTCTGAATCTCTTATTTATACATGGATTTCAAGGTAATTTGATCACTTCTCTCATTACTTGGTGATTCAAGTCTTATTTGATCATAAAGGTTCAATCCTATCATTATAATCCAAGAAACTTCATATTCAATCAAGTCTAAGTTATTTCATATTTAGATGATCCTAACAATGATAAATTATCATTCAAGACAATTGAAATAAAAAGATGAATTTAGAACCTTCAACTTTGCCTCTAATAGCCTAAACCCACAATGATAACCTTCATCAATCTATATTGGGGTTCATCAAGGAATTCACATGAAATTATAGTAATATAAACATAATTCAAACATAATTGAATTCTATCCACTACTTTGGAATCACAATCAAGCCCTACCTATAATGTAATCACAATCCTAGCTAGATTGGGGTATTTTGATTCACCATTGGGGGGAAACTATGGGGGCTCTATGGATGGAGGATCTTCACATACCTTTGATGAATTCCTTAAAATAATCTTGAAATCTTGGTGAAACTCGACCTAATTGATGTCTCTTTCTTTCCTTCTTCTTTAATAGTGATCTTGAGAGAACTTTATAGGAGTGTTTTGATTCTGAAGAGTGAAGTCTAAATGGCTAAGTAATTGTTTTAATATACTTAAAATACCTAAACAACCGTCACTTTACTTAAATGGCCAAGGGTATAATTGACCAACCCACCCTTGGCTTGGCTGAGTTTTGCACCAGTTCACAAACTCCAAACCATAACAACCATCCACGAACTGTGGATGGCTTGATTGCCCAACCTGAATGTCTGTGGTTTGGTTCAAAGAGAGGTTTGGGGAGGATTTGGTTATGATACTAAGTCTCAACCCACGAAGACAACCCATGCCCCGTCAATTCATTGATGGACCATCAAATGGGGCTCGTGGATAGATGTTGTCTTTTGACAACTTTTGGGTTCATTGTTTGGGTCCTCCACAAGGACCCCTGGATGGTCCTTGGTGATTCATACCCATACATATGAACACTTAAAATTCCCATGTAAGTGTAGGAACCCTTGATACTCAATTTCACCTTTATACTACACTCAAAATCTCAACCACAAGACCCTACCACACACTTCTTCAACTAAACTAGTTTCCGGACGTCATGATCGCTTCTTGACCTTAACTTCTAAAATTTCCAAACTAAGTTAATTGAATTAGATTAAGTCTAGAAACTTCATTTTAACCCTTTGTAAGTTATTATACCTCATGTAGGCCTCTAGATTAGGTCATACAATTTCCGGGGTGTTGCAATTACGTACCAACTATGTTCAAGAATAAGATGTATTTTTGCTTCCCATGTATCATCTTCTTATTCATCCATCAATTAAATCTAGATTTTATCATAAATACAATATGATCACTCCAAATCTTACACGTGTGTATTGTTGTTGGTATTTAACAGATGCAAAAGGGTTATTCATATGGCAAAATATGATGGGCCTATGCAAACGATATAGGCACACATATGACTTATTTGTTCTTAGATGAGTTCTTGTATGTAGCAATCAAAAGTCAAAATTACTATAGTTGTAAAGAATAGGATAAACAATCGTTCGACCCCTTTGTTAGCCTAAATGAAGCAGCCTACTGGGTAATTCTCCAATTCATATATATAGAGTGCACTTGTTTGTCTCAATTCTTGAAAGAAAACAAAAAGTAAAAATCACCCTACTATATATTTAAGGTGCAATATTAGGGATTTTAAATTTACATTAAACATAATACTACTTATAACATTCTAATTTCAAGTTACAATAGATCACTTTTTGTTATTGAATCAACTTAATTTCACTTTATCAAATAATTAGTCTTTTATAATTATTTTTTAATTAGTAAGTGATATAAAGTTTAAAAAATATATACGTATCTGTTACCCAATCTTAGAAATTTACCGTGATTCTTTTTTTTAATGTTACGCGCCAAACCCCACCACCACAACCACGTTTCTTCTTTCCTTTTCACACACCATAGCATCACCCCACTACCCCAATGTTCAAAAATTACAAATTTCTCTCTCATATCTTCATTCAACTTCCATAAAAAGTGTAAATTACAGCTCTCATAATCATAATTCTTCATCTGTCTATCACCTAATCACAAATCCTCTCCACAATACTATGAATCAAGTTTTTAGGATTTTCAAAAAAACATGCCGAAAAAATCCAAGCATACTCTTAAAAAGAACCCCATATTAGTAAAAGCGAGTTTTCTTGTTGAAATTGAGGCACCAAATCCGGCAAGAGAGAGTGTTACCCTCAAAGGAAGAAACAAATTCTAGAAAAGGATAAGAGAACAGAAGGAAAGAAAATTTCAAGTCCTTCAAATCAAAAGGGAAAAAAGGGAGAAGGAAAAATGGTGGAACCCCCTTCGAGCTCGTATTATGTAAGCGAGAAAAAAAATAATCAATAAATGTCAATAAGGGTCAGTATTCAAAATCCTTCAAAAGAAGAGCAACAATGAAGGATGACTTGGATACCAAGTGTATACAAATTGGTCAATTGGATACAATACTAACTTATTTTAGATTGTCTAATTTGGTTGAAATATCAATTACATTTTTTTTCATATTCAAGTGTGATATTTATTGCATATCAATTGGATACAACATTAACTTGTTTTAGATTATCTAATTTGGTTGAATCTCAATTACATGTTGATTTTTCAATTATTCCAATGGGATATCAGTTAGATACCAAATGTATATCAATTGGAGACAACATTAACTTGTTTTGCGCTAACTAATTCAGTTGAAATCTCAATAACGTTATGGTTTTTCAAATTTTTCAATGGTATATTAGTTTGATCCAAATGTAATGTTAATTGGGTACAAAATTAACTAGCTTTAGGCTACTAAGTTAATTGAAATCTCAATTATATGTTTTTCAGTTTTTCAAATAGGATATCAATTATACAAATTGAATACAACATTAACTAGTTTTAGATTGGCTAGTATACATAATAAATGTTATGAAATTATAATTCGTTAACTTAAAATACAAAATAAATCAAACACATGAGTTTGTCACAATAATAACCAAATCAAAATATAAAGATATATTATGTCTTTTTTTCGCGGGGTAATTTGAACATGTCTTTATGTAATGTCCCTCTTGACGACATGTATTACATGTAACCTTAGACCTCTTGAACTTCACATTAGCAAGACCTTTCCAACGTTCAAGTTGTGGTCTTCCTACAGTTCTTTTTTATAGAGAGGCAATAATTTATGCTTAGACACTTTTTGAATTGCATATTTTCTTGTTCCATCATAAATTATTGTGTCAGTATTACAAAATACAGAAGTACAAATAACTTTTATATATGTTTTATATAAGTATACGAGTTTTATACAATTTTTATGCATACTTTTTATACCTATCTCATGTCAAAGTAAACACCGATTCATACTAGATTCATAAAGAAAGAATATGAAATCATACAATTTACAATCTACTCTCACCTTATTTACACACTCAACTTTCTGTAAAACAAAAGGAACAGAACAAAAAAATATATAAAGTTCACCAAGAACTTGAACGCTCAAACTCAAAAAGTAAAATAAGCTTCAAAACGAAAAGCAAAAAACAAGTTCTCTACGGATTGTGCTTGTGATTTCGGTGGTGAGACGTTGGCTTAGTGGTGGATTTGGGAAGCACGTAAGAACACTTTGAACGACTTCAGGTATGGGTTTTCTCCCCTCTTGGTCCCTTTCCCAACAGATACCTAAGGTTCAGACTATTCACAATTAAAAACTAAGGTTGTCCCCGTTGCATGCCCCTGTCATTACATCCTTTGAAAGATTCAAGTATGCGTTGGTATGACTTCTGATAGATGATTTTAGGGATGGCTGTAATTATGTGTTTGAATGTGTATTCGTAATTATGAAAAAATGAAAGAAGTGTTTCCGAAAATGTGTGATATGTTAACTTGTGGGTGCACGTGTGTACTGTGATTCTGGTCTCGGCTTGAATCATGGAATTTGACATGTTAAATTGTTGTATTTTATGTGTATGAATGTGTTAAAAATGTGATGTTCATATGAGTTCAAAGTTGCTGAATTAAATGATAATTCTTGATTGAAAGTAACCTTGAGAATGCACCTAAAGATCTCCCTAAAAGCTACTCGAAATATCTTAATGTTTAACGTGAAAGAGGGTGAGAAAATAGACTACAAAAAGGTGATTAAACTCCCAAAAGTAACCATGGAAACTCACCTAAAGATGCACTAGATGCTACACGAAAATTTATCCTAAATCTAACAATTAAAAGTTGTCACCATATACATGTTATAAAAAAAATTAAATAATAAAATGTGGTGAGGATTCGAAATGGGGTAAAGCTCAAGCTAAAAGTTAGGGGGAAAATAAAAGAAAATAAAGTGAGTGTGGGGTTCGAACCCACAACCTCTTGGACGGATGAAGGAGAGAGGAGAAAAATGAAATAAAGAAACAATAAAAATGAGGTATGTTGGATTCGAACCCACAACCTCTTGGCAGAATGAGAAGGTAAGGAGAAAATGCAATTAAAATAAGGTGAGGTTGTGGGGGTTCGATCCCACACCCTTTTAATCTAAACGAATGAATAAAGTAAATAAAGGAAAAAGAAAGAAATGTGGGCCTGATAAGTCAATCATGGTTCCCCAAGGCTGAAATGTTCAAGGCAAAAACCAAAAAAAAAGGGAAAGAAAGTGTAGGCGTGGGGAATTGATATCAAGTTCCCTAGCCAAGAAGTTTATGACAACAAAAATCATAAAGAAAATTAACTGATTGTTATACAAGGGATTTGAAATAGGGTTCCCTTGCCCAATTCCGTATTGACACATAAGTCTTACATGATTAAATAATTAATGAATGTTGCCTATAGGAATCAAATTGAGACCTTGGCATACTTACAACATGCATAAGTCTTGTACCGCATAATCTTGGGCAATATGAATCATTTAAATGAACTATGAATGAATCCTCATGGCTTGTGTATGTGGAATCATAAGTCCAGCATACGTTTATAAAGTAAGTGAACCTAAGATGTTATGTGATGAATGATGTGCATTGGCATATGATGAAATGAACATTCACATTAAAAGAGGTGAGTATTTATGAAGGGCAAGTGTGCTAAGACAAATGAATGTGATGACAACATGATAAGAGGCTAATGTGAAACATGAGAGCAATCTCAAATAAGCCTAAGTAAATGTTACCAAAACGTACTCACCTATGATAGTGTAAAGTTAATGAAGAGACCAGTCTTTATGAACACTCTAATGAAAGTACTAAAGTTAATGCATACTTAATACAAATGATGAGATGAGAAATCATCTATTGAGCAAAGATTTCCTCATGCTAGAAGTCAGCTTCTATGATGTATGAGATGAATGTAATGAACTTTATACTGAGCACCGATAGGCTAGCTATGAGTGGTGATTCCTTCTTTCGGGAAGGCAAAGGTTGGTGTAATTCTCATGAGATGAGACTGTCCATCCAGACGGAAATGGGTCTCCTTATATCTCCTAGTCTTCAAACCTATGCAGCCAATATAGGCATCTAGCAGGGTTCAATCCCCTACATACGCTAGCATGTTTTTGGTTTCACTTCTGCCGGTGATTCCACCTCTTTTTGGTGCGGGGTAGACACAGGATTTCATGGAGCTCACATGATCTATGTCGGTTAAGTTAAAGTTTCCAAAGAAAGAATGAGGCCAGCCTCATGTAATGCACACAATGAAATGAATGATACCAAAGGTGTTTGGTTAGGATAATCAATAGGTGAACTAGACTTATGTAATGATACTAAGTCATTCTTAGTCATTGCACGATGAACCCAATGAGAGTCTTAAACTACATCCTAGGTATAGTTGTTGTTTACACTAGCCTATGATAAAATGAAATGAAGTACATACGAATGAATGAAGCAGACTTTGTGTTTGCTAAAGAAGGCTCTCTAGTTGAGGTCTCATATGTTGAGCCCTCATTTTGGGAAGTCCTAATGTTAAGTCAATGATTATAAGGTCTCATGGCATATGAACGAATGAAATGAAATATGATATGTGCTACATGAAATGTGTAATATGCAATATTTTATGTGCTATATGCAATCTGTGTGCAATATGATACGTATCATGATGAATGTTACTCTCATGGCATGACTTTCCTAATTTGATTTTGGAAAGTCCACTAACTTCACTTTCCATAACTCATATCGTTAAGAGAGAGCTTTTATAAATTATGCATGTCTGTGGTGTGTGCTTGCATATACCCATACTTAGTACAAGTGTGTACTAATTCCATACATTTATCTACTTTTAGGTGAAGGTGCAGCTGGACATTAGAGCTTACGAGTCGACGTAGAATTTATCCGGACGTGGAGCTTTCATACAGATTTGGTAGGCCCTCATGCTTTCGAGGATGCTTACTGATTTATTCTAGCGTAGACGTAGGCATGAGCTAGTGGAGTATGTTCCACTAGTGTTTCTTTCGTATTTACTTTCAGACGTTGTATTGGTGCCATTTTGGCAACTCTATATTTATGATTATATCTTTCATTTGATTATCTTGATTTAGATGGTTGTTGTGAACGCTTATGAGTTTACGTAGATAGTATTATGCGAGATCAATGTTTTCCAATATAAAGTTTAAGTAAACAAAAGTTCAAATTTTCCGCTAAAATTAACCTAGATGAAGTAACGATGACGTATGTAGGCTTGTCTGCGACCTTTGAGAGGTCAACGACGCCGGACTCGTCTTGGATGTAGATTCAAGTAGTGACAAAGTTGGTATCAAAGCATTAGGTTAAATTCCGAGGGTAATAAGTTCACATTAACCATATTGAGTAGTTTCTAAGTCATGGTAGTGAACTGCACCACTATCCTGAATTAGAGACTGCAACATTCATTTTTTTATGAACATATTTTTATGCCTCTTATTAATTGCAATTAACTATTCCAAATTATGTACTATTGAGATATCGATTTATCTTGTTTATTTTTCATACTAGTTAATTTTATTATTCTTTTAAATCATTTTTTATTTTACTAAAATGTTAAAACTTGAACTTGTTTATTTTTATAATTTGAAAGATAAAGAATAATTTCATAACTTGTACTATTTATTAGTCCTATATATGTCCTATATATGTCAATTATAAAATTTTCTGAAAAAAGAATGACTTGTCCAATTTTCTTCCTACTTGTTTTTGTTTGTTCGAAAGCCAAAAGTAGCTACTGAAATTTTTTTTTACATATATCCTCTCGATAAATATTTTACCCCAACCACAGTCCTTGAGCTACATAGAGCCCAAAGTTTAATGTTCACCATAAAAAAATCTAATTCCAAATTTTAAAGTCCCACCAGTCCACCACTCCGTGCAGTTCACTTATCAAGTTAAAATTTAACTGCAAATAAATGTATTTTATCATTCTATTTCCATATGTATAGAACATATCTTTAGGTAAAATAATGTCTCAGTAATGATACATTTAAAGTAAATTTAAGCTAGGTTGGCTAACTTATTCCAAAATTAATAATTATTATCAAGATAAGTTATCTCACCCTTTTTGTGGTATAGTAATTGCAAAATAACTTATTCCCAATAAAATAGATAAAATGACGAAGATATCCCTTTAACCTTTTTTATACATCACTTCTAACATTCATGTATATTTACATTACTAATCCTGCACACGTGTTTTGCACGTGAGTCCTACAAAAATATTATATATTATAGGAGTTATATTAAAATTACATTAAATAAAAATGAATTTTTAATAAAAACTATTAAAATCGCATTTTGAAGAATTTTTTAAATGATTTAATGAAAAAATATAAATGAATTAAATGAACAATCAACCTATATTCTTTATTGTAAAAATAATTAGATATTTCGATAATCTGCCAAATTAGGAGAACAAAATTTAATGTGATAGATAATTTACCTTTTTATATTATTAGGTCGAAACTTACATTATATTAGTTTGTTACTTTTCTAAGAAAGATACACACACAACACACCTTCTCAATTTGTACCAAAGTTTGAATTACCATATGTACTTGTAACAAGTATATATGTTGTCTCCATATTACATTCAAATGACATAGTGTGTTTATTCTTCTTTGTAGCATGACAAAAAATTCCAATTGTTTGTTCATGGTTATTTTTCATACTTTTTATCATATTTTAATTTTTTTATCCTTTTTTTCTCTTACTTTATTATTCATATTTGACTTTTAAGTACTCCTTCATATTAAATAAAATTATATCATTTGTTAGAATATGTCTTCTTCAAAGATTTTCTCGATTTCTTCTGCTCTATGTTATTGAGAAAGAAGCATTAGTTATCCTTTTTACCTCGAAAGCTAGGAGATTGAAGAAAAATAAATTTCAATAAGTCATTGTTTCAAACTAAAGTTATCAAAGAGGCTCTACTTTGTAAAATACACATGCATTAAGTTATTAAAATCCAATTAAAAATACAATAATGATATGTATGTCAAATTTATTAAAAAGTAATCATTCAAAAAAATGCAAAATTTTTGGAGAGACATGTTGTATACCTCATTTGTATTGGCACAATTTCTACTAAAAGTTCTATTCATTAGTCTGCAAAAGAATCACCTCTGATTTATACATGAGAAAAAGATTACATCATAACTTCATAAAAAAAAAATTTAGCAGTGTATTTTCATATGAGAAATCAAACACTTAGATATAAATTTAAGAATATAATTTGAATGATAGCAAAAAATGAAAAATCTAAATGTAAAGAAAGACTTGAAAAAACATAGTATGATAAGAGTTTTATGCTCTCTAAACCAAATTCAAATGTACAATATTGTCATTAGAAGACAAAGTGTAAGAGACTTATTTATAGTGATTTCTTAAAGAGTTCAAAAGTCATTCAACTTTAATGGTGATTTCTTGTAAAATTAAAAAGTTATTCAACTTTAATGGTGATTTCTTGAAGAGTTAAAAAGTCATTCAACTTTAAGAGTTTCACAGTTACAGAATAATAACTAATTATTATTTATAATAATATTATAATGATAATTAAAAAATTATAGGGCCTTTTCTTAATCCACCTTTACACAAAGCATCTTTACACTTATAATATAAAATATAATAACAATTATATAATATGATATGATGATATAATAATAAAAATTAAAATAAATAATAATATAATATATGGATAATATGAATGATGATGGATACAATATTTTTATTTATCATAACTTTTCAAATTCTTCCCTTATGAGAATTATGATTAAGATTAAAAACAATATTAATGTACTCATTATCAAGAAAAATAAAATTTAATTATTAAAGGGCTAAAGGACATAAATTCTGCCATCATGTAATTAAAATTTTTGTATTTAATTAAATGATAAATTTAATTTTAATTTAGTAAAAGGACAAAATGGTAATTTACATTCTACTTTGGTGCTTCCTTCTTATAATAATATATGATTTTTAATAACATATAAAAAAAACAATCATAACTTTCACTACTCTATAATTTTACGATAATTCTTCATATTTTTTCTATTAAAAAATTACACTGTTTAAATTAAATTTTGTTTATGAATTAATTAGATTTATTTTTTTGTTTATTTCTATTTTGATTTCTCATAAATCCTCTTTTACTTAATAAATTTAAAGATGAACATTTTATATTTAAGCTAAACAAGAAAAAAAAATGTTTAAACTACATGTAGTACCATCATGAAAATGCACACAAAAAAAAATTAAGTTAAATAAAATCTGCAAAGAAAATATTAGAAAGTTAAATAAAAGATTTTTGTAAACAAACTTGTTCTTAAAATTAATGCAATACAAGTTATTTTGAATATAACAAATCAAACATTTGATAAAAAAAATAATCTCAGTAAAACTTATCTCTTAACTAATTCCAACATAATTTATCGCATCATAGCTAATCTCGTTATAACTTATATTCCCAATCAAACAACGGTAGGGACTACTCTCCCTGTCCACTTTTATTTGTCATGTTGCATTTACGAAAATTAATTTGATTAATTTTCAAAGTTAAATTAGATTATATTAAATTTGATATTTTAAACAAAAAATTATACATTCAAAAATTATATGAAAAGTACTATAAATTACAATTTTTTGCATACCAATATGATGAAAATATATATCTTAAAATGTTAGTCAAAATCTTAAAATTTGACTCTAAACATAGATACCATAACAATCAATAGTAGATGGACGTAGTATGACCTAACAAAAACTTTTCAATTGTGAGCGGCTGGAACACCTTTTCCATGTATAATGACTTGGAAATGAAACGTACCCGGCAATGAAGTATAGAAACCTTAATGGAGATTGCACTCTGAACTGTGTAGCAAAGGGCATGTGAAACCTTAATGGAGATTGCACTCTGATCTGTGTAGCAAAGGGTATGTGAAACCTTAATGGAGATTGTACTCTGAACTGTGTAGCAAAGGGTATGTAACATTAATATGAAATATCCCAGCTCACTAGTCTTTTTTACGAGAGATTCAAATGTAAGCTAACACTGAACTCAAACGCTGATCAAATAACTGCAAACACAACCTAAATCAATGATGGACTCTTAACAGCGCTCTTCACAACTCAACACATGAAACTGTCCAGAGGCAAGTACAAGTGCACGGGAAGCTCTTTACAACTTAACACATCAACCTCAAACTAGTAACACCCTTATCTTTAAGTTCCTATTTTTTCAAGATGAAATTAGCAGCTGACAATACAAGTATAGGGGAGCACATCAATCGTTTCAGATTCCAATTGCTACAGCAGTTCTAATAAGTCTTTTTAGATACACAGACATTGTCGGTAAAATAGTTATCAAAACCTTATGAGATGTCAGGATGCAGGAGTCGGCATTCCCCTAATATATGCTAGTAAAACTGTATGAACTACTCAACTCTCTCCATCTTCACCAAGCTCACCATCTTCTAGCTCTTCATGCCCACCATTTCGACGTGATCCATCCCTATCTCTTCTGTGTCTTTTATGCCGACTTTCACCATCAGATTCAGGTGAATGTGCATGCTGTCATGAAAGCAGAAAAAGAATATCAATATTGCAGACTGTCAAAGAGTACAATAACAACAGAGGACTAACTTTAAATGGAGATGATAGAACCTTCTTTGACTTTTTACGATCACTGCTATGTCGGTGGGACTTTCTTAAGTCCTCTCTCTCATCCCTGTCGGATGCCACCTCATCATTAGAGCTCTGGTGACGCTTACGGTGCTTCCTTTCTTTGTCTCTTTCAGATTCCTCTTTCTCATCCTTGTCAGAAGTCAGCTCGTCATTAGAGCTATGGTGTCGCTTCCGATGTTTCCTTTCTCTGTCTTTTTCTCTCTTTCTCTCTTCTTTGTGCTCAAAGCTTTCTGTTACATCCATAATCACGCTATCTGGCTCATCTTTTCTTGATCGTTCTTTTCCCCTTTCTTTCTCCTTCTCACGCTCTTTTTCCTTCTCTTTTTCTTTCTCCCTTCTCTCCTTATCCTTTCTCTTCTCTTTCTCATCTTTTTCTCTCTCTTTTTTGACCTGCAAAGTAGCACAATCTAAATAATGAACTGATATGACATAGAATCTAATAGCTGTTCCGGAGTATGTTAATTATAGAATCTAGACCAAATGCATAAATAAACCCTTAAGGTTGGCTCCAATTTTCATTTTGAAACTTCCACTAAGAAAAGTTTCAATTGAACACTCAAGCCTGACAAAAATTGTGCCTATTAAACACAAAATCAGCAGTCCCAATCAAGTAGATGTGTGTGAGCACACTCTCTTATGCCGTGACAAATCAAATCAATTATAAAAAAACAAAAATATACATGTCAGTAACAGAAGTATAAAAAAGAAAAAGGAGACGGAGACATCAATGAGACCTCCTTTGGGTGTTTCATGGTAGACGTCCTGCGATCAAATCCTTCATGCCAAAAGGACAAACATCAATCCAATGAAATTGATTATATTATTTGCCACAATTTAGAACTAAAGTGGCTGCATATTGAGGGTGGGCATATTAGGAATTGCAGAAGAATCGGGCAAGTCCACATTTCCCTAACACTTGTTGGAGTATCACCTTCTCCAATGAGCACCTCACTGGAACTCTCTTTTCCTCTAATCTTTCTTCAACGAGAAAGAGCTAAAGCTCACAGTCTGATGTTGGGGAAGAATTCTGTGGGTTAACATTTCCCTAACGCTTGCCGGAGTATCACCTTCTCCAACGAGCACCTCACTGCAATTTTTCGTTTAGTCTCCTCTTTCATTAACGAAAAACTCGTAGGCTCTCCCTCCAAGGCTCTCTCAACAACTTCTCCAGTTTCTGAAATCAGTTGAAGATACCGAAACAGTGACCATTTCAGCCACAGACATTAAAAGCCCCTTAATTTCATTGTGACTTCCTAATTTGTGTTCACCCCTTATTTGTCTTCTGTTTTCTTCCAATTCACATCTCTTCTCCTTATCATTTTGGGAAATTGTTCTAAGTTGGATTCATAATTTGTTAAGGAATTCCAAGATGTTGCATTCCACTACTTCTTCATGTTCTTTGCTGAAGGAATTGCGGACATGAATATACCGGTGGCATCAGTGTGTATCCACTTTTTCTGGCGACCACATTCTAGTGGTCCACATTAATGACCGAAATATTTGTGCAGAGGCAGACTAAATGGACAGGAAGAGAGTGGTCATGCCGTCACCAGATTTTAAGGGGGGAAGAAGAAGGTGGTGGCGACTGACTATGAAGAAAGAGGAGGGGAGATCGTAGATGATCGAATCTGGAAAAGATAATAGAGGAGGTGGTGGTTGCAGCAGATCCATAAGGAGAAAGGAGTTTTAAAAAATGAAAAGAAATTATAGTTAAGCATTTAGGCGCTCATCTGTCTCCAAGAACCAATTGGATTCATGCCAGGGCGATAAGGAGATTGTTGGAGTTGTATAGGAACAAGAAGAGATACTTACACCTAGTGTTCATTGATCTAGAAAAAGCAGATGATAGTCCCTAGGGTGGTCCTTTGTTGATGTTTGAAATCTAGAGGTGTACCAGTGGCATATATTAGGGCAAATAAGGGCATGTATGATGGAGTTAAAATTCATATTAGAACAATGGGAGGTGACGCAGAACACAATCCTATCGTGATGAAGTTGCACAAAAGGTGTTGCCTTAAGCCTTAATGGTCGACTTATTGACATAACATATTCAAAGAGCGGTGTCGTGGTAAGTAATTCCCAGATGACATACTAACGATTGATGAGATGCATGGTGTAGTTAACGATAAGCTGAAAGTTTAGAGACAGACACTAGTGTCCAATGATTTTAGGATAAGCAGAACTAAAGAAGTACGTAAAATGCAAGTTCAGTGACTCATGAGGCGGAAAGACAAGTGAGGATCGATACACAAATATACCTAAGAGAGAGTTTCAAATGCCTTGGGTCCATAATCCAAGGAGATGGGGTTATTGATGATGATGTCCCACACTATATCAGTGCAGGGTGGATAAAATAGAGGCACGCCTCTAGGGTACTTTGTGATAAGAATGTGCCATCGAGGTAGCCAAAAAAGAATTGGGGAAAGTTATAAGACAGCCAGTGTCTGAACAATATTTTACAACCAAATGATATCTCACTAAATTAACCTTAAAAATAATTCAACTCTCATAGCCTTAATGTGTTAAAATCAAATATTTGGATTAAACTATATCACACAACATGAATTTTCCATCTAAAAGTTTTAGGGGAAACACAATAGACTGTTAATATCCTTCAATAATATCAATTAGAGGATTGATGTAGTCAACTTGATCCTTATTCCAAAAACGAAATAGTCAGTTTATAAACAAGTTGACATTATTCTATTTTTTTTGGTAAATACAGTTTATAAACATGTTGACATCCTGCCTTAATAGTCTAATTAGTTCACTTCGTATGAGTATTAGCTAATTTTGATGTATGGTTCTTTTCTCCAAATTTGTTATGTTATTCCACAAACTAATAAATGTTGAACTAACTTTCCACTTCTTTCGTACTCATAAATTGCACCATGGAATAGGCCAAGAAAATATGCACAGCTCTATACTAATTAAACTTTTTTCAAATAACTACTCCACTTAATTGATACCAGTGTTGTAAAAAGCGCAGAAAAGCGCGCTTCGAGGTGAGGCAATGCTCCTATGCTTCTAGCTCCTGAGGTGAGGCGATTCGGAAAAGGCGCCAGCTTCTAATGTAAAAGCGAGAAGCACCCGAAAGGCAAAAACGCAATAAAGTGCGCTTTTTATAAAAAAGAAAAAAAGTTTTTTTTTAAAATTTTGGAAAGATACGACTTCACTCATCTTTCACAACTGCGTCTCTTCTTCACGACCAAGAAGTGCGACTGCGTCTCTTCTTCACGACTAAGAAGCTGTGACTTCTTCTCTTCTTCAAACAAATCTGCGGTTTTTTTTTCATTTTTGGTTGGTTGCTGCCAAGCTGCTGCTAGTTTTTTCTTTATCTCTTCTCTACGAAGCTTCTGCGATCTGCTACTGTTTTTTTTCTCAATTACTGACCTATTCTTTTTGTTAATATTACTGCCTACTCTGTTTTTTTCAATTCTTTTGTTGCTCTTTTTTGTTTTTATTTCTGTACACTCACTGTGATCATACTGCTCTGTTTTTTATTTTTTGACACTTATTTTTGCTTGTAGTATGTAATTATGTTTTTGATTTTTTGCTTTATATGCCATAACTTATGAGTATAATTGACTATCTATTTTCTTTTAATCACGCTTCTCGCTTTTGTGAAGCGAGCCCTGGTCGCATTTTTTCCGCTTCTCGCTTCCCAAAACACTGATTAATACTCTGATGGAGAAATTATAGAGTTAAAGCTTAATCCATTATGGTCTTTAAAAGCTATTAAGGGAAGGAATATCTAATCTAAGGAGGCCAAATGCCAAAACATCTTAATACTACATTGTAAAATTACAATATTACATATATCTGGCTTACAATACATAAACAAGTAACTAAATATAAAAACAGTTTCAAATTTTCTCACCATTTAACCAAAAAAAAAAAACTTGATAAAGATCTTGTTACGAGCAATTTTTGTTCAAGGTACTCGCTCAAATGCAAATTGAACACCATAGTTGGACTTCGTTAGATAATTAAGGGAGAAGTTACAAACTTAAACGATTTAATATCCTTCAGAGCACACAGTGTCATATGCTAAATTTTCTGTTTCTGAACAATATATTAAGAAAAAAAAAACCTTTGATAAAATTAGTAAAAGTATGCCTTCATTATTGTTGCCTGAGTTGCAAAATATCTGCTAATACTTTCAGTAAAACTGAATATTGCTTTGATGCAAACGAAAAAAGGAATGGATATTGTACTTAGGATGTATAAGTTTCCAAATCATGTTGTGAATCAAGAGTCTTTCTAAATGTTATTTGGTATTATGAGTTAAAGGGTTTTACAAGGAGACTTTGGGCACATTACACTCTAATATTTATTATCTTCCCTTTCCTTTTTGTGGGGGATAAGTGAAACAATTTACTAACCATATTGGGAAGTGTACAACACCCAAAAAAAGAAATCTCATGCCCAAAGAAGAAAACCCTCCAAAGTATGAAGTCCTACGCCCTCGAGATATTTTTTGTAAGTCATATTAATTACAATTTACATTGTTCTTCATCATGGATTTTTGCTTTATACTTGACACCTTTTGTATCAAGCTTCCACTTTATTGTCTGTTTCTCCTACCAACTAGATTTGCACTCACAATTAATTCAAGCAGTTATCCTGCTACTCATGATCTCCAACTTCCTCCTTATTTATTTTCTATAGAATGGGTTACTCTCTCCAAGGTGACATTTGCAAAACCAATTTCTTCTATTCCACATGCACTCCTAGATTGCAAATTTCCCATGTATATTCACTAATGATGCAGAGAAATTTTAGTTATTTGTATCTCTTCCATCCCGCTGGATGCTTTGTTTCTACTACAACTCTTACTTCATCAAAAAAGAATAAGTTATTAGTATTCTCTTTTTGTTATAATTAATATTGTGAATATGAGCTACATAAACAACTATCATGATTGTGCCATCTGTCAAGTCCAAAGAGCCCCTCGAGAATATGCACCAACAGTGGAGACGTAGATTGAATGCTAAAATTGACAAAAAAAAAAAGAATATTTTATTTCATATTCATGGATGGCATTATTTTAAAAATGCTTTAATCAACAATGAGCTTTGTAATTAATATTACATAATACTTAACCTATATAATACTACCAATCAAATATCTAATAAATTGAATGACGAAACTCACGACGGAGTTAACGCTAAACTAGAGAATTGGAAAATGATCGTAGAGTCTAAGGGGTCATTTGATAGAGTATACAAGAAAAAATAATTGATACATTAGCTTTGTGAATTATTAGTACCTTGTTTGGTACACTTTTTTAGCCTAAGTAAAACTTGCACTAGTTACATTCTCTATTGTGTATTGAGGTAAGTATCACTAATACCATTGACTTTCATGTATTAGTAAAACAAAGGGTTTCAACACATGCATTAGATTGATTAATGACATAATTACCCCTCAAATTCCTCTCAAAACAATTCACATTTCCCAAAGCTAAAAAGTGGAGGATATTTTTGTAAACAAACATCTTTTTGTAGAAGTTATGCAACGCTTGCTATCTCTAATACATCAAACCAAACTGTGTATAAGAAATAATGTCATCATAACTAATACAAGAATTACTAATGCAAGCACTACTAACTACCAAATATCCCCCAAGGATTAGAGGTTGAGAATGACTAAGACAAAATACTTGGCGTGCAAGTTTAGTGACGTGCGTGAGGTTGATGTGGAAGTGAGGCTTGACATGGGTCATTCAAAATAGAGAAAATTTCAAGCAACTAGGGTCTATTATCCAAGGAAATGGAGAGATTGACGAGGACGTCAATCAGTGCATTAGAACAGGGTTGGATGAAATAAAGGCTCGCATCTGGAATTGTGTTAAGAAGGTGTCACCAAAACTTGAATGCAAGTTTTGCAAAGTGGTGGTTAGACCTGCTTTGTTGTATGAAGCGGACTATTGGTCAATATAGAACTCTCACGTTTAGAAAATGAAAGTGGTGATGATGAGGATGTTAAGGATGTTATGATGGTATGCATGGGCATACTAGAAAAGACGGGATTAAAAATAACAATATCTGATACAAGGAAGGAGTGACTTTGGTGGAAAACAAGATGCAGGAAGCAAGATTGGGATGGTTTTGGCATGCGAGGAGGAGATGCACGATTACTCAATGCAAAGGTTTGATAGGTTAGCTATGGATGGATTTAAGGAGGGTAGAGGTAGAGATTAAAGGTGGTTAGAACATGTGACCTTAGATAGGAAGATGTGGAAGACACGGATTAGGGTAGGAGTGTCTTCATTTTCTGTCCATTCTAGTAATCATAGTATTACACTTGTTTCTTGCTTTTTGGTTTCTATTATTATTTTCTGTCCATTCTAGTAATCATAATATTTGTTGTTTATTACCGTTTGTTGTTTCCTAATTTATATTGCTTCTTTTTCTAGACTATTTTTATCTTGAACTGAAGGTCAATCAAAAACCACCACTCTACATCTGAGGTAAAGGTAGGTCTCCGTACACTCTACCCTCACTCTACCCTCCCCAGACCCCACCTTGTGAAACTACATTGGGTATGTTGTTGGTGCTTACTTTTTCCTCCTCTCGTTTGCGTTCCTTTTCTTTTGCTTTTTCCTGCAACCATGCAACATATTCCTCAAAGACTGCCCTTGAGATTGTCTCTTCACCAATAGCTCTGAAAGTAGTGAAATTAACAGAAGGTATTATGATCCATCTGCTGAAACCAAAAGTGGAGTTCTAATAGATAATAATAAAGCAACTAAAAATTGAAAAAAGAAGTCACCTGAACTCTGAACTATCCTCCACAAGTTCTTTGCTCTCCTCCCAACTAGAGGAATCAGTTATTTCCTAGAAGGTCCCAAATCACAAAGTGAGCAACAAATACACAGGTTAAGTAGGAAAATAGGACAACTCGATAAAGTTTTTCCACAATTTTTAACATGCCTTAATGGAACTGAGCTTGTCGGTAAAATCTTTTGCAAGCCTTTGACGCTTTTTAGCTTCTTTTTCTTCCTTTTCCTTTGCTCTCTCAACTAGATCCTCAAAAATAAGCTACAATCAAGCAACAAAGACATTTGGCAAACAACATAACAGCAGCAAAGTCCATCACCTCGTAAACATCAGTAGACAAATGCAAAAACAAGCCTCATTTTTTAAGGTAAAATTAAATTATTCAACTGCAAAAATTTACAGGCAAATGTGCTCCAATAAAATAGTCTGCCTCATATAGAAGTGTTATTGTTTTAAAAGTTGAAGCAATTGTACAAGTAGTTGTATATTCTGGTCCACAAATGTATGCCAGAGCAAAACTATAGATGGGGTAGCATTCAGTTTCCCACAAGTATGTCTAAGTAGATCTAAAACTTTAAGACACTAAAAGACGTTTGATAAGCATAATCCCTACATAAAATTTCTTGGAAGCTTTCTACATGTTCAGGATATCCCAACCAAGCAAACAAGGCATTAATCCCATGAAATATCCTTGTTTCCCCTTATTTTTCATGTAGTATGCCAGGTCACTCCCTCATTTTCCTCTCTTCCTCTTTAATCTATCTCCCCTACACCATTTCTGCACGAACAAAGACATCCAACAGGGTAATGAACTTCATCCACTCCAAGTCCCCTAGTTAAAGCCATTGTAGAGAACTGTGGATTGCAGTCCTTCTCATTCCCTACTACAAATAATAAAGGACAGTAATATACCACCAAATACCAATTATAAATAGGTGATGCTAGTGAGGCATTGTTGGACCACTTAATCTTTTATCATATGGGCCTCCTCAATTGAACATTCCCCAGTTTACACAATTAAGTAAGGTAATAACTGGCACCTTTTAGGAATAGTGAGAAGGCACTCAGTTGAAAACGTAGACGGAAGTGAAGTCGAAGACCCGGAAATGTTGCCTCACTACTACTCATGTGGTCCATGGATAGAAACAAATAGGAGACCTTATGGGATATAGATCGACTGGGTAAATTTGACAAACAACCTCGTATTTCAAATTTCTATTTTGGGCACTTGTGAGGTTCCAATGTGGTGTAGGAAATATGGTATCGTTCATAGAGTAGAATCAAACTCTGTTATAGCTTCTTTACTTCCTCATATATTGTTTTTATATGGGAGATTTTTTGGTTATTAATTTAATTATTCGCCTATATTAAAAAAGTAAGTAGAATTTTTTAAAATGCTTACAAAATATGATGTCAGGAAACATTATGAATAGAGTTGTGTGTGTGCGGGGTGGGGTGGGGTGGGTTAGGGTGGGAAGAATATGACCTATTCCTGGCTTGTGGAAGTGCTAGGAAATTCTACTTTCATTAGATGCGAGAAAACTTGATGAAATGGAGATAAAGGAGAATTTATGTTGGCTACTCACTTAAGAAACCATGGGAACAAGGTGGTGAGGTTTAGGAGGTGCACAAGGATCAATGTAGGAGGGGTCTACCTAATGGGTCTATCTAATCTGAGTTCTTCGGTAGAAAATGGAAAGGGCTTTGATGGAGTAGGATATCCCATGGGTGATACTTGGCCCACTTGAATATTATAAGGTTTCACGAGAAGAGGTAAGGATGTAAACTGTGTCTAAGATCATGAAGTAGTTCACGAAGTTTCTTGATAAGCATCTACCCTATTGACCTATCTTTAACATGAGCTAAATTCACTTGGACCAAGGTAGAAGAGTAAACATTGAGATAGAGTAAACATTGAGATCAAACTAGGTAGATTTTTGTTGTCCACCAACTAGGAGATGGTTCTCGAGGTGTTATAAACTATGTTGCTTGGACTCTTCAAAAATAGTAATGGGTGCGTGTCATACTCTCCAAAAGTAGTGCATCTTTTAAGGAATCTGACAACGTTTTGGGAGAGTCTGAGCAACACTTATTACAAATTCCCTTTTACGGGTTGTGACCTTGGGCCATTCATTAATCATGCTAGATGAAATGCGAGAAGAGACATGAGAGCCCTTAACAAGCTTGAGAATGTGTGGCTGAAAGCAACTGACTTCAAAGATAGAGTGGCAGCTAAAAAGTGACAAACAACTTGTCATTTAACTCGCAAAGAAGTTGAAGGTGATTGAATGAGATATACAAGTGCAAAATAGAGAGATTTTTAAGAGGGTACAAATGAAAGTGTAACACCTCGGAACTTGGAGATAAGTGAGAAAATTAATTTTGAATTGAGGTTTGTGTCTATGGTTCCCATCTACGATTGTAGAAGCTTCTACGGGGGCATAGATAGCGATCGCAGGAAGTGAGGAAATAATTATTCTAAAATCAAGTCTCAAAAACCTTTTTACGGTACACCAGGACATTCTGTCAACCTATGTACAAGTAGGTCTCGTAGGTCACTACTAGACTTGATAAAATTTTATGAGGTAACACTAGTTTCTTTTTTTTTATGACAAGAAAAACCCGCAGCCGCTACCCTTTTGGTGCGCACAGGGTAAAACCTCCGCTCCTATGCAATATCTCGCAAATCACATAGGAAAGGTAACCCGCACTAGGCAAGCCTTGTGCAACGAGCTCGACCCGGAAGGAAAATCCCTTGCTTTCGCTGGGGGTTTCGAACTTAAGACCTCCAACATGGAAGTATCAAGCTCAAACCATTGAGCCACCCCAACGGTTGACATGTATGAACTTTAGGAAGACCTACGAGCCATACATGGGTTCAGTCAAAGTTTGGTCCAAATAATTTCCGAATCTTTCTACGATTGACTAGTACGATCCATAGAAAGGCCTACAGATTGTAGGTCCAAACCATAGGTCGAATCCGGTAGTTATTTTGAAGGGTTTTTGGTCTTTTCCTATTGTTTTAATTTAATACTAAGTTGTTTTGACTTCTACCCTAAGCCCTATATAAACGTTTTAAACCCCCAAATTACCCATTCACAACTCATTCTCCTAAATTCCCAAAACTTAACCAAATTCAACCTCCCAAATTCCCTGAAGTCTAAGGAAGTTAGGGTTCCATTTAAGTCTCCAAATGCTCCATTTTTCTTGGGCTTAAAGGATCAAGGTATGTGAGTACTCAGCCATAGCGTCCTTTTCTCCTGGGTCCCCAACTATTTCAATTTCTCAAATCAATTGATCAAAATAGGGTTACAATTCAATGAATGTGGGTTTCATCAAATTATGATTGATTATGCTTAATTAAGACTGCTAATGCATGAATGGATGTTAATACATGATATGACCCACGCCTAAATTATGTTTTCCAACTATGATCCTCTGCTGAACAAATAAATCCATGAATTATGAAATGATGAAGATATGCATGTTTTTGAGAAATGATTATAAATGATTTGGGGATGTTTTGAAAGAAAGGTATCAATGCTATTGTGAAAGGATATCTTAATGATCATGATTGTGAAAGGTTTTCTCATCAATGTTGAATTATGTTTAAGGAGCTATTATATGTTTTGATTTTGAAATGTGTGAATTGGTATTGATCATTGTCTTTCCCTACGTTAAATTGATATTTGACTTTTTTCAATTTCGTTAGAATTTAGACTTAGAACCGAGAGGGCATTGAGGTGGAGATTCAAATAGGGTCTCTAGTAGCAACCTCTAGTCCCAAACTATGTGCTCCCGTAGGATTGTCTTAAATGACCTAGATAGTGGATCCACTTTAGTAAATGATGGTATGTACGAAATCTACCGTAACAAGTAGTTTCCCCTTCTTTTGGTATGAGGGATATACAAGATTACATGATATAGCTCTTATGGTCTTACTGTCGGTTAAAGCTAATATCCCACAAAATGATTATGTTTTCTATGAAGCTTTTCTTATGTCCTTTATGTTAATGTACTTGACCGTGTTTTCCTCATTTCCATTTTATTTCTCCTTTAAAGCTTCTAAATGTTTCAATATGATCATCCCCACACGTTTTAAGTCATTTATGCTATCACGCCAATGTTTATGCATATTGCCTCATACTTAGTTTCATGTACTAACGCATACTTATAACTACATTATCCAATGAATATATGGTCCAACGCTCCTACCTCCCATACTCATGGCTAATTGATTCTACAGACTTTGAAGATTGGTGTGTCCTCATGTTCCAAGGACCGAGACTCTTTTTATTGATTTATGTCATTTTCCTCCTATTAAGAAAAAAGAGAAAACAATTGCTTCTTATATATGACCAAGGTTCTCACTGTGACTTCTTTTCTTGGTCGTTGCGGATTCTTTTATTTTCTCCTCTGTGTTTCATTGCTTCTGCAGCTGCAACTTTATTTTCTGCCTTTTCTGTTTTTAGTTTGTTAATAACTTTTATTTGTTTGTTTTTTTCCTTTTTTCCACACAAGTCAAAATGGACATATCTAATATTTCAGTTTCAAAATACTTTGTTTATCTTCTTTAATAATTAAAAAAAAACAATTCAGCTTATAAATTGACTAATGTTGCAACGTTTTTCCTTCTTTCTCAGTTTTCAGAAGTTAGCATACCGAAAGAGAAAAAATAGTTTCAACTTATTCTGCTGATCTTTTATTTAATTATAGAAATAAGCTAATAAATCTTTTGTGCAATGTTGATTTAATATTCTTTTATTTCACTTCAATGAAGAGAGGATTTCACTTTTCTCTGAAAGCAATAGTGTCCCTAGTCACTTTTTCCCGTTGCTCGTAAAAAACATTGATGAACTCCTTCATTTGGTTGGTAGTAGCACGGGGAGTGATTTTTATTTTATTTTGTTATTTTGAGCAGTAAACATATCTATTATAAACAAAGAACTACAGCAAAGGTGTAATTATTACTAGTAGTCATCATATGACCAAAACCTACCACCTTTTTTTCTTCTTTTGAGAAGGTAAGATTTGTGTATATTCATTGAACTAGTGCATTGTTGCACTAAAACCATATTTACAGCTTGTCAAAGAAGTAAGAGAACTGAATCTGAATCCTAACAGGAACATAGGATATCTATATTTAATTCTGCTTGCACCAAAGCAAAAAAAGCCTGATAAAATTCAGTTTGATCTTTTGAAGATCACAATTGCTCTCAAAACATCTAACATTTCTTTCTTTCCAAAAGATTCACCAAATACAGGCTCGGACAATCCTCCATCTATCTCTATCTCCCACCCCTACTTTTCCCCAACTGTACAAAAGATTTCTAATTTTGAGTACTCATAGCCCAAGCAAAACCCCTGAGCCTGATGAAAATCCTCCACAGCTGGGATGTTATCATGTACTAAAGACACGGATGATTGATTGTCTAAAACCTCTTCCCCACATAAATAGCATCTAGAACAGATGGGAAACTTCCTTTTCTTGAGATTTTCATACGTTAAAATTGATTCTCTTGCCAGAAGCAACATGACACCTTGAAAGGGATTTTAGGTTTTCAAGTCTACTTCCAAGGCCAAAGAGGTTGTTGTCCACCTTGATTTAGCATCTTATATGCAAAGTTTACCTTGAACTTTCCTTTGATACTTCTGCTCCACCATAATCTATCATGTTCATCACTTGTTCCTGTAAAAACTTTCAACCTTCAGAAAAAATCAATCACAGTCTCAGTTCCCTAAGCTGGGACAATCTTCCATTTCTCATGGGACTACAATCTCCATTCCAGCAAGCTAAAACTTCCAATGTCCCTTGGCATGATCCACCTGATTCCCTCAAAGTGATGAAAAGCTGCCAAAGTTGTTCCGTCACTTTACAGTGTAAGAAGAGATGATTTTATTGTCACTGCTTCAGCTTCACAAGAAAAACATCTAAAGCATAGCTTGCAGAACCCTTTTCATTAGCTTATCTTGAGTTAAGATAGCTTGTTCTGCCACTAACCATATAAGGCATGCTACCTTGTATGGAATCTTGAATTTCCATATCATCTTCCAAGGCCAAAACCCTGATTGAGAATGTGTTGTGGAAGTACTTATATAAAGATTAACAGAGAAACTTCCTTGCTTGTCTTTTAACCAGAATAGATCAGTCATCATTAGTGGAGGTCTTTAAACTGTTTACGAGTGTTGTAGAAATCTGTCAACCTCTCCATCTCCCAGTCGTTGAGAAGTCTAAGTTATCCCTTGACTCTAGAATTGTAGCCTTTTTCTGTTGGTTCAGGTAGTAGATATCAAGAAACAAACATTTCAGAGTGAGTTGGCCAATACATGCATCATCCCAAAATGAGATCTGCTCTCCATTACCTACTTTGATCTTAGAACTAATTAAGAGTTTGGCCACCCATTCCTGATGGATCTCCACAAGCCAACACCATTGGATTTTTCAGTTCCTTGGTAATCCAGTGCTCTTCCATCCCATACCTTGTCAAGATATTTTTGGTCTCACAATTTCCAAAGAAAATCCCTTCTAATTGCGTCCAGTTACTTGATAACATTCACTGGCATAGGGAATAAGGACATCATATAGAAGTTGGCATGGCATCTAATACACTGTTAATTGAAGACAATCTACTCTTCCAATTAACAAGTTTCTTTTCACATTTAACCAGTCCAACATTCCAAAACTTTGATTTACTCTTAGCACCAAGGGCATACCAAGATTAGTAGCCAGCTCTCCTATTCCGCCACCTTATATGTTGGACAAAATAATGATTCCTGGCACCTCATTTACTGGATAAACAAAACTCTTCCCCAAATTGATGTGAAGTCCCACAATGGCTTCAAACATAATAAAATATCTCTCAATTATTTCAATTGAGATCACTCTCTGCATCACAAAACACTAATGTATCATCTATATATGGAAGGTGAGAAATCGATAGCCCTTGATTGTCTCCATGATTAACCTTGAATCACCTGAGCGTATCATTATACTTGGATGTTCTCAACTTATCACTGAGTCCCTTCATGGATAAAATGAAGAGAAAAGGGTATAGGGAGCTGCCTTGTCTCAATCCTCTCTTAGAAGAGAAGAAACCAGAGGGTGAGCCATCCAATTTATCATAATCTATTAGTTAACATGGGACTCAGCCCATCTTTACATAAGCAATTTCTTGAACAGAAAAATAGATGCTTCATGGACTACTTTGACTTTAGAGATTTGCTTCATCATTAGCTAAAGAAGGGAGACAAGGAGGAACCATTATCAGGACAGAGAACTTTATTGTATTTGTACCAGAACAAAACTTTATCCAATTAGTCTGTCTGCAATCCAACTGCAGACTTTCACATGTCCTCCATAGGGATCCTCAATTTAAGTTATCATAACCCTTTTTTACATCTAACTTGCATAGAATTTCAGGGACATTGGAAATCTTCCTCGCATCCATGCATTCATTTGCTATTAAAATGGCATCCATTAGTCCTCTAACTTTCATGAATGTCATTTGTTGGGCATCTACCAACTTAGACACAACTTTCTTAAGACTTTCAGCAAGTGGAGTGATTTAACAAAAAAATTAAGAAGAGAAATTGCATATACCAATTGGTCTTATGGAAGAGTTTGGTGCAGTGTTGTGGACGGCGAGAGGCGACAAGGGACTGCCTCACCATGCGGCGAGGCGAGCGGCAAGGCGCTTGCCTTTTTGAATAAAGGCGCCAATTAATACCAAAAATTAAAAATATTTAATTGCATATCTTATCCAAAATCTTAATAGCAATAACACATATTAGCAAATATTCAATTCAAAAACCAATAGTAGATACTAAAATGTCTAAAACTTTAAAGACCAAACAATTTAAAATACAATAAACCAAAACTTTAAAAGTCTATTCTTCTTCAAAATTATCCAACCCTTGAGTGCCATAATTCCATCCAATGTCCCTCTTTTTGCTACCATCCGCCATTGATTATTAAATTCAATTAATTCGCTGTTTAGAAATATTGGAACAAATAATTAGGAAAAGAATTTTTAAAAAAAAATTTACACTTTACAGTTACACAAAGCAGTAAGCACTTAGTGCCTGACTGCTGCTTACAAAAAAAAAATGAAGAAGAAGAACAGAAAACAAAAGAACAGAAGAAGAAGAGAGAGATCAAAAAACATTACCTGAAAACAGAGAGTGAGAGTCGCGAGGGTCGGAGGGTCGTCGGCCGCCGTCGGCGAGGGAGAAGAGACGCGACAGCGAGGGAGAGCGAGGGAGCAGAGACGCGATGGAGGAGAAGAGAAGAGTCAATCGAGAGAGAGAGAGAGAGAGAGTCGCGATGTGGAGGATTTCAGAAGAATTTCAGAAGTAAAAAAAAACCTAATTTTGACTAATATTATTAAGTCAAAATTTTTTAATTAAAAAGGCGGCGCCTTTTGCTCGCCATTTCAGCGCCACAGATCGCCAGGTCTCGCCTTTTTCTCCTCGCCTCGCCTCGCCTCTCGCCTTTGGCGAGGAGGCGAGCGCCTTTCGTAACACTGGTTTGGTGAAGACATGAGCCACCTCTTTTTACATTGTCAGTAGTACCTCCTCACGCATGGGAAGTCGTTAAATGGTTTATTAGTTTGATCTTCAATAGGTGATGCAACGCACCAGGAAGGCAACACTATTCAACTGAACATTTAGAGGAATGAGGAGAAGACTAAAGAAGTGGGATATTACTCCACTAGCACCCATGTGGAGCGCCTTTGAAGGATCAAAAAATGATATTTCACATTTTTTGAGGAAAGTCTCTTTGTCTGTATCTCTTATAGTGCACCCACAGGCGGAGCTAGGGCAAAGGGTACGGATGAATGCATAAATAATTTCTCTATGCATTTATAATATATGTTGAATTCCTTTTGCTTACGTGTATTTATTTCTTCAAATTTTGAACCTCCTTCACCCTTGGGTGCACAGACGAGCTTCCAATTTGTATACAAGACTGGTTGTCTTTAGTTCAGAATCGTATTTATTCGTACATTCTCCACTATTTTATGTCACTAGTATAAGTTTTTTCTTCCCAATCAATTACATTATTTTAATGTTATGAAAAATGTTTATAAGAATTTCATGCTATGAACCACCGTAGAATGCTGGAATGCATATTCCATGTGATTTGGACACATAAAAGTTTGTGTTAGATTTGCAGATTGAGATGCAAAAATAACAAATATCTGGAAAGAAAATAAGAGACTAGTTTGCAGCTATAAACAGGCAGAAATGGTTCCTACGAGTACGGGAACAAAGCTTAGAAATCTCAGACACACCAGCAAAATATATGATAATCCCACATCATAATCTAAAACTGAAATAAAATACTAGAGAAGCAATCACATTCCAAGTCTAACACCAAGCTCAGTCATTTGAAAAATAGCACTTTCCACAATTAAAAACCTAAGTCCTAAAACCTCTATCTCCAATAAAGACAGCAAATGTACATCCAAACATAACAAGTTTTGAATGGTTAATCTAAAAAAGGGAAATTGCCTTCAGTCATCAAGATACAGAGATAAGATAACCAAAAACAATGAAAGTCCACCTCCTTTCTAGGTTTAGGGGGGACACACTAATTAATACCTGTAGATTAACATCATGAATGGATGGGGAACCAATTCCCTCCAAAATTGCAACTTTGAAGTCTTCAAATGTACATGTTGGTGAGATCGTGATCTGAAAATAGTGACAAAACAGACAGAAAATCATACACCAGTAGGTATTTGTGAGAAAAAGTAAATAACAGTACACAAACCTACCTTTTCTGACTTAACTACATCTTTTACATGAATCTTGTCTTCATGATACTGTTAAGTAGAGAAAAAAACAAAGTTACTGAAAAAGCACAACCATCACACTTAAAATTATGGCACAAATGGAATATATCGAAGTTACCAATTCTCAAAAAAAAAATTATAGCACAAACAAATCACATATATGCAAGACCCAATTCAGATGGCACAGTGCTGAATGCCACATATGGCATAACAATTTTCTCAGCAATGTGCCATGCATCTACCCAATATCGAGTGACGCATCAAACAGCTAAAACACGTAACCACTTCCATTTTTCCATATGGACGAGGGATCTGACATCTAACGAGTCCAGCAACAAATTTTGAAAAGGTAGAGTCATTACCAGTTACAAATAAAATAGTGTTATATCACCTATCTTAAAAGAAGGCAAAAAATAGTGGGGTATGACATATTGGGACCTGTTTTTCCAACTCTTCAGTGACATCTTCAAACAAATCCTTTGGTGTTGAACCAGAAGTATTTGATGCAACAGCCTGATAAGCCACAGACTCCTTAACCTACAAATTCGCACAACCACAGGTCAATCCGCGAGAAAGGTGGAACAAATAAGAAATATAATGAAATGATACAATATTAGAGACTAAAATTTTCATAAAATAAAGAACTCCTTATCATTTTTTAAAGGTGTTGAGGAAGACATATTAATTAAATAAAAAAAACTGTGTTCCTTCTAAAAGCTTAAGCTTCTCAATAAGATATCAGACTAGATGGAGGTCCTGGCTTCGAGTCTCACCGCCATGCACTATCAAAAAGAATTTGTGTGTTGAAGACATAATTAAACAAATAAAAGTGTGTTCTCTCTCTAAATCTTTAAGCTTTTAAATATCTGCCACACTTCAACAAAAGGTATAGAAGTGGAATACCATCTGACAATAATCACGCCAATATGTTTTTGCAGTAAGCATGCCTGCAGCAATATGCTCCTCTATCATCTTTCGGAATGCATCCCGGTTCTTGCGCTCTGCACGCCTCAGTTGCTCCTTAAGATTAACAAAAATAAACCTAGTGAGTTGATCACCCACAATGAGGCATAGAAAAATAGAAAAGGAGGGTACCCTCTTCCAACATCCGCTCCCCCCCCCCCACACACACACACACACAAACAATAAGTAAGTGTCAGAAAGAACCTTTTGCAATTTTCTCTGTTCTTCGTCCTCCTTCTCCAGGTCACGGATGTATTCCTTCAGAGAAGAAAGATATCAGGGTCATCACTTATTTTTCCTTTTAAAAAAAGGTCAAGAAGAAGAAGCTACTAGAAAAGAAATGAAAACCTCAACATAAACTTTAGGGGATCAACTAGTTGTACGTGTACATTTAATTTTCACCTGTGTGAATTCTCCTTTAAGAATTTGATAAAGTTATGCCCCATTTCTCTCTGCATTCCATTCCAGTAACTTCCTGAATTTCCTCTTAGAAAAAAAAATTCAGAAGTTGTGCCCTCTTTCTTAATTAGGGGTGGCAAAATGGCGGGTCGAGTCGATATGGGTGGAATGAGTCGGGTAAAAACGGATAAAATATCCGACCCAACCCATATTTGATATGGATAAAAAGGGCAACGATAGTATTGATGTCCATATTATCAATTTCTTCTTATTATGTAAGGAAATAAGTACTTCGAGATTACATGTTCATTTTTATTCTTTTTCTCCTTTTAGGGTGTGTTTGATATGAAGGAAAATGTTTTCATGTTATCCTAGAAAATATTTTACTGGAAAATGAGTGGTTTTGAGTCGAGATTGGGAGGTCAAAATGCAGGTCTCGAGGTGGAGTGGGAAGTCAGATTCCAGGGCTTGACTTCCTGATTTAAGGGAAGTTTTGAAGAAATTGATTCATGTTTGAACCACTTCTAATGATAATATAACCAACCCATTTTGAGTCGAGCAGTTAACCATAAATTTTTACCCATTTTCTCAACCCTATCTTACTAGACTTGCATTCCATTCAGGTAACTTGCCTGCATAAAAACTTTACCTGGAAAATATCTAAGCGGTCAAGTTTTTCAAGGCGTGAACATCTTTCATCATCTTCCAAAAGATCTTGGACTTTGCGCCACTGTGTATCAACCTGTGGCTCCAAAGAAACAAAGGATGAACTTCAGAGAAAGAAAAGGAACAAAACGTAAAAGTGATAGAAAGCCCAAACCACCAGATCCACTTCCCTTGGTGAAAGGAGGTGAAGAAAGGCTTAAAAGTAACAAATACCTTGATAAAGCCACAAGTCTCCAAAAACTGCTTGTACTCCAATCTATTCCGTCGATACTCTTCTTGAGCCTTTGACCTCTCCTGGAATAACAAACCAAATAACGAGAAAAGACATGATTAACAACTTCGCACCATAAAAATTACAAATGTTCAAGGAACAGGATATGTAGGATGCACAGGGTACATTCACATAGAAATTAACCAAACCACGAACTGTTCAAAGAATAAAAAGGTTGCTCTTTCAATTGCTTATCTTTTATTTACATATTCTTTGAGCAAAAATACAGTGGTCACTTCAACAGATTTTATGAATGATCCATGTCTAGATCAAAAATCTGAGCAATGCATTTTCAATAGTGAGAATAGCAAAGGCGCACCTTTTTCTGAAGATCCACCAAGTAGTTCCTGAAAAGATCTTCACGATCAGCCTCTCGTTCAACACCCTTGAACCGTTCATCATCCTCAAACATTGTTACTGCCTTACTGGTATCACAAAATCACTAGATCATTAAAAAGGGAAAAGCTGTTTCTGTTACTACAGTTAGTAAGTATTAATAAAAGAGAAGCTTTTGTTAACTACCTCCATCTTGTAGATGAAGTGAGTTCCTTGGACTCCTGAAACAGTTAAAGTCAAACCAGGTTAACACTATAATACATAGTTTGCACACCATAAGTGATGTGTGACATGATAGATGCACAAGTGGTAAATTAGTTCTTGACGCATTTTCTCTATAGGAAACTTGTCAATTAATCAAGTATCTTTAAAGCAAAGGTATTACAAGGAGTTCTCTCTTTCAAGAAATTGCTGTTAATATGCTTCAATCAATTAATCAATCAACTCAGCCTCAATCCCCCATCAGTTAGGCTTAGCTACATAAGTTCTCGATATCTTTTCATTCTGTTCAGGCCATCCGCCATTATAATCACAAAAGATATGTAGGATAATAAAATGGGACTCTTCTAATGCATAAGAGGAAGGATTATTTTATTGGCAGTAAGGTCAGTGGAAACTTATTCAATTGTTCTGTGTACACTGTTACTGACAAAAAAAAAAGTAGAGGTAAGAGCACCAAACCAACATGAAAACTGTACCAGCCTACCAAGAACCATTAAGGAGCACATATTTTACCTCTAACATCTTTGTGAATTCCTCTTTTGCCTTTCTTTGTCTAAGGCGCCTCTCCTCAGCCTCCTGTTTCTTCCTTTGCATCAAGTACTGTTGGGGAGAAAAGGTACATCAAAACTCAGAAACCAATTGGTGATACTTTAAAACTTCCACACTCTAGATTGACAGCATCATGGGAGAGGGAGGGGACGGGGAGGGTGGGAGGGGGGGGATCAATTTAACAATCAAAAACCCAGTGATTACCTCATTAAATGCTTGTTTCCGCTCACCAAGAGTTTTCAGAGCCCCATACCGTTTATCATTGATTATAACTCGCATTGTCTGGTATGATAGTTCACTGTCAGTCACAAGTGCATAGATTTTAAATTAAAATAGCATGTCCAACTAACCTGCTCCCACGTCCAATCAGATTCAACATTAGCAGACTCTAATAGAGATTTGAATGCATGTTTAGCCTCCTAAAAAAATATAAAATGAGTCATAGTAGAATATTAAGCATTAAACAAATAAATACTCAGAGGAACACATTAAATCATTTTACCTGCTTGGTGGCATATAGAAAAGGTTCTTCATCTGCTGATTTCTCTTCTGCAGGTACCACATTGATCTTCCCAGCAACTGCCATGCCTTTCTTTGCCTCCTGTAAATCACGACTTTAAACAATTAACTTAACAAGACACCAATAATTCATCTCAAAAGTCTATTACGCACAGGAATCCACAATTTGGCAAAGAGAGGGAGCATTTCCAAGGTATGACAGGGTTCATGTAACTTGTGCTGGAGCCTGGAATTTAGCAGAGGAAATTTGAACAGATATTAGAATGTCAAACTTGGGATTTGTACTTGTGACCTAAAGCAATTCTTGAACCCCTTTTTGCCAACTCCTTGTGTCAAGGGCATTCAATATGACATAAAAGAGGATTTTCGCCTTATAAGCATAGTTCAATTTTCCGACAAAATTCGTTGGCTCTACATATCTCCGACCATACTAGCAGTGGCATGGGGGAAGAAAAGTTAGAAGATTCCTTTTGACAATGCATATGCCAGCACAATCAAATTTCAGATAGAGCTGCTGAAGGAGTTGGCCATACCTCAATATCCTGACTAGAAGCTCCACTTAAAGAACTAGCAACTTGAGGAGATAAATTTTCAATGCCACTCCTAGAGATTGTCAAGATTCATCGTGATATATTAGACTTAAAATTATGACAGACAACCAAAGTGAAGCCACCATTAGAAAATGATAGGGTCCATACATTTGTGTCTGATAGGCATTAGCTAGAGCAGCAGATCTTGTATTCCCTGAAACAGCAGGTGAAGAGATACCGGCTGAACTTGTCACAGCAAAGCTCACAGTAGGAATGGCTGATGATCCAGAAACCACCAAAGGTGGAGTATTAACATCAGAAACAGCAGGCGTAACTGGAACAGGGCTTGAAGCAACTCCAGAAACCGTTGAAGAAGGTGTGGAGCTAACCGGGGTGACAGTAGATGGTTGTTCTGTTGAGGTCACAGCTTCAGTGACTTGCACACCAGAATTTGTGCTTGTTCCAGTCTGAACTACTTGACTAGCAACATTTTCAGCGAGTTCACGAGCCAACTGATGATACATACTGATGAATTAGTTCCATAACATATAGAATAAACAGAAATATCCGATAAAGGCAATAATTCTTCATGAACCTTTAGTTCATCAGGCATTGTCCACTTAGACTGCTTGGTTTCTTTGTTGTAGTAATACCTGAAAGATCCAATAACACATAAATCACTAAAACAAAATAAAAAAGCATACTGCAGTAGCCAAGAGAACCAAAATACTTTTACTGGTAAATCTTACTTCCGACCATCGGCAGTTGTGAATTCTTTCCATACAGTCGAAGCATCAGCTCTCTGTTAAAGAACAAAACAAATGCACCGTTTAAATGTAAATCTCAAATTAAAAGAGCAGTAATGAATATATGAACAGCATTGGCAGCCTCCCAAAGTTCCTGCTCCAGGCAGTAATGGAGGAATAAACATAAACAAGCCCAGCAACAATGAAAATAAAATTCTATTAGCAATAGGCAAGGCAACATGTTGCATATGCATATAAATTTATGCGATAATTAGTGAGGTAAATGTTTTTTATCAAGCATACTTTGTTTATTTTTCCATTTGGATTGGAAAAATAGATGATCATTAGTGAGACAAATGCTACCAGGTGTTGTTATTTAAATCTGCCAACTGAACGCATTTGTTAGATAAAAATAATGATTTGCCACAAATTTTGAGTGATTCCATCAGGAAAGAATCAAACAAACTTAATTAACATCATAAAAGACAGCTAAATATCTCTACAAGGAACACCTCTCTACTGAATATTTTAATCAAGAAAACAAATTATAGAAACCTTTTATATCTTTTTTAGACATATTTTTACAAGTTGCAGAAAGAGGACATTTAAGCAAAGGAAGAAAAGGCACAAGTTAAAAAATTAGGAGGAATTAGCACAAGAAACATACTGTCAAGGCAGATTATAAATCCAAAGAAGCCAACTTTGAAACTCAATTGAAGAAAACTGCTGGTGTGCTTAAAGAATAACAGTACAACGTAACGTTAAAAAGAAACACAACATTTGGCCAAACCATAATCTTTTGCTAAAAAGGAAACATCTCAATCCAAGCTTGTTGGTCAGCTACAACTATAGCACTTTATGTTTATCGCACCTTTTTTACATGAATTTAACCATCAATTGTACTTTCCAGTTGTGGCAGTCAATTTAGTATTGATCGTAGCATGATACTTCTTGTCAAGTCAAAAAGGAAATTTTAACATTAAAATGAATTGAGACACCTGTAAAGATAGTTAAAAGAAACACAAGGAAATTGTTGCAAAATATTCCAAGACAGAGCATGTACGCTCCATGTAACATTACATGTGTAGTTGAGGATATGAGAATAATAGTTGTACCTGTAAAACTAGATAGGTCATAAACATCAAGCAAGTCATGTTCAAGAGAAGACTTGAAATCACAAAGAAACTGAAGTAAACTGGCTTTTTGATGGTAATAATCTATGTTGTTCGGACTCCTCGAAAATGTCAATGGATGTGTGTCAGATCCTCCAGAAGTACTAATACAGCATTTTTTAAGGATCCGACACAGGTGTGGCATCATTTAAGTAAAGTCCTAGCAACACGGATGATAATTAGAAATGATCAGATTTTAGATCAAGAAGTAAAGACTAATGAAGCACTTGCGCATTCATACCATTAGACCAAAAAATTCACAAGCAACCTAAACTGTTCCCAGCTTGTAGATTTGACAGACTCTACCTCAGATTCCAATTTGTTAGGTCAGGTAAAGTTTCCACAAATAAAGAGAGGAAAGCACATGGAAAAATCTAACTGAACAACTAAATATCTGTCAGCATCATCTCCTCCATATTGGAAAAGACAGTATAAGAGAGAATTTAGTGTCAAATACCAAAAGAAGTTGAGGAAAGGTGACACATGGAGAGACAGCGAAGGCATCCGAAACGAGGCTCACATAGCAGCAACATCTACTTTGCTTGAGTTTGCGAGCAAGGATGTTCACAAAAAGGCAACTCCACTCATGAAGAAAATGTCTGGATGAGGAGAATCAACAAGCAAGGCTGACTTGAAGTAAAGGAGTACTTGAAAGAGGAGCTAATTACCTAATTTAAGTACATTAACATAAATAGAGACAACCTAAGATCTCCAAAGAGATCGGGAAAATTAGGCATGTCCAATATGTATTTCTAGATCTGATCAGGAAACTGAAGGACGTTCATGGCAATCGTCAAAAGATTCGGGAGCCAGGAAAAATAAAAGGGCAAACAACAACCAAATTCAGATAAAGGAGGCAATATTAACTTTGAAACAGACCAACTTCTCCGGAGAGCATCTTCTTTGTGTTTATCTGACAAAGAGTAAGTGAATCTCAATGTGTTAAGTCCTCTCATAAAATACTGAATTTGATGCAGAATGTCAATAAAACATTTTGCACAATTGATATACAAGCTACTAGATATACAAGCTACTAGACTCCAACTAACAACAAACCAGGTGGTTGCTCCATATAGACTTTTTCCTTGAGATCAACGTGGAGAAAACACTTTTAACATCCAATTGAGCAAGAGGTCAATGGCGAATGGTAACCATAGATAAAAAAAAATAAAGGCGAGCATATGCTATATTAGCCATGGGAGAGAACGTATCATCATAATCTAATCCAAATATCAGAGTATACCCTTTGGCAAAAGTGAACGTAAAACAAAGAGAACACAGCTGGAAAACTTGGATCTACCAAAATAGTGTAGCGGTCACGAAGAAATGCTCAAAACTACACAAATCTTATATGAGAAAGTAGTAACAAAAAGATGCACGGTGCTACGCAAATCAATAATGAGAAAGCAGTCACCACCAGAAAGATGGCACGATACTACAAAAATCAAATATGAGAAAGTAGTGGAAAGATGGCACAGTGTTATACAAATTAGATATGAGAAAATAGTCACTGAAAAGATGGCATAGTGTTACACAAAGACTGTCAGATACGAGTTGACACAAAATATACTTAGGGCCTGTTTGGAAAGCCCATCCTCATAATTGGATTTTGTGTAATTGGTCAACGTAATTACTAGGTTGTGTAATTACTAGGCTGGTAATTACTACCCTAGTAATTACACCAATTCCAATTATATGGCGGGTTTCTAAACAGACCCTTAGAAAGCCGCCAACACACGATAACCTATCGGATTGAGTTTTCATCCACTGAATATGGGGTTCATGCATACATCAATTAAACTTCATCCTTGTTACATTAGAAGCGATACCTAAAATTCCTAAAATGTGGCCCTACTTCTGCTAACATAACCATTTGCGAAACGGGTGGCATATATATATGGTCATAGCCGCCGCCCCCACCCCCACCCCCCCAAAAACGGAAGCTCTTTGATTCTCTGCCGGATTCATAGAAGCTATGATACCATGTGAGAATATTACACAAGAATATTATTAAATTATGTACCTACATTATTACACTGAGATCTATTCATAGACACTATATTACAATCTTTTTCCAAGTAAGATTGTATGTGCTATTCGACTATTCCTATTCCAAGTGGGTTTCTATATACTATTCCTCTTCCAAGTAGATTTATATATATTATTCTTGTTCATATTCTTATTCTAACAAAGCTTATGCAATAAAATAAAGAACAATGCTCGGAAGTTCCTCATAAATCAATGAATGTCAACAGGATAAGATAAAAGTAGAATACTACCTCATCAACAACAAAAATTTAGGATGTTGTGAATTTCCTCCAGAGTGAATACATGGAGGATGTGCAAGTAGTTCGCAACAACACTTCCTACATCTACTAATCTTTGAGGAGTATATTTATGCACTTGCTTAGGATCATGGTTTAAATTGAAATAGGTCAACTTCCAGTTTCGACGGGAAATTTGTAACTACCAACAACATGTATGACCAATTCCACATAATATCAAGTCACTAAATTGCAACATAAGATGGAATAACAAGTTGTTGCCTTCCTTGAGAAAGTGAAAGCGCCTTCAATTTGAGCACTAATCGCAGTTGTTTATATGTCCATGACTTGCAATGACATCTACAAACCAGTGGAAGAACATGCAAAGAAAAGTAGAATACACATAAAAAGGTTTGAACTATTTAATAACTAGTGTAGTTGTTAACATCCACAAAAAAGGAAACAATATTTGCAGATTTTTTAGGCAAAAGAGAATACGTGCACTCCACCAAACAGTAAGTGAAGACTTCAATTATCAAAACAGCAGCAATTAAGAATATAACTAACCTCTAAAGGTGTCATCAGCTCCAAAGGCTTCTCCCAGCTAGATTGCTTTGTATTCTTATTGTAATAATATCTAAAGAAGCAAATTAATTGATTAATCACAGAACTACACTTCAATCCCAAACTAAATGAACAGGGAAAATAGGAAGCATAGCAGAGTTATATTACGAACTGAGAGATTGTCAAGTAACATGCAGTGTTTTGGGAAGCGAGAAGCGAAAAAAAGCGACCAGGGCTTGCTTCATAGAAGCGAGAAGCGTGAAGCGAAGCGCGCTTTTTAAAAAAAAGCGACATTTAGTATAAAAATAAAAAAATATTAAATAACTAAATAGAGGTAATATAGTCTTAGATTGAAAGAAATTACATAGGCAAAAATACTCATAAGTCATAACATGTAAAGCAAAAAATTGAAAACATAATTAAATCACAAAGATTCAAACTCCTATTCTTCAACAAGGCTGCTAGACTGATCACAAATTAATTAAAAAAAAAAAGCAAAAGAATTGAAAAAAAAACAGAGGAGGCAGCAGTCAGTAATTAGAAACAGAGCAGGCAGCAGAGATGAAGAAAAAGAAGAGAAGAAGAAGAAAAAACTAGAGTAGTTGAAACTCAGAGAGATGAAGAGATGAAGCACAGGCGAAGATTGTATATTTCAAGAGAAAAGAAACTCATAGAGATGAACTAATAAACATTAGCTAAAAAAGAGATGAACAAAAAGTTATCTGCAGTCGAGGTTGAAGAGAGAGGCAGCCTCAGTCGAGATCGTCAGGAGAGAAAGAAGTATTGTGAAAGAAGAGTCGCGAGGAGAGAAAGAAGGGAAAGAGTCGTGAAAGAAGAGTCGTGAGGAGAGAGAAGGTTATATTTTAGATTTTTTTTAAAAAAACCTATTTTAAAAAAAAAAAACCTAATTGTCGCTTTTTTTATAAAAAGCGCGCTTTATTGCGCTTTTGCCTTAGGGTCGCTTCTCGCTTCTTCATCTGAAGCGAGAGCTTTTTTCAGATCGCCTCGCCTCAAGATAAAAAAGTGCACAAGGGTCGCCTCGCTTTGAAGCGCGCTTTTCACAATACTGGTAACATGATTTAACTGATAAACAGTAAAGTTCAAAAAAGAATTACCAAAAACCCAACTCACCGTCTCCCATCAACAGCTTCATACTCTTGCCAGTCAGATGCAGTCTGCTGAGAAGTTGTGCTCGCCTAATTACAGTGCAAATCAGTAAGCTTTACAGATGACAGAATCAAAATCAAGTACTTAGAGAGAGAAAAGTTCAATTTCTAGTTATGGTACTGAAGCTCCGGCCTCCATTTGCAATTATAATGAACATGCGGAATTCAACATGCATTAGAAAATCTTGCAGTCTTTTTCCATGGCAACTACATTTGAAGTTTGAGACAATTAGTTGAACCGAGACATCCACAATCTCCAAATTGCTAAAATCCATAAAAATGCTCTACATATTTAGTAAGTTATAATCCAGAAAGAGAAATACTGCTTTGAGGTTATGAGGCTACACCCAATAACCTTCAAATTTCTAATATCCAAATAACATAAATGGTCTACATGTATAGTAAGTTATGATCCAGAAAGAGGATACTTTTTTGAGGACATAAGGCTCTAGAAATATGATTCACTAAATTGATGAAAACATTATGTGAACCTTATGAAAAATGAGCATACCAAAATGATAAGACCTTTCCTACATCAGAGAAAGCAATAAACGAGAATTCTAAAAGCCTTGCACTCAAGAGTGCAGCTTAGTGGTCAATGAAGTGGGTGGAGAACCTGTTCAAATCACAGTCAAAACAAAAACACTAGGTTTCTTTCCATCTGCTTAAGTCTTGATTGGAAATTACTCTGTACCTTTATTAATGAGAGATAGCAAGTACCCAATGGAAGATCGACGTGCATGCTAAGTCAGCCACCACCGTCATCAAAATGATAAGTCAGGGAGGTCATTATTAACGATACCACGTAAGATGGCATCATGAAAGATCTCCTAAAGACCACAAAAACTTCATTGGCACCAATAGAAAGTTATTAGCAGATTGTCATTCAGCTTCCAAAATAATCTTTTCACATCCTTACTACTCCCTATGTCTCAATTTGTGATACACATCGATTGGAACTCGTGTTTAAGAAAAGACAAAAGAATTTTGAAACTTGTAGTCTATAAAAATACACAGATATCTGTATGGCTATATAATCGTATTATGGATAAAAATTGGAAGTTTAAAAATTGAATTTATTTCTATATATAAAAAGGTATCATCCTTTTAGGGACAATATAAACGTTCATCAATCAGCTCTCATCTATTTGTATTTCTATGAATTACTTGGGGATAACATAATTTGAAAGCACAAATTCCTAGAGAACCCATTTATCTTTCATCCCCTCATCCCTTCCACCATATTATCATCCTAGGGAGTACAAGAAAGTGCACAATAGAAAATCCTCCCTTGACCATGTGGAATTTACAACAAAGGGTTACTCTTTATCTACTCCCAATAATACAAACTGCTCATCATTTTCTTCCTTAGCCATTGGCCCACCATAGACAGTGAGGCATTAAGGAGATTTGTAACATTAGTTTCTCAATCCCAACTTTGTTTCATAGTGGATCAAACTAGGGTTGAGATTAAATTCTTTGAATGAGAATATGCAAGAGAGCTTGACCTTTAATGTGGCGCCTCCTTTTCGTTGTTTCTTTGTTTTTATTAAATAAATTATTATTTACAAACTTTGTGTGGGGAAAAATAGTTTTCGTGCAGGCCACAACCATTTACAGTATTTATAATCTTCGGTATGTGCTTCCGAAATTGGGAAGGGGGAATGAGCAACTCAGACGCTACAGAGCCTTCACCATTGTTGCTCTTAGTTTGAGGAAGTGACCATAGATCCACATCAGAAAATGCAGACTAAGAAATTAATACTCAAGGTTCAATTTTGGAAACACATATCAAATTTCAGGCTTGCCACAAAACTCACTGATTTTGTTTAAGAAATCAGTAATAACCTGGTTTACTATTTCTTCAAGTTGTGATTTGACTTCCACGTCTTCAAATGATAATCTTATGCCCAAAATATCAGAACAAGTTGAAATAAGCAGTAGTACCAAGCATGTATTATACTTTTTTTAAAATAACAGTGGTATCAAGGTCGGCTTCCAACACCTTGAGTGGCCCACCTTGTACCAGCCCTCTCACCAGCGTAGGTATCAAGTGACAGAGCCTACCAGAGCTTACAAATGTCAGAATAAGTCATTTAGTATTTTTTTTCATTGTTGAGTGGAGCCCCGTCTCCTAGGATTGAACCACTTCATTGACCACTGCCCACCAAGTCAACATGCACTAGACTAGGTAATAGATTTGCACAAATTAATCGTTCCACTCCTTTTGGCAGGTTTTATCCTATGTTGTTACACATGTGATTCATTCCTATTGTTATATACAATGGTTTTCCACCAATGTCTGAATGTACAAGTCTAATCCAATTAAAGATGAGGACAACACGCATGACGCACCACATACAAATAGATGGTTAGGAAGAAACAACCATTGATAGCATTAGCAATGCTTCATTCCAATTAATAAACATGCAACAGTGCACTAAGTCTTCTTCAAGAAAAAGTTCATTCTTATCAATACAGAGTTTTTTTTCAACATTGTGCTTATCTATCAAAAATCCCATATTATCTTAATATTTTAATTGTCGTTAGTACGATACTTCACACCTCGCATACTTGCAGCACCTCCCACCTATCTGAATAACAACTTACTCTTCAAAGCTAATAAGTGTGGAAAATGGAAGAAAAGAACATGTTCTTTACCACTAAAAATGTAACATAAGACCCTTATTTGCTCATTTATTTTATTAAATATGGTTCTAACAAGATTCCTTAAGTTATACGCTTAGGTCAAAAATTTTCCAAAGAGTGATTTCCAGTCATAGTGGAATCTCAATTATCTAGCTGTGGTTTTAATTTTGGATGCCAATAATAGCATAGTTGCTTAGATTCCCTTCCTCTAAAGTATTAGGTCTTGGCTTTGAATAGGAAATACTTTGAAGATCTCCTATCAAGTAACAAGTGAAGAAATGCATAAAGATCTCATCTAACTCAGATTCAGCATTAATACATCACTGAGAAATAATGCTTGATAACAATATGCATCAACATAAACGGATTTATAAGACAATAGGCTTCCACCAGATTGCAGACAAAGACTCCACCATTGTAAGTTTAAACAAGGGAAAAACATTAGCAGATGTGTTTTTGGATGATTTGGCTACCAGTTAAAGACTGTTCCAGGAAAAAGATGATACAACTATTAAAAATCCATGAATATGCTGCATAAACATTTTCCACGTAAATCTATTGATACCCACAAACTGGGAACACCTTCTACGCTGCAAATACGGAAATTGACAACTTATACCAATATGCAGATCATAAAAGAACTTGTTCTGCATAGTGTTAGAAATGGTAAAGAACAGGATAAAGATAAAACGTTCATCAGATACAAACATAGCCAGAATCTTGGGCTGACCTAAAAGAGAAGAAGAACAGATAAACAGCAAAATCTTGCACAAATATGGTAATTCAGAAGTCCACATATTAGGTCTCAATTGAGTAATGTTGAAAGAATTTTCAAATAGGTACAAGAAAGAAGCATACCGAAACTGCTGGAGCTACAGCTGACAATTGGTGACTACTCGGGGGAGTAGGGGCAGCCACTGGTGTGGTTTGACTTCCAGATGACAACCAAGGTTGTCCCCCCGTAGGGAAAGTAGGACCATGCATTTGGGAAGAAGATTGAACCTGAGAAGGCAAGTTCAGTCCAATTCATATCTGGGCAAAAGGAGGTGGTGGTGCATACTAAAGAAAAAATAACAATAGAAAGAAGAAGAAACAATTCTAGGAACCTAGTGTTATTTCTTACTGTATATGATGATGAGAATGGATTTCCAGCACCACTAACACCAGGCATGTGACTATTCAAAGGGGGATTGACTTGTTGGGGCTGTGGAATACTTGATTGGTTATATGAAATTTGAATTGCCTGAGATGACGGTGTTCCATGACCTGGCTGGCCAGGTCTTGGGGGAAACTGCTGCATTGTTTGAGAAAACTGGGGTATTTGACCTTGACCGGGAGGCATTCCAGCATTTGGTGTTTGTCCAACAGGGCGATATTGTGGAGAGGATGAAATTGGTGGAGCAAAATGCTGGCCTTGCTGTGTTGATAGAGCAGGTCGAAACTATGACAACAGACGCATGATGCACTTATGATAAGTTCTCAAAGGTAACAGATAAATAATTTTCATAAAAGCAAGATGCATAGCTTACTTGCATAGGAAATGAACCAAAACCTTGAGGTGGTGTGGATCCAACTGAAGGAGGCCAAAGAGGCTGTAAAAGGAATATCAAGATCAGAAGACTAAGACCTAATAAGAATGAATAACATTTTACATGTCTAGCATGCTAGTCACAAAGGCTAGGATGATGTGCAATTAGTGATATCCGACCATCTGAGGATGTTACAGTAAGCGCAGGATACCAGATATCCTTAAAATGGTAATCACTTAAAATTAGCGAGCCACATTTTAGAATACCCCTTCGGCCTCAAGCTGACAGTTGAGGAATGCTCAAGTTCATCTGTTTTTACATTGCTCCTTCACCACACAAATCTAGCATCTCATTCAAATTATCACGGGGGTTATCGGGGACATGCATATGAAAGATCTGGGAAAGGACACTGAAAATATGGAACCAATGCCTGCTGCTATCTGAGGGTGTATTTAGAAGGAAAGAAACTCAAGAATTTGTTTGAGCAAAATGGAACCTATAAATAAGTACAAAGTAGAGATGATTGGTTTTCTATGTCATTGGCAATAGCTAATGACATAGAAGCCATAATTGACTTTTTGAGTTCATTGTGTAATCTGTAATGAGACTTTCCTCTGTAAATACTTCGCAACAATTATCTGCACCTTAATCAACAACTTTACCAATCAACAAATATTCCAATTCCAATTCTTCTCATTTCTCCATTTTTCTCATTTCTTTTTAAGTGATTCGGTTTGACAGTAAAAATAAATCATAGTTCCCTTCCAGATGATAATCAGCAATCCACACTCTTTTCAACACAACAATTGTCTGTGTATTTCAACAAAGGCAATACAGTCAAAGAAATTACCTGTGGACCAGACGGTGGAGGATTACTGGCCATGTCTGCACAAAAACAAGTATCTGCACATTACAAATACATGATTAGCAAATGCAATATCAAATACTCACATTATTCAGAGTATACAGAAACCACATATACATTATACAAATATTTTTATGTCAAAATAAAATTTGTGCGATGATTAACCGAAAGAAAAACAGCAGCAAACTGAATAAGCAGTGATCTTTAAAAAGGGAAACGAAATTCTAATAAATTCGGCGAATCGGGGGATTGAAAATGCGAAATAGGCGCAGGGATAGAAGATGTTGATAAAGAATTTACCTGGAGAGGAAATTCTCCTTCCGAACAGAGGGAAAAAAATGACGAGAGAACTGCAAAAACCGAATATAAACCCTAGCTAGCGGAATTGGCTCCAACTCAATGTGACAAATGCTAGTCCAACAACTACTACTCCTTTTCTTTTTATTTAACTAGGAATTCGGTGGTCTTTACTATTATAATAGACCACATCATATATTTTTAGGGACAAAAATATTCATTTATTTTTTTTTATTTAGGGAAAACAGTTTTGATAAATAATCTAATTTTGATGGAAATTGTTGTTACATAACAAACTTGGTGAAGAACTTTTTATCCTGTACTATTTAATATTATATTTTAAAGGTATATATATGCACAATATTTATGATTTTCACGTGACACATCGATGTACCTTTAAAATACACTATTAAATAGTGTTGGGGTAAAAGGTCTTCTTCAAAATTTGGTATTGCTACAACAATTTCGGTCAAAATTTAGATATATTTCAAACTATTTTCCCTTTATTTTAATTTTTCTATTACTTTATTTTATTATTGTATATAATGATCGGATAACAATGAAACCATCATAATTATATTATAGAATCTGAGGTGTAAAACTATTGGCATCCCTATTTTATTCAAACAAGACACAACATTGTGGTAACTCAAAAAATAATCAATTAATTTAATTAAAAGAATTTAAGGAAAAAAATATTTTAGGAATCGCCGCCTATTTTAGAATAATTATAAAACCAATTAATTATTTAACAAAAAATGAATATGAAACCAATAGATTCTAGGTGAGATTTCAAGTGATTCCAAGAAGAAAGTATTAGCTTCCTTCAGAATTTTCAATTTGGATCCCGACTGAACAAATTATTTTAAATTGTGGAGGAAATAAAGATAATGTACAAATATAATAAATATGTTGTATAAACAAATATCAAAATAAAATAATTAATAATATAAAATATTGTTCAAATAGCATCTTTGCGAAGCAACTTCGGTACCCGTAAAAGCACCTTGTAAAAAAGTTAGTTATGGATAAATATGAACAATAATGAATGAAAGAAATATTAACTAAAAAATAAACTCGTCTTATTAATCTTGGAAGCGTTGAAAAGATGGTAAATTCTTCATCGGTCAATTTTAAAAATATAATGTATATAAACTTACACTAATATTTCCGTCTTTTAAAGGAGAGTCTCGAAAATCGGCGGAAAGATTTTTTCATTGATCATTTTAATTAGTTTGGGTAAATCACTTTAGTAATACAAGAAAAATAAACGAAATCGAATTTAAGACTATAATATCCAATATAATATTAATGAATACTTGATTAAATTAGTATTAACCATGAAAATGATCAACCCAAATTAGAAACATCTTTTTAACAAGAAACAAATAACTGCAAAATCAAATTATTAATAGAAAATATCTCAAAGAAAAGAAAAAATATTGAATCTCTTTAAGAAATAACTAAAATAATCAAAATCAAATATAAACGATACTAAATAATCTTTGTTAAAGCGAAAGAATGGAGACAACATCATAAGAAATAAAAATTACTATGAACTTGACACAATAATTATGTTTAGGATAAGAACAAAGTAAATCTACAAAAAAATATATATATAAAGAGAAACAAAAGAAAGATAGATTTGTGTCATTGTTTGGAGATCCTCAAGACGAATTTGCTGAAGACAAGGGTGAAGCTTATTTGTTCATTCAACGAAGCTTTAATAGAGTTTGAACAATGGTTGAATCTGATTTATTGGTCCGAGCTCGTTGATTCGCTGGAGTCAGCAAACAGAGAAGTGAATAGTAGTGGTCTAATTTTGAAGTTGATGCTCTAATGGTGGCATTGTTTGCTGGTGGTGTGAGTGAAGGGAAGGAGGACAACAAATGAGAAAAGAAGATTGGTAACAAAGTTGGAGTCTGAGGTGGAACTCTCTGTTCTGATGGTGGTTTCAAGTGTGTTTTGTTGTTGTGGAGGTTGGTATTTGCCAGAGCGGCGAAAGTGAGAAGGAACAATAGAGTTTTGGGGTGGTCAAGTTCGGTGATTGGAGGCTATTTCACCTGGAAAAAAAATAATTTCTATGGTGTTAAAATGGATGAAAATAAATCTCGAAAATAAACTAGTATTTTGTTTGTTTGATGCTCCGGTAGAGAAGAAAAGTAAAAGAACTAGGTTGTTTATGAGGTTTTTGGCAGTGGTGGACCAGAAAAAAAAAGAATTTGTCAAAAAAAAAATAATTTTCACCACCCTCTTTACTTTGGACCCAAGTAAGGATACAAATAAGAAATTTAAAATCACCTTTTGCACAACACTATAGGATCAAAATCGTGTGCTCAACACTATTGGTTAATAAATGTTTGTGTGTGCGATTATTTATTTGTATTTAAATGTATTTTTTGGATTGCGCTAAGAATATAAAAATAAATATTAATAAATATAGCGAATAAAATGAATATTAACAATGTAGTGAATAAAATGAATATTAACAAATCCAGCAAATAAAATGAATATTAACAAATGTACCAATGACATGTAAAAAATATGATTGATCAAAGAATCATGATTTAATCAAACTAAACAAATATTGTGAATATATTCAACCGACTTTGATCAAAACAATGTAATCAAAAGTTAATCAATAAAGCTTTAATATTATGAGAAAGAGGGCTAATTATCGATATTAAAATTGCAAAACACATTGTAACACCCTGACTTTTCATAAGGTCTAAATTAACTCGTATCTTCCTGGAAAGACAAGGAGGGTGGGTAATAAATTAAGAATGATGTGGTATTTCATATTTTAAGTGTTTAAAGATTTTATCTCAAGTTTTGAAGTTAGGTAACTAGTAAAATAATAGTTGGCGAAAGTTATTGTAGGTTTCTTTTTAAAGATTCCTTTGAAATTTTGGTCAATTGTCACGACGTTTTTCTCCCAATATATAAATATTTATGGGGCCCACGACCTATCAAATCTATAGTATACGAGTCTAGTTTTCAACGCATTAAATCATTCATACGACTTCAGAATAGAGAGATATTCGTGTTATTGCGAGACTGCGCAAGCAGGAATATAAGGTGGGGCCCTAGATCGGTGGAACATTTTATATATCATCTTCTTCAACTTTTATCCATTTTTCTTAATGAAGAACGAAAAAACTTAGAAAACCCACTTCTAGTATCAACCAAAATATAGATTTTCTCGACTCAAGTCCTTGATGAAAGTTGTTCTACGCATTGAGCTCGTCATCATGGTATCATTTATTTTATCGATTTCGTAGAATATCATACTTTGGTGTTAGGACAGCAAGGGTTTGGGAATATTTAAAGGTTTTGAGATGTATTCCGAACTTAAGATCAAGGTAAGACCCTTCTTTCATCAACTCTAACTTTGATAAGCCGCAAATAACAATTTCCAACGTATACATATCTTTTATCAAATTACCGAGGTATCTTCTATTTTTGTGTGTTGATTATGGTTTGCCAAAAAAAGGTATAGTAAGACTACTTCCTTCTTACGACATGTTTCCTTACAGCTTAAGAGCAATGCAATTAGGTTGTTATCATTGTTATACTTGTGACAATTATTGTTGATTGTTGGATGCTCGAGTGGACATAATCCTCCCTTGTCGGGATTCTTATTCAATTAGTAGTGTCCCTATGTTGGAAATGACTTAGAGGTTATTCGTGTAGGTTGCTTATAGCTAAATTGCTTGCTTTTAGCCTATTGAATTGTTATTGTTGCCCTTGGTGCTATTGTGGTTAGCTGCATCAATGTGATCTATGCCTAGAAGGGCTATGACTTGCCTATGGAGATATATTGATGGCTAGAAGGGATATCAGTTGCCTACGTAGATATATTGATGCGTAGAAGGGCTATGAGTAGCCTAGGGGGATATATTGATGCCTAAGAAGGCTATGTGCTGCCTACACGGCAATGTTGTTTCTTAAGAGGGCTATGAGTTGTGCATAAGCTTTCCTGATGCCTAAGAAAGTTATGTGCTGCCTACATGTCTATATTATTATCTAAGAGGGCTATCTAACTGCCTACGGGGCTAGAGGACTACCGATAGAGGCATATAAACTGATTGACACCTTATGGGCTTATGGGGGCCTGCGTAGGTGGTCTTTTCTGTTGTTTGTACCTGCAAAGCTTATGGGAGCTTGGTTATATTGTTGATTTATTATTTTTGATATGTTTAGATTTAGGAGCAAGTCGGTACACTTCTTTTATCCTTGATTTACTTACCCGATCACTCCAATATGTTATGATACCTACTCATAGTCTACCTTTCATACTCTGTATATTATTTCTTCTTGATGCCCCATTACATGAGGGTACTACATTCATACCTACAGGTCGAGAGAAGACCCAATAGACCTCCTCAACAACAAGATTGACTTTTATCCGATTGGCTCGCCCATTTCCTCCGGAGCTGTCAAAGTTGGGAAATTTGTTAGCTTTTGTTGTATATATTTTTATGGGTAGGTTGGGGCATGTCCCGATAATATTTACTACTCTTAGAGGTTTGAATACTATTGTGGGGGGTTTATAGCTACGTTATGGCCTAGTTTATTGATTTGCTAAAGCTTGTTAGTTGTTCGATGTATTGCATTGATATATACATGCTTTTAGTTTTGGTATAGAGATCACGGTGGACTTGATGGGCCAATCAAGACTTATGTGCTAGTTGGCTATTTCTTTATGTGAACTCTTGGGAGTAGTTGTTTCTTTTATTGATACGTTGACACGGGTCTTGCCATCTCAGGGCTTAATTTAAGCCCAAAATATACTAATTTGTTTTCTTAATTGTGTGCATCTGTCATGCACTAGTAGCAACTAGTTCAGCAGGTTTGGCTCGAACCTGCGTTTTGGCATTAGGAGCCAGTTATGCCCCTTGAATCTAGGGTGTGACACATGTATTTTGAATGATGTAACGAATAAATACTTGGAAATATAAACTTTAAAAATATCAAGCCAAAATTGGGTATCAACAATTTACCTTTTTGTTTGATTAGGATCGATGAAAGAGATCATAGTAAAAAAAGTTGACAAATCCAATTTTGGTTTGATAAAATTTGAACAAAATGACATGAGACATTAGTAGAGCTTTTAAACAATACTCGACTTCCATCAACGGGGCTGAATATAATAAACAAAAAGGTAAGAATTGATCAGATATTAAAAACTCACATACCTTCGACATTATTTTCAAAATTGTAAAATGAAAATTTGTGTACCTCGTTGAAAGAAAGATGACTCAAATAACAAAAGATGACTCAAATAACATGTCACTTTAAACCAGGTGGCAACTTAATTTGCCTCTTGAAAGGCAGAAGACTCAATTATAACATGTCAATTTGAACGAGGTGAAAACTCACCGTGTCTCTTAAAAGGCAGACAACCCATCTTGAATGTGATAGGTAACTTTTAATGAGGTGACAACTCAATTTGAAAAAAATAACATGTCACTTTGAATGAGGTGACAACCGAACATATCTCTTGAAAGGCAGACGACCTAAATTTGAAGGTGATACATCACCTTGATTGATGTGACAACCCAACTTGTATATAACATGTCACTTTGAACGAGGTGACAACTTAACGCGTCTTTAAAGGCCGACGACTCAATCTTGGACTTAACATGCCACTTAAAGGGAGGTGACACTCAACATGTCTCTTGAAAGACAGATCCAATTTGAAATAATTGTCATTAAAAAAAATTAAAATATACTTTGAGTCACCTTTTAAGGTATTTTTCAAAAACGAACTATATACTTCTATAGAAATTTCTATATGATTTTTATTTTTTAATATATAATTAGAAAATCGTCTCTAAAAACAATGTTTCAATTATATATTTATTTCACTTCTTTTCAAATTATTTAAGTTATTGTGGACACTAAAGTTTTATTGACAAATCCATTTTAAATTTGAATTAAATCTTAAATCACCATACGTTGACCGATTCAAATTACTGGTTGATAAAGTCAGATTAATATCTAAGTCAAAATTGTATGACTTAAATCAAGTCCATATCACTTGGGCCAGTCCATTAAGTTGACAACATGAGACCAACTCATGTTCTTCATGCCCATGGGTCAAAAAATTGGTCAAACCAAAATACCCCTAAAGCCCTAACTCAAGCTATATAAAAAGGTCTTCTTCTGACCAAAATACACACACAAATACATACACACATGAATACATAATTGCTCTTCAGTGGTGATCTGCAAGTCTTTAGCATACAAAGAAGTCTTCGCTCCAAGTGTTGAGCCGCAAGTATTCCGCCAATCAAGAACATATCTGAAAGAAGAATCAGGGGATTACATATCTTTTTGAGATATTTTATAAAGATTGTAACCTTCACATTAATTCAAATACAAATATTATTGTTTGCTTGCTATTTTTCCTTTCTTGTTTATTGTATTTTAGGATTGAAACTTTAGACGCTTACAAATTGGCATGCCCAGTGGGTCAATCTTTACCTCTCATCTTTTCTCTTCCAAAATACAAGTTCAAGAACATTGAGATGGCTTTTGAGAAGATCAACTCAAATGTGCATCTGCGCCCAAATCTGGATCTACATCCGTATCTGCATTTGCATCCAAATCTGGATCTGCATCAGCATCAAAATCTGCATCTGTATATCTGCATCTACGTCTGGATTCGCATCTGCTTCCGCAAAAAACTGATTGATCCAAATTCTACATCGATGTGGAAAACATCCTTGATTTTACTGCGGGGAACATGAGACCTATCACAAGGAACCAAGCCAAGTTGTTGGGACAACAAGCCTCACGAGTGTCGGTCGAATCTGCTGCTGCTTTTGGTTTGTCCCTAAGATGTGTGAAGTCTCCTGCGAAAGCCGTAAAAGAAGACATCGCCGAACTGGTCGAGAGGGTTCTTGCCCAATTGAGCCTGTCTACATACGAAAATCACTCTACTTTAGTCGACGATAATGTCTTGAGCACTGGATCTACCCCACATAACATGTTTGCATCACATGTTTGGTAAAATCAACACCATTCTCCATCACCTACTATGGTAATGCACGCGATAGTGAGTAACACTTCATCCGTAGAAGAACAACTTGCGAGCTTCACAAGAGCTATTGAAGGCTTGACCAAGTACGTTCAAGATCAAGATGCTCGAATTGTTAATCAATATGATAGGTTGGAAGGCATGATGGATGAAGAATCAAGTCATGCTCCTAGAAAACGTCCACAAGTACAAGAGATTGTCGATAGCCCTTCAAAGCAAGTGGAACATGCTAAAGAGATCCAAGTTTCCTCTTACGGAATGATCCCAACCAATCAAATCAAGGAGTTCATCATAGGAACCATTAAATACAAGTACGAGGTTGCTAGGAAATCCTCCTTGACATATGTAGACCATACACTACAAGGATTGATAGCTTGAAAATGTCTGCCGATTATCAACCTCTAAAATTTCAGCAATTCGAGTGGTAAGGGGAGTCCAAAGCAACATGTGGCACACTTCATTGAAACGTGCAACACTGCTGGGACATACGACGACTACCTCGTCAAATAATTTGTCCGCTCCCTTAAGGGCAATGCTTTCAATTGGTTCACAGACCTTGAGTGTGGTTCCATTGATAGTTGGGAACAAATGGAGCAAGAATTTCTCAACCGCTTCTATAGCGCAAGACATACTGTAAGCATGGTGGAACTTACAAACACACGTCAGCGAAATGAAGATCCGGTCTTTGACTTCATCAACCGATGGAGGCATGCAAGTCTAAACTGTAAAGATAGACTTAGTGAAGCTTCGGGCATAGAAATGTGCATTCAAGGTATGCATTGGGGTCTTTGCTATATTTTGCAAGGCATAAAGCCTAAAAAATTTGAAGAATTGGACACTTGCGCTCATGATATGGATTTGAGCATGTTATCGGTTGGAACTGAAGTGCCACCTGTCCACGAACTCTGCAAAGTCAAAGAAAGGCAATAATTTAAGAAACTGGGAAAATATTTTCCCAAGTGTGAAAACAAGGAATCCATGAACGTCAATACCTCTCATGTGAAATTCACCTTATGGCTGGGCAACATGGCTCAAATCCAGCTTGGCCCAATAATTTGCCAATCCGCCATGAGATGATATAACTCCTTTTGTACTTCAGAAATACCCGATCCGGAGATAAAAAAGAATCAAATTTTCTGCTAGATCCTGTATTTCCCTGGGATTGTAGTTCAATTGGTCAGAGCATCGCCCTGTCAAGGCGGAAGCTGCGGGTTCGAGCCCCGTCAGTCCCGACGAATCCAATAAATATATCAATAAAATTCAGAGCGCAAAAGCGACTTCTTTTGAAGGAAGGACGAATCAAAAGCTCACCTTGAAGGAAATGCAACGGAAGGACTACCCATTTCTTGACTCAGATGTTTCCACAATCTTTTATTAACTCATTGAGATGAAACTTATGAGTTACCAGAGATGAAACAACCATATGAAGTAGGGAGGAGTAATGATCTAAAATACTGCAAATATCACCGGTTGGTTGGCCACCTTATCGAGAAATGCTCCGTCTTCAAGGAAAAAAAATCATTGACTTAGCTCGCGAAGGGAAGATTGAACTTGAAGATAAGAAATTGAGTTCAAACCCAATCAGTATCGCTTCTGACTTACCCAATCTGGTCATGAACTGCAATTTTGTTAAAGGAAATAATGAGCAAGACATCCCAAACATCAATCAGACAAGAATGATTAAGTTTGAAGACTTTGAGACCATTCATGTGAATAATTTGTTATCTTTTCCTATACTAAGTGATATGGATTCTTTAGGAGAGATATTGACAAGAGAAGATGAAGAACCAGTCGATGATCTTGATGATTGGGGCTGGATTCTTGTGACTTGCCGTAGACACCCAAAAATGAGTTCGCACAAACAGTCAACATAGCGACACGTCAGGGAAAAGGTGATAAAGAGATCCAAAACAAAAACTTTGAGTCTGCATTCAAAGAAAAAGGAAATAAAGGTGCACCACTATTAAGATCCGCCTCGACCAATTACATTTGGAGAATATTTGTAGAATTGGTTTTACACCAAGTTTACATGCGATGTCACAAAAGATTTATGTTGTAATGTCAATGAAAAGGAAGTGAAAGATAAAACTCCATCATATCAATCATCAAAAGATGCTCCAAAGTTGTCTCCTAAAGTTTAAAATCCATCATGCTCATCACCAAAAGATGCTCTACATCTATCTGCCGGAGTCGAAAATGCATGTATGACCAAACGCACATTCTCTGACGATTATATTCTGTTTGGTGACACGTTTCACAATTGCCCTTTATTCATGGTTGGTTTTGTGCGTGAGAAAAGGGTGAATCGAATCCTAATCGATAGAGGATATGGAATCAACATCCTTCTGATTCGCATAATGAAAGAACTTGGGATATCAACAACAGATCAGACTGATAGTCATTTGATGATCTAAGGATTCAATCAAGAAAGACAAAGGTCCATAGGGATTGTCAAAATAGACCTCACCATGGGTGAGTTACAATCAAGCGTGTGCTTACATGTAATTGATGCAAAGACTTCATATAATATTTTGCTTGGTAGGCCGTGGGTACATGAGAACAAAGTAATCCCATCTACCTACCACTAATGTTTGAAGTATTATGAGAATGGAGTTGCAAAAAGGAGTATTGTAGATGTTAATCCATTCACTAAAGCTGAAGCTCACTTTGCTGATGCAAAGTTTTACTTGAAGAAATATTCCATAAAAGTTAATGACATTACATCTGGAGATGTCTGACTTCTTATAAAGATGGCTAAGGTAAGCGGTCAACAAGGCAAAAGTCACAAACATGGATGATCCAAAGCTTGACAATCCAAAAAAGATGTCTAACATGATTGATTCTTTTTCAAGTAAAAAGGTCATTCATTTTTCGTTATGTCCCAAATACAAAGGAGGACAAGGGACACTCTCTCGAGTTGCGAGAAAATGAGCTGGAAGGTTTGACTCTTCTTGTAAGGCGAATTGATATGATGAAGTCATCCACAAAATTACATGGGAAGTTTATGGCTCCTAAGTCATTACTTCACAAAAATTTGTGGCCCCTAAGTCACCCCAATATGAAGCACTCCCAATGAAGCATACAAAAGAAGGTTTTGATCCTAATGCTTACAAGCTGCTAGCAAAAGATGTATTTGATCCAAATGAACTATCAGAATTGGGAAAGCTTCCGTCGAAACCCGTTATGAGGCAACAACATGAAGGGGTGGGCTACAAAAAGACTCTACCTATCCGCATCTCCTTAAAAATGGTAAGCACAAACTACATAATTGCGAAAGATAAGTCTGTTAATTCTAACAAGAGGTCTTCTGTCTTCTATCGACTTGGAAGCTTAACACAGAGGATTTCTATATTTGAGAGGTTATGTCCATTGAGGAAGAAAAAGTATGCAAGCATCCGCTTTACCCAAATCTCAAAATGCTCTAAAAGATTTTCAAAGTCTAATCCCTTCTAGAATAAAGAGACATACGAACATTGTGGTATCTTGTGGAATAGTACTAAAGGCAAAGTCGCATGTTGTGGTCTACACTAAGGGCCCGTTTGGATGGGCTTAATAAAAGCAGCTTTAAAAAAGTACTTTTGAAAGTGCTGAAACTTATTTTTAAAATAAGCAGTTATGTGTTTGGATAAAAGTGTTGAAGTTGCTATGCCAAACGTCAAAAAGGGAAAAATGGAAGAACGAGATGTTAGGGTTATGTTGTAATTTGGAGATTGTATAAAAATATTAAGGGCAAAAAGATAAAAATTAGGTCAACTTAAAACAGCTTATAAGCTCAAAAAAAAAATGCACCTCTACCCCAACTTTTAACTTTTGGCTTAAAATAAGTTTTTTTTTAACTTAAAATAAGTTATTTTGAGTATTGCCAAACAATTAAATAAGTCAAAAATCAGCTTTTAAGTCAGTTTGACCAGCTTTTAAGCTGAGCCAAACAGGCTCTAAGCAATGTGAGGAAGATGAAGAAAGTCTTGGCTCTTTATATCATGTCACTATACAAGATGAAATGCATACTTTTTCTCCAATTAAAATTGCTGGTGAGTCGGAGAATGTTTCATGGTGTTACCACATATCTTTCAGCGATGGAGAACCACAAGAAGATGAAGATGCTAAAGATGGGCCACCCAAACTTGAATAAGGAGTAAAGGTGACCGTTGATACATTGAAAGAAATCAGCCTTGGAACTGATGAAGATCCAAAACCCACTTATGTGAATGCTTCACTAGCAAGTGATGTGTAAAGGACCTACATCGACTTACTTAAAGAGTATAAAGATGTATTTACTTGGAGTTACAAAGAAATGTCTTGATTAGACCCGAAGGTAGCAGTCCATCTTCTTGGTGTGAAAAGCGGTGCACGTCCTATCAAGCAGGCTCAACGGGTTTTAGGCTTGAATTGGTTCCCGTGATCGAAACTAAAGTTAACAAGCTTATTGATGTTGGCTTTATCCGTGAAGTTAAGTACCCCAAATGGGTTTCAAGTATTGTCCCTATGAGGAAAAAGAATGGGCAAATTCGAGTTTGCATTGACTTAAGGGACCTCAACAATGCATGTCCAAAAGATGAATCTCCACTTCTGATCCCCGAGCTAATGATCGATGCCACAATTGGGTCTGAGGCGATATCTTTTCTTGATGGTTCATCCGGTTACAACCAAATCCGCATGTCACCAAAGGATGAAGAGTTGACCGCATTCCGCGATCCTAAAGGCATTTATTGCTACAAAGTAATGCCTTTTGGTTTGAAGAATGCAGGAGCAACAACCAAAGAGCTATGCAAAACATCTTTGATAACATTCTTCAAAAAAATGTTGAATGTTATATTAATGATTTAGTAGTGAAATCATAGAAAAAGTGGGATCACTTGCAAGACTTAAGGATGGTGTTTGATCTACTACAAAGATATCAACTTAGAATGAATCCTTTGAAATGTGCGTTTGGAGTCACATCTAGAAAATTCCTTGGCTTCATTGTACGACATTGAGGAATCGAAATTGATCAAGCGAAAATTGATGCAATTCTTAAGATGGTTGAGCCTAGAAACATCCATGAATTGAAGAGTCTGCAAGGGAAGCTAGCATATCTTAGGAGATTCATCTCTAATCTAGCAAGAAAGTGCCAACCATTTAGTCATCTTATGAAAAAGGTCAATCTTTTCGAACAGGACCAAGCTTGTAGTGCTGCCTTTGAGAGCATCAAGACTTACTTGACCAAACCACTAGTTTTAGCAGCTCCTGTTCCTGGAAACCATTGATACTTTACATATCAACTCAAGAAATATCAGTGAGAGTACTCTTATCGCAAGAGAATGGTGAAGGGAAAGAAAATTCCCTTTACTACCTGAGTAGGATGATGACACCAAATGAATTGAAGTATTCGCCAATCGAAAAAGTATGTTTGGCCTTGGTCTTTTTAATTCAGACGATTAAACACTACTTTCAAGTTCACGTCGTCCGTCTTGTTTCTAAAGAAAATCCCATCAAATTTGTGATGTCGAAACCCGTCCTCAATGATCGACTAGCAAGATAGTACCTCTAGTTTCAGCAATTTGAAATTGTGTATGTTCCTCAAAAGGCTGTGAAAGGGAAAGCATTGGCAGACTTCTTAGTAGACCACCCAATACGTGATGATTGGGAACTCACTGATGAATTACCTAATGCAATGGTTGTTGAAGTTTAACTACCTTGGAAGATGTATTTTAACGGGGCCTCACATTGTGAAGGAGCCGACGCTGGAGTGATATTCGTCACTTCTGAAGATGATATCTTGCCATATCCTTCACCTTAACACAATGTTGCTCCAATAATGTTGCAGAATATCAAGCCATAATATTCGGACTCGAAATGGCGGTCGATATGAAGCAAATGCAGTTACAAGTTTTTGGAGACTCTGAATTAGTGATCAATCAATTGTTGGGTAGCTATGAAGTCAAATATCCAGAATTGCTCCTCTATCATGACTATGCACAAAAAATTATTAGATGGCTTGGAGATGTAACTCTTTAACATGTTCCAAGAAAGGAGAATAAGAAAGTTGATGCCTTAGTGGCTTCGGCTTCAACATTGACTCCACCTGACCAAGCTCAAATCTTTATCTACCAAAATAGATAGTACCACCATATGTGAATGAAGAAAGCAAGCTTGAACATCTTGTAGATGTTTCACAGGTTGATATAGTCGACTAGAGGCATGCCTTTATTGATTTCTTGTGCTACAATATACTTCCAGATGATCTAAAGAAAAAGACTAAAATTCATCGTCGTGCTCTTCGATTTCTTCACTATAAATATACTCTATATTGATGATTATTCGAGGGGGTTCTCTTGCGTTGTTCGGGAGAAGAAGAAGCAAATAAACCTATGAAAGAAGTACATCCTGGAGTTTGTGTATTGCATCAATCTGGGCCAAGGTTGCATTTTCAGATAAAGAGAATGGGGTATTATTGGCCAACAATGGTAAAAGATTGCTTGGAATATGCTCGAAGATGTCAAGCATGCCAATTTCATGCAAACTTTATGTACCAACCTTCTGATGTATTACATTCGAGTGTGGCATCTTGGACATTTGATGCTTAGGGTCTAGACGTAGTTCGACCACTACCGGAATCTTCTGGCGGCCACTTATACATCCTTGCTGCAACAGATTACTTCTCAAAATGGGCTGAGCCGCTAGCCATCAAAGAAGTAAAGAAGGAAAATGTCGCAAACTTCATGAAGGTGAATATCGTCTATTGTTTTGGCATTCCTAGTTATATAGTAACAGATAATGGAAAGCCATTTGCCAATAAATTGATGGATAAGGTTTGCGACCTTTTTGTCTTTAAGTAACATAATTCTTCAATGTATTATGCTACTGCAAATGGTCTAGCTGAAGCATTTAACAACACCCTGTGCAACTTTTTAAAGAAGGTCATCTCCAAATCTAAAAGAGATTGGCATGATAGAATGGAAAAAGGTCTTTGGTCATACCGGACGACTCATCACACGCTGACTCAAGCAACTTCTTATTCTCTTGTTTTTGGAACTGAAGAACTCCTTCCACTTGTACGACAAATACTGTCATTGAGGCTTGCCATCCAAGAGGGACTTTTTGAAGAAGATAATGCTTGCCTGCGTCTTGAAGAGTTGGAAGCTCTTGATGAGAAAAGGTTGGAAGCTCAACAAAGTCTTGAATGCTATCAAGCTCTTCTTTCTGGTGATTTAAATAAAAATGTTCGGATAAGGTCAATTATCATATCTCATAAATCGAAAAGCAAGTTCACCTCAAAATAAGATGGACCATACGTCATTCAAGAAGTCTATTCAAGCGGAGCTTACAAACTTGTGGATGTAGACGACTTGCGGATTGGTCCCATCAATGGAAAAGTCTTAAAGAAGTAGTATCCTTGAAGTGGCGTCATACTCCTAGCCCACAAGAGTATAAACTTTGTACGCCTCCCAAAAAAAAAGTACGCTAGGTTGAAAATCTCGAAAGAGGCGGCCTAGGCAAAATTTAGGACACAAAAAGAAATAAATTAAAACTCGCTTGCTGAACTACGTTATGACTTGATCCTCTTCACTGAGGTACGCATGCAGCTTAGAGTATTTTTACTCAACGTTCAGTCATAAGAAAAAAAATATATAACATCGCCATGTGAACATCATGTTGATTTTTTCAAATGAAGAGTTAAGCACCCAAATTTTGAGCTAACTTTGAAGACAAATCTGCATTAATCCGTAAATCCTATGGATGTGATTTTTGTAAAGACTGAAGATCTTGATGTTATATTTCCAACAAAAAATAAAGCTCATCATTCTAATAATCCTACTCTGTGTTATGAATTTTCTTCCACATATGCGCAAAACTGAAGATTCAATCACACATATTTGAGCCAACTTTGAACATAAATCGGTATTAAATCGTAAATTTCATGGATTTGATTTTTGTACAGATTGAATATATTGAAGTTATCTTTCCAATGAAAAAAGGAGCTCATCATTCTGATACTCCTACTCCGCGTTATGAATTTTGTTTCACATGTGCGCAAAGAAGAAGAAATCTGAAGATTCAAACACACATATTTTGACCAACTACGAACACAGATATGTAATTAACCGTAAATCTCATGGACGTGATTTTTATACAGATTGAATATCTCTAAGTTATCTTTCCAACAAAAAAGAAATTTTATTATTTCGATGTTCCTACTTCATGCTATGAATTTTCTTCTACATATGCGCAAAGCTGAAAAAAATCTTTAGTTTTGTTGCAATCCTAATATGAATGCTAGCATATGTAGTCTTTTTTTTTTTTAAAGAAAGGGGCCTCATGGAAAGAAACAATCAAAAGTTTGAAGTTCAATAGGATAAAGTTCTTATTGAAATATAAGTCACTATTTTATTACTTCAAAAATGAAAAAAAAATCCACTACAACATAATGAGTGAATCAAAAAATTATAAGCAAATCCAACTACAGAAAAAGTTTGAATCTTGTGATTTCTTGGCGGCTTTTCTCGATCGTCTCTTCTATCTTGGATAATCTCTCAACTTCATCATTAGACGTCACATTATTTGCCTCAACATCTGTCAGATTTTCTTGAAGTTTCTCCATGGATCCATCTAACTTTTCATGTGCCAGTTTTGCACCATCGAGACGGCATTGCGCATCAGAGAGGGCCTTTTCATGTGATTCTTTCATCATTTTTTATAATCTTAAAGTATCATACTCCATCTATGACTTGAAGAAATTCTCTACATGATCTTCCAAAGAAGAGGCACCAAGGGTGGTTCGTCATCAAAGCTGAAACTACAAAAGAAGTGTCAAGTGTGGTTCGTCGTCGAAGTTGCAACTAAAAAAAATACTTCATGTGTAGTTCTTCATGAAAGCCACAACTCTAAAAAAAGATGCGCGATGCCGCAATTGTTGAAGAATATGTACTAAGTGTGGTTCATCGCTAAAGTATCAACTACAAAAGAAAAGGAACCAAATGTGGTTCATCATCAAAGTTGAAGCTACAAAAGAAGAGATATCAAGTGTGGTTCTTCGTCAACGCCGCAATTGCAAAAAAAGATATATATATATATATATATATATATATATATGTAAATATATATAATTTAACATGTGGTTCGTCATCAAAAATACAACTCTAAAAGAAGATGATCCACACATGATTCGTCATCAAAGCCGCTATTGTTGAATAAGATGTATTAAGAGTGGTTCGTCGCTAAAGCCACAATTGTATAAGAAGAGGCACAAAGTGTGATTCTTCATCAAAGTTGAAACTACAAACGAAGATGCATCAAATAGTTCCTTGCCAATCATGTACTACACTTCATTTTTTTTTGGATATAACGTTGAGACTTTTTGCTGTCCATTGTAAACCTAAAAAATAAAAAAATGAAAAGTGATGTATCTCACGGTGCCAATCGCACGAAGCTTCAAATTGGCATGGTAAAAATTATGGCATATGATCTCGCACTCGTCATGATGAATGATGTATCTCACGGTGCCAATTGCACGAAGCTTCAAATCGGCGTGGTAAATTTATGGTGTATGCTATCCCGCTCGTCATGATGAATGATGTGTCTCAAGGTGCCAATTGCACGAAGCTTCAAATTGGCATGGTGAAAATTATGACATATGCTCAAACACTCGTAATGATGAATGATGTGTCTCACGGTGCCAATTGCATGAAGCTTGAAATCGGCATGATAAAAATTATGACATATTATCTCGCGCTTGTCATGATGAATATGGTCTTATTGGCTTAGAAGTTTTATGTTGTTTCTGCATGTAGATGATAAAAAAATTCTCGACCAATACGAAAATCAATATGCGGCTCTTCGGTAAAGATGTAGAGAAGTAAACTCATGAAGACTTAAAGAGTCTATTTTCTATAGAATCAAGTCTCTCTTCATTCGAGCTCTCCTACGCCAAGATGCAAACGTTTTGGTGAGACTCCACAAATCGACAAAACAATAACGATAGAATTGAAAACCAACGTCAAAAATTAATTCTCGTCAATTGATGAAGAGTTTTACCTCGATTTTTTAATGTGTTGTAGACTTTGATATCTAGTTTCTATAAAAGCAAGTCGCTCGTCATTCGAAATCTCCTACACCAAGATAGAGTCGTTTTGGTGAAACTGCATAGAGCTATACAAAAAAAAAGACAGATCTGATAGCAAACTTCAAAAATCAATTACCGCCAATTCTGACGGGTTTTGGTTTTAATTTCGAATATGTATTAGACCTCAGAGTCTAGTTTCTGTAACATCAAACGTATCATGATTTCAATATTTCTACAACAAGTTATGAACTTTCTACCGCAGGCGTTCTGTGCTGAAAAAAAAAGTAACGAAAATTGAGTTTTGTATGCCTCAAATTGACAATTAATCATTGTAAGAACATGTGCATTTATTGCCTCAAATTGAAAATGAATCCTTGTAAGAACATGTGTATTTATAGAATTCAAAGAACATATATTGTGTTCCTACAAATTATGGAAAATTATGAAGATGAAAAGTTTATTTCCTATAAATTATGAAAATTATGGTAAATTTTCATAAGAATTAAATTATGAAAATTTTCCATGGGAATCAAATTATGGATATTCCATAGGAACCAAATTATGGTATGTTTTCATAAGAACTAAATTATATAAATTTTCCATGGTAATCAAATTATGGAAATTACATAGAAACCAAATTATAGTAAGTTTCCTAAATAATTAAATTATGGAAATTTTCCATGGGAATCAAATTTTTAAAACTCCATAGAAACCAAAATGCGGTAAAAACTTTTCGGGATATACATGAAAAAATATTCTCAATGAGAATAGACTTGCGTCATAAGAATTTGAATTCATTACGTTCTATTCAAGTGAAAGTATAAAATTTGCGTCAAAACCACAAGGTCTCTATCACCAAGTCAAGCTTGTGGACGTAATCCTTGCTCATTGAATGGTGGTCATTTCGTAGTTGATGAACCAAATGAAATTACCACATTATGAAGAAATGTCATGCGATAAGTCTTCATGAGCTTGAAACACTTTAAGTCGGAAATGAGTTGATAAACAAACGAAAGTCTAATGACCTCTTACAAATTAGAGAATATTGTCATGAAGACTCTAGTAAATGTTGACCTCAACATATCAGCATGAAGCTTTAAATGTCTCGTGAAAGATCAACTACGACAAAAAAAAATATTTTCTTCACAAATACTTCAAGGCTTGTCTTTACAAGTTTGACAAATCGAGCACCCCAACAAGCCTCGAAGCAGGGGGCTTTTGTAGACAGTGAAGTTTTATTGACAAAATCATATTAAATTTGGATTAAAGCTTAAATCGCCATACGTTGACCAATTCAAATTACTGGTTGATAAAGTAGGATTAATATCTCAGTCAAAATTGTATTGACTTAAATCAAGTCCAAATCACTTGGGCCAGTCCCTTAATTTGACAAGATGAGACCAACTCATGTTCTTCAGGCCCATGGGTCAAAAAAATTGCTCAGACCAAAATACCCCTAAAGCCCTAACTCAAGCCTATATAAAGAGTTCTTCTTCTGACCAAAATACACACACAAATACATACACACGGGAATACATAATTGATCTTCAATGGTGATATGCAAGTCTTCAACATACAAAGAAGTCTTCCCTCCAAGTGTAGAGTCGCAATTATTCCGCCAAATCAAGAACATATGTGAAGAGAAGAATCAGGGGATTAGATATCTTTTTGAGATATTTTATAAAGATTGTAACCTTTGCATTAGTTCAAATACAAATATTATTTTGACTGCTATTTTTCCTTTCCTTTTTATTGTATTTCAAGATTGAAACATTAGACGCTTACAGTTACAATCTTAGTAATTTAATTAGTCATTTTAAAAGTAATTTGCATAAATTTTTTGTTTGAATTAAGATACTCGATAATTAATCTTATTTTTAATTTACATCAAATGCAAATTTCAAGACAATTGTGAGGTTCTTTCATCTCTTTATTTTTAATATTAATTAGACTCAATAATAGCGTCATGCCTAAAAACACTCATCGGTCCATCCTTAGACCATCTCCAACTCATCTCTATTTTACCCTCTATTTTCTATATTTGGAGGGTCAAAATAAAGAATGCCATCTCCAACCCATATTCATATTACTGTCTATTTCACTTTTTGATTATTTCAATATTATTTCTCAAATATCAATAAGTAAGAAATTATTATTTTTAATTATTTTCTAATATAATATAACATCTAAAAATATATTGTTGAAAATTTACTAATTTCACTCGAATTAATAATTTCTCTTTTTTTTTATTTTAAAAAATTGTTACTTTAAATATGTAACTTAATATTAGTTTAATATTATTTATATTTTATACTCTATAAGACTTTTAATTAATTATTTAATATTTTAATTATTTTCTAAGTAATATAACATCTAAAAACATATTATTGTTAAGTATATTTTTTTAATCCCGAATTAACAACTTTTCTAATTTGATTTTTAATTTTTTTTTGTCAAATTTAAATATCTAAGTTAAAATTATAATTATTTTTCACTATGAAGAATGCACAAAATTTACATGATAATTCAAACAATTCACTTTAATGTTATAGTGATAAATTATTAAACTACACTATTTAATGAACATGAAATTACTTGATGCAATAGTTCAACATTTAATATATGGGGAATAAATTAGTATACGAAATAATTGGATGCAATATGAAATTGTTAATTTAAATAGTTTTTCGCTACACATTAAAAAAATGCATTGATAGAGCATTTATGGGATCAACTTAATAGTCTTGAAAGTTGAATATTTACATAAAATTTAAAATAAATTTTACGATGATGCAATATTTATCGTGTAATTGTATTTCATCAACGATTTCACTTTTATTTGAATTGTTCATTAATATGTATTATATATAATATTTGCTGTAATTTATGTTATTTATAAATTAAGGATAAAATATAATTTTATATTAAATGAAGAATTTGAAAATAAAATTTATATTATATGAAGATTATATTGATTATAAAGTGATTATTTTCAAAATGAAGAAATGGTTTATATTATAAAATAAGAAAATAAGAATGAAATAGAAATAATAATATAACACTGAAAAAAAAGAAAAAAAGTTTCATTTTTAGAGAGAAATAGAAAATTGGGTTGAAGTTGGTTGTTTGAAAAAATAGAGAACTTTATTTTTAGAGAGTAAAATAGAGTATAGGATTGGAGATGTCGTTTCTCCTATTCTAAAAATATTCACTCTCCTCACAATTTTCTTTCTTTCTTTTTTTCCAGAAACGTATACACATATACACAATCTATACACCTACTATAAAAAATTTAGTGTTTTCATATGGATTGGAGCCTTAAAAAATCTATTACAATTTGTAGCACCTCATATTAAAATAAGGTAGAATCGAAACTTCTTGTAGGATTTGGTGTGAGTGTTGATGGAGCCACTCATGACTCGTGGATTGACACACTATCCGTTAGTCAGCTCCGTGGTTGGGTGGTTTAGGTTCCCAAAAATTTCAAGTTCCAGTACTTTTTACAATGGTTCACCAGGACAACACGTTGTACAATCCACAAGTCGTAGGTAGGTATCCTAGTGAGTCCCAAACCTTAAGAAATTCTAGGGTTAGAAGTCTAGACCCACGACCTATCAATGGACCCATAGTCCGTGGGTTGGCCCCGTCAGTTGAGGTGTAACATCCCTAAAAGTGAATTAGGTGAAAGTAGAGCCAAACATGTGTGTTATGAGTTTATAAAGTACTAAAATGGTTAATTATAGTGTTTAGAGGTAGTGTATGAAGTTTTGAAGAGCTTGGAGGTCAAACGTCCAAGAACGTCCATGACATTCAAAAGTTTTACCTTGAGACATGCTTGTGTGTTTAAGTGTGTCTTTGCATGTTTTACGTGTTCTTTTTTGTTCAAATTGATGTGCAGGGTTTCTAACATCTATACGATTGTATTTGAGTTGGAAACGTTCGCGCATGACTCCCTAAGGATCACCTTAAGGGTCCTTGAGGAGGACCCAACTTGTGGGTCAAAATTGCCAAAAAGCAGTCCCTACCAACGATAGCAAACGACGCCCCGTCGACCAAAGAACTGCCTATTGTTTGGCAGCGTCACTCCACACTTAGGTGTGGGAGTTCACGCCCCTGTTTATATATATATATATATATATATATAATATATATATATATACAAAATAGTAAGTACAACAATTGAAGCACTTGAAGAAGTTGGTTCAACTCAAGCCAACCTTTATGACACACACTAATCTACAAAAATAGATAATTTTTTTGTCCTTTAAGTCTTTTTTCATCCACGAATAAGCTTGACTTTGTACAAAGAAAAACTTACATGTTCAATTTTTTGTGTGAAAATTTTCATTATCCATTATGAACACAAACTAACATTCTTCCACCCTTATCAAAGATTGAAGCAAAGAATCTCTCAAATTTTCATCAGTAAAAGACCCGAACAACCTTATTATTGTTTAGTTGGACCATCAAAGACTTATCTCGATGAATACTACTAGTTTTATTAACCCAATCAATCTTCATTGTGCTTGTCACAACCATATGAACTACGTCTGATCTAATTTCTCTAGTGAAATACACAGGTTTCTTACAGACTCAATCATATTCTTCGTAAGTTTTACATCTTTCCTTATGATGAAAATTGGCCAATTATTTGAGTAAATCTAAAATTTTTTGGCAAAATATGATACAAGACCCAATACATGAGTTTATTATAGATGAAGCAATAGATAAATGTTTTGAGAAGATCTGAAAAATTTCATATTACGTAGTGTCACAAGTTGTGAGGTTGTTCAAGATTTCTTTTATATTCTAGAATGGGATATAATTTTGGAGGAATATCCTAAAAAATTATGTCACTCCCCAATCTTACACCGTAGGAGTGACCGATACTCGATAACCATTTCTGATCCCCAAGTGAACCATTGGCCTGACCGACTACTTAGCGGAATGCTTAAAACATAATTTATCTCAGCATAATTCCATTGGATGTCTGAAGATACTCATTAGCAATAATCATTCACATTCGGAGATTACCCCAAGATGCGACCGTCGTCGTCGTCTTCTCAAAGGACTCAGACAAGTCCTAGCATTCGTCATAACATGTCATCAGTTCAAATTGCAGAAAATTTTAATCTTTTACATACTATGTGAAGTGTACTTAAATTCATAATTGACATTCATAATACGTTTCATACGATATTCTAAAACTTGTCTCACATATTAAAACCATATAAAGAGTTCGAATCTGGACTTAACCAATAAATAGTCAATATGCCATATAGGCTTTAATAGAAAGGAATCCAAAGAACATAAATGGAAATAGGAGTACTCTTAAAGTCCACTAAAATATTCGTAATCTAGAATAATGAAAAGATAGAATCCCCCAACATGAGGACCTACCAACACTTGGAGAAAGAGTTCCAAGCTTCTTTAATCGACCTTCTTAATCTACAATGGCCGGACCCTATATTTGTAGTAATATAAAGTAATGGGGTTAGTACGCCCCATGTATTAGGTATGGGTATATACACATAACATTTAAGGACATGCATGAAAAAAAAGATCATTTACAATTTCTTTGGGAAGCATGCTAAGTCATATGAATGTCTTCAATGTACATACCATAGAACATATACAAGTTAAATATTTCATCAACATACAACATTATCATAATCAAAGACATATTATCATAGACTCATGTTAACATTTCATATTCCATAGATCATATAAACATAACATACAACACTTACCAATGATCCCATCCCCAACCTACAAGTGCAATGGTCATGTGAAGCCCATAACCCCACACAACCAAGTAGATAAGATAGGAGACCATAAGTAAAACTTTTCTTCATATAACTTGTAACATGTAGTCATCACCTCATAAAGCAATATAGACCAATAACATGTTCATTAGCGTAACCAACTTCATATAAGAGTAACATCATGTATCATAAGAATCATACATTTCATGTTATCATACTACTTAAGAACAATATCGTAGGACTTCCCTTAGATTCAACTTCTGCAATGTCTAGGTAGAGTCCCATACCCCTACCTATACTAAGTAGTCTCTTCAAGTCACCCTAGTAAACTTCCATTTACTTTTCTTTCATTCTACTTGAGGGAACATTCGCCTTAACTGACATTAGACCATGTGATCTAAAAATGGAATCCGGTGTCATAAAACCCCACACCGAAATAAGGTGGTTTACCGACTAAGGTAGAACCAAACATGATATAGTTTTCTACGTGGATCCACTAGCTAGTATCCTATGGTAGCAACTTATTTCAAGAACTACGAGATGTATTAGAGACTCATAGTTCCACATTACATGGCAGCCTCTATCTCGTGATATTCATTTTGAACCTACCTTCCAACTAGGGAAGGGACACCTCTCATATCTAGTCCATCGATGCTAAGCTTAAGTTCCTTTTTGAGTAACCTTAAGTCATCATTTATTCATAAATCTTATCATAAGTCATAGTAGATTAACTCCTTGTATAAACATGATCATTATCCCTTTAATATTAGATGATAATTTCCTTTCATAGTAACCCTTCGTTTGTGAGATTAACATATCATAGATCATATTGTGTAAAGCATACAATAGAACATCATAAACTTGCATTATTGTATTTTTATCATGATCTCAGAATTATCATATTCACAGCCCAACATATATACATAGCATCATATACATACATCATTAACATAGTAACATCATTTATAGGCTAACATAAACATCGTAGAGTAATCACGACTTTAGAATACATACCTCTTGCTTCCAAGATCCTTATTTAAGAACTTATGTTCAAATTACAACAATCATAACAACAACACAGTGAAATACTCAATGGCATAGCCAATACTAACTCTTCAACTCATAAACAAGACTAGTTATCGTAAAGTAGAATAAGGGAAAAGGGTCATTAAAGAGTTCATTCTAGTCATAGTCCCAATACCAACAATTACATGTTATCAAGTAGTAGTATAACTCATTCGAAATCATTAATCTAGAGAGAAATCATGCATCACACTAAATTCAAACATTATTTATAAAAACTCAATAATTCCTGTGAAATCGACCATAGAAAACCATTATTTTTCATCGATATCTATAAATCTAGTGTTAGGAAGAAAACCCATTTTGAAGAGTAAAACTCGTAGAGTTTGTATTTCTTGAAAATTATATTTGAGAGGACCTCTTTGGGAAAGGAATCCGAAGAGTGCATAACCCACACCTTATTGATGAATAATCCATGAATTTTGTAAGAAAATCTTGAAGTCCTCGTCTTCCTTTAAGCTTTTCTTGTTATTTAATGGAGTTTGGAAATGAGAGCGTTCTTGAGAGAGATGAGAGAAAATTCGTTGATTTGAATTCTAGCGGGTAAAAGTGGTCTAAAACTAACCTATAATACATATAAAGTCGTCCTATAAAATACCCAAAATACCCTTCACTTAAATGGGTCTTCTTATAAAGTTAAATTACCAAAAATATGACTTTAACGAATCTGGGAAGTGGTTGCATATCGCGGGGGCCAATTCCCATTATTTTTCTGAATTTTTGGGTTGAGGAAGTGAGGTTTATGTGAGCCTCGCGTCGTGAGGCTGCTCTCAATTCTTGAGGCAGAGTGCCTCGTGAAGGCTGTGCGTCGCACACCACCTTTTCCAATCTTGCTCGCGTAGGCTGCTTTGCTAGCCTGCGTACCCATGTTGGGGTCCTCCCCAAGGACCCTTTGGGTGGTCCTTGGGGTGTAGTTACCGGACGTTTGGAACCTTTGTACTACATACTACCTACTCCAAATTACTTTTACAAGTTTTGGACTTCATTTGACACTTCTAAGCCTTCACTAAACATAGGGACGTCAAATAGTTCAAATTAGCTAGTTTCCAGACGTCAAGGTCTTTCTTTGTCGTTTTGGCGCTAACCTTTTCTAATGAGTTTATTACATTAATATAGGTCTGGGAACATCATTTTAAACATTATTAAATAGATTAAGATCTATTTTAAGTCATGGTATTTCCGAAGTGTTAGATTATCCCCCCTTAGAAATATTCATCCCTGAATGACACTAAAATATTTTGAAGGGTAAGGATAGACTTAATACAATCAGCCCAACCAACAACAACATAAAATTATAATCAGAATAACTCATAGGAGTACTTCTAAACTCCTTTAATCACACATCACAACATTACACATAGCACTCAATTAATGAAGGACTACATATAAGAGCTCTATATTCATAACACATAGTGAGGAACTTCCTTCTCAACATTATCATGAGCTCAAAATACATCAAGGAGTTACCATGTTATCATTCTTCTCAAGACATCAACAAAACAACAAAAATCCCTAGAAGACACATGCATACATATTTCATATAAGTGCAAGAATAGAGTATGGAAGCATTTTTTTTAAAAATCTAGTTGCTACAACTTTTCCACAACATGCACCTATTTAGAAAACAAGTAAATTTCATATTGATTCATTAAATTTATTTATTAAGAGGAATATCTAACATCAAGGAGTAAAATTATGAGGGGAGCGGGACTTTATGTCAGCTTCAAGCTCCTATGTTGCACCCTCGACAAGATGGTTCCTCCATAGAACCTTTACAGAGGCAACCTCCTTGTTCCTCAACTTCTTGACTTGGAGATCTAGGATCTCAACCGTAACCTCTTCATATGAGAGGTTCTCATCCACCCCTAAACCTTCCATAGGCAGAATGGACACCGGTTCGCCTATGCATTTCTTGAGCATAAAAATATGAAACACCGGATGAACCGAAGCTAGTTCACTAGGTAGTATCAGTTCATATGCAACCTTTTCAACTCGTTTTAAAACCTCATAAGGAACAACACACCGGGGAATTAACTTCCCCTTTCTAACAAATCTCATCACCCCTTTCATAGGTAAAATCTTCAAGTATACATGATCACCTATTTCAAACTCAAGGTCTCTTATTCTATTGTCAGCATAAGACTTATGCCGACTATAGGCTATCTTCAATCTATCTCTTATGATTCGAACTTTCTCTATAGCCTCATAACTAATATGTAGACAAGTAGTGAGGACTCACCAACCTCTAACCATCCAACCAGAGATTTACACCTTCTACCATAAAGAGCTTCAAAAGGTGCCATGGAGATGCTCGAATGATAACTATTGTTGTAAGAGAACTCAATCAAAGGTAGATGATCATCACAGATTCCTTTGAAATCAATAACACAAGCTCTTAATATGTTTCAAGGGTTTGAATAGTACGTTCCTGCTTGACCATCTCTTAGAGGATGAAAAACGGTACTAAGTTTCACTTGATTACTTAAGCTCTTTTGAATTGGGCACCTGTATCCAAAATGATGGACAAAGGAATCCCATAAAGACTTACAATCTCATTAATGTAGATTCTTTCATAATCTTCGGCAATATAAGTAGACTTAACAAGAATAAAATGGGCAGATTTTGTCAACCTACCCACAATAACCCATATAGAATCATTTTGCCTCTGGGTTTGAGGAAATATAACAACAAAGTCCACGTTGATGGACTGCCACTTCCAAGTAGGAACATCCATGATTTGGGTTAAACCACCCGGTTTAAGATGCTCAGCTTTAACCTGTTGGCAATTTGGACACTTAGCAGCAAACTCTGGTATGTACTTTTTAAACCATCCCACCAATATATCTCTATAAGGTCATGATACATTTTGGTGGTACCCGAATGTATAGAATAGCTAGAGCCATGAGTTTTTCCTAGAATTCAATTTCTCAAATACTCAACACCGGGTACAAATAATCTCTCTTGGTACCCAAGAACACCATCCCCCCTTGGGACAATGACTCATTGAGCTTACCAAGTACGGGTTCCTTCAACTCCATCAATAGTGGATGAAGATGCTGCTTAGATTTCACCTCCACCATTAATGATGAGTCGGAGTTATGATGGACCATGAATTCACCATTTGCAGAATATTCTAACCGCATACCTAATCGAGCCAACATATGAACATCTTTCACAAGTTTTTTCTTCTCTTCTACCACATGAGACACACTACCCATAGTCATACAACACAAGTCATCAACAACCACGTTAGCCTTGCAGGGTGGTAAAGGATAATCATGTCGTAATCCTTCAATAATTCTAACCATCCTCTTTATCGGAGATTCAACTCCTTTTGTGTCAATACATATTGAAGACTTTTATGGTCACCATACAAGTAATGTCTCCGTATTTTCAACGCAAAAACTATAGTGGCTAACTCAATATCATAAGTTGGATAATTCTTCTGATGAATTTTGAGTTGCCTAGAAGCATAACCAATCAACTTGCCACGTTGCATAAGGACACATACCAAGCCCACTCTATTGGGATTGGTATGTGTCCTCATGCAACATGGAAAGTTGATTGGTTATGCTTCTAGGCAACTCAAAATTCATCAAAAGAATTATCCAACTCATGATATTGAGTTAGCCACTATAGTTTTTGCGTTGAAAATACGGAGACATTACTTGTATGGTGACCATAAAAGTCTTCAATATGTGTTGACACAAAAGGAGTTGAATCTCCGAAAAAGAGGATGGTTAGAATTATTGAAGGATTACGACATGATTATCCTTTACCACCCTGCAAGGCTAACGTGGTTGTTGATGACTTGTGTTGTATGACTATGGGTAGTGTGTCTCATGTGTAAAAAGAGAAGAAAAAACTTATGAAAGATGTTCATAGGTTGGCTCGATTAGGTATGCGGTTAGAAGATTCTCCAAATGGTGAATTCATGGTCCATCATAACTCCGACTTATCATTAATGGTGGAGGTGAAATCTAAGCAGCATCTTGATCCACTATTGATGGAGTTGAAGGAACCCGTACTTGGTAAGCTCAATGAGTCATTGTCCCAAGGGGGGATGGTGTTCTTGGGTACCAAGAGAGATTATTTGTACCCGATGTTGAGTATTTGAGAAATTGAATTCTAGGAAAAACTCAGTACATGGAAGAAGGTACTGATGTTCCGGTGGTTTCCCAGAGTTGAGTAATATTGATATTAGAGAGGCTTTACTTTCTTTATACTGAGCCGTGACTACTCAAGCGAATTTGAATATGGTACCTAGGATGAATATTGTGGAGAGTAATATGACGTCTATGTTGATAGACTTTGTGAGGATGAATCCTCCTATATTTCTTGGCTCTAAGGTGGAGTATACACGGTGTTGAGTGCTATGGAGGTTACATCTAGGAAGAAGGAGTTATCTTAGTATCAATTAAAGGATGTTTCTCAAGTGAGGTACACTCAATCGAAAGATATAGGCCGGTTGAGTCGGGTCCTATTTTGTGGGAAGAATTTAAGGAAGCTTTTCTTAGAAAGTACTTTCCTCGTGAGAGGAGGGAATTTAAGGTGGAGGAGTTTATAAATATCAAGCTAGGCAATATGAGTGTTGAGGAATACTCTTTGAAGTTCTCAATGCTATCTAGATACGCCCCATCCCTTGTGTCTAATCCGAGGGATGAGATGAGTATATTTGTGACTGGGGTAGCCGATTCAGTGAGTGAGGAATGCCGTACGGCCATGTTACATGATGATATGACCCTATTATGGTGTATGCCCAATCAATTGAAGAGTCCAAACTTAATAGGATATCTAGAAAATTGAAAAGGAGTGGTTCTAGTGACCAAGATCTAACTAGGTTTAAAAAGAGGACTCAAGGTCTAGAAGAACCTAGGAGTTCTTAGGTGTAATTGAAAAAGGAGGTGGTTCTCAAAATGGAAAACCTACATGTGTCACTTGTGGAAAAAGGCACTATGGGAAGTGTCTAGCCGGTACTAGCGGTTGCTATGGTTGTAGTAAAGAAGGACAAAAGGTGAAAGATTGTCCTACCATTGTGGCTAGAGGAAGAGAGGGTAAACAAGTTGCTTCTAATGTTACAAAGGATGATTCTCCAAATAAGAGGCGTTTCCATGCACTCCAGACTAGAGGATTAAAGCCGGATGAGAAGGATGATGATGGTAAGTCCTCGTATCTCTTTACTGTTATGAGTTCCTTCTAAGTGGTGGAGTATGTTGAGTAAAGGAGTGTTGATTGATTGTTTCATCTCTGCTATTCATTTCAAGCTTGAGAGTAGGAAGTTATAGAAGTATGTTGCATGCACATTGTGTTTATGGGTCTTGTTGAAATTGAATTTCATTGATTCCTTGCGCAGTGCATTTTATAATGTTATGATTATGTTGTAAGATGTGTTTCTGTGTTTCTACATTGCATAGTAGTATGTTTCTATCATGGATTGACTAAAAAGTTGCATTTTTGGAAAAATTGCATAATTCAATGTAATGAATGCCTGCTCACTGTGAAGATTATTAAAAATTGACGAATTCATTCTTTTGTCTAAAATTATTTTATGTTGTTATAACTGATGTATATGAGTATTATATTAATATAAAATGAGTTTTTGTTATTTAGAATGAAACATGTGAGTTTTATGGCATGATGAGTTATCGAATTTATTCTAGTTTCTTGTTGTGTTGTGAGTCTCTAGATTATGTGAAATTGATGTTCTCTTAGATGTTTATATTGTATGAGATGTTATATGGTATGGTCATTAGTTTCTAATTGAATCTCTATTCTTGGAAGTGTTCAGAGAGTGGCAAGTGTCATTCGAGGACGAATTTTGTCCAAGTGGGGAAGATTGTAATACCTCAAAAATGACTTAGGTGAATCTACATACTAACATTGTTTTCATGATGGTCTAAGGTCCTACAATTGTCTATAATGTGGTATTGAGGCAGTGTCTAGAGTTTTAGGTGATTTGGAAGTAAAACGTCAAGGGGCGATCAAGACGTTCGACGACTAAGTCATCTATGTGCCTTATATATGGTTTTATCTGTTTATGTGTGATTCATGAGTTTATAAGGTCTTAATATGAGTTATGATAGTGAATATAGGTAGTGTGTTAAGTTCCGTGAAGTTTGGAGGTCAAACGTCCAAGAACGTCCATGACCTTCGAAAGGTTTGCCTTGAAACGACCTTGTGTGTCTATGCGTGTTTCGTCGAGTTTTACGTGTTCCTTTTGGATGATATTCATATGAGAGGTCCTAAATTTTTATACGAACATATTTGGTTTGGGAACGTCTGGGAAAAACATTCCCAAGGATCATCCAAGGGTCCTTGAGGAAGGACCCATGTTGGTGGCCAAAAACTGCCAAAGGCAGTCCCACCTATGGATGGAAAACGACGGCCAGTGGTCTGGTCGACACTCCGTAGGTGGTGGAGTCACGGTTAATTTTCCTAGGGATATTAATCTCCCATTTTGAAGGCTCATTCCCAAACAACGATGAAGAGAACGGGCCGTCGATTAGACGACTCCCAATAGGTGTTGTCCATCGATAGGTGTGCATTCCTGCGTGCAGTCACTGTAACTTTAAAGTGTGAACTTTTAATTTCACCCCACAAACAAATAAGATAAAGGGAAGTTCCGAAAGGGTCTTTTGGTTATTTTAATCATGTTTATAAGTCTAAAACACTTAGAAGATTTCATTCTTCAAAATCAAAACCAAATTCCCTTAGAAATTCTTAAGAACTGCATTGGACCCAAAACTCAAGAAAGGGATTGGATTGGAGAATTGAGTGAAGATTCTTAATAAAATTGGAGTATTATAGTTATTGAGGTATGGTTTTTGATCTTTGAAACTCTATTCATCAAGGCTCCCAACTTCCAAAGAATTTTTTGAAAGTTTTTCAAAGATGAATTGTCCAATTTCATGATCTATCCATGAATTCTTGCATTAAATCTTTTAAGAATTGTGTATTGATTGAATTGTTATTAATTTTATGATTTTAACCCAATTAACCTATGAACCCATGAAATTGATGAACCCTAGTTTTTGACTACTATATGAGTTAAGTGATTTGTACCTTAATGCTTATGAATTCTAGTGTAGTTTTCTATGTGCTATTGATTTAAGTAATAATTGTATTGAATTGATATCTAGGTTGTCTTATACTGATACATCTATATTGAATTTACTTAATTTCATTGAGTATCATTGTTTTCAAATTGAATTGATGTTCATGGCCATGGGTAAGGGCCTTATGGTATTGAATTGGATGGTTTAGCATTGGATTGAAGTGTTGAGGATGGAGTGGTGGTACACTGCCCTAATTCCATTTATTTTATGTTAATAAGACTTCAATTATGATGTGATTGGTATGGTACACTTATGATGACGGTGTTATGTACTTTACTTGAAATTGATGTGACCTTGTCGGCGTTACTTTATCTATTATGATGATCATTGCCTTTCAGGCAATACTTGAAGTATTATGATGATATGTGAAGTTGGATGATATTTATCTACATAATAAATAATGTGAAAGTATATGTGTTCTTATATTTATGCTATATATAGGTGATCACGTTAGACTATGTAACAACCTTTAAAAATGGATAAGATAAGAAATGCTTAATGTGTCAAGAATGCCTATGATTAGACTAGGGTTCATACGAATTGATGCGCGTAGAACCAGACCTCGGAACACTTTCTACAGCCAATCCAACTAAATTTGAGAGTTAATTGAGCTTGGAAAGGTTGGGTCTTACCATGTAGGGCTCTCGAATAGGAAGATTTACTCAAACGAGTCTTTACCGGACTTAAAAAGAAGAAATCTTAAGTTTGAAGGGTCTAGGGGTAAAATGATGTTTTTCCAGGATAAGGGTAGTATCGTAATTACCATAAATATGTAATTAATTATTTAATTAATAAGGTGGAGGGGTATTTTGGGTAGAGAGAGCCGAAATTGCCTTTTTAGCAAAATCTTGCTCCACCTGGGTTCGAACCTAGGTGGGAGCAATGATTTAATTTGTTTTATTGAAATTGGTAAAGTAATTTAATTAATTAATATTTAATAGATGATTTAATAAAAAGGAAAATCAGATTTTTATTATTAATTAATATATTTTATTTGACAAGGTCTTGCCTAAAGCCCTAGTTCTAAGAGAATACTACCTCACATCTCTCTCTCTCTCTCTCACGCCTATCTATCCGTTTTCTCACGTCTGATTCTCTCTCAACTTCACGTTTTTATCCCTACTTTGCAAAGCATAAAACAAAAAATAAGTTCTTCACACTTGTAGAACTTACAAAAATACAAACGAACAAGTTAATCTAAGAAATGAAAAGTTAACGAAATTTCTAGTCGGATGAGGTGTGAGATTTGTTGGTGGACGTGAATTTGTGGTGGTTTTTGGGCAGCAAGTCTAAGTGTTGAAAGACATGAAATCAGGTATGGATTTTCTTACTCTTGGTCCCTTTCCCAAGAGACCCTCAAGGCTCAGATTAATCTACTCAAAAATTAGGGTTGTTCCCGTTCTTGTCGAACTCCTTGTCCCTAATATCCCTTTGATCTTTATATGAAATAGGTTATAGATCACGTTGTTAGTATGTTTGCTGGTCGTTTAAGTATGAAGTTTAATTTTCGTGATAATGTGTTCTTGATTATGTGTTTGGAATTGTAAGCATGTTACGTTATGTCAACCGAAAGTATGTGAAAAATGATATGTTTTTATGGTTGAATTTTATGTGCGAATGTTTTTGTAAATCATGAGGTGTAAAAGTGGTGTAATGTTGCTGGATGAAATGTTAATTCTTTTCTGAATATAATTATAAAAAGATTTCATTTACAGATGCACCAAATGATCCACGAAATGCCTTAAGAATTAACGTATGAATGATGATAAAAAGAAGCTGAAAATAGTGAACAAATTTCCAGCATTTGGAAGGTTGGGTTCGGCAAAGCAAAATGGTACAAAATGCAATGAAAAATGAATGTAAAATAAGTGAGATCACTAAGGATTGAACCCAAGACATCATTGCATGAAAGCTACAAAAAAAAATCAACAAAGGATTAAGACAAAAATGGGTTGGAAGATACTAAATTTCCAGCCTACTGGAAATTGTAGTCTCAGCCAGCTTTTATAAAACTGAGCTTCGTTTATTTTTTTTTAAATGTGAGGTCATTGGATATGTAACCCATGAATTCACTAAATGAAAATTTCATGAGATAAATGCAAGGAAAAATAGATGTGGTGAGTGGGGATTGAACCCACAACCTCTTGAATGGATGAGAGAGTTAGGAGAAAAATAAAGGAGAAAATAAATGTGGAGAATGGGTATTGAACCCACAACCTCCTGGATAGGTGAAAAAGTTAAGATATAAATTAAAATAAAAATAATGATCTTGTAGGGGATTGAACCCACAACATCTTGACTTAAACGAAAAAGGAGAGGAGAAAAAGAAAGGAAATATTATGGGGTTGATGAGAATCGAACTAGGGTTCTCCAAATCTTAAAAATGCGATTATCAAGTTTCAAATAAGATTAAGTGTTGTCCAAGGGATTCAAACTTGGGTTCCCTTGACCAAATTTCCGTATTATTACATAAATCATACGTGAAATAAATGTTCACTAATAATGCCACATACTTAGATCAAAATCGAGATGTTGGCATACATACAAGATACATAAGTCTTGTAATACATAATCTTAGAAAGATATGAGTCACTTAACAAACTATGAATGAAGCCTCATGGCTTGTATGTATAGACCCATAAGTCTAGCATATGATTAAAAGTAAGTGAACCTAAGATGTATGTAATGAAATGATGAAACCCTAGAAGGGTTAAGTACGAGTGTAAAATACACTAAATGGACAAGTGCATTGGCATATGATGAAATGAACAATGAAATGATGAAATGAACAATGAAATGATGAAACCCTAGAAGGGTTAAGTAAGAGTGTGAAACACACCAAATGGCCAAGTGCATTGGCATATGATGAAATAAACATTCACGTAAAAAGGGGTGAGTAACTATGAAGAGCAAATGTGCTAATGATAATGAATGTGGTGACAACATGATATGAGGCTAATGTAAAAGATGAGAGAAATCTCAAATGAGCCTAAGTAAATGTTACCAAAACGTACTCACCTATGAGAGTGTAAAGTTAATGAATAGAACAGTCTCTAGGAACACTCTAATGAAAGTATTGAGATTAACACACTTAATACTAATGATGATAGGAGAAATCATCTATTGAGATATGATGTCCTCATACTAGAAGCCATCTTCCATGATGTATGAGTTGAATGTAATGGAACTTTATACTGAGCACCGATAGACTAGCTATGAGCGGTGATGCCTTCTTTCGGGAAGGGCGGAGATTCACGTAATTCTTATGAGATGAGACTGTCTGACATGCAGGGTATGGGTATCCTTATATATCCTAGTCCTCGAACCTGTACTGCCAATATAGGGATATGGCGGGGTTCAATTCCCATGTACGCTAGCATGATTTGGGTCACTTTGGCCGATGATTCCACCTCTTTTCAGTGTGCGGTTTCATGACACTGGATTTCATGATGCTCATATGATCTATGTCGGTTTAAGTTAAAGTTCCCAATGAATGAATGAGGCTAGCCTCAAGTGATGCACATAATGAAATGAATGATACCACAGGTGTCTGGATAAGATAATCAAAAGGTGAGTTAGATTCAAATAATGACATAAGGTCATTCTTGGTCATTGCACAACGAACCCGATGGAAGTCTTAAAGTACATCCTAGGTATAGCTGGTGTTTACACTGGCCCATGAATGAAATGAAATAAACTACGTTTGAATGAATGAAGAAGACTCTGCGTTTGCTATATCAGACTACCTAGTTGAGGTCCCATATGTTGAGACCTCATTTTTGGGAAGTCTCAATGTCAAGTCCATGATTCCAAGGTCACATGGCATACGAATGAATGATATGAACAATGTTATATGCTATGTGTACACTATTGTGTGCTGTGTGCAAAATGTTAAGTATGATGATGCATGTTACTCTTATGACATAACTTTCCTAGTCCAAATTTGGAAAGATCATAAACTTTCCTAATCCAAATTTGGAAAGCTCATAAACTTTCCTAATATCAATTTGGCAAGTCCACTAACTTGAACTTCTACAATGATGTTGTTAGGAAAGAGCTATTCTTACTCATGCATGTCCTTGGTGTGTGTTTGCATATACCCATACTTAGTACAAGTTTGTACTAACCCTATACAACTCAACAATTTTAGGTGCAGGCACGGTGGATGCTTGAGCTACATGTTGACGCTGAAACTATCCGTACATGGAGCATTCATCCAGACTTGGTAGGCCCTCGTGCTTTCGAGGATGCTTGCCCATTATATTCTAGATTAGTTATAGGATTGAGCTAGTGGAGTATGTTCAACTAGTGTTTCTTTCCGCTTTTGTTCAGACATTGTATTGGTGCCATTTTGGCAAGTATACATTTAATGCTATATTAATCTATTTCTTTCATTTGATGATCTTGATGTTAGATGGTTGATGGTAAACAATTATGAATCTAATAGGATGATTAGTATGTATGTTAATAAACAAAAGTTTCAAATTTTCTGCTAAACTTAACCTAGACGAACTAAGAATGATGTAAGTAGGCTTGTCGGCAACCTCTGAGATGTCAATGACGCCGGTCTCGTCTGGGGTCTAGAATACGGTCGTGACATACTATGACTATGTCTTTGTGTATTTACTCGATGCATAGTTATTTCTATTTGACTATATGAGTCTATGATGGTCATATTGATAATGATATGCTAGTGTATATGATGACTTAAAGATGATAATGGTTATTTCTATGTGCTTCTAGAATGACATGTAATATCTTATAAAGTGAAGTATGTTGTGTCTTGTATTGGTTGACTTGTGTCCCTTACTAGATGCATGTACGAATGTCAATATGAGATGAATTGACTTAGGATGCTAAAGCCTTTTAGTCTTATATGTATGAACGTCATGAGATCTTGAACGATGTTAAAAGAGTCCTTTATGTGAAACCTTGAACTTAGTGGTAAGGTTATGAATGTTGAAGTCGAAAGCCGTAATTGTATCCTTCAACTAAAGGAATGATAGAATTAAGCTTGGTTGGATAGAACGACATCATATCAATCCTTAGGAAAGTCATTATGAGATTCTTGTCGCCATTGTAAGGTAGCCCTAATGGACCTCTTTGGTAGAGTAAATGTGAATGGGTTATGAACTTGATATGGAACCCCTTTATATGAACCTTTAATGTAAATTACTCTATGAGAACAAAGGCTAGCACCGAGTGAGTATGGTAAGGTAAGTAGCTCTAGTTAAAGAATGAGACAATACTTCATATTCGTTAACTATGTGCCTACGTGGGATTTATCCAAGTTCTTCCATTATCAAGTAGAACACCCTCATCGGAGTAGGTTAGAGCTTTGGATTCCATGCTTTGCTGCCATGCTCTATATCGATTATTGCCTATTCTCATCATATAAAATATCTACTAGAATTAGAGGAGTTCTATGAAGTTTAGGTTGTGGTGTGTGCTATCTAGACATTGCACAATAGGCTTTGAAGGTGTTAGTGAGATATCCTAGGTCTTGTCAAGAACCATTACTTGAATGTCCTTCAAGTGATAAATGAGTCTTAAATGAACTAATAAATGTAATGACTTAAGCTAAAAAAGTATGTTAAATGAATAAGTACTTACCTAGAGTAGTTAAGGGTTTTGTAGTTAAGGTGTGAAGGGGGCATAGGAATTGTCACTTCGTATTACCTAGATAAGTCTTAAGAATAACTCTAGTCAGGGAAGATGTTGATTATGTGGACATGATATAATATTTAGGTAGTCATAAGGATTATTTAGGTAGTCTTGAAGAGGTTAATCATGGACATTATCTTCTTGATTTACTTAAGAAAGTCTTTTGATAAACTTTGGAAGGATAATGTCATATTATCTGTGTTGATGTATTAAATGAGAATGATCTATTAAGTGTGTTGTTAGTGATTGTATGGGCGATCTCTTCACAACTCACTTAAGTGAGACTTAGAATTACCTTTGGTAGAAGGATTTCATGTTGATGTGTATGATTTCTTGTAAATGTGTGTTGATCTTACTATAGGTGGTCTTAAGGATCATTTAAGTGTGTCTAGACAGGGTGTATGCGCGGTCTCTCTTTGTCATACTTAAGTTAGTCTTAGGATATATTTTAGTGAGGGAACTACATGCTAGGAAGTGTCTATATTCAAGGTAAGGCACTTCACTGTACAATGAAGGGACTTCACTGTAATAGTGAAATGGGTTCACTGTAAAGTGACATTAAAAATGGGGTAAATTGCATAAATGTTATCTTATGTGTTTCTAAGGTGTTAAATGTTTTTCTTATGATTATGATATGCTTATCTCTAAAGGTGTAGGTAAAAGGTGAGAAAGATCGTGAAGGAAAGGTTGGATTCTAGAGTCATTCAAGCAAAGTGAAGTATGTCCTCAATTCACTCGAGGGCATACATATATGTGTTTGTTTTCATTAATATTCTAATAGACTAAGTATTTCTATATTTTGAAGTATGGGACGTGTCCCAACTATTCTTGTATCTAAGCTTTGATGAGATTGAGACTTAGTATTTCCTATGATTTCTAATTAAAGACGTTATTAAATATATTCTAATGTTTGTGAAAAGTTTTAATTCAACACCACTTTTCATTATGTATATGCAATGAATGATACAGAAAGGGATTGTACAAGACCTTTGAGAGGTCAAGTACGCCAGTTTCATTACGATAATGCCATATCTTCTAGGATGTGGTTTTGGGATGTGATAAGCTTTGTATCAGAGCATAGGTTTATAAAAATAGTCTTAGAAATTAAAAAGTCTCATCAAGTCACATCTAGTAGAGTCGTGAACATCGGTGCAATTTGCGACACATCTATGGGCGAGAGGCTATAGGACGATAGAGTTTCCCTTCTTTTCTATTCCTATGTCGAGCCATAGAGTCTAGGTTATGAGTACTCTTTTCTTACGGTTTTCCTTGTGTTTCTAGGAAGATGAATACGAGGAGGACACTGGCTAGGAGAGTTGAGGATAATGATGTGCATGAGGAGATTCCTCCACAAGTTGAGCAAGTTCCTCATGGTGCTTAAGGTGATCAAATCCCTATATTGGAAGGAGGTAATGAGGTTGCGGTGGTTCCCCCGGAGTTGAGTAATAGTGTTATTAGAGAGGCTTTGCTTGCTTTAGCCCGAGCCGTGACTACTCAAGCGAATTTAAGTATGGTTCCTAGGATGAATGTTGTGGAGAGTACTATGACGTCTAGGTTGAGAGACTTTATGAGGATGAATCCTTCTACCTTTCTTGTTTCTAAGGTGGGGGAGGACCCCCAAGATTTCCTAGATGGAGTATACTAGGTGTTGAGTGCTATAGGGGTTACATCTAGTTTGAAGGAGAAGTTAGCTTCGTATCAATAGAGGGATGTTTCTCAAGTGTGGTACACTCAATGTAAGGATAATAGGCCGGTGGAGTCGGGTCCTCTTAAGTGGGAAGAATTTAAGGAAGATTTTCTTAGAATGTACTTTCCTCGTGAGAGGAGGGAAGTTAAGGTAGAGGAGTTTATCAATATCAAGAAAGGCAATATGAGTGTTGAGGAATACTCTTTGAAGTTCTCAATGTTATCTAGATATGCCCCATCCATTGTGTCTAATTCGAGGGATATGATGAGTAGTTTTATGAACGGGGTCGCCGATCAAGTGAGGGAGGAATGCCGTATGACCATGTTACATGATGATATGACCCTAGTAGATTCATGGTGTATGCGCAATCAATTGAAGAGTTCAGACTTAAGAGGATGTCTAGAAACTTTAAAAGGAGTGGTTCTAGTGACCAAGATCAAACTATGTTCAAAAATAGGTCTCAAGGTCAAGAAGAACCTAGGAGTGCTAAGGTTAAATTGGACAAAGGAGGTGGTTCTCAAAATGGAAAACCTACATGTCTTACTTGTGGAAAAAGGCACTATAGGAAGTGTCTAGCCGATACTAGTTGTTGATATGGTTGTGGTAAAGAAGGACTCAAGGTGAGAGATTGTCCTACCGTTGCGGCTAGAGGAAGACAGGGTAAACAGTTGCTCCTAATGTTCCAAAGGATGATGCTCGAATAAGAGGCTTTTCTATGCACTCCAGACTAGAGGATCAAAGCCGGATAATGATGATGGTAAGTCCTTGTATATCTTTACTATTATGAGTTCCTTCTAAGTGGATGGGGGGGGGGTATGTTAAGTAAAGGAGTTTTGATTGATTATTCATCTCTTCTATTAAACTCAAGCTTGAGAGTAGGAAGTCATCAAAGTATGTTGCATGTGCATTGTGTTTAGGGGTCTTGTTGAAATTGAATTTCATTGATTCCTTGAATTTTACATTTTATAAAGTTATGATTATGTTTTAATATGTGTTTATGTGGTTCTACATTGCATAGTAGTATGTTTCTAAAGTGGATTGCCTAAAAAGTTGCATTTTTGGAAAAATTGCATAATTCACTGTAATGCATGCCTTCTCACTGTGAAGATTTTTTAAAATTGACCAGTTTATTCTTTGGTCTAAAATTGTTGTAATGTGGTTATAACTGACGTATATGAGTATGATATTGAATATAAAATGAGTTTTTTCTATTTGGAGTGAAGCATGTGAGTTTTATGGCATGATGAGTTATAGAATTTATTCTAGTTTCTAGTTGTGTTGCGAGTCTCTAGATTATGTAAAATTGATGTTCTCTTAAATTTTTGTATTGTATGAGATGTTATATGGTATGGTCATGAGTGGCTAATTTAATCTCTATTCTTGGAAGTGATCAGAGAGTGGCAAGTGTCATTCGAGGACAAATGTTGTCAAAGTGGAGGAGCTTGTGATACCTCGAAAATGGATTAGGTGAAGCTATATCGTAACATGGTTTTCATGATGGTATAAGGTACTAAAATAGTCTATAATGTGGTATTGAGGCAGTGTCTAGAGATTTAGGTTATTTTGAAGTATAACGTCAAGGGGCGACCAAGATGTTTGAAGACTAAGTCATCTAATTGCCTCATATATGATTTTATGGGCTTATGTGTGATTTATGAGGTAATAGGGTATTAATATGAGTTATATAGTGTATATAGGAAGTGTGTCAAGTTTCATGAAGTTTGGAGGTCAAATGTCTAAGAACGTCTATGACGTTCGAAAGGTTTGCCTTGAAATGATCTTGTGTGGCTATGCGTGTTTCATCTAGTTGTACGTGTTCCATTTGGATTATATTCATCTGAGAGGTCCTAAGTTCGTACACAAACATATTTGTATTGGATACGTCCGGGTAAAACTTCCCCAAGGACCATCCAAGGGTCCTTGAGAAAGGACCCATGTTGGTGGCCAAAACAACCTAAGGCAGTCCCACCTCCGGATGGCAAACGACTACCACTGGCCTGGTCATCACCCCGTAGGTGGTAGAATCAATGATTACTTAGCCTATAGAAATAAAGCTCCCATTTTCAAGGTTCAGTCCCAAACAACGATGAAGAATACAGGCGGTCGATTAGACGACGCCGAATAGTTGCTGTCCGTCGATGGGTGTGCATTACTGCGTGCAGTCACTGTAAGTTTAAGGGGTAAAGTTGTAAATTCACCACACGTCCAAATAAGAGAAAGGGAGGATCCTAAAGGGTCTTTTGTGTATTTTAAATATGTTTATAAGTCTAACAAACTCAGAAGATTTCATTCTTCAATATCAAAACCCAAATTCCCTTGGAAATTCTCTAGAACCTCATTGTAGCCAAAACTCAAGGAAGGGCTTGGATTGGAGAATTGAGTGAAGACTCTTCATCAAATTGGATTATTAGATTTATTGAGGTATGGATTTTGATCCTTGAAACTCTATTCACCAAGGAGCCCAACATTCAAAGAAGTTTTCTAAAGTTTTCAAAGATGCATTATCCAATTTCATGATCTATCCATGGGTTCTTGCATTAAAGATTCTAAAGCATTGTATATTTATTGAATTGTTATTAATTTGATTCTGTTAACTCAATTAACCCGTGAACCCATGAAATTGATGAACCCTAGTTGTTGACTACTTTATGGGTTAAGTGATTTATGGACTTAATGCTTATGAATTCTAGTGTAGTTTTCTATTGGGCGATTGATTGATGTAATAATTGTATTGAATTGATATATAGGTTGACTTAGATTGATGAATCTATATTGAATTTACCTAGTTTCATTGATTATCATAATTTTTATATTGAATTAATATTCTTGGCCATGAGTAAGGGCCTTATGGTATTGAATTGGATTGAAGTGTTGAGGACGGAGTGGTGGTACTCTGCCCTAATTACCTTTGTTTTATGTTAATTAGACTTCATTATGATGTGATTGGTATGGTCCACTTATGGTGGCGGTATTATGTGGTTTACTTGCAATTGATGTGGTGTTGTCAGCGTTACTTTATGTATTATGATCATCGTAGCCTTTCTGGCACTACTTGAAGTATTATTATGACATGTGAAGTTGGATAATATCAATATACATGATAAATAATGTGAAAGTTTATGTGTTCTTCTATTGATGCTATAAATAGGTGATCACTTTAGACTATGACTATGTCTTTGTGTGTTTAGTCTTAGGATTGATGCATGTTTATTCCTATTTGACTATATGAGTATATGATGGTCATATTATTGATGATATGGTACTTAATAGGATGACGTAATATGATAATGGTTATTTCTATGCGCATCTAGAATGACATGTAATATGTGTTAAAGTGAAGTACGTTGTCTCTTGTCTTGGTTGACTTGTGTCCCTTACTTGATGCACGTATGAATGTTAATATGAGATATCTTGAATTAGGATGATAAATTATCTTAATCTTGTATGCATTAATGACATGAGACCTTAAATGATGTTAAGATAGTCCTTTATGTGAAATCTTGAACCTAGTGGTAAGGTTATGAATGTTGAAGTCGAAAGCCGTAATGGTATCCTTAAAGTAAAGAAATGACAGACTTAATGTTGGTTTGCTGGAACAATATCATTTCAATCCTTAGGAAAGTCATTATGAACTTCTTATCACCATTGTAAAGTAGCCCTAGTGGACCTCTTTGGTATGGTAAATGTGATTGGGTTATGAACTTGATATGGAACCCCTTTATATGAACCTTTAATGTAAATGACTCTATTAGAACAATGTCTAGCACAAAGTGAGTATGGTAAGGGAAGTAGCTCCAGTTAAAGAATGAGACAAGATTACAAGGCACACCCTTTATGTTCGTTAACCATGTGCCTATATGGATGTGACTAAGTTCTACCATTGGCAAGTAGAACACCTGCATCGGATTAGGCGAGAACTCTGGATTCCATGCTTAACTACCATGGTATATGTCGATTATTTCCTATTCTCATCATATGGGACACCTACTAGCATTAGAGAAGTTCTATGAAGTTTAGGTGGTGGTATGGGACACTATCTACATATTGCACAATAGGCTCTGCAGGTGTTAGTGAGAGTCCCTAGGTCTTGTTCAATACCATTACTTGAATGTCCTTTATGTGATGAATGAGTCTAAAATTAACTAATGAATGAAATGACTTAAGTTAATAAATCATGTTAAATGAATAAGTACTTACCTAGAGTTGTTAAGGGTTGTCTAATTAAGGTGTGAAGGGGGCATAGAAATGGTCACTCCGTATCTTACCTAGATAAGTCTTAAGAATGACTCTAGTTAAGGAAAATGTTGATTATGTGGACATGATATAAGCTTTAGGTAGTCTTAAGGATTATTTAGGTAGTCTTGAAGAGGTAAATCATGGACGTTATCTTCTTGATTTACTTAAGTAAGTCTTTTGATAGCCTTTAGAAGGAGAAGGTAATATTATCTATGTGTTGATATATTAAATGAGAATGATTTTTTCTTAGGTAGTCTATTAAATGTGTGTGTAAGTGATTGTATGGAAAACACTTCACAACTCACTCAAGTTAGACTTAAAATCACCTTTGGTAGAAGGATCTCATGTCAATGTGTATGATGTCTTGTAAGCATTTGTTGATCTCATTATAGGTGGTCTTAAGGGTCATTCAGATGTTCCTAGAGAGGGTGTATGGGCGGCCTCTCTTTTTCTTACTTAAGTGAGTCTTAGGATAGATTTTAGTGAGGGAACTACATGCTAGGAAATGTCTAAATTGAAGTAAGACATTCACTGTTCTATGAAGGGACTTCACTGTAACAGTGAAATGGGTTCACTGTAAAGTGACCTTAAAAATGGGTTAAATTACTGAAATGTTACCTTATGTGTTTCTAAGGTGTTAAATGTTATTCTTATGATTATGATATGTTATTTACGTCTAAAAGACACATATTTCTAATAAATGTCCATTTTTATGATTTTATGCGTAAAACCATACTTAGTACAAGTGTTTGTACTAACTCCATTTATTTGTTCATCTCTAAAGGTGTAGGTGAAAGGTGAGACGGATCGTGAAGGAAATCTTGGATTCTAGAGTCGTTCAATCGAAGTGAAGTATGTCCTTAATTGACTCGAGGGCATAAATATATTTCTTTTATTTCAAAGTATTGTAATAGACTAAGTATTTCTATATTTTGAAGTATGGTCCGTGTCCCAAGTATTCTCGTGTCTAAGATTTGATGAGATTGAGACTTAGTATTTCCTATGATTTCTAACGAAAAACATCATTAAAGATATTCTAATGTTTGTGAAATTTTTGATTTCGCACTACTTTTCATTATGTATATGCGATGAACGATATGGAAAGGGCTTGTACAAGTCCTCCGAGAGGTCAAGTACGCCGGTTGCATTCTGAGAATGCCATATCTTCTAGGGTGTGGTTTCGGGATGTGACACTTTTACATATTATGTAAAGTGTACTTAGACTTCATAATTAACATCTATAATAGGATGCATACGATATTCTAAAACTTGTCTCGCATATAAAAACCATCAAAAGAGTATTAATCTGGACATAGCCAATAAATAGTCAATATGCCATATAGGCCTTAATACAAAGTTATCCAAAAAACATAAATGGAAATACGAGTATTCTTACAATTTACTTAAGTCTTCGTAAACTAGAATATGAAAATATAGCTTCCCCGAACATGAAGACATACTAACACTTGGAGAAAGAGTTTGAAGATTCTTCTGTGGACCTTCTTAATGTTCAATGGCCATATCCTACATTTGTAGTAATATAAAGTAATGGTTTAGTATGCCACATGTACTAAGTATGGGTATATGCACATAACATTTAAGGACATGCATGAAAAAGGATCATTTATCATTTCTTTGGGAAGCATGCTAAGTTGTATTAATGTCTTCAATGTACATACCATAGAACATATACAAGTTAAGGATTTCATGAACATACAACATGATCATAATCAAAGACATATTATCATAGACTCATGTTAACATTTCATATCCCATAGATCATATAAACATAACATGCAACACTTACCAATGATCCCATCCCCAACCTACAAGTGCAATGGTCACGTGAAGCCCTATAACCCCACACAACCAAGTAGATAAGATAGGAGACCATAAGTAAAGATTTGATTCATATAACTTGTAACATAAGTAGTCATCACCTTATAAAGCAATATAGACCAATACCATGTTCATTAGCGTAACCAACTTCATATAAGAGTAACATCATGTATCATAAGCACCATACCTTTCATGTAATCATACTACATAAGAACAATCTCCTAGTACTTCCCTCAAATTCAACTTGTACAATGTCTAGGTAGAATTCCATACCCCTACCTATACTAAGTAGAGTCTTCAAGTCACCCTAGTCAAAATCCATTTAATTGTCTTTCATTTTACTTTAGGAAACATTCACCTTAACCGAAATTAGACAATGTGAGCTAAACATGGAATCAGGTGTCATAAATACACCAAAAGAAGGTTGTCTACCAGCCAAAGTAGGACCAAACATGACATATACTTCTAGGGGGATCCACTAGCTAATATCCTATGGTGGCAACATATTTCAAGAACTAGGAGATGTATTAGAGACTTATAGTTCCATATTACATGGAAACCTCTATCTCAAAGGAGTCATTGGGAACCTACCTTCCAACTAGGGAAGGGACACCTCTCATATCTAGTCCATCGGTGCTAAGCTTAATTCCCTTTTTGATTAACCTTTAAGTCCTCATTTATTCATAAATATTATCATGAGTCATAGGAGATTAACTCCTTGTATAAACATGATCATGGGCTCTTTAAGATTAGATGAGAATTTCCATTCATCGTAACCCTTCGGTTGTGAGATTAACATATCATAGATCATCTTATGTAAAGCATACAATAGAACATCATAAACTTGCATTATCGTATTATTATCATGTCTCACAATTATCATATTCATAGCCTAACATATATACATAGCATCAAATACATACATTTTGAACATAGTAACGTCATTTATAGGCCAACATAAACATCGTAGAGTAATTACGACTTTAGAAGACTTACCTCTTGCTTCAAAGATCCTTATTGAAGAACATACGTTCAAATTACAACAATCATAACAACAACACAGTGAAATATTCAATAGCATAGACAATACTAACTCATAAACTCATAAACAAGACTATTTCGTAAAGTAGAATAAGGGAAAAGGGTCACTAAAGAGTTCATATAAGTCATAGTCCCAATCCCAACAATTACATGTTGTCAAATAGTAGTATAACCCATTCGAAATCATTAATTTAGAGAGAAATCATGCATCAAACGAAATTCAAACATTATTAATGAAATACTTGACAATTTATGTGAAATCAATCATAGAAAACCATTATGATTCATATATAGCCATAAATCTAGAGTTAGGAAGAAAAACCCATTTTGTAGAGTAAAAACCCTAGAATTTGAATTTATTGAAAACTATCTTTGAGAGGAACTCTAGGGGAAAGGAATCCCAAGAGTTTTTTGAAGTCTTTGTGTTCTTCCTTAAGTTTTTTGTGTTCTCTAATGGAGTTTGGAAAAGAGAGCGTTCTTGAGAGAGATGAGAGAAAGTTCATTTGATTTGATTTATAGCGTGTAAAAGTGGTCTAAAACTGACCTATAATCCATATATATGTTTCCTATAAAGTACCCAAAAGACCCTTCACTTAAATGAGTCCTTTTATGAAGTTGAATTAAAAAAAATACAACTTAAATGAATTTGGGAAGTGGCTGCTCATCGCGGGGCCAATTCTCATAATTTTTCTGAATTTTTGAGTCGAGGCAGCGAGGTTTGTTTTAGCTTTGCGTCATGAGGCTGCCTCTAAATTCTTGAGGCAGAGTGCCTTGTGAAGGCTGCGCATCGCGCACCACCTTCTCAAATCTTGCTCGCGCTGTCTGCTTAGGCAACCTACCTACTCATGTTAGGGTCCTCCCCAAAGGCTCTTCAGGTGGTCCTTGGGTTATCGTTACCGTACGTTTGGAACCTTTGTACTATATACTACCTATCCAAAGTCTTTTTAAAAGTTTTGGACTTCATTTGACACTTCGAAACCATCACTAAACATAGGGACATCAACTAGTTCAAATTAGCTAGTTTCCGAACGTCACAATATTTGTTTGTCGTTTTGGCTCTAAACTTTTCTAATTGAGTTTATTACATTAATATAGGTCAGGTAACATAATTTTAAACATTATTAAATAGATTAATCTCTAGTTTAAGTTATATATTTCTGGAGTGTTACAATAATAGTTTGCAAAGCATCTTCAATATAAAAAGGGAAAATACTGAGGGACTCCTTAACTCTAAACACCTATGAAACCTCTTATACTAGGATATATGTCAGGATAATACACATAAAAACTCAACAATAACAAAAACTAAATGTGAAATCCTCTGGAAAGCAAGAAGACTCACTAAAGCTATCTTAAGCACAAAGTGATCTCAATCAAAAACCTCAAGATGATCCTGAACGCCTGTACTTTCATCATTAAAGATGCAGGTCAAATGAAATACGTACATTTGAATGTATGTGTCACATCCGAGTTTACCCCTAGACGTAACTGGCGTCGTCGTCCTCTTTGAGGACTAAGATTAGCTTACATCATTACATTCATTAGGTAAAATTTAGTGGAAAATTTAAAACTTTTCATTTCTTCTACCTGAAGGTTTACATATATCTCTACATACACATATACATATGTATCGAGTATACAAAGACCCTTCATATAGGAATATTTCTTACTTTTATTGCACATAAGTATATAAAATATAACATAGTCATAAAGTCAAATTAGACTTGGCTAAAAGTTCAAATTAGCGTAGGGGTGTTTTGGGTACTTTGAGGATTTATTATAAATAATTTTTGATTTAATTTTACTCGAAATTCACCAATCATAGTAAAACCCTCAATTTGAAAAATCAAAAGTTCTTCATTCCTTCTCTCCAATGATGAAGATTTGAAGCACCAAGGAACAAGGTCAAATCCTCCAAATTTTCAACACAAAATTTGTGGGCTTTCTACTTATAAGTTAGGGTTATTTTATCCTTGATTATTTTATCATTCAAGGAGCCAACACAAAGGCTTTTCAAGAGATCTCAAACATTATTAAAATCCTATTTCGAATTCTAAGAATGAGTTCTTGCATGAAAAAAATCAAATTGATGATTTATGAAGTATCCAATGACAATTGGTTGTTTTATGATAAAAAATTCCTTGAACCCATGTATTCATTAAATTCCTAATTTTGGCTCTAAAGTGGGTATATTGATTATGATCCAATTATGTTGAATTCATGTTTAGATTGTCATGGGCTATTGAATTATATGTTGATCATTGTTAAAATTGTTCACAATTTGCTTTATTGTATTGATATCTATATTGGGCTTTGTTGAATCATTGATATGGATGGATTGATGGTCTAGTCTTACGAACATTGTAATTGGTAAGTTCTATTAATGTGTGGAATTGTGGAGATGATGAAACTTGGAAATTGTGGCTATTGTAAGGTGGTAAGTTGACATAATTTCTTATCTAATTTAGAATTGATATCGAATTGATGTTGATTAGTATGGTCCACTTATGGTGGCAGTGCTTAATTGTTATAATTTCTTTGATTATGGCCTTGTCAGCATTATTATGTGAATGTTAGTATTGTCATGTTATGGATTGTATAGATGTACAATGTGAAGGATGATATTGTATATTTGTATGTGTGAGGTGAAAGTATGTTTCCTCTAAATGATGATATGTAATAATGATAGACTATGAAGAGTCTCTATATGTTGACAAGGTATCTAGTTTAGGTAGACCTAGTATTCCCTACTTGATGCATAAAAGTTATGAGTGTGATCTCTTGACTTGGTAGGCTTAGAAAACCTTGTCATGAAGTGTGAATGAATGAAAGTCTAGGATTGGTAGACCTAAAGTAGGTATGTTTCTCAAATACTATTATGTGAATGAACTTACTCTATGAGAAATAAGACAAAGCACCGAGCGTACATGCTTGTGGTAGTAGCTCTACTTTAAGTACGAGACTAGAGTACAAACAAGCCCTTGATATCCCTTAACCATGTTCCTAAATGGAGTGCATCCTAGTTATACCTTTGGCAAGTAGAAAACCTTCCACGGTGTGGGGTTTCATGTCACCGGATCCACACCTAGCTAGTGTGGTGTATGTCGGTTAATTCCTATTCTAATTATGTGGGACGTGTACTCTAGTTATTCGATAGGTTCTAAAACATGTGGGTAGTCAAATGGGACACTATTCTACACATGGAACAAGTAGGATTTGAAAATGCTAAAGTGAGTTCCATAAGTCTTCTAAGACCATTTTGTGAAGTCACCCAATTGTATGATTGACTTCTAAATGACCTCTATTATGTATGTTCTCCTAGTATTGGTATATTGAATTAGTAATGTCCTTATGTTTGGTAGTTTTAAGAAACACCTAGGTATGTATTGGAGAGGTTTTATGGGCGGTCTATTTATGTTTTACTTAGTGGGTCTTAGGATAACTTTAGGTAGAGGGTTTATATGGTTGAATGGGTTAGTTAATGATTTTGGTCTTACATTATATGTGAATATTGACTTGAAATGTTTCTTGTACTTGTCTTATGAGATTTTTACTAAAGGAGCATGAAAAGTATATCTTTAAGTAAATATCTCTTTTTGCATGATTTTCTTACATGTTCACCATTAGTGCATCAATTGTGCTAATGCCATATGTTTCTCCATGTCTACAAGTGTACGTGGCAAGTGAGGATTTCTAGAAGTTGAATCTTGGGAAGTAGATTTCTCTCAAGATCGGTATATCCTCGTATGTTCAAGGACATGGACTATGTTTCTAGTTTTATTTCATTAAAGACTTTGTATTAAATGTAAAAAGGGTCGTGACCCTATGATATCGACTTGTGTCTATGATGTCTTATGATGAGACTTAGTTTCTTTCTTATGTTTATATAAAAGAGTTCCCTTATTGACTCTATATGTAAAAAGTTTTAATTCCATACTACTTTTCATATTTATGTCCTGAATGAATGCTAAAAGGTTTGTACAAGACCTCTTCGAGGTCAAGTACGCTGTGCTACTTTTAGGGGGTACTTCCGATCGTAACATAGTCCTCACACACGACTTCAAGACCAATAATATAATCAAGATGAATAAGATTATAACAAACCTCTTTATAAACAACAAGCAAACTAATAAAAAAAGAGATTTCAAATCAATAAATGGGGAACCAACTCGAGATATTACGCCTTACCCAAATCATACCTCTCCAATCCATGACTAAGAATAGCTCTCACGGCTATGATAAGGCATCAAGTTCACAAATACCAGTACAACGAGAACAACTAAATATTCCTATGGATGCAAATAATAACTATAGGGCTGATAAAATACAATAAGACCAAGACTCCTACTGCAACACCTCAATAATTTGAAAGTCAAGTTGAGAAGGGAAGATCTTATTTTGGCTACTGGATGTGTCCTATGAGACCAATCAATAACATGTAGAAATTTCTATGGGTCATAGGTGGCACTCGTATGAATAATATTGAGAAGTTTCATGAGCTGTAAGGAGTTTGACGAGCCATAAGATGGTTTTATAGAATGGATTCAGACATGGTAAACTTTTTGACTCTAACTAATGTTTTATGGATGTAGCCTATGGACCGTAAGAATTCAGACAGACTTTAGAATGGTCTCGTGGCAAGTAAGATGAAATTTGAGATTCTTAAGTTAGATCTACGATTGATCAGTATGGACCCTACAAAGTCACAATTGGAGGAACCTTTCGATGATTTTAGGGTATTTAGTTATATTCCTTTTCATTAAATATGTATAATACATAATTTTACCCCTTATTCTAAATCCTATAGCTATCCTTCTACCATAAAAATTTCCCCAACTCTTTCATTCAATCAAAACCCCAAATCCTCTTCAAAGTTCTGTTAAAAATTGTTCCTCTCAAGGTAAAGGAAGAAGAAGACTAGGGTTTCTTCATGAAGTCTCTTTTACTCCATTCCTTTTGGACTTTGAATTGAAAGGTATGTTAGGTTTCATCAATGGGTTACATTCACCCATTGAGTGCCAAGATTTTTCAATTCTCCAACTTTATATTTCATCAAATTCGTTTAGTTTTTTATGAAATTCTTCACAAGTTCAATTTGTGTTGATTCAATTATTTGATTTTGATATTATAATGATTATTTTGACTCAATTTACATGCTTTTCCATTGATTTTACACGAACCCATGCAAATTCCATGATTTTGACTTCGAATTCTTAAAGACATGAATTTATTAAAAACAGGAGGAATCTATGAAATATGATTTATGAAGTGATGTTTTATGATCTAGGTTTCTTATGATAAGCATCAATGATACTGTGAAAGACTTTTCTCACATATAAGAGATCATGGTTTGGTGAATGATTTTCACACATGCATGATTTAAGGTTTAAGGATCTATTATATAATGATTAAGGTTGAATTAGTATCTTAATTTTGTCTTTGCATGTATAATTATGTGACTATGTTTATGACTAATTCCATTGGAAGTTTTACTTAGAACCAGAGGGATATTGATATGGAGGCTCACCCATTAGTAGAGGTCATTTCTCAAGTATAAATATCTTTTTCCCTAACTTTGTGCCCTCATAGGATTGTCTTAAGTAACGTAACTAGCGGATCCATCAATCTTGAAGTTTAAGGTCTTTGCCTTGGAAATCAAGTACATTTTTTTGGAATGGGAGCAAGATGTCAAATTCCACGTCATAGCTCATGTAGTCTATTTCAGTTAGTAGTAATATCGTAAATACTAACTCAGTTGTTCATAAGGGTTTTATGAAGTTTTACTAATGATTCTAATATGCTTTAAGCATTACCATGACTTGTGATTCTTTTTAAAATGATTTAACTATATTTAGCTTGGTCATACATATCATGTTTTTGATTATGTCCCCTTATTGATAATGTTTCATGTTTTATGTATATCCATTGTACATATTACATTCCATGTACTAATGCATACTTGTGCATCATAGTTTCACTAATGTAGGTTGTTATAATTCCTCTCCTTCTACTCGTGGTTAGTTGATGATTGTTTGATTGCTTGAGGTTAGAGATCTGGTGAGCCCTCATGTCTAAGGAACATGTTATATTTATTATATTTCTTTAGGTTAAGTATTTTAGATATTGTACGTGGTGGATAGGTCACGTCTCGACCATTTCTTTTGATACATTAGAATGACTTATCAAGAATATGATTAGACTTCTGCTTTTATGTCGAGCTCCTTTATGATATGAAACTTTTTATATGTAGTTATTTTATTTTCTCTTATGTTATGTTGTATGAATGTCAAGTGGCTTTTCTAGGTCTTTTTGAGGGCTTTTATGTTGTGTCACCTCGACGATATACTTTGAGTCGTGATAAACTTAGTATTCAGAGCATAAGATTTTAAAAATAGACCTTAGGTAGTCTGACAAGCCACATTCAGTAGAGTGTTTTTCATAAGTATGATGATTACCAAATTTACGAATAAGAGACTACAAAGCATTTAGGAAATTTCAATTTTTCATTAATCTGAAGTCGTGCCATAAACTTTATCTCTATAAAGATCCTTTTCCTTAATTTAGTATGATGCTTTTTTAGGATATGAAACCTTGAAGAGCTTATGTGAGAAGGATTGGGCGTGAGAATGTGGAGAACAAGGTTCTCAAGTTCTGGTTGACCCTCTGGATGAACAAGTGACTTGTGCCGAATTTTGAGCCACTTTCCAAGTGTTGGTTCAAACAATGATGACCTTAGAAAATAGAGAAGCCGGTTCTCTCGTGAACCTAAATATAGGTACAATGACAATAAGGATAAAGGACTTCACAAGGATAAATCCTCTGGAATTCCATTTTTCTAAGTTTGATAAGGATCCTCAAGATTTCATTAATGAGGATTTCAAGATAGTGGGAATTATGGAATTGTCTACTGTGGAAAAATCAGAGTTGACTTCTTATCAACTAAAGGGTGATTATCATGTTTGGTTCAACCAATTGAAGGAAGAGAATATAGTTGATACGAGTCCTTTTGACTGGACAAAATTCATAGGAACTTTTGTTGGTTGTTCTTTCCTCTTGAAATTAGAGAAGCAGAGTTGCTTGAGTTAATTAATCTTAGTTAAGGAAATATGAGTATGAAGGAGTATACTTCAAAATTCACTCAATTGGATAAGTATGCTCCAACTATGGTGTCGACTTTAGATCAAGAATGAGTAAGTTCATGTCAAGTGTTTTTGACTTGGTTGTCAAAGAGTGTCGTACAACCATGTTGATTAAGGATATATATCTCATATTTAACGATACGTTCCCAACAAATTGAAGAGCTAAATATCAAGGAAAGGTAAAGAAAGTCCAAGAGGGTATGGACCAGTGATGGTGAGTTTTGTTATTCTTGGTCCGGTGGACATTGACTTCCCTAATTCCGACACAATTTTTCTGGTCAAGGTTCTTCTAATGCTCTAAATCTTAATTTCAACAAATATAAGTTGTATAACCCTAAACTTCAAGAAGGTGGTGGACCTTCTATTCCTGCTTACAAAAGGTGTGGTAAGAAACATGATTTTAAATGTTTGGCAGACATGGATGGTTGCTTAAATTGTGTACAAAGTGGTCATAAGCTTAGAAGTTGTCAATCTCTTTCTACTAAGGGAAAGTATGGTAGGCAAGCTCATCCTTTATAATTTGAAACTTAGATACATATTCCCCAATGTCCTTCTTTATCCTATTTCACCAATAGGCCTCCCATAATTACGATACATCTTGGTTGCTCCCAGGTGAAAATGTGTGCTTATGTCAAAATCTTGTTTCTCAACTCATCAACTCATCAACATTAGGAACACATAGCCAACCTTATTATTGATGGACACTATCTCCAGCTTGGTAGAAACCCTCAATAGCTGTTTTTTAGAAACTGAATTATTCAAGTCAACCAATACTAGATAAAGATTTTGCTTGTCTTTTACGGTTGATATAAGACACAAGTTTAAACCAATCTGAACAGTCACACCATCCACATTACATGTAACAAAGAAAACACCCAATCTGTACAACATAAGAACATCTCAAACTAGCTCTTTCTTATTATCCTCAACATGGGAAACACTCCCCATCAATAGGTTATTAAGGGCATCCACTACCATATTTTCTAAAGTATACAAGGTCCTCCTTATAAGTTCCTACATGGAAACTTCAAAGAGATTGTGGAAATGAAAAAAGACTCCATAAACAATGACACTAATCACTTATAACATGACATTTTATAGAAACAGAATTCTTCAAGTCAACCAATACGAGATAAAGATCTTTCTTGGATTTTACGGTCGATGTAAGAGATGATTTTTACCAATCTAAAACAATCACACCACCCTCATTAGGATTAACAAAGTGAACACCCAATCCGTCTAACCTATGAACACCTCAAACTATATCTTTCTTATTATCCTCAACATGGGCAATACTCCCCAATGATAGGTGACTAAGGGCATTCAGGCTAAAGTATAAAAGGTCCTCCTTACAATTTCCTACATGAAAACTTCAAAGAGATTGTGGAATGAGAAACGACTCCACAAATAAAGCCATGGATCACTTATCACATAACATATTTTCAAGAACTTTACCTTATATATTTTCTTGGAAGAAACTATATGGTAAATTTAAAAGATTATAACACAGTTTCTAATTTAAATTAGTTTGTATTATCTAAGTTTCTCATGTCACATAAATATAGGGGCAAATTTTCTCTACTGGCAGCTAGTAATGATTCAACTAGAACTTCTCAGAGAAATACTAAGCAATAGAAATAATAATTTTTCCAAAATATATCTTGAAGGCTTTACCAAGAAAGCTTTTAGGAGACGAGCCTCCGACATCCTATGGCAAAAAAGATGCTAAAATAAGAAAACAAACCATCCATGTTTTTCATGGAGAGAGCCTAAAATTAAAATTCTTGTACATTATTTTGGTAAGGAAGTTCCTCTGCTTCTTTTAGTGCTAATTATTTTTTTATAACGTTTGTGACTGCAGAGTATGATTCCGATGATGATTATGAGTTGTGAGACAATTTTCAAACGTTGGAAGGCCTATGAAGATAAATGAATTTAAGTGTTTGACAAGTTTAGGCTATTAACATTAGAAATCAATTCTAAGACAACTTTTCGAAGTAATTACTTAGCAGGAAAGAACATGTTTCAAATGCTGATGAAGTTGTCATTTATAGTTTTCAAAAATGCTCATAAAAATAGATCTCCGGGCATTAGGTAAGTCCATTTATCCACTAGATGTTCATACATTTGATTAGTTAAAGCAAACGGGCTCTAAATGTAACATGTTGTGTAGTAAAATTTGGAAAATCTTTGATGAAATAGAGTTAGAGAAACTCGATCAAGGCATATGTGATAACATTATTTGGATAATAAACAAAAGAATAGGAAAATACTAGTTAAGAGCATAACTTTGGAAGTCATTTCCATGGGAAAAGCCTAGATGTGTGCAAGAATTTTTATTTTACTGGTCAGTAAAGAACGTCTTCTTTGCTCAGATGGACAATCTTCTAGATAACTACAAACAAGGAGTGGGAAGAAAAACCAAGAACATAAGTTGTTGAATCATTTGTCCAAAATTTGCTAATTTTGATGGCCTATTAAGAGTTAAAATTGTAAGCATTAAGGATCAATTATTTATTATTAGTTTTGGTACTTCTGTTCAATTATGTAACATTGTTCTTTGATCAATGTAGATGAACATGATTCTTGATGAATCCCTAATATTGTACCCTCTAATACCATTAGAAGTTCAACATGATCGTAAAGTATAGGGAGAAGATGCTCATGTTTTCAAATGAGATAGATTTGTTGAAGGGGTTGTTAAAGCTACAAACAACAATCCAGTAGGATTTTTACCGTTTGTATATGGACCTTGAACTTGTTTAGGTTTTAACTTTGCAATGATTGAAGCAAAAAATGGTCTTTCGATGATTCTAAAATGTTATATGTTCATGATTTCACTAACTTATGTTCACTCTCTTGTTCAACTTTATATGCTTCATCCACAACATTGAGTCAAAATCATTCTCCACAATGTTGAAGATGTGTGAATATATAAGTACGATTAAACTATTTGGTAGTATCTTGAAATTTCCCAACCTAGTCCAAAAGTGGACTAAATTAGAGTAAGTGAGGTCTAGGGAAATGTGGTAACAAATGGGAGTCATAATTGTGAGTTTAATCATATGGTTAGATAGCTATTACACTAAGGAATACGACTTTACAAAATTAAATTTGGGCGAGTAAAACTCCTAAAATTGATCTTAGCATGAACATGTATTTTCAAAGTGTCATGGGAAGAAGGTGTGTTGTGAAATCAGGGTTTGCAATTCTTAAATTTACTCACTGTTTTTGTGCAAGCTGTTATGGAGGGATTTCTACTGCTAAGGCATGGCCGCTGTACCGGGGTGAGGACTGTCGTGGTGGCACAAACTCAATTCAAGTTGGAAATAAGGCCCCAAAAATGTTTTATTTTGCAAGTTTCAACTTTGAGTGCTAAGGAATGACCGCATATGTTTTCTTATAATTTTTTCACCATTCTTGAGGCTAAAGGTAGACTCCTTGAATCCATTTTTTTATCCATAGAACTTAGTTTCTTGGATAATTATTGATAGGGAAGGGTTTTGATCTGGGATTTATAGTGGAAGAAACTCTAACCTAGGTATTAGGATCAAGGGTTTGAACTAGGGTAGATCTTATTGATTATAATTCGAGTAATTGGATCTTGTTTATTGATCCTTGCATTATTATGATTGTTTGTATACCATAAAAAATTGAAAGAATCAGAAAAGGGAAGAATAAAGTTTCTTAGGGGATTCGAGCTCTGTTCGAGGTAGGTGATGGTTGTGATTTCATGTTGGTGTGATATATGTTTGTAATTACTTTATTATAATGCATGTATATATGAAAATGTTGCATTATTGATCACAATAATCGTAACTAAGGATGATTGAATAATTATATGCCATGAATTATTATTTGATCGTATAATTATGAAAATGTACATTATGATTGTAATTGTGATTGTGGCTTGTTGAATAGATCAGGTGTCACATTTGACGCAATAATTTAGATCAGGTTCCATGTTATAGCACATGTATAGGATCAGATGTCTTATTCGTCGCACTAACATGGATTGAGTACCACGTACCGATACACAAACAATTTCGTATGGGTTCCGTGAGAGAACCAATGACTTGGCATTTTTTATATCTTGAGATTGTGAAATCATACATTGTTCATAAGTGATAATTGATATTTTATATGTTAGGTGTATGCATTTTTATATATTGTAATGACTTATATGTGTTTCACTATATTGGGATAGCCGCGTGATCCTACTAGTACACTATGGTTGTGTACTGATACTGTACTTTCTCTTTCTTAGTTGAGTACACGACATCTTCAAGTAGCTACTGACAAACTTCCATTAGAATATTAGTGATCAATAATATTCAAGGGTGAGCTAATTCTTCTAGGATGCCATGAGATCTCTTTTTTCTCAATCTATCTTACTCTGACTTAGATTAGTACGTTAGTTATTCTCTTGTTTAATTTGGGTTGTATACATTTTCTTAGACTTATAATCCCTGTAAGAGTTTTGGTACATCGACTTTTAGGTTCTAGGAATTATTTCTGCATTTGGTTGTTAGATTGTTTATGGAGACTCCCTATTTTTCTTCACTTAGACATTTAGACCTAATCCGTATCTTAAAGTGCGTTAGTTTTTTGTTGACTTATTTAGTTTAAGTTGTAGTTATGGTTCTCCCTTGGAAGAATTAGTGTGGGTGACAATCATGCTGGTCTGAATCAATTCATACAAAGTTGGTATTAGAGACGTAGGTTCATTTATCTCGATGTAACGAAACGAGTCTAGTTAAGTCATGCAGAATAGTACAAAGACATTTGTACTCTTTTTTCGAGAGGCTATAGGAATTTATGAAATATCTCTATTTTTGCTTGTCTCTTTTCGGCTATAACTTGGTTGTAATTGGTATCTGGTGATGTAAATTGGAATCTAATATCATTCACTATTCTGTTTGAAGATGGTTAACACTAGGTTCAACAACGTCGGACATGTAGCTCTCGTCAATGTGCTAGCTGAGGATTCCATAGTAAAAGGTCACCATCGAGGCAAGGGTAGAGGAATAACAAGAGGTAGCGGTCGAGGAAGGGTAAAACCTACTAGGGATAGATCTTTGGTTGTGAATGCTCCCAGAAATAAGATCTCTCTGGAGAACCATGATGAGATGGAAGAGAATGTAGAGGTTGAGGAGTACGAGATTATTGGACATCAGGAAGAGGTGTAGGCTAAAACTACATGTATTCCATATTTTGACCTAGTTTTAAATCAATAGATTATGTTGTTCCTAAAAGTATTGATTGGTACTGGAGTGGCTCCCTCTGTTCAAGCAACTCAACATCCCTCCAATACCTTTATTGATATCATTGTCCGTAAGGTCGGTGGAGTTATAATTACTAATGCTTTATTTCGTCCTTTGTTCGGTCCTATTATGACAGGTAACAAAAATGATATGTTAACTAAGTTCTTGAAGTTGAAACCGCCTGTGTTCTATGGTTCTGAAAGTATAGATGCATATGAGTTCATTCTAGATTATTATGAGAGGCTTTGGAAGTTGGGAATTCCCCATTAGTATTGAGTAGAGCTTGTGACTTTTCAACTTTAGGGTGAGGCTAAGGAGTGGTTGAGATATTATATGGAATGCAGATCTTCAACTATACCCCACTCTCTTGGACCCAATTTCATGCCCTCTTCTTGGAGATCGCAAGAAGGATGAGTTCATGACTTTGGAGCAAGGTGGTATGTCTATGGTTTCTTATGTGGCTAAGTTCCATGCTTTGTCGAGATATGCTACGCATTTGGTGACTACTGAGGAAGAGAGGATTCACCTATTTTTTATGAGACTAAATTTCTGAGTTGAAGGTGTTGGTTGTTCGTATAACCTCTACTAGAAAAAGCTTCAATAAGGTAACAAATTTTGTGATTAAAGATGAGGGGTGATACAACAAATTTAGACTAATACATTGGATAAGAAGGATAATAATTAAGGTAACTTTCAGGGTTCTTACTCTAGAGGTTCAAGGAGGCCAACACTTGCAACTCTACCAATTCAAGTTGCCATGCCCGCTTCTACAAGTAATTAATCAGAATTTCCACCTTAGAATTTTATTCAGGATAGCCAGGAAGCCGCACCTTTGGCGGGATATAGGCCATATTTTGATCTCACTTGTTATAAATGTGGGGATCCTGGACATATGACGAGAAGTTGTCCCCACCAGCACATGATGGATTTAGCGTATTGTTCACAATGTGTGCGAGGATAAAAATCAACAAGGTCATGGAGGTAGGGAAATGGTAACACATGTGGAGGTACAATGAAGTTAGACAGAAAAGTTTCTCATCTCAATGATAGGGCTCAGTGTTATGCCTCTCCGGGAAGACCTAGGCAGAGACGTCCGACGCAATTATCATGTGCACTATCCTTGACTATGACTGAATAACTAACATGTTATTTGATTTGGGTTCTACTTATTCTTATGTGTATGCGTGATTTGCCTCACAATTTGATATGATTTTTTTATATATTTGATGCCCCCGTTGGAAAGTCTGTTATAGTCACCCATGTCTATTGTGCTTGTCATATGTTTTTTATGGGTTTGGATATGAATACCTTTGATATAATCTTAGGAATGACTTGGTTGTTCCACTATTATGTTGCATTAAATTGTAATAAAAAATTTGTGACTTTGGAGATCTCTGGTAGGGAATATTTAGAGTTGGAAGGGGTGTACAAGCCCAAGATAACTAAGATAATATCCTACATTCGGGCTAGGAAACTTGTAGGGCGGGGTTGTTTGGCTTATTTGGATCATATTGGTGATGCAGAGGTTGAGTCCCCCTTTATTGAGTCTATTCTTGTGGTGTTAGAATTTAGAGAAGTGTTTCCTACTGATTTTCCTGGTATGTCTCCAGATAGAGATATAAATTATGCATTGATTTAGAACCTTATACTCTTCTCATCTCCGTTCCTCCGTATCGTATGGCTCTAGCAGAATTAAAAGAGCTTAAGGCTCAAATCCAAGAACTTCTTGATAAAGGATTCATCCCTCCTAGTGATTTCCCGTGGGGTGCACCTATTTTGTTTGTTAAGAAAAGATAGTAGTATAAGGATGCGTATATAATACCAACAATTGAATAAGGTTACAATTCAAAACATTACCCATTGCCTAGAATAGATTATCTTTTTGACTAGTTGCAAGGTGCATTAGTTTTCTCTAAGAAAGGCCTGCCTACCGTTATCTAAAGATTAGGCCTAAGGATGTGCCCAAGACGACATTTAGGACCACTATGGGCAATATGAGTGTCTGGTTATGACGTTTGGGTTAAAAAATTTTCCTAGAGCTTTCATTATTTTGATGAATAGTGTGTTCAAACCATTTCTTCATTCGTTTATGATAGTATTATTGATGACATTTTCATCTATTCAAAAAGTTAGGAAGCACATGCTTGTAACATCTCTAAATGTGCTAGGGCTAACTATAGCTTCACTAGTGTTCTAAGGGCTACTAACTATCTTAATTAATATGTATTTGAGTTTTGAAGTCAGTCCGGTTGAGTTTGAAGTCAAATGTCAAAAACGACCAAGACGTTCGACGACTAGTGCCTTATGTGCTTGCATGTGTTGTAGTGTGCCTTTGCATGTTTCGTGAGTTTTTTTGTGCTTAAATTGATAGTGGAGGACCCTAAGACCTAGATAAGCATGTTTTGTGGTTTAAAATATGGGTACAACTTCACCTAGGACCCAGGAGGGGACCTAGAGGAGGATTCCAACTCAAAGAATAGAAGCTTCCAGGCAGCCTGCATGTAGTGTGAAATGACGATCCAAATGATGTCCAGTCGTTCAAATGACGGCTCGTCGACTTGGGGAGTCGATTGAGCATGAAGGACTGAAAATTTTGGAGCTGCAGAATCAAACCACGAATCCCTCATCAACGGGATGTCGTCCAACCGACGGTCCGTCGTTGGTGGGCATGGTATGGGGCCTACAAATAGCCTTATGGAAGACTTCTTTCTTACATTATAATTAACTTCTGTACTCTTCCATACACAAAACACTGCGTTCTAACACTATAATTAACCATTTTAAGACCTTATAAACTCATGAAGCACATGTTAGGCTCTAGTTCACCTTAGTTCATTTTTGGGGTGTTACATTGTCCCCAACTTAGACAACATTCGTCCTCAAATGACATTCGCTACACTTTAAACACTATCAAGAGAAAAAGACTCAAGACAAGCTCACAGTCGTATCACAACATATACAATACACATAGATAGGAGGAGCATCAATTTACACATAATCAAGACACTCAAAACACAACAAGGAAGTAGGATCAACATCTACAACTCATCATGCGATAAGACTCACATTTCTTTCAAATCATATAGGATGAATTTCCTTCTCCACATTTTCATCATTCTTATGTACATCATTTCTAAGCACATTATGCCAAATTCTCATGGAAACACAACTAAGCACAAATTTCGAATACTTTACAGTAAACATACTCACTAGTACACTAACGCAACTTTTCAGCATTTTATTTGAAGGCATAACAATATGAGAGACAAAACCATATAAACTCAATTTACAACATAAACATAACCTCATGAAAAATGCACAATTCAAGGAGATTATGAAATTCATTTTTACTTAGACTTCTAAATAACATGCAACATGCTACAATGCAATTTTAACTCTCAAGATTGAATAGAATAGAAGAGAAGAGACAACACATCACAACTCAACTACTCACCATACTCCCCAACTCCAATCACAACATAATAGAGAAAACTATAACTTACCGTCATTCTCATTTGAACGTGCTTTAACTTGGAGAACATCGAAGCATTTACTCTTTGGGGACCACAATCCAGAGTATTAGGAGGAATTTTCTTGGCCTCTCTTCCTCTAGCCGCAATGGTAGGGCAATATCTCACGTCGTAACCATCCTTACCACAACCAAAGCACCCACCGGTATCGACTAGACACTTCCCAAAATGCTTCTTCCCACAAGTAGGATTTATAACTTGGGTAGTATTGAGGATCATCTAGGTGTGTGTGAAGGGGTTGTATGGGCGGACACTTCATATTTTACTTAGGTGGGTCTTAGGATAACCTTTAGAAGGGGGTCTAAGTGAATATGGTTATGTGATTGATGCTATTTGAATATGTATTTTATGTGATTATTGACTTGGATTATGTCTTTTAAACTCTTTAATGAAGGTTTTGTTTTATCAAAATTCCATTAAAGCATGTTTATTTACTAAATGTCCCTTTTTCATTATTTTTTGCATGGCATCCATACCTAGTGCATTCAATGTGCTAACCCATTATTTTCACTTTTTAAATAAAGTGTAGAAAATTGGAAGTCTTGATGTTACATGGAAGATGGATAGATTTCTAAGGGTTGAACATAAAGTATTGGTGAGTCCTCATAGATTTGAGAACAAGACCCACATGTTCATTTTATGTCTTCACTCTTTCTTTTACGTCTTGTATTGACTTAGTCCCAATATTGTACATTCTAAGTATTAGATAGTTTAATGAGACATTGTAAAGGTAGATGGTTTTATAAGTCTTCTGCTTGCGTATTAATAAAAGTCTTATTTGTGTGTGCATAAATTTGTAAATTCTTACTTATTTTTGGAGTTTATTATTCAATTTTTGATACGAGAGGAATGTGTGGTACTTTTCAGAGTCTCATACGCTGATAACTTCCAGGGGGTACCTTTGGATCGTTACAAATTTTGTATCAGAGTATACGGTTTGGGAGTTTCTTAGATTGTATTATAAACCACCACATCTAGTAGAATATTTTTCATAATGTGAAGCGCACCACATTATGAATAGGAGGCTATTGGGTGCTAAGAAAGTTTCACTTCCTCATCCTTCTAATTATGCCTAAGAGCTTTGGTTATGGTGTCTTTCTATTGTTCCTTATATGATGGTCCTTCTAGTTTGGCCTTTGAGAAGTTTGGGTTGAGGGAGAAAAAAAGAGTTATGTGTGACTTGTTAGATGGGATATGAAAGGTTGTGTTGATGACCTTAGGAGGATGAGTTACCTTATGAAAATGAGTATTGTTGATAAAACTCGGCTTGAATATGTTGTGTTTGAGTTGGGTTGAAAGATTTGACTAGATATGATGTTAGAAATGTGGATAAGTGATAGTTGAGATGATTTCATGTTTTTTAGACCCAGCCATCAAAAGGAAGAAGATGAAGTTCGAAAGAGTAAAACTTAGTTTCTCTTAGAAGGGGGATGTTGTGAATAGATGATGATACTCTTGAGAGTCTTTGGTTTTTATAAGATAGACTTAATGTTGTGGTTTTAATAGGTTTAGTATATTAAAGATATGGTGAGAATGGTGTTAGTAAGGTTGAGGGTTCCTTGAGGGAGATCCTTCTAGTATATCTATGTTGACCTTTGATGGGTTTCTCTTAAGTGGGTGATTATGGTGTATACTAAGGGGGTTGGGAGTGAGATATCCTTATATTTTCCTTATGTGCTTATTAAATCCTAAAAATAAGAGTTCCTAGTAACTTGGTTTATGTTGGAGTTTTGTTTTGTGAAAAAAATGATTTCCAAATATTCTCCTTATGATGTGCTTGTTTTAGTTGGATTTTTGTTAAGAGAGAAAATGAGTTTTCATGCATGGTATTTCCTCATGTTAATGTGCATTTAGGGTAGATTGCCTATTTGCTTCATGAGGTAAAATAGTGAGCATGCCTAATTTGTTATATGAGATTGATTTGTTGAGCATTCCTAATATGTTTTTGAGAAAATTGCTTAAATGTGCCTTATTGAAAATGTTGCATGACTATGCTTTGATGAGAACTTACATGATGTCACGCCTATAGAGTATACCCGAGAAGAAATGGCATCCTCAAGTCGTGGCACAACGTATTCGACCTCTCGAAGGTCTTATATAAGACTTTAGACATCATTAATCGTGCACACACACACACATACACACACACACACACACATAAAAAAATAGAAATATCAAACTCTAATACAATGTCTTTGGAAAATAAAAGCTAAACATAGCTATGTCCTCAAATCATGTGATGACATACCAAGATTTTCTTGAAAGGATGCTAATTCAATATTCACTTCAAATGACCCCTCACTTACACCTACAACTTTGGAGATAAGACAATATATGGAATTAGTACATTGAATGCACTAAGTATGGTGCCATGCAATAAAATCATGCTAAGACGGACATTTATTCATAATATTCTTTTGTATGCTGTTTTGAAGAAAACCTCATAGAAACAAGTATAAGAAACTAATTTCAAGTCAACATATACACATAAGACATAATGCAAGTAACCTAGAATATAGCGTTAACATCACTTCAAACCATATAAGCATATGAACCTCCTACCAAAGGTTCTCTTAAGACTTACTTAAGTAAGATATGAAGTAGACGTCCATACAACCCCTTCATACACATCGTAATCCTCAGGACTACTTTAAGAAATATTTCCTATTTCATCAATCAGATCCCTACCTAATGTAACTCGAAGACTCTCCTAAGTAAGACATGAAGAGACCGCACACACACCCTCTTCAATCCTAACTAAGCAATCCTCGAAGCCACTCTAGATAAGTACCCTTTTATTCAATCTACATTAACATAAGTCAATAATGTTCATTATTCCATTTAATAGACATTCAAAAACTAAGGACATCACATAATGTTCTTGGAGAAGACCTAGGGAACCCTTATCCTAACATCTTCAAATCATACTCGTGCCATGTATAGATAGCGTCCCAATCCACTACCTACACGATGTAGAACTTCTCCAATACTAGAATGCATCCCACATAATCAGAATAGGTTTTAACCGACATAGACCATACTATCTAGGCATGGAATCCAGAGTCTACCATAATCCTATGAAGGGTGTTCCACTTGCCAAGGGTAGAATTATGACACATCCCATGTAGGTGTAAGACCCCCACAATGATTTAGGATGTATGGATACTAACATGTTTGTATTAAGGTACTAATGTCCTAAAACAATTTTTAATATTGTATTGAGGCCGTGTGTAAAGTTTGAGGTGATTTGAAAGTCAAACGTCAAGGGACGACCAAGACGTTCGACGACTAGTCACCTATGTGCCTCATCTGTCTATACGTGTTTATATATTGTATTTCATGATATTATGAAGTCTTAAAATGATTTATAATGATGTTTAAATATAGTATATGTAGTTTTGTGAGGTTTGGAGTTCAAACGTCCAAGAACGTCTAAGACGTTCGAAAGATAGCTCTTAAGACGCTCAAGTGTGGCTTGATGTGGCCTAGCATATTTGGACGTATACATGTATTTTTTTGAGTGAAATTCATGTGTGAGGTCTAAAACTTTTTAAGGATTGTATTTATGTTGGAAACGTCCGGGTATGACTTCTAAAGGGCCCCACAAAAGGCCCCACAAAAAGTACACAAGGCTGGTGAGACACTGCCTTGGCAGTGTCAATCGACTGAATAAACAACAGCCATTTGGTTGAATAACGGACCGTTGGTGAGGTTTAGTGAATGGAAACTCATAATGGGTAAGTATATACCCAAAAACAGGCCAAGGTCCAATTGACGGAAGCCACTGACGGCCGGTCGATTGGCCTACGGTCCGTCGATAGTGGCCTGCAGCTGGTGCCTTACGCACTATATTATTAAGGGGTGAATGGGAAGTTCACCCCAAGTACTAAACTGACTCTAATTGACTTATTTACCTATTTTTTTGGAGTATGTAAGTAATCTAATACGTTACCAACCCATTCCCAAACCGTTTTACACGGAATAAACCTTTCCCTTTAACCTCCATTGCTGGTGAAGATCAAGAACAACTTGGAGCTTGGATTTTCATGATTTATTCATCAAGTTTTAAAGGTTTTCATGTATATAAAGGTATGTTGATCCTTCATCTCTATGTAACCTTTCACTTGGAGAGTTAATCTCAATGTTTTCAAAAAAAGTTTCATGATCAAAGTTTTTCTTCTTCAATCTATCCATGAGTTAATTCTGAAAACGTTTTAAATGGTTAAATGTGATGAATTGATGTTAATATATTGGTTTAAATGGATTTTAATCCAATTGCATGATGAACCCATGTTCCTTCACTAAATCAATTTAGCCCTTGCATGCGCATTGTGATCATGGCTTGTTAATGGTTTAATTGCGATTCTTTTACGTTGAAATGTCTACATCTACTGTTATTTACGTGAATTAATGTTGAATTGATGATGAAGGATCCATGTGGATCAATGTACGAATATTTGAACATGATTATCTTTGTTTTCCATAATTCACTGAAACATTGGCCTTTTAATGATTTAATGTTGAATTCAATTAGCAAAAGCTGATTATAACTAAGCGTTTTTTTAATTATGGGGGAATAAGAGAGAGAGTTGAGAGTAAGTAGCTTATTCAGCTTGTTTATTACTGAGGGAGAAGCCCTCTATTATACAACATTTTTACACATTAAGCCAACAGAAATGGCCGACACTAACTTTACACTTGGCCTATATTAATTCGGCCGACACAAAACGATAATTTACTAGCTGCCCTTTACTTTATTACTGGCCGACATAACTTTACATATGGCCATCTTATCTTCTGGCCGACACTTCACGACAAACTATTTTAATAAAGACATAAAGATAAAATTACAAAAATACTTTTTTTTACTCTAACTTTACGTCTGGAACGTAATTATATTCTCCTTCATATTTTGAGCATAGATGATCAGGATATTTCTGTCCTATTAGCTTGCAATATCTCGTCATTAAATTAGAAGAAATGAAATTCTTCCTTATTGCTCTTGTCGTAGGTGTTTGTTCTGGTCTTAGCAGACTTAATATCCACTGTCTTAAATCTTCCATATCTGCTGCTCGGATATCTCTATAGTTTGAGTAGATGATTGTCTGATCTCTATTATAGTAGTTCCATATTGCATTTTTGTTTAAATAATTGTTTGTTATCTCATTTAATATGGTAGCTATTCCAATAGTTCTCTTATTTGCGTAGAACTTTGGAATATCTACTTTTTGTATTTCCTCTTGAGTATCTATCTTTTCAGGGATTATCATTTCCCTAGTTAGTCCAATTTTTATAGCTTGTATTGTTGGCTTGACTTCATCATATAATATTTCTGCTGTAGTTGAGTAGAACTTTATAAAAAATAGAGTTCTTTTACTTACTCTTTTGTACTGTAAAAGGGCCTTATATAGTTCTGGTATCTTAGATATCTCTTCTCCTATTATTGTATATACGGTATTCAATAGTCCATAGTTGTAGCAAGTTGCTACTAGATTTGGATTTGTTTCGGGTTGTGCAATTAACTTATTATAACCTTGTAGAGATTGGGTTATATAATCCTCATTGGGGTTTTTTGTATCTTTAGCTCTGGGGTTTTGGTTTAGGAAGGTTTGTACTTTGTATATATTTTCTATATATGTTCTGGTGATGTAGTTGTATGTCTGTTTCTGAGAGTTTAGGCTGGCTTTATAGGTATTTGTCTGTGGAGGGACGAATGTATCTTTTTGGTTATTCTGAGGAGTATATGGTTTTGAAAATAATTTATTCATGTTTATATTTGTGTATTTTACCCTAGTTTCTTCCTTTTTTGTAGGTTGTCCTGCTGTAGATGTGCTGGCTGTAGCTGCATTTAAACAAACATTGTTATGGGTTTTATGGAGTTTCCCAACGTCTCCTTGTGGCTCTGGAATTTTTCTGTCTTCCGATCGACATAGCTCCGCATTTTTATAGTCATGCTGCTGACTTATATTTTTCATATTTTGGTACTCTTTATCCATACTGTCCACTTTCGTAGAAAGTGTTGTAATGGCTTTGAGTATTTCTTTCATTGTATCTTTTTCCGGTTCAGTTTGGGTTCCTTTTTCTTGATAGTTAGTCTGCAACAAGATTCTTGTCAGTCTTAATTACTTCAATTGTAAATGTAAATTTTAATATATTTAATACTAATCTCCTTATTTCTTTTGTTGTAACTGAATCCTCTACCTTTTTTGTTATCCACCATTTTACCTGTGTATTATCTGTTCTTACAATAAATTTATTGTAAACAATATATGGTTCAAATGATAATAAACATTTATATAATGCAAATAATTCTTTTATGTTTATTTCTCATTTTATTTGTGCTTCTGCATAAGATCCTGAATAATATCTACAATGGTGTTCGATTTTTTCCTTTTCATATTTGTATTTTAAAACTCCTCCATAACTATGATCACTTGAATATGTTTCAACAATATAAGTAAATGTTTTGTTTTCATCAGGAAAGTAAAGTTTTGGTAATTTTTTACATAAATTCTTAATATTTCTTATATGTTCTTTATCTTTATTGTCGAAATAATATTCTACATCTTTTTTAAATTTTTTGTGTTATGGTTTTAAATGCTCTTCTAATTTTGGTATATATTCTCTTACTTGATTTACTAATCCTAGAAAGGATTGTAATTTCTTTTTTGTATCTATATTTTCATCAAGGGTAATTATTTTTTGTACTATATGGTTTTGCATTTTTATTCCATTCCTATCTATTTGTATTCCCAGAAATTCTATCTGTGGTTTCATAATTTCTGCTTTCTTTTTACTTAAGCTTATACATGAATGTTTGATTATATGTATAAATTTTTCTAATAATCTTATATGTTCATCTTGTGTTTTAGAATATAATAATATATCATCTATATATACAATACAATTTTCTAACTGGTTAAAATAGTTGTCCATAAAATGTTGATATCTACCTGGTGCATTCTTATATCCAAACGGTAATACATTCCATTCATAGAAACCTTGTGGTACTGTGAATGCTGTTAGCTGTTTAGATTCTTCTTCTAGTTTTAGGTGATAAAATCCTGATTTACAATCTAATTTACTGAAATAATTATATCCTTGTATCTGTCTTATTTTTAGTATTTTATTTGGTATTGGGTAATTATATGTTTTAGTTTTAGCATTTAAGTTGCGATAATCTATAACCATTCTGCTTTTACCTCTTTTTTGTTCACTATGTTTTATAACTATAAATGCTGGACTTGTATGTTTACTATTACTTTCTCGTATGTAATTATTTTCTAATAGTTCATCTATATGTATTTTGAATTCTTTTAAATCATAAAAGTTATATTTTAATGGTTTCTGTGTTATTATACTATTTTCATCTATTAGTTCAATTTTTACTTTTGTCTTATGTTTTTCCCATTCTTGTAGTGGATCTTCATTGTATAATTGTTCTAGTTGTTCATTAATTATTCTGACTTTGTCTATTGTAAATATGATAATTTCTAATTGTGTTATTTGTTTCTTATTCATATTTTCCATTTCTTGATATATTTTTTCACTTCCTTTTATCCATTCTGTGGGTTTACGTTGTTTGTTATTTAATCTTTCTGCTCCTATCTTGTTCCCGCATGATGTAGTAAGCCACCAGTGTGTTTTTGTTATTATATGTGGGTAGAATTTATCTAAAAATGGCATTCCTAGTAACATATCTTTTGTTGTAAACTCAAAATTATACATTTCTTCTATTGTCAGTATTTTATCCCATATTTGTATTTTTATATTTTTTTCTTTGTATTTAATCAAACTTCCTTCATTATTAAATCCTGTTACTACCATCGGTGTTTTTAATTTTTCCCATTTATCTTCTGGTAAACAATTATATTTACATATATTTGCTTTTGCAAGTATAAATATTTTCATTATTCATTTTGTTCTTTTAATGATTATTTTCTTATTTTGACAGGTTATTGTTAATTGTTCATTTTCTATATTATATGGTTTAACTCTTTCTAACCATTTTATTCCTAATGTAATATTCTGATTTCCTTGATAAATTTTAAATGGTATTATTAAGGGTATTCCTCCTATAATTATTTCTTTTTCTGTTATTTCTTCGTTTGTATTTACTATCTTGCTAGGTAATCCAAGGCATAATTGTCCTATTTTTATGATTTTTGTTTCTAATACTAATTCTCTTGTTATATAATTTTCTTCTTGTCCTGTATTTATTACTTCTTTGATCTACTATTCCTGTTATGAAGTAATGGTATGGTGTTATCTCTTCTTTATCTAATAAATTTTGTGGTATTTCATAGTTTCTTTTAGATGTACTCATTCTTGATGAGGTAGCTCTTGTTAATGTATTTGGTACACTTGAAGTACTTAATCTTTCTTTTACAATTTCTAAATCTTCTTCTATGTAAATTTCTTTATATCTATAGTCATTATTGTCTATTACAGTAATTATTTTTTCGAAAGGATTTTGTATCTTTATTTTATCAATTTTATTTCTTGCTGTTATTTTATATTTTGTTGTTAATATATATAAGTTTTTACATCTTGCTGTAAATATTTTACTGCCTGGTGCTAACTCTATTCCAGACATTTTCCAATATAATACTAATGATTTATCTATATTTCTATCTGTTAATGCTACTGTATAATTGACACTTATTATAAATTTAATTTTTTGGTATATTAAGTTTCCTTTTACTGCACTAATTATACTTTTTTCTATAGGGTGTATAATTCTATCATCTGCTAAGTATATTTCAATAGGCGTATCTATTCCTTCTCTAAAAAAAGCTTTTATTAATATTTTTGTTCCTCCTAAGTGTACATATTTTATGGGTGTTTTAGCTTTTATATCTTGTATTTCTTTATTTATTATTCGTTTACTTAGTATAGGTATATGTGCTTTTCCTCTTGTATATTTGCAATCTATGATATGTTCTTTCTGACTAACTACATAGTATTCTTCTTTTTGTCTTTTAAACCAATTTCTTAAGGTAGGTATTTCAAGTACTTTTTCAACACTTAGATCTAATTCTTTTCCTTTTATTTGTTCAAATATTGTATTATCAAATATAATTTTTTGTTCTGATAATTCTTCATTTTGATAATCTTCTTTAGATATTATTTTTATATTATCTTTAGACATTATATTTCTTCATCTATTTCATCATTATCTAGATTAATATTTTCTACTTCATTTTCAGTTTCTATATCTGATACTTCATATATACTATCGTTTTCACTTAATTCATAGTCTATATATTCTATTTGCATATATTCATCATTATCTATGATTATTTCTGCAATCTGTTTCCTTTTTGGATCTTTAGGTAATTTACAATTTCTAGCTAAATGTCCTATCTTTCCACAATTGTAACAAGTACATTATGATATTTTTCTTTTTGGTCTATATGGTCTTTTTATTTTATAATTTTTTAGATAATACCTCTGTCTTGGTTTTTTGTATTTATACTTGGTTTTAGTTTTTCTATAATTTTTATATTGCCTAGGTTTTCTCCTTTTATAATATTTATTTGTACATCCAAACTTTGGTGCTGTTTTATCTTTACAACATGCTAAATTTTTTATTAGTACTTTCTCCATTTTTTATTTTTCTTTCTGATTTTCACATAGTTGTACAAACCATTGATGTAAGAATTTTATTCTAGCTCCTAAAGTATCTACTAATCCTTCATCATTCCAATATTTAATTATTTTTGTGCTAAATGGTTCTGGTAATTTTGTAAAATATTGCTGTCTTATTTCTCTTGCTTCATTTATATTGTATTTTGCTTTGTAGTAATATTCTTTAAATGCACATGTATATTCTTCTATGTAACACATTTTACATATAGCTAATTCTGTCATAAGCTGTTATTTGTTATTTTTTCTCTATTTTGTTCTTTTATATCTGTGGTCAAACCTCCAAATTCATTTCTTATTGCTGATTCATATTTATCTAGTATATCCATATTTGATGCTGATGGAGATCCATCCATTTTCTTATCACTTCTAAGTACTTCTAAACTTTATGGGGGTAAATTTTCTATCCATAATTTTGTTGTTCCTATAAATGTTCTTTCTATATATTTCGGCGTTTCTCTCGCTATTATTTTATTATCAATCAGTTGTTTAGATATATTTCCTATCCATATTAATATTGCTTTATTTATATTTGTAACACAATCTAGATCTAAAAAATTATATTGTTCAGTTATTGGTTTAGGTGTCCATTTTTTATTTAATCTGCTATTCCATATTGCATTCACTCTGTCTGATTGTTCATAATTTTCTGTATAATAAGTTGGTGGTGTCCATTTAGGACTATTTCTAGGACTATTATCTGGGGTTTTAACTCCTGATGTGCTAGGTTTATTCATATCTCCTGTATTTATTTCTAATTTTTTCGGCTTATTTACTTGTTCTAAAATTTCTGTGTATGTTTCACTTATATCACTTATTTATGAGTTTTGATCATTTATTGTATCTGATTCGCTTACTTCATCTATTTCATTTACTTCAAGGTTTTATTTTAATTTTTGTTTTATATCATTTATTTCATTTGTTAATTCGAATTCTTTTTCTTTTTGTTTTTCTTTTTGTTTAATTTCATATAATAATTTTAACTTAGCTAATTCTTGTTATAATTCACTTATCCTTGTATTTTTTATTTCTTCTAAATATTGTACTTATTGTTTTGCTTGTATTTTTATTTTTTCAATTTCTTTTGATTTGTCTATTTCTTCATTTTCTTTTGTTATTCTTATCATAGCCTGTTGACTATCTTCTATTTTGCTGTTTCTCATTTTTCTTTATTTCTTTTTTTATTTTGTTTCTATTTTTCTCATTTCTAACATTAAATAAATTATTTCCTATTTTTTTATATACGTCTTCCTAGTTTTGAAAATATTATTTTTATCATTAATCCATCTTGATTTTCATACGTCTTTTCATCTACTGCAAACTCTTGTTTATTCATTATAATTTATAAATTATGTTATGTTGTAATTTATATTCAAGGTGATCTATTTGTATTTCTAACATAAATATAACTTTTCTTTGTGCTAATATTGATTTTTTACATACTCCTGCTAACATGTTTTCTATTAATATTTCTTTCCTATGTTGTAGTTCTTGTCTTTTTTCATATATTTTTCTATCAATTGTTGCTTATATATTTCTTTGTTCATATTTTTTTTTTAGATAACAAATATATTTATATTCCGTTTTTGATATTATATTTATCAAATGATTTGTCTTGTCATTACTTATTTTAGTGAGTTGTGATAATTCATATTCTATGTATAAAGGTTTTAACTTTTTCCATATCTTTCGTACTTTTCTATCTATCCTGGTTTTTGTTATTTTAGTTTCTTTACTTAATGTTGTATTATTCTTCTTCATGTCTTTTAAGAAAATATTTTTTCTATTAGTCTTTGTCTATGTTCTATTAATTGTGGGTATAAATCCTTGATGATAAAATTAAATAAGACTTGCATGAATTGATCTAGTTTCTTCTAGGCTATCGAGTAGTAACTTGTGATCTTGATGTTGGGATGGTTGCTATATGAATCGATTATGGTTGATTGTCCTTAGATACTGCCTATAAGTATAATGTGATGATAATTAGGTACAATTTATCCAATATGAAAAGATAACCATGAAATTGGTAAAGATTAATTTGGAATCTTCTAGCCTACAAAGTGAAATGTAATGTATATGACATGATCTAAATGTTAGGGTAGATAAAGCATGATTTTGTTTGAGTAATGATTTCTTTAGCTACTTCCCTGTAGATGAATTGTTGATAAACAAGGTGTATTGATCAATGATGATCAAAGATGGATGAATTGGTAAGAATGGCCCATCCCTCTACTTTTCTATATTATTGTGATTGATGAAGCCTGTATGACATTGTGTGATATGGTCCACTTATGGTGGAGGTGTTTAGTTATTGTCAACCCGTATATGTGATGATTATGGCCTTGAAGGCAAATTTATGATTATATGAGTTTGTGGTTATGATGATTATACTATGTGAAGCTTATACCTACTTTCCTATTCTAGTGGTGATTTAGGTTGCATGTCTATTGTATGAGCATGTGTATATTTATGTTAGGGTAAAGTATAGGTTATGACATTGATGAGTTAAAATGGTTAATAGTCCCTTACATATGTACCCATATATGAATGCATGAATAGCACAAGCTAGGAGTCTTAAGTGTAATATGAAGTTGGCTTATCTCCTATGCTATTGAGTGTTGTGTGTTCTATGCATGAAAAGTATTATGGTCTAAGAGGGTGGCTTCCTCAATGTGTTGTCGAAAGACATTATGTGATCAAGTTGACCAATGTACACACACACACACTTTACATGAATATTACAAGTAGTGTAGGTCATGGTGTCTAAATATAAGGTAGTTCTCATATTCACTAGTGTCTACTACTATGCATGTTAAGATGATGTTTATGAAAGCATGATATGTGTTTTCCTTAACTAGGATGACTTGATAGGTGTACTACTATGGGCAAGGGTATGGGACATTGCCTATACATTGCACATGTGTGCCTTTATAGGATAGTTTATAGTTTTTGTTTCTATGTACATGAAAATGAATGAATGGGCATGTAATGAATATGTCTTATATGATATGGAAAAGCATGAATATGCATAGTGTCTTAGTGGGTTTATATGAAAGGACTGCTCATATATTTATAACTTTAGACTTATGCATTGATGCATTAACATGTGTAACCTTAACGTATTATGTGAAAGTAGTACTTACATATATGTATACACACACTCATGAATGATGATCTAGTCAATATAGAAGTCTTGAAAGGTGTTATATCCTAAACTAGATAGTGCTAATGATATATGCTATGTCCATGTGAAAGGTTCTTCTCACATGATTCAGGTTAATGAACTTTCATCTATTACCTATGAGCTAAGCTAAGAGGATGAATCTCCTAAGCCTATATTTTATAAAGTAATGTAGGCTTTCAATAAAGGGAACTTAGCTTAGCACCGAGTGAACTTGACAACGGGAGGTGATGACTTTCCATAGAGGAAGATTCATCCTTAATCATACAAGGGGTGTTGACTCCCAAAAGAGGGATACTCATCCAATGGATTCCCATGAGAGGAGGCCCCAATTTCCAAGTGGCATGTAGAGGGATCATACATATCTCTTAGTTCCATAAACTATGCTTGCCACATAGGATCTAGCAAGTGATATTGTCACATCCCAAAACCGCACCCTAGAAGTTAGGGTCAATCTCGGATTGCAACCTGCGCACTTGACCTCCGTAGGTCTTGTACAAGCCCTTACATATCATTCATCTCATAAACATAATGAAAATTAGTGCGGGATTAAAACTTTTCACTAAACATTTCATAGTCTTTAAAAATCTCTTTCATATAAAATCATAGAAAATACTAATTTCTCAATCTCATAAAACTTAAGACATAAGAATACTTGGGACATTCCCACACACAATACTAATATAGAAATATTTAGTCTATCACAATACTTTAATAAGAAACGTAAAATACATCTATGCCCTCGAAGCAATTGAGGACATACTTCAACTTCTTTTGAACGATGCTAGAGTCCAAGTTTTTACTTACCAAATGCTCCTCACCTACCAACAACTATAGAGATAGATAAAAGAATGGAATAGTACAACCACATGAACTAAGTATGGCATAATGCATGAAAATAATGAAAATTGACATTTATTAAAAATATGCAACTTTTCATTTAAAAATCATATTATAATCATTAGAACAACATTTAACAACTTAGAAACACATAACATAACATTTGAACAATTTAATTATAATTTTGACCCACTTAGCAGTGAGTTATATTCACTGTACAGTGAATTACTTCACTGTTACAATGAAGTGATTATTCTTCCTTTCTAATACTTTCTAGCATGTAGTCTTCTCACTAAAAGCTATCTTAAGACTCACTTATGCAACACAAAGAGAGACCGCTCATACAATCTCCCTAAGCATACCTAAATGACCCTCTTGAATGCTTATACAAGACACATACACACTTACAAGACATCAACACATCAACATATCAACATGAGATTTACTCTACCAAAGGTGATTCTAAATCTTACTTGAGTGAGTTGTGAAGAGAACGCCCATACAATCCATTAGGCACACACTCAAGAGATTCTATAGAGTACCTATGGTAGCATCAATTCTTACTTAACACCTCAACATATAGGTAATATAAATTCTCTTACCAAAGGCAATAAAAAGACATACTTAAGTAAATTAAGAAGATAACGTCCATGACTGACCTCTTCAAGACTACCTTAATAATCCATAATACTACCTAAGTTTAGATCATATCCACATATTCAACACCTTCCTTAACTAGAGTCATTCTTAAGACTCATTTGTGTAAGATACGAAGTGACCATTCCTATGCCTCCTTCACACCTTAACTAGACAACCCTTAACTACTCTAGATAAGTAGTTACTCATTAAACATACTTTCTTAACCTAACTCATTATTTTCTTTAGTTAGTTTAGTTGAGATTCAACACATAAAGGACATTCAAGTAATAATCTTGGACAAGACCTAAGAACTCCCAATAACAACTTCAAAACCAATAATGCAGTGTCTAGATAGCGTCCCATACAACCACCTAAACTTCATAGGACTTCTATAATGGTAATAGATATTCCATATGATGGAAATAGGCAATATGTGACATAGACTATGATAGAAAAACATGGAATCCAAAGTTATAACCTACCTTGAAGAGTGTGTTCCACTTGCTAATGATAGCACTTGGATACATCCCATGTAGGTACACGGTAGTAGAATATGAAGGGCATGCTTTGTAATCTAGTCTCATACTTTAACTAGAACTACTTCCCTTACCATACTCACTCGGTGCTAGGATTCTTTCTCATAGAGTAATTTGCACTTAAGGTTTACAAGGGTTCCATAACAAGTTAATAAATCAAACACATTTATCCTACCAAAGAAAGGTCCACTATGGTACCTCACAATAGCGACAAGAAGTTCATCATGAATTTCATATGGATTAATATGATGCCGTTCCAGCCAATTAAACTTAAGTGTATCATTCCTTTACCTTGAAGGATACCATTATGGCTTACGACTTCAACATTCATAACCTTACCACTAGGTTCAACGTTGCACATAAAGGACCCTTTTACCTTCATTTAAGGTCACATGTCATTCATACATACAAAACTAAAAGACTTTAGCATCCTAAGTCACGACATCACATATTCATATTCATACATAAATCAAGCAAGGGATACAAGTCAATCAAGACAAGACACCACATACTTCACTTTAACTCATAATACATGTCACATAGAAATAACCCTTATCATCTTTAAGTCATACTATACATTACCATATCATCATCAATAAAACAATTATAGACTCATGTAGTCAAGTAGGAACAACCATGCGTCAATCCTAACACTATACATATAAGCACATAGTTATAATCTACATGATTTCCTAACATACATAGAAAGAACACATACTTCCATATTACTTCACATATAGATAGATATGATCATACAAAATAATATCAACTATAAAAATTATCATAATACTCCTAGCAATGCCGAAAAGTTCATATTGATCATATTACTTAAAATAACGCCGATAAGGCCACAACAATTGCAAGTAAAGAACAGAACATCACCACCATAAGTGGACCATGCCAATCACAATATAATTGAAGTATAATCATCATAAAATAAAGGAAATAGGTCAGATTACCACCACTCCCTTCTCAATACTTCAAATCAAAGACAAATCACCCAATTCGATATCACAAGAACCTTACCCATGTTTTTAACCAACAATTCAACATATTTGTAGCAATATTACTGAAACTAGGTCAAATTATACATAATCATCAATCCAATACAATCTAGAAATCAATTTACTACAATTATTACATGAATGAATAGCCTACATAAAACTAAATTAGAATTCATGAACATTAGATCAATATCAATTAACCCATGAAATAGTCAAAAACTAGGGTTCATAGGTTATTTTACTTTAACATCATAAATAAAATAACAATTCAATCATTATTCAATTTTTATAAATAATTAATGCAAGAACCCATGGAATAGATCATAAAATTGGACAATTACCTTTGAAAACTTTAGAAACATCTTTGAAAGTTGAGATGCTTGATGAAGGGAATTTCAAGGATCAAAATACATACCTTGATGAATCTAATTATTTTATTTGATGAATAATCTCCACTCAATTCCTCAATCCAATCCCTTCTTTGAGTTTTGACTCCAACGGAGTTCTAGAGAGAATTCTAAGGGATTTGGGTTTTAATTTTTGAAGAATGAAATCTTCTTAGTGTTTTAGGATTATAAACACAATTAATATACCCAAAATACCCTAAAGAAACCGCCAATAATCTTATTTGTAAGCATGGTTAAATTACAAGTTCACCCCTAACTTGGCAGTGATCCAGCGCATGAAACAAACCCCATCGACGGTTGGTAGTCGACGGTCTGTCGCTTGACCAACGGACCATCCTGTTAGCCTATGGTCAGGGAATGAGACCTTTCATGGTATTCCTATACCCCACGCCTAAGTTTTCATCAATAAGACCCCACCAATGGGGCGTCGACTTAACCATTGGGCGTCAATTGCCATCCGTTGGTTGGGCTGTCTTTGATAGTTTTGGGCACCAACTTGGGTCCTTCCTTAAGGACCCTTGGATGGTCCTTGGGGATGTTTGCATGAACGTTTCAAACCCAAACATGATCGTATACTAGTTTAGGAACTATCACATGAATTTCATCCAAAACTAACACATAAAACTCGATGAAACATGCTTAGACACACAAGGTCATTTCGAGGCAAAACTTTCAAACGTCATGGACGTTTGACCTCCAAACTTCACGAAACTTGACACACTACCTATATATGATATAATAACTCATTTAAGGACCTTAAAACCTCATGAATCACACATAAACACAAAGAACCACATATGAGGTACATAGGTGACTTAGTCGTCGAACGTCTTAGTCTTCCCTTGATGTTTGACTTCCAATGCACCTAAACTCTTAGACATTGCCTCTATATAATATTATAAACTTATTTAGGACCTTATAAAATTATGAAAAAAATTTAGGATCTATTTCACCTAAGTCATTTGCGAGGTCTTACATTCTCCCCCTTTTGACAACATTTGTCCTCTAATGACTCTTGCCACTCTCCGAACACTTCCAAGAATAGAGATTCAACTAGAAGATAATTACCATACCATATAACACATAATCAATAAGAAAACGTCAATTTCACATAATCTAGAGAATCACAACACAACAAAGAACTAGAAAACATTCTATAACTCATCATGCTACAAAACTCACATGCTTCATTCCAAATAACGGAAGCTCATTTTGTACTCCATATTATGCTCATATACATCCGTTATAACCACCTTTAAATAATTTTAGACCAAGGAATCAATTAGTCAAATTTTTAAAATTTTAATAGTGAGCAGTTTTCTAATGATATTGTGATTTTGACAATTCTTCTTTTCTTCAAAAATCCATCTTTTAGGCAATTCATGATAGAAACATGCTCATATGCAAGGTAAAATCATATAAACGCATCTTAGAACATAATCATGGTTTCATAAAATACACAACACAAGAAGTTAATGCAATTCAATTCAACAAAACTCCTAAACATCATGCACATGCAACATGCTTCTATGACTTTCTATCCCATCTACTAACCGTACTCCTCCACTTAGAAGAAACTCATATCACTAAAAATAAAATGCAAGGACTTACTTGTCCGGAGTGCATATAAACGAGCCTTTGCCTTTGGAACATCCTCCTTTGGAACATTAGGAGAAACTTTCTTACCCTCTCTACCTCTAGAAGCAATGTTAGAACAATCTCTCACTTTGTGTCCTTCCTTGCCACAACCATAGCAACTCCCGGTACCCCTTAGACATTCACCATAATGCCTCTTTGCACAAGTGGCACATGTAGGTTTGACATTTTGAGAACCACCTCCTTTCTCCAATTTCACCTCAGTAATCTTAGGTCCTTCTTTAGTTTGAGACCTCTTCTTAAACCTAGTTTATTCTTGGTCACTAGAACAACCCGTTTTAAAGTTTCTAGCCATCTACCTAAGTCTAGACTCTTGTATTAATTGCGAATACATCATAATTCTAGCTAGGGTCATATCATCATGTAGCATTGCCATAGGGCATTCCTCCCTCATTAGATCATCTACACCCATCACAAAATAACTCATTTCATCTCTTGGATTAGACACAAGAGATGGGGCATATCCAGATAACATTGAGAACTTCAAAGAGTATTCCTCAACACTTATATTTCCTTGCTTAAGATTGATAAACATCTCTACCTTAAATTCCTCCTCTCAAAGGAAAAGTACTTACCAAGAAAAGCCTCCTTAAGTTCTTCCCGCTCAACAAGACACGAATCCTCCAGCCTATTGTCCTTCCATTGAGAGTACCATATTTGAGAAACATCCCTCAATTAATACGATGACAACTCTGCCTTCTCCCTAGGTGTAACTCCCATAGTACTCAACACCATGTACACTCCATCTAGGAACTCTTGGGGATCCTCTCCCACCATAGATCGAAGAAAGATAGGAGGCTTCATCCTCAGAAAATCTCTTAACCTAGATGTCATATTGCTATCCACAACATTCACCCTAGGCACCATACTCAAATTCACTTGATTAGTCATGGCTCGGGCTAAAAAAAGCAAAGCCTCTCTAATATCACTATTACTCAACTCCAGGGGAACCATCAAAATATCATTAACTCCTTCCACAATAGGGACTTGGTCACCTTTAACACCTTGAGAGTCTTGAGCACCTTGAGGAACTTGTTCAACTTCCTCAACTTGAGGAGGGATCTCCTCATGCCCCTCATTCTCTTCAGCTCTCCTAGCTGGTGTCCTCCTTGTATTAATCTTCCTAGAAACACAAGGAAAACCACAAAAAAAGATTACTCATAACTTTTACTCTACGGCATGACATAGGAGTAGAAAGAATGGAAAATCTATCGTCTTATATCCTCTTGTAAATAGATGTGTCGAGACTCACACCGATGATTAAGACTCTACTAGACGTGACTTGATGAGACTTCTTGATTCCTAATACTACTTTCATATCCTATTCTCTGATACCAGGCTTCTCACATCCCAAAACCACACCTAGAAGTTAGGGTCAATCTCGGATGAAACAAACGTACTTGACCTCTCGGAGATCTTGTACAAGCCCTTACATATCATTCATCGCATAAACATAATGAAAAGTAGCGCGGAATAAAAACTTTTCACTAAGCATTTCATAGTCTTTAAAAAAATCTTTCATATAAAGTCATAGGAAATATGAAGTCTCAATCTCATAAAACTTAATACATGAGAATACTTAAGACACGGCCCATACACAATACTAGAAATATTTAGTCCATACTTCAATAAGAAACATAAAAGATATCTATGACCTTGAAGCAATTGAGGACACACTTATACTTCTCTTGAACGATGCTTGGTCCAAGTCTTCACTTATCAAATTCTCCTCACCTACCATCAACTATAGAGATAGATAAAAGCATGTATTAGAACAACCACATGTACTAAGTATGACATAATGCATGAAAATCATGAAATGGACATTTATTAGAAATATGCATATTTTCATTTAAAAATCACATTATAATATAAGAACAACATTTAACAACTTAGAAACACATAATATAACATTTGAACAATTTAATCATAATATTGACCCACTTAACAGTAAGCTATATTCATTGTTCAGTGAATTACTTCAGTGTTACACTGAAGTGCTTATTCTTCCTTTCTAGTACTTTCTAGCATGTAGTCTTCTCACTAAAAGATATCCTAAGACTCACTTAAGCAACACGAAGAGAGACCACACATACAACCTCCCTAAGAATACCTAAATGACCCTCAAGAATACTTATAAAAAGACACATACACACTTACAAGACATCAACATGAGATTTCCTCTACCAAGGGTGATTATAAGTCTCACTTGAGTGTGTTATGAAGCAACCGTACTTACAATACCTTACACACACACTTAAGAGATCCTATAGAGTACCTATGATAGCATAAATTCTCACTTAACATTTCAACATAGAGGTAATATGGCATTGTCTTACCAAAGGCTATCAAAAGACTTACTTAAGTAAATAATGAAGATAACATCCATGATTGACCTCTTCAAAATAATGCCTATATAATACTTAAGACTACCTAAGTTTAGATCATGTCCACATATTCAACATCTTCCCTAACTAGTGCTTTTCTTAAGACTCATCTAGGTAAGATAGAAGTGACCATTCTTATGCCCCCTTCACACCTTAACTATTTAACACTTAACTACTCTAGATAAGTACTTATTCATTTAGGAGACATTCAACACATAAAGGACATTCAAGTAATGGTCTTTGACAAGACCTAGCAACTCCCAATAAGACCTTCAAATCCTAATATGCAACGCCTAGATAATGTCCCATACCACTACGTAAACTTCATAGGACTTCTCTAATGCTAATAGGTATTCCATATGATGAGAGTAGGCAATAACCGACATAGAACATGATAGAAAAGCATGGAATCCAAAGTTGTAACCTACTTTGATGAGGGTGTTCTACTTGAGAATGGTAGAAAATGGACACATCCCTTGAGGCACATGGTTAAGGAATATGAAGGGAATGCTTTGTAATCTAGTCTCATACTTTAACTAGAACTACTTCCCTTACCATAGCTATTCGGTGCTAGCCTTCTATCTCATGGAGTAATTTACACTTAAGGTTCATATACAAGGGTTCCATAACAAGTTCATAATCCAAACACATTTACCCTACCAAAGAAAGGTCCACTATGGCTACCTCACAATAGAGACAAAAAGTTCATCATGAATTTCATATGTATTAATATGATGCCGTTCCAGCCAATAAAACTTAAGTCTATCATTCCTTTACCTTGAAGGATACCATTACGGCTTACGACTTCAACATTCATAACCTTACCGCTAGGTTCAAGGTTTCACATAAAGGACCCTTTACCTTCATTTAAGGTCACATGTCACTCATACATAGAAAACTAAAAGACTTTAGCATCCTAAGTCAAGACATCACATATTCACATTCATACATAAATCAAGCAAGGGATACAAGTCAACCAAGACAAGACACCACATACTTCACTTTAACTCATAATACATGTCACATAGAAATAACCCTTATCATCTTTAAGTCATACTATACATTACCATATGATCATCAATAAAACAATTATAGACTCATGTAGTAAAGTAGGAACAACCATGCGTCAATCCTAACACTATACATATAAGCACATAGTCATAATCTACATGATTTCCTAACATACATAGAAAGAACACATACTTCCATATTACTTCACATATAGATATATATGGTCATATCAAATAATATAAACTTTTAAAATTATCATAATACTCCAAGTAATGCCGAAAAGTTCATGATGATCATATTACTTAAAATAACATGGATAAGGCCACAACAATTGCAAGTAAAGAACAGAACACCGCCACCATAAGTGGACCATACCAATCACAATATAATTGAAGTCTAATCATCATAAAATAAAGGAAATAGGGCAGATTACCACCACTCCCTTCTCAATACTTAAAATTAAAGACAAATAATCCAATTCGATATCACAAGACCCTTACCCATGGCCTTAACCAACAATTCAACATATTTGTAACAATATTACTGAAACTAGGTCAAATTATACATAATCATCAATATAATACAATCTAGAAATCAATTTACTACAATTATTACATGAATGAATAGCCTACATAAAACTAAATTAGAATTCATGAACATTAGATCAATATCAATTAACCCATGAAATAGTCAAAAACTAGGGTTCATCTAATTCATGGTCTCATAGGTTATTTTACTTTAAAATCATAAATACAATAACAATTCAATCATTATTTAATTTTTAGAAACAGTTAATGCAAGAACCCATGGAATATATCATAAAAATGGACAATTACCTTTGAAAACTTTAGAAACATCTTTGAAAGTTGGGATGCTTGATGGAGAGAATTTAAAGGATCAAAATACATACCTTTATGAATCTAGTTATTTTATTTGATGAAGAATCTCCACTCAATTCATAAATCCAAGCCCTTCCTTGAGTTTTGACTCCAACAGAGTTCTAGAGATAATTCTAAGGGATTTGGGTTTTAATTTTTGAAGAATGAAATCTTCTTAGTGTTTTAGGCTTATAAACACAATTAATATACCCAAAATACCCTTAAGGAACCGCCAATACTCTTATTTATAAGCTTGGTGAAATTACAAGTTCACCCCTCAATTGGCAGTGAACCTGCGCAGGAAACAAACCCCATCGACGGTTGGTAGTCCACGGTCTGTCGCTTGACCCACGCCTAAGTTTTCATAAATTATACCCCACCAATGGGGCATCGACTGAACCATTGGGCGTCGATTACCAGCCGTTGGTTGGGCTGTCTTGGACAATTTTGGGCTCCAACTTGGGTCCTTCCTCAAGGACCCTTGGATGGTCATTAGGGATGTTTCCCCGGATGTTTCCAATCAAAAAATGACCGTATACAAGTTTAATACCTCTCACATTAATTCCACCCAAAAAACCACATAAAAGTTGACGACACATGCTTAGACACACAAGGTCATTTCAAGGTAGCACTTTCGAACGTCATGGACGTTTTTGGACATTTTACCTCCAAACTTCACAAAACTTGAAAAACTATATATATATGCTATAATGACTCATTAAAGGACATTAAAACATCATTAATAATATATAAACACATAGAATCACATATGAGGCGCATATATGACTTAGTCGTCGAACGTCTTAGTCGTCCCTTGACGTTTGACTTCCAATGCACCTAAAATCTTAGACACTGCCTCTATATAATATTATTAACATACTTAGGACCTTATAACATAATGAAAACCATTTTAGTATCTAGTTCACCTAAGTGGTTTGCGAGGTCTTACATTCTCCCCCATTTTGACAACATTTGTCCTCGAATGACTCTTGCCACTCTCTGAACACTTCCAACAATAAAGATTCAACTAGAAGCTCATGAACATACCATATAACACATAATCAATAAGAAAATATCAATTTGACATAATCTAGAGAATCACAACACAACAAGGAACTAGAAAACATTCTACAACTCATCATGCTACAAAACTCACATGATTCATTCCAAATAACGAAAACTCATTTTATACTCCATATTATACTCATATACATCAGTTATAACAACATTTAATCAATTTTATACCAAATAATCAATTAGTCAATTTTTGAAAATATTAAATGTGAGTAGTTTTCTAATGCTACAGTGATTTTGGCAATTTTATTTTAAAAAATCCAACTTTTAGGCAATACATGAGCTAATATGCAAGGTAACATCATATAAACGCATCTTACAACGTAATCATTATTTCATAAACTACAAAATGCAAGAAGTTAATGAAATTCAATTTCAACAAAACTCCTAAACATCACGTACATGCAACATGCTTCTATGACTCTCTGTCCCATCTATTAACCATAATCTCACACTTAGAATAAACTCATATCACTATGAATAAAATTCAAGGACTTACCCTTATCATCATCATCATTCTCATCCAGCTTTAATCCTCTTGTCCGGAGTGCATAGAAACGAGCCTTTGCCTTAGGAACATCCTCCTTTGGAACATTAGGAGCAAATTGCTTACCCTCTCTACTTCTAGAATCAATGTTAGGACAATCTCTCACCTTATGTCCTTCCTTGCCACAACCATAGAAACTCCCGGTACCCCTAAGACACTCACCATAATGCCTCTTCCCACAAGTGACACATGTAGGTTTCACATTTTGAGAACCACCTCCTTTCTCCAATTTCACCTTAGAAATCTTAGATCCTTCTTGAGTTTGATACCTCTTTTTAAACCTAGTTTGATCTTGGTTGCTAGAACCACCCCTTTTCAAGTTTCTAGCCATCCTCCTAAGTTTAGACTCTTCAATTGATTGGGCATACACCATGAGTCTAGTTAGGGTCATATAATTATGTAGCATCCCGTACGACATTTCTCCCTCACTAGATTGGCTACAACCGTCACAAAATGACTCATTTCATCTCTTGGATTAGACACTAGAGATGGGGCATATCTAGATTATATTGAGAACTCAAATAGTATTCTTTAACACTTCTATTGCCTTGATTGAGATTGATAAACTCCTCTACCTTAACTTCCCCCCTCTCACGGGGAAAGTACTTACCAAGAAAAACTTCCTTAAATTCTTCCCATTCAGTATGACCCGACTCCTCCAGAATATTATCCTTTCATTGAGTTTACAAAATTTTGAGAAGCATCCCTCAGTTGATACGAAGCCAACTCCGCCTTCTACCTAGATGTAACTCCCATAGCATTCAACACCTTGTACACTCCATCGAGGAACTCTAGGGGATCCTCACACACCTTAGATCCAAGAAAGATAGGAGGATTAATTCTCCCAAAATATCTTAACCTAGACATCATAGTTCTCTCCATAACATTCACCCTAGGTACAATACTTAAATTCACTTGAGTAGTCACGACTCAGGATAAATCAAGAAAAGCCTCTCTAATATCACTATTACTCAACTCCGGTAAAACCACTGGAACATCATTACCTCCTTCCACAATAGGGACTTGGTCACCTTGATCACCATTGATCATCTTGAGCACCTTGAGGAACTTGCTCAACTTCCTCAACTTGAGGAGGGATCTCGTTATGCCCCTCATTCTCTTCAACTCTCCTACCTGGTGTCTTCTCGTATGCATCTTCCTAGAAACACAAGGAAAACCATGATAAAAGAGTACTCATAAACTTTACTCTATGACACAACATAGGATTAGAAAGAAGGGGAACTCTATCGTCCTATAGCCTCTTGTCAACAGATGTGTCGCAACTCACACCGATTGTCAAGACTCTACTATAAGTGACTTGATGAGACCTCTTGATTCCTAATACTACTTTCATATCCTATGATCTGATACTAAGATTCTCATATCCCGAAACCACATCCTAGAAGTTAGGGTCAATCATGGATTGCAACCGGCTTACTTGATCGCTCGGAGGTCTTGTACAATACCTTACATATCATTCATAACATAAACATAATGAAAAATAGTGCGGAACTAAAACTTTTCACTAAACATTTCATAGTCTTTAAAAAAATATTTCATATAAAATGATCGGAAATACTAAGTCTCGATCTCATCAAACTTAAGACACGAGAATACTTGGGACACGGTCCATGCACAATAATAATATATAAATACTTAGTCTATTACAATACTTCAATAAGAAACATAAAGGACATCTATGCCCTTGAAGCAATTGAGGACATAATTCAACTTCTCTTGAATGATGCTAGGGTGCAAGTCTTAACTTCCCAAATGCTCCTCACCAACTAACAACTATAGAGATAGATAAAAGCATGAATTAGTACAACCACATGTACTAAGTATGATAGAATACATGAAAATAGACATTTATTAGATATATGCATCTTTTCATTTAAAAATCATATCATAATCATAAGAAAAACATTTAACAACTTAGAAACACATAATATAACATTTGAACAATTTAATCATAATTTTGACCCACTTACCAGTAAGCTATATTCACTATACAGTGAATTACTTCACTGTTACAACGAAGTGATTATTCTTCCTTTCTAATACTTTCTAGCATGTAGTCTTCTCACTAAAAACTATCTTAAGACTCACTTAAAAAACACAAAGAGAGACCGCACATACAACCTCGCTAAGCATACCTAAATGACCCTCAAGAATACTTATAACAAGACACATACGAACTTACAACATATTAATACATCATCATGAGATTTCCTTTACAAAAGGTGATTCTAATTCTCACTTGAGTGAGTTGTGAAGTGACCGCCCATAAAATCCCTTACATACAGACTTAAGAGATCATATAGAGTACTTATGATAGCATCAATTCTCACTTAACACCTCAACATATAGGTAATTTGACATTCTCTTAACAAAGGCTATCCAAATACTGACCTAAGTAAATCAAGAAGATAACGTCCATGATTGACCTCCTCAAGAATACCTAAATAATCCTTAAGACTGCCTAAGTTTAGATAATGTCCACATATTCAATATCTTCTCTAACTAGAGTCATTCTTAAGACTCATGTAGGTAAGTTAAGAAGTGATAATTCTTATGCCTCCTTAATAGCTTGACTAGACAACCCTTAACTACTCTAGTAAGTACTTATTCATTTAACATACTTTGTTAACTGAAGTCACTATTTTCATTAGTTCGTTTAGGAGACATTCAACACATAAAGGCTATTCAAGTAATGGTCTTGGAAAAGATTTAGGAACTCCCAATAACACCTTCAAAGCCGATTATGCAATATCTAGATAGCAACCCATACAACCACCTAAACTTCATAGGACTTTTGTAATGCTAATAGGTATTCCATATGATATAATAGGCAATAACCGACATAGAACATGATACCAAAGCATGGAATCCGAAGTTCTAACCTACTTCGATGAGGGTGTTCTACTTGCCAATGGTAGAACTTGACACATCCCATGTAGGCACATGGTTAAGGAATATGAATGACTTTCTTTGTAATTTTTTCACATAATTTAACTAGAATTAATTCCCTTACCATACTCACTCGGTGCTAGCCTTCTTTCTTATAGAGTAATTTACACTTAAGGTTCATATACAAGGGTTCCATAACACGTTTATAACTTTAACACATTTACCCTACCAAATAAAGGTCCACTAAGGCTACCTCACAATGGCGACAAGAAGCTCATCTTGACTCCCCTAAGGATTAATATGATGTAGTTCCATCCAATTAACCTTTATTCTATCATTCCTTTACCTTGAAGGATACCATTACAACTTACGACTTCAACATTCATAACCTTACCACTAGGTTCAAGGTTTCACATAAAGGACCCTCTTAACTTCATTAAGGTCACATTTCATTCATACATACAAAACTAAAATACTTTAGCATCCTAAGTTAAGAGATCACATATTCACATTCATACATACAACAAGCAAGGGACACAAGTCAACCAAGACAAAACACCACATAATTTACTTTAACTCATAATACATGTCATTCTAGAAGCACATAGAAATAACCCTTATAATCTTAAAGTCATCCTATGCACTACCATATCATAACCAATATAACCATTATAGACTCATATAGTCAAGTAGGAACAACCATGCATCAACCCCAAGACTATATATATAAGCACATAATCATAGTCTACATTATCTCCTAACGTACATTGAAAGAACACATAATTTCATATTACTTCACATATATATAGATATAATCATATATCACATAATATAAACTATAAAAATCATTATAATACTCAAAGTAATGCCGACAAGGACATGATCATCATATTACTTAAAATAACACCGACAAGGCCACATCGATTTCAAGTAAAGCACATAAAACCGCCACCATAAGTGGACCATACCGATCAAAATATAATTTAAGTATAATAATGATAAAATATAGGAAATAGGGCATATTACCACCACTCCCTTCTCAATTCTTCAAATCAAATACAAATCACCCAATTCAATATCACAAGACCCTTACCCATGGCCTTAACCAACAATTCAACATAATTGTAACAATAGTCATGAAACTAGATCAAATACTACATAATAATCAATACAATACAACATAGTTATCAATTTACTACAATTATTACATAAATGGATAGCCTACATAAAACTACATTAGAATTCATGAACATTAGATCAATATCAAGTAACCCATAACATAGTCAAAAACTAGGGTTCATCCAATTCATGGGTTCATAGGTTATATTAGTTTAAAATCATCATTGCAATAAAAATTCAATCATTATTCAATGTTTATAAATCATTAATGCAAGAACCCATGGAATAGATCATAAAATTGGACAATTCACTTTGAAAACTTTAGAAACATCTTTGAAAGTTGGACTCCTTGATGAAGAGAGTTTCAAGGATAAAAATCCATACCTTAATGAAGATAATTTTACAATTTGATGAAGAATATTTACTCAATTACTAAATTTAAGCCCTTCGTTGAGTTTTGACTCTAATGGTGTTCTAGAAAGAATTCTAAGGGATTTGGGTATTTGATTTTTTATTAATGAAATCTTCGTAGTGTTTTAGGCTTATAAACAATCTGAAAATATCCAAAATACCCTTAAGGAACCACAAATACCATTTTTTGGAAGTGGGGTGAAATTACAAGTTCACCCCTCACTTGGTAGTGAACCTGCGCAGGAAATAGACCCCATTGGCAGTTGGCAGTCAACGATCCTTCCCTTGACCAACTGACCGTCCTATAGGCCCGTGGTCTGGGAATGAGACCTGTCATGGGCTTCCTCTCCCCCATGCGTAATTCTCCGTCGATGATACCCCACCAACGGGGTATTGACTTACCCAATGGGGGTCGATTGAAAGCCGTTGGTTGAGCTGTCTTGGACAGTTTTGGGCACCAACTTGGGTCCTTTCTCAAGGACCCTTGGATGGTCCTTGGGGATGTTTTCCAGGACGTTTCAAACCCAAACATGATTTTATACGAGTTTTAGGACCTGTCACATAAATTTTATCCAAAAAGAACACGTAAAACACGACAAAACATGCTTAGACACACAAGGTCATTCCAAGGCAACACTTTCAAACGTCATGGACGTTTGAACTCCAATCATCACGAAACATGATGCACTGCCTATATATGCTATAATAACTTATTTAAGTACCTTAAAAGCATCATGAATCACACATAAACACATAGAATCATATATGAGGCACATAGGTGATTTTATCGTCGAACGTCTTAGTCGTCCCTTGACGTTTGACTTCCAATGCACCTAAACTCTTAGACACTATCTCTATGTCATATTATAAACCAACTTAGGACCTTATACAATTATCAAAACTATGTTAGGATCGATTTGGCCTAATTCATTTGTGACGTCTTACAGATATCACCTAATATGCTAGTATGATACTCATTTCTTACCTTGAAAGGTAAGATGCCCTCTTTTTGGTGTGAGGGGACAACACTAGATTTAATGTTTGGTACCCATGGTCTTAGTGTCAGTTTAGGCTATAGTTTCCCTGAAGTAATATGGACAATGGAAGTAAATGGCTAGGATCCTAACTAGGATGACTTAAGGGAGGTTACTTAGGATAGGTGGAAGTAGTGAACCCATCTAGACATAGCACAAGTAGATCCTTAGGAAGTCCTTGAGAGGTGACCTAATGTATATGATTATGATTATGTTTTATGCATGGAATGGTAGTATTTGTCTATTTGTGCATAATATGAGTCTATGTGATATGATCTTATTCTTATATGCACTATGTGGGTCTAAATAATTATATGATGAAGGTCTTGTATTGACATAAATGAAGTTTTATTCACTTAATTTTTAATGTATGAATTGAATGCTAAGGTTTGTGCTCTCATGAAGGGCTTACTAAGAATGTATGGGGTTATAGAGCTTCATATGTTCATTTCACTAGTAGACTAAGATTGGGTCATGAACAATGTCTTATGATGATGTATATGAAAAGAAGTAAAAATATGTGCAAATAGAAGTAGCTTACTGTAAAGCCAAAGGAATCTTGACTTAAATGTGCCTTTGATATATTATGCTTATGTGATGATATGTGTTGTCTTATGTGGGTTATATGTATGTTTTCCTTGTGGCCTTAACGCGATGCATTGCACCAAGTATCACTAGAGGGTTACTTGGGAAGTTAATGATTAAAAGAAAGGAATGCTCACTGTTAAGGTAAAGGAGCTCACTGTAAAGTCCTCAATTATGGCTTAAATTTATATGTTATCTTATATGATGTTTGACCTTTGAATATGCCTATAGGAAGTATGTGACTGATATAAATGAAATTTTCTAAAGGTTTTATGAAGATTTACTCAAAAAGGCATGATGTATGATTTTAAGAAAATGTCCCTTTTAAATGCATGTTTTTGCATGGTTTCCATACTTAGTGAATCCTTGTATTAATTCCATTCTTCTATACTTTTTACACAAAGTTTAGGTTATGGATGCTTAAAGGATGTCTATATGATTGAGAATCTTGATATGTGATTCCCAAGCTCAAGGAAAGGAATCCTTAAGCCAAGGGTGTCCTAATGTTTATTTACTATGAAGTTCATAAATATTGTATAGTTACTTCTTAAGTTTTAAGGGATGTGTCCCTAATGTACTCTAATGTTGTTGAGTCTAAGATGGCAAAGAGACTTACAGTCTAATTATGTAATATGTTATTTTGAGTTTATATATGAAGTAAAGTTTCTAGCATATGATGTGCTAAGAATGTTTTAAATTTCCACTAAATTTACTATGGCAATGCGATGAATGATAACTATGGGCTTGTATAGGACCTCTAAGAGGTCAAGTATGACAGTTTACTTCTAGGGGGTGCTCCCCGGATGTGATAGTAGGCACATGGTTAAGGAATATCAAGGGTTACTTGGTACTATTGTATTAGCTTAAGTATATTTAGTACCATAAACATATTCACTCATTGCTAGTAATGTTATCATAGAATAAGTTCAATAATATAAAGGCATATGAAAAGGTACCATATTTTAGTCACTACCAAATCGTAATACACATTACTAAGGATGGGTCCAATAGGTATAACACTCAATGGTCAATAAGGATAGATCAATGAATTTCTTAGAGATAGTTTCATACCGTTCTATGCAACCTATCCCTAAGTCCATCATTTACACAAGAAGGATACCATTACGACTTTTAACTTCAAGGATATCATAACCTTCTTTGTAGTTTGAATGTTCCAAGTTATTGACCTTCTTCACATGTTCAAGGTCATATTATAATCATACTTTTAAGGGTACCATCTCAGGTCTACTGATCGCAGACTTTCATTCAACATTCATTCATACACATACATAACAAAGGTGCTTAAGCCTACTAAGTCAAGAGTTCACATTTCAAATTCTTGCATGTATCAAGTAGAGGGACATAGTCTACCAATCAATACACATAACATCATCTTATCACTTATTAAATAACATTTAAGCATCCTATAAGGACAACTAAGTCTACCTAATCATATACACTAGCAACACATATAGAAAGATCATCATAATCTATCATAGTCACATATAGTCAATTACGGAAAATCATGGTTTCACTTAACTAATGCACATAAGCCATATAATCCTTAACAATTATCACCTTTACAAGATATAACATGATAACAACATGATTCATATAATAATACTGATAAGGCCATGTTATTTATAATCATAACACATATACACCGCCACTATAAGTGGACCATAACAATCAATACAATTCACTACGAATTCTACACAATATAGAAGAGATAAAGTTAACAAACCACCTATCCATCATTAACAACACCATCAGTATTCCTTCTCAATCAATTCACTTCACATAGGCTCTTACCAATAGCCATATACACCATTTCAAACCAATAACTAAACCATACAATGATCCAAAAATATAAAATATGAAAATCATAAAATTAAGGCATCCTATATACAATTCTATCATGATCTATGCATCATTCAATAGCTCAAAAAAATCTACACCATAATCCAATACAATTAAGCCATGATCAAATCACACACAATAGATCCAAAATTACAATTTCATGGGTTCATAGGAATTTTAATAAAAAATCATTCAATTAACATCATTGTATCATAAATCATTGATTCAAATCATTTTATTTCAGAACCAATGACTAGAAGTCAAAATGGAAGTTCATGCTTTGAGAAAGTCTTAGAAAAGCCTTTAATGTTTTGATCCTTCAAGAAAGAGGATACAAGAATGAAAAACCATACCTTCGTGAAGAGTATACACGAAAATTTGAGAAATCAAACTCCTAGATTCAACCTTACTCCTGGATTCAATGGTGTTCTAGAGGATTCTATTTGGGGTCTTTTGTTTTGATTTTGAATAATGAACTTAACTAATGGTTCTAGTCCTACAAAGTATTTTAAAATACCCAAACACCCATAAAATACTACCCAAAATTTTATTTTTATGTTATCTGAATTTCCCATAATGCCCTTACCTTGGGCGAGACACATGCAGAAAATAGCAGGTGTCAAACAACGAGCAAACCTACGGGGCGTCGACCAGATGACGCGCCGTACTGGCAAGCTGTCGATTTGGTCAGAGACTGCTCACCTGGGTCTTAATCTCCCACACCTAAGTGTTGAGTAAAACCCCCTATCAATGGAGCATAGGTGTGTCTATGAGGCGTCGTTTGGATGGCGTAGGTTGGTACTCCTCAAGTAAAACTTAAGTTTAGCAGTTCAAAAAGAATGTCTCAAACGGTGCTACAAAATTCTCAATTATGAATACACACAACACGACTTAACTTGCTCAAGCAAGGATAAATTGTTCACTCACAGATTCAAATTCTGACTCACCATTATCAAAGATTCTCAAGTTCAGAATACCTGCTTCAAATGCAAGTTTGATTCAACAATGGTACCCAAAATACCTCTCAACAAAGATGACTCCATATTCGCACACAATGTTTCAACCATTTGTAGTTTCAGAATCACATAAAACTCTCCCCACTCACAAAGATGAACACATGTATGACTTCACCCAGGGGTTTGCCCTTATTTTTCAATTAACATTCGTTTTTTCACACTCAAGATCAAAAAGGTTTTTCAGGGCTTGTAACGGAGCTGAGTGTAAATGTAAGGTCATTTAGGCTCAGTGGCTTCTGCCCTCATGGTATGTGGTCTAACATCACTTTTATTCCTTTTCTTCAGCATTTTTACTCATGATCAAAATTAACACCATTATCTAACTTTATGGACACCCCATTTCTTTTGCTACTTTAAAAACTTTATTTCACAACTTTGTCATGTTTTTTTATTTTTATTTCTTATTTTTTTATATGGAGGGGTTGCATATTTTTCAAAACCATGGATCAAAGGGGAACTTATTCACACATCTTGATTTACCATATATTTTCACCACACCCCAAACTTAGGCTTTTGGCCTAAATTGACTATTCAAACAAACCATATTTCACGAGGATTATGGATGAATAAATAAAGAGGGGTCACAATGTCATTGAGTTTCTTCCAAGAAAAGGATAAGGATCAAAGGGATTCAAGCAAGGTTCATAAAACTCACAAGGTTGGCCACAAAAGAGGTATATTATAACACTTTTTCACTATTTAAAGTTGTTGTCTAAGATCATTTCAAATGCTTGAATCACTTAGTAAACCGGACCAACGGGACAAATTCTAGCTGTCAGCACACAAGGTTCTCGGCAAGCTCATCACACAATGAAATGTCACAAATATCAAACAAGGATCCACACTTTAAGTAGTGTGCATGTTCATCACAAGAGACTCATTCAATAATCGGCTAGTCACAACGAGATGCAAAAAGTTCACATATTGTCTATGCAACTTCATTTGGCCTCATCGTAGTCACATATTTAATTTGTTTGATAAAAAGAACTATTCAAGTCATCGATATTGATCATGAAAGATGCTCAAATTTTCTCAAGAACAACCACATTCAAACACAACAAGAGTGGAATTTTTTTTCCAGATGGGTCAAGAACAATTTTCATTCATAATAAGGAGCCATAAGCTCAAACATACACAAGATAGAAACAAAACACACTTTAAAACACGAAACCAAATATATACTAAGTATAGTCACAAGTGGTTAGTATGGAAAAACCTCACCCCAAGACTAAAATGTAGTTGTCCTTAAATGCAACAAAAATAAGTAAAAATGACAAAGAGGGAGGTAAAACAAAGTCTTGTCTACACAGTCACTCCATCTGTCTGGGCATCAATGCTCGTTGCAACACTTTGATCCTGGGAATCAGTGCCCAATGTAATATAAACATTGTCTCCACCAAAACCCTCCATGGATATATCTGCTAATGAAATCTACACGACAGATTGTACCACAACCTCCTCAACCTCTGTAAGGCCATCATAGTCCATCTTCTCATAGACACCGAGCCGTTCTCCACTAATGTCAGCCTCGAACTCTACAGACACCACCATTTCAGTTCAGACCTCATCTCTGGTGTTAGATGGAGGTACATCATCTTCAATAGGCATGTCGGGGATTTCCAAAGTCCAAAAAATCATGGACATATTTGTGGAATTCAGCTGGTCCACGTCTTTTTTTAACTCATTAATGGTTTCCTAAAAAGGTTGTTACCTTATCAGTGGCCCCATGGTCTCTCTCACAAACCACTATACTTGTCACAAGGAAATCAATAAACACACTCAGGGGTACCACAACAACAGTAGGTCACTCTCTATCATTCTAAGGATTTTGGACTCAAGCTCGGAGACACGCCTATTAGTAGAATGGGCTAGATTTTCCATCAGTAGTATCACAGCGTGTGTGAGTGGAGTTCGGGAAGTAGTATCAGCAGACCTAAGGGGTAAAGGAGCGGTAGAAAAACTCAGAGTCAAGGAACGAGCAACACTAGAGATACCTAAAGGAACAGGGGCTAAAGTAGGTAATACTACCTCTGCATGTTAAGTATAAATGTTTGAATTCGGGGAAGAATCCACCAAGGATGCCTTCTTCTTCTCGACTTCATCTTTTAAATACTCATCCTTTATCCATCAGATGTGAGTACAATATGTGGGAATAAATTCTACATCCTTCTTTTCATTAAGACATACCTAGTCTTGTCTGCACAACTCGGTGATCAAAATGGTAAAAGAGAGAAAGGTTTGGTGCTGCTTGGACCTCATGGCCATCTCTTGTGCAATGATTATGCCTAGATTTATCTGCCTCCCAACAATGATGGAACCAAGAGAAGTTGCCTTTGTGTGTTGTAGAATGGATTCATTATGAGATGGCATAATGGTGTTACTGATAAAGCCAAACCAGTACCTTGCTTCCATATTGAGGTTCTTATTCTAAATCTGCACTCTAGTCTTGAACTACCTAGTAGTACCATCAGATAAAAGAGGGGCCAACCATTCTTTCATAGTCTCCAAGGAATTATTTTTATCGTGTATTAGTAGTCATGAGAGATGTTAACAATGCATTCTGACGCATCCTTTATTTCACTATCGTCACACTTCACTTTTTTCCCCTAACGACCATATAATCTACCTGTTTTAATATGGAAACCTTCCTCTTCCATTGAGGCACTAGAGCTTTGTAGGCGTTGTATAACTCCTTGACTCAATTAGGAATGTAAGAGCCACATGGTTTAGTGAATATTTGGAACTTGTGAGACTTCAAACATATGGGTATTTATCTATTAATCAATCATTACATAGCATAAGATCTTCAATGATGGTCCTTAATCCCTCGAATTTTAATTTGTTCAAAGATCGGGGAAAAGGACTCTAGGTGGTGCTGGGACCACAACGTGCTCTAGAACAAAAGGAGGAGTAGATCCCTAGGATGACCTGATCTTAAAAGGATCATTCCACTTTTTGGAGAACATCTATCTATTCGTGATAGTACTAGTTGATCATTCTGAGGCGTAGAAATGGAAGTATAAGGGTCCTCATTCTCACCCTCACTCTCAGAAGTAGTGAGGTAAGTGACATATACTCTTTTATTGTTGGAGGTTATCTCCTGTGATTGAGGAGTAGATGTTTTTCCTTTCCTTCTACCTTTTCCACATGTGATAGGAAGTTTTATGGACTTTGCTTTATGTACAATTACATCTTTGTTGATAGTTATTCCCTTTTTCCTCTTGCGGGGAAACATGTCTCGACCTGCTACTTTTGGTCTAGCCATATCTGTAAACCATATTAGAAAAAGCTAGAAATAGTTCAAGAAAAGTTGTAGAAATCAAGTTATAGAAAGACTCCTCGAAGCGATTGGCAAGTCACAGAATCAATGAACGTGTAGCCAAATCATTTTAGTGATCCAGATCGGGCTCGACGAAAGGATTGGCCTAAAATTTTCCCAAAAAATGACATGTCGTCAATGTTCAGAGACTTTCGGCGAATCGCTAACACTATTTAGCGAGCTTAGACTAGCTTGCCGAAAGTTACAATATGTTTTAGGGGTTAGGGGTACAAAAATAACGATCAAGGTAGACTTTTAGTGAGNCGGCCCGTTGGAATTGTGACCGAAGGAGGGGGGACCACATAGTGCACGGGAGAGGGGCACTGGCAAGTGTTTGTGCGCTCCAACTCCCACCTATTTACGTGGTGGGGTGGGTTGTTGAGGAGAGGGGAGGCTTTGGGGTCGATCCTGTGTCAAGTGAGCGGGATGGGCGGGAAAGAAGGCGAACCAAATAAATGTAGCTTCTCAGATGGAGGAAGAGTAAAAACTTAGGATCCTCATAAAGAAGGGGATTTGTGGGGATAAAGTCGCGTCGCCGATGACCTAAGTGGGGTTTTCTGCCGGGGAGAATGGGACGTGGGGTTGGTTGGGATGGGGGGAGAAAAAAAAGGCTCCGTCCCGGATGACGAGGTTGTCGCAGGAGTTTTTGATTAGGGGGGGAAGGGAAAGGGGGGGAGGGGTGGGGGGGGTTCTTCTTTTTAGCCAGGCTTTTCTCATTTAATGTTTTGGTGCTCCTCAAGGATCTTCAGGGTAGTTCTTAGGAGGTCTTACTGGGATGTTTCGGCCCTCAACATGACTAGTTTCCAAACGTCTTGGTCGTTCATAAATGTTTGATTTCCAAACTCTTTGAAATACCTATAAAGATATTATTAATCAATTTAACAGACTTAAATCATAAAACAATCATAGGATCTAGTTTATTGTAGTTCATTTTGAGGGTTTCTATATTCATGGAGTGTTTAAGTCTTCATGTGGTTGGATAGTTCTACCCAAAATGATTTTTATGAGCTTTTCTTAAGTGATGGTCTTGGAGAAATAGTTGTGATTGAGTGATACCGATTGATTTTGGATCGTTAAGCTTCCTTTATGAGGGTAGGAGTGAAATCCTCAATAGTGAAGAACAACATTATGTGAGGAGTATGAAAGTTAAGTCTTGACTTGTTTCAACCTTTGTGCTTAAGGGCATGATGTGATGGAGTTGATTAAGATTAACCCAAGTGGGGGATAAGGTGCCTAGACGGTAAACTTTAAAGTTCCCTTAGTGTTCTTACAATGAGTTTCTTTGAAATTCTCCATGTTGAGAATCAGTTTGAGTGGTGGATATGAAGTGTATTGTTTTAGATACTCATTTTGCATTCCTTCAAATTCTCACCTAATGGAGTGTGGGTTGAGATTTTATTAGAAATTGTTAGCTTCTTGTAGCATTGGACCTGCGGTCGTGTTCCCCGCGGCCTTTGAACCCTCCCACTTCCTCCTCCCCCGCATCGTGCGGTTTGTGCTTGCTTCGCCCGTGGGTTGGTCAAGTGGTTTGATTTCTCTTGGATGAGATGAAACTGTAATCATGATGTTACACGCCTGCAAGTGGGGGATCATGATTTAGTATACGATTTTGTGATATCCCAAATATTTTATTTTCTTCTATCTTCCATTCTTAACAACCCAAGCTTGAAACAAAGAGTTCCTCGGATTTAATCATTTTTATGAAGTGTTGCATATTAGTATAAGTTTGCTTGTTCTCCATATTGTTTACCATGTCTTACATACACTTTATTGCCTTCCCTCATTTTTGTGTCCGCCTTCCTCTTTGCAACTGCCCCCGGTGCTTTTTGCTACCCTTAGTATGTTTCTCATATTGTTGTGCCATTTAATATGAAATTTTACCCTGTCCTTTCATGGGATTGTTTGATGCACATGCTTGATAACATTTATGATGTGAGGGTAGTTTTGCCCCACACTGAGATGTTGAGTCTTCTTTAAATAGAAAGAGATGAGTCCATTTAAGAACATGTGATTTCGAGATTTTTTTTTGTTGGATTTAATGTTTATTTCCTTTGGTCATTAATGATAAAATTTGATTGGGTTAATTGTTGTAGATCTTTGTCATTATCTTAGTTTGTGATGAATTAGATCCTTTACCCTAACCTAAGTTATGAATTGGACTTGAAGATTATTAGGCTTGTTAGAATTGGTTATGTTATTGCTTAATTCACTATATGTTGTTGATGATGAGTGAGCTATTGAATAATTGTGATGAATTGAGGGTGAGATTCTTGATGAAGTCTATAGTGTCTATTTGGTAAGACGTTGTGATCTTGAACTCATATTTCAATAATGATGGATCATATTTAGTGATGATGTTGTGCAGTTTAAGTATTATATGTGATTATATTAAGAAAATATGATAGGATGACTATGATGGAATGATATGTTTATGTTGAATGTGAGATCATTGTGAGGCTATTTTAATGCAAGTTTGAAGATTATTTCTCTTGTGGTGCTTATATGATAAAGGGTCATATGTGGAATCTCACCGATGCCAGGTTGTAGTGCGTATGACACGAAGTTTCCATACCTATTCATAATGAGCTAACTCACTGCGTAACAACGGGGTTCTGTGATCACTATTACCTAAATTAAATTATGATTGTTAAAGAAAGACTTAATGTCATTTCAAAAAGGGACTTTAGCTTAGCACCGAGTGAACTTGACAATGAGAGGTGTTGACTCCCCCATGGAAGGGAGATTCACCATACATTCTCATGAGATGAGGTCTCTAATTGGTAATGAGCATGTAGAGGCTTCAACAAATATCTCCTAGTTCCATAACGATGTTGTCTCCCAAGGAATACCATCTAGTGGATTTAGCTAGACCGCTATGTTCATGTTTTGGTCCTAACTTGGCAAGTAGACCACCTTCTTTCTATTTAGGGTTTCATGAAACAAGATTACATGTTTATCTCACATGGTCTATTTCGGTAAAGAAGATTGTTCCCAAAAGTACAATGAAAGTAACAAAAGGAAAACTAACTAGGGTGACTTAAGGGGTTTTTCTTAATGTAGGTAAGGGTATGATACTATACCTATGCATTGCACTAAATGGTATGGATGGAAGTTCTAAGAGGTTGTTCTAATTCTCTTATGACTTGAATGATATGCATTTGTTGAATTTACATTTTGATTATCCTATATGATGTTGGTTGCACTTATTAACATATTATTGGTCTATATTTTTATATATTATGATGACTACTCATAATGACATTTTATATGAAGTTAGGCATTACTTATGATCTCTTTCCTTGTTTGCTTGAATATGTGGGCTTATTAGGCTTCATACATGCATTGCACTTGTAGGCTTGGAAAGGTCTTGTGAGTAAGGGTATTGTCTATGATTTGATGATATGAAATCATGTACATACTTTGTCATTGTTACACTATGTTAGAGTTTTTTTTGTGTGATCTTGATATGCTGATATTCATATGATATGACCTTATGGTGATAATATCCATGTGACTTGACTTTATTGATGATGTTGGTCTTGTGTTGTATAAGGAATTATCTTTATGAATATGTGATCATTGGCTTGTATATGTCCTTATTTATGCATTAAGGCTTTCAAAAGTGACTTATCATGACTTGAACAAAATGTCCATTTAAGCATGATTTCAAAGCTTATATGTGCATATGTGTTAGACCCTCTAAATGATGTAGATGAATCTATGGCCTTACATGAGTGTAATGAGCTTAAAAGGTCTTAAAATGACTTAATATAGTGTTAAGAATCAGTATATAAAGTCTGGAAATGTTTGGAGGTCAAACGTCAAAGACATTTGGAAACTAGTCGAAGTTGAACTAAGTGTGTCGTAGTATTTTCTACTAATGATTTGGGAGATGGTTAGTAGGTGAAATTAAGTACCGTGGCTTCCGTACCGGGTCTTCCTACGCATAGCCTTATTTACAAAGGGTTGAAACGTTCGACAACAATGCCCAGGGGACAATCAAAAAGGGTCCCCAAGGAGGACCCAAACTTGGATTGCCAAGATGTCGCGCCAGCCAGTGTTAGGAAGTGGATGCGAGACGTGCAACTGTCACGTTGTGGGAAAAAATATTTCCCTGCGACGCGGGGCTGTCACGAACCATTCTGTCCAAGAATTTTTTATAAATAAGATTTGGAAGTGCCTCCGCAACGCATAGTAAGTGCCCAGATTTTGTTGCGTTGTTTTTAAGTCAACTTTAAGTTTGTTAAATTGTCCAATTGTTGCAGGGGTCTTTTGTAACTTTAGGGATTAATTATGGGACGTTATTGAAGGTATTAAAGTTATTTTAAGTCTCCCAATTCCTATAGGACCCTATAATCCAAATCAAAACCATTCTCTCTGCCTCGCCAAAACTCTCCTAAACTCACCATTGACAGCTAAAGAGAAAATGCGCATCTTTTAGGAAGAAGTTGATCAGGTTTTCAACTGGGTTATAAGGCTCTATTCTAAGGTATGTAACATATTATTTAATTGTATTCTTCCATCCATGAATACCCCCTTGTTTCCCTTGAATTGTGAATCCAAAGAAGCCAATTCAAGAGAGGGTTGTAATTGCATTGTGGGTAAGGCTTGATTTTCATCCCAATCTAGTGGGTAGAATTAAATTATGTTTATATGATGATTATATACTTTTTGATGTATTTTTTTGTGCTGAATAATAGTAATTGAATTTGAAGGTGATCATGGTGATCCTAGGAAATTGGAGGCTAGATAAAGGAGTCGGGTTGATCCATCTTAACTAGATTATAATGTATATTAATTGATCATGACTGAATCACCTAGGTATGAATTGAACTATACTTGATTGATTTATATTGTTATTGATTGGATTTAAACTTAAATAATGAATTATGTCTATATTCACCTAGTATTGGAGAATGTGAGAAGAAAAGCCAAGGCTAGAAGATCCTATAATCTACCTACGAATGAAGATAGAATGAATTGATGAATAATGAACCTTAGAACATCCCTCCATGAGAGAAAATGTTGATCAAGGCTTGACAAATAAACCATGGAGTATATGCTTAAGTACAAATGGATATGCAAAGTGAGACGGACAGTCTAATAAGGGTCTGCACTCCACGTAGAATGGAGAGTCACACCTAGTAGTTCTGGTGACTGTCCACTTAGGTCTCATGAGGCGGGAGTCCTTCACGTACTAGAGTCAAGGTATCCATGTAGAGATCTCCATATCCTATGAACTTAAACGTGTCTGAGCAGTGTGCATAATTTGTGAATGAGCTTAGACATGCCCAAGGGGTATCTCATACTGTTCATGATTAAGGGATCAAGACATACATTAAAAGGTATCTCGTAGGATCCATATTATTAAGGAACTATGACATCATTAAATAAGTATCTCGTAGTGTTCAAAATATGAAATATAGGGGCTAGGCTCCAATGTAAGAAGTAATAATGAAAGGATCCAAAAGTAGTAACTTGCATGAATGGTGGTATGGGACATCAGGAGTGCATTGCCCAAGGTATAGCCTAGGGTCTCTAATGAAGAAGAGATTGAATATAGGATTGGATTAGAGTTTCCTCTCGTTTCTAGTATAGTAGGCTAAAGATGAGAGAATCTTAGTAGATGAATTTAAGTAATAAAGAAGCTATGGAGGGTGAACATGTTTAGGATGGATTTCAAGATAGGTTTAGTATGTAGGGTAGTATGGGGTGCCTAATGTACATTTTTAAAAAGCATGTTTTGAGATGACCACAAGAGTATAGTACTCTTTAGTATGAACATCATATGTCTTAATTATGATAGTGGATTATGATCAAGAATGACCTAATAAAGATAGTTAGCTTTGGTAGTAGTATGGAATGCTACCTTAGCCTTGGACAAGTATACTTAGAGGTAGCTTGTAGTATAGTTCACTTGAGTAAGAAGGACAAGTAAGTTAGTATGAACTCTTAGATGATTTTTGATGATTTATTATGATATGATATTCATATTATGCTTATGTATTTATCTTTTATGATTATGACTATTGTTGACAAAACATTTGAGGTATTTTATGATTGGTATGTAGTTTCCATACTTAGTACATATTTCCTACATGTTGTATATGTAGGGTCTTGAGAAGGTTGATTTGATTTCAAAGGTAGAGTTCCAAGGTTTCCAAGAAGATAAGAAGTGGTGAGTCCTCATAACTTTGAGGACGAACCTTTACATTCCTTTATGTCTTTCTTCATATTTTAGACTTTATTTGGGCTGCATCCCATGATGTTTTATTCATGTCAAAGTTAGATGGTCTTTGAGACAATGTTATTAGATATGCTTCCGCTATTATGAAATATCGTTTTGTTTACATTTAAAAAATGTGTTTAAATTCCCTCCATTTATGCATGATGTTATGTAATGAAGTCAAGACGCTTGTACAAGACCTCCGAGAGGTCAAGTACGCCGTGTTGCGACCCAAGGGTTGCCCTAACTTATAGGGTGGACTTGTGGGTCGTGAAAAGCTTGGTATCAGAGCATAAGGTTATGAAAATGGTCTTAGTATGTCTCAAAACTAGTCTAGTAGAGTCTTAGTCATCGGTGTGAGCCGCGACACATCTATGAGTAGGATGCTATGGGATGCTTAAGAAAGTTTCACTTCTTCATTCTTCAAGTCATGCTATTGAGTTTTCTTTTGCAGGCCCTTTTAAAAATGTTTGCCTATGCTTTTGTAGGTTATGGCTAACACTAGGGCTAAGTCTATAAGGGAATGATATGGGAGTGGGGAGCAAGAGCATGTGCCTCCCCAAGTCCAAGTACAAGTTCCTCCTAATGTTCGTAATTATCCTCCAATAGTGAATGTTATGTTTGAGGAATTTAGGGCTTCTATGACTTTGTTTGGTAAAAACTTAACGGCATAAGATAATAGAGGAGAAGTTGTGCAGGCTAATCGTATTGGAGGAATTTGCACTACTAAAGTAAGAGAGTTCTTGTGAATGAATCCACCGGAGTTCTGTGGATCCAAAATTGATGAAGGTTCAAATGGTTTTATTGATGAGGTGTATAAGGTGTGTGCAATCATGGGAGTTTCTTCAATTGAAAAGACGGAGTTGGCTGCCATCAATTGAAAGATTTTGCCTAAGTTTCGTATGAACAATGGAAGTATAGTAGGCATTTGAGAGCGGGTCTTATAGAGTGGGAGACTTTTAAGTTGGCTTTCCTATGGAATTGAGAGAGGCTAAGTTAGAGGAGTTCATAAAACTCAAGCAAGGTAGTTTGAGTATCAAGGAGTATGCTTTGAATTTCATTCTTTTGTCTAAATATGTTCCAAGTTTGATGGCAAATCCTAGAGACTTTATGAATAGGTTCATGACGGGGGTGTCTGATCTAGTAGAAGAAGAATCTTGTATGGCCATGCTAGTTGATGACATGGATATCTCCCGACTGATGGTGTTTTCCAAAATAATAGAGAAGTCAAAACTAAGGACGGAGAGGGCTAGAGAAAAGAACAGGTCTACGTATGAAGGTGATTAGTATTTCCATTCATAGCCGGAGGTACAAGATTTGCCTAGAACCAAACAAGGATATTCCAGTAAATATTCTTCCAACACCTTGAAGGTTGATAAGGATAAGGGGAGTGGGTCTTCTAAATCTATATCCCCCAGGTGTGGAAGGAGTCACTATGGTAAGTTCCTAGCAGGCACGGATGATTTCTTTGGGTGTGGGAAGGATGGGCATAGGGTAAGACATTGTCCAGATCTTATGTCTAAGGGAAGGGAAGAGAAGAAAGTTGTTCCTAGTTATGATGAAAATGTTCCTAAAGCAAGAGCTAGGTTCTATGCAGTCAAATCCAAAGATGATTCAAAGTGATCTCCTTATGTTCCCTCTTCCGGCATTTACTCTCTTTAAGATTTTTAATATTTTCCAGTAATTTTCTTATGGTATGATCTCTTACACTGATTTTGATGATCTAATGATGCGGTAATATGTTTAAAAAAGACATTTGTGCCGTCTCCCAAGTTGGAGATAAATGAACTATATGTGTTTTATGGGTTCTTAAATGGATTGTGTTTATATTAATTAGCTTGGAATTAAATTGTTCCCCTTGATTTGGTATTGCCTAGTTAGGTAGAATGCAATATAATATGGTATGTTAGTTATAGTTGGTCCTATAAGAAGTGTTTAGTAAGTGTCATCTGAGGACGCATGTTTTCCCAAGTGGGGGAGTATTGCTACACCCTCACTATCTAGGTGAATCTATGGCTATGGTACGACATTGTCCAGTCTAATGTCTAAGGGAAAAGTAAGAGACAGAACGTTGTTCCCTAGTTATGATGAAAATGTTCCTAAAGCAAGAGCTAGGTTCTATGCGGTCAAATCCAAAGATGATTCAAAGTGATCTCCTTATGTCCCCTTCCGGCATGTACTTCTTTAATGATTTATGAATATTTCCAGAATTTCTTATGATTATGATCTACTTTACTGAATTTGATGATCTTAATGATGCGGTATTAATGTTAAAAAGACATGTGTGCCTTACTCCCAAGTTGGAGATAATGAACTATATTTGTTTATGAGGTTCTTAAATGATTGTGTGTAGTTATTATTAGCTTGGAATTAAATTGTTCCCTTGATTTGGGTATGTGCAGTTAGGTAGAATGCATATAATATGGGATGTTAGTCTATGTCTATAGTTGGTCCTATAAAGAAGTGTTTAGTAAAGTGTCATTCGAGGATGAATGTTCCCAAGTGGGGGAGTATTGCTACACCCTTAAAATGATCTAGGTGAAGCTAGGGCATAAAATGAGTATCATGAAATTATCATGTCTTAAAATGACTAAATATAGTGTTAAGAGTCAGTATATAAAGTTTGGAAATGTTTGGAGTCAAACGTCCAACAATGTCCAAGACGTTCGGAAACTAGTCGAAGTTGAACTAAGTGTGTCGTAGTGTTTTGTAGTGATTTTGGGGGGAGGGTTTGAAGGTGAAATTCAGTACCGAGGGTTTGTACGCGCAGCCTGATATACAAAAGGTTCAAAACATCTGATAACAATGCCCCGGGGACCATCAAAAAAGGGTCCCCAAGGAGGACCAAAACTTTGACTGCCAAGCTGCCGCGCCAGCCTGTTTTGGCTGGTGGCTGCGCGACGCCCAGCCATCGTGCAGAGGGGAAAAATCTTTCCCTGCTACGCGGGGCTGTCACTAACCATTCTATCCATGAATTTTCAAAAAATAAGATCCGGAAGTGCCTCCGCGACGTGCAGTAAGTGCCAAGATTTCGTTGCGTCGTTTTTAAGTCAAATTTAAGTTGGTTAAGTTGTCCAATAGTTACAAGGGTCATTTAGGAACTTTAGGGATTAATTATGGGCTGTTATTATAGGTATTTTAAGAGTTTTTGATCAGTACAATATCAAATAAGAGCCTTGAATCCAAATAAAAAACCTTTCACTCCCAAAACCACCATTGAAGAAGAAGAGAAATTGCAGCAGCTTTTACGACGAACTGATCAATGTTTCAAGGTGGGTTTAAGTCTTTAATCTAAGTTATGTGAAGATTATTCATTCATGGATTCTTCCATCCATGAATCCCCACTAGTTTCCGTTTAATTGTGAATCCAAAAAACCCGATTCAAGAGAGGGTTTGGATTGCATTGTGGGTAAGACTTTATTGTGATCCCAATCTAGAAGTAGAATTCAATGATGTTTATGTGATGATTATATAACATTTTTATGGAGTTTTTAGGGTGAATTGTAGAAATTTAATTTGAAGGTTATCCTAGGAAATTAGAGGCTAGATGAAGGAATTGGGTTGATCAATCTTAACTAGATTATAATCTATATTAGTTGATAATGATTGAATCACCTGGGTATGAATTGAACTTGAATAGATTGATTAATATTGGTATTGATTTATTTGAACCTTAAAGAATGAATTATGGATAAATTCACCTAGTATTGAAGAATGTGAGAAGATGAGAAGGCTATAAAAGTCCTATCGATCTACTTTGAATTACTATAGAATGAGTTGTATGAATAATGACTAGGATAGATGTTTTGGCTGTAGATTTTTGATGATTGAATGAAAGTGATAGATTAACTTGAGCATGGAGAGATTGTGTAGGACACCCCTCCATGAGGAAAAGGTTGAGCAAGGCTTGACAAGTAAACCATAGAGTATACGCTTGACTGAAAGTGGATACACAAAGTGATATGGACAGTCTAGCAATGGTACGGATTCCAAGTAGAAAGGAGAGCTACACCTAGTAGTTGTGATGTTTATCCACTTAGGTCTCATGAGGCGGGAGTCTTTCACGTAGTAGAGTCGAGGTATCCTAGTAGAGATCTCCATATCCTATGAACTTAGACATGCTTGAGAAGCATCTCGTAGTGTTCATAAGCAATTAGTTAACTTAGACATGCCCAAGGGGTATCTCGTAGTTTTCATAATGTGTGAATGAACTTAGACATGCCCAAGGGGTATCTCGCTGTGTTCATGATTAGGGGATCATGACATACCTTAAAAAGTATCTAATAGGATCCATATGAATAAGGAACTTAGACATACTTAAATAAGTATGTAGTAGTGTTCAAAAGACAAAGATAGGGGCTAAGATCCAATGTAAGAAGTAATAATGAAAGGATCCAAAAGTAGTACCTTTCATGAATGGTGGTATGGGACATCATGAGTGCATTGCACAAGGTATAGCCTAGGATCGCAAATGAAGAACAGATTGAAGATAGATAGTAAGTAGAGTTTTCCTTTCCTAGTATAGTAGTCTAAGATGAGAGAATCTAGTAGATAAAGTTAAGTAATAAATAATCTATGGAGGGTTAACATTTAAGTTTCTTTCATATAAGGCTTAGTATATAGGGTAGTACGGCTGCCTTATTACTTTCCACAACTGTTTGAGATGACCCAAGAATATATTACCGTTAGTATGAAGAAAATAGTCCTTAGTTATGATATTGGATTATGATCAAGAATGACCAAAGAGAGGTACTTATCTTGGTAGTAGTATGGGATTCTACCTTAACATTGCACAAGTACGCTTAAAAGTAGCTTGTGGTATAGTTTACTTGAGTAAGAATGACAAGTAAGTAAGTACGAACTATTATATGATTTTTTATGTTTTGTTATGATATGATATTCATGTTATTCTTATGACTTTATATTTTATGATTATGACTATTATTGACTAAACATTTGAGGTATCTTATGATTGGTATGTAGTTTCCATACTTTGTATATATCGTAATAACGCATATTGCCTACATGTTGTCCATGTAGGGTTTTGAGAAGGTTGAGTTTCTTTCAATGGTAGAGTTTCAAGGTTCTCAAGAAGATAAGAAGGACTGAGTCCTCATTGATTCGAGGAGGAACCTTTATTTTCCTTTATGTTTTTCTTTATATTTTAGACTTTATGTGAGTTGTGTCCTAGGATGTTTCATTTATGTCAAAGTTAGATGGTTTTTGAGACAATGTTATTAGAGCTGCTTCCGGTATTATGAAATATCGTTTGGTTTACATTTAAAGAATGTTTTTTTAAATTCCCTCCATTTATGTATGATGTTACGTAGTGAAGTCAAGAGGCTTGTACAAGTCCTTCGAGAGGTCGAGTACACCGTGTCACGACCCAAGGTTTGCCCTAACTTATAGGGTGTACTTATGGGTCATGACTATATGTTTCAATTCTTAGTATAAGAGAATGTACTAGCACATATTTTTTCCTTTTTTTGAAAAATGTAGGTTCGGGCCGTTGAGGTATCAAGGACAAATTGCAAGAAGTCTTGGACATCTTTCCTAAGTTGATTAGTTATTCCTCAATGTTCGAGGATGGGGCCTGCTATCTAGCCTAGTTGGATTCGGTATAGTCTAAAGAAACTCTTTCTCTCTTATTATTGAAGATATTGTTGTATGCCCTAAGTGGAAATTATGAATTTGTATTAAGGGCTATGCCCAAACATTCTACCCGTTTTAGCTAGTTTAAATGTGAAAATATTTTTATGTTATGCATATTGTCGAACTGAGAAGCCTATGTAAGATTCCTATCCGAGTAGTCTAAGTAAACTCTCTAAGTAGTATGTGAGAGGTTTATGTAAATCTAGTTTAACCTATGAAATGTTATAAAGTACGCTAGGAGGCTAATCTTAGTCTCTCCAATGACGATGACGACGGTAACATCTATGTGATGCTACCTGGTCGTGATAGAGAGAAAGTAGAGAAAAGTGGGAGCTTATTAGGTTTTGGGAATTATGAATTGTTTGGTAAGTTTAATGAGTTATAACCCTTTAATAGTACTTAACTAATCAATTTTAATCAACCATAACCCTCATTTAATAATTTAATCAATTCCCTAACCACCTCTAATGTAACTGTTTTTGGATAGTAAGCTCGTGTCTCAAACGATGAGACCCTATCAATGCCTCGTCGAACAGACCACAGACCATACTAGTCAAGCATGGTTTGGGACTAAGGTTTTTTTTGGGTTTTTTTGGGAATGGTGAAGTATGGACCAACGACATCATCGACGGGGCGTCATCCCATTGATGTTCATTTTTTTGTCCCTCATGGTTCACAATGAGTTTTTGATAGCTTTTACGGTCAAATGTTGGGTCCTCCTCAAGGACCCTAAGGTTGTCCTTGGAGATTTGTACCTAGATGTTTCGACCCTAATCACACTGTAATGTGTACTTTAAACCCTTTCACCACACTTGACTTTAATCAGACTATTTAAACCCCCATGAAACACCTTAAGGAACACCATCTAATTTTTCACATATCTCCGGACGTCTTGGTCGTACCTTGACATTTTGGTCTTAATACCTCCTTATCAGGTTGAATACATTATTTAAGGTCTTAAATTAGCATTATCCACTACATGAGACTCTAGTCTAAGTCATGGAACTTCTGAGGTGTTACATTTTACCCCCCTCCCCCAGCTAGGAGCTTTCGTCCCCGAATGACACCTTAACCTTTTTATAGGAAAAGAAAGGAGTTAATAATATCAGCCCAAACAACAACCAAAACATGAATATAATCTTCATGAATCAGATCTCATAGGAGGAACACTCAAATTCATCCAACAAAAAAATCAAAGCACTTAACAAATAGCAACTCAATTCACAATTCATCGCATATAAGAGCTTACGATTTAAGATCACATAATGAGGAACTACCTTCTAAATTTAAATTTTAGATCAATATGGATATCAAAGAGTTAACATGAAATTCTTCTTCTCAGGGCAACATCAAGCCTGCTCACTACAATTTCATGAAGGCAAATATACACAATTCAATGAGTGCAAGTTAAACATTAGAATATTGTTTTCATAAAAACTCATTTTAAGCATGAACCTTTACAAAGAGGTGGAAATACTAGGAAATAATCTAGTTTGAACAATATTCATAATTTTATTTTAAAGGAAAACTACTACCTACTCAACCTTTGACTGGAGCAAGAGGAAACATTGAACCCTCAAATATGATAGTTAATAAATACAACATAAGAATTTAACTGAGTCAACAACAACTTATAAATAACTCCTCGCTTTATGACTTAGCAATCTACGATATAAACCGAAACCTCTTTAAAAGAATTTTTCTCGTTCTTTCCTAACCCTTCAATCTGAAGAATGGATACCAGGTTGCCTATACATTTCTTAAGGATGAAGACCTTAAATACCGGGTGAACCGGGGCTAATTTACTTGCTTATTTCAACATAAAAGAAAATTTTCTGACCCTTTTCAATATCTCATAAGGTTCCACATACCGGGGACTAAGCTTCCCCCTTTTACCAAACCTCATCACCCCTGTCATGGGTGAAATCTCCAAATAGACCCAATCACCTATTTTAAATTCAAGGTATATTCTTTTATTGTCGGCTTACGATTTTTATCGATGGTAGGATGCTTTCAACATATCCCATATCATCCAAAATTGTTCCATGGCCTCATAGTCTATCTCGGGACCAAGGAGTGAAAACCAACCTGCCTAAAACAAACAAACCAGAAACCTACATATCCTACCATAGAGTTTTTTCCAATGGTGCCATAGAAATACTCGAATGGTAGCTATTATTGTAGGAAAACTCTATAAATGGTAGGTGATAATCCGAATTACTCTTGAAGTCAATGACACAATCCCTAAATATATCCTCTATTGTTTGTGTGGTGCATTCCGCTTGGCCATCCGTTTGTGGATGAAAAGCGGTACTAAATTTAACTTGAGTACCTAGCCCCTTTAGTAAATACCTCCAAAAATCATAAGTAAATTGGGCAGCACTATCAGAGAAGATGGACAAAGGATCCGATGCAAGCTAATAATCTCATGATGGTATAACCTATCATATTCCTTGACCGAATAAATAGATTTGACGGGGATAAAATGGAAAGTTTCATGAATCTATCAACAATCACACACATTGAATCATTTTACCTCTAGGTGCGGGGAAAACTCCACTATATCCCTTTTCGAATCGTCCCACCAAAAGACTTCTTGAAAATCACGATACATTTTTGTGTCACCCGAATGAATGAAATATTGGGAACCATGATCCTCTTCCAAAATTTGTCTTCTTAGGTCATCCACATCTGTTCACACAATATACCTTGGAACCTAATTACTCCATCCCCCCCCTCTTGGGAGAATAATTCATTGGACTTAATAAGAATAGATTCCTTCGATTCCATCAATTGAGGATAAAGATGATCCTTAGATTTCACCTCCACCACTAAAGATGATTCGATATTATGATTAACCATAAAACCTCTTTTTGGAGAATCTTCAAACCGAATACCCAACCAAGCTTATCTTTGTACCTCTTTCACTAACTCTTTCTAATAATCAGGAACATGGGCTACACTACCCTTTGAAATTTTACTTAGAGCGTGTACAAAGACATTGATCTTGTCGGGGTTGTAGAGAACACTCACGTCGTAATCCTTCAAAAGTTCCAACAACCTTATTTGTCAGAGATTCAACCCTTTTGAGAGAACACATATTGAAGGTTATTTTGGTCCGTAAACACATCCTCATGTAAAGGATAAAGATAATATCTTTATATTTTCAAGGCTAACATTACGGCCGCTAGTTCAAGATCATGAGTTGGATATTTCTTCTCATGCGCCTTCTGTTGTCTAAAGGCATATGCTATCACCTTACTATGTTGATTAAGGACACAAGTCAAATCTACTTGAGTAGCGTGAAAATACACTACAAACCCTTTGGTACCCTCTGGTAAGGTCAACACTAGAGTGAAGGTAATCTTATCCTTCAATTCTTGGAAACATCTTTCACAAGCCTCTGACCACTCAAACATAACTTTATTGGGTTAAGGTTGTCAAAGGAGAAGAAATGGATGCAAACACATCATCAAATATCCTATAATACTTGGCTAAACCCAAGAAACTTCGAATATCTATTGGTGTAAAAGGTCTAGGAGATTCTTGACTGCAATCATTTTCTTTTGATTGACCTCTATACCTTCACTTGAAACACTGTGACCAAGAAAAGCAAGCGATCTCAAACAAAATTCACACTTACTATATTTAACAAATACTTAATGTTTCTTTAAGAATTGCAATATTATCCTCAAATGGCCCATGTTTTCATCCTCACTATTTGAATATACAAATATATCATCAATGAAGATAATTACAAACGAGTGAAGGTAATTCCAGAACACTCTATTCATAAGATCCATAAAAAGTCGTCAGGACATTAGTCTGACCAAAAGATAAGACTAGAACTCAAATGACGCAACCTGTGTTGGAACTTGTTTAGAATTATTAACCCCTCTCCACCCTCCCTTAGTTGGTGAAATCCCAACCTCAAATCGATTTTCAAAAATTAACTCACTCCTTGTAGTTGATCAACATATTCTAAGAGACTTGTCTGTCTTTTTAAGAAATTATACCAGAGCACCCCATGGAGAAATTCTTGGTTATATAAAATCCTTATCTAGAATATCCTTGAGTTTACCTTTTAGTTCTTTAACCTCGAGTACAACCATCCGATAAGGAGGAATTGATATGGTTTACATATCCAATAACAAATCTATGTTGAAATCTATTTACCGTTCGGGAGGAATTCCGGGTAAATCATTGGGAAAGACTTCTTGAAAGTCTTTCACTACGGGTACAAACTCTAAAGGAGGAGATTCGCACCCATGTCCTTGATCCCAAAAATATGGTAGAGACGGCCTTTAGAAATCATCTTACAATTTTAGACACGAAATAATTTAACCTCAAGGGATTGTGTTTCCCCCCTTCAATTTTAAAATGAGTATATTCAGAAATAGGAATTTAAGTACCCTTGTTCTACAATAAATTGAAGAAAAACAAGCATGTATCCAATCCATCCCCAATATGACATCAAAATCCAACATATAAAGTTATACCTAATAGACCAAGGTAACTCCAGTGGACAATGATATAGGAAAACTCCTTAAAAATCTTTTAGAGACAACAGAGTCACCCAGAAGGGTAGTAACCGGAAAAGGTTAAACTAAAATATCAGTGATACGTTGAACCTCATGGACACTAAAGAAGTTACAAAAGATAAGGTGGCATCAGGATCTAGTAAAACATAGACATAACTTACGTATTAAAACATTGGAAGAATCATCCTTATCAACCCAAGAGCAGAGAGCATAAAAGTTTAGAAGCTGCGGAAGTAGGACCTATTTGTTGTACTTAATTACATTCGTTGCCTCGAGCCTTATGCATGGGAAAATATCTAACCTTATGGACACTCTTTCCATAACAAAAGCAATTATCTGTTCCAAGTAGTCATTCGCCCGTATGTTTCTTATAGAATTTGGTACAAGTAGGTTTCTCACTTTGTGATTTACCACCTCTTCCCCTTTGGGACCTAGGGTTAGACACCATATCCTTAATAATCTTGGGAAATTTAGAAGGAACTTGGTTGGAGAATCTATTTTTGAACTTAGGCTTGTCTTGAATTTCAACATTACCCTTAGAAGTACCTCCTTTATAGAACTTTGTGCTTTTAGCATCTGTATTCATCCTCTAAAGCCTACTCACTTAAACTTGTTGATCATGCACCATCAAACGAGAAAAATCCAAGTCGTTATGAAGCATCGTCAAACACACTCTTTCACAAGGTCATTGGACACGTCTGTCTAAAAGTGGTTCATTTCATATCTAGGACTAGACACCAAAGAAGAGACATATTTTAAGACTTAGTGAATTTCAAAGTGTATTATAGCAAACACATATCTCCTTAACGAAAATTGATGAACTATTCCACTTTTGCCTCTCTTTTAAACCTTTGGAAGAACCTATCAAGAAATGCCCTCCTAAAGACTTTCCAACTTATGGGACCCGCTGACAAATCCCTATTGTCCCTCCATTAGTATACTAAGTTTAAGACACATCGTTGAGTTTGACCTTCTCATTTTATCTACCAACCAGAGCATACAAGATATTGCAAACCACATCAAGAATGTGTTGAGTGTCTTCATTAACCTTAGACCCAAAGAACATTGGAGGGTCATCCTAGGGAATTTCGTCAAACGAAAAGCCATGGTACTAGAATTTTGGTTCACACGGGGTCTAACTTCCCACTTTACTTGAGCCACCATAGATTGAGCTTTAGTAGCTGTAGATTGAACTTGAGTATTCATGGCTTGAGCCAAGTTGATGAAAGTCATCCTTATCTCTCCATCCGTAATAGACGGAGGATTTACCGGAGCTTGGTCACTTAGAGGAGCTTGCTCTTGAGGAGGAGCTTGGTTGTCTTGGGGAGGAACTCCCACATTAGAAATTTCCTCTTCAACTCTTCTTGTGTCTGCCCTTGTAATTGTAATAACCTATAACCACAAAAAAGGTTACAATAAAAGGACATGTCGAGTTAATACTCTTTGGTCAAACTACTCCGGAGAATACCAATTCATAAGATTTACTAAGTCAGCACATAGACTCGTTATTCCAAGTTTGGGAGCGCTTCAGAATCATAACAGAGAACTCTACCCTAGACTTTGTTTTTGTTGAGAACTCATTCCTAATATTTTTCAACCTCATGCTCTAACATTGTTTCTCACGAATGGGGAGCAACCCCTAGACGTAATTGGTGTCTTCGTACTCAAAGGGTTCTTATACTAGACCTTAGAATACATCATTGCATATCATATGTAGAGAAATTATGGAAAAATTTAAAAAATTACATATGAAGTATACGTAGAATTTTCATTTATCCATATATGAAGATTACATAGACTTCTCATTTAACAACATAGTCTATGAGTGTATCACACATAACCATCAATCATAGAAATAGAAGATTTGGGACATAGGCCTTAAAATATTACAATATGTGTCATATAGAACTCACAAAAAGGCTTAAGAAATGAACGTTGACGTACACATAGTAAAATGGTAAACCTAGAATAGTGGTGTCATCCTCGGACTTGAAGAATCACCAACAACTTGGGAACTATCCATATCTTCCTTGAAAATAGCCTTGAAGCTCTTCACTGGTCTGAACCTACATTATTGTAGAAAATAGAGAGAATATGGGTTAGTAGAAACCACATGTACTACGTATGGAAATATATGTAATTAAAACCATTGAAAGCATGAACATAGTGATATTTTGTTATATTTCATGCTTAGTTACTTTGAAAGGCTTTATGCACACACAAGAGCATAAAAAAGTCAATAATCATAACAACATTAAGATATGTTCATATCCATATACAAGAATAACATTATAATAAAGTCATATAAGCATTTCATGTTATAGAATTCATACCATCAAATCATAAAATACCCTTTCTCACAATTACAATCCAATCCAACTAGTACAATGCTCACGTGAAGCCCTATAACCCCACATAAACCAAGTAAACTACTAAAGAGACCATAAGTAATGCCTTTGTAAGACCTCACAAATGAATTGGGGGAACCAGATAATAACTTGATTTTAATGATGGTATAAGGTTCTTGATATGTCTATAATATGTTAATAAGGTAGTGTCTAAGAGGTTAGGTGCATTGGAAGTCAAACGTCAAGGGACGACTAAAACATTCGACGACTAAGTCACCTATGAGGCTCATACGTGGTTCTATGTGTTTATATGTGTTTAATGAGGTTACAAGGTACTTATATTAGTTATTATTGTGTATATATGCAGTGTGTCATGTTTCGTGAAGTTTGGAGTTAAAAACGTCCAAGAACATCCATGACATTCGAAATTGTTGCTTTGAAATGACCTTGTGTGTCTAAGCATGTTTCGTCGAGTTTTACCAGTTACTTTTGGATGAAATTAATGTGAGAGATGATAAACTCGTATAATTTCATGTTTGGGTTGGAAACATCCGGGAAAACATCCCCAAGGACGATCCATGGGTCCTTGAGGAAGGACCCAAAAGTGGTGCCAAGACTGTCCAAGACAGACCCAAACGACTGAGGCAATAGACAGCTCTTGGACCAGTAGATGCCCCTTCAATGGGTGTCGTTGGTATTTACTTAGGCTGGGGAGAGAAGAGACCAATGCTGAGTCTACGAACCCAACTACAGAAGGACAAGACGGTCCATTTTTGGGCAAACGGTCCATCGACTGCCAACCGTCGATGAGCACTGTCCCAGTATGCACTTCATTTCTATGTGAGGGGTGAACTTGTAACTTCACCCTACTTTAATACAATAGTACTGGAGGTATATTAAGGGTCTTTTGGGTATTTTATGTGTGTTTATAATCCTAAAACACAAAGAATATTTCATTCTTTAAAAATCAAAAAAACAAAACCCTTAAAAATCTCTCTAGAACTCCATTACAATCAAAACTCAAGGAAGGTGTTGGATTGACGAATTGAGTGTAAATTATTCATCAAATTGAATAATTATCTTCATCAAGGTATGGATTTTGATCCTTTAAATTATCTTCATCAAGGAACCCAACTTTCAAAGACGTTTCTAAAGTTTTCAAATTTGAATTGTCCAATTTTATGATCGATTCCATGGGTTCTTGCATTAATGGATTCTAAAAATTTAATAATGATCAAAATGTTATTGTAATGATGATTGTGAACTAAAAAACCTATGAACCCATGAATTGTATTAACCTTAGTTTTTGATTAAGTTATGGGTTACTTGATATTGATCTAATATTAATGAATTCTAATATAGTTTAATTAGGCTATTTATTTATGTAATAATTGTAGTAAATTGATGTATTTGTTGTATTGGATTGGTGAATATGTTGTAAATTTTCCTAGTTTAATGAATGTTGTTATAATTATGTTGAATTGTTGGTTAAGGCCATGGGTGGTTTGGCTTTGGTTTGAGGTATCGAATAGGGAGTGGTGGTAATTTCGCCTATTTACTTTATTTTATGATTATTAGACTTCAATTATGTTGTGATTGGTGTGGTCCACTTATGGTGGCGGTGTTATGTGCTTTACCTACAATTGATGTGGCCTAGTCGGTGTTATTTTAAGTAATATGTTGATCATGGCTATGTATGCAAACTACTTGAAGTAATGTGAGTATTTTTGTAGTTGATTATGTGAAGTATGATAAAATGTATCTACATATTGACCAATGTGAAAGTATATGTGTTTTATTGATGTTATGTAGGTGATCATGTTAGACTATGAATGTGTCTTGTGTGTATATTCTTAGGGTTGATGGATGTTATTCCTACTTTCTTAATTGAGTCTATGTTGGTTATATTTATTATGATATGATAGGATATAGGATAACATAAAGATGATAAGAGTTATTTCTATATGCTTTTAGAATGACATGTAATATGAGTTAAAGTGAAGTATGTGGTTTCTTGTCTTGGTTGACGTGTCTGTTACTTGATGTATGAATGAATATGAATGTGTGATGTCTTGACTTAGGATGTTAAAGTTTCTTAGTCTCGATTGTATTAATGTTATGTGACCTTATATGGTATTAAGAGGGTCCTTTATGTGAAACCTTGAACTTAGTGGTTAGGTTATGAATGTTGAAGTCGTAAACAGTAATGGTCTAGAACAACATCATATAAGTCCTTATAAAAATCATGATGAGCTTCTACACTCCATTGTGAGGTATCCCAAGTGGACCTTTCGTGGTAATGGGGGGTAACACTGTGATTGGATGATGAGTGTTGAGGATTTGGAGGTTTAGGAGTACACGGTCGGAAAAAGAATCGTATGGGTGTCAAAGTGGTACTAATGATGGGCAATGTGAGTAAGTTAGAGTATCGTGTAGATAGAGTTGGATTAGAAGTAAGTTGGGATTTTGCTAACAAGAGTGTGTTAGGGGTAATAAGTTGGGGTGATGGTAACAGAGGGGTGAGTGGGTAGAGAAGTTTTTATACTGATTAGTGCTGGTTTTGGGTTGTTTGGGCAGGAATTGCAAACCCCTTCTCTTTTGCCCGCCCCCCGCCCCCCCATTTCTGAAACGCTTTATGTAAAAAAATCTATGATAAGAAGGCTATCCACCGAGTGAGTATTGAAGGGAAAGTAGTTCTAGTTAAAGATTGATACGTATATTAAAAAGCATGCCCTCATTTCCTTAACCATGTACCTATTGGATGTTGTCCTAAGTTCTAACCATTGTCAGTATAACAGCCCTTAGACCGTATGTTAAAACATTGGATTCCATAATTTTATATCATGGTCTATGTCGGTTATTACTTATTCTCATCATATGGAATACCTATTAGCATTAGAGAAGTTATATGAAGTTTAGGTGGTGGTATGGGACGTTATCTAGAAATTGCACAATAGGCTTTGAATGTGTTAGTTGGAGTTTCTAGGTCTTGTCCAAGACCATTACTTGAATGTACTTTATGTGTTTAATGTATCTAAATGAACTAATGAAGTAATGACTTAGGTTAAACAAATATTTTTATAAATAAGTATGTATCTAGAGTAGTTAAGGGTCTTCTAGTTAAGGTGTGAAGGGGGCATCGGAATGGTCACTTCGTGTCTTAGCTAGATGAGTCTTAAGAATGACTCTAGTTAAGTAAAATAGTTTATTATGTGGATATGATCTAAACATAGGAAGTCTTAAGGATTATTTAGGTAGTCTTGAAGAGGTTAATCATAGACGTTATCTTTTTTATTTACTTAAGTAAGTCTTTTGATAGACTTCGGTAAGATAATGTCATGTTATATATATGTTAGTATGTTAAGTAAGAATGATGATATCATAGGTAGTCTATAGGATCTCCAAAGTGTGTGTGTGTGTGTAAGGGATTGTAGGTGACTGCACAACTCATCCTAGTGAGACTAGAATCCCGTTTGGCAGAGGAAATCCCATGTTTATGTATTTATGTCTTGTAAGTTTGTATTTTTCTTATTATAAGTATTCTTGAGGGTCATTTAGGTATTCTTATGGAGGTTGTACGGGGGGGTCTCTCTTTTTGTTTCTTAAGTGAGTCTAGATTGCTTTAGAGTGGGGATTAGTACATGTTATAAAGTGTCTACGAAGAAGATGAAAGTTCACTGTACATTGGAAAAAAAAAAAAGGAATTCACTGTACAGTGAGTTGAGGTCATTGTAAAGTGTCTCTTAAAAATGTGACAATTGTTTCAACGGATTTCTAATGTGTTTCTAATTTGTTAAATGTTGTTCCTATTATTATAATATGAATTTTCAAATTAAAAGATGCATATTTCTAATAAATGTCTTTTTCATAATTTCATGCATTATGTCATACTTAGGACATGTGTTTGTGTTAATCATGCTTTTATATGTATCTATAGTTGTTGATAGGTGAGGAGCGTTTGAGAAGCAAGACTTGGATCATAGCGTCATTCAAGTGAAGTTCAAGTATGTCCTCATTTGATTCGAGGGCGTAGATGTCTCTTATGTTTCATTTCAAAGTATTGTAATAGACTAAGTACTTCTATACTAGTATTGTGTATGGGTCGTGTCCCAAAAGTATTCTCGTGTCTTAAGTTTGATTAGATTAAGACTGAGTAATTCATATGACTTCAAATGAAAGAGTTTATAAAGACTATGAAGTATGTTTTGTGAAATTTTTAATTCCGCACTACTTCTCATTATATTTATGCGATGAATGATATGTAAGGGCTTGTACAAGACCTCGGAGAAGTCAAGTATTCCGGTTATAATCCGAGATTGACCCTTTCTTCTAGGGTGTGGTTTATGGATGTGACTAACCTTGGTATCTGAGCATAGGTTATAAGAGTAGTCTTACGAATCAAGAATTGTCATTAAGTTATGTCTAGTAGAGTCTTGACAATCGGTGTTAGTCGAGACACATCTATGGAAGAGAGGCTATAGGACGGTAGAGTTTCCCTTATTTTCTACTCCTATGTCCTGTCGTAGATTAAAAGTTGTGATTTCTTTTTTCTTATGGTTTTCCTTGTGTTTCTATGAAGATGAATACGAGGAGGACACTTGCTAGGAGAGTTTAAGAGAATGAAGTGCAAGAGAAGATTCCTCCTCTAGTTGATGAAGTTAGGCAAGTTCCTCAAGGTGCTCAAGGTGGTCAAGGTGATCAAGTCCCTAATGTGGAATGGGGTAATAATGTTCTGGTGGTTCCCCCGGAGTTATAGCGTTAGTGCTATAAGAGAGGCTTTTCTTGCCTTAACCCGAGCCATGACAACTCAAGTGAATTTGAGTATGGTGCCTAGGGTTAATGTTATGGAGAGTAATATGATATCAAGGTTAATAGATGGAGTATAAAAGGTGTTGAGTGCTATGGGGGTTACATCCAGTGAAAAACCCCAGCTAGCTTCGTATCAACTAAGAGAGGTTGCTCATGTTTGTAAACTCAATGGAAGGATTATAGGCTAGTGGAGTCGGGTCCTATTGAGTGGGAAGAATTTAAAGAAGTTTTTCGTGGTAAGTACTTTCCTCGTGAGAAGAGGCAAGTTAAGGTAGAGGAGTTTATCAATCTCAAGCAACGCAATATGAGCGTTGAGGAATACTCTTCGAGGTTCTCAATGTTATCTAGATGTGCCCCATCTCTTGTGTCTAATCCAAGAGATAAAATGATTCATTTTGTGATGGGTGTTTCTAATCTAGTGAGGGAGGAATTTCGTACGGTGATGTTACATGATAATATGACCCTAGTTAGAATCAAGGTGTATGCCTAATCAATTGAAGAGTCTAAACGTGAGAGGATATATAGAAACTTTGAAAGAAGTGGTTCTAGTGACCAAGATCAAACTAGGTTTAAGAAGAGGGCCCAAGGTTAAGAAGAACCAGGAATGTAAAGGTGAAATTGGAGAAAGGAGGTGTATCTCAAAATGGAAAACCTACATGTGTCACTTGTGGAAATAGGAATTATGGTCAGTGCCTAAGCGGTACTGGGAGTTTCTATGGTTGTGGTAAGAAAGGACACAAGGTGAGATATTGTCGTAACATTGATTATAGAGGAAGAGAAAGTAAGCAAGTTGCTACCAATGTTCCAAAGTAGGATGTTCCAAAGTAGGATGTTCCAAAGGAAAAGGCTCGTTTTTACGCACTTCGGGCAAGAGGATCAAAGCCAGAGGAGAATGATGATGATGATGAGGGTAAGTCCTTGCATCTTTATTTTAGTTATATTAGTTCCTTCTAAATGGGGTACTATGGTTAGTGATGTGATAGAAACTCCTAGAAGCACGTTGCGTGTTGCACTGTGTTTAGGAGTTCTGTTGAAAATGAACTTCATTAACTTCTTGCATTGTGATTTTGATGAATCCATGATTATGTTTTAAGATATTTTTATATGATGTCACTTTGAATATTGGCATGTTTCTATCATTAATTGACTAAAAGTTGCATTTTGAAATATTTACTAAAAATCATTGTAAAGTTGAAACTGCTCAAAATTAAAATTTTTGGAAATTTGACTAATTCATTCTTTGGTCTAAAATTGTTTTAATAGGATTAGAACTGATTTATATGAGTATAATATTGAATACTTAATTAGTTTTTATTATTTGGAATAAAGCATGTGAAATTTGTAGGATAATAGGTTATAGAATGTTTTCTAGTTTCTTATTGTGTTGTGATTCTCTAGATTATATGAAATTAATTCTTTTGTTCTTCTTGAAAATGTGTCATATTGTATGTTCATGATTTAATAGTTGAATCTCTATTCTTATAAGTGTTCGGAGAGTGGCAAGTGTCATTCGAGAACGAATGTTGTCCAAGTGAGGGGAAATGTAAGACCTCACAAATGACATAGATGAACTAGAGACTAAAGTGGTTTTCATGATGTTAAAAATTCATGAATAGGTATGTAATATTGTAATAAGGCAGTGTCTAAGAATTTAGGTGCATTGGAAGTCAAACGTCAAGTGACGACTAAGACGTTCGACGATGAAATCACATATGTGCCTCATACGTGGTTCTATGTGTTTATGTGTGTTTCATGAAGTTATAATGTCCTTATATGAGTTACTATAGTTTATATAGGACGTGTGACATGTTTCGTGAAGTTTGGAGGTCAAACGTCCAAGAACGTCCATGACGTTCAAAATTGTTTCCTTGAAATGATGTTGTGTGTCTAAGCCTGTTTTCTCTAGTATTACATGTTATTTTAAATGAAATTCATGTGAGCGGTGCTAAACTCGTATAAAATCATTATTGGATTTGAAACATCCGGGAAAACATCCCCAAGGACCGTCTAAGGGTCCTTGAGGAAGGACCTAAAAATTGGTGCAAGACTGTCCAAGACAGCCCCAAACGACTGAGGCAATTGATGGCTCGTGGTCCAGTCGATGCCCCATCGATGGGTGCCCTTGGTAGTTACTTAGGCTGGGGAGAGAAGATACCAATGTTGAATCTCTGAACCCAAAGACTGAAGGACAAAATGGTCTGTTTGTGAACAAACTGTTCATCGACTTCCAACCGTCTATAGTCACTGTCCCTTCGTGCAAGTCACTTCCAAGTGATGGGTGAACTTGTAATTTCACCCCACTTCCAAATAAGAGTATTGGAGGTTTCTTAAGGGACTTTTGGTATTTTAAGTGTTTTTATGAGCCTAAAAGACTAAGAAGATTTCATTCTTCAAAAATGAAAACCCAAAACCCTTAGAATGCTTTGGAACTACCATTTTTTTTTTTTTGAGGGTTAAAACAAAAAAACTAATGAAGGTATTGGGTGACGAGTTTTAAATTGATATTCTTAATATATTCAATAATTAATATTTAACATGTAGGGGATTTAAATCCTTCGGAAACTCTCATTCCATTAAAAGTTTTCATTTCATCTTTCAAAGATATTTCTGAAGTTTTAAAGTTGAGTTGTCCTATTTTATGGTCTATTCCATGGGTTCTTGCATTAAGGGTTTATAAATATTGAATAATTATTTAATTTTTATTTTAGTGATTATTTTTAACTAAAATAACCTATGAACACATCAATTGGATGAACCCTAATTTTTGACTAAGTTATGGGTTATTTGTTATTGATCTAATGTTGATGAAGTGTAATTTTGATGAATTCTAGTGTAGTTTAACTTAGGTTATTTATTGATGTAATAATTGTAGTAAATTGATATCTAGGTTGTATTAGATTGATTAATTGTATTAAATTGACCTAGTTTCATGAAAGTCGTTATAATTGTGTCGAATTGTTGGTTAAGGATATGGATAAGGGTCTTGTGATATTTAAATTTGATGATTTGTTTTTTGTTTAAGATATCGAGGAGGGTTTGGTGGTTAACTTCCCTATTTCCTTTATTTTATGATTATTAGACTTCAATTATGTTGTGATTGGTTGGGTCTTTTCTAAGACCATTACTTGAATTTCCTTTATGGTCAAATGTTTCCTAAATGATGTAATGAAGTAATGAATTAAATTAAGCAAATATGTTGATGAATAAGTACTATCTAGAGTAGTTTATGGTTTTCTAGTTAAGATGTGAAGGGGGCATCGGAATGATCACTTCGTATCTTACCAAGATAAGTCTTAAGAATGACTCTAGTTAATGAAAATAGTTAATTAGGTGGACATGGACATATAAAGAATTATTTAGGTAGTATTGAAGAGGTAAATCACGGACATTATCTTCTTGATTTGCTTAAGTAAGTCTTTTGATAGACTTTGGTAAATGGATGTCATGTTATTGATATGTTAGTGTGTTAAGTGAGAATGATGCTATCATAGGTACACTATAGTATCTCCTAAGTGTGTGTGTGTAAGGAATTTTATGGGAGGTCGCTTCACAACTCAATCAAGTGAGACTTAGAACCCCCTCTTGTAGAGGAAATCTCATGTTGATGTGTTTATGTCTTGTAAGTGTGTATGTGTCTTATTATAAGAATTTTTGAGGGTCATTTAGGTATGCTTAGGGAGCTTGTATGGGAGGTCTCTATTTGTGTTGCTTAAGTTAGTCTTACGATAGTTGCTAGTGGGATGATTACATGTTATAAAATGTCTAAGGAAGAAGTAGGAAACTTGCACTGAATAGTTAGGCGAATTCATTCACTGCTTCATGAGTTGAGGTCCTTTAAGTGTCTCTTAAAAATGTGATCATTGTTCTAACACGATTCTATCTGTGTTTCTGAATTTTGTGAAAATGTTTTCGTATGATTATAATAGGATTTTTTAAATTCAAAGTGCCTATCTCTAATAAATGTTTGTTTTCATAATTTTATGGCATTATGTCATACTTAGTACGATTGTGTACTAATCTATCTTTTATCATCTCTATAGTTGTTGTATGGGTGAGGGACATTGGGAAGCAAGTTTGGACATAGCATACTTCATTGAAGTTCAGTATTTCCCTCATTTGATTCGAGGGAATGAAATGTCTCTTATGTTTCATTGTCAAAGGGTTTGTAATATGACTAAGTATTTCTATTAACTATTATTGTATGGGTTGTGTCCGCACCGAATTATCAGGGTTCATAAGTTTGATGAGATTGAGATTTAGTAATTCCTATGACTTTATATGAAAGAGTTTATAAAGACTATGAAGCATGTTTTGTGAAATATATTAATTTCGCACTACTTTTCATTATATTTATGCGAGGAATTATATGTAAGGGCTTGTACAAGACCTTCAAGAGGTCAAGCTAGCTAGTTATAATCCGAGATTGGCCCTAACTTCTAGGGTGTGGTTTTGGGATAGTGACAAACCTGGGTATCTGAGCATAGATTATAAGAGTAGTATTACAAATCAAGAATTCTCATCAAGTCACGTCTAGTAGAGTCTTGACCATCGGAGTGAGTCGCGACGCATCTATCGGCGAAAGGCTATAGACGATCTGAGTTTCCCATATGTATACTGTCCTTCATGTCCGTGTTGTAGAGTAAAAGTTCGGTCTACGCTTTTCTTGGTTTTTGCTTGTTTTTCTGAGGAAAATGATATGCAGAGAGGACAACCGGCCATGAGAGTTGAAGGAATGATGTTCAAGAGGATATTCCTTTTCTAGTTGAGTGAAGTTGAGCAATTCCTCAAGGAGGTGCTCATTTGCTCAAGGAGGTCTAGTTGATCAAGGCTTAAGTGAAAGAGTATTATGTTCTGGTGTTCCCTTAAAGTTAGCGATAGTGGATATAAATAGGCTTGCGATCCTTATGCCTCGACCGGGACTACTCAGTTAATTTGAAGTTGTTCCTAGGTGAATGTTGTGGGGAGCTCTATGAAATCTAGGTTAAGGGATTTTGTGAGGATGAATACTCTTATCTTTCTTGGATCTAAGGTGGGAAAGTATCCCCAAGAGTTCCTAGATGGAGTATACAAGGTGTTGAGTGATATGGGGGTTACATCTAGTGAAAAACCCTACCTATCTTCATATCAACTAAGAAAGTCAAGTTTGGTAATCTCAATGGAAGGATAATAGGCCGGTGGAGTTGGGTCCTATTGAGTGGGAAGAATTAATTGAAACTTTTCTTGGTAGTACTTTCCCCATGAGAGGAGCGAAGTTAAGGTAGAGGAGTTTAATAATATCAATCAAGGAAATATGTGCGTTGAGGAATACTCTTTGAGGTTCTCAATATTATCTATATATGCCCCATATCTTGTGTCTAATCCAAGAGATGAAATGAATCATTTTGTGATGGGTGTTGCTGATCTAGTGAGGAAGGAATTTCGTACGGTAATCATACATGATGATATAACCCTAGTTAGACTCATGGTGTATGCCCACTCAATTGAAGAGTCTAAAATTGAGAGGATATGTAGACACTTTAAAAGGAGTGGTTCTAGTGACCAACATCAAACTAGGTTTAAGAACAGGGACCAAGGTCAAGAAGAACCTAGGAATGTTAAGGTGAAATTTGAGAAAGGAAGTTTTTTGTCAAAGTGGCAGACTTACATGTGTCACTTGTGGAAAGCGGCATTATGGTGAGTGTCTAAGGGGTACCGGGAGTTTCTATTGTTTTTATAAGATAAGACACAAGGTGAGATATTGTCATAAAATAGCTTCAAGAGGAAGAGAGGGTAAGCAAGTTGCTCCCAATGTTCCAAAGGAGGATGTTCCAAAGGAAAAGGATCGTTTCTATGCACTCCGGGCAAGAGGATCAAAGATGGATGAGAATGATGATGATGATGATGATGATGGTAAGTCCTTCCATCTTTCTTTTAGTTATATAAGTTCCTTCTAAATCGGGGAGTATGGTTAGTGATGGGATAGAACCCCTAGAAGCACGTTGCATGTTGCACTATGTTTAGGAGTTCTATTGAAAATGAATTTCATCAACTTGTTGCATTGTGCTTTTGATGAAGCCATTATTATGTTGTAAGATATGTTTATATGATGTTACTTTGAGTATTAGTATGTTTCTATCGGGAATTGCCTAAAAGTTGCATTTTGAATTATTTTCTTAAAATCATTGTAGAATTGGAACTACTCACTGTTAAAATTTTTGGAAATTTGACTAATTCATTCTCTGGTCTAAATTGTTGTAATAGGATAAGAACTGATGTATATGAGTATAATATTGATTATTTAATTAGTTTGTGTATTTGGAAAGAAATCATGTTACTTTTTGTAGTCATACTGATGTTATAGAATGTTCTCACTCTATTTTCTTGTTGTGGTTGTGTGATTTTCTAGATTATGGAATTGCTTTTTTTGTTCTTCTTTGAAATTTTGTTATCTCTGATTGGTCATGAGTTATAGTTGAATCTCTATTCTTATAAGTGTCGGGAGAAATGGCTTCATTCTAGGACGAATGTGTCCAAGGATGGATATGTAAGTTATCAACAATGACATAGGTTTAATAATAGATCCAACGTGGTTTTCAATTATGTACCAAGGTCATACATAGGTTTGTAATATGGTAATAAGGCATGTTCTAAGATTTTTAGGTTCATTGGAATTCAAACATCCAAGGGACACTATGAACGTTCTACGATGAAGTCACGATGTGCCTCATCGTGTCTATGTGTTTTATGTGTGTTGTACATGAGGTTATAAGTACCTGATTATGATTTATTATAGTTTATATAGGAAGTGTGTCAAGTTTCATGAAGTTTGGAGGTCAAACGTCCAAGAACGTCCGTGACGTTCGAAATTGTTGCCTTGAAATGACCTTGTGTGTCTAAGCCTATTTCGTCGAGTTTTATGTGTTTTTGTATGAAATTCATGTGAGAGGTTCTAAACTTGTATAAAATCATTTTTGGGTTTGAAACGTCCCAGAAAATATCCCCAAGGACCATCCAAGGGTCCTTGTGGAATGACCCAAAAGTTGGTGCCAAGACTGTCCAGGACAACCCTAAACAACTGAGGCAATGGACGGATCGTGGCCAGTCGACGCCCCGTTGATGGGTACCATTAGTAGTTTCTTTGGCTGTGGAGATAATAGATCGATGTTTAGTCTTTGAACCCAACGAGGGAAGGATAGGATGGTCCGTTTGTGGACAAACGGTCCATCTACTGCCAACCGTCGATGGGCGTTTTCCCTTCGTGTGATGGGTGAACTTTTAATTTCACCGCACTTCTAAATAAGAGTATTGGTTGTTTCTTGAGGGTCTTTTGGTTATTTTAAGTGTGTTTATAAGCCTAAAACACGAAGAAGATTTCATTCTTCAAAAATCATAACCTAAAACCCTTATAAATCACTCTAGAACTCCATTAGTGTCAAAACTCAAGGAAGGGATTGATTGAGGAATTGAAAGATATTCTTCATCTAATCGAAGAATTAGATTGATAAAGCTATGGATTTTAATCCTTGAAACTCTCTTCATCAAAAATCCCAAATTTCAACGATGTTTCTAAAGTTGCAAAGTTGAATTGCCTAATTTTATGATCTATTCCATGGGTTCTTGCATTAATGGTTTCTAATAATTGAATAATGATTTATTGTTATTTATTTGATGATTTTGAACTAAAATAACCTATGAAACCACTAATTGGATGAACCCTACTTTTTGACTAAGTTATGGGTTACTTGATATTGATCTAATGTTGATGAATTCTAATGTAGTTTAAATTAGGTTATTGATTCATGTAATAATTGTAGTAAATCTATATCTAGGTTGTATTGGATTGATTAATATGTAGTATATTTACCTAGTCTCATGAAAGTTGTTATAATTATTTTGAAATGTTGGTTAAGGCCATGGATAAGGGTCTTGTGATATTGAAATTCGGTGATTTGTCTTTTGTTTAAGATATCGAGGTGGGAGTGGTTGTAAGCTTCCCTATTTCCTTTATTTTATGATTATTATACTTCAATCATTTTGTGATTTGTATGGTCCACTTATGGTGGCAGTGTAATATGTTTTACTTACAATTGATGTGGCCTTGTCGGCGTTACTTTAGGTAATATGATGATCATGGCCATGTCGACGAACTACTTGAAGTAATGTGAATATTTGTGTAGTTTATTATGTGAAGTATGATAATATCTATCTATATACTGAGCAATGTGAAAGTATGTGTTCAGTTGATGTTATATAGGTGATCATGTTAGACTATGAATGTGTCTTGTGTGTATATTCTTAGGTTTGATGGATGTTTATTCTTACTTTATTATATGAGTCTATGTTGGTTATATTTATTATAATATTATAGTATATATGATGACCTAAATATGATAAGAGTTATTTCTATGTCCTTCTAGAATAACGTGTAATATGAGTTAAAGCGAAGTATATGGTATCTTGTCTTGGTTGACTTGTGTCCCTTACTTGATGTATTAATGAATGTGAATGTGTGATGTCTTGAATAAGGATGTTAAAGTTTCTTATTCTTGATAATATTAATGGTATGTGACCCTAAACGATTTTAAGAGGGTCCTTTATGTGAAACATTGAACTTAGTGTATGTTATAAGGTGTTTAAGTCCTAGCTCGTATGGTATCCTCAAGTAGAAGGAATGAAAGACTTAATGTCAATTTTCTGGAAAGATCAAGATTCGCTCTTAGGAAAGTCATGATGAGCTCTTGTCTACATTGTTGAGGTAGCCCTAGTGGATCTTTTTTTCTTTTGTAGGGTAAATGTGAGTGGTAATGCATGATATGGAACCTCTTTATGGAAAAACCTTTATGTAAATTACTTCTAAGGGAGTATGTAAGGTACTTATTTCTAGAATGAACTAGATTACAAAGTATTCGCCTTCTATTCTTAAAACCATTGGCCTACTTGGATGTTCCTAGTTCTACATTGGGCAAGTAAGAACTCCCGTCGTCAAGTAGGTTAGGACTTTGGAGTCCATGCTTTGCTATGATGGTCTATGTCGGTTATTCTCTATTCTCATCATATGGAATACCTATTAGCATAAGAGAAGTTTATGAAGTTTAGGTATTGGTATGGTATACATTGCACAATAGGCTTTGAAGGTGTTAGTTGGAGTTCCTAGGTCTTTTCTAAGACCATTAATTGAATGTCCTTTTGTTGTCGAATGTCTTCTAAATTAAGTAATGTAGTAATGACTTATGTTAAGAAAATATATTAATGAATAAGTACTATCTAGAGTAGTTTATGCTTTTCTAGTTAAGTTGTGAACGGGGCATCGAAATGGCCACTTCGTATCTTACCTAGATGAGTCTTTAGAATGACTTTAGTTAAGGCAAATAGTTGATTAGGTTGACATGATCTAAACTTAGGAAGTCTTATGGATTATTTAGGTAGTCTTGAAGAGGTCAATCATGGACGTTATCTTCTTGATTTACTTAAATAAGTATTTTGATAGCCTTTGGTATTGAATGTCATATTATATATATGTTAAGGTTATTAGTGAGAATGATGCTATCATAGGTAGTTTATAGGATCTCTTAAGTGTTATTGTAAGGGATTGTATGGGTGGTTTCTTTACAACTCACTCAAGTGAAACATAGAATCCCCTTTGGTAGAGGAAATATCATGTTGATGTGTTGATGTCTTGTAAGTGTGTATATATCTTATTATAGGTATTTTTGAGGGTCATTTAGGTATCCTTAAAGAGGTTGTAAAGGGAGGTCTCTCTTTCGTTCTGAAAAGTTGAGTCTGAGAATTTCGAATGCTTTGTAGGTGGGATCAATTACAGGTTATAGGTGATTTAAGGAAAGAAGTAGGCCATTCATGGTAACAGTAAGGAATTACTGTACAGTGAGTTGAGGTCACTTATAAAAGTGGCTCTCTTTAAAACTGTGATAATTGTTCTAACAGATTTCTTTTTGTTTAAATGTCATTGTTAATGAAAAGAGCATATTCTAAAAATGTCTATTTTCATGATTTTCATGCATATAACAACTTAGTAAATGTGGTATGTGTACTAAATGCTTTGATTTATCTCTTATGTTGTGTGTAGGTTAAGAGGAATTTGGTGGGAGAAGACTTGGATCATAGCATCATCCAAGTGAAGTTGAAGTATGTTCTCATTTGATTCAAGGTCATAGATATCTCTTATGTTTCTTATCAAAGTATTATAATAGACTAAGTATTTCTATACTAGTATTGTGTGTGGGACGTGTCCCAAAAGTATTCACATGTCTTAAGTTTAATGAGATTGAGACATAGTAATTCCTATGAATTTATATGAATGAGTTTATAAAGACTATGAAGCATGTTTTGTGAAATATATTAATTTCGCACTACTTTGTCATTATCTATGAGAGGAATTATATGTATAGGGCTTTGTACAAGAACGTCAAGAGGTCAAGCTAGCTTAAGTTCTAATCCGAGATTGGCCCTAAAATGATGCGGGTGTGTTTGGGATGTGACAAACAAGGGGTATCGAGCTAATGATATAAGGAGTAGTATTACAAATCAAGAATTCTCATCAAGTCACGTCTAGTAGAGTCTTGACCATCGGAGTGAGTCGCGACGCATCTATCGGCGAAAGACTATAGGACGATAGAGTTTCCCATATTTTATACTCCTATGTCGTGTTGTAGAGTAAAAGTTACGGTTACTCTTTTCTTATGGTTTTGCTTGTGTTTCTAGGAAAATGAATATGAGGAGGACACCGGCCAGGAGAGTTGAAGAGAATGATGTTCAAGAGGAGATTCCTTTTCTAGTTGAGGAAGTTGAGCAAGTTCCTCAAGGTGCTCAAGATTCTCAAGGAGGTCAAGGTGATCAAGGCCTTAATGTGGAAAGAGGTAATGATGTTCTGGTGGTTCCCTTAAAGTTGAGCGATAGTGATATAAAATAGGCTTTGCTATCCTTATCCCGAGCCGTGACTACTCAAGTGAATTTGAGTATGGTTCCTAGGGTGAATGTTGTGGGGAGCTCTATGAAATCTAGGTTAAGGGATTTTGTGAGGATGAATTAATCTTATATGATTCTGGTGATTAAGGTGGGAGGGACGTATCCCCAAGATGTCCAGCGAGTGGGGAGATCCAAGGTGTTGAAGTGATATGGGTTACATCTAGGGAAACACCGTACCTATCTTCATATCAACTAAGAAAGCTTTCTCAAGTTTGGTATCTCAATGGAAGGTAATAGGCCTCGGGGAGTGGGTCTATTGAAGTGGGACTGAATTAATTGAAACTTTTCCTTGGTAGTACTTTCCCCGTGAGAGAGCGAAGTTAACTTATAGAGGAGTTTAGGAGTTTAATAATATCAATCAAGTGAAATTATGGTGGTGGAGGAATACTTCTTTGGGTTCTCAATATATCTATATATGCCCCATATCTTGTGTATAATCCAAGAGATGAATGAATCATTTTGTGATGTCGGTGTTGCTGGATCTAGGAGGAAAGAATTTCGTTACGGTTGATAATTGACATGATGGATTATACCTAGCTAGGGGACTCATGGTGTTATTGCCCAATCAATTGAAAGAGTGCTAAAAATTGAGAGGATATGTAGGACACTTTAAAAGAGTGGTTCTCAGTGAGCAAACATCAAACTACGTTTAACGAAACTACAGGGAACCAAGGTCAAAGAAGAAACAAGGGAATTGCTGTTAAGGTGAAATTTGAGAAATGAGGGTTGTTGTCTCAATAGTGGCCGACTTACATGTGCACTTATGGAAGCGGGCATTTGGTGAGTGTTAAGGGGTACCCGGGACGTTCCTATTGCTTTTAAAGAGAAGAACAAGGTGAAGATATTGTCATAAAAATTGCTTCAAAAGGAAGAGAGGGTAAGCAAAGTTGCTCCCAATGTGCAAAAGGAGGATGTTCCCAAGGGAAAAGGACGTTCTATGAATCTCCGGGCAAGAGGATCAAAGAGGATGAGATGATGAGGATGGGATGATGATTGAGGGTAAGTCTCATCTTTCTTTTATTATATAGTTCCTTTATAAATCGAGGGAGAGGAGTATGGTTAGTGATGGGATAGAAACAATAGAAGGCCGTGTATGTTGCACTATGTTTAGGAGTTACTATTGAAAATGAATTTCATCAACTTGTTGCATTGGCTTTGATGAAGCACATATTATGTCGCCTGACTAAAGAGTATGTTTGATCTGACACTGTTACCGATTGAGTATTAGATGTTTTCTATCGGGAATTGCCTTCTAAAAGTTGGCATTTTATTATTTTCTTAAATCATTGTAGAATTGGAACTACTCAATGTTACATTGTGAAATTTGACTATTCGATTCTTTGTCTAAATTGTTGTAATAGGATAAGAACTGATGTATATGAGTATAATATTGATTATTTAATTAGTTTTTGTTATTTGGAAAGAAGCATGTGACTTTGTAGCATAATGAGTTATAGAATGTTCTCTAGTTTCTTGTTGTGTTGTGATTCTCTAGATTATGTGAAATTGATTTTTTTGTTCTTCTTGAAAATTTGTTATCTGATATGGTCATGATGTGATAGTTGAATCTCTATTCTTATAAGTGTTCGGAGAGTGGCGTCATTCGAGGACGAATGTTGTCCAAGTGAGGGATAATGTAAGTTATCACAAATGACATAGGTTTAATAGATCCTAACGTGGTTTTCATGATGGTACAAGGTCATAAATAGGTCTGTAATATGGTAATAAGGCAGTGTCTAAGAGTTTAGGTTCATTGGAAGTCAAACGTCAAGGGACGACTATGACGTTTGACGATGAAGTCACCTATGTGCCTCATTCGTGGTTCTATGTGTTTATGTGTGTTTAATGAGGTTATAAGGTACCTATATGATTTATTATAGTTTATATAGGAAGTGTGTCAAGTTTCATGAAGTTTGGAGGTCAAACGTCCAAGAACGTCCGTGACGTTCGAAATTGTTGCCTTGAAATGACCTTGTGTGTCTAAGCCTATTTCGTCGAGTTAGTTTTATGGGTTTTTGTATGAAATTCTGTGAGGGTTCTAAAATTGATAAAATCTTTTTGGGTTTGGAAACGTCTCTCCCAAAAAAATATCCCCAAGGACCATCCAAGGGTCCTTGTTGGAATGACCCAGAGAAGTTAGGTGGCCATGAGAGCTGTCAGGACAAGCCCCAAAACACAACTGAGGGCAATGGACTGGGAGCGGGGCGACGCCCCGTTGATGGGTTTTACCATTAAGTTTCTTTGGCTGTAGGAGAAAATGATCGATGTTTAGTCTTGAACCCAATCGAGGGATAGGATACGCGGACACGCGCGCAGACACACGCGCCGGTTGTTAGGTGGAGCGCGACAAGAGGATGCCACCTGCTATTGGCGCAACGAGATCGAAAGAGTAGCGGAAGGACCGGAGGTTCGGTTTCGCTTTTCCGTTGATGGGTTGGAAACACGTGTACGCTTATTGTGGCACAAATAGTTTCGAGCCATCCCCAGGACATCACTCGGAGTGTCAATACGACGGCCGAGGTCAGGTCCGCACAGCGCAGGGTCACGCCACGCCCGTGTGTTGTACACGGCATGACCCGCCCGGCCTCTTTTGGTACCCGCCCGCATTAAGTGTGGTATAAGCTAAAACACGAAGAAGATTTTCATCTTCAAAAATTCCATAACCTAAACCCTTTAGAAATTCACTCTGAACTCCATAGTGTTCAAAACTCAAAGGAAGGGATTGATGAGGAATTGAAGAGATTATCTCTTCATCTAACGAAGAAATTAGATTGATAAAAGCTATGGATTTTAACTCCTGAAACTCTTCTTCACAAAAATCCCAACTTTCAAAGATGTTCAAGTTGCAAAGGTGAAATTGGCACTAATTTTATGATCTATTCCAATGGGTTCTTGGCGATTAATGGTTTCTAAGAATTGGAATAATGATTATTGTTGGTAATTGAGTGATTTGACCATAAAATCATATGAAACAACTAATTGGTGGAACGCCTACATTTGTGACTAAGTATGGGTTATTGATATTGATCTAATGTTGATGAATTAAATATAGTTTAAATAGGTCGAGTGATTCATGTACTAATTGTGTAAAATCTAGATCTAGGTTGTATTGGATTGATAAATATTGTAGTAGTATATTTAATTAGTCTCTGGAAAAGTTGTTATAACATTAATTTTGATACTGTGGTTCAGGCCATGGATAGGGTATGTGATAGTTGAGAAAAATTCGGTGATCTTGTCTTGGTTTAAGATATCGAGGTGGGGAGTGGTTGTAAGCTTCCCTATTTCCTTTATTTTATGATTATTATACTTCAATCATTTTGTGATTTGTATGGTCCACTTATGGTGGCAGTGTAATATGTGCAATGCATAGGTAAAGTCACATACCCTTACCACACTAAGTAGTAACTCTTAAGTCATCCTAGTTAGTGTCTATCTTTCTTAGTTTCATTAATTCATTTTACTTTCGGGATCATTCTCCATAACTGAGAATAGACCATGTGAAACAAAGATGAAATCCGTTTTCATAAAACCCTACACCGAAAGAAGTTGATCGACTTGCCAAGATAGAAACATACATAAACGTAGCATCTGGTTGGATCAACTAGCTAGTCCTCCTATAGGGGCACATAGTAAAGGAACCAGGAGATTTTCTAGAAACTCTTTTATGAACATTTGCATTTTAGTATCCATCTCATATGAACATTAGTGAACCTACATTCCCTTTTGTGAAGAGACACCTCTAATATGTAGTTCGCTTGGTGCTAAGCTAAATGCCCTTTTTGAAGTGTCTTTGAATCATCCTAAACATTCGTTCACAATATATGACTCAAGGACTAATCCCTTGTATAGTAATGATCATAACTCTTAGGTTTAGAATGAGAACTTCCTTTCATAATAACCCATATTTAGTGAGATCATCACATCATGTATAATACAAGGTCCCAAGATAATCACGTTACATCGGGCCATTAATCATTACCCCTATCACTCCATTCACGTTCATAATATTCAATAAAAATCAACATGCTATCATATTCATAATGTTGATCATCTTTCTTAATTCTAGTGTCAAATCTTCACGTCAACTTGAAACGACACACCACCTGACACCCGCCAAGTGCCCCCCCACGACCCAAAATTAATTTATGTAAAGTATTCACGGTCTTGAAAGTCTTACAAATGGATTCCAAGAATCTACTTCAAGATATCACCCTCAACTCAACAAAATTTATCCAATAATCCAATCAGCACCATCACATAATAGTAAATTAAGTGAAAGCACATCTAATTACAACATCCCTTATCATTTATCAATCTAATTCATAGTTAGGGTTAGGGAAAAAGGTCATATAAATACAAAAATTCACCATTAAACAATCATAATCTATCAACATAAATTAGATCAATATCGCACTAAACCAATTCGAAAGATAACCCACAAAATTGGATGAAAACCATAGTTTTGAGGAACATTGAAAGCCAAACTTTCAAGAACCTCTTGAGGAAAAGAGTCCCTAGAATGAATAACTTCCATACCTTTCTAATTATTGAAGGATAGAATAAGAAATCCTTTATATTGAAGCCTTACTGAATCTTGAACTTGCTCTTCAGTGGGTCTTTGGGGTAGTGAGAGAAAGTAGAGAGAGAGTGCGGTAAGCGAGGGGGGGGGGGGAAGAGGAAGCAGGAGGGGGAGGAAAGAGGTGAATACACAGGGAGAAGGGACGCAACGACAGCAAGGGAGGACCGACCGGAACAGTGGAATGGGAAGGAAAGGGAGGGAGCAGGCGCCAACCACGGCGACGGAAACCAGGGGCATTTTTTGAACAGTTAAGGCTGGGGTGGTCACCAAAGATTTGAGGACCTCGTTGACGGGGCCTCATGCGGACAAGACACAGACCGTAGTGGTTCAACGTGGTTTGGGATGGAGGATCTATTTTGGGGGTTTTGGGGGGAGTGGTTATGTATGGACCAACGACACCATAGATGGCCCATCGTTTGCCCCTCGTGGTTCACACTGTCTTTTTACAACTTTTAGGATCAAAAGTTGGGTCCTTCTCAAGGAGCCTTGGGTTGGTCCTTAAGGAGTCGTACCCTGAAGTTTCAACCCCAAACAAACTCTAAGATGTAGTCTAAAACCTTTCACCAAAGTTGTATTTTATCTGAATCTTTAAACCCCTTGAAACACCTTAAAGCACACTAGGTCATTTTCACAAATCTCTAGCCGTGTTGGTCCCTTGACGTTTGGTCTTAATAACTCCTAATAAGGGGTAATACATTAGTTTAGGTCTTGAATTATCATTATCACTCATGAAGTCTCTAGCTATGTCAGGAAACTTACAGGTTGTCCATTAGGCCCCCCCCTCAAAACTGTCGGCTAAACTGCTAGTACCAACGATTATTAAAAATATTTGGACATAATTTTTATAAAATATTACTAAGTAAGGAACACACTATTTTTTATTTGAAGAGAAATAAACTAAAGGAATTTTGAATAAAATAACTCATGTGTTGCAAGAAAACTAATAAAATAAAATTAGGTAATAAATATGAATAAAAATATTTTATTTTGAACATGAAAGAACAAATGACTATATTTTTGGTAATTAATTAAACTAAACCAAATACAAATAAAATGTTAGACAAAGCAATAAAAAATAAATATACGAGAGAATAAATAACAAATTTGGGCCTTTGGCTCAAATTTCAAATTTGATGAACTGGTCCTAATTATTCCTACAAAGAATTAACCAAAAAAAAAAGGGTTTGGGCTTATTTAAAATCAAACTTCAATTGCTGGCTCATTCTTTTGAACCTTTGGTCCCCTTTCTCAAATATCATAATCTACACCAAGTGTATATATGATGTATACACCATGTATCGAATTAGTTCTTGGACTCCAAGACGTATATTTTCATTTCTGTACCTGTACTCCTATATTTTTACTCCTTCAAGCTGTATATAAATATTTTAATATGTATACTAGTGTATACAACCGTTATATCTATGAATACATATTGTATTTCTAATACAACCTGTTTTTTAGTATCCCATAACATATTTTCAATTTCAAGCCCTATGTTAACATGTTCATTACTACTTCTGATAGACTGGAAGGCTCACTGATAAAAATAATTCCTTCATGGCTCGACGCGGAAATGCAAGTAAGAGAAGTCCATCATGGACTCAAAGGATCTCAAACAACACCGAAAGAGGAGACAACATAAGCATACAAAATAAAGAAATAATTAAGACATGATTTCAAAGAAACACAAATTAAGAAGTAATTACTCTTCAATATACTAGTACCATATGAAATTAATCATAAGAAAATGATCAGCATGGAAACAAGTCGTAGAAAAGCCAAGAACAACATATTAAGACAAACTCGACTAACTAGTCTTAGAAAGGTCATAACAAACCAATATTAAGATTCTTCAAAAATAAGCAAATGACTCAGTCCATAGTGATATACTCGCGAGAAAACAAATCATTCTTCATTTTAGAACCCCAAATATCATCTAATGTCTAATGTGAGTAGAAGACCCAACATGCTGCAGTAGTAAAGATAACAAAATCATAGGTTCAACAATGAGTAGTAAACAAATCTCCATTGAAAAAATAGAGTGAAGGCTTAGATTAAATTAAAATAGGATACACCAGATATTAAAGCATTCATATAAGCTTAAAAATGGAGGGAAATGACCTATTTTAAATCAATAGAAAACTATACTTCATAATTCAAAGAGTCCTCTCATTCTTAGAGTTGCATAGAAAAGAACCATTTTTAATCTTAATCGACTAATATGCACTTATTCAGACCAAAGTTATCATAGAAGAGCAAAATAGAGAATTATTTGAGTGAGCAAACAAAAAAACACCAAAACTAGTTTAAATAAAAATGGGTTCAACTTTTCGGAGATAGCGAACTGAAACTAGACGAGTAGAGCACAAGCCTTTCCTCAAAAAGTTCGAACACGAACAGAAATCCGAGAAAACATTAACAGAATCTGGGTCGCGACCTTCTAGGAACTTTGAATCAGTATGATAAATATGAAATTCTTAGAAAATAAGAACTACTATTCCCAAACATTTGTGAGCTATATTTTGTGAGTAAATTCTAGATGACTTTCTATACCCTTTCTCAATTTTGTTCATAATACTTTCACCACTTCAACAAAAAAGAAGAGGGGGTTTATATAAGTAAATTTTAGGGCAGATTTTGGGGAATTTTGGAATCCCCACTCGAAAATGTGTGTTGCTTGTACGAAAACTCCTTATCTTCCCAATAAATTCCAATGGCTAAACAACAAGTTCATTCAATTTTTATTCTAGGATGATTGCTTCACCTAGAACTATCTCTTGTACGAATTGGCGAGGGAGTAAGGAACACAAAAGAAAATAGAGTGTATTATTGTACACATAGACGGTGGCATTTACACAACGTGAAGAGTTACGGTTGAGGTACCAAATAAGAAAGCTACCAGATGAAAGAATTAAGGAGGGATTGATAGATTTTGTGGATGCAGGAAAGGTTATAACATGTGAAGGTGGAATGTTTAATGGAGGAGTTATTTGAAATAGTGAAAGGGAGGTAGTGAAGAGTTATGGTTGATAAGAGGTGTATTTTAAAGACCTAGTGTCAATATGCTCCTTACTTTCTAATCAACCCCTATTGTCAATATATACATCAAACTGAGACTAATAAAATTGATATTCCAGTTTTGATTTTGAAAATTAGTACACTAATAATCATCACAAACTTTTGGAACAATTAAACTTAATTGGGGTGATGTACTGTAAATACTGAGATATTTGATTAACACCCTGTAGAATCTTTATAGGGCAGAAAGAACCTTAATAATTATACTCAATATAGTTGAATTATAGAATCAAATCACAAATCAAAATTATTAGTGTGATAGTTGATTTTAAACTACAGGGAGATTTGTATCTTCTAAATGATAGTCATCTAAAGAACTGCAGTAACTGTGGAAAGAATGTAAAATTTGAGAACTTCTTACTAGAAAATAAAAAAGGAAAAAATTGGGCAACAAAACTTCCCTTTAATGCAACACCGCACTGTTAGTTCTCTTTCCTTATGTTTTCTATTCAGTTCATATCACAATATTATATATACAACTAATGAGTTAAGTTGCATCACAAATACTTATTTAGGTTTTTCTATTAATCCATACTTAATACGTTGAGGTTCCAGCCTCATATTAATTGTCAAAGTCTTAATTTGGTACAACAACATACCAACTAAATGTACCACGATAAATACTTAAGTTACAAGGTTTTAAACTTAAGTATTTTCATGATGTCATTGGTTACATCATTAGTTGTAAATTTATTCTATAAATAGAGCATTCTTTCTCATTTGTAGAACACACCGTGTTAGAGAGAAATAACAATTTTGAGAGCAAAGTGAGGTATTCCATAGATTATACAAGAAAAATAGTTTATGAAGAAAAATAGAGAGTGAGCGATATTTTAGTAAGGTGAAAACCAAAAGAGTGTTGTTCCTTTTGAGTGTATAGAAGTCACTTTGAGTATTTTATTCGTGAGTACACATTGTAAAATTTCTTACTATAGTGATATCACATGCTTCATTCTGCCCCATGGGTTTCGACAATATTTAGAAGGGTTTCCAACAGTAAAATTCTGGTTGCAATATTTTACCATTTATTTCATGACTGCTAACCTATATATATTTTTGTACTAGTCCGCGTTTTCCCAACAATTTGGTATCAAAGAAAATTTTATATTTGAGTATGTTATGTTGTTGCAGCATAGTTTGAACTTCCACATAAAAAAAGATTTACTTTGATTTCCGATAACAATATTTTTTGGGGAAAAACAATAGAAGCTAACAAAAGTAGAATGATTACTTTGAATGGTGTTAATTATGCCATTAGGAATGGAAAAATAGAAGATATGATTTATGTTAAGAATTTTTACAAACTAGTATTTACCACTGTAAAACCTTATAAAAAAGATGAACAGTGAAATCTGTTGCACAGATAGGTTAGTGGATTCATTAGGCGATGGGTTGACGATAATATGTTGAACCATATTTCTAGAGAGACACATTCTCGAACCCTATGGGAGCATCTTTAAAGTTTGTATGCTCGGAAGACTGGCAACAACAAACTGTTCTTAGTAAAGCAGATGTTGAGTCTAAAATATCATGATGGTTCTTCGATGATAGACTATCTGAATAATTTTCAGGGGATCATGAATCAGTTATCTTCTATGGGCATCAAATTTGATGAAGAAACTCAAGGCTTGCTTCTACTTGGTTCCCTACCAGAATCATGGGAAACATTTAGAACTTCATTGTAAAATTCTTCTCTAGATGGTATGATATCTATGGATTTTGCCAAGAGTAGTCTCTTGAATGAAGAGATGAGAAGAAAAACTCAAGATTCTTCTCCATCAGATTTCCTGATAATTGGCCCCAATGGGAGAAACAAAACTCGTGATTCTCAATATAGAGAACAAAATAAGAGCAAATCCAAAGACATACTTAAGGATATTGAGTGCCATCATTGTGGCATGAAAGGGCACGCAAAGAAGATCTTCAGGAAATTGAAGTGGGAAAACAAAAAACAAAGAGGAAACTAAAGAAAATGGCAAAGAAAATTGCCTAGCCACCGTTACCATCGAAGATCTTGTTACTTTCCGTGATGCGGATATGATAAATATTTCTTGTGATGAGTCAAACTGGGTTGTGGACACTGGTGTCACATCTCATGTGACATGAATGAAGGATTTTTCTCTTCATATACTCATTGGTAATTTTGGACCTGGGAGTATGAGTATTAGATTGATTTCTAGCGTTTGTTGGTATTGTACAATTTTTTTGGAAAATAGTTTTGGAAACTAAAATAGTTGAAAAACAATGTCAAACATGAACCTAATGTTGTTCTACACCTATTTTAGGTTGCTGTTTTGATGATGAAGGATATTTTAGACCTTCAGTTGATGAGAAAAATGGGAAGCTTATAAGGTTTTCCTTGGTTGTGGGCTCGTGGTAACAAAACAGCGTGTGGTCTGTCTATGTTGAACTGTGGAATCTTTTGTGTGTTGATATGGTGCCTGTGGTTTGAGAGTGATAAACTCTCAAAGTTAGGAAACAAGAGGACCTTAGCCACATCGGCAAAAAAGAGGACTTAATGTTCCTAGGCAGAAGAAAACCATTGTCAAATTCAAAAGTGCTAACTTAAGAAAGGTGAGCACTACGTGGCTGGTAAAACGAAATATCGTTTCCTCTAAGTCATACCCTCCTTCCGAGAATGACATAGTAGTTAAGTTAGAGCACTCTTATCAATGTGGTTCCATGATGACCAAAGACATTGGTGGTGCACTATACTTATCACATGCATTGATGATTGCTCGATATAAAAACTTTAGTCTATGTCTTGAAGACTATAGACAACGGGGTTAGCGGTCTTCAGCAAGTTTCAACGCTGGAGTTGACAAGAGAAAGTGGAAAGAAACTGAAAGGTTCGTTTACTGATATGGTGGTGATATGTGGACCATTTGAACAGCATGATGCAAGCATCAAGGTATTAGACACCAGAACAATTCTCCCAAGACTCCTCAGCTTAATGGTTTGTCTTAGAGGACGAACATGTCCTTGATGGAAAAGAGTTAGATGTTTCCTTTCTTAAGAAAAGTTGATGAACTCATTTTGGGGTGAGAATTTATTGACCGCTATAGATGTTATCTATCTATCTCGTACAATTGCTTTGAATAGTAATGTACCAAATAGTTTTTGGTACAGAAAGGATGTTTCCTATTACCATTTGAGAGTATTTGGTTGCAAAACTAGTTTTTACAATGTTCAAAAAAAAGATGCATAGGTCAAAGTTAACTACAGATGTCAATACATCCAAGAAAATGCAAATCTTCAATGGATATCGGCCATAAGCTGCCAATCTTTGGTTACAGCTCATATGATCAATGAAAACGAAAACTTGTGAGAAGGACCGCGATAATATTTTCATGGAGAATATAAAAATTGAAGATATTAACAAAGCGAGAAGACGTCTAGGAGCAATCTTACAAAATTTGTGGTATAGCTTCATAATGATGAGGCTTTCTAACACAACGTGTGCATGATGTTTTTGGGCTTGATGATCGTGGGGTGCGTGGTGGCGACCCAAAAATATGTTATCAAATCAACTGTGATGTTGGATGTTGGATATAAAAATGGTATTTATATGATTATGCTTCCTGCTCATGAAGTTGCTGCGCCGACTCAAGCAAACAGATATTGTTCCCAGTCAAACATTTTAGATGGTCAAATTAACAGGGACAGCGGTTCACGTTAGGCGACTCCCGTTATTGACCACATGCCAGTATGTGTTACTCCCCCAATGACAGGTCAGAACCCATCTCAACAGACTTCTCCGACGCATTACCCTGCCCTGCATGTGGACCCGCTAGCCAGGACGCTGGCATGGAAAGATGAGCACAAGGTCACGGATGAATCATGTCTAAGAGAGATGAAGTCTCTGCATGAGAACCACCATTTATGAGTTGGTAAATTGCCTAAGGGCCAATGCGTAGCTTTACAAGAACAAGTGTGGTGTGTTCAAAAGTCTTAACGTTGATGAACATAACTTGAAGAAAACAAGGGTAAAAAGTAGATTGGTTGTTAAGGCTATTTCGGTTCAACGCAAGGGTATTTGACTTTGACAAGATATCTTTTTTCACAAAGAACTGTCTTGACAAACACCAAGAGATAGACGGTCCCTAAAACCTTTATCGGCCAGCAATTGCTAGGTTTCTTACGGTGCTAGTATTACCATTTAGGGATGCTCTAGTAGAATGGAGATGTGACACACGCACTTTCCTTCAACCAAGTGACCCCAGAAGACGACTATTATATATGGAAACATACATGACGGACCAATGTATATTGTAGAGAAAATTTTTGGGGGGTGCAAAAAACGTCAGATAGAAAAAGAAAAGGAAAAGGAGGTCCGTTACTTACTGGACAGACATAAAAGATAAGCTCCGAAACCACTAAAAGACAGGTAGACTCAATATCAGAACGAGAAACGACAGTTTGAATCTGGATGGGGGAGCGAGGAGAAAAGAAATGAGAACGCATGTCTATCGATTCAAGACAACAGCCAAGTGTGCGTAATTTGTAGCCAAAAAAAAAAGACGATAAATCATTGCACCAAGTGAACAGTACATTTTATACATCACCTCAGGTAGTAGACCAGAATCAATACAACGAAAAAATGACATTATAAGTAATGTCTAACATATCTAAAATTCCTAGATGTAGACCGGATTTCACACGGATTGATGCGCCGTATAGAGAACCACCCACGACCTTCTGAAACATCATGCAACAGCCAAGCAACCGAAACTGGGTGAGATATTCGCACGGATAGAAAAGGTTGGGTGCCAGGCCATGTAGGCGCCCCCGAAATACGCCATGCTAATGTGATTTACCGGCATCGGAGTCTTAACTGGACTTCAAAAAAGGGTTAGGTTAAATCTTAGAGTTTGGAGGGTCTCGGAGGGTGGTTATAGGTAAAATGCGTCTTTATTCCAAGAGATAAGAGTAAAATCATATATAATTAAATAATTATTAATTATTAATATTAATTATGGGTGTTAAGGGGCAATTTGTTAGTGGTGGCCAACACAAAATTGGACCTTTTAAGCAAACATCTCGCGCTGACAACCCTGGTATCGACTGCCTTGGCTTAGAAGCAATGATTAATGCTTCATTTTACTTAGTGAATTATTAAAATTAAATTTATATTTTAAGTTTGCAGGAATTTAACTTAAATGAAAAAATTATATTTTTAAAAAGTAATTAATAATACTAATTAATAATAATTAATAAATGTCAAAAACAAGAAGATAATGGGCGAGTCTAGTAGATTGACTAAGTCTCCAACTAACTGTTCCTAAATCACCTAATCCCGTGTCATCTAATAGTAATATTTCCCTCGCCATTCTCCATTTTTTATCATCAAAACAGAAAACTGAAGACACAATATGTAGGTGTCTCACTCGATTGAAGAAGCTTACAACAAAAAGTTCAAACGAAAAGGTAGGATCAAATGGCAAATCACCAAATTCTTCTCTAGACAGATTAGGTTTTGGATAGTTTGTGTCACGGGCAGTGGGATGTGTTAAGCGAATAGCCAGGTAGACATTTGAAACACAACATGTTGAATGAATGGACATGTAAAAAAGGTGAATGTGTTTTTACAAGTACTACTTCTCTCTTAGGTCCCTTTCCCAAAATAAAGAACTAAGAAGCCACCTGACAAGGTTGTCAGTGCAAAGATTCGCAATTGAAAAGAAAATACCTATAGTTGTCACTTGCCTGCCCCTCATTCGATCCTTTGAAAGATTCAAAGCATGCGTTGGTATGTTATCTGATAGATAATTTTAGGTGTGGTTGTGATTACGTGTTGAATATGCATCCAGAAATCATGTAAGGGATGAAAAATATACTTCAGAAAAGTGTATTAAGTTATCTGTTTTGAGCATGTTTGTGTTGTAGATTTACTATGTTTGCTGCCTGAAATTTGTATGTTAAAATGTTGTGTTTCGCGTGTATAAAAAAAGAAAAAAGTGATGTTCAAATAAAGGTTAACGTGGCTGACTAAATGTTACTCAAAATACTAGAAAAAATCAATATAAGGATGAGAGAAGAATGGATTGGAAGAGACCAAATTTCCAGCTTGGTGGAAATTGGTGGTCTCGGCGAAGGATATGAAAAATGAATTATTTTCTATTTTTTTATAAAAAATGAGAGGTCATTGGGGATTGAAATCATGACCTAACCAAATTTTATACATACAAATTTCATGAGAAAAATGAAAGGAAAAATAAATATGGAGAGTGAGGATTGAACCCACAACCTCTTGAATAGATAGTGAATTAGAGAAAAATAAAGGAGAAAAAAATGTGGACGAGAGGGGGATGAACCTCACGACCTTTCTTAAATGGAGGAGAGAGTTTAGGACAAAAAATAAATGTGAAGAGTGGGGATTGAACCCCACAACCCTTGAATAGCGGAGAAGTTAAGGATACAAATTAAGAGAAAAGAATTAGCTTGTGGGGGATTGTCCCACCACCCTCCTTGCCTTCCGAGAACGAGAAGGCGGAAAAGAAAAAGAAGAAGAAATGAATATATGGAGAGTGACGGGGACAAACTTCGAAAGTCCCCCAAATCTGAAAAATGAAATTATCAAGTTTAATATAAGATTAAATGTTGTTCAAGGGATTCGAAATCGAGTTCCCTTGCCCAATCCCATATTGAAAAATAAGTTGTACGTGAACAAATATTTAATGAACGCTGCCTCTAAGGATCGAAATCGATATCTTGGCATACCTATAAGATGCATAAGTCTTGTACCACATAATCTTGGGTAAATATGAATCACATAGACGAACTATGAATGAAGCCTCATGACTTTTGTGTGTGAACTTATAAGTCTAGCAAACATTTAAAAGTAAGTGAAACTTAGATGTTCTGTGAAGAGATGATGAAAATCCAGAGGGGTTAGGTAAGAGTGTGACACACATTAAAAGGGCAAGTGCATTGAGATACGATGAAATGAACATTCCCGTAAAGTGGTGAGTAATTATGAAGAGTTAATTTGCTAAAGTTAAAGAATGTGGTTACAAACCATGATAACAGAGGCTAACCTAAATGAGACATGAGAGAAATCTCAAATGGGCCTTAAGTAACTTTACCAAGACGTACTCACATGAGGAGTGTAAAGTTAATGAAGATACGAGTTCTCTATGAACACTCAAATGCAAAGTATTGAAGTTAATGGGGCATACTTAATTCGACTTAATGAATAGATGAACGAAATCATCTAATGAGTATTATGCGCTCATGCTAGAAGTCAACTTCTATGATGTATGAGATGAAATGAAAAGTGAAACAGCTTTACAACTAAGCACCGATAGGCTTGTATTGAGTTGCGATTCCTTCTTTCGGGAAGGCACAGGTTCGTGTTGTTAATTATAATGAGAGTGAGATTGTCCGTCCCAGACGAGGTATGCTTTTGTTAAGCTGAAGGTGCAACATGTCCAAGGAGGGACCAGGGCCAACAACAAGATTCCAGAAAGCATCAGGTTAGGGTTGCAAAATTAGAAGTGCTTGTTTAAGCTCCAAATCAATTGGGATCAAAGAGAGGATAAAATTTCACTTGGTTTTCACTTTTCGGCTAAAAAGGGCCTATATGAAATACGGGCCTATGATACTTTCCTTATTTTTCTATGTACAACTTACTTTTAGCAGGACTAACCAGCAAGAAGTTCTAGCTCAATACAAATAGTGGACTCATTCAAATCTTCCTCCACACTGCATTGATCATCTATTACTCTACCAGATATAAGGGACACCTAGTTTTACAAATTTTAGACTTAGGGTCATGCAGTGGTGCTACCTCTATGTCATGCTTAGAGCCACACATTTATCAATTCCTTTATGCTAGTATGCATCATTTTCCATTTTCAGGAATCATTTTAGACATCATGCTTCGAATTAAAATATGTAACACAGATATAGACATGCGGCTTCAATATAAAAATAATCAGTCTCTTGGGGCAAAAGACCACCGGCAAAGAAAACCCCAAACAAGAGGATAGGAATTGGCTACTCAAAACTTACACACCCTAGCACTCACTTTCCACTTACCCCACCCTAACATAAAGACATGCAATTGTCCCCAATGCATAAAAAAAAATGAGATACAAGGTGGTAGGTGAAGTAGAATCTGAGGACGCAAGAGCACCGACGATCAGCAAGATGGTGGGTCCTGTCCCCGAAAAACCCACTACCTCTGTAATATGGACACCTTCAGTGGTGTCCTCAAAATCACAGCCCTATCAGCAGTGCCCCGGATATCTCCCACATTTCTGGAGCTAGCAGCCCCAGCAAAAACTAACTCTCCTGCCTCACTGACGAGCCTCCTCCTAACAAAGCGAGGCTCCCCCGCAGGCCTTCCATCTCACGATGCTCCTTATTACGTTCCGTAGCTTCATCCTCTCTAGACCCCTACGCTTTGGGCATTGCTCTCTAGGGGTAGTAGGTGGAATATAATGAAGAGCCCACCAGTGTAGGCGAATAGAGGTTCGCGACATCACTGATGATAAAGCCAATCAGACGAGCAGGCTCAAACGAGCAGAAAGGGGCCTCAGAACCCAAAGAACAGAAAGGGCCACACAACTTCACACACATAGCCTCTCGAAAGTGATCTAGAGTGGGACTCGTCATAAGGAATCGAACTTACAGCAGATGGAGAATGGCTGTATACGTGCTAAGGAACTGGTACGAACGCAGACCTGACGAGGTGAAAGAATCCACTGAGGGCTGGTCCGGGACTAAACAAGACCGCAACTCAAAAGCGTCAGCATGATGGAACCTCATCGGATATTCTCACCGACACGAGGAGTTATGTGCTGGGGAAAGTTATTCATGTGTAGACCGCTCCCAAGCTTTCTGGGTCTTCCTCAGCAATAGACTATGATGCGTGCAAATACCAAGGCTAGTATGCTGCGAGAAAGAAGGTAGCACCTATCAGGTGTAACACTCATAAATCGATTGTCAAGATGGACCCTACCAATTGGCGGGATAACCAAGAGCGGGGAAAAAGGCGTTGAACGAGAGAACGCTCGAGGACAGTTGCTACTACCGGGATAGATCGACCGGGGTAGTAGTCAGTGGACAACAGCCCGACAAACTGCGCAGTCGTGCGGGTATGCATACAGTATCAGCCATATTGCACCAAGTGGAGGCAAACTCTGGACGAGGCCTCTGCGTAGGAGCAACTCGTTGGCCTCATCCCTGATGAGGCTGATTATCAAACACCCGTAAAAAACGTGCCCAACGGGGTCTTGAGCTGAGAAACATCAAAGAATCGCCATATAGGCCCCACCTTGCGGACCTGCCTAAAGAAACGATCCTGCACGGAAAAGGGAGAAGTTAGTTGTGATCTTACAACCTCTCGTGCTGACCGCCTGTAGAAGAGCCAGTAAAATCCACTCAACCCGGCATAATATCAGGGGCTGTTGGGGGGAAAGGCAGCTGGTAGAGAATCAACCACAAAAAACATCAACGTGAAGGCAGGTGCTTCTGGATGGCTCCCTTCGGCGGTCACCCAGTCAGCAACCCTCTCCATCAACGGAACAAATGCAGGCCATCCACCTCTTGGTGGTCTCCTCAGCGATTGGCTCACGCCGGAAATTGTCCATCTTTGACACTATGCACCGGTAGTCAAACTCGGTGGTTTGAAGGGGTGTCGGGGGGGGTTTTTTTTGGCATCAACATTCTTCCCGTAAGATACTGGAGGATGGCAAACATGGATATATTTCAACCTTGAATGCCACCATACTCGGGGAACCTGCTCCAGTGGGGCCTGTTTGGCGGGGGCAGCCCGGCTATAAAAAATCTGGATCTGAGAGTCGCTACGTGCGAATGGAGAAGAAGAAGAAATAGAACTCTCGGACCAAACTTCTTACTAAACTCCCAACGGACGCGCTTTTTTTGTCCACTCCAGTCGATGTCTGGTGATTGAAGAGATTGTGGATCGATGGATCGTGGGAGATTCCCGTAAGGACCCGGCCGGCTCCCAATTTTAAGTGTGAGTCATGACTCCTTGTATTCAATAACTTTGAACGGGAATAGATTGATTACTGCCCATCGACAACAACCACCGTCTTGGGGCTGGTCGGAATCGGGTCGTTGAGGGGTTTGTTTGAGAGCACGAGTTGTGAACCCGGGCGGGTGTGGATTCCGAATTTTGGTCTCATCAGATGAAGCCCCACTCTGCACGGGTGGCGGGGTGCGGGAACTCAGCAGAGATCCGGAGGCTTCCTTCGACCACGAAAACTCCGAAGAAGCCAGACGATCTTCTTCATTAGTAGGTGACCCAGAAGGCTGTGCCGGTCAGTGTGCGCTCCTCATAGACTGGGAGGCAGTGGGGACTACGCCGGAACGCCCAACTTTTTGGGGGGGCTCTGGCAGCACGGCAGCTCGGGATGGTATGGAAGTTCTTGGGGGGGTACGTACTCGGGGTCACACTCATCATCAGAGCCAAGACCAAGAGGGCAGACGGCTGTGAAACCAGACTTTGATCGCCGGGCGTGCATAAGGGACTCGATCGTATTTTGGTTGCCCATATAGATTATTTAATTGTAAAGAATCAATATTAGTACTAAAATGAGCTGACAAGACTAGAAAAACCACACAAAATAAATAAAAGAGTTAAGATGTAATGATTTTTATATAGTAACAGTGAAATACGACGGTCCAGGTGATGGCTCGTCGTGAGAACGATGGACCGTCATGGGGTCCGTCGTGTCTTACTTAGACTTTGTTTATATGGAGAACCCTGAAGGAGTGTCTCTGACAAGGATGACGGTATATGCAGGACGGACCGTCACAGGTACGATGGTTCGTCGTAGGTGTCCATCATAGGACACTTGAAAAAAAATTAAAAAAAATATGGAGTCCCTTAGGAGAGGGGTCTCTGACCATCATAACGGTCATGTAGGATGGATCGTCGAGGGTATGACGGTCCGTCATAGTTGTCCGTAAGAGGACACTTAGAAAAAGTATGGAGATCCTTAAGAGAGGGGTCTCTGATCGTAATAACGGTTGTGCAGGACGAACCATCGTAGGAATGATGGTTCGTCGCATGTGTCCGTGGAGGACACTTACAAAAAGTGAGAGACCCTTAGGAATAAGGTCTCTGACAACCAGAACGGTTGTGCATAATGGACCGCAAGGAAGACGTCAGTCGCATGTGGCGAATTGGGGAACACTTGGAGAAATTGGACGTGGGGTGTTGTAGGGCTGTTGGAATGGACCCCATGACGGTCTTGTCATGGGGTACGAGGTCGTCATGGGGTCTCATTCTGAAAATCCGTGACAGAACTGGGGATGACCCATTATCCCTTTAGGAAACCAAAATCGAATTCGTTAAAAGTTGTGTCAACGTGAAGTTGTCTAACCCAAATACCTAGTAAAAACTAGCAAATGGTAAAGCACTATTCTAGGGTTTTTAAAAACATGGCAATTTCGAGGATGGATTTAACCAGGTAAGAAAGAGTGAAGGAATGGGGTGAAATGAAGGGGGGTGGGGGTTTTAACTGTAGAATTTTTAAAAAACCACAAGCCGTCGGGTCGGGTACACTTCATTAATGACGCGACCTTCAACAAACTCTAAAAAGACCTTAACTGATCAATGTCCGTGGAAATTAATCTGGAGAACTAAGTTGCCACCTAAATTTATTTGTTTCAGTTGGATTATTCTAAAATACTCTTTCTTGACATAGAAAAATTTATTTTAGTTGGATTACCATTAAAGTAGGATGCTTGATTACTTTTTTTGGTTGGGTTAATATCTCTCATGTACTTAGTGTCGATTCTTACCTAGAATTTATCATCACGGTTGTTAACTTTTTGCTTGACATAGAAAAATCTTTATTTTGTAATCTGTGCATCTGCTTGATGCTTTTTGAATAACATCCTTCTTACTTAAGAAAAAAATATGTATATGCAGATGTGTTGTCTTATGAGCATATTTTCTATAAGTTGGTTTAAGAAGAAAACACAGACTCTTATGAGAATATCTGGCATGTACAGTGGGGGGAAAGAAAAAAGGACTAGGACAACCACACAATAATTTTGAAAATTATAGGGACACTACCAAAAATGGTGTCAAACTATTCTAATCTGCTAAGATGAGCAGTGTTAAGCAATATAAAAAAGATTAAGTATTATCAAAATAAAATCAACTCTTTCAAACCAAATGTGCAATGGCTGAAAGTAACTAATCTTTATTGAAATAATTCAAATATAGTCTAAACAAACCGCATAAGAAGTAAAAAATCATCAGATAAACACCAGCATATATAAGATACCCAAAGATATTAACCGTGACAACAATAGAAACCAAAAGTATATGGTTCATCGCCTATTTGTAGCACATATAAAACACCCAACTTAAAGTTATTAATATTTCGGAAAAGACAGAACTTGGTCAAAATTCTCATGAATCAAATAATTTCAAACAAAATCAAACTTTGATACTCAAACATCCTATAAATAAAGAAGGTATCTTTTCCCTGATGCTCAATTACAAGCCCACGTTGTGGAGCAGACAGAACCATTGATTATCGGTAGGAAAGTAGAAAACATAAAGTCAGGAGTGGAAAAAATCCACCATGACCATAGACTTTCTTTGAAAGTCTAATACTTATTCTATAGGAAGGAACTTGCATGTAATGAAATTGAAAGTCCAATTATTTCTCATTTGTTTCATCGAACTCATCAGATAGGACAGACTTTAGCATCAGAAACAAAACTCTCTCAATTTTTATGGTTGGCAATGACTTCTCCTAATTATCTGAAACTTAAGATGAAGAAAGCCTCACTTTCAAAAATTATACAAACTCAATGAGGTTTGTCATTACTACAAAAACAAATCTTTCTACTTCTATTCTGTTATTTATGAAACAGTTAGCAGAAAAGACTCTTCACAAGTTACTGCTCCCACTCCACCCCTTCTAGACTTTAATTAAAAGTATATTCCTAAATCTCCGGTCTCTAAGTATAGGATTTGTTTTAGTATAGTTCAACTCAAACGACCAAGCAAGTTAACAATTCATCCTCGAGGTGGGGATTTCAAAAAACTAACCAATATTGAAATAAAGTTTCTGATATATTACTTGACATCACTAGGACAAAAAAGAAAAATGACTTTAGGACACTTCCATACATGTAATCGAAAAAAGAAAAATTTTACGAAAGCAACTATCTACAAGACAGAATCAAAAATATGGTCAACAAAGGAAAAACAAGCTTAAGATGAGCCACAACATGACACCTCAGGAAGACTAAAAAGGACTTAAAAATAGTTGGACATTAAAACATACATTAAATACCTTTTGAAATTCATGTATAGTAGCTACTTACCCCACTGACGAAATCTATATTACGGACAAAATATCCTAAGAGGTATCGCTAGATTCCAAAAACACCGCAGTTCTTGGAAGAAAGATTGACTTAGCTACAACTCAGTTACTTCAGATTACTTTGACTTAGTTCATCTTCTCAACATTCAACATTCAAAGAGAAAAAAAATAGTTTGTAAAAAGATAATTGCCCATTATACGTAATACAACTACAAAACTATAACTCCCCAAATCAACAAAATAGCTATAAACAAACACAAGTCATAAAAACCCTCCTTTAATTTTTGATGACACAAAATATCAAAACTTTTAGTGCGTAATTGATTTATTAAGGATAAAAATCTATTTTCTAATAAACTTTATTCCAACAACCCTAAAGATTTAAGACATGAGGCAAGTTGATTTGTGAAGCATTTTCTTTCAATTCTCAAAATAAAATCAGATGGAACAACAGTTTACCTAAGAATCATTGAAGAAAATCAGCTTCGTCAGCTCTCAAATATTAAACAACGAAGCTATGACAGGAAAATAGTATTCTTCAGTTCATCTTTAGAGAAATCACACTGCTCATTGATTCTTCAGCTGAAAATTGTGTTCTTCAGCTAAAGTTTGATAGAAATGTGACGAAAATCGATTTCTTCCGTTCTTCAATCCTCTTCTTCAGTTCTTGCAAATGGGTTTTTCAGTTCTAGATAAAAACGTGTTCTTAAGCTGAAAGTGAAAGCTTCAGCTGAAGTTTTAGGAAAGTTGCCGTTTTTTTTAATGGTTTTATTCTTTTTAATATTTATTTAATGTTGTATTTTTTAGGCCAAATAAAAACGTGAGGGAGATCAAATTTTAACGTTAAAATGTTTGAGGGAATATAAAATTTTGGGTAAAACACTAACGCCACATTTTTATGTGTTGTATTAACAATTATAAAAATAACACACTTTAAAAGTGTGGCCATTGATGTGAATAGTTGTTGCCAACTATAACAATACTTATAAAGTGTAGGTTATCCCATTAAAAAGTACACTTTAGAAGTGTTGCTAATATTAGTGTAGCTAAAAGTCAAAATCTTTTTCTACACTTTAAAAGAGTTCCCAAAACCATATCTTTCATAAACTTGGCATAACCGGGCATATGTTCTAGAGCTTCTACCAAAGGGAAATTGATAGAAAGCTGCTTCAAGCCATTGTATAAAAACGCCGATATGTACCAATCCTTGGTACTTTCACTAATCTTCTGAGGAAAGGGGGGTGGTCTAGGCATGGGAAATTACTTTATAGGGGAACTTCGCATCTTTTCCAATGATATCTTCTGCTTCACTCTACCCTCTACCACCTTATCATTATCCTTTCTCACCTTTTCTTATTAGACGACATAGGTGGGTCAATGGTTGCTTACCACCCCGAGAAGTGATTGCCATATAGTGTGCATCATTTTCGGATTTGGACAGGGTTTCTAGGAGAGTGCCGGTACACGTGTTTTGTCTTCACAGTCGCAGATATAATGAGCCATTTGCGACTCGATCGCTAATCGTTCTAGTTACCATAGTTTTGACCCTTGGTTCCCTTGGACCTTGGCCACCATTCTACTAATTAAGCTTGGGCACATTGGTCGGAAAACCCTCCCATTGCTCATTTACCGCATAGGAATCCTCCGCATAATAGCATTCCTCATTAGATGGTGGTGGTTTAGACAAAGTAGTTTAACTTCATTTATCTTTTCGCACCCCCAGTTGAATGTTTTTTAGTTAACCAACAAGCTCAGTTCTCATTTTGAGACATTTCTTCACGAGAATCTCTTTGGGTGGCGGGTTGGAGTAGATGCAACTGCGAAGGTTTTCCCCGGTATCTGACTTCCTAGTAGTCCAAGCTTTATTATCGGGAGAGGAGATTTTCTCTAATTTTTTCAACAATCTCAACATTAAGGACATCCCCCATAAGATCACATTGCTATAGTGTCCAAACACCGCGTTAGATTATCATCCTGTCTCGGATACAAGTATTCCTTCAGTGACTCACATCTATGCGGTTGGGTGAGTGGGGTATATGCTTCACAAAAATGAGGTGAATCTATCCCAAGAACTATAAATTGACTCTCCTGTAGTGCCACAAAGTTGTCTCTCTGTCTGTGTGATTAGTTTCTTGGAGCCAGGGTAGTGCGGTAGTAGCAGCTAAGAGACAAAACGCTCTTAGTGGTTCCAAGTGTGAAAAATTTGAGTTGTTAAGGGAGCTCAGTGAACTATATAGCAGCCTCTCCCGTCAGTGAGCGAGGAAACACTCTTTAGCCCCTATTACATCCAAGTCCAAGTCAGGCCTCCCTACCCACAAATTTTACACAATGACCTAACCTTAAAGCTTATGGGCATTGTGGGATCCTCAGAAGGTAGCCTTGAAAAAAAAAACAAACCTATGGCAGTGAGAATTTGGCATCAGTTACTGTTACCACAAGGGTGGCCTGGTGGTAGAGGGGGACAAGGACAATGGCCCATCGGAGTCTGCTATATGTCATAGCCCTCGTTGTAGTATTCTTGGGGCCGTGGAGCTGGGTTTTTTGTCCCCTTGTTTGTGTTCACCCGGAAATCGGGGTTTGGGTGGGTTGGTAACAAGTGACCATGAACATTCAAACCGGACTGGGATTTTATGGTTGGATCCTCATCATGATTCTCAAGTTTCGATTCATGTTGCGTGTGTGAGTTAGTGTATGTCGATGCGTGATCGTAGGGAAACAAGGGTTCTCTTCCTCTTCGTGTATTTGCATACAAGGAGTGTTCTGCAGAATCAAAAATAATAAAACAAGTAAAAGTAAAATCAAAGAAAATATCAACTAAACTAAAGTAATAAGTTTAAGTTAATATAAAAGATACTTTCACATGACAGAGGCGCCAAAATTTGATACGCTCAAAAATACTTCTCAAAATAAAGTAAAGCGGTCGTGTCAAGTAAATTAACACAACCGTGATGGTAGGAGCGTTCCACGAGGAAAATAGTTAGAATTAACTTCAATCTATTTATACTATTGTTCAGTCATTACTCCTTGCAAAGCAAAAAAATGAAAAAGGGGGGTTTTCTATTTATCTGAATACAATGACGAAAAATAAATAAGCAAAAATTAAGGAGGAACTTAATAGATTTGAATGTTGATTTAATCAAATTAATAAAAGTAACCTAGGGTTTACGGATTCCCACAGGTTTCAATAACTTGATAATTCCACTATAACAATTCGTTTCCTTGTATCTTGCATGATGAAAGTGATAAGTTAGTATTTCTAAATCCTTCGTCCGACCATCTAGAAAATTTCACTCCGCACCTTGTTACGGATACGTGTGTGGCTATAACTAATCCTATTCTTTACTCATATTAAGCATCGATTCGATATTGGACCTAAAGTTATACCTCGTACCAATCAATAACTAGCCTATTAGATAGTATAAACTAAATCTATGTGATAATTCTTTTTCCTATTATCACCTCTTGGTCCGGCAACATCATTATTAATTGGGGCGATTCTACCGTTTGTCCCTCCGTTAAAAAGACTTCTAAGCAAAAGAATTATCAATACATGTTAAGACACTATTCTAGAATTGTTATTTTAGTGTTTTTACCTCTTATTCGCCTATGGTTTCCCACAACCCTAGGTTACCCAATAGTTCATAGTCACAATATTCAAATATATGTAAAGAATTTTTCATATACTTACTCAATGAGAAATAGAAAATCTGAAAGGTCTCTTGATTAATCATAAAATCACCAACACCATTACAAGAGTCTAAAATATCCAAGAGTCTCCCACAGGTCTAAAAAATAATCAAGAGTCTAACCAATGATCAAGGGTCTAACCTCAAAAAAAGAGGTTTTTTGAACTATTTATAAAAATTAAAAACCCTATTTAAATAACGGGACTCTATTAGCTGGAAATCTGTCAAACGCTGGTTGGGTCGAACGGACCTCGCGACGGATAGTCGGTCACGACGGACCCATCAAGGGACTCTGTCAGTCCCAATTACTTGTGCAGTTGCTTCTGCTGTTCTATTCATTACCCTCGACGGCAGGTATGACGGATCGTCACAGGCACACAACGGCCGGCGAAGGATCTCCGTTCCAAAACACTTAAACTCTTGGAATTGGGTACTGGTACTACTTCTCTGAAACTATGAGAACCAGCGGCGAGACGTCATGGCTACGACGGTACGTCCACGGCACTCCGTAACCCCACCCTTGGTCAGATTCCCAATTCCTTCAACCGCTGCACTACGATGCCAACCTACCAGACAGTCACGGGCACGAAGACTGTCACAAGCTTCGTAGGGGTAACTTTTTGTATTTCTCACTCAAAAAACTCCGCATTCATCTTTTAGACCGATTTCCTGCAATAAAGAGAAAATTTACATAAAAAATTAGCAAAAAAAGGCTTTTGGGCAAGTAAAAACTTAAGGAAAAGTATTAATCAATACCTGAATTGAAACCCACATATTATCACCTATGAATAAAAATATCTACAACATTTTAAAAAAAAACTTGTGTGTGGACTTGTAAATGTATGTTGCAGATCGAATTAGATAAATTTACAATAGTATCAATTTCAAGGTCCATATCATATAAATGTCGTCCTAAGAATTTAAGTTTGTAATTTTTTAGGTGTCTTCATTGCTATTTTTGTCGTTGTCAGTGTCTATGAAGAACTTTTTACTTTTCTTTAGCTTTCTCGAATACACTCTTATGTTGCTGTTGGAAGGGCCCCCACCTGAGTTTTCTTTAGATTCGTTTGTGTGTGAATCTCCTGAATTCTGGACATGGGTTTATGAGGTATCTTTCATTTCCTGTTTGCCCTATAGAGTTAAATGCATAGCAAATGTTATATTCGGTGTATCTACGATAGCTTGGGTGGAGATCAATGATGTATGTATAAATGAAACATCTAATATAATGTGAATAGTGGTATAAAATATTACCTTCTTAGCTTTGTTAATGCGATATTGCAATTCAAATTGCTCATTTGGTTTGTACACTTTTGACACTATATAATTTTTCAGCCCCTCTTTCAAATTTTAGTTGCTCTATATATGTTTGAATACAAACTCCTTGTCGCACATGTCCTTGATTTATGACGGTAGATCCATATCACTTTTTGACTATTGATTAACCAACTTAAATGCAGAAGTATCAAAAAACATTTCTTCCTCACCATTAAACATGACCAAAGTTGCTTCCACCATTGTCTTTGACCATAATGTGTATCTTGTATCTGCATTTTCCATTTAAATTAGTTTTAGTTAAAGCATAAGGATGATGTACGTTGTTGAATGTATCCTTAACAAAAAGTCACACTTTCTATCGCACTTGAGGCATTTATACACATAGTGTGTGAGTTAAAATTTTGTTGTTGAATAAGTTACAACTATGAAATTAAGTATCTATTTTAGTGATTTGGGGGCGCAGTGTAACCATGCGTTCCTGGTCTATCTAAAATCAAGTCATAGGAATTTGAAATAAAGGCCTGTTGATTTTTTGGATTCTTGATAGGGTAGAAAGACAGATTAATGCATTAACCTCTATGTCATAACTCCTATTTGAATGCAATAACTCTGTGACAGTCGTCTTGTTGGCAAACATGTGTTACTCCATGGGGATGTTACCTTCATTAGCACTCTTGGTGGATAGTTTGTGTACGAATTTAATTGCAATCTTCTGAATAAATGATGTGATGTTGTCCGTTGGTAGGCTAACATATGTTTTTCTAGTGGGTATTGTGGCAAAAGTTATTTCACCTATTACGAAACAAAACTATATTAAGCGGAACTATGTTTTTTGAAAATCGTAACATAGGAAATAGCTGATATGGTGTTTAGTAGTTGTACCTCTTAATTCCTGTAGAGCAATGGTCATAACAATGACAATATATGGTCTGAATTCTAGGGGAATAAGTAAAGATAATATCCTTAAGCGTAATACTCCTAGTGTAATTTTCGCTTAACCATACCTATCCACCCTAAATAACCAAATCAATAAATTAGTTTTAAAAACAATGTCATGATAATTTAGAACAATAGTAATTGGGTATATATATATATGTGTGTGTCATTGATAAGGGATGATTTTTTTGCTTAGTTTTTGGGGTGAGTAAATATAAGTGAATATTAAATAAGATTAGTGTATTACGAATCAGTAACAATGTGTAGGTCTCTCTTCTTCAACTTCGTACCAACAATCTGTGCAACACCTTCACGTACGCATACGACCACATCTATAAATTCAAGAGCGAGACTATTTAGAACATAAATCCGAGAATGTGTGAAGCATAAATAATGGGAATAGTATACCTAATAAGATGGTATTGTTATTGACCCTCAAGCGAATCATGTTTGGCCTAATAAACTGGAAGCAATTTTTTGGAATGTGAATGGAATCATCCTGCATCTTTTGGATGACCGTCAGCAAACCACATCAACAAGTTCAAGAGGAAGACTATTTAGAACATAAATGCTAGAATGTGTAAAGCATAAATAATGGGAATTAGTATACCAAATAAGATGATAATGTTATTGACCCTCATGCGAATAATGTTTGGCTTAATAAACTGGAAGCCATTTTTCGCAATGTGAATGGAATCATCCTGCAGCTTTTGGATGACCGTTATCCGCAAGAATATTATTTTTTAAAATCAGACTGTAGTGCTCTACACTATCCAGTAACATCTGCAACTTTGAAGTTTCTGATAGTGATCAAAGAGCCTTCACTCATATTTTGTTGAAACCAATTCACTTGATTCTTCCAGATTTCAAAGTTCCCTGCTAAATGTCATTTGGTAAGTGCATTGCAAAAAGCTAAACTAACAATGTATTATATATTTAGAAAGAATTGGGCATTACCTTTTCATCAATAAGTACCATGGCTCGCCTGTAGTTTCTAAATTCCTACATCCTTCAAATTTGTGTTCTAAATAATAAGTTATCCCCTGTAGCATCCAATTATGATTGAAGTGAATATTCATTAGTATGTGTAATTCTAGAAGTAAGAATATATGTGTTGTTTATTAGGAAGGTTTATAGAAAAAGTTGGATCGTTATGGGTGTGTAGCAGGGGTGGAAATGGAACCCATCATATATACTTTTGCGCAAATCTGAAAGAGGTTTGAACCCGTTTAAAAGATACGTACCATTTTTCATGTGCAAGTGCCTTTCAGAACAGACACAATGTTTGGTAAAAAAAATTGTCAACTATTTCATTTGTTTGCGAAAAGACTTGGAGTATTTATTCGTTGTTGCAATGAACTATGATGGGTTATTTGAGCGTAGTTTGTGGGTGGCCATTTCAAAATCTAAAAGACTTTTCAAAAACATTATTTTGATACTTGTTAGCGGTCTCAATGGAAATGCTTAATGGATATGTTATTATCAGACCTAGTTACGAGCGTAGGTAATCTGTCACATTTAATGTGATGCCACTATTTTGGTAAAATTTACGGACCTTGTTTAATTATAAAGATTTGAATTTATAAAAAAAAAAATTATAGTTAACATTTTTCCATATTATTTATTCCTCATAACTTCGATTTATCCAGTAAAATTTTCAATGCTCTAAATTTTGTATTTAGCATTTACAATTTTTATATATAAAAGGACTCTAATTTGACGGTAATAGTTTATTGTGGCAGTTAGCCTATTTGATTAAGTGAGTCATCAGTAACTATTTATTTAATGAAATAGTTAGACGACTTGTTCGCCTCATAAATTGACAAATCTCTTATGCGTTGTAGACTACTTTGATTTAGGTATAATGGGTTTATCATATATTTAAAATGGTACTTTTATGTTCAATTTTTGTTAGTAACTTAGTATGGTACTTCGTATTGACCTTTAAAGGCAGGGATGTGCATTTGCAAGTTGACTTACTAACATTAACGACAATGTGAGCATTGAGGAATGCAACGGAGAGACGGGGAGTGATGATAAATTGGAGATCACATATGAATTGACGGGTATTTGATGGACTGTGCACCTATCTCATGTTAATGTTATCCTAATGTATTTATGAGTTGGCTGTTCGATGGAGCAAAAATAGAGGAAAATCTTGTTTTAAGTTGTAGGGGTTGAGAAATAGAATTTTTGTTTGAAAAAAACAACATACCTGAGCCTAAGTAGTCCACATATATTTCAGACAAGAATTAGTAGTCTCGGAATATGTGCGAATTAATTATGTTATATAATATGTGTCCATAAGTTTATGAAACAAGGGAAATAGTATCGTACATTAAGTTTTGTGCAGAATGCAGAAGTTTCAGTTGTGTAAAACATTTAGCAAGGTTTGTTGGCCAGAAGTGGCCTTTAAAAGGGCCAGGGCAAGTATAAGTATATTGGTAAGAGGGCTACAGTTTTCTAGAATTTATGTAAAAGTAAAATGGGAATGGCAACGCAGGAGTGAATGCCTTAGAAAAATGAATATATGTAGAATAATGTTGAATGAACATATTGTATAGACGGTTACGTTGGTGCTGGTGTTTACTAATAGTGGATTGAATAATTGGGATATTGTTTCATGGTTAAATATTGTAAAGGAAGGGACATAAGTCCTACACATAATAAAAATGTACACATTAACAACAGTTGAAGTTCGGCATACTTTATAAAGATTATCACACTACACCATTTTTGGCCTACGGCCACCCCACTAGAGTGTAGCCTAAACTAGCAAAAAGTTTGGTCTTTGATAAAAGGCCACACTTTTGGACTTTACGCAACACTTTTTAGGGGGTCGCCAAAAACACTTATTAAATGTCGCCATTTTTGGCTATACTTATAAAGCGTAACCAAAGAAGTATAAGGCCTCGCTTGGTTGTGATACATTAGCAACACCTATATTTTATTATATTACAATTAAAAGCGTTGACTTTGCAGTTTAATTGGTTACACTTCAAAAGTGTTGCCTTTTATAGGTCATCTAGAGCAAAACTTAAAAAGGCTAGCCTTTTATATCAATATTGCAAAAAAACACTTTATAAAGTGTAATGTTAACTCATAGATCACACACTGTGACAAAGTGTAACTTTTATCTCATCTAGGAGTACCAATTATAAGTGTAATTTTATAATATCATTCTAGAAGCAACACTTATAAAGTGTGTAAATTTTTAAATCAAATCAGAGCAGAACTATATAAGGTAAAAAACTTGATATCTCATCTTCTAGACAACAACTTATAAAGTGTAAATTTATATCTCATCTAGAGCAACCACTATTGAATTGAATATATTCAATATATGATCACCATAATTAAATCCAAAGCATATATTTCAAATATAAATTTGAAAACGTCCCAAAACTCCAAAAATAGAAAATAATTTCTTTAAGATCTCTAATATCAATAAATTTCAAAAAGAAGAAGAGATTTAAGAACTCAATCCAAGATTAGCAAATACACTCAAATCTTCAAAAAGAAGAAGAGAGTTACTCATGTTGATTTGAGTGTATTTGCTGGAGACAAAAAGAAGAAGAGATTTAATAAGTTCAAACTCTTGTTTGTCTTGTTAATCTTGTTGAATTAGCTAAGCATGTACATAAAAAAATTTTATGTTGAATGAAATTTTCCAGTTTTATACATAAAAAAAGACCTCAAGAGACCAGCTCTCCCAGTTACGTTTGTATTAGGCAGGAACTGGTAGCTGACATTCACCATTTGATATTGAGCAAAGAGATGGAGGATGATAGGAAGAACAAAAACAAAGGGGAACAAGGCAAACATTATTTAAGAAACCTTGCAATGTTAGTAACAAACACAGTTCAGCCACCAAACCACCAAAAGCCTTTTTAAAAGTTTACAAGTTTAACAAGTTCGGCATTGTCACAAACAAATTTTAGGAAAACCTGTAAATGCAATACCAGATTCTTAAAGTTTAAAACAATTAGGCATTGTATAACATTGATTGTTAGAAGATGAAAGTAACAAGTTTGCAAGATTAGAAAATACACTTTAAATCAACATGAGTAACTCAACCAATTTGTCAATGACAACTCCCTGGCAACAGTACCACAAGCAAGTTCTCAAACACCAGAAAAAACCCTACGGGAAAAGAACATCATTTGTGTCATTCAAAGCAACCAAAAGTGCCAACGTACCACATCTATACTACACAAACAATAGTGTATCTTTTGGGAAGTAACGTGATAATAGAAAATATAATACTGCGAATCTAATTCGTTTTTTTGATGATTTCAAGTTTGATAATATAACTGTTGTTTTCAATAAAAGGGTACAATAAGAGTGCATCAACAGATGAGAAGTACTATAGGGTTGATGTCATGACCCTATATGAAAAACCTACATTTCAAATATTGTTAAACCAAAAAAACAAAAAGCTTTAATAGTAAATTAGTTGGAAAGTACACAAACCCAAACTTAGACCGTCAAGAATCACAAGAAACGCCCCACGAAGGAACAGAAATTCTGGTTGGAGAATTCTCTCTTTCACATTAATAAAGGATACCGAAGATAAAAGATTTGTCAAGGCATGTGCCCTTCTTGTATTTAAATTGACACTGAATTTAATCAAAAGAATGTCAAACATAATAACATGAAGATTTATAGGTGTTACAAAAGGATAACGGGGACATAAGAATCTGTCTCTAGATTTTCTTCACAAGCGGAGCAAGTGAATATCACCCATGATATAAATCAAGCTAATTAAAGCCAGCGACATATAATCATCAAAGCTATATTGACCACAATCAATGTATAGCTCTAGATATTTCACATGCTATAAGCCCGACCAGTGCTTTGATAAAAGTGGAACTGCTGTGCAAGCATGCAAGCCTTTATGAAAAAATAAGGTAATATAATACAAGCAAACTGCATACCACCAAAAAATTTCATCATAAGAACTACTAGCACACAAAGCTTGTGTTTGAAATGCTGCAAAATGAAGTTTATCGATTCAAACAAAACCATTTATGACACGAGCTTATAGGAAAGTTCAACATAACATGGACATATTAAAACTCCTAATTATTAGCTTACATGATTTTTATTCAGTCAAATCTGCTCATAATCCTTCCAACAACAAATCAAAAGGTAAACCAAGAAAAAAAAAAAGAGAAGCAATTTAAAAAACAAAACAAGAACAAGAACCAACATCAACGAGATGAAACTCAAACCACATCACAATAGAGCTTAACGAAAACAAAGGGGGAAAAAGTACACAACTACAATCCAAAACTAGGTATAGAATCTAAAAAGGAAACAATAAGTGACAAAAACAAAGTACAGAGTGAACTTTCAAAGATTCAATATAGTAAAATAAGTTCAGACTATTAATACAGAATATGAAATACAAAATACCTTTTGAAGAACCGAATCATGAGCTGATCCTGAAGAATGTGGAAGATTTTTGCCTCTTAAAGCTTTTGCGCTACTTACATCAATAGGTAAAGCAAGGTTAGATCCAACAGACCCTTGTATGTCTTGAAAATTCAATCCAGGGTTGTTTTGCAACAAATGAGTGAATAAATGTCACATTTATTTTCTCAATTCTTCCTTTAGAGAAGTGATTTCATTGGCATGTTTGTGTTTTAGATCGTTAATTTCCTCATCTTTCTTCAAAAAACTTTTTGTCACTGATCTACCGTAGCACCTAAGTCGACCAAGTTGTCATTTCCAAACCATTACCTAATGAAATCACAGTTGTTTCCCTAAATTTTGCGATCTGAAGAAAGTTCAGCCTGTTGAATCAAATTGACATCCATAGTGAATTGTGAGTACAATTTCATTTCCAGCCTATGATAGAGACATCAACTATGAATTAATACCTCCTCGCACTTGAACTAGACGAAGAAAAAGAGAAAGAAGAATAAGACATACGTAATAAAATTCAATGGAGTCAAACTCCCCAACAATATATAAAATTTAAGTCTGGTACGAGTTGTTATAAACATTTCAGGCTTTGATGATTCTTCATTGTTGTCTTTGGCTGAACGTTAAAAATTATATCAAAAGAAATTTTACAAAAAAATCATTATGTTCCAATAAAGTACAAAAAAAATGAAATTCAGATTTTTGAAGAAATGTTATCTAAACATTACCAATGCCACGCGTATTCATGCAAAATTAATAGGTCCCATTCGATGCCTCCACTTTTGTTTGTTCCTGTTTTGAGAATTCATCTTGCATATGACCTGTTATAAAAAAAAAGAGATAATTTAATTGATAAAAAAAATATTTTGAGAATTCATATCGCATATGGTCTATTATAAACAAAAAGAGATTATTTAATTGATAAAATAAATACATATGATACAAATTATGTGGATGAGTAGAAATGCATTATTTTAGCCTTACTTGAACAATTGGGTGTAACCAATACTCGATCAGCTGGCAGAATTGATTTTCTGGAATGCCATCAGGACGTTTATAGCAACTCAGGGTATTGTTTTGTCAAACATTTCTTTTATTTTTTGTTTGATATCGGCCTCCAAGCATCAAGAAGACACATTATTCACCCAATTCTTCATTCTACTGGATGAAAAATTAGGACTATGCAAAAATACAATATATTAGCTTCCGTAAGTAGTAAAAAAAATATTGCAATTATCAATAGTGATTGTTCTTACATTTATATTTTCCACAAGCGATTTGTAGTATCCTTGGCACCACCAAGCCAACTAGTGTACCTTCATGTTGATGAATCTAAGATCTTGGAAATTGTTCCTACAAGTTTTGCTTTAATTGATGCACCCACTATCTTATGTGGTTCCCACTAGTTGTCCTTTATCAAAGTTCACTTCCTTTCTTCATTCCAAATTCTTAGTGCGTTAAATATCCTCCATTTGTTGTCCTCGAAGTTGTTGGCTTTGATATGCTAGATTGATGTAACATAAAGGAAAAAGATTATTTCATTTATAACGGTATACATCTTACAAGGTTAAGGACATACCTTTTGTGTATACAATCAATGATATTTCCTGGACATCTCACTCACTCCACCAAGTTCTTCTTGATCCAACAATACATCCAATCTTGTTTGTGTTCATTAAATAGGAGGATGACATACGGCTATGTTTGTGGTTTATAACATTTTGTTTCATCCATATTGTGTATCCTTGATTTTTTAAGACACTGATCAGAGTACTAGCTGTTGGGTATGACCGGCTCCTTGACTCTTAACGGCTTGCAATTTGGTAGATGAAGAATATCATGTTCATTGTGTATCTGTTGCATATACAGAAAACTGACCAAATATTGGTACTGGTCGAACAAACTTCCCTTCCACCTGTTTTGAATTCAGGAGATCTCAATATCATGTTTGTTTCCCTATCCATTACCGAGTGTGGTGCATTCACATGTACTGAAGCAGCAAAGGCAAATACCTTTCGTGAATGAGGTTTAGAAACATAAAAAGTCAATTTCATAGGAGTTAATCATTTGCTCAAGGGACTCTTCAGACGGAAATAACCTATGTTTAGTTTGCCCTTTCCCTGTAATCATATGTGAGGTTCTAACCTCTTCAGAATTCTTTTTTATCATTGCGTTCATTTGCAAGTTGTTCTCTCTTAATCTTGAATTTGTTGTCTGATTCAACACTTGATCTGTATTGCATATCAATATCCAGATTCTTCAATGGACTTTGAGATTTGTTTGGATTAGAACCCTTTTTCTTTTGTATTTTTGATTGCTTGATTGTTATCCTACGGGAATTTGAACTACAAAATAATAATTCATCAGATAATAAGAATAAAGCTTCCTTAGATTACGAAGGTTGCTTATCAGTGTAAAGGAATTATGGCCATACTGTAGTCATATATTCCTACATTATATGTAGATGTAGTGAACTGGAAATCACATGACATGGTTTGGATCAAATGTAATATTGATGGAGCGAGCAAAGGAAATCCACACAAATGTTCTTATTGCTTCTGTATTAGAAACCACATTGGCCAGCTACTTTATGCAGAAGCGCAAAGTATATGAGTGACTTCCAACAAACTAGCAGCTCACTATTTCAGTTACAAAAAAATGCAGAATGCAAAGAAATGACATAGGAAGTAAAAGTAAGTTTTTACTTCTTACTGCTCCAAGTTAAATTTTAGAAAATGGACTCAAATATGTAATTAAACTTTAAATAGTGTCTGTCTGATACAGAGAATAGGCTAAGCTTTAATGGTGTCTGGTTGGAGGCCTTAAACTTGGGAAAGTAAATTTGATAAGATCATGCTGGAAATGTATCTATGAAAGAGTAAGAGACGGTTATTGTCAAGCCACGCCCCAAAAAGGAGGAAACCACTTCAAATATTAAATTTTTGTGAATTTGCATTGACATTTAACTTCCAATAGTAACATCTGAAAAGTTCACATCATACAAGAAGATAAAAGGTAAATAATAGAATAACTAAAGCTCTCTTCATTTATTTGATGATAAAAAGTTTGTTGCCTATTCAGAGTACAGGGCTCAGCTTGTAATGATCATCTTGAAAGGTTGAAAGCTCAATTTAGCTCAGCATTAGAAAATTGAACTAAAATTACTAATCTATAATTGAAAATGTAGTAGAGAAACAATGAAATGACTTCATGGCACTGAAAGACATATAGTCAAAAACAAGAAAAATTTTCCAGCAAACACATACAAGACAGAACCATTGTGCTTAACAAATTAACAAACCATGAACAAGCTAATTTTAGAGCAAAGCATGAACAAGCTAGTCTAAGTTATGAGAATGAACAAAAAGGGATACAAGTACAAAGAAAACATAAGACCAAAGAAATCGGATTCACAATATTAACGAGTGTCGAACAAAGAGACCACGAGAATAAAATGCGGGAGCAACACCTCCTTTTTGTCATAAAATAAGGAAAACCAGGGAAATAGAAATCAAACACCACCACAAGGTATGAAGAGATAAGAATGCTCACAAAGATCCTCACAGTTGGAGAAATAGGTTCTTTATCTTCGTAACCTCATACATCAAAATGGGGTAGTACACCTTCAAATAAAATGAAAACTTCAATTGCGAATTGAAAAATACAAAAGAGAAGAGAAGAGTGGTACAAACCTTTAGAGATGACTAACTTCAAAAAGTGTACCAGTAATGCTGGACAATTTTCTATGCTTCCTATAATCTCTAAAACCTTAAGAAGTAAGTATTTATATAAGTATTTATATAACAATCACAATTCATATATACAAATCAGAAAGCAATTTGATAATTGTACCATAAATACTTCAGAGATTACTAACCTTTAGTCATATATGTTTGTGTCAATAAACATTCAAATAAACAATAGTAAGCTAGAATTATAGGTTGTTCAACAATCAGATACATGAAAAGAGACAAAAGAATACTTAACCGTTGTAGTGATCTAATCTTCAATTTCACATATTAAATATCTAAATATGTTTTCTGACAAGCAATTAAATAACAAAAAAAAAAAGAAAGTGAGCACTATATGATCATTACAAAAATAAGGAAACTCATGGTGCATCATCTTCAAACTCTTTTTCCGCCTCATCTTCAAGCTCGTGTTCAGACTCATCTTCATAGTCATTTTTAGACTCATCTTCAAACTCATCAGCATATTCATCTTTGAACTCCTCTTCCTCGACTTCAAGTTGTTGAGTAGCGAATTCCTCCTAAGGAACATCAATAATTGTTTCTGGTACATCACTTCTTGTTACGAGAACATCACAATTATCTTATGGTATAGATGGTCCCATCAAATGTTCAGATGGCTTGTTTTCATCACATTTTGGGAGATTAGATTCAACTTGATCACCCATGTTAAGCAAGTTTCTCGTAACAGTCTTCATAACATAATTTCTATCTTGATCGTATGGATCTTGCAGATAGAAGCATTAGTGTACTTAAGATCTAATCACAAATGGCTCTTCTTGAGAGCATCTCTTCTAAAAATAGATATAAGTAAGGCCATAAGTATCATTTTCAACCTCATATCAATCGCACTTAAATAGAATAACCTTAAAATGACCATAGTAGTCTAACTAAATAATATCAACTATTCTACCACGATAAGTAAGATCTGCAGCAATTAGATTTTTATCCTTTGAGCTTGCAAAGCTTGTAGTTGAGGCAACTAGTGTAACACCACTATTTTGTATTTTATGCCCTGCATCACGCTGTCTAACATGGAATCTATATCCACTGATGAGATAGGTAGAATATATTTTTTGCAACAGAATTTGGTCCTCTAGACAATTGTTTTATCAAATCGGGTACATCCTCTTGCAAAGCACGAGTTTCAAACCATTGAGAGAAGTTTTGACAAAGATTCTTACCCTTACTCCATTTAGATTTCGGGGGGGGTGATATTAATCCTCTAGTTTACAGCTCTCCATAAAACACTTGTCATTTTTTTGCTAAAAATAACATATAAAAATAATTTAAAAATTAGTTAAACCAAAAATAATTCTATTATTCAAAATTAAATGTACCTAATTTATTTGGAATCTTTTCACCAATTTCCGATAAACTGTGCTGTTGACCTGACTTAATGGTTGTTATCTAAATGAATGGATAACTTTTCTATGCTCTAAAGGAAAACTCCTTTGTAGGAAACAAACTTTTAATTTCTGCATCAGTTGGTTCAAAATATTAACTATTTCGGGTTTTCGTAAATCTTATGCACACCCCCATGACAATATTTGGAGAAAAAAAAATTATTACAATCTATTCACCAGGCCATTCTCTGCTATGCAACTTTATGGATAACGTTTATTGTGGATGTATGAATTAATTTACCCATTTCTCTTTCAGTTCAATACATCCATCGATTTTTAACAGGACCTCCTAATCTAACTTCTTTCGCCAAATGAATAGGCAAATGGATCATTATATCAAAAAATGAAGGAGGAAAAATTCGCTCCAACTAATTTATTGTTTCTATGATCTCAACTTCTAAGCAATCCAGTTCCTCCAATTTGATTTCTTTTTTACACAAACGATAGAAGAAGGAACTAAGACAAATCAAAGGAATAGCCACAGGATTTGGAAGAATGATTTTAATTGGTATTGGAAGCAACTAATGTAACATGAAATGAGCATCATGGGTTTTTATAATTGGACACTTTTCATTCATCCATATGCACACACCTAGATATATTGGAGGCACTACCATCAGGAATCTTGTTGTCTTTAAAACTCCACAAAAAATGATTTCTCTCCATTTGTCATTGGGAAGCATGTTTTTGAAAACATTTTTATTCTACTCTCTTATGTATCATTGGATGAAGGTTATTCTTGATGCCCATGTTTCAAAAATCATTAAGGGCTTTTGAATGTGATCCTTGTTTTTGCAAATATCCAAAAGAGTTCCAAGATGCTAGGAAACTATGTTCTTCTCTATATGCATTACATCAAGGTTGTGTCGTAACAAGTTGTGCTGCCAATAAGGTAATTAAAAAAAGATTGACCTTTTTTCCATGGGACATCATTTGGTCTTTTTATATTCTTTCTAAACACATTTTCAAAATCATGCAAGCTATTAAGAACATCCGTTCCCTTAATGAAAAGTAGAGGAGGCCTAAATTCAATTTTTCCATTGAAAGATCTTTTGTCAAATCTCCATGGAAATCCATCTGTAGAAAAACACGATGATCCATATAACACATTTTCCAAGTATGTTTAAGATATTGAGAATTAGTGCCATAGTTACAACAAGTGCAAGCAAACTTTCCCTTTGTACTCTAACTAGATAACATAACATATGCACGGAAGTCATTGATTGTCCACATAAGAGCTGCACGCATTGGAAAAGTTAGAGTTATTGAAGCATCAAATGTTTCAACCCCAGAATCCCACAATAATTTTAACTCATCTATCAATGGTTGTAAGTAAATGCCAATGTTATTTCCAGGTGATCGCGGCCCAGGTACAAGTAAAGAAAGTATAGAATATTCAAACTTCATGCACATCCAAGGGGTAATATTTTACACCATTAACATAACTGGCCATGTTCTATGTGATATACTCATGGTTCGAAATGGATTGAACCCATCACTTGACAATCCAAGACTCACAGTGCGACAATCTAGTGCGAAATTTGGATGCAACCTATTAAAATCTTTCCATCTTTAGTACGCTCCTTGTCATGCCACTTCAAAAAATTTGCCGTCATTCAGCACATAAATAACCTTTTAAGTCTAGGAATTAATGGAAATTGCCTCGAAGTCTTTGCTGAAACTCGATGTTATTTTTTTGAAGCCTCAAGCTCACTATCAACCTCAGGAGATTTGACATATCGTGAAACTCTAAAAGTATGAAAAATTCATTATCCTCACAATCATTCCTAAACAACATGCATTCATTGGGACATGCATCAATTTTATCATAATCAAGACCGAGTTTCTTAACCATTGACTTGGTTTTATTGTAAGACGGAGGAATTTTCAACTCGGACATCGCCTCTTTAAATAACTCTAAAAAAGAAGTGAATGATTCATTGCTTTATCCATGCAAACAATTCAACAAATATAAAGGAAGTGTGAATGATAATGTAGAGAATCCAACACAACTAGGATATAATTCTTGGTTTGCCTCTTCAACCAGGTTATAGAATTTCTTGGCATCTTCATTTGGACCATCGTACACTCTTTCAGCCGGTGCAACATCTCTAAATTGATCATTAAACAACCCATCAATAATATCATGCGAGTAATCCATATCATCGTCATTATTCAACTTGATATCTCATTCCCCATGATTTATCCATCTAGTATAGACTTTAACGAATCCATAGCATATAAGATGATCATACACTATATTCGTTCGAGTCCAATGAATATTACAACATTTTACACATAGACACTGAATTTTCTCTCCTTGAATATCTCCATAAGAGTAAGCAAAATCTATAAATGATTCAACACCATCAATATACTCTTTGCTATACCTTGGTAAATCCATCAAATCCTTGGATGGGATATGTGAATTCCTTGAAGAAGATATGAATATTTAATCTTTGAGTAACAATAATTAAATACTTCACAAATCATATGTTATAAAAGCATTTAATTAGTTAATGTAAATGTTAAATTGTATCATTTTAATAAAAATGTAGATGACTTTCACAGTTCCTTAAATTAATTCTTAATTAAAATATAGATGATTTGATGCCAAATGCGGTATCCTTTTTTTATTTATTTTTGTTGATACATGAAATATAATTGGTAAAATTAATAGTGTTGATTTCAACATTTTCTATTTGATAACACAATTTTAAATTATAGTAAAAAATAAACGTGCAACGCACGTTGTCAGAAACTAGTAAACTTTAAAAGTCACGAGTAAGTTATAAGAGTCATGTTTTATAAGATGATAAAAGTTTCTTACCTAGTCATTGTACTTTTGCTATGACAAATCAATCCTTGAATCTTCCACAAATGTTTTTAAATGCTGATGATACTTCTAAGGAAAAAATAAGAAAAATTAAAAGGATAGACACAACTAAGAAAGAAAGTAGATAAATAATATACAAAGAAAACAAACATGGTAAGGTTACTGCAAATTAGTAGTAACAACAGAAAAAAGATTCAGAATAGCCGTTGGAAAGCGCAGGAAGACGAAGAAGAAGCTCTGAATTACAAACAATTGAATGTCAAGGCTTGTCAATTCATAGAGATTCAGTGTCTTAACTGAGCTAGGATCCATCTGTATATCTCCACATAAGTGACCATGCGTCGATTGTTATTGCACTAGTTTGAATGGTAGCATATGCGCTCTAAAAAAAATCTTCCAAATGTCAGTATTAAATTTCTCCTACCGATCAGTTTCCAATAGTTCTTCCGATACTGCGACATGTGGTGAGTGGCATAAGATGTAATATGGAAAATGTTGGTAAAACACATTCATTTAAGAAGTGTTTTAACAAATTATTTCCAAAACTGACTATGTCCCTGTTTGTCACAAAAGAAAATTCATTAAAGGGATGCCCAATAGAGTTGAATTCATTCTCATTCAGCTTAAAACCGCACTCCCTCCTTGGTTTTTAACTCAACTGCTCCACGAGGGAATATTGGGAATTCAAGTAAGGCCCAGTCCGTTGGAATTGAGCTTGCCCCGGAAGCCAATGAAACCTTGAACTGTCTAACAAACACCAAATCCCAACCATTAAACTCTCGTTTTTCACTTTTTAGGTCATTATCCGTTCCTCTTTTTTGTGGGGAATATAGCAGCTACCGATTGGAAGGCTCACCACACTTGCCTCATAGGACCTACAAATTCGCTTTTAATTGTTCAACCAGAATTTCATTTCCCCTTTTCCATATCAATAAGGCTCTACCCGTAGCAAGGAATGGGACTCCCAAGAATAATAGGCATTTCAAAATCGACTTCACAATCAAGATAAGAAAATCTGCCAGAAAAGAAATAGAAAATTATGAAGATCCACTTGAAGAAAAACATCATGGAGTTATCTATAGGACTTTTAACTGTTCGATCAAGCCATCAGTAGCCGCAATTGCAAGTGGGATTTGAGGTAACCCAAAACCCAAATCCTTATTGTAAAATCGAGAGGGGTCCAGGGGAACGATCCAAACCTCACTAGTTGGTTTTATTTACTTGGGTAGTATATAACCGAAACTGGTCTTAAACACCCCCTACTAAATGCATTTGTATTAAAAAGAGTGTGTATCCAATTTTCATAATTCATCCAATATATGCTTTATTACTGAACAATGTTCAACAAAAATGATACTTAACTTTATGTTGGAGTATTCTGAGCAACTTTATTTTATGCGCACAAATCAAATGTTCTCTACTCTACCATGTATTCTATATTAACTAATTCAAAACTAATAATTCGGAATTGAGAATCCAACTACAGTCAGGAAAAAAATATTATACAAGGTACAACAAGAGAAACCAAACTTCATGCGGGAGTTTTGCAAACAACTTTACTGTATGCGCTCAAATAGAATGTTTTGGACTCCATTTTGTACACAATCTATTAGTTACCACAAAATCATTCACTATTGAGAAGTCGGGTTACCTTTACGAACAAATTTTACACATCATAACTATGTATAAAATCAAACTAGAGGTATGCAAAAGGACCACTAGAATATAAAATCTACCTGAAAGGAGAAAAACATTGTAGATACACAAGATCTCATTATGTGCACATAGAAAATCTGCACCTTAGTGGTGGAAGAGGTTCTAAATAAATTTAGTTTAAACAATTATATACCTTTTTACCGATTTTAATATTATCAATTTATGGAAATATCATTCTGAATATTAATGAGGTCATCCACAAAACATGGGGATAGAACCAATAATAAATACAAAAGCTAAAAAGGAGAGGGGAACAAGAGAAGTCCACCGCCCAATCTTCGATCCTTCCTCATTCCTCCTTCAACTTTTACCTTTCCCCACCTGGGATTGATTGTGGCAAATAAGGAATTGTTTAATTTGATAGATTGTTTATTGGTAATGTTCAAAACTATCTCCCCCCCCCCCCACACACACACACCTCCAGGAGTAATATAACATGAAAACTTGTATATGAAAAACAACTAATGCCTCTACAAAAACTAGGTTTCAATATGTTTTTACATTCTGCAATATTCACCACAAGAATTTCAGTGGTATAACATCAATAATTAACAAGAATTTCAACCAAACAGTTGTAAAAAAACACGCCACACAAATATATCATTTATATGGAATTTTACATGATATGACAAATGCAATTTAATAACATCAAATGGGAAAACAACTACAAGTAAAGGGGCATATTTACATTAAAAACAAAAAAATACCTAAACGATGTGTCGTTTAAGTGGGTCTGTAACCACCTTTTTAATTTTAGAAATGATCACATCTAACCATTACAAAGTACTACAACTATTAAAATTACAACAAAATCAATTATAATGACGAAAAAACACACCACCCAAATCTCCAACTATTTTCCATTACTCCAACAACTGTTTTGATTTGTAATAACAGTGGTGTACCCACACATAATTTAATAACACTAACATTCGATGACATTGAAACCAAATCATCCCAACAAGATTAATGGATTTCATGACAGACATTGTTAATGTGTTTAGTGCCCCTGCAACTATACCAAGCGATATTCAGAAACTGCAACAACTTCACTTGACACCACCTATTCAGTTGTAGACATAGAGTAAAATATGGAATTAGTACAATTAAACACTAAGTATGATGACCACGCAAGAAATCATGAAAAAGGGACATATTAACTAAACTATGCGTTTTCTGCTATTCTAATAAAATTTCATAAAGCAAGTGCAAAAGGCATCATACAAGTCTATCATCAATAACATAAAATAATTCTAACATATTCTTCAACATAAGACCATAATCATTAAGTAACCCATTTAGACCCTCTACGTAAGGTTATCTTAAGACCTACTTAAGTTAGACATGAAGAGACCTCCAGTACAACCTCTTCAATTCATACCGAAGTGTTCCTTAAGACTATCAAATATAACAATGTTTTCCTTTCCAGCATAACCATAACAAGTCAACATTCATTACTAAAGACCCTAAGAGATACTTTTAACAATATAAAGAACTTAACATAATGGTCTAGGAAGACCTAGAGAACTCACTTTTCTATCTTCAAAGATTACTCATGCCATGTGTAGATTATGTCCCAATCAACTATGTACACGTTGTATAATATTCCAATAACTAGAGCGCACATCTCACATGATGAGAATAGGTCTTATGCAACATAGACCACACTGCCACAGTATGGAATTGTAATGATCGAGCCCCCTCCCCCCCAAAAGTTGCATGGCGTACATGACCTCTCGGAGGACTTGTACAAGTTTCTTATCTTTCATTCATCACATAGATAGAAAAACTAGTGCGGAATTAAAAAATTTCATAACAAAAATATTAATAAAACTCTTTTGTAAAACTAAAGAACAAGTCTCATCATCACAAACCAACTTAGACGCATCTTAAAATCATAAGGTCATGGTCCTTTCCAATGAAAGAAACTTACTAATTCTTATACAATGTCTTTAATAAAAGAAATTAAATGAAACATAAATCATTTCCTTGAACATATGAGGACATACCATTCTTGAAAGAATCAACTTCCCAAATTTTACCTTCTAAGAATCTTCAGTTTCTTTCCACCCATACTTTTTGAAATTTAAAAAGAAATGGAGTTATTTACAAACTGGTTTAGTATGGGGGGTCAGCCCCAAAATAGAGGTGTGAGGCGGAAATTAATTATTCAAAAACACAATGCTTAACAAGTAATCTATGATGAGAAAGTAAACTTTTACTATGCAGATGACTGATGAGAAGCTTCATATTACAAACAGTTTGACTAAGCTGAATCGCATATGTTGGATAAGTAAAACTAGAATACAGATGATTAGCTTTAAAATGTCTCAGAGCCTCTAATGGAATCACGATGGTACCCCACTATGGAAAGAAGCATATAAAGACTGGAAAGCCTCGAATCAAAATGGAAAAGCTAACCAAAATCCGCCCTACGTATATGGCTTTATTGAGAAGATCTACTAGTTGAGTACTTTTACATGCAGCATGAAATGCAACGTCCCCGATAAGGGATGTCATTACGAAATAATGTTCTAAATATGTAAGACATAATACAACTATATTTAACATGAGATCTCAAGTGAAACTAAATACCAATCGATAAAGATTAGAGACAACTTTGCTTTGTACTTGTGGAATCGTGCATGTTACATTCTTTTCTCTACTTTTCTGTACTATATAATCTTTATACAACATATGATACAAATGACCAGATGATCGATGGTAGGAGAGGATGATCCATGTGGGGCATTTTAACCCCTGGGATGTTGTCCTCATAATACCATAAATTTGGATCGGACCATGTTAGGCTTTTGCCCCTAAGCTGCCACTCTTCCACACAAATTGGGATCGGCCCATGCTAGGCTTTTGCCACTGATCTTCCACCCTATTAAACCAATATGGATCGGCCCATGCTAGGCTTTCACCCTTGAGCTGCCACCCATAATCATACAACTTACTTCAATTAGATTCTTTCATCTTTGAGATTGTTGTTTATCATTTCATAACTCTTTTGGGATTGTTCTTTAGATAATCATAACTCTTTTGAGATTGTTCTTTTTGATGTTCATAACTTGTATATGATTTTTGTTTTGGTGGTCATAATTCTTTTTCAGATTTGGAACTACGGACCATTAGTAAGACATATGAATATGGACTTACGATAATAACAATTATATGAGAAGCAAATGTGACTTAAACGTAGTACTGAGGAGATTATATGACTCGGTGGTGTCGAATATTGCAGAGAGCCGACCACATGCAAACGCAAATACAAAGTCGATCAATAATGCCACTGCAACAAAAGTTCAAGACATACCACCGGAGAGTGAACAAGTACAATTTAACATTCAGCAAGAGATTTGAACTACTGGGGTCCCATATTGTGATACAAATACAAGTTTTTCATGCAATGTGGACATGGAACATAAGGGGAATCAATGCCCACGGCGTGAGTCACACTCATATCACGAGAGAGAACCTAATGCCAAAAATGGTCATTTACTGAAAGGACAGACGCCAACACTATGAGTCAAGTAAGTAAAGTACATATAAACGATTGCGAACCAAAATTGGGGAAAACACTAAACGTGACGTGTTAAAACAGGAGCTGAGATAGATCTCCGGTAACATTATAGTCTAACACAATGGAAGTAATAACAAAGAAAGGGAACATACGAACATGTGACAAGATGAAATATCTATAAATAATCAAAGCAAGTTGGCAAGATATGGGCAGATCGTATATTCGTCCGATAAATATATGTACCATGTGTAATCTAGGATAATTTTGTCTTATATAAGGGAAATATGTGCTAGGAGTACTTTGACAATGAAAAAGTTTAAACCTTGCACGCTGACACTGGTAGAGTAAAAACACACATTTCATAACAAACTCATATAAGAGTACCCACTTCAATGCTCTAAGGAGTAGGAACTGTAACTACGGATTAGTCACTACCAAGGGAACTTAGAAAGCTTACTTTTTGTAGTGAAAGTTTTGGATTCATGCCAAAGATATAGGAAATCAAAAAGCCTTACATACCTTGCAATACGATTCAAAAGTATGGCTTAATCTCCTTCTCTTCATATCACTAATCTACAATAAAATAAATTGTAAGACTACTATTAGTAGCTAATTAATAAATTTGAGACACTTGATCATACCCAAATAGTAACGAAGTACTGAGCTGTAATCTACTTAGTGAGTGTTCTCTTTCCTTCCCTATCCCTTTACCCGCGTCTGCATACTGTACAACCTTCGTGTCAGGTCCTTCCCAAAACTCGCTGCAATATTTAAGTCTTTTAACATCTCCATAATTTCCCCGCACATCTAGTCACATCACTTATCATAACATACATAAAACTATATTTGAACACAATAATATAATAGAAGCAATATGAATCATGGTTTCTGATCACCAACACTTGAAGAGGTAACATTACTTTTAAAGTGCTCAAACAAGGTCATAGCTTAATTTAAAGAAGACTCCACACCATAGTTGTCCCAACATACACTAATCAACAAAACATCCTCCCCAATATTCACCATGTAAAAGTAACAATTTCCAAATCCTTAACACATACCATATGTCCTAATTAACTCAAGCACAAGAGGGAGAATATTGTAGTGGCTTACCTTGCTGGACATAACTACCACTTGCTAAGACTTGGATTCTTCTAGGTAAAGGTTGTCCTCCTTAACTTGCCTAAAATTATACCTTCCAATAGCTATAAATACCTTTTATTCAAGAACCCTAATGACATTTCATGGGTGTTGTATGAATCTAAGAGAGAGAAGAGAAAACGCTCTAGCTATCAGATTTTTCGTCAAAGTAAAAATGGTTTGAAAAGGTGATATCAATCTCTTTTAAAAGGACTTGCTTTTGCCGACTTTCTTACTCATTTTTGGGCCATAATATGTCTAGAAGGTGACCTACCTAATTGGAATTTTCATTTCAACTTTTTGGACTTAAGAAAATTGGACCTTTTGCAACCTTTCTAGTACTTCATTTGCAGCCAACATATGTCTTTAATTTGGGCCATATCAATAAGTAGGTCATGCACCTAGTTTTCCATTAAAACTATTTCTCGTGGGCTTGGGAAGATTGGGCCTTGGTTGTCCATATCCCCTTATTATTCTATTCAACTTCGGCTAAATTAATGCAAATAGGTGTAGTGTACTTGGCCCAATAACACAGTCAAAAGAGTTTTATTAGGTGATGCACCTATTTGGTCCTTTGGGCTGGTAAATAACTCAAAGTAGGTGATGCACCTACTTGGTCCTTTAGGCTGGTCAATAAGCCTTAAGTAGATGATGCACCTACTTGTCACGCACTAGATTAGTGAAGTCAAGCTAGCACCTCAATAAACCACCTTGTGATCTCAAGTTTAAATACTTCCATCGACATCAACTTAATTGGGTCGCATCAAAATCTCCGGAAAGTTCACTTTAAACCTATTATATTGCCATGAATCACATAGAAAACCGAATCCATAACTAAACCACAAGGCAGTTTATATGTTATATAAATAGAACTAGTACACGTAGAATACAGGGTGTTACATATGGCAATATGCAAATAAATTCTTAAATAGAACATTTTAGTTGAAACATACTTTCATTCTGTTTTGTAAAACTTTCATGAACCAATTGTAGAAAACGTCATATAAGTAATCATTAGCATACAAGATAATACTCCCATCATTCTCAAAACGTAGATAATTATATTGAGACATTGATTAGTCATTTATAACCTCGATCAAAAGTTATACAAACACTCACCTAGGTAAGACACCCTATTAAATAAACACCTAGATGATCCTTAATAGTATCAAAGAAAAGGATACTTAATTTAATACTAACAAGTCAACATTCAATCATACAAGAATCATTCATGCATTTAAGGTCTTCACATAAAGACAATCCGCTAAGACAACACCTATGTTACACTAGTTCAATGTCAAAGTAGCATCCCATACTATTAGTTCCACTTCGTGCTCCCTCAAAACCACCCTAGATTGGGTACATCACACACATCAATTACATAGACTTTACCAACATTAGAAACTTAATTAACATGCTTCATAAAAATTATACTTAAAGTCAGCTTTCTTCAGTAACATCATATAATAACAGATTCACGCATTCACATTATAAGAACACACCAAGACTCCCTCTAAATGCCGACTTGTGAAATGGATAGATGGCGCCCCATTTCACCACCTACTTTATATTGTACATCCTTCGAAAGACCTATTTCATTACATTAATTTTGTGGGGGCTAGCTTTAACCGACATAGACGATGAGAGCTATACATGGTATCGCGGTATTGACCCCTACCGGATGAGGGATCCCCACTAGCCTAAGGTAGGGTCACTCTTTAGATTTTACATGGATCTCCCATAGCTAGTCTTATGCAAAAGAATAGTTGAGATATGAAGAGATTTCTTCTTAGTACTAAATATCAACTCACGAACAGTACTCATCTCAAGAGGTAGATTGGATACAACATCTCTACTCAAAAAGAATATCCACTCCTTCTTCAAATCCTCCCGGTGCTAAGCATAAGTCCCCACAGAGTTTTTTACATACAATACATTCATTAGCTATAGGTGAAGAGATTCTACCACATACTACATCTCAACTAACAAAGAATAAAAATATCCAAGGGTTACTATTGAATACAACATTTTCAACTCATGAAAATTATTCAACCCCGAACCTATCATTAATTCAATGGAAAACTCTTAGGAATAGTGAGATTGATCCCAGACACTACAACTCAACTTATAAAGGAGTACCAACCCCAAAACTCCCCTTTTCATTTATTAGAGTTCTTACTAATATTAAGGTTTTCATTAGACAATACATCTCTATTCACAAAGACTGTCTACACCTACTCCCTAAAATCCCCTAAAATAACAATATCCTAGTTAATTAGGACGTTGGGTGAATTTCCCAAAATACCCTTGCCATGGACGAGACACCTCGAGAAAGTTGCAGGCGTCGATTGACGGACACAACCTAAGGGGCTGATTGGACGATGTAGCATCCTACAGGCCGTTGTTTGGATCGAAGGCTCAATTTTGAGGGGTTAAGTTCCCAACACTAAGTGTGGATATACGCCCCAAAACTATGGGGCTTCAATTAACTTAAGGAGAGTCGATGCTATGCATTGTATGACACTGTCCCAGCAGTGTTTTTGCTAACTTTTATGCCAAGTCTTGGGTCCTCCTCAAGGACCCTTAGGGTGGTCCTTGGGGAGTCGTACTTGGACGTACCGATCCTAAACATGACCAAATAGGTATTAGTATCCTTTTTAATTAACGTGAACACAAAATTACACATAAAACATGCAAAGGCATAGTAGCACATAAAAGACTAATTTTAAAACGTCTTGGATATTCTTTGATGTTCAACTTCTAAACCCCTAAGCTATTCTTCAATAAATTTTCACATTATTAACTAGTTATTAGCCCTTTAAACACATGATAGGCTCTATTTATCCAATTTCTTTTGAAGGGCTTTTACATTCTCCCCACTTGGACAACATTCGTCCTCAAATGACATTATAACATCTTCAAGGACTAGAGACTTAACTAGCATCTCATAAGCATACAACATGATACAAATAACGTCACCCTACTTACAAAGAACACCAACATCACATACTTATGCACTCGAAGCAACAAAAGCAATTAGGAACTATTTCCATAATTCCTAGTGCACACATATTTCATTATTTTCATTAAATTATGAAGGAACTATGTTCACCAACATTCAACATGCTCATTATTCATTATCAGGATCAACATTCAATAACTTTCAAATCACACATTGGCATATAAGGGTAATAATTTTTAAGCAATTAAGCAATAATCATAAGATGCACACTAACATGAGAAGTATGGTTAACTATCAATTTTCCCATGAAATCTTTGATATCATTAAGAGCATGAAATGCATTGTACCATAAAGACACTACTAACATAAGGATACTTGAAAATCATACTCAAATGCAATACTCCATAGCATAACCACATTATTAAGAATTTTGGTCCCAAGCTTGTGTTATAATAGAAGGAAATGTAAAGGCATCAACTGCATTACTACTCAAGTCATTCTCTCTGACCTATGGTAAACCCATCTAAAAACAAAATAAGAAACAATAATAAGGAACTATAACTCACCGGGGAATTTATTCCGGATTAGATCCTTTGTTAGCTTGAAGCACATAAAACGATTCTTCTTTTGAGTATTAGGTTTCGAACCATCTTACAGAGCTTGGTTGGTATTGTTACCTTTTGCCTCAAGGGTAGGGAAATCCCTCATCTTATGACCTTTTCTACCACATCTGAAACATCCATATGTACTGGCAAGACACTTACCCAAAGTGTTGCTTCCCACAAGTAGCACATCCAGTCCTCTCATAATTAGGGCCAGCTCTACTCCCTCATGGGGAATTTTGGTTGGGAACCCTACCCTTACTCATTATGAAAGAATCTTATTATAAAACCTCTTCTTAGACTTAGGCTGACTTGGTTCATCCGACTGATCCCTCTTCACGTCCCTATTCATTTTCTAAGCTTGGACTCCTCAATTTTTTAAGCATACCCCATGATGGTAGATTTATCCATATCATGATGGATCATTGTTGTATGACACTCTTCTTCAACCAAAACAGACACCCCCATCAGAAAGTTATTCATTCTAGCCCTACAGATGGCTACCAAGGATTGACATACTTAGAGAGTCAAGTGAACTTGAGAAAATATTCCTTCACACTCATTTCCCCTTGACTAAGGTTCATGAACTCCACTAACTTTTTCTCCCTCAATTGTCAGGGAGAGAATATCAAGAAAGGTCGTCTTAGACATTCCCCAATCTAGCGAGCCTACCCTTATGGGTCTTTTATCCCTCAATTGCTCAAACAACATTGGTACCACCCCTTTTAGTTGATAAGCGGCTAGTTCTAGTATTTCTCTAGAGGTCACTCCCATAGTGTCTACTACCTTGAATACCTCATCTATGAAGCCTTGTGGATCCTCATCCACGTTAGTTCCATTGAAAGTAGGAGGATTCATCCTCATAAAATCTCAGATTCTAGAAGCGGGAGTACTTTGATTTAGTTGAGGTCCAACTCCTAGAATAGTTTGGGCAACCACCTGATTGTGGCGAGTGGCTCTTGAGTCATCACGAGTTAATAAAAGTTTGAAAAACAGACCTTATTTCCACATTAGATATATCCCCTTCAACATTGGGGTCTTGAGGAACTTGGGGCACTTTTGGGGGAACCACCTCATTCACATTCTCTTTGTTAGCTCTAGAGACTTGCTCACCCCGGGGAAGAACTCCCTCATTAACCACTCCTTCCTACTTTCTTCTTGAGGTTGTCCTTCTTATATTCATATCCTATAAAAACAAGAGAATAGATTAGGAAAGACACTTATAGAACTCAGCTCTATGAGACAATACAATAATAATAAAAAAAGTGAAATTCCTATCATCCTATAGCCTTTGGCTCATAGATGTGTTGTGACTTACACTGATGAACATGAATCTACTAGACGTGTCTTGCGAGACTTTTGAACCTAAACTATTTCACAAAACCATATGCTCTGATACCAAGTTTATAACGACGCGGAGCACCTCCTAGAATTTATACAATGTACTTTACCTCTCGGAGGTCTTGTACAAGCCTCTTAGCTTTAATTTATCACATAGGCATGAAAATTCGTTTGGGATTAAATCTTTTAACAACATAACTAATAACATATCTCTTTTATGAAACTAAGGAACAAGTCTCATTATCACAAGCCAACTTAGACACGTCTTGACATCATAGTGTCACAACCCTTTAGATTGAAAGAAACATACTAAGTGTCATACAATTTTTTTAATGAAAGAAACTAAAAGAAACATAGATCATTTCCTATAACATATGAGGACAAGCCACTCTTGATATAATTGACTTGCCAAGCTTCACATTCTAAGATCTTCACTTGCCTTCCACCTATACTTAGAAAAATAGAAATGTATGGAGTTCTTACAAACATTGTACAAAGTATGGAAATATGAACAAAGATTCTTAAAGAGGACATTTTAGTTGAAACATACTTCCATGCTATTTTGGAAAATCTTAATGAACTAATTGTACAAAACACCATATAAGTTATCATTGGCATACAAGGTAATACTCCCATTATTCTCAACACGTAGTTATTTATATAATTCTATTCATTAGTAATTTAGAACCTCCATCAAAATTTATTTTAAGACTCACCTAGGTAAGTATGAAGAGACCGCCCATACACCCTATTCAATGTACACCTAGATTATCCTTAAGACTTTCAAAAAGAAGGATATTTCATTTCATTTTAACAAGTCAACATTCATTACCTAGAAGAATCATTCATGCATTTAAGGTCATCACATAAAACCATCCTCTAAGAAAACCCCCAAGTTACACTAGTGCAACGTGACAGTAGCATCCATACTACTACTTCCACTTAGTGCTCCTTCGGAACCACCCTCAATTAGGCACATCACACACATAAAATATATAGCCTTTACCAACATTAGACACATATCAACATGCTTCATTAACATTATACATAAAATCAACTTACATCGTTAAAATCATATAGTAACCCATTCATTCATTAACTTTATAAGGACACACTAACACTCCCTTCAAATTCCTACTTGTGCTATGAAGAGATGGTGTCCCATTCCACCACTTACCCTATATAGAATACCCTTTGGAAGACCTATTTCATTACATTTGTTTGTGATGTCTAGATTTAAAAGACGTATACCATGAGAGCTAGACATAGAATACCGGTATTAACCCCTACCAGATGAGGGATCCCCACTTGCCTAAGGTAGGGTTATTCTTTGTCTTTTACATGGATCTCCAATAGTTAGTACTTTGTGGGTGCATATTTAAGGGATAAGGAGATTGATTCTATGTACTATATCTAAACTGATGAGAGTACACATCTCAAGAGGTACATTGGATACAACATCTCTACTATGAAAGAGTATCCACTCCTTCTTCGAATCCTCTCAGTTGTAAACATAAATAGATTTATAGACATTCATTACATTCATTAGCTATAGGTTATGAGATTCTACCAATTACTACATCTTATCTAACGAAGAGTACAAATCTTCAAGGGTTACTATTGAATACTACATCTCAACTCACAAGGAGTATCCAACCCTCAACCTATCATTCATTCATTAGAAAACTCTTAGGAACAATGAGGTTACTCCTAGACACTACATCTCAACTCAAGAAGAGTGTCCACCCCAAAAACTCCCCTTTTCATTGATTAGTGTTCTTAGGAAAGTTGAGGTTGTCATTAGACACTATATCTCTACTCACGAAGAGTGTCTATCCCAAAACCTTCATTCATTCATTTAGTTTGATTGAGCAAACCCTTTTGGTAGACTCTAATTAATTACATTCTCATTAGCTACGTTCACTCATTCATTGTGGGTGTGAGTATATGTGATCAAGACTTTCACATAATCACCATCATTCATAACATAGACTCCTAATCATGATCATACTACATTCCTCATACTTTACACACTCTTATACTTCACATTAACATCATACTTCAATTAGACATAGCATCTTGACAACCCACATTCAAACCTTCATAAGGCAATATCTATACATATGCTTCATAACATCACTACACTTCACATTCAATGCCTTCAAGGCCATAATCAAAATTCACATGTACGTTTATATACATCAAATAAACACCTCCACCATAGATGCAACATACCTTACAAGATCAATTTAATTTGAACAAAAACAATTGAGATCACTTACCCTTCATCCAAGCCTCAATCACTTACTCAATTCCCTGAAAATTCATCATAATTAAGCACAATTGGTAGTAGGTAATTACAATACATAATAGTATATACATAATTCTAACAACATCTAATCCAATGCATTAAACCAACTTCATAAACAAAAATTAGAGAATTTGCATGATCATGAGTCCATAGAGGTTTTAAACATAAACTCAACAATTAACATTTAAAACATCATAATTCATCCATTAAAACCTTTTCATGCAAGGACCCATGCCTAGAATTTGAAATAGAAGAATTTAGGGTTTTGAAACCTTTTTGAAAAGCCTTTGATTGGCTCATTGAATGAGAGAAGAATCAAGGATGAAGTTACATAAATTATTAGGTGAAAATCAATAAATTTTGTGATGAGAAAACTTAAATTATTCATTCCTAATTATACCTTGAGTTCAATCTTTAATGGGTGTTGAAAGAGTTTGTAACACTGCGAAAAGGCAAAAACCTAAGCTAGAGACTCACAAGTTGATTTAATTTTGGTTATAATGTTTTAATACCTAAAATAATGTCTATGAGTCATCCCAGAAGATTAAGATCCAAGACATCAAGAAACGTCCATGACATCGGTACCTAGTCAAAATTGAACTAGTTAATGTCACTAAGTTTTGTGAAGGTTTGGAGGGTCAAATAAAGTATAAAACTTGTTAAAAGACATTTTATGGGTATAGTGTACTATATAGGGTCTAAACGTCCAATAACAACGCCCCTAGGACCACCAGGAGGGTCCTTGAGAAGGACTCCAACACAGGTGGGTTAGCTGCCAAACCAACGCGTGAGTCAAGATCAAAAGGGTTGTTGCGCGACGCGCAGCCCACACGAAACTTACTTCCTCTAATCATTTTTTCAAAAAATTAAAACGGTAATTAACCTCGCGATACGGAGCCACATCCCAGATTCGTAAAAATCATATTTTAAGCATTTTGACTTCACAAAAAAAACCCATTAAAGTGAGGGGTGTTTTGGGTAATTTAGAGGGGTGATTATATATAGCCTACGGGTCATTTTAAATTTATTTTCACTCACCCAAACCAAATTTCCAAAGCAAACCGAAAAGATATCACCTCTCTCTACTTTATCTCTCCCTAAATCCTCCATTGAAGAACAAAGAAAGCTTGAAGAAGAAGACCCATTTCTCTACGATTTCACTTCAATTTTGTTGATTAATCTTCATTAATGTATGAGTTATTCACTCTTGGGATTCCTTTCCTCAACAAGTCCTTTAAGAATTGATTTTTAAATTACCCAATTCCATGGGGGTTTTCTATTCTAATGGGTTTCCTTCTAAACTTCAAATTGAAGATAAATTGTGATTGTATATGACTAATTAAGTGTAGAATTTTGGTTAATTGATGTTAATTTATGCAATTTAATATATATCATTTCCCTTCCCCAATCCCCCAAAATTTTGGATCTTGGTTATGAGTTGATGGGAATTGAAGAATGTATTGATTGTTCAATTGGTTTTATCTATTCAAATGCATTTATAGATTGACTTAGGGTAATGTATTATTGGGATTGGATATATTTATTGAAGAATTCATGTTCACCCTTCTCCCCTAATCCTAGGTTATATAATTGAAATTAATTGCGATAATGATGATGTAATTAACTTAGTTCTTGTGTTAATTACTATTGATTGATGTTACTACACTTATTATTGTATGCAATTGATTGGTTGGTGGTAAGACCATGATGATGTCTTTTTAAGGATATTTGGTAAGTCTTCACGATCCTAACCTTTACTAAAATTATGATGGCTTGTGATTGATGATTTTGTTTAACTGAAGTATGTCATGTGAATATCCTAAGTAGGTTTTAGTATGATGTTGAATTTAAATGTCTTGACTATGTGATGTGAGATTATGCTTAAGATCAAATGATATAAGGTTGGTTAGGAATTTCCTATGTGCCTTATTATGACGTGATGATGATGATATGCTAATATCACGTATGAGGGTTTCCAGGAAAGGATATTCTCATGCAATTCCTAATGAACTAATGATGATGATATATAAGGGGATAGACTCCTATGACCTAAAAATAAGTTATGATTTAGAATGAAAGATATTTCAAAAGGGACTTAACTTATCACCGAGTGAACTTGATAATGGGAGGTGTTGGCTTTCCGTAGAGGAAAATTCACCCTATAGTTCCACATGAGGTGTTGACTAACCTATGAGGGAAAACTCACCTAATAAATTCTCATGATATGGGGGCTCCAATGCTAATTAGCATGTAGAACGTTCAATTAATATCTCCTAAGTTCCTTAACTGTGTTTCCACGAATTATCTAGTGGATCCCCTAGAAAGATACGTTTATGTTTCTATCTACTTTGGTCGGTAGACCACCTTCCATTGGTGTAAGATTTTACAACACTAGATTTCACAGATTTTACAACACCAGATTTCACACTTAGAAAATGTGGTCTATGTCAGTTAAGGCATTCCTGAAAGTAAAATAAAGTGATGAAGTAAGCACTAACTAGGGTGACTTAAGAGGTATGACTTAGCCAAGGTAGGGGTATGTGACTCTACCTATGACTTGTACTAGTTTTTCATGAGGGAAGCCTTAGGAGGTTGTGCTTATGTTCTATCATGTATATGTTATGTAATGTTGACTCTACATGTTAATGATCCTATATGATATTAGTTTCATTTATGAACATGTTATTGGTCTATATTGTTAAGTATAATGATGACTACTATTGATGTAATGTTATATTGAGTTGGATATTTCTTATGATCCTTTGTTTGGTTTACATGATTGAGTAAGGTTATGGGACTTTGCTTGGTCATTGCACATGTAGGCTAAATTGTGGGTTATGAGTAACGGTCATGCTTATTCTATGATGTTATGAACTATTGTACATGTTTACTTGACTATTACTTTTTAATGTTGGTCTTGTGTTATATATGGGTTGACTTATGGATTACATGCATATTGTCTTATATGGGTTCTTGGATGTGCATAAGGATTTTCAAAGTAAATTAGCATGTTTTGAACAAATGTCCTCTTTACCATGATTTCAAATGGTTTATGTGAATATACTCATACTTAGTACAAGTATGTATTAACCCATCTTTTATGTTTACTACAATGTAGGATCAGCCCGCTGATCTTATAGAAGGACTTTGAAGACTACTTCGAATTGTATTCTCCAAGGGTTGAACCCAACATATTGTATTCGACTTAGATAGTTTAATATGAGACGTATTCTAGACTTCTTATAAAACTATATTGCTATATTATGTATATGCAATAAAAGTAGAATCCTATTTATTCCTTCCTATACGAGGAGTCTATGTATACTCGTTAATTATATACTATGTGTAAGCGAGAGGTCTAAGTAAACCTCAATGTAGAAGTAGTTAAAAATTTTTAAATTTACCGCTAATTTGACCTTTGAAATGTATTGACGAATGGTTAGAAGATTGTCTTAGTCCTTTTCGAGGAAAACGACATCGGTTACTTCTAGGTGGTAACCAGCTATGACAAACTTGATACCAGATCATGAGGTTTAATATCTTTAGAATGATGTCTCATCAATCCACATATATATAGGTTCTTATTCATAGTTGTGAAGCACGCCACACTTATGAGTGAGAAGCTATATGATCCTGTGGAAATTCACATTTTCTTGGAAATCCCATGTTGTGCTTCTAGAGTCTACTTCATGTGTGCTTTCATCTAAACCTTATATTTTGCTTATAGGTATGAATACTTGAAGGGCAACCGCAATAAGGTCCGAAGAACGCATTGCTAATATAGGAGCATAAGACAATCAAGTTCCTCCGCTTGAAGAAGTTGCTACGGGTGATCAAGTTCCGATTGCTCCTCCTTGTATGACAGATTGGGATGTAAGGGAACATTTTCTCCAAATGGACCAAGGCATTACTACTCAAGCACAAGATGTCACTACTCAAGCACAAGCCATGATGGCCCAAGCTAATCGGGAGGTGGTACCCCGAGAAAACCAACATGTTAGAACCTTGGCCTCCAATTTGAGGGAATTCACAAGGATGAATCCCCCTACTTTTTGTGGGTCCAAGGCGGTTGAAGACCCCCAAGAGTTCATTCATGAAACATATAAAATCCTCTATACCATGGGGTTGGCTACTTGTGAGAAAGCCGAGTTACCTACCTACCAACTCAAAGACATTGCCCAAACCTGGTACGTCCAATGGAGAGACAATGTGCCTTTAAGAGATGGTCTAATGACATGGGTGATTTTCAAGACAGATTTTCTTTATCGGTTCTTCCCTAAGGAGAAGAGGGAAGCCAAAGTGGAATAATTCATCAACCTTCGCCAAGGACATATGACTATACTTGAATACTCTTTGAGATTCATTAAATTATCAAAGTATGCTCCTTGTTTGGTTTCTGACCCTAGGGATGAGATGATCCGCTTTGTTAGGGGAGTGTCGAATGACTTGAAAAAAGAGTGTTATTCGGCTATGATAAATTATAATATGAACATTTCTCGTGTCATTTTTCATGCTCAAAAAGTGGAAGAGGCAAAGGTGAAGAGAAAGCATTGAGATGCTAATAGGGCACGGTCATTTGATGGTCGTTCTTTAAAGGATAGGCTTGACACTTAAGACAAGCCTAAGTTCAAGAGAGGTTATACAATCAAGTTCCTTCTAAGTTCCCTAAGGATTGTGATGATAAGGTGCCTAAACCTATGTCCCAAAAGGAAAAGAGTGGAAACTCACCTAGCGAGAAGCCTACTTGTTGCAAGTGTGGTAAAGGTTATTACGGTGAATGCTTAATTGGAACAGGCAATTGTTTTAGTTGTGGTAAGAGGGGGAACAAGGTGAGATATTGACCTAATTTTAAATTTCAAGACAAGGGAAATAAAAAAGCAAGTGGTTTAAATGATGATGCTCTAAGGAATAATCGCTTTCATGCTCTTCGCTCTAAGGGTGAACTAGAGAGTTCTCCCGATGTGGTGACCGGTATATTACAAGTCTTCTCTATTGATGTTTATTATTTTATTACTCCCTTTATAGCTAGTAAGTTTGACATTTTACCCGATGTCCTAAATGAACCATTTATAGTAACTACCCTAGTGGGTGAGTGGATGGTTGCAAAGAGGGTATATAGAAATTATCCTATAATGTTGCCCAATAGAGTAACTCATGTTTGACTAGTAGAATTTGATATGGTTTATTTTGATTATATTTTGGCTATGGATTGGTTGCATGTTTGTTTTGCTTCAATAGATTGTAGGACTAGGGTGGTCAAGTTTAACTTTCCAAATGAACCCTTCTTAGAGTGGAAGGGGGAAATTTTATTCCTAGGGATCGTATCATTTCTTGTCTAAAGGCTTGTAAGTTGAACTCTAAAGGGTGTTAAAACAACATTGTGAGAGCCAAAGATTTAGACTCCAAGTTACTCCCATTGAGTCGGTCCCCGTAGTAAGGGAATTTCGGGAGGTCTTTCCTATTGATTTTCCCGGTATTCCTCACGAACGGGAAATAGATTTGGTATTGACTTGCTACTAGATATAAATCCCATTTCAATTCCTCCTTATCGGATGTCTCTGGCCGAAGTGAAAGAGTTGAAGACTCCACTCAAAGATCTACTAGACAAGGGTTTCATCCGCCATGGTATTTTTCCATGGGGTGCTTCAGTATTGTTTGTGAAGAAGACGGCTAGGTTTCTAAGAATTTTTATAAATTACCATCAATACAACAAATTCACAATAACAAAAAGTATCCTCTCTCTCTAATTGATGACTTATTTGATCAACTCCAAGGTGCGAGATACTTTTCCAAGATTGAATTGAGATAGGGATATCACCAACATAGAGTGATAGGTAAAGATATTCTCAAGAGGACATTCGGGACTAGATACAGTCACTATGTGTGGTCTCACTAATGCCCAAACGGCGTTTATGGACCTCATGAATAGGGTGTTTCAAAATTACCTAGATTCATTTGTGAACGCCTTCATTGATGACATCCTGTTATATTTGAAAAATAAGTGTGATCACATGAATCATTTGAGAGTGGTGTTGCAAGTGCTTAAGGAAAACCATCTATTTTCCAAGTATATCAAATGTGAGTTTTGGTTGAGGTCGGTGGAGTTGCTTGGTCATATCATCTCTAGTGAGGGAGTTGAGGTTGATCCAAGGAAAACGAAGGAGGTAAAGAATTGGCCCTTGACCATTGACTCCAACCGACATTAGAAGCTTCTTGGATCTAGAGGGATACTATAGAAGGTTTGTCCATGATTCTGCATCCATTCCTTCCCCTTTGATAACCTTGACTCAAAAGAATGTGATTTGAGTAGTCGAAAGCACGTCAAAAAAGCTTGTAAATGTTAAAATATAGGCTTACCTCCGCTCCGGTGATGACAATATCAGAGGGTACTAAGGGTTTTATGGTTTATTGCAATGCATCTAGAGTCGGGTAGGGTGTGCTCTTCTGCAACATGACAAAGTTATAACCTATGACTCTAGGCAACTCAAATTTCATGAGAAGAATTATCCGACTCATTACCTAGAGATAGAAGCCGTGGAATTTTCCTGGAAAATATGGAGGCATTATTTATATGATGTCCATGATGATGTGTATACCGGTCAAAAAAAGTCTTCAATATATGTTCACTCAAAAGAAGTTACATCTCCAACAAAGAAGGTGGTTGGAATTATTGAAGGATTACGACATGAGTGTTTTCTACCACCCAGTCAAGGCCAATGTCGTTGTGAATTATCTAATTTGTATGACCATTTGTAGTGTATATTATGTAGATGAAGCCAAGAAAGACCTAGTGAAATATGTTCAGAGGTTTGCTAGATTGGATGTTAGATTAGAAAATTCTCCAAATCGTTGTTTTATGGTCCATCATAACTACGAATCGTCTTTGGTGGTTGAGGTGAAGTATAAACAACACCTTGACCCATTGTTGATGGAGTTGAAAAAGTCGGTTCTTGGAAAGATGATTGATTTATTGTACGAGGGGGGTGTTATTATGTTCCATAGAAGATTGTATGTTCCCAATGTCGATGAGTTAAAAAGTCAGATCCTTGAGGAAGCTCATGGAGCCCGTTACTATATTCATCTAGTATCTAATAAGATGTACCATGACTTTAGAGATGTTTTTTGGTGGGATGGTTTAAAAGGGACAATGAGCATTTTGTTGTTAAGTGTCCTAATTGCCAACAAGTGAAAGCCGAACACCAAAAGCCGAGTTGTTTACTATACAAAATCCAAATTCCTAATTGGAAGAGGGAAGATGTTAACACAGGTTTCGTAGTTGGGTTGCCTCATAATAGAAGGCAATATGATTCTATATGGGTGGTGAAGGATAGATTGAATAAATCCACTTATTTTATTCCCGTTAAGTCTATCTACACAACGCAAGATTCTGCAAGAATCTATATTGACAATATAGTGAGTCTTCATGGGGTTCCTTAATTTAATCGGATAGAGGTGCAAAATTCACATCTAGGTTTTGGAGGTCATTTCACAAAGATGTTTGGGTACTCAAGTGAAATTAAGCACCACTTTTCATCCCTAAACGGATGTTCAAGCATAATGTACCATTCAAACTCTTGAAGATATGGTTAGAGATTGTATCATTGACTTCAAGGGAAATTAGGAAGAGCACTTACCTTTTATGTATTTCTCTTATAACAATAGTTTTCATTCATCCATATTTATGGCTCCTTTTGAAGCATTGTATGGTAGGAGGTGTAGATCTCCTATTGGATTGTTTGAGGTTGGCGAGTCTTTGATTCTATGCCCCGATTGGATCTATAACACCTTATAGAAGGTTCATATAATAAGGAACCATTTGCAAACACCCTATAGTCTGCGAAAGTCTTATGCCTATCATAGGAGAAGAGACCTTGAATTTGAAGAGGGTTATTAGGTGTATTTAAAAATTTTGCCCAGGAAAGGGGTTGTTAGATTTAGTAAGAAAGGTAAGGTCAGTCATCGTTAAGTGGGTCCTTATGAAAATTTTCAAAGGTTTGTCAAGGTTTCAATTGAGTTGAAACTCCCTAGTGAAATATTTTCGGTCCATCTGGTTTTCCATGTATCCATGATTAAGAAGTGCATTGGTAATCCTGAGTTCATTCTTCCTATTGAAGGTCTTGATGTAAGAGAGAACCTCGTTTATGAGGAGGTTCTAGTTGAATTCTTCGATAGACAAGTGAAGAGGTTGAGGAACAAAGAGGTGGCCTCCGTAAAAGTGTTATGGAGAAACCACCTAGTTGAGGGAGAAACATGGGAGGCCGAGGCTGACATGAAGAACCGTTCTTCTCACCTCTTTTCTAATTAAGGTTATTTATTCATATTAATAATGAAAATACTGATTTAATTTGATTTTGACTTGTTTTGCAAAGATATGCATTATATATGATAAAAGGTTTATGCTAAAATGAACTATCATGGAAAATTGCTCTGTTGCTTGATTTGCACTATTTGTGTATGTGGTATGTTGTTTCCTTCATGAAATTATATCAAGCATGTTGATATTTTTAGATGGTTATTTTGGCATAATTGACTCTTATATGATAGGTTGAGCTCATATTGTAGCGTAAAGGTAATTTGTCATGTTGTAATTTGGAGTTGTTATGTGTGAAGATGATGTTTTGGGTTACTTGTGTAAATGTCATGATTATATTTTCAACGGAGTTGTGAAACACTCCTTGACTTTTATCTCATGTGAATATTCCATTTTGTTGGTTGGGCTGCTAGTCTCTACCCTATCATTTCCTTTTTAAAATGTTAAGTGTCGTTAAGGGACAGATGTTTCTAAAGCGGGGATAATGTAACACTCTGAAAAGTCAAGACCAAAGCTAAAGCCTCACAAGTTGATTTAATGTTTTTTATATTGTTTTAAGAAATAAAATAATTTTTATAAGTCATCTGAGAAGTTTTAGAGCCAAGACATCTTGAAACGTCCATGACGTCCGTGCAGTAGTCAAAATTGAACTAGTTGACGTCGCTATGTTTGGTGAAGGTTTAGGAGGTTCAAATGAAGTCTAAAACTTGTAAAAATACTTTTGATAGGAATAGTGTAGTATAGAGTGTATAAACTCCAATAATGACGCCCCAAGAAACACCCGAAGGGTCCTTCAGGAGGACCCCAACATGGGTGGGCAGGCTGCCAAAGCAGCCTGCGTGAGTGAAGATCTAAAGGGCTGCTGCGCGATGCGCATCCCACACAGAACTTACTCCCTCAAATCATTTTTAAAAAAATTAAAATGGTAATTATCCTCGCGATGCGAAGCCACTTCCAAAATTCATAAAAATCGTATTTTTTGCATTTTGACTTCACAAAAAGACACATTTAAGTGAAGGGTATTTTGGGTAATTTAGGGGGCTTATTATATATATCCTAAGGGTCATTTTTATGTCATTATTAAATCACCCAAATGAAATTCCCAAAAAATCCCAAAATCTCTCACCACTCTCTACTTTTGGTCTCCCCAAATCCTCCATTGAAGAAGGAAGAAAGCATGAACAAGAAGACCAATTTCTCTAGATTTGCACTTCCATTTCAAGGATTAATCTTCATTAAGGTATGGGTTCTTCAATCTTGGGATTCTTTTCCTTAAGAGGTCCTTTCAAAGTCTATTTCTAAATAACCCTATTCCATAGGATTTTTCTATTCTAATAAGTTTCCTTCTAAACTTGAAATTGATGATAAATTGTGATTGTCTAGGACAAATTAAGCGTAAAATGTTGATTAATTGATGCAATTTCATATAGGTCCTGTCCCTTTCCCCAATTCCCCAAATCTTTTATCTTGGTTATGAGTTGTTGGAAATTTAAGAATGTATTGATTGTTACATTTGTTTTATCTATTCCAATGCATTTATGGAGTGACAAGGGTAATGTTTTGTTGGGATTGGATATATTTCATAAAGAATTCATGTTGACCCTTCTCCCCTAACCCTAGTTTATGAATTGAAGTTAATTGGGATAGTGATGATGTAATTGACCTAGTTCTTGTGTTCATTACTATTGATTGATGTTATTACACCTATTATTGCATGTAATTGGTTGGTTGATGGTAATACCATGATGATGGCTTCTGAAGGAGATTTTGTAAGTCTTTATGATCCTAACCTTTACTTCAATTATGATGGCTAGTGATTGAAGATGTAGTCCAATTGAAGTATGTCTTGTTAATAGCCTAAGTAGGTGTTGGTATGATGTTGAATTGAAATGTTTTGACTATGTGATGTGAGATCGTGCTTAAGATGAAATTATTAAATAGTGGTTTTTAGTTGTCTATGTGCCTTATTATGACGTGATGATGATGATATGCTAATCTCACATATGAGGGTTTCCATAAAAGTATATCCTCATGCAATTCCTGATGAGCTAATTATTATGATATATAAAGGGATATACTCTTATGACCTAAAATAACTTATTGTTGTTAATTAAAGATATTTCAAAAGGGACTTAGCTTAGCACCGAGTGAACTTGATAATGGGAGGTGTTGTCTTCCCATAAAGGAAGATTCACCCAATAGTTCCACATAAGGTGTTGACTCCCCTATGAGGAACACTCACCCGATGTATTCTCATGAGATTGGGGCTCCTGTGCTAATGGGCATGTAGAGGATTCAATTCATATCTCCTAAGTTTTTTAACTATGTTGCCACCATAGGAACACTTGCTAGTGGATCCATAGAGAAAGTTATGTTTATGTTTGGTTCTACTTTGGCCGGTATACCACCTTTCTTTGGCGTATGTTTTTACAACACCGCATTCCACACTTATCTCTTGTGGTCTATGTCAGTTAAGGCAAATGTTCCAGAAAGTAAAATGAAGTAATGAAGTAAACACTAACTAGGGTAACTTAAGAGATTTGACTTAGACTACGTAGGGGTATGGGACTCTACCTATTCGTTGCACTAGTTTTCCTTCAGGAAAGCCTTAGGAGGTTGTGACTATGTGCTATAATATATATGTTTGTATATGTTGACTCTACATGTTGATGATCCTTTATGATGCTAGTTTCATATATGAACATGATATTGGTCTATATTGCCAAGTATAATGATGACTACAATTGATGTTATGTTATGTTGAGTTAGACATTCCTTATAATCCTTTGTTTGGCTTACATGATAGAGTAAGGTTATGGGGATTTGCTTGGTCAATGAATTTATAGGATAAATGGTGGGTTATGAGTAAGGGTCATGCTTATGTTATGATGTTATGAACTCTTGTACAAGTTGACTTGACTATTACTTGTTAATGTTAGTCTTCTGTTGTATATAGGTTGACTTTTAGTTTATGTGATTATTGTCTTATATGGGTTCTTGGATATGCATAAGGCTTTTCAAAGTAAATTAGCATGTTTTGAACAAATGTCCTTTTTAGCATCATTTCAAATGGTGTATGCGCATATACTCATACTTAGTACAAGTGTGTACTAACCCTTATTTTATGTTTAATACAATGTAGGATCCGGACGTTGAGATTATAGAAGACCTTTTAAGACTACTTGGAATTGTATTCTTTAAGTGTTCGGTAGGTCCTCACCTTCCGATGACGATACCACTATCTTGCTATTGAATATTCTTTAGTATTAAAGACAATTTAATTCATTCTCTTTATTTGTTGACTTTGTATATGCCTAAATGAGGCCTTTATTGTAATGAAATATGGGTTGACGCCAACATGTTTTATTCCACATAGATGGTTTAATATAAGACATATTCTATACTTCTTATAAAACTTTAATGTTATATTATGTATGTGTAATAAACATAGAAGACTACATATTGCTTCCTATACGATGAGTCTGTGTATACTTGTTAATTATATACTATGTGTAAGAGAGAGGTCTAAGTAAACCTCAATACAGAAGTAGTTAAAAAGTTTTAAATTTTCCACTAATTTGACTTATAAAATTTAATGACGAATGCTAAGAGGTAAGGCTTAGTCCTCATAGAGGACGACGACACTGACTACTTCAATGGGGTGCTCCGCGGATGTGATAGAGTTTTTCTTGGGTGGGAGGTTATGATTTTGAAAAGTGAAATCTAAATTTAGGATTAGGAGTAAAAACTAAATTGAATACCTAAAAATCATTAAAATAGTTGTATCCTAATTAATTAGGATGCTGGGTGAATTTCCTAAAATTACCCTTGCCTTGGAAGAGAAACCTACAGAAAATTGAGGTGTCAATCAATGAAAACAACCTAAGGGGCGTCGATTGTACGACGGAGTTCCATGCAGGCCATCGTTTGGATGAGAGGCTAAATTCTTGGGGTTAAGTTCCCACCACTAAGTATGGAGCCACGCCCGCAAATGACGGGGCGTTGATTGACTTAAGAAGTGTCGATGATAGTCGTTGTTTGACACTGCGCATGAAGTGGTTTTGCCAGTTTTTATGTCAAGTCATGGGTCCTCCTCAAGGACCCTTAGAGTGGTCATTAGGGAGTCGTACCGGAACGTTCCGACCGTATACATGACCAAATAGGTATTAGGATCCTTTCAGATCAACTTCAACATCAAATTACACATAAAACATGCGAAGGCACACTAGCACATACAAGACTAGTTTCCGAATGTCTTGCACTTTCTTTGACGTTCAGCTTGTGAACTCTTTAAAACTGAACCCCTGAGTTATTCTTCTTAAAATTAGCACCTTACTAACTATGTATTAGCCCTTTAAACACAATTTAGGCTCTACTTATCCTATTTCAATTAGATGGTTGTTACAAGAATTAGGTTTCATAAGACCCTACACCATGGAATACGTTCTACTTGCCAAATGTAGAAATAACGACACATCCCATGTAAGGACATGGTTTAGGGTATATAAAGGGCTTTTGTGTACTCTAGTCTCATTCTCAAGTGGAGCTAGTACAAAAACAATATACACTCGGTGATTTGCCTTGTGTAATATTTCCAAAATCCAAGACGAGTCTTAAAGCCTAACATAGGTGGCATGAGGTATAAATAGTTTTTAAAGTCTCTTAAGTGTGTATGTGACTCATTAAAAGTAATCTTCAGGGTCGTTTAGGCACATCTGGAGAGGTGTATGGGCATTATCTCTTTGTGTGACTTAAGTGAATCTTACGATAGCTTTGAGTGAGAAGATTACATGCTAAAGGGTGTTTAAAGTTAAGAGAAGGAACTTCGTTGTAACAGTGAATTGAGTTCACTATACACTGAAGTGAATTCACTATAAGGTTTCTAAAAATGTGATTATTTGCTTATGTGATTCTTACGTGTTTCTAAGTTGTTAAATGTTGTTCTTATTATTATATTATGATGTTTTAATCAAAATTCATGAAAAGCATGTTGTTTACTTAATGTCCATTTTTTATGATTTTTGTACGGCTTCCATACTTGGTACATCTAATGTGCTAACCCTTTTTTTCCCTTTTTGACAAAAGTGTAGGGAATTGGAAGTCTTGATGTGCCACGGAGATGGATAGGTTTCTAAGGCCTTGAAGATGAAGTATTGGTGAGCCCTCATCGACTCGAGGACAATATACACATGTCCTTTATATCATAGTATTTATTTTATTGTCTTGTATGGGATTAGCCCCAAGTGTTGTAAACTCCAAAGTTTAGATGGTTCAAGTAGATGTTGTAAAGATTTAATGTTTTAAATGAAAGCCTTCCGCTTTTGTAATGTTTATGAAAGAGTTATTCGTGTGTGAAGAAATTTTAAAATTCTTACCTATTTTAGTAAATTAATTATGCAATGAATGATACGAGAAGCTTAGATGAGACTTCTTGAAGTCTCATTTGTCGTGTGACGACACAAGGACGCTCTAACTTCTAGGGTGTACTTGTGGGTCGTGACGCATATAACATCTTATACGAAACAAACATCTAGAAAAACATCAATTTCACATAATCAAGAGCATCACAACACAACAAGAAACTAGAATAAATTCTACAACTCGTTATGCCATGAAACTCACATCCTTAATTCCAAATAGAAAAAAATCATTTTATATTCAATATCATAGTCATCATACGCTTCAGGGACAACCACCTTACAACAATTTTCGACAAAATAATGAATTAGTTAAATTTTGAAAAATGTCACAGTGAGCTAGCTGCCAGTAAGTACATTACAGTGAATTATGCATTTTTTTTCAAAAATGCAACTTTTAGGTAATTTATGATGGAAAGATGTTAATATGCAAGCTAAAATCATATAAACACATCTTACCTCATAATCATAACTTCATAGAATGCACAATGCAAGGAATCGATGAAATTCAATTTCAACAAGACCCCTAAACACAATTCACATGCAACATACTTCTATGACTTTCTACTCTCAAGCTTGAGTTGAATAAAAGACATGAGAAAATCAATAAAAACTCCTTTACTCACCATGCTCCCCCACTTAGAAGGAACTAATACTTTAAAGAAACACAAGGACTTACCATCATCATCAACCTCATCCGGCTTCGTTCCTTTAGTCCGGAGTGCATAGAAACACCTCTTATTTGGAGCATCATTATTTGGAACATTAGGATCAACTTGCTTAGCCTCTCTTCCTCTAGCCATAATGGTAGGACAATCTCTAACCTTTTGATCATTCTTACCATATCCAAAGCAACATCTGCTACCCAATAGACACTCCCCATAGTTCCTTTTTCCAAAAGTTACACATATAGTCTTTCCATTTTGAGAACCAACTTTTTTCTAAAATTTAACCTTAGAACTCCTTGGTTCTTCTTGAGTTTGAGCCCTCTTCTTGGACGTAGGTTGAATTTGATAACTTTAACCACTCATTTTGAATTTTCTAGCAATCCTTCCAAGTTTATACTCCTCAATTGATTGAGCATACACCATGAGTCTAGCTAGGGTCGTATCATCATGTAGCATGGTTGTACGACATTCTTTCCTCACTAGATCGGCGACCTCGGTCACAAACCTACTAATCTCATCCCTAGGGTAAGACACAAGGGATAGAGCATATTTAGACAACATAGAGAAATTCAAAGAGTATTCCACAACACTCATATTGTCTTGCTTGAGATTGATAAACTCCTCTACCTTCACTTTCCTCCTCTCACGGGGAAAGCACTTTCCTTAAAAAGCTTCTTTAAATTCTCCCACTCAATAGGACCTGACTCAATCGGCCTATTTCCTTTCATTGGTGTACAACACTAAGACTCTTTTCATTGATATGAATCCACTCCGGCTTTCCCTCCTTAGTAAAGTCACTCCCCTATGCATTCACTAATCTTATATACCTCATCTAGAAACTCTTGAGGATCCTCTCCCACCTTAGATCCAAGAAATATAGGAGGATTCATCCTCTCAAAGTCTATCAATCTAGATGTGATAGTGCTCTCCACAACATTCACTCTAGGTGCCAAACCCATATTCACATGGGTAGTCAAAGTTCGGGCAATATCAAGTAAAACCTCTCTAATCTCCCCATTGGTCATTTCCGGGGGAACCACCGAAACATCATTACCTCCACCCACAATAGGGACTTGATATCCTTGAGGAACTTTCTCAACTTGACCAACCTGAGAAGGAATCTCCTTATACTCCTCAAGTCTCCTAGATGGTGCCCTCCTCGTATTCATATTCCTTGAAACACAAGGAAAACAATAAGAAAAGAGTAATTATAACTTTTACTCAATGGCACGACATAGGAGTACAAAAGAAGGGAAACTATATCGTCCTAAAGCCTTTCGCCAATAGATGTGTCGCGACTCACATCGATGGTTAAGACTCTGCTAGACGTGACTTGATGAGAATTTTTTATTCCTAAGACCACTTTCATAACCTATACTCTAATACCAAGCTTGTCATGTCCCGAGACCACGCCCTTGAAGATATGGCACTCTCGGAGTACAAACGGCGTACTTGACCTCTTGCAGGCCCTGTATAAGCCTTTCTGTATCGTTCATCGCATATAAACATATGTAGTGGGAAACTAAATCATTTTGCAGACATTCTATAAGCCTTTAAAATATCTTTCATATAAAACTCATAAGAAATACTAAGTCTCATTTCATCAAATCTTAGACACAAGAGTACTTTTGGACATGGCCCATACTCAAGAGAAATAAGTACTACTAAGTCTATTACAATACTTCGATAATGTCACAACCCAAAACCGAGCCGCGACTGGCACCCACATTTACCCTCCTATGTGACGAACCACCCATCTAAACCTTAAACATTTCAGTATATCCAACAGAAATAATGCTGAAGACTTAACAAACTCATTAATAAAAACAATTCAATACATATTATTATCCCCCCAAAATCTGGAAGTCCATCATCCAAGAACATCTCTCTCAAATTACTAAAAACTAAGGATTATTTAAGAACAAAATAACTCACAATCGTAGTCCATGCCGGAAGTTCAAGGCATCAAGACTTTGAAGAGAAGACCCAGTCCAAGCTAGACCGCATTAGCTCACCCTGAATTTTCCGATGAAGTGAAGACTGGCTTAACTAATGTTGAGTTGAAGTTGACGGAAGCGAACTTTTTGCTGCCTTACACCAAATAACACAGAGGAAACCATGAAAGTCGGGGGTCAGTACAACCACACTACTGAGTATGATATCATCGGCCCTCAAATAGGGACCGTAATATAGCAATAATCATGTAAATCAACTACAATACTCAACATGTTAGCAATAACAACAATGAATTCCATCAATATACAACCGAGTTCACACATGAGGACTCAACCCTCATACATACTTATTTGGGAATTACGTTCATTAGTTGATATATTCTTTCTTTTCAAGATTCATTATCGTTCTTTCCTCTTTTGTCGGTACGTGAACACTCCTATCCTCTATATCTATCCTGGTGCCGGAACGTGTCACTCCTCTCCCCCTAGCCTCAATTCTCTCCTTTACCGAAAAAACTTGGGCAACCCGATCCATATTCTATCCTGGTGTCGGAGAAACGTGACACTTCCGTCCTCATATTCTATCTATCGTCCTTGTACCGAACGTGCACCCGTCCCTATTTAATCCTGGTGGTCGGAACGTTACACTCCGATCCTCTATTCTAGCCTGTTACGGAACGTTGCAACCCGATCATATTCTATCCTGGTGTCGGAACGGACATCCGATCCTCATATTCTATCCTGGTACCGGAACGTGCACCGCGATCCATATTCTATCCTTGTGTCGGAACTGTGACACTCCCTCCGATCCTCATATTCTACTCCTGGTACCGGAACGTGGCAACCCGATCCCCTAATTCATTCAAGCCTTTTCTTTAACACTAGGCATTATCATTCTCATTATAATATTTATCAGCTTCCTTCATACTAAAGGCATCATCATTCTCTTAAACATTTATCAAGCCTTCTTTTCATACTAGGCATCATCATTCCTCATTATATAATATATCCAGTGATTATGGTTCTTTCAGTTTGGGGATTCATAACTTCATCAATGCTTTGTTAATTCATTACAATTTTATAGTCATAATCATGCAATCCATACAACTTAGCACATACAGGGTTTACAATATATAAACACATAATATTCACTATTAAGAGTCACTACGAATACTTAACATAAACCATAACCTACCTCCACCAAGATTAAGTGATCAACAAGCTATCTTTCTCAAATCCCTGCTATCTTCTTCGTCTCTCTCTCTCTCTCTCGTTCTCCTCTCTTTTTTTTCTTTCTTTCGGTCTTTGTTCTTTCTATTTTTCTTATTCAAAACCCTCTTTCCTTTTAACCCTAAGTAATATATAATTAAATGAAAGATGGGCCCATAATAACCCACTTTACTTAAGGTTTTCCCCCCTCTTTTAACCCCGCAAGTAATTAGATTTATTAACATTAACCCTCTACTTTATAATTAAAGCAGTAAATAGTCAAAACGTCCTTTAAAACGTGTAAACAAACCATCCGACCCGACCCGAACTGGGATGCTTAGCCCGTGAACGGGCCGTCGCGCCTGCGCGAGCCGTCCTGCTGTCCTCGTATGCCACGAACCTCATTTTGAGTGGATGGCCGTGTGACCGGTCCGTCGCGCCTGCGACGGTCCGTCCTGCCCTCCGTCACGGCGTTCAGAGACCATCATTTTCAGTACCCATTTAGATTTTCTAAGTGTTTTGAAACGACACCTCCACGACCGTCCGTCGTGCCCGTGACGGTCCGTCGTGCTCCTTCAATCACCTCTGCCAGTTTTTTTTCCAAATAAATTTGTTGCTCAAACGATAACAGGTCGTTCATAGATCCCAATTTACCGCATCGTTCGTCCCGAACGATCAAAAGAAGGAAAACTGGGAAAGGAGTAACCACCTGAATCTGTAAACAGATGTTGGTATTTTTTCTTGCATATCCGCCTCTTTCTCCCAAGTAGCTTCTTCAACCGGTCGTAATTCTTTCCATTGAACTTGAGGATGCACTCTCTCTCGATCATCAACTTGCGAACTCTCTATCTAATTTCAACTGGTTCCCCCTCTTCATAAGTCAAGTTTCTCTTCCAACAACACGAGTCCCTAACGGATAATGTAGTTTCCCATCTCCATGGATCTTTTTCACATGGACACAATGAATACGGATGCACCCGGACATCCCTGGGGTAAGGCTAATTCATAGCCACCTCCACTATTCGCTTAGTATCCTCAAATGGTCTCATAAACCTTGGACTTCGCTTACCTCTTTTGCCAAACCGCATCCCCCCTTTCAATGGGTAAACCTTCACAAGACTTGTTCCCTTCCATGAACTCCAGTCTCTATCTAACCTTCCTCTGCATCTCCTTTTGTCTACTTGGCCGCTAGAAGCTTTTTCTTGTATGCCCTTCACCTTTTTATCTACGAATGCCACCTCAAGAGTCGTAACCAAACCCCAAGGGTCTAACCTCGATGCATCAACCAACCAATGGGAGATCTACAACCCTCCTCCCATACATGCTTCAAATGGCGCCATATCAAATAACTGGAGTGATAGCTATTATTGTACTGAAAACCCTGGGCCAAGTAGAAGCTATCCCAATGGCCACCAAACTCTATCACGCATGCGCGAGCATGTCTCCCACACTTGAATCGTCGCATCCAGAGCTGCCATTCGTCTGAGGATGGACGCGGTACTAATGTCCAACTAGTACCCAATTCTGCATGCAAATTTTTCCAAACCTTAGTATAAACTTGCGTAACCTCTCTCTTATATGATGGATAGTGGAACTCCCATGCAATCGAACAACTTCGAGATTTAAAGTTTGGGCTAATTCTCTGCATGTAAGTCAGCCTTAACCGGAATGGAAATTAGCAGACTTAGTTAACCTATCAACAATCAACCCCAAATCGAGTCATCTTGCCCAATGTCTTTGGAAGCCCAACCAGAAGTTCCATTGCGTCTCTCCCTTTCCATTCCGGAATGGGCTTCTCTGAGTGTTCCTCCTGCCTCTGTTGTGCATACTTTAAACTTGTGACAATTTGGACCTTTGCATAAAATCCACAATATCACCGCTTCATTCTTCCCACCAAAGTGTTGTTTTAGGTCACGACATCTTGGTTGCAGGCACCCGGATGTATCGAATACCTTGAAACTATGAGCTCTGGCCAATAGTGTTGATCCAAATCATCGACGCTAGGTACACATACCCTTCCTTAATCCTCAAAACCCCCTTCCTCCTCGATTGTCCGCTCCTTTTAGGGAGCCTCTCCTTGCAACACCTTATCCTCTTATCGGGTCTTAGATTTTCTCGTCATCAAACGTTTTCCCCGTTATCTTATCAAAGGTGGAAGTCTTGCCTCCCACAGGCTAAAAAGTCCTCCCTTCTCGATTTACTTCTAATCTCTAAGGTCGTTAGCCCAGAATCTGAACTTCTCTAGCTAATGGGGTCTAAATCCTTGCAAGTGAGCTATACTTCCCATGCTTCCGCCTTTCTGCTTAAGCGCCCCAAAGCCGCTACAAATTTGCTTCCCCGGATGAATACAAAATAGTGATGTCGTAGTCCTTCAGTAGTTCCATCCATCTCTCGTCTCAATTCAAAAATCTCTCTGAGTGAAGACTACTGTAGACTACATGTCCGTTAACCATCACACTAACCCCATATAATAGTGTCTTCTCCACTTTGCTTTAAGTGCAAACCCTACGCGGCCAATCACAGTCAGGAGTTGGATAGTTTAACGTTCATCGCATACTTTTAATTGTCTTGAGGCATAGCAATCACGTTCTTTTCTCTTGCATTAAGCACTGCACCCAAACCCGAATAGGAGGCATCAAAAGAAACAATAAACAATGAAGTTCTTACCCTCTACCAACCGGCAAGGTGAGGATAGGTGCGGTAGTCAACAAAGTCTTAAGCTTCTGAAAAGTTTCCTCACATTCATCTGACCATACAAATGGAACCTTCTGCTTAGTCACGTTCGTCAATTGGGAAGCAATAGAAAGAATCCCTTGACAAAGCGCCGGTAGTGCTAGCTACCCAACCAAAACTCTCCGTATTTTCTGACCCATTAGTGGTTCTTACTTACCCCAATTCTTACTACTTCAGATCTTGAAGGATCTACCAATCACCCCATCCTTCGAACCACAATGCCCCAAGAAGACACTTGCATCTAGCCAAACTCACCACTTAGAGAACTGGCGTAAAGGCTGTTTCCCCCTCAAACGATTTTTTTTTTTTTTTTTCCACTACCATTCCAAATGCTCCTCATGTTCCTTCTTCCTTTTAGAATTACCAGTATATCATCTATAACTACGATCACAAAGAGATCTTAAATATGGCTTAAAAATCCCGTTCATCAACTCATGAAGCGGCAGGGGCATTCGTAACAAAGACCAACGACAATCACTATCACGTACAATTCGTAAAAATGCCCATAACCTGGTTCTAAAGCAGTCTTTGGCACATCCGTTGCCCGTATTTTCAATTGATGATCACCGGAAATCTCAAGTCAAATCTTAGAGAAGACACAACACCTTTGTAATTTGATCGAATAAGTCATCATGCGAGGAAGAGGATACTTTGTTCTTAATAGTTTACCTTGTTCACCTGTCGGTAGTCTATGGCCCATCCGAAAACTCCCATCCTTTCTTCTTCACAAACAAAACCGGAGCACCCCAAGGAGATGCACTTGGTACTAATTAATCCTTTGCTCAACAACTCTTGAAGTTGAGCCTTTAGACCTCTTAACTCCGTCGGATCCATTCTATATATATATACTGGGGTACATAGAACTGGGGCGTGTGCCCGGGTTCAAGATCGATACAGAAGTCCAATATCCCTATCGGTGCATACCAGAAGATCTGGCAGGGAATACAATCAGAAACTCAACGGGCCACCGAAACCGACTCAATCGAAGGTACTTGGGTATGTCATCCTTGAGATGGGTGCAAGAAAGCTAAGCAACCCTTGCCTACCATGTTCTTAGAGCACGAAGAAATGAGATGATACGCACCGGATTGGAATTGTATCCACCCTCTCCCATACTAACGATCTTGTCCCCAGGCTTGGCCATGTCACAGTTTTTAGCATTACCAGCCAATGATCCGCAAAATTTGGAGAAAGCCCAAGTCAACCCAGAATTAATCAAAGTCACCCATTTCTAAAATACAAACGCAAATCTACATAAGTGTTGCCCCTGCTTCCCCACAAAGTTCACCAACAAGACCTTGATACCTTTCAAAACTACCACCAACGACTCACCCACCGGTGTAGAAACACGAATAGGCATGTCAAGTATATTCACAAATGCAATTTTAGACCATCTAGCAAGATGATGAAATACCATTGAAACGTGAGCCAAGGGTCCAATAATACAATGCCATGCCACACAAACCAAAGAATTACCTGTTGATAAACAGCATCAGACGCCTCCGCTTTCAGATCCTCCCTGGAGCGTACCAAATGGGCCCTGCGTTGTCCTGTCCATTGCCCCTACCATGTTGCGTAGTAGTGGCTCCATTCTCCCATCACCTCTTCTCCGTTGTGATTAACACCATTCCCCCCACGTCGACACCACGGTCCTCCAGAAAAGCGGCCTCGTACATGACCACCTCTACCTCTTAGTCTAGTGGGGTTTCTTAAGCCTGGTTTGGAACAATACCTCTTGATGTGTCCAACTCCCCACATCCAATAAGACACTCTCGGGTTCATGCATAGGTCTCTCCGAGTAGTGTTACCGTTCTGAGGTGGACCCCCAACTACAGTCTGTAGTGAGACTGAATTGGTCGACTTGAGAACCCCGGGTCTGTCCTCGCTAGAGTGAGAACGCATTAAACTCACTCGCCTCCCCCTTCGAAAGACCTTTCGATTCGACGTCGGGTGAAGTCGTCTGGCTTCACTCCTTCCATCACTCTATCACAAAGTCTATACCACCTCTGGAAGGATGTTGCCTAAGCGCTACTGTAGGCCGAAATCCGCAACTCGGACCGTCACACCCTTCACAAAACGGCGAATCCGTTCTATGTGGACTGAAACAGAGTTGGGTGGCGTATCTGGATAGTGCTTGAAATTAGCCTCTACGCTTAACTGTCATCCCTCCCTTGCTCTATACTCAAGAATCGTCCCTTTTTCTATCTCCCAGGTCCTTGGGATATCCTTTCTCCATAAACAGAGTAGAGAATGAAATTCCCAAGTCAAGTGGTGCCTCTGTTGTTACACTCACATGTGACCGCCACCAACATTTGGCGTTTCCCGTTGACAAACTGATAGCTCACGAACTCAAACGCCAAACCGTTCTACTATAACCCATCTTGTGTAGTAGCTCAATGACAAATCAACCAGAAAATCTTAGCTCATCCCCTTATTCTACGCCCTTAAAGACGGAGGTTTCAATTTCAAGTCTTACTGAAAAGTTCATGCTGCTCATTTGTCATAATACGGCCCAGTAGTGCAACGTGGAAATGGCCTATCCCGTGATGCATCCATGCGGGGAGCCATAGTAGTCCGCATGTCGTAACCCTGACAACCGGAGGGTTGTGTAGAACCACTGGAGGTGCTGACCCTGATCGGATAACCCCTAGATAACAAGTACTTGGTGATCATCTCTGGGGTAGGTGGGGTGTCATTTCCTCATTCTGCACTGTTCATTCTCCGCCTTCCTCTCCCCCCTCTTATCACCTCCCTCGTCGGTGGAGGAGTCACCGCCTAGTATCATCAGTGGGCTAGGTGCTTGTCCTCTTCCTCTAGAGGACGTCCTCCCACGACCCTCCCACGGTCCCTCTTGCCGTTGCTCTCCTCGAGCTTACAGCCCCAATTGGCTTCTTCAAGTCGTTTCTTGTCGTTCCGTTGTTGCTGCTTGTGCTGGTCATTTGCTCTAGTTCTAATCAACCATCTTGCGAAATAGATGAATATGGTCAGATACCAATTCGTGTCGTACCGCCCAGATACAATTGGACTCAGTAGTATCACAAAGACGAATGAAAGATTAAATTTTCCTAAAGTCTTATAGCCTCCTCAAGGAAAATTAAGGCGTCCCCCTACCATTCTTAAGACTCTACTGACCTGTTTCCTTGTGATGATGCACCAATGAACCTAGGCTCTGATACCCAAGTTCGTCACAACCCCAAACCGAGCCCGCTGCACCCACATTTCCCTCTATGTGAGCGAAAACCACACCCATCTAAACCTTAACATTTCAAGATATCTCAACCAGAAATAATGCGGAAGACTTAATCATTAATATAAACATTCAATAACTTTATTATTATCCCCAAAATCTGGAGTCATCATCACAGAACATCTATCTTCCAAATTACTAAAACTAGGATATTCTAAGAACAATAACTAAAAGCTAGTCCATGCCGGAGTTCACAGGCATTCAAGATCTTGAAGAAGAGACCCAGTCCACGCTAGACGCATATCTCACCCTGAATTTTTCCGATGAAGTGAAGACTGGGCTTGAACTACTGTTGAAGTTTGAAGTTGACGGATACTTTTGCTGCATTACACAAATAACAAAGAGGAAAACATGAAAGTAGGGGGTCAGTACAAAACCACACGTACTGAGTAGATATCATCGGCCACTCAAAATAGGGAACAGTTAATATCAATATAATGTAAATCAACTACAATACTAACATTCGTCATAACAACATGAAAAATTTTTTTTTTTCATCAATAACCAACCGAGTTCACACATGATGACTCAAACCTCAATACCATACTTATTTGGGAATTACGTTCATAGATTGAGTAAATATTCATTATCTTCAGATTCATTTCTTTCTTCCCTTGTGTCGGTACGTGACTACTCCGATCCCTTCCGACCTTATTTTCTATCCTGGTGCCGGAACGTGGCACTCCGATCCTCAGATTCTAATCCTGGTACCCGGAACGTGGCACCCCGATCCTATTCTATCCTTGGTGTCGAACGTGACACTCCGATCCTCATATTCTATCTGGTACCGGAACGTGGCCAGCAACCGCGCTCCAGTCCTATCCTGGTGTCTGAACGTGACACTCTCCGATTCCTCATATTCTAATCCTGGTACCCCGAACGTGGCACCCGATCCATATTCTAAATCTATCCTGGTGTCGGAACTGCACTGGCCGATCCTCATATTCTATCCTGGTACCTGGGGAACGTGGCACCTCCCGATCCATATTCTATCCTGGTGTCGGAACGTGACACTCCGATCCTTCATATTCTATCCTGGTACCGGAACGTGCACCCGATCCCCTAATGCATCAAGCCTCTTTAACACTAAGGCATTATCATTCTCATTATATAATTTATCAAGCCTTCCTTCATACAAGGCATCATCAATTCTCATTATATAATTTAATCAAGCCCTTCTTTCATACTAAGGCATCAATCATTCCTCATTATATAATATATCAGTGAATTAGGTTTTTCTTTCAAGATTTGGGATTCAATAACTTCCATCATGCTGTTATATTTCATTACAATTTATAGGTCATAATCAATGCAAGCATACAACTTAAGCACATAGCAGGGGGTTTACAATATTATCACCACATAATATTTCATATTCAGAGTTTCACTACGCATATCGTAACATAAACCATAACCTACCCTCCACCGAATTAGTGATCAACACTATCTTCTCAAAATCCGCTATCCCTTCTCGTCTCTCCTCTCTCTCATCTCTAACTTTCTACTCGTTTTCCCTCTCTTTTTCTTTCTGTCTTTGTTCTTTCTATTTTTCCTCTTATTCCACCCTCTGTTCTTTTACCCTAATTACTATATAATAAAATGAAAGATGGCATAATACTCCACTAATTAACTTAGGCACCATCTTTTAAAACCCCCAAGTAATTAGATTTATTAACATTCCCCCTCTAACTTTATAAGTAAATGCAGGCATAGTCACAAACGTCCTTTAAAATGTGTACGAATCCGACTCCGAACTGGATTGCGTAGCCCGTGACGAGCCGTCGTCGCCCTGCGACGGTCCTCCTGCTGTCCGTCTTATGCCACAGAAACTCATTTTTGAGTGTATGGGGGCCTGTGACGGGCCGTCGCAGCCTGCGACTGTCCGTCCTGCCCACTCCGTCACGACGTTGCCAGAGTCGATTTTTCAGTACCAATTTTTCAGATTTTTTCCTAAGTGTTTGAAACGAAACCTCACGACGGTCCGTCGTGCCCGTGACGGTCCGTCGTGGCCTCCTTCCAACCCTGCCAGTTTTTCCGAAATAAAATCTGTTGCTCAAAACGACTAAACGGTCGTTACAATAAAGGAAATACAAGACAACCTATGCCCTCAGAGTCAAATGAGGACATACTTTCAACTTGCTTGAACAATTTTCTAATCAAAGCTTCCGCTCTCTAACATCATCACCTTCCCTATGACTCACTTTAGATATATATAAAAGCTGGAATTAAACAACCACTGCACTAGTAAATGGCATAATGCATAAAAATCATGAAATTAGCATTTAGTCAAAGAAATATGCATCTTTTGATTTCAATATCATAATATAATCATAAGCACAACATTTATCACCTTAGAAACACATAATAAATCACTTAAAAGTTTAGAACATTTTTAAGAAATCTTACAGTGAAGTATATCACTATTATAGTGAAGTATATCACTATTACATTGAAGTTCCTTCACTGTACAGTAAAATTTCTTAGCTTCACATTAGACACTTTATAGCATGCCTTTCCCTCACCAAAAGCTATCATTAGACTCACTTAAGTAAGACAGAGAGAGCCCACCCATACAACCTCTCTAGGAACACCTAAATGATCCTTAAGACCACCTATAATGAGATCAACACACACTTACAAGACACCAAACATATGAACATGAGATCTTCTACACCAAGTGATTCAACATCCTCACTTGAGTGAGGTTTGCGAAGGCGAACGCTCCAGCCATCCCTTACAAACACTTAAGAGATCCTTTAGATTATCTAGGATAAGATCATTCTCATTTAATACAACAACATACATATAATATGACATTCTCCCTTCCAAAGGTAATCAAAACACTTACTTAAGTAAATCAAGAAGATAATGTCCATTATTGACCTCTTCAAGATTACCTAAGTAATCCTTAAGACTACCTAAGCTTTGATCATGTCTACATAATCAACCATATTCCCTAACAAGAGTCATTCTTAAGACTAATCTAGATAAGATACGAAGTGACCATTCCTATGCCCAATTCACGCCTTAACTAGACAACCCTTAACTACTCTAAGTTAGCACTTATTCATTTAACATTCTTTCTTAACTTTAGTCATTACACTCCTTTTTCATTTAAGACTCATTCTTCATATAGGTAAATTCAAGTAATGGTCTTGGACAAGACTTAAGGGACTCTACTAACACCTCAAAAAAAAAAGCCTATTGTGCAATGTCTAGATAGCGTCCCATTCAACCAACTAAACTTCATAGAACTTCTCTAATGCTAGTAAGTATCACATATGATGAGAACAGGCAATAACCGACATAGACCATGATAGCAAAACATGGAATTCAGAGTTCTTCTACTCCGGTGAGGGTGTTCTACTTGCCAAGGGTAGAACTAGGACAAATACCATGTAGGCACATAGTTAAGGAATATGAAGGGTTTTTATATACTTTAGTCTTATTCTCAAGTAGAGATACATTGTACTCTAGTCTCTGTCTCAAGCAGAGCTACTTTCCATAACATACTCACTCGGTGCTAGCCTTTGTTCTCATAGAGTCATTTACATCAAATGATCACATGAACAGGTTCCATATCTAGTTCATAACCCAATCACGTTCACCCTACCAAAGATATCACCTACTTAAAGTGGAGACAAGATAGCTCATCATGACTTTCCTAAGGATGATATGATGTCTTTCCAGCCAATCAACCTTAAGTCCATCATTCATTACATGAAGGATACCATTACGGCTTTAGACTTCAATGTTCTTAACCTTAACACTGAGTTTAAGGTTCCACGTACATGACCTTCTTAACATCATTTAAGGTCTCACATATCATTCATTCATACATGATAAGGGTGCACTAAGCTTACCAAGTCAATACATCTCATATCCACATTTCATTCATACATGTATCAAGTAAGGGACACAAGTCTACCAAAACAAGACACAACATACTTCACTTTATTATATATAGCATATAATTCTTTCAACCACTTAGGAATGACCCTTATCATCTTTATATTATCCTATAAATTACTACAATATCATCAATATAACCATCTAAACTCATATAGTCAAGAAGGGATAACCATGCATGAATTCTAAGGCAACAGTTATAAGCACATAGTCATAGTCTAACATGATCACCTAATGTTAATAGAAGAACACATACTTTCACATAATCACATGTAGAAGAACATGATCATACTTCACATAATCAATAACATATATCATCACATTACTTCAACTAGTTTGCCGACAAGACCATGATCATCATAATACATAAAGTAATGCCGACAAGGCCACATCAATTGCAAGTAAAGCACACAGCACCATCACCATAAGTAGACTATACCAATCACAACATAATTGAAGTATTATTAACATAAAATAAAGAGAATTAGGTCAGTGTACCACCAATCCATTCTCACCACTACTAAATCATCCAATTCAATACCATAAGGCCCTTACCCATGGTCATGAACATCAAGCCAACAAAAAAACTATCATACACAATGAATCTAGGTCAATTAAATATATATTTATCAATATAAGACAACCAATACATCAATTAGATATAAATCCTACATCATTCAATAGCCCATAGAAAACTACACTAGAATTCATAAGAATTGTTGACACCCAAATTTTGACCCTCTTCGATAGTAATTAATTATCGACCTTCTCAAGTTTAAACAAATTAAAGTAATTAATTTATAAATTTCAAAAAAAAATTATAATAAATAAAATAAAGTAATAATAAATAAATTTAGCTTCTAAGCAATTTTAAATAAGGTTTGACATTTTTAGCTAACGTATTGTCTTACATATTTATTCGTATGATATTATTATTATTCAAAGTCGAAAAAAATATATTAATAGTAATATTACGTTTTGTACGAATATTTGTTTATGTATTATAGCTTTTATTTTTGAATCTTTAGTTTATATTGGAATTAGTTATTTTATTTTGTTAACCTTAAGAAGTTTGTTGATTAATTACATTAATCCATCTTATTTTAAAGACTAATCAAGTCCACCAATTACGAGTTAATTTGACTAAATCGATAATGTTCTAAAAGACCAAGCTCCACGCCTTTTTTCCTTTGAATCAAAAGTCAAGCAAAATCAAGTAGAGCACTAAGTTCAATTTTTTTTTGTGTGTTTGATTTTGGGCCATTTATTGTCCAATTTCCAATCATCCAACCTTCTCCCCATTTCCAATTTTCGGAAGCCCAATAATACCCAGCCCTAGCCCAATATTTACGCCAAAATAGCCCAACCCAATTTTCCCTTAATTTTAATTCAATTAAAGTCCACCTTTCTCTTTCTCCCTTCAAATTGTTTAGCCCATCTCCTTATCCTCCTTTAATCATCCCAACCCACAACTAGTATCCCACCAAACCTCAATAACATTTCAACTTTTTAATCCCAAACTCAATTCTCCTTTACCCGGCCCAATAACTTCACCCTCAAAGAACTGAAATTACCAACTTTGCCAATAGTTTCAACGTTAACAGCGATTGGATGGTATCTTCACAGCGAGCTCGTGGCCTTTCAAACGGCACGCGTGAACGACACCACTCAGCTGGTACGCGCCTCTCCCTTCTTTACGAGAGATAGAGTTAGCAGAATCAACCATAAAAACGTACACAAAGAGACGATGTCATCTCAAACGTTCTCCTGCATACGGTGTGAATACGAGAATAGACGGAAAGGTAGAGGAAATTTTGTTCATTTGTCATTTTATTTATACGTCCATTTAAATTTGTACGTCGATGGCAGTGTGAGATTCGTCCTCGAAAATGTGGAATTATGCCACGTCAAGTCGCAAGGACATGGAATCAATCCGAGCCATTTGCGTAGCTTTCATCCTTTTGGATTTCTGCCTGAGGATTGGAAATTTCTGATACGAAGGAGGTTCCAGGACTTTGAGAGATTTTGAAATTTTTAAAATCACTGGGGAATTTTCTCATACCCTTTTCCCTCCCAAATCCAAAAACCCTAGTCCCCCCCCCCCTATAAATACCTCTTTCCTTGATGGGGTTAAAAGGTTGGACAATTCAGGAAAGAAAAGGCAGAGAGGATTGGGAGGAATTTTCTTATTTTTGAAAAGGCACAGAATTGGTTTCTTTGGGGGGGATAGAGATCATTTTTTCTTTACTTTGGGGAAAGAGATTTGTTTGGTGTGAGGAAACGGGTAAGAGTATGGAGTTGAACGTTTTCAGTTGATTACACTTCACTGAGATAGGGAGAATCGTAACTTCGAAAGAAAGAAATTTTAAGCTTGTAGAACAGTAATATTCCCAAAGGGTTTGTGATTTCCTTTGTTTCTGTTTCTCTTTCTCGCCTCGTTAGGTGGAAATCGCTCTTTCTCGTCGTCTCAGTTTCGCCGCACTACCAAAGGTAAACTCATTCTAAACCCCAACTCTTTCATGTGATGTTTTGTTTAGTATGGATCGAAATAGAGTGCGATTTTTGCCTTTGATGGAAGAATTAGTTGAATATGGTATTATCTTTGTCGATTGTTTATTCGGAGCATCGATAGATATAGATATTAAATATACATATTGACTTCAGCAAGTCTAAACCCTTTCTGCTTGTCCTGCTATTGTTTGAAGTTGGGCAGTTTGCATTTAGATTTGTGCCTAATATTAGGTGTATCGGGGTTGTTTGACGTCACTTCTTGGTTTTGACTTCTGGTTGCAAGTAATAGTCTGTTTTTTTGGCCCACTTCCAATCCATCCCCTAATGTTGTTACCATTAAAAAGGGGAATCCTAAACCTATGAATTTTCTACTACTGGTTCGATATTTTATTTTATTATTTTTTTCTTTTTTTTTAGCTGCAAGTTAATGTTGTTTTTTAGGTAGTTGTGTTGCCCTTATTGTTTGATATTTTCTCTAAGGTTCACGGGCTGTCCAGTTTCTCTCTTTTCATCTCTTTTGGTATTTTCCAAGTTAGATATTTGCTTTGAGTCTGAATGTTATGCCTTTCTCAATTCCATTTCAAGTTTCTCGTGTGACAAAGAGAATCGTTGACTGGTATGTGTTGAGTTGTTGTTACTGTTAAATGCTTTCTACTTCTTATCTTTTTTTTGTTAGTTTTTTTTTACCTCGTATGCTTTGCTTGGATATGTCGAAATTTTTTTGTTACCTTGTTTGGCTTTAAGTTCCAAGAGGTCTCTTATTCTAATGTTGCAATGTTGTTGTTGTTTTTAAAAGAAACGAAAAGAGCGAAAATATGAATAAACGGTGGTATAAGTGAGTTTCTCGTTTGATTGTTTTATTGGTATCTCTGTTGCTAGTTGATGTTATTTTAATTTTAGGTGAAGCCTTGTTATTCTAGCATGGGGGTTCTGTTTATTAACAAATATGCAACTTGTTATTTATGTAATTTGGGCTTATTATTATTTATTCTACTGCATAACTTGAGTTTATTATTAAATGATTACATTCTCTGGACATGAGATTTTCAAAAATGCATGCTACAATATATACTACTGCTTAGCGCTATATTAGTCAAGAAGTTTGCACGTTTGTTTCTTAGTTCAAAGCTTTCTTTTTTGGGAGTTATACTTTCCGGTTTAACTTAAGTCTCTATAATAATAAGCATTTGGTTCTTTGTGTTGCTCAAGATTTGTTATTGATACTTTATCGCTTCATAAGCTAATCTATTCTATTTTATTGTATGAACAACTCCTTTCGAGTCCTCGTGGACTTCATTCCATCTCTTGATATTTTCTCGTTGAGCCATAAAGGCTCATACCCTGCCTATCAAGTCAAGCCCATAAAGCCGACGAACAGATTCTTGGGAACAAATTTCGAAGCAAATGGAGTAATTAAAGATTTTGGGGCCAAAAACCCACATTTTGTTTTAACTTTATGTCATATTTTATTTTTTGTCTTTAGCCCCTCTTGTAAATCTAATTATTATTATATGTTTAGTCTAGGATGGGTACAAAATAGATGGGTCAAAACCCAAAAACAGGTGGGTCCAAAATTCCGATCCAGGCGGACAGCTAACCTGGATTTGGACCTTATCTCGCCTCTCTCTCTCTCCCTCTCTCTCACTCTCTCTCTCTTATTTGCTCAATTATTTGTTGTTTCTGTTGTTAGTTTTAAGGTTAAAGACCCAAGTCCCTGCTAATGCCGTAATGTTTTAACAATTTAAAATTGAATCAAGTTTAAGTAATTTTAAAATAAAAAAATTTTAGTTAGATATTTAATTTAGATAAATCTAAGTATTCATTTCCCAAAAAACTCTAAATAATTTTTATCCCAAAATAGTTTAAGTTTTAGAAAAACTAAGTTAGTCGTCGGACAACCACAAGTAAGCGGACATCTTAGGTGCTTTCTAAACCTTCCTAAGGCGTTAATATGAATCCTGAACCCCTTTAAAGTTTTTAATTGATTTTTATGTTTAAGTCTTTTGAAAACAAATGTTTTTCTTGATTTTTCTTTAAAAATTAAGTGGCGATTCCAAAAAGTCAAAAACTTTAAAATAAATATTTTCCGAAAATCCTTTCGGATTAAAATAGAAATAGCGACTTCGTTGGGAATTTGGAGGATTCTAACCTTAAAACTAACTTTATTTGGTCATTTGTAATAATTTCTTATTTGTTTACTTTACCTTGTTTTTGAATTGTTGCATTTTCATGGCATACTTCCGAAAACGGCAAGTAGTTTGCATTAGGAAACAGAAGTTATGTGGCTTTTCACGGCTTCTTTTAGAAATACACAAAAAAATCATTTGGAAGTATCAAACGAATAGTTGGAATGCGGTCATCCGACGTCGTTTGGTAGCTTCACCCCTAGTAAGCCTAAGATAGAGCGAAACCAAAACCAAGAATCATGCATTAGCCTAAGACAGCTTAATACCCAAGGTGTATTCAGTCCATTTAGTAGAAAATTGCCAAAATCGTGTCTAAGGTCTCCGACCTCAAGACACATCATATTATTTCACATTTGAATGATGTACGTGCAAAAACCCATTTGGGGTGGGTAAACCTCACTTGTTTCTATTTTGTAGATATGGATCATTTTCCCAGGTTAGATATGATCATAGCGGCGCCACCCCAACCCAAAATGTGGTGTGACAATCTCGACGGGGATCATAGAAGAACCCTCAAAAAATACGTGGGTGCTCTGATAGAGTTGATCTACATGAACGGTTGGCCAAAACTGATTGAGGTCCTCACAGGGTATTGGGATAACCAACAAAAGGTGTTCTGATTTGGAATCATAGAAATTACCCCGACTTTAGAGGACATTAGAGAATACATAGACACAGTAGTTACTAAATAGCAAGAAAGTCAAGAAAACAAGAAGACATTTTCATCCCTAATAGGCCTTCCGTAGAAGATATTGCAGACTGGATCGGGTTGGGGGAAAAGTTTGCCTGCTGGTGTCAACAATCCCACATATCATTCAAAGACATTTATATCATATTTGGACACGCGATCTTCTACGCCACTTACAACCGAGAGTTCAAGGTCTCCTACAGAGAATGGAACGAAATTCATCCTCTAGCATTTGTTGTAGCGTTGTTAGGAACAATGGTCTTCCCGCATGGCCCAAGTCTGAGCATCAATACCCGAGTTATAACACTCGCGCAGACTCTATTCAAAGGGTACGAGAACAAAGGGCAGGTGAAATACTATCATGTTGCTCCGATCATATTGTCTGACATGTATCGAAACTTGGGAAAGTGAAAAGAGGGGCATCGATACTTCCAGGGATGCAACCCACTCTTCTAGTGGTGGCTTCTGAGCCACTTGTCAAAGGGTGGTATGACTCAGAAGTTGCATACACTCGATAGCAAGAACACCCTCAAATATTTAAATGATATGATATACTGGGCAAATATGGATAATCGAAGAACTAGGGGAAGATGGGCACAGATTTTCTCTAAATTGAGAGAAGAAAATCTCCAATGGATGCTCGATCGCTTCATTTCTAAAGAAGTCGTCGTGGAGAGCCGCAAACATCATATGCTTCCTCTACCAGGTATTTGGGGAATTCGCCTTTATGCAACCTTTCGAGTCTTGCGACAATTTGGAAGGAGACAAACCGTACGTGAAGAGGCATACTATGGCGCTTATGTATATGACATTGGAGACGATAGGGTGCACGAAGCGTCTAAAATGTTCGGAGAATGTAAAGGTTCCACGCGGATGGATGAATACACCATTGCCCCAGACCAATTCAATGTTGGATATGATGAGGGTTACAAAAATAGCTGAAAGATGACATACAAAGTATCTCTTCCCCAACCCCGCGCATCTTTCGCATCGTAACAGACAAAGAAGCTAAGGTAGTAGTTGAGCTACGAGAGGTAAAAAGAGAGGCTCAAGAAATGTATGTTAAGTTTGTCGAGAACCAAGATGCTCTTGAGAAGGCGACTCAAGAGGTGGAAAGACTAAGACGTGGTTATGATGATTTCGATACTTGGGTCAAGGAGAAAATTGAGAAGATGCGATACGAAAGCTTGGAAGACAAAAGATGCCTGGGTGAAGAATCTTTGCTCATGATTCGATATATGTATCAAAAATACAAGACTCAGGAGAATAGCGACGGAGCATGACCATCTGGAACGACATAGTGGATTTCGCCCCTGTGTGGGTTTCTATATGTATTTATTTTGTTTTCAGCCCCTGCATGGGCCTACCTTTATTGCACTTTCGTACATTAAAATGGCCCCTACATGGGTCTGTCTTTTAGTGTTTTATCCTTTTACTTCCCCTTTGTGAACGTTATTATTCATTTGTGAAATTTATTTGGGGAGACTATTTGATTCAAATTCACGCGTACATCATTCGAATGCGCTATGCCTACCCTTGGCATAAAAGGGTCCCCCGTATGTTTTAGGATGTGATATATGTGTTATTAACTGCTTATATGCTATGTTGCTATGAATGAGGACATCAGAAATCCACTCCATTCAAAAAATTTCAAAAATATACAAACAAGTCACTATTACAAAAGAAAATGTCCGACCAAAATTTCCAAGTCTTAAGTTTCTCACTCAAAAGACACCTCCAATACCACACGCAGTAAAACACTACTCTACCGTCTCAGGAAAGGCAAAAAATCACTGCTATGGACAAGGATAAGAACATTCATATGGAACTCACTAGATAAGAACAAAGAAAGATCGAACATATCACTCAGGAAATTCAAGAGGACAAGGAAGAAAGGCTCAGAGTCGACATGGCCACCGCAATTTACAAAGTTGCAATCGTGACGCTAGATGAGAATCTGGCATCACAAATAAAGAGAAAGAAAGATTTTGAGATGGAGACAGAGGACATGGGAGAGAAGTTAGACATGCTTTGGTTGAAAGTGCAAGAAAGAGAAGTGAGAGATCGGAAACCACCGATCTGTTAGCCAAAATCATGTCACTTGATGAGGAGCTGACAGTGGAAATAGAAGAATTCGCCTTCATGAAAGAAAGGATGGATACACTAAGGAAGAATAACAAAGCATTCCATAGCAACATGATTGATAAACTTCATAGAATGCGCAAAAAATACCCCGTCTACAAGTAGGAAGCTAATAGTGGTCCCGATAACGCTCACCCTGGAGCGACTGGGGAAGACGACGACGACGAAATCATCTACAAAGCTCCATTCCTGGGCCGTCTGTAAGGAGGAGACTAATGCTGCAACGAGAGGAAGAATGAAAGATACGTAGTCATTATTATTATCTTTAAATCTTTGTTGTCTTTCAATTTCCTTGTAATCGCAATGAATGAATGAATAAAAATATTTTCTCGAACTACGTTGGGCCTGAATTCTCCTTGTGAGATACATAGGCAGCCTGGCCCCTATCTTTTAAAATTTTCATTTACCCCCTTTATATAACAAAGAAATGAGAAGACCAGATCAACAAACATAGAAGAACAGCTGCAAGAAAACCATAGCTCAACGTGGTTTAGCCTTTCTGTGATAGTGTTAAACTAAAAACAAGCAAACTCCTGCTTAATAAAAAATCTATTAATGTCCTTACCCGTGGGTTGAAGATATCCTCAAACAAAGCAACTGGTGTGTTTATCTGTTCTATTTGTAATATTATGCATTTTGTATTCTGAATCCGAACTGACAAATCTGCCTTTGAGTTGTTTTCCTCCTCAGGTTCTTTTAAAACTGATATGTGTTGATTAAGCTGGTAGATCATCCCTAGTTTACTAGATTGAAAGGTCCCGCATATTCATTCCCTAGACAAAGATCAGACAAAAGAAAGACAGTTATGGGGATAGTAACGAAGAAGTAAGTCTCACCGATCTTGTGGTGTCTCAACCCACCATAGCGGACTAGAATGAATTAATTCTGCAATTGATGCAACAAATTGCAGAAATGAGAGTTGAAATGCAAAGGAGACAGGATCTGCCTCTACCAGGGTTCGCTGCTAACGCTACTGATGGGAGACCTCCAATTTACTTCCCTTCTTCAAATTTGGATCAAGCTCAGAATCTGCCATCTACACCTGCACAAAATCCCTCAATCATAGACTTGACTACACAAAATCCTCGGTAAGCTTCTGTATCCTAGCATACTCCACCACCTCCTCAAAACAACCATTCCCAAATACCACCTCATCCTTAAAATACCTAACATCAAATCGCTCAACCACCCCCAAATCAAAACCAAAATACATTAAATCCCCAAACACCCCACCACCATTTAAATCAAAATACCAATCCTCAGACTTGCCCACAGGATTATCAAATCGCTCAAAATACCTAGAGTCCCTCTATATCTCTACCCTTACCTAAAAAAACCACTTCCCGAATTCCAGTCCCTGCCAAGCACGATATGCACGGTTCTGAGCTAGAACAGGAAAGGGAGTGGAGGACAAAGGAAGAGGCAAAGGTGGACATAAAAGAAGAGATCAAGAAGGCTATGAAAGATCTCCAATGCGTCCTTGATGCCGTCGGTCAAAATTATGAAGATTTGTGTATTCATCCAAATCTGGACCTTCCAAAAGGGTTCAAAATCCAAAAATTTGATACTTATAGAGGATTAGGGAACCCTATTGCTCATTTGAGAGCCTACTACGACCAACTTGTTGGAGTTGGTAGGGATGAAGCTCTATTGATGTGGCTCTTCAGCCGAAGCTTGTGTGGAGAAGCTCTTGAATGGTTCACCTCGCACGAAACCCGGCAATGGCCCAACTGGAACGCTCTAGAAAAGGATTTCATCGATCAATTTTCTTATAATGTAAGAATCATGCCCGATCGATACTCATTAGAGAAGATGAAGCAGAAGTCCATCGAGACCTATAGACAGTTTCTATAGGTGGAGAAAGGAAGCTGCAAAAGCAAGACCGCCCATGTCTGAAAAGAAGATGATCGAAGTGTTTGTGCGGGTGTAAGAGCCCAAATTTTATGATAGAATCATGTTCCTCGTGGGAGCAAAATTTGCTAAGATAGTCAAGGTTGGGGAGACTATCGAAGATAGTTTTAAAATAGGGAAAAAAACTTGTGTTGCTGCATCGCGCGGATCGTCGGGATCATTAAAGAAAAAGAGAGAAGAAATTGTTGTTGTCTAATATGAGGGAAGATAAACCCCAGAAGATCCTCCTACTCCCAAGGTCGCCCTCGACCTTACCAAAACTCCTACCAAGTTAGTCAGACAAATAATCCTCCTCCAATCTACCAAAATCCACCCCCAAATTACCAAAATCCATCTCTCGCTTGCCAAATTCATCCTCCACTGTATCAAATTCCATCTCTTCACTACAAAAGTGTTGCTCCGAGTTGTGCTAATGTACAGTCGAGCTATAGAATACCCCCTCCTATTTATCAAGTCCAAGCTCCACTCTACCAAAATACCTCCCCGAACTACCAAGCTCCATCACCAAATTACCAAACAAATCCTTCCTCAAGAGCCCAGCTCACGTCCATATACCTATAAGTTATCAAACAGGTGCTCTCGACCAACAATGGCAGTTATGAGTTATGATCCACCTCAACCAAGATTCGAGAAGAAGCCTCCCACCAACTTTACCGCGCTCACTGAAAGCCAAACAAAGCTATACGAGCGACTGGTTGCGGATGGATACATCCACGCGGTGGGGCCCAAGCCTGAGGATACTAGTTCAAAATTCTAAAGGCCCGATCAAATATGTGCTTATCATTACAACAGCGTTAGGCATGATACTGAAGAATGTATCAACTTCAAGCACAAGATTCAAGATATGATCGACCAAGAGGTTGTCTCTCTTCAAGCAACCGCACCTAATAGCAACACCAACCCTTTGTCCAATCATGGAGGCGTCAAAATAAACATGATAGAGATGGATGATGATTGGTGTGTGACTAAGGTGATAACTCTAGTTGTGTATGACAAGTTAGAAAAGGTTGTGGCCTCATTAAGCGTCAAAGAGAAAAAACAATTCATATTCCTGACACCTGCAAAGGTTGTTGCGTTAGTGCCACCAGAGACTCTTGTCAGACCAAAATTTATGATTGAAACTGCTGCCGCTCAGGGTATGACCCGTTCTGGGAGGTGTTATACTCCCGAAGAATTAGCCCTTGGAGGACAGAAGAAGGATCAGGGTAAATGGCCAATAAGCGAAAAAGCTCCAGCGTGTGGACCCTAATTTTCGGGACTTTAAAAAATGAACCTTCTTTTTAGAAGTTCATAGATCATGGTCATTTGAGAACGTGCATTTTTATCCTCGGGTAAATAAAGAAATGACCGAAACAACAATTCCTAAAAAAAATTCAAAATGATTTCTCCTCAGGAATGACCTGAAGTTGTTAAAACTTTTTACCAAGCGTGACCTCATAATGCTATCACCATTAGCATTAGGTTGCAGATGCACGGAGAAAGTGTCTACATTGATAATTTTAATCCCATCATCAACAGTAGCATTACAAACTTCATGAAGTTCTTGTTATTCTTCATACACTTCATTTATTTTTTTCTTCTTCTTGCTCAACTACTTCTCTATTTTATCCTTCTTCTTCGTCAACTACATTTATATTTTTTTCTTTTTCTTCCTCAACTTCTTTTGTTTTACCCACTTCTTCCTCAACTACTGTAACAACCTGTTAAGTCGGTTCGAGCAGTAGAATTATTTTGAAAATAACTGACTGGGTCGACGGATCAGGTGACGTACCGTCATGGTCCCGACGGACCGTCGAGGGCTCTTCGTTCCAACACACGTCAACTCTTGTGAAAGTTGGGGGTTAATGAGATCGACTCTGCTGAACTTCACGACGGAAAACTGCAGCCCGGACCTTCGTAGTTACGACGGACCGTCAAAACCCCTTTTAATGAAATTTACTCTTGAAAACTTTGTGACGGCCCTGCAAGACGGACGTCATTAGACACGACGGGCCGCAAAGGTTGCGGTAACCCAACTGCGGTCGAATTTTGCTAAAGGTTTTAAAGGGGTGTTTTGGACTATTTCACGACAAACCCTATGACTGAAATTAGGGGGTTAAGGTTTAAATTAATTTATTCTTGGGGGTTGGGTTAAAGAGATAACTTTAAAATAAATAATGGGTTACTTTGATCATAATGACTTATATGATAATTAGGGTAAAGAAAAAGAATCTGAGAAGAAAAATAAAAAAGAGGAGAGAGGTCGAGAAGAGTGAGGAAAGAGAGAACGAAGAGGAAAGCAAAAGGCATTGGGGGGAGATAGCTTGCTCGATCACGATCTTCGGTGGAGGAGGTTATGGTGTATTTCTATGTGATAGATAAACTCTAAATAGTGATTGATATGTTTATGGGTAGCTTGTAAAGCTTATATGCTTGATGTGTTTGTATTTGTGATTTTGTGTAATTGTGGTGGATTAGAATGAGAGATTGTCGAATCTTCATCTTAAATCCTCTCTATTAGGATGGACGGCCTGACATAAAGAAGACTTATTGAAAATAAATATCAGGTGGTACTATTGGATCGGAGTGTCACGTCCGACACGTGGCTTAGGGGGATCGGAGTGTCACGTTCCGTACCGGTAGGGAATAAGGATCGGAGAGGTAGTGTCACGTTCGACACGGTAGTAGTAATAATTGGATCGGAGTAGGTCACGTTCCGAATGTAGCATTAGGGATCAGAGTGTCACGTTCCGACATGAGAAGAATAAAGAAAAGTAACTTGAATTATGTTAATTATACTCAATTGCGAAGAACCTATTTCCCAAATGAGAAGGTTTGTAGGGCTTGAGTTCCTCAGAGGAGTTGCGTGGTGTGTTTTATTTTACTTTGTTGCCAATTGGTTCTTGTACTGATTGGTGTGACATGTAAGTATTTGTTGATTTATATTATTATTCAGTATATTTGATTTCTATTTTGACGTTGCCCGATGATACCTACTCAGTAGTGTTCCGTTGTACTGACCCTACTTTTATTCCTTCTTATTTTTGTGTAGGCAGAGAGTGCACCATGACTTCGACTCGTCCTCAACTCTATCCAGTCTTCAGAACGTCAGATTTCAGGGTCGAGCTATTATTCCTAGCTAGGGCTGGATTGTCTTCTTCCGTATTGAGTCTTTGAAGGTCGGACCATGGACATCTTTCGACTTATTTTAGTTGTTAAATTACTCTTAGATTAGTAATTTGCGGATAGTTGTTATTGATGTGAGACTTCCAGATTGGGCGGATGATAAGTATTCTACTTTAGAGCTTAGACAATTGATTGCGTTCCATGAGTTTTTAGATCTTTCGCATTTTATTAACTATCAAAATTTATCTACTGATAATATAAAACGGTTGGGGTTTGTAGATCATTGGTTCGTCACCTAGTAAGATAGTGTGGGTAACCACTCGCGGCTCGTTTATGGGTTTCATTGACAAACTTGGTATCAGAGCTTAGTCACTGGTCTCTCACCACGGAGAACGGTCTAGTAGAGTCTTGAGGAACGGTAGGGGGACGCCTCATACTTTTCTTGAAGGCTATTGTAGGACTTTAGGAAAACTCATATTCTTTATTCCTTCGTGTATACTTTGGGTCTCCAACCGGTTCTAGGTGATACAAATTGGTATCGGACATCCTCACTCTATCTCGCAGATGGTTAGAACTAGAGCAACAACTGTGTCAACACCAGCACGGCAGGACAGGTGTGTCTGAGCCAACCATGGGACACGTAGCTCGAGAAGGAGCAAGCAGTGGCAAGAGGTCGTGTAGGGTAGAGGTCGAGGAGGGACGCCTCTGAGGTAGAGGACGAACACCTGGTCAAACTAGTGGCATAGGGCGGAGGACTCCTCCACCGACTGATGAAGTAGTAAGCGGGGGTGAAATTGAAGAAAGGGGGAAAATGAGCAGATCAAGAGGAGGAATACCACCCCCCAGCCCTTACCCCAGAGCATGATTTAACCAGGTTCTTACCTAATCTTAGCGGGTATATGATCAGGGCCCCAGACCACCTCAGTGTTTTTCTGCACCCAACACACTCAGGTTCAGGGAGTACAACATGGAAGCCGTTGTGGCTCCCCGAAATGGATTTGCCTCATTGTAAGAGGCACGTTTCCTCGATTATTGACGGACAGGGTCATAATGACGAGAGCTGTGATCACATGAACTTTTCCCACTAATTCTTAAAGTTGAAACCTCCAGTCTTCAAGTGTGCTGAATCTTGAGGATGCCTATGATTTTATGGTTGATTTTCATGAGCTGGATAACATAAGATGGACTAGTAGAACGATTGGTGTTGAGTTTGTGGCCCTATCAGTTTCAGGGGATGCCCAAAAGGTGGGGAGGTCGTACGGTTGAGTGTCAACCAGCACAGGCACCACTATGACTTGGGCCATCATTTCTAGCTTTAGTTATGGAGAAGTATATTACCCGGACTTTTAGGACAAGAGGCGAGATGAGGTCCTAAGCCTAGGCAAGGCAGGATTTCTATTGTGCTTTGAGGCCAAATTTCGTTCACTATACGGTATGCCATCAGCTTTGCTTCAGTCCACAAAGAGTGTATTCGCCGCTTCGTGAAAGAATTGAGGTCGATTTGCAGATTCAGGCCTTACAGGTAGCTGCTGCCAGCCAAAATCCTTTCAGGAATGTGAGTGGGTGATTTTGTGATAGGAAAGTAGAGGGGGATTGTGAAGCAAGAAGCACTTCGCCACAGCTCGACATTTAAGAGGTTTCGTAAGGGTGAGTTTAGTGTGTTCTTACTCCAGAGTGAAGAGTTTAGGAGGTTAACCAGCTGAACCTATTAAAGTCTTCACTGCAGCTTTACTGGGGGTCCATCGCAGCGGCCCACAGCCTTTTTCTGAGTTTGGAGGTTATCCCCAGAATTCATCATTTCACAAGACCCTATTGCTTGACTCCAATAATTGTTATGGATGTGGGGAGAAGACTGTACATATTAGGACGGGATGGTCCAAAACAGAGTTACAGGACCCCCAATAATAGTCAGAGGTAGAGGTTAGAGGTGGTCATGGGACGCAAGAGGTCATCATCTGGAGGACGTGTGGCCAAGGTAATGGTGGCACCCAACTAAACCGGGGGTGGCGAGCAAGCTAGAACTGCTGCAGCGCAACATGATGGGAAATGGACAGACAGGTGATAGGGGCCCTTGTATGCATCTTCCCCGGAGGTTGAAGCAGACATCGGATAATGTTGCTTATCCAGGTAATCTTTGGTCATAATGATGGCTGGGTATATTGATATGGATCCACTTTCAATGTATCTTCCTCATTTTCTATGTCTTGAATTTACATTGCGATTTACGACATGCCTATTAGTGTCTCTACTTTTCCCCCCCCCCCCCCCCCCCCTGTTAGTGGGTGAGTCTGGTGTAGGGAGAAGGTGTATTAGGTCTTGCCTGTGATTTGTGTAGGGGAGCACTACCTATGTAGATTTGATTATCCTAGAAAGGTTGATGGTGATTGTAATTCTGGGGTATGACTTGGCTCCAAATTTTGCAATATTAGATTGTAATGCTAAAACTGTGGACATTGGCCAAGCTGAGAAAGATCCGCTATGTGGGGAGGGTGGTGACTACATTTCACCCCAGGCCGTTATTAATCTTTTATTCGCGCTAATGGGGGGGGGGGGGAGAGGATGGTTAGTAAAAGGTTGTTTAGCCTTTTTGGCAATCTCGGGATGATACTTCCCCAAAGTACTGCGATTGAGTCTGTTTCGATGAGTCTGTGGGGGGAAGTTTCTGGATGTGTTTCCTGTAGAAATTCCTGGTATGCCAACCGGATAGGGATATGATTTTTGTATTGATCTGGAGTCGGGTGCTAGCCCATTTCCATCCCCCCTTATCGAATGGCCTCCAGCGGAGTAAGGGAGTTAAAGGCCAACTTCAGGAGGTTGTTAAGGTAAGGTTTTTGTTTATTTAGACAAGTGATCCCCTTGGGGCGCTCCTGGTTTATTGGGGAAAAAAAGAAGCGATGGACGCCGTCGGATGTGCAATAGGATACAGGCACTGAATAAGGAACTATTAAGAAACAAGTATCCTATTCCGCGAATGACGATTTGTTCGATAAGTACAAGGTGCTTGTGTCTTCTCAAAATGAACCTGAGTCGGTTATCATTCAACTGAAAATACGGGCAGCAGATGTTGCCAAAGCCAAAGACTGCTTTTCGAAGCCAGGTTATGGGCATACGAATTCATAGTAATGTCTTTTGGGCTTACTAATGCCCATTCTTCTGGAGGAGAGCGAGCCTCCACCACACCCACCCTCTCCCCCCCTAAGATCAATCCCAAATTACACCTCCTCCCACCACCACACCCATCGTTGCTCTCTTCCTCCTTACCAAGCAAACTCACATCGATATGATCATTCCTCAAACCTTATGCCTTTCAGCTTCCTCTACCGCTCATCCAAACCTCCGCTTCTTTCCATTCCTCGTCACCCTCTCAAAACGACCCCTAACCGACTTCTTAGTCCTCGTCCATACTCTCACACCCCTACCGCTCTTGTTCCTACTCACAATAATCAATCGAGCGCACAGATCGCCGAAGCTGACCCCCCAAACCTAATTCCACCTCCATACCCAACCCATAGTCCCCCTTCTCCCCCTTCTCCTCAACACCTGCACATCCCTTATCCCCCCAACCACTAATCATACCCTCCCCCCACCTTGGTTTCCTCCCACTGCCAGCCCCACCCCGCTCCCACTAGCACCACCTCCTCCCTTATTTATACCCTATAACCCCCGGCCCCGCTCCCCTATTCTGCGTCTCTCCAGCCCCCTACCAGCGCAGTCCTCTAGCCTCGTATAGTTATTCACTTACTTTCAACGACTCTTGATATCTCCAACCCCAACTGCCAACTCACGCCCCAACCACTGTCTTCTTGCTTCCGCTTTAACTCATGCTTCCGGACCAACACCCGTACCCACAACACCGAATCCTAATCCTCACTATACCTCTCGCATCCTTACCGCTATGAAAGGTGTGGTTAACGCACTACAATTCCTTTGTGCCCACATCCCGCACGCACTCGATTACGAACCCGCGTCCCAGACGTCTCCCTCTTCTCTTCTTCCTGTCCCCAAATCACCCCACCGACCCTAAATTAATACCGCACATTATTGTTTGCCCCAAATCTACCCACACCCAGAAGCACTCGTCCTCTCTGAATCACCCGCGGCCTATTCACCCCCATCTGGCATGTAGGCGGATATATTACCTTGTCATGTCTTCATTGATGATATAATGATTATACAAAGAGTAGGACAAGAACATGAAGAGCATTTGAGGAATTGATTGGAAGTGTTGAGGGGGAAAAGGCTTATGCTAAATTCTCTATAGTGTGAGTTCGGCTTGAAAGGGAGGATAGATTCGTGTCTTTTGGGGCAAGTGGTTTCTAAGGATGGGATGATGTGGACCTTATAAGATTGAAACGGTGAAGAGTTACGGCAAGACCTACTAATGTTAACAGAGGTAAGGATCTTTGTTGGTTTAGCTAGCTACTACCGGTTGATTTTCAAGGGTTTTACCTCTATTGCGTCGATGCTAACAAATTCTGCCTAAGAAGAAGAATGTTCCCTTTGTATGGTCGTATGAATGGAGAAATTTTCAGAAACTCAAGACTTTGTGACTACTGAACCAAGCCTTACCTTGCCAGGAAGGTTAAGAATTTCCTTGCTATTGGATGCATCTTATTCTGCGTGTGGTGGCAGTGCTAATGCAGGAGAGAAATGTAATTTGCTTATGCTGCGAGGCAATTAAAAGCTGCGACATGAACGTAACTATACGACCCATGATTTGGAGTGGCTGTTGCAGTAGATTTGCCATATTTAAAGCAATGGAGACCTTATCTATATGGGGTCAAGTGTGAAGTTTTACAGATCATCGTAGTTACAATACGTCTTACTCAGAAAGATTTGAATTTGAGCAGAAGCGGAGGTGGCTGGGAAAACTATTGGAGGACGAGGATATTACTATATTGATAAACCAGAAAAGCTAATGTTGTGGCAGATCTTTAAGTAGCAAAAGCAGGGAGCATGGTAGCTTAGCCCACTTACAGGTTTCAGACGCCCATTGGCTTAGAGGGTTCAGACATTGACAAAGACTTATGAGCTGGAAAAGTACAGAGAAAGGAGGATTTTTGGCTGTGTGGAGGCAAGATCTTCTTTTCCTTGACAAGATTAGGGAAACAGCTTACTGACGAGACACTGATCCGAATTCGAGCCCACGGTATACGAGGAGAGGCTAAAGAGGCAATAATGTTTTAATGAGGAAGGCGTTTGAGATTAGGGGAGGGTATGTGTGCCCCGTTGATGGATGATTTGATTTCACACTATTCTACAGAGACTCATATGTTCAAGGTATTCTATACAATCTGGTGCATCCAGATGTATCGTGACCTAAAGCACATTTTTGGTGGAGTGGATGACAGCGTGACATTGTTGAATTGTGGCCCAAGCCGAATTGTTAAGCATGGTAAGTATGAGCACCAGGGCCCGGGAAACTTCAGAAAGCCCATTCCTGAATGTTGTTTTTGTTTCAAAATGGGGAAATGAATTGCAATGGAATTTTGTGGTTGGTCTTCCAAAGACATTGGGAAGTTTGATCCATTGGGTAACTTGTGACAGGTGTAAACTAAAGTCTGCGCACTTCATTCAGTCAAGGTGACTTACATGACAGAGAAGTTAGCCAAAACTCTATATCTCAGAAATTGTTCGATTGCATGGAGCCCACTTTCCATCATATCAGATAGGGGGGTACGCATTTACTTCAAGTTTTGGAGAACATTGCAGCTTGAATTCGGTAGTTAGTAGGTGGGATCTTAGTACCGCATTTCCACCCTCAGACCGGGATGGTTTAGTCTGAGCGAACGATTCAGGTGTGGCAGGATATGCTTAGTGCTGTGTGATAGATTTTGGTGTCATTGGGATAACTTCTTGCCTTCGCAGCGTTTCATACAATATAGCTATACAGTATTGATATGGCCCCCATTTGAGGCACTGTATGGGAGGAGAATTGTAGGTCTCCCATGGTGGTTTGATGCATTGAGGTGAGACCATGGCGGGTACCGATCTTTTGTGGAATCGTTAGGATAAAGTAAAATTCATGCAGGAGAAGCTGTCTAGCAGCTCAGGACCGGCAGGAAAGAATATGCCTATGAAAGGTTAGGACTTGGACTTTATGGAGGGTTGGAGCAAAGTCTTGTGAAGGTTTTCGCCTGAAAGGGTGATTGCGGTTGGTAAGCGAGGTAAGCTTAGCCCAAGTATATTGCGTCCATTTAAGTTCTGAGTGCGTGGGGCGGAGTGGCTTATGAATTGGCATTGCCTTCCAGGACTCCAGGAGTGCACCCGGGATTTCATGTGTCTATGCTGAAAAAATACCCATTGAGGATGGAAACACATTATTAGTTGGGATCAGTCCTTCTGGATGAGAATTTGTCTTATGAGGAGGAAGCCTGTTGGCATTTTAGATAGAGAAGGTCGCAAGTTGAGATCAAAGGAAGATTGATCCATGAGGTTCAGTGGCAAGAATACGGCCAGTTGAAGAGTCCACTTGGGAGAATAAGGCTGATAGCAAGAAAGATATCCACATTTTTTAAAGATCAGGTACTCTTCTCTCCCTGGTTTTTATATCTGTGATCGTTCGGGACGACGAACGATGGGTAAAATGTGGTATCTATTGTAAGACTGTTGTCGGTTCGAGTAGTAGAATATTTGAAAAATAACGACTGGCAGGTCGACGGATCAGGCGACGTATCGTCATGTCACGAAGGACCGTCGAGGGCTTCGTTCCAAAACATCAACTATGAAATTTGGGACTGAGATTGACTCTTGAACTTAAGACGGAACTGCAGCACGGACCGTCGTGTTTACGGACGGACCGCTCACAAACCCCTTTACTGACATTTAACTCTCTGAACTTTGTGACGGGACCTGCAGGAGACCATCATGACCACGACGGGCCCGTCACAGGTTGCGTAAACCCCAATGGGTCGAATTTATTGCTAAAGGTTTTAAAGGGGCTGTTTTGGACTATTCATGAACAAAAGCTTATGAAAATTGTGGGGTAAGTTTAATAATTTATTTACTTGGGGTTAAAGGAGATACTTTAAATAAAGAAGGGGTTACTTTTATCCTAATGAATTTATATGATAATTAGGGTAAAAGAAAAAGAATGCTGGAGAGAAAATAGAAAGAAGCAGAGAGGGAGACGAGCGAGAAAGAGAGAAAGAAGAGGAAAGCAAAAGGCTTGGCGGGAGATAGCTTGCTCGATACGATTCTGCGGGGAGGTGGTTAGGTTTATTTCTATGTGATAGATAAAACTCAAATAGCGATTGATCATGTAGGAGGTAGTATTGTAATAGTCTTTCTAAGGCTTGATTTGTGTTTGTATGTTGTGATTGTGAATTGGGGATTAGAATTTGATGAGAATGTCGAATCTTCAGCCTTAACATCGTCTCTATGAGGATGAAGACTTGACATAAAGAAGACTTGATGAAAATAAAAATGGAGATAAGGGTAATATTGGATCGGAGGAGGCAGTTTCAACTCCGACACGTTTAGCATTAGGGGATCGGAGTGTCACGTTCCGACACGGTAGGAATAATGGATCGGAGTAGGTGTCACGTTCCGACACGGTGTTAATAAGGATCAGAGGTCACGTTCCGAACGTAGCTTAGGGGATCGGAAGTGTCACGTTCCGACACGATAAGAATAAAGAAAAGTAACTTGAATTATGTTAATAACTCAATTTCGAAGAACCTAATTTCCCAAATGAGTTAAGGTATGGAGGCTTGAGTCATCACAAGTGTGCGTGGTTTGTTTGCAACTGCGTTTCTATTGTACTTGTTGATTGTCAACATGTTAAGTATTGTGGTTGATTTCATATTATTATTCATAATGCTATTGCTTTCTATTTTGAGTTGCCCGATGATACCTATCAGTACGGTTACTAGTAATGACCCATACTTTTAGTTCCGTTTATTTTTTGTGGGAGTGCAGCAAGTGCACCATTGACTTGGGACTCGCATCAACTCTCTCCAGTCTCAGCACGTCGAGTCAGGGTGAGCTAGTATTCCTTAGCAGGGCTGGATGTCTTCTTCACGTCTTGATGTCTTTGAAGTTCGGCACATGGACATCTTTCTAATTATTTTAGTGTTAAATACTCTTAGACTAGAACACCTTTGAGGATAGATGTTCTGATGTGTGACTTCCAGATTTTGGGGATGAGAAAGTATTATTCTTTGAAGCTTATTTACATTGATTTCGTTAATGAGTTTAGATCTTCCGCCATTTTATTTACTATTTAAAAATAAATTTATTACTGCTAAACGTTTGGGTTTTAGATTGTTGGTTTCGCTCACCTAGTACGATAAGTGTGGTGCCACCGCGCTCGTTTGGGTCGTGAAATATTTGCTCTTCGCCATCATCAACAACTTCATTTTTTTTCTCTTTCTTAATATTGTTTTTTTTAGGAAATTGTAGTTCTACTTAAGAAGAAGAAACTGCTTCAAATGCAAGTTCTTCTAAAAGAGTGGTATTTTCATTCCTCTTCCTAGGAATTGTAGACCTACCCTTCTTCTAGATCTTTATTGTGTTAGTTATATCATTTTTCTTTTGATATTAGTCATTATATTTGTATCCCTTTTATCTTCAACCACAAAAATAAAATATTGAATGCAACACATGAGCTATAAATGAAGCTTTTTTAAATACATAACACAATACATAATAACACAAACAAAAAATATGATTCAATGTCAACATGTACCAACAAACAAACCACAAACCATTTCTAAACCCTATCCAATGAACTCTACAAGTGAAGTTTTTTAAAATAAAAAAGTATTTCAAAAATTAATAACTACCCAATCAAAAAAATGATAAAACCACTAAAAACAGGGCAAGTAAGCATTGCAAATCCTAATTAAATATTACTTGAGAAGATATAACTGATAAAATAGAAATGATGAGGACAACGGGCCTTACGGTAGAAGAGGATCGCAACAGATTACCACCAATAGTTTAGAAAATATCGTAAGAACAATGATATGTGAAGGAAGGAATAATGAAATGAGAGGAGGAGAAAAAAAGAAACGAGAGGTTCGAAATATGAAACGACTTTATAGAAGAGAGGAGAGACGAGAGAAGGTGAATGAAGGGACGATTGTGTTAAAGATGTTTATTTTATTCTTTTGAATTTTGAAAATTCCATGTGTGACATATGTTGTCACATATATATGTTCTGTTGGGGCATATACCACCTTTCTATGACATATGTTATATAGTATAATGTTGTCACATATCTCCTTTCTGTGACATATCTTACCACATATATCCTTTCTGTGAAATATGTTGTCACATGTATCATTTTTGTATTAAGTGTTATTTTTTACTACATAAGTTATATATGTTGACACAGACACCAAGTTTCTTCCTTCCCGTCATAATTGACATTTGTTCCAACAAAATCAAAATAATCATAAATATCATTTATATTAACATTATCAACAAAAATTAACACTTCAACAATTTTTTATACAACTTATCAACAAAAACAATAACTTACTCTTTTAAAGTCGAACAAAATTTCAGTTCGGAAAGAGGAGAGAGTCACGATCGGAGATGAAGAGGAAGATAATAGAGATAGTCGAAGAGTAAGATAATGGAGATAGTCGGATTATCGAATTTTTAAGGAAGAAGAAGAACTGAAGAGAGAACATTGGGACAAGTAGAAGAATAAGAGATTTTTGTAAATGGTTTTGATTGAATTATAAAAATTCAAAAATGAAGTGTTCCCTTTTTGTATTTTATGAAAGATTAGAAAGTTCCAAAAAAGTAATTTGTCTTCAGATTTACTAATTAATTTGTAGACGGATTTGACCAGCCATGGTCCAAAGCTTGTCCCAAAACAAACCAAGACTTATTTGACTAAACCAATCCAATTTGAAGAAAATTTGAAACCCACTTGAAAAGATCTCCAAATTGAGACTTAAACCTTCAAGTCTACTTGGAAACTTAAGAGAAAACTATTTTAGACTAAAAATGGAATAATAATCCTCTAAAATTTGATAAAACTCGATACAAAAGTAATGTTCAAAATGTAATTTATAGTCGCCGAAAATACGCTATGAAGGACCACTAGGTGAAGTAAGTCGGGCAGGCCGAACCATTCATTGAGCTAGCCACCCTTTGACCTCTTCATTTGCCTAATTACCTTAACATTCAGCATCCTCGAGGTTTGCAACTTTGGACGATCTGTCTTTGCTTCACGGAACTGCTCGACGATTCGTCGGCTGCTCCTTTCTTATTACCAATTTTGTTTCTTTCTTCAGGGCTTGACACACTGGAACATTAGGCGGTCAAGTGAGGATACGTCGAGTGCTCTTGGCGATCCTCAGGCTCGCCCTTCTTCATTTCTTCAGCTTATTTTGTTCCTTTTTGCCTGTTAGTTAGTGTCCTAGTTTTATTTCTCAATCTGTATACTTGAAACTCAAGGGTATTAGTTTATAACACAACTTAAGCACTTGAGGACACTAACTCTATAAAAATATAAGATTTAAAAGCTTACAAAATAGTAATGCATCATGATCGCCATAACATCAAGTGGGAGAAAGTGTCATGATACACTGTGTCAACACGTCACAAAAGTTCCACCTTGTACAAATTTTTTCCAATGTGGAAAACGTAAATGAGAAGGAGGTTAACATGAAGATCCCAGAATCATGAAAAGTTTCTTTGAAACGACTCAATTTGGAAATTAACCTAGAAATTTTTTTAGAGAGGAACTTATTTGTAAATACATAAAAGGTTATATAATAATAATTATTATTATTATCGAATATCCTCTAGATGAGACATATAAATAAATAGGAATAAAATATGAAGATGTATCAAGCATTAATGGGGATGTAATTTTGTAAGTCACTTCAAAAATCATCGGTAACTTCTTTGATGGTCATGTACGAAAAAATGAGCACTTTAATTCATGTGTTGTAACTTTGAGAGATATTTTGTACTATTAATAGGCGCATGATACTTTATTTAGAGGATCAATCGGAAAAAAGTACAAAATAAGAAATAGAATAAGAACGATATCTTAGATTTAATTTAATATTGCTAATATTTACAACACATTATCGGCACGATCTATAACCAATTGGACACTACTTAATTCGAAATGAGTTCCTAAAAGTAATCAACTTTCTTTAGAGTCAGGTATAATTCGTGTTCTGTGTTTATAACATCTCTAATAGGATTGGCATAACATGTTTAATCTTAAATGGACTACTGCGTATAGAAACTTGATTTAGTATGATACTTTATTTGGCATACTATCAGTACGTTATAGCATTTATGATTGTTATGTTAGTTACCTAAATTCAAAACTATAAATTAATACGAAAGTAATATGTAGCAGGATAGTTAAAATAACTATTTGAAATACATTATGGTATACTTGGTGTGTCATAAAGAAGAATTTATGGTATTAAATATGGATTTGAAACTCTTAAAAAATTGAAAGTTAATATTGTAATAACATTTTAAAAATTACTAGTAAATCTATTGTTTCATAGTCATAGTTTATATGTTTTTAAGACAGTCAATGGCATTGCATGTAACATATAATTACTAAGATATAATATGAGACTTTCATTTGAACATATTTACAATTTATTTTCTATAAAGAACCCAACATCATAATATTAAACTCAATCTATTTATGATAGGTGTTTATCATGTCGAATTTGCAAACTTGAATTTGTGGCACTTGACATCTTTGGAAAGAATTATTTGTCAGGTACTTGATGTGAAATTTATTTTACCGCTACGGGTATTGTGATTGTATAATCGAAGGAAATACGACATCAGTCAGGATAAAGCAAAAGCTAGATTTTCCTTCGTCATAATCTGGTGAAAGCCTGGGGGTTGAATTACCTAACGTGAAAGATCCACTTCATTGGGGAAGGTTTGAAAGGGATGTATGAACCTCAAGGCAACGGTATTGCCACGGGCTCGTTATGAGTTGATGCACTTATGGTTTTCCAAGATTATAAATAGAAATTGAGTATAACGGTTGTCACCGTATTTAGGAATAACTTTCCAATTGAATTATGTGGGGACAGGAAACAATAAAGATGAGGACATGTGGGGATGGAAAAGACACTAAATATTTCATGCCTATAGTATGTATTACAGCAGCATATCGTGAAAAAAGGTTTTCAGAGATACTCTAAAACTTATCTCATGTCTTTTGGTTGGCGAGCAACATATGACCTTTTATAGAAAAAATCACGAAGATTGTCCGCTGGGAAGTGCTCCATTTCGGAGGCACACGCGGTTTTGGTAACCACATGGCCCAGTCTGAAATATAAGGACAATAATCAAGGCCATGACAATGTGCCGGCGGGCGTGACATAGGCAACAGAAAAAAATATCGTGAGGTGGTTTTTTTCTTGCCATAACAAAAGGGAGAAAATATAGGTTATTCAAAGTAATCCTTCTAAAGGTAAGGGCGATCATGTCATCGTGGTGGACTTAAAGGTCATGCAAAAAATGATATGTCGGGCACCTGAGCATGTTTCGTTAGGTGGTATCAAAAATTCCTTGAAAAAGGATAAGAAAAAAAAAAGGTGACGCATCCTCTTATAAAGCCCAAGGTAGAGTGACATTGACCTTTCAAAGATGATATTCAAGGCAGGATCTTCTCAAAAATATAATGAGAATGTTGAGGCAAACTTACAATTGAAAAGATGATGTTTTGATGGGATCGATAATTACTATCTGAAAGTTGAGGACTTCTTTGGGGATCACACTGAGATTGATATGAAATGGAAATAATAATGTTTTAGTTTGTATTTTTAATGTCTTAATTAAATTATGTAACCTAAGATTTATTTTGCTAAATTTCGTTAATTTTATTATGTATTTTTTATTCATGTGAAGATAAATAAAAAATTTCAGTCTTCAGTTGGATCCAGATGAAGTAGGGGAGATATGTTGTCTTCGGGGATATTGCCACAAACTCATACGATCTAAGAGACAATAAATCATCTCCATCTTGATAATGACAAAAAAGGCATATGTTAATACAATATCCGGGAGTACAAAATTAATGAGAGATCTGGAAGCGCGGGCTCTTCCGCATTATACCGGGAGGAAACATTATTGGTAATTGATAATGAATTGATTGTCGTTAAGTTCATAGTAACTGTTAAGCTTTAAGGGTTATTAGCACAAAATGCCTTATCATGTTGGAATGCGATGAAAGGAAGGTGGAATACCTTTATATTTACTACAATAAAAATTGGCATGAAAAATTGCAGCACTTCTCAGGGTCCGGTTGTTACAATACAATAGATTGGTTTCCGTAGGAATCACATGGCTCCTAGGTAAACATAGGTTTAATGATTCTAATGATTTTATCATTTGGCACGATCGGTTGGGTCATACCGGTTATATTATGATGCGCAACTAATTGAGAATCACATGAGCCATACTTTGAAAGAACCAAAAATGTTCTTCAATCAAAGAATTTCTTGCTGCTACTTGTTTACAAGGAAAGTTGGTCTATCAACCATCGTGGCTAAGGTTGGGGTGAATCCCTGCATCATTTCTGACACGAATATAGGTGATATGTTGTGGACCTATCACCCTTGCATGTGAACATTAATATTATATGGGCTTGGTAGATGGACTCTACAAGATGGTCTAATGTGGCTTATTATCAACTCGCAAATATGGATTTGCGAGGTTGCGTGGATCAACATAATAAAGGTAAAAGCACCAATTTCCAGATTAGGGAATAAAAATATTTCGTTGCTGATAAGGCTGGTGAGTTTACTCTCAGGCATTTAATGATTATGGTTTGTCTACTGGAATAACAGTTGAACATCCTGTTGCACATGTTCATACTCAAAATGGCTTAGCAGAGTCATTGATTAAACGTCTTCAATTGATAGCTAGATCCTTGTTGATGAGAGCAAAGTTGTCTGTTTCGGTTTGGGGGCATGCTATTTTGTATGCAGAAGCACTTGTGCGCATAAGGCCAACCAGTTATCATGAAATCTCCCCATTACAATTGGTTTTTGGTCAGGAGCCAAACATTTCCCATCTTAGAATCTTTAATTCTGCGGTATATGTTCCATTGCTCCACCACAACACACAAAGATGGATCCCCAAAGAATGTTGGGGGATATATGTTGGGTATGAATCTCGTTCTATTAATATTTGGAACCTAGAGCTGGATATTTATTTACGGCAAGGTTTGCTGATTATCATTTTGATGAATCAGTTTATTCAACATTAGGGGGAGAACAAAAGCAGTTGAAAATGAGATAGATTTGAATTAACTTTCACTGTCTCATTCAGATCCTCGAACAAATCAGTTGCGCAAGAAGTCAAAAGATAATTTATTTGCAGCATATTTGCAAATCAAATGAGGATGCATTTACTAACTCCACGAGTTTAAATTCATTATATGCCAGTTGTTAATGCTCAAGTTCGAGTTGATGTCCTCTAGGAAAAATGGTTAAGACGAATGAGTATGGACCACGCTGAAAACGTGGAGACCAATTGTTCCAAGGATAAAATCTTCGAAAAAAGAAAATGAATAAATGATCAAGATGCAGGATTAATATAGAGGGCAATGCTCATGGAATCGCTCTGGACATAATAAATTATGACACCACAAAAGAGGTTCATGTACTTGAAAATAATCAGAATGAAGAAATCTCTATAAATTATGTCTCGACGAGAAAAAGGTGGAATCGAAATAATATTGTGGTGGATAATATTTTTGCCTATAATGTTGCAATTGAAATAATGCAACAAAATGAGGATTTGAAACCAAGATCTGTCAACGAGTGTAGACAGAATAATTGTCCAAAGTGGAAGGAAGCAATTCAAACAAAATTGGCTCCGCTTGAAAAATGTGATTTTTTTGGACCAATAGTCCAAACACCTGAAGGTATCAAGCTAGTGGGGCATAAATAAATTTTTGTGCAAAAAAGCAATGAAAATGGTAAAGTTGTAAGATATAAAGCACGACTTGTGACACAAGAATTTTCACAAAGGTCTGACATTGATTATGTGGAGACATATTCTCCTGTGGTAGATGCAATCACCTTCAGGTGTGTGTATGATAAATATGACAGTTCATGAAAAGCTTGAAATGCATCTAATGGACGTTGTCACAGCTTATTTATATGGCTCACTAGACCACAATATATTTATGAAAATCCCTTAAGCATTTAAAGTGCTTGAAGCATATAAAAATTCAAAAGAAAGTTGTTCAATAAAGCTTCATAAATACTTATATGGATTAAAACAATCAGGGCGAATGTGGTATAATCGTCTTAGCAAATGTTTGCTAAAAGAAGGATACAAGAATGACCCTATTCTTCCTTGTATTTTTATATGAAGGTCAAAATCTGAATTTATAATAATATTTATTTATGTTGGTGATTTGAACATTATAGGAACTCCTAAAGAGCTTTCAAAAGTCGTTGAGTGTTTGAAGAAATAATTTGAAATGAAAAATTTTGGTAAGACAATTTTGTCTTGGCCTTCAAATTGAACATTTGACAAATGAAATATTTATCCATCAAACAACATATAGTGAAAAGGTTTTGAAAAGATTTTACATGGATAAATCACGCCCATTGAGTACCCCGATAGTTGTGAGATCTCTTGATATAAATAAAGATTCATTCCGACCTCAAGAAAGTGATGAAGATGTTCTTGGTGATGAAACACCATATCTCAATTAGGGCACTAATGTACCTTGTCAACAAAACCCGACCATATATTTGTTTTGCAGTAAGTTTATTGTCGAGATTCAGCTCATGTCCAACAAGAAGACATTGGAAAGATGTTAAGCATACATTCAGATATCTTCAAGGAACAATTGATAAGAGAGTGTTGTATTCTAATGCATCCAAGCCAGAGTTGATCGCTTATGCTGATGCAGGATATTTGTCTGACCCATATAAAGTCCGATCTCAGACATGCTATTTATTCACATATGGAGATACAACTATATCATGGCGTTAAATAAAGCAAACAATAGTTGCCACGTCTTCAAATCATGTAGATATAATAGCCATTCATGAAGCCAGTCGGGAGTGTGTAAGGTTGAGATCAATGACTCAACACTATTTTGCAATTATCCGGTCTTTCTGTGCAAACAAAGATTCCAACAACATTGTATGAATATAATGTTGCTTGCATTACACAATTAAGGGAAGATATATCAAAGAAGATCGAACAAAACATATTTCACCTAAGTTCTTTTTCACACATTATCTTCAACAAAATGGTGAGATAAATGTTCAACAGATTCGTTCGAGTGATAATTTTGCAGATTTATTCACTAAGGCATTGCCAACTTCAATATTTGAGAAGTTAAGATATAAGATTGGGATGCGTCGTCTCCAAGATATCAAATAAGCTCTTCATCAGGGAGAGTAAATACGCGTTATACTCTTTTTCCCTTAGCCAAGGTTTTGTCTCATTGAGTTTTCCTAGAAAGTTTTTAATGAGGCAACACTCAAGGCGTATTATAAGATGTGTGTACTCTTTTTCCTTCACTAGGCTTTTCCCACATGATTTTTTCTTATAAGGTTTTAACGAAACACTTTATCTATGAACATCAAAACAGGAGTGTTATAAATGCATTAATGTGAATGTCATTTGTAACTCACTTCAAAACTCATCCGTAACTCTTTTAAAGTTCATGTACGAAATAAATGAACACTTTAATTCATATAACTTTGAAGAGATATTTTATACTATAAATAGGCAATGATTATTTTATTAAAGGATCAATCGAAAAGTACAAAAAAAATAAAAAAACATTCTCCTATATATTTTATCTATATATTTGTGTAAATAATTTCATATTGCTAATATATTACGACACAAGCAAAATTAATCAAATTTTATGAAATGCACCCATCCATATAAACCCTAGACTAATTATACAGACAAAAATAACGTTGTGTGTGTATGTGAAGAAAACAGTCACTTTTATCAGATCTCGCTTTACTAGAGTTGCCGAAGATCATCCCAGCAGGCACCAGTTGCACAAGATCATCAGAGAGTCAAAAACACTGTTCAATTTCAGAAGAAACTGACCTGACCTAACCTGACCTCCTTCAATGGAGGACGCTTACGCCCGATCTGTTTCAGAGGTATCCTAAATTCTCCTGTTTCTGGTTAAACAAGAATATACCTTGAATGCCAATGCTGCAATTCCATTTCCAGGTTCTTGAATTCTACGCGGTGGATCCAACTAAAGGTCTTACAGATTTACAGGTGCAATTTCAGTGGCCAAACTACTTGGGAAGGATCCAATTCAATACCCTTAATTCTTTTTTTTCTTTTGTTTCCCAGGTTACACAACATGCACACTCATATGGCAAAAATGGTAATCATTGTTTCCCTTACTTCTCATGTGTTATGTTCTTACAGCGGTGGCATTTTCAAATGACTGAACAACATAGCTCATGTGCATGTCTGCATCTTGAGAATATTTGCTTATTTTACAATTAAAAAATATAAGTTGTAGTACCTATAATATCACAAACTTAATTGCCTAGGCTCCATGTTGTATTGCCATCTTGTATCTCTATTTGCTTATGAATTTTGACAAGTATGAGGTTACAGGAATAAACCAGGAAAAGAGTGCAGGCAAATTGACTACTTTGTGCCCTTAAATTCAGTAAGCGGAACAATTTAGGCATGTCCACAGTTTATCACTGTACATTGGGCTAGTGGGAGTTGACATTCCTATCTTTGGTCCCTAAGGTTGGTGAGGTTTCTTTTGGCCAGGTTATTTTGAGAAGAACAAAAGATTCATAGAGTTAAGATCTTCTAGTTTAGTTAATTTTACCAGAATTCTTGCAAGATTAGGAGATCATCCTATGTCCAAGAGATTTCGGTTCCAAATGTTGTTATGATGCTTAGATAGCTGCTATCTTCCAATTGTGTTGTAATTTTAGCTAACAATGGATAGAAGTTGATGATTTGATTGAGCAACTAGTAAATGTTGGTTGCATAACTGGTATGGTTGTGAGTATATAATCAAGTTTGTGGACCCAAGAGTTATGAAGCTACATAATGTTAATGTTATACTACTAGCTTGCATCTCAACTATAATTGGTATGATAACAATGGTGTCTGCATCAACTTACATCTCAACTATTCCACCTGGTTCCTGCAATCCTACCTGCAATTGTATGGATAATTCTGTTATCAAACTTTAGGTAGATTGGAAGTAATTGCTTTGAGTGTTTATGTCTGGGTTAGATTTGAACAGTGGTGTCCCATGTTATGTGTCTACTTTGTTGACCACTAAGCAGTATTCTTTGAGACTGTGAGGGCATGTTTTGCACGGCCTTATGATACTGGATTGTCATGAACAGAATAATGTTCTAATGGCCAGGATGATGCGTTGTTTATTTGAGGAATGGCCACTGTGATACGCCTAAAGTATCACTCAATTTTATTCCAGCTCTGACGCCATAATTTTTTTTTTAATTTCATACTAATAAAAATGTTTTTCTTTCTAATTGGTATCTGTTGTGGTAAGATTTATCTTCAACACAAAGTAGTACTGGAATCAGATTAATATGTCATAATTTTTAAATAATTATGCATGTGTTTTGTTATGTGTTACTCTATATGCTTGTCATTTGCCTGATTTTGTCTTCTCTAATTAATTTCTCTTTGGTTGCATGTTTCATGAATTTTCTCAGTGTTGCCTCAAGAAAAAAGTAAGTTCTCTTTCCTTTCCCTCTCTCACTCTCTATCAGACACATATAATTAGGTTGCATCTAAAATAGGGTAGAGACATTCATAATCAGCAAGCCAGCTTCGCTTTAGTTAAGGAGATTTTATTCTTGTGTTTTATTTTATTGCTATAGTAAAATGCCTGAACTTCTGATGGAGTCACGTTTTATTAGCATTTGTTACAAAGATAGGAAAACCAGTGAATGCTCTTGCTTGACTGATATTGTATTACAAGAGCTTTTTCTAGATGAGCATATGGTACATAAGATATGAATTAACCATATTCGTCAGTACTCTACAGTCTACACAATTATGTTATATGCTGTATGCACCCCAAATATTCAAGACAGACAAATAAATAAAAATATTATTTTATTTGGTGACGATAGAATGCATGCCTTTCTTGATATTTTTCTTAAAAAAAGAATGCATGCCTTTCTCTTTTATATTATTTCATTTTGGTGATGATAAAATGCAAAATGATTTTCTGAGCCATCATGGCCTTCGGATTCTCTTGAAATCTGTATAGATCTAGAAATCTCTCTTGAGTGACAAGTATCCAAAATCCAAACATCAGATCAAAATCCATCTCTATTGCAAGTTGCCACCGAAAGTTTCTCCCATCCTCGGCTTAATTTTTTTTTAAATCCATCTTTGATCCATGTGTTTCCATAGTTTCACTCTTCAAAATGTGGTTATTGCCGTGCTGGTTTAGGGGGCAACTTCCTTTCATTCTGATCATTTAGTTTCAATTAAGTTTTTCTTTTGCCATTGCAAAATCCCCATACCCACTTCCCTAGACAACTTTATATTGTAGATTAGGTATCTGATGCCCTTCCCCCTTCCTATCGTGGTCACATATTTTTCCACTTTGCATGACTAACTTTTCCTCTTTTATTTTCTTTCTATTCTAGAAAATGTCCCGTCTAATTATGTGAGAAATAAACAGGTCCGAGATGGTACTCAACTCCATGTTTATCTAAGTCAGTCATTCTTAGATGATATGTAACACATCTTTCAGGTGGTTAAGATTCTTTCTAAAGTTGTAACACTCTACACCCTACACTTCACTTTTATGCTTTGCTTTTAGTGGTATGCTTGATGTTGATAATGTACCAATCTTTATTGGTTAATGCCACTTTATATTCAAGATAGAACTCATGGACAATGAGGCACATGGCTTAGTTTGCGCTGCCTGCACTGAAGTGCATCTTAAGCGACACAAAGCACCCTTGGTGAGCTTTTCTGAGCTAAAAGGCTTAAGCAAGCCCCAAAAGAGACTTGACAGCACACCATATTGTGATGTTCCTCCTAGAAGAATAGCTACTTTTTAAAAAATTGACATGCAATCAACATTCTACTTTAAAGGCCAATAAGACTACTCTAATATCTTTTATCTGATCATCCTTGTAATCACGCGAAAACAATGTGTCATCTGCAAAGTGGATGCTGGAAATCTCACTTACTGTCATGGATCCTTCTTACCGTGAAGCTAGTTATCTACCCCATTCTTTCATCCTTAGTTCTACTAAGACCTCATTTGAAGCTAAATGCACATCTAAGTGATCAAGATCCGGTTTTTCGATCTGAACACTGAATGATTAAGACCGTTTGTTTTAAACTTCTGAATATAAATTGTTTATCAATATGTAAACACAATAAGTTATATACTTGAAAGAAAGTTGTAGTTAAACATTATATCAACAAAATATTAAAAAACATTAGTTGAATTTTTTTTAATAATAATTAAAATTTTCGAAAATATAAAGATAAATCTTATAATTTTTAAAAATAAAGTGAAACTATCTTCTGTACATAACAAAATTATATTAACAAAAATAATTGTTAGAAGTTATTAAAAGAAAATTCTCATCATCTTTTACTAATTTTTGCAAATAATTTTTATCAATTATTGATGACCAAGCAATACGATCAAGAATTAAATGTAGTTAAAATTCAAAGGGGAAAGAGCATGGATAGTTGATGGTTGGAGAAAGAGAGAGGCATGATTTTTTTGCAAAAGAAAATATATGGAACGAACTTTAATAGAAGTCTGTATTTAAAAGAATCTGAATGAGATTAAGACTCTGTCGTAGGTTTGATTCATTCTGACCCATTAAGTGATTCTTAAGTAGAAAAAACATTTGCAGTTAATAATCTAATGTTCAAATCATTCAAATTTCGACCTCCATTAAGTGCAAACAAATGAGGACTAAGACTATCCATCACAATTATAATAAGGGTAAATGGATCATCTTGTCCAAGGCCTCAAGAAGATCGAAAGAAGCCTCCACCCTGGCCATGCAACAAGACTGAGGACTTCATTTGTGCATTAAGACCTCTTTCTCTACTTCCACACTTCATTTTCTCTAGAACTGAGATGAGAATATTCCAACTTAATCGAGTCTAGGGATTTTCTATGTCTTAATTAAAATGATTCCGCTATTTTCTCCTCTTTATGTTCAATCTAGGCACAAATTAGCAATAAGGACTTACTTGAGATTCGCCTCTCCTTATAAAATTATTTTTTGAATGATGGAGCTCGGTAGAAAAGGGCTTTATTAATGTCTTGTTTGCTAAATGGTTCCTCAATTTCCTTCTCTTTGTTTAGTCTAGGTATTCATTTGCAATTGGAACCTAATTGGAGATTTTCTTTCCTGAGATAAAGACTTCTGTGAACAAGGAAGCTGGGCATAATTCATCCGTTTCAGTCTCTTACACATACTAACAAGCTAATTGGTCTAAAGAGTAAAGACCTGTAATTCCAAAGTCCCACTTTTCTTTGAGATCAGGGAAATAAAAGAAGCGCCTAGACTTCTTCAAACTTCATCTCCTTGCGTTGTTGCCAAACCTCTCTCCATGTTCCAGCATATGTGTAAAATATGAATACCTATCTAAATCTATTAGGTCCAGGGGCTTCATCTAGATTGCACTGTTTCCTCTGCCTCTTCTTCACAAAAGTGACATTCCAATAATCTCTCTGATTCCCATATCTTCTAACAGTATTTCCATTGCTTTCAGTAATAGGGGAATTTGCAGTGTTCTGAAATATGAATTATTATTCGTGGAGTGTGTACCTATGATATAGTCTCAGCTGAATCCTGGTGTTTGATGACCCACACCATTACTTATTGACTGAACCAAGCTATTGCTGGTTTCAACAATTCAGTTGAATAAATTTTAAGCATTGTGCTTATTAATTGTGACAATTATCTTTTGCTACGTAATAATTGGTACATTGTTGCTTAGCTCTGTCTACTTATTGTTATTATTATTATTATTATTATCTATTGCAGGCACTCCTTTCTGGAAGTTGGTGCTGAAGCAATTTAATGATTTGCTTGTTAAGATTCTAATTGCAGCTGCTTTTATTTCCTTTTTTTTGGCACTTGCTAATGGAGAGACGGTAATATCAGCCTTCATTGAACCTTCGGTAAGCAAACTTGACTTCTCTTTCTTGCTGCTATTAGGCTAACTTGACTTCTTTTCCTTACTGCCATTAGGGGATGGAGTGGGAGTGTAGTTCGGGGGATTTTTATTTTACCAAACATAAATGTCTAATGATTTAAGGATAATATGACCCACATATCTCTCTTACTAAAAAATACTTCCAGTTCTGCTCCCAGGCCTTGTTTTCTCATGGATATCAGTTAGGGTCCCTTAAGGACCACAACCCCCATTCCTATCCACACTCCTGGCTCTCCATATGCTTCTGCTTCGCCAACTTCACCCACCCTTTTTCGATATCACAACTGGCTACCCTCTACCTTCACTTCTGACCCCCCCCTCACCTACTTCTTCTTAGAGATGCCAGTAAGGAACTTCTGCTACCCTTCTCTGTGGGATTTGATTTGCAGGAGCAGCCATTTTCATTTTTTTTCTTTAAAGCCTTTTATCTACAATGGATTATCATAATTATTTTAGATCCGGGGGGGGGGGGGGGTTAGTTTTTTTGCATCACAGAGACGTTGTCCAAAAGAGAATTATGGTTCAAATGGGTTGAGAGCTCATGGTTGCACATTGAGGCTCTGTTCTGGGTATCTCCGAGAATCAGAAAGGCTTCCATTGTTTAGGGGAGAGTCTACCAGACATGGAAAAGCAGAGAATCTACATCTCTTTTCTGTTCCATGAAATTCTACATCTTTGATCACTTCTGGCACTATAATAACTGTTCTAGATTGCCCTGTGACAACAATAATTGGTTAGAGGGGTATTTTTGACCCCTTACTCTATTGTAAAACATAAGCTACTTGTGAACATTGTAATCTAAACTTTTTCATCATTGTTTCCTTTGTGATTTAAGTGCTTGATGTACTTTTTTTCTTTTTTTTCTTGTAGTATAAATGGGTCATGTTTTGGTTGTATAATAGCAGCACGAAAAAATATGAATAGGAAGAACTGGCTTGGCAAAAATAATTCTAAAGTAATAATTCATTATAATACAGTGAACATGATCTCATATTTATTGAAAGAAAGGATGCTAGAAAGTGCCAAGAAAAGTCTTCTGGTGGTACTGCTGAAGAACAAAATTCATATCATTTATGTATTCCTCCCTATTTTACCATAATCACAAGTTATGTTTACAGGTTATCTTGATGATATTGGCTGCAAATGCAGCTGTCGGGGTTATCACAGAAACAAATGCTGAAAAGGCTCTTGAGGTATGATATTCAGTTGAGTGTAGAAATAGTGACATTGCTGTGCTAGCGTCCTAATTTTCAGGTTATTCTTTCGATTTCTGTCTCTGTTTAGTAGGTTGAGTTCTTATCTTCTTGATCAACATGTGTCCCCTTTCTTGTATATCCTGGCTTTATTTTCTTATTCGGGTCATTTTCACTAGAAGATGTATAAATGAATTTAGAAACTCTTTTTCATGGCTTAATCTCCACTTTGGGGTTTCAAGGGGATAGGTTATTTTATTCAATGTGCCTAAACATGTATATAATGCGAAAAAGATAAATCAGGTTTCCTTAGACTTGTTGCAAAGGTAGTTCACTCACTTTGTGGGATGGATTGACATGGAAGAGCAAGTATATTTAATTTTCTGGAAGATTGTGAGGGCAAACAAATGCTTAAAATAAATCTAATTAACAGGTGTCCATTTCAGATTGGACATCATACACTAATTACACATGCCATAATACAATCTTTTATTGTTTACCTTTCTACTTTTTCGTTTTCGTTCTTTTATTCATTTTTTGTTCTTTCTTCTTCATTTCAACTTACCAGAGTCTCTTCTTGATTTAAACATTATCGATGGGTCACTATTATCACCTCCACTTGTTGGCGAAACTATGCAGTTAAACCACCAAAAAACACCATTGGAGCTCCAAACTAAGATCGACTCAGAGTTGGAGCTGCTTTACTAGCAGATGTTTCATCTAAGACTGACTTTGAGTTGGAGCTGCTTGACTGGAGATCACCTAATTTAAACAAAGAAGAAAAAAGGGAAAAAAGGTGCAAACTAAGGTTTAGTAATTTCTTATGCTGTCAAGTAGATGTGCAAATGAGCAGGATAGTTTAATCTTGGGCGGGTCGAAATGGGTCAAGCTAATAAATGTTTCATAAACAAAATCCAAAATTTACTTGGGTCAAAATGTGTAATTTATCGGGTTAACCCAACCCACCCAACATGACCCAACTTTTTCTTTCCTATTATTTTACAGTATTATTGCTCTTCCATTGGTTAGAACAAGAATAGTGCATGATAATATATACAATCCTACTTAGAATAGGAATAGGAATAGGAATAGGAATAGAAGTAGAAATAGTATATAGAATCCTATTCAGAAAAGTATTGTATTGTAGTGTCCTAGTTAGAAAACGAGTCTAATATAGTGGCTATCAATAGGGTCTCAATGTAATAATATAAATAGGGTCTTTATGTAATAATAGATGCAATTCAATAATATTCTTCACAAATATTTTTCACATAGTATCAGAGCCTCTTCGATCTCGGTACTAGGTAGAGAATCAAAGAGCTTTTGTTGCCAACATGTGGCTTTACCCATATATGCCTGTTTGTCCAATGATTATGTTAACAAAAGTAGGGCCAATGTTATATGCATGAACCCTATATTCAAGGGAAGAAAATTCAGTTAGACAAGTCATAGTGCGTCAATTTTTGATGACTTTCTAAGGCTGCTTTGTGTCACCCCCATATCCGTTAGTGTTTGTGTAGCATTGTGCATTCTTTCTGGTGATTACTTTTTCATATCGTATTTGTCTAGCACCGTGACATCCTTCCGCTGACTACTTTCTCAATCTATTATATGTAGAAGCCAGTGTTATCAAAAGCGAAAAGCGCAAAGAGGCTCTAAGGTCGGGGAGGTGGGGGTCTTTAAGCGAAATAAGCGTGTGGACTTGAGAAAAAAAGCGCAATAGGGGAGGAAAAAAATACAATATATATGTTTAATGAAGACTAATAATTATTAACGTAAGACAAATATATGACCAAGAAATGAATTATTTTATGTAAAGTGAATATCCAATTGTTCAGTGGCAATCTTCATAAGAGGTCATTGGCAAGGGGAAAAATTGCCTAGAACCTGATGACGACATAAAGTGCATATAAAGCGAGGCGAACGTCAAACCGTTTTTGATTTGAAGCTTGCTTCAGGGCTAAGCCGCATTTGGATAACAATGTTGTAAGCCTCGCATTGCCACCTTTCCGATGACTAATTCATTTTGATGATTGCGTAGCATGTGGCATCTCTTGGAACTTTCATTTTAGTTTTTGCGTAGTAGTTAGTATCATGATTTTTCTCCACCTACTTCTCATATCGGTTGTGTCTTGTCGTTGACTCTTAGATCTGGTTGTGTAGCTCCATGCTTCTTTTCGGTAACTACTCAAATCTGATTTGCGTAAGTTTGTGGCATCATTCCGACCCAATCCATATAATTTTTTTAGTAGGGTCGTGTCGTCGGTATGGATCCTACACATAATTTTCTTTCTCACTAGGTCATGTCATCATTCCGACCCTACCTATGTAATTTTATCTCTCAGATTATTTAGCCATCAAATCTAATACTGTGACGCGTGTGCATGTTTCGACCAGTTTTCAATGACATTCTTGTTTAATATCAACTCATCCATTGATTCCAAGATGACCATGTATTTTATACCAGATTTTTTGAGCACGTTCCAGCGTCCACTTCATTGTGAATAAGGCTATATGGAGCAAGCACCTAATGTTGCTAGGGGGAGTTTAGTAGCCTTGTATGTCGATTTCATAAGTCACTATGGTCTAAAACAATTTTTTCAAGCTTGGTTTGGGAAGTTTAACTTTGTAATTTAGGAATTTATCACTTTGTGTTTTATCGACATTATGCATTAAATCCAGTATTTCATGAGAAGACTAAACATATTGAGATTGACTGCCAATTTTGTGACTAAGCACATTGAGATTGACAGTCAATTTTGTTAATTCGAGTGATCAACTTGCAAATATCTCACTAAGCCCTGCATCGATCCTCGTATTAATTACATTTGTAACAAGCTAGGTACGTACGACTTGTAAGTTGTATGCACCAGCTTAATGGGGAGTGTTAGAATGAGAATAGGAACAAGATTAATATATACAAATCTACTTAGAATAGTAATATGAATCAAAATAGTATATAGAATCCTACTTAGAAAAAGATTGTATTGTAGTGTCCTAGTTGGAAAAGGAGTCTTATGTAGTGTCTATAAATAGAGTCTCAATGTAATAATGGAGATCCACAATTCAATAATATTCTTTTCAAATATTTCTAACACCATTCTTAGGCTGCTCAGGCTGCAGAAGTAAAATTCTTTGCAGTTTCTTGGTCAACCAGGTTAAGGTTCATATTTGTAAGAGCTGGTAAGATAATCCCAGGGTCATTCATTTCGTAAATTATGTTGTTGTAATTTGTGATTATTCCGTTGATGGTGGCTTGATCTTCATATGATGAAGTTAGACCACACATGTTTATTTCATTAGCAAAGAAGAATGAGCCGTATTTACACTTTACCAATGTTCAAAAAAAAGAATGAGCCGTATTTACAATAGCAGATAATTTGAAACAAAACAATGATATTAGTTTAGCTTCACCTCAATAGTTCTTGTTACATGGTCTGAAGTCTGAACCCAATGATGATCAAATCTATTTGACTGGTCATTTTGGGTCAGCCCATTCTGATCTACCAGATCTTTTATTGATAGCCAGCCCATTTTAGTCCGGATGGGTTTTTTCCACCTCTACTGTCATGGTATATCTTTCTCCATTAGAATTTGGCATTGTGACTATCTATGTTACATGGAGGAAAATGTTGATATTCACAAGGTGAATCAATTTTTTGTAGTTATGATCTGTCACGTTCATCACTTACGCTTGAAAATTTGACTCACAGAGTCGTTTCCTAATTGTAGGAGCTACGTGCATACCAAGCTGACGTTGCTACTGTCCTGCGCAATGGTAATTTGAGTTCTTCCTACTTTTGAATCCCCTCTTCAGTTTTTGAAAGCTGTTTATTTTCATTAGTGCTTATGGGTAGTCTTTTAAGCGCCTAATATGATTCTGATCATGTTAATTGTGTCTCTTCTTCTGGCTTATATATTTTTTAGTCTATGTTTATGTAAACCTCATTTACGTAAGACAAGATTGTATTGTTTAAAACAATTCAAATGGTTCTTGATTACCTGCATCCTTAATGTGCTTCATACTTTGGTGTTATGATCTTTGTTTTATTGAAGCATGTTTGACGAAGTCCTTTTTTTGTTGCATATAAATAGTCATGATTGTGTATCTCTTAATTAGGAGAAAATCCACATTTTGACCTTGTTGTCGGTAACTGTATAGAGATGTGTTAATGCGTTACTTATGTAGGCTATCCAAAGCTCTGCACAGTCTCTTTAGTGTGTATATGTATGTCAAGGACGAGGCTGCAAGCTCAAATAACTGTTCTTCTTTGGAGAAATGGAGAAGAGAACTTTAGATAAACGGCCTGTCATTGGTGGGCGTTCAGAGTCAAAGTATATTAGAACATGGAACAGAAGGTCTTAAGGGAAAATGAGGTCATAGCCAAAAAGAAAAAAAAGAAAAGAGAAAAGGAAAATGAAAATCAGCACCAGCTCTATGTCATTATGACTACACTGTAGCCTTGCTTTGCAACTCCATGTTGGGCTAGCCAGACTTGGTTTGTCATTAGCTGGACTTCTGATCTCCATATGAAATCTGCACATCATCCTTCAATCCAGTACATTGAGGCATGGAATTGTGGAATTCCTTTACCTGCTGCTAAACAAAATCTTGAGAGCTTTTACATATCACTTTCAGTCATTTCTTTTTCTTGTGCTTGGGTGATTAACATTTCAACATATCGTGATTAACTATCATGTGAAATTTGATATATCAGGTTGTTTCTCGATATTACCTGCAGCAGACCTTGTCCCTGGAGATATTGTAGAAGTGAGTGGTATGTTGAGTCTTTTAATTATATCAACTGGAAATTGTATAAAATTTTCATGCTCATCCTCTTTTTATTTTGCACTAATCTTTTCTTTGTGGCCTTTCCATGAAATGTGAAGTTGGGTGTAAAATTCCAGCTGATATGAGAATGATCGAGATATTGAGCGATCACTTACGTGTTGATCAGGCAATTTTAACAGGTGCACTGTCCGTACAGATAATAATGTCCTTTAATTGCTTAACAGATTATCCAATTTAACCTTCCATTGCCATTTGTTTTGTTGAGAATGCACATCATGAGTTAAAAGAATCATAAATAATGTGAATGCAGTGAACTCTTTAACAATAATAATGTTGGGAGGTTGGAGTTGTGTTTAATTGTTTATTATAGTATTTCCAAATGTACCATCTTAAATAGAAGTAGATGATCCGTGATATTTTCATCACAAACAACTTATATTTTATAGTAGTATGTATCTAAGACCTTATGCTACAAAAATTAACATTGAAGTGAGCAAAATAAGTAATCATTTGATGTTATTGACAATAACAGTCATAAATCCTTGTTTGATGAAAATAACAATCTTAAATCTTAAGTAAGTTAATAGCTGTTAACATCAAATTATAGGAAATCATAACTAAAGAACGAAAGCTGTACACGATGTTTCTTGTAAGTTATCAGTTTGATAAGTTATCAATTATTAGGTGTTAGAAAAATAAAAATACTAATTACGGGACATGAGATTAGATTTGCGTTACTTTACAAATGATGGATGGGTTACTAACTTTTGGAATAGTAATTACTGATACAAAAACTATTATAATGCCAATATGCAAACCTTTTCTTGAAATATTCGGAGTTCTTAGCAGGTGTTATACTTGTATCTGCCTATTATATAGCGCTTCAAGTTTATATGCTCCAACTACAATGTTTCACTGATACAATGAGATTGCATGAAAAGTAAAATGAATCAGTTCTGCCAATCAGTGTACCTTTTTCATTGTAGGCTCTTTAGTTGCTTTTGCTGCCTTCCATTCCTATTTTATGCATCTTCTTTTTGTTCTGATTACAGGTGAGAGCTGCTCTGTGGAAAAAGAGCTTGATGCAACGACTGCTACAAATGCAGTATACCAGGATAAGACAAGCATCCTGTTTTCTGTAAGTTATTAAAACCAGTTCTGTGGAGAATACTATATAAACGGAGCTTGGAGCATTTATTTATAAATAAAAGGTCCATCATGCTGATGTGTTTGACAATGTAGTAGAGGAGATGATAATACTGTCGCTTGGTTGATTCAGTAACCTTGATAAATGTTAACCTAATTATATAAAAATTAAAAAATGGGCATTTGAGACTGAACATTCTCTAGGTTGAAGTACATCCTTGAATTTGTGGGATGCTGAATGGATGCTGAGATTTACCTTTTTACTTACGAGACATGTCAAAAGGACATAAACTCTTGTCGATATAGAGACCCTGAAAACATGTTTATTACGATGACTTTAGCATTCTGATGACGTCTTTTTCTAGGAAGTAATGGGTATTATTGATAACTTGCTTGTGCATGATATTTTTGCATCTTCTTTACTTGTCACAAGCTCTTCCACGTCTCACCATTTATAGGTTTTTTGGTACTCTCTTCTTCCCACTCGTGACTTATTTTTTTTCCTTTAGTATTTGTAATTATTAGTATTTTTTCTAAATCATTGTTAATTTCAAATGGAGTAAATTCTAAATCTGTAATATTTATTTTAAAAAAAGAAGAAGCTCAAGTCTGGATGATAGATTGGATGACCAAATGAGATGATAGATTAGATGACCAAATGAAATGCATCAAAGACAAGGAAGGAAAAGTATTGGTGGAAAAGGTATACACTATACGAAGATGGCAGGCATACTTACATAAACTCTTGAATGAAGAGGGGAACAAAAAATATGGTCCAAGTGTTTTACAGAACTTTGCGAGTTGTCGAGATTTTGGATACATTAGAGGTTTAAATATTGAGGTGGTTAAGGACGCTATTCATAAGATGATGGGAGGGAGACCAAACCAGATGAGATCCCAGTGGAACTTTGGAAGGTCGCAAGCAAGTGTGCAGTGATAACTAGGTTGTTTAATATCATTTTTAAGACAACAAAAATGCCTGAAGAATGAAGTGATCTTGTTATAGAGGGGTATCAAGCCACATTGTGAGAGTTTGGGAGAGGGTGGTGGATATGAGGATGGGGAAGGGTGTGTCTTTCCGAGAACTAATTTAGTTTCGTGTCAGGGCGATCAACTATGGAAGCCTTCTTAAGGAGATTGGTGGAGCAGTATAAGGTCAGCAAGAGTGGCTTAGGCATTTTTTGTTTTCATTAAGATTTAGAAGTCTGATTTGAATGCACATATGAATGATTAAGATGTTGTCTCTAGATTTGAACACGGAATGGTTAAGACGGCTTGTTTTTCAATATCTGAATATACATAATTTATTTATATGTACATAATAAAATAATTATATAATTCAAATGAAAATTAATAAATAAAATTAACTATTTGATAAAAGAAATAAAACACTTATGTTTGCTAGAGATGGGGGAGATACTTTGTTGTGTTGGTGGTGATGGTAATAGTAGTTGTTAATCTTTAAGTAATGATGGTGGTGATAGTTTGTGATGATGGAGGTGGTTGGTGTTGTGGTGACTGTCGTAATGGTGATGATTCTTTTTTTTTTTTTTTTTTTTTTTTTTGAGAATTAGTCTGTTGTATTCTTCAGCATTGGGAAGGCCGGCCCCATCAGAATCACGTTACAAACAAGGGGGTAGACTCTATCGTCACAACTCCTAGAAATTCTACTAACTCCTCTATTTCCTCTATGACAATTATGTTACAACCCAAAAATAAAGTCTCCAGGCATTCCATTTCCCCATCATGGACTGGTCTGATTTTTTGTCTTCAAGACACCGTCCAGGCAGCTCCATTTCCACATCAGGGACGTTTCTGATTTGTTGTCTTCAAAACCTTCCATGCAAGAGGGTATTATCGCATCCCTCTTTTTTCTGACTTTAACTTCCTCTTTTCATCCAACAACTCATTAGATCGGCTGTAGGTTTTGGGCTTGTCCACACTGTACTTTGTGAGACTGAAAAACATGTTTCCACAATTGGCTGAATTATAGTGTAGGAACAAGTGATTGTTTGTCGCCCTCTTCTCATTGCACAAAAACCATCTTCACCACAATTCTCCCCTTTCTTTTTTGTAACACTTCATGAGTAAGACGTGCTTTTCTTACCACTAGCCCATGTGAAACATGTCACTTTTGTAGGGCTACATGTTCTTCCTACATATTCTCCATATCTTTAGCTCTTCAGCTCTTCCCTTCCTCCTGCATAAGGCTATTCTCCCCTCTTGTATATCCTATTTAACAATGAAACTTCCTCTGAACTGTGTCTCCATCTAAGTCTATCAGGCTCGGCAATATTGTCCCACTAAGTATCCACTTCTTCTTTTAGTAGGTCAACTACTCTTTCTACCTCCCAATCATTTAAGTTTCTTCTGAAGTTTAGATCCCACCCTTGGGGGACCCAGCAATCAGACACAGTGCACAATTTTCAGTTGCTAGTAGTAACATGAGATCTTGATTAATTACTCCTGCAGTTGGTACTTCTCCTATCCATGATCCTTCAAACAAACATTGTGTAACAGTCCCACTAGGAAATTTGAGAATTCTTCTGGAGTTGACCATAGACCTCTGATAGCCGTCCATACACATACCCGTCCAATAAGTGCAATTCACTTCATTTGATCACCAAAGAACTATTCTGTCCGAACTTTGTAAATAATTACTACTTCCCTTCCAGAGGGAAGTTTCTTTCTTCAATCACCAGAATCCCAACCCATTTCATCCAAAAGGCACCTGTTGTTTGAATTCCTAGATTTTTTATTGCTTATCCTTTGGTTCTTTCTAATTGAGGTGACCTCCCATTCAACCAATTATTTTCCCCTTTCTTTGTTTGCCTTTCCACAACAAATGTCTTCTTGTCTAATCTAGCCTTGTTCACTACACTATCATGGAATAGGAAAAAAGACATCACATATGAGTATAGAGTCCAACACTGATTTATTAGTGTGACTCTTCCCCCAAATGACAATATTGTGCTTTCCCGTCCCCGTGCTAAAGTCTCTTCATAGACCTTTCTATCTACACTGCTGTTCCCATATCTCTTACTTCTTTGTATTTCCTGCCTAATGGCATACCCAATACACAGTAGCACATACCCACTTCCACACCTCCAATACAACTACCAAGGACTGAACATTCATTACCTCTTTGATAGGGAAGATACTACTTTTCCTCCAATTCACCTTTACGCCAGAAACAACTTCATATACCACCAATATGACTCTAACATAGGTAACTTGTTCCTTGGTAGCTTCACAAAAAATAATGGTATCATCTGCATACAACAGATGGCATATCTCCAAATCACCCTTCATTATTCTAAAACCCGTGAGCCAATTGTTGTGAATTGCTATTCTCATCATGCTACTGAATCGTTACATAGCCAAAATAAACAAGAAAGCGGATAAATGGTCCCCTTGTCTGAGTCCCCTTTCCGAAGGAAAAAAACCAACAGGTTCTCCATTCATTAAAACGGAGAACCTAACAGTTTCAATACAAAAACTAATCCACTTCAATTACCTATTCCCAAACCCTATTTGTTTTAGAACACTTAGCAAATAGTCCCAATTCACATGGTCATGCGCCTTTTCAATGTCTAGTTCACACATTAAGCCAGCTACCTCTCCCCTGATCCTGGTGTCTACACATTCATTTGCTATTAACGCAACATCCATGATCGTCCTCCCTTTAACAAATAGGCCATTTGCTGCTTATTCGCTAAGGCTACCATCCTTTCTTTCTTCTTTCAGTAGCACTGAAGCAAATTATCTTGTAAATCCCAGAAATCAAGGCTAAGGGTCCCTGAAAATCCCTTCGTTCGTCACTAACTCCGTCTTTTTGTGTAGGCTACATACTGGCATCAAACTTCTTTCGCGGACTTTGAATTATCATGGAAAGTATTGCATTGTCCCCTAATTCACCCTTAATAACCTCCTACCTCCCCGAAAAGTTTGAAAAAAGTTCATATTGAAACCATCAGGGCCAGGTGCCTTATCAGTTGCACATAATTTGATGCTGTCCCATACTTCCTATTCTTCAAAATTCTTTGTAACCATTCTTGATCTTCATTGGAAATAATTGCTGTATCTTGGAGGATGAGATCAGGTATCCTTCTTCTGCTTCTTTATACAAACCTTGATAGTAACTCTGAATGGTATTTTTGATTTCTTCTGGATCAGAGATAGTTTGCTCTTCTACCTCTAAAGAATCAATAGAATTGTATTTTTTGTGAGAATTAGCCAACCTGTGGAAAAACATAGTATTTTTGTCTCCACTCTTCAACCATTGTATTCTTGATCTTTGTCGCCAAGCTATTTCTTCCTTCTTAGATTCCTCCTCAAACTCCATGGCAAGGTTGATCTTTTGTACTAGTTCATCGTCTGTTAGAAATCTTTGTTCTTGAATGACTTCCCATTCCCTCAACTGCTGCATGATATTTTCTTTCCTTTGTTTCTAATTGCCCGTATTGTTTTTGCTCCATTGGATCAGCTCCTAATCCAACACCAGTGAAAAATCGTATTTAGTGGGTATGTCCCTGCCAGAGGCGACCACCTCTCCAGTTCGATTTTCACCCCTTTCTCCTCCATTCACCCTTCAAAATGTGATCATCATCTCTTTCATTCTGAAGTTCAAATAAGAATTGAATCCCGTTCATATCACAAAATTAAATATTGTGCATCCTTATCCATGTTTGGTGAGCCCATTTCCTTACATCATTTCGAGCGGGATTTTATCACATTCAAGGAAGCTTCCCACTAAACACCTTCCCAAAAGAGAGTTCTCAGAATATGATGGTCTCGCTCCCATTGGATCCATGTATGTTCCACCCACGTACTCTCCTTATGACCACTTGGGCTTTTGTAACACCTCGTTAAAGCTTTTTTCTCCCCTGACTATTTTTCCTTCCTTTGCCTCTTTGAGTTTAGAGCCTCCTGACTATGCAAGCCCTTTTTAATGATACTTCCATTTTTAACGTCACATTCAACCAACTTTCATTGAAAGCATTTTCTAGAACCCTAATGGCAGTTCTGGATTCACCTATGACAGTAATAACCGAAATATAACGGCCAAAGTTGTTGAATTTCATAGAGAAGAACTAGTGTGTTGCCCTATCTATGCATTTTCATGTTTTGTACACCCTGCCCTTGTAGTTTGAGGCCTCTCTTAATCTCCGAGATACCCAGAGTAAGGCTTCTCTACTTAAAACCATTCTACGGAAATGTAACCTGGAACTCTCTATCTATTCGTACCAAAACACAATACGAGATGAGGCCAAAGTGATGTCGAAAGATTTGCCCTCGGATCTAAAATAAATACAATTGTCCATGGATGACAAAAGGTTTAAAACATAGAAAAGACAAAGGAGGTTGTGTGGAACTCTGGTAGCCGAATGCCACCGGAAAAGAGGAACTAGAAGTCTGTAGGGGACCTTAGGTGATTACCTTGAAAACTGTGCCTGTGAATAGTTATACACATTGTGATTGCGTGTTAGTGGTTGTAAAGTTGAATTTGGTTAATGTTAGTAGTTGGTGGTGGCTGTAAATGTGTGGTGGTTGATGTGGTGCTAGTTATGTTGATGGAGGTGGTTGGTTAGTAAAGTTCGACCATAAAGGGGTAGTGGCAATGGTGCTAGTTGTGATGGCGAAGTTTATAGGTAGTAGGAATTGACTCTAGTGGTGGAGGTGATTGATAGTGGTGGTGGAGGTAGTGGCAGCTATATAGACGGGGGTGGCGGCGGCAACAATGGATATAATTATAAGGATGAAGGAGGTAAAGTGTGGTAGCATACAATAGTGGTTAGCAATGATGGTGGTTGTGATGGTCGACCATAGATGTGGTTGGTGATTGGTGACGGTAATGGTGGTGTTTAGGGTGTCAAATGGGCGAATTGGGCTAAAATTAGAGAAGTAAAAGTGGACTGAATTAGAAATTGGGTTGGGTTATGACCCAACTAAATTTACTTTGGATTTTAAAGGGTTGGGGGATAAAAATCGGTTTAGGTCATGTTCCCGCCCAATTTGACCCTCTTAATCTCATCAATTTTAAAATTTGCTATTTACATTTTATAACCACAACTAGTAAAATTATTCGCGCTTCGCACAGAAGTTTAATATCACCTAGTTTATAATATAATACTTACAATCTATCCTTCATTAAAACAAAAAAAAACTATATTATCTTAGATACACTATTACGTAGTAACGAACATTAATAATGTAAAGGAAATTATTAATTATATCATCTTATCATTTATCCTTCAACCAATCATATTTAATTTGTTTTTGTAATTTATCCTTTTGCCTCTAGGAAGTATTACTATTTGATATTTTTGGGAAATTAGATGAACATCAACATGAGATGATAAATTTTCTAATAAATAAATACTATTTATATGTACTCACAAATACTTATAACAATAACTTTGCAGAAACATAAACAACATGAGCAAAGTATCGGAGCAAAGTATCGGAGCAAAGTACCCACTGAATGTACAGTATCCCCTTAAGAAAATTATTTCCCTCTAGTATTCGAGGTTTAATAAAATAGATCCTCTCAGGATTGAACAATTTTATTCACAAGTATATTGATACAAAAATAATGGTGTAAGTGATTGAACAGAAGCAAAGTACTTGAATATTTAATTGTGCAGAAGAAGTAGTTGAGAATTTTCGTTGTTTTAAAATGAGAGGAAATCCATTTATTTATAGACAACAAAGGATAGTGTAATGGAATGTTTATTGTGCCTTATTCAAAAGGTCACAACTCATTGAAAAGTTACAACTCTTCGGAAAGGTCAGAACTTTTCATAAAAGTCACAATTTTTCATAAAAGTCGTAACTCGTCATAAAAGTCACAACTTTTCATAAAAGTCAGATCTTTTTGGTTATTTTTGGGTCACTCTTCATAAAAGCCAGAACTTTTCATAAAATTTATAACTTTTCACAAAAGTTACATCTCTTCATGAAAGGGGAAGACTATTTTTGGAAATAAATAAATTTAAAAGGAAATTATAGCTTGTGGTGGCGTGGGTAAGCAGGCCTAGGGTTCTCTTTTATATAAATATATGATATGATTTGAATTCCAACCCAAGAAAACAAAATAAATTCTTAATTTTGAAAGTCACAGAACATTATACCAACCAAATACATATATATTGAGATGACTTGTTCAATGCAAATAAAAGTATTAAAATGGGTTGAATTAGAGATTAAATTGGGCTAAATTGAAGATGCTTTTAAAATAGGTGGAGACATCAATTAGTTGAGATTGATCCAACTTAAATTATTCTAAGCCGTTAAAGTTTTGGTTGGGTTGGGTGGATTACCTATATTTGGGCTCATTTTCAGTCCTAGTGGTGGTGGTCGCCGTGGTTGTGATGATGGAGGTGGTTAGTGGTGGCGGTTGGCGATTGTGAATAGAGTGATGATTAATATTATCCACACAAGAATACCTTTAATGGTGTTAAGACTCTTAGATCTAAATGATTAAGATGTATCCAGACCCATTAGATGCCCTAAATCTTAATGTTAAATGCACTTGATGGTCTAGTATCTGAACTATTTAGATGATTAATATTTAGATGATTTCCACGACTTATTTATGCGGAGGTGCCATAGTGTATGTTATTTGCAAGATGACATAATATTAATTGATGAGACTTGTAGCGAAGTGAATGATAAGGTGGAGGTTTGGAGACACATCTTGGAGTTTAAAGGGGGTTAGGTTGAGACAAACTAAGACAGAGTACATAGAGTGCAAGTTTAGTGACATGACTCAAGAGGTAGGTGTGGAAGTGGAAATCAATAAAAAATCCACCTATAAGGGAGAAAACTTCAAGCACCTTGGATCAATAATCTAAGGAATTAGGATTTAGAAGATTGTCAATTATGTCATATACTAGGTAATCTTTTCGCGCTTCACACGGTCATAAATAATAATTGCATTGAACTTGCAAATTATTTTTTACTAATATCCATACATTAAAAATAATGGAGAATAGGTTCTTCAAAAAATATTATCAATATTCGAACATGAATTTGATTATTTGTCATTATCACATAATCGAAGAATCTCTAATGAATAAATTATTCACAAAATATTAAATCATTGGTTCTTTAATCAACATAAAAGGAAAATAAAGAAGAAAATAAGAATATATATACAAAGGCATTTTTCGTAATAAATAGAAACATTTAAGTTGCATAGATAATATAATTGTGATATATGTCTTGGGAGAAAATTCAAAATTTTGCTAACATATTCCAAAAAAAAATTTACGCTTGAACATGAAATAATTTATAACTTTTGAACTTGCATAATGAATTTCTTCAATTGATGAGAAATTCCGTATCTATGTAAAAATAGATAACATGTAAGTTTATATATAGTATTTGTAAGTTATAGAATTTCATATAGAATATGTAAACATGAATTCTTGGAACTGAGTACAATAATTGCTTTGTATACAATGAATATATGTACTATATGTGTAATTGTATATGTTCAATATAACCGGAGACAATAACTTTGTAGAAACAAAAACAACAGAGTTTAAAACACGTACTCAAAAACAACAATTAATTTCATATGTATAAATTAATGAGTTTAAAAAATACTAGTATATGTTAAAATAAAACGAAATAGAAAGGAAAAAATTGAGTCCAATGAATGCACAATGTCCCCTTTAAGCAAACCATTTCCCTCCAATACGAGAGTTTAAAAAATTACATCATCTCATGATGGAAGGATTTTATCCACCAACTTATTGATAGAAAAAACACTGGTGACAGTTGGTCATTCAACAGGAGCAAAGCACACGAAAAAATAATTTTGCAGAAGTATTAGAAGTAGATCAAAATTTTTGTTGTTTTAAAATGAGAGGAAACCCCTCAATTTATAGAAAACAAAGGGTAGTGTGAATAAATCTTTATTGTGCCGTATCAGAAAGATTACATCTATTTGGAAAAGTTGCAACCCTTTGAAAATTTCACAACCTTCGGTAAAAGTCGCAACTCTTCATCAAAGTCGCAACTTTTCATTTAAGTTCCAACTTTTCATAAAAGTCACAACTTTTGAAAGAAGTCACAACTTTTCATAAAAGTCACAACTTTTGATAAAAGTCGCAACTCTTCATTGAAGTCTTAACTTTTCATAAATGTCACATCTTTTTATAAAAGAGGAAGACTAGTTTTGGAAATAAATAAATTTAAAAGGAAATTCGTGCTTGTGGTTGCGCCACATAGGTGAGCCTAGGATTTTCTTTTATATAAATTTATGACTGTATTGGAGCGGGATGGGTGAAATGGAGGCTTGCATCCCGTGTTTTGTGTGATGAGAATGTGCATCATGACTTAAATGTAATTTTATGTAGCTGTTGTCAGATCAATTATGTTGTATAAGATGAAGTGTTGCTTAGTCAAGAATTTGCACGTCGAAAAGATGAAAGTAACGAAATGAGGACGTTGAGATGGATATGTGGGGATACCAGGAGATATATGATTAACAATGAGAATATTCAGGGCAAGGTGGGAGTGACCTCCGTGGTGGACAAAATAGGAAAGCGAGTCTGAGATAGTTCAGACATATGGGAGGAGATGCTCATCTGCCCCACTGAAGAGGTGTAAGAGATTGACCATGGTGGGTTTGAGGAGAGTTAGAAGTAGGTCATAGAAGTATTTGATATGAGATTATGAGGCAAGGCATGACACTCCTCTAGCTAATTGAGGTCATGACCCGAGATAGGAGGAAATAGAGGCCGAGAATTAGGGTAGAATGCTAGTAGGTAGTCGATCATTGTCTAGTTTTACTTATTAGTATTTTTATTATTACTGTCCTGCTATCTTATAATTTGTTTTCTTATTGGGATAGTTATCAATGTATACCATTCCGTCATCTAGTTTACCAAACATAGCCGAAGTGTACACTACACATACACTGGGTTGTATATGGTGTGCATATGCTGTGTATACATATGTATATTACATGTACAAATTTGTTTATTATATGTATAGGTATGTATAGATTGTACGTGTATGTGTATCAGTATGTGAATGTGTAGGTATATATATTACATGTATATGTATATTAGTATTAAATATAATCTATACACTGTGCACATAATTTGTGAAGTGGCTAAAAGGTATTGGGCTGTAATCTTCTCTTTTTATCAATAGTTATTGTTTTTGCTCCGATTATTGTGCTATTTGCTGTTGCTAGTGTCTTTTTTCCATTATTTCAATCGTGGCTTCTGCACTTATGTATTCCATTTTCATACTTGCTTTAAAATGTTTCACGTAAGCCGAAGGTATATTGGAAACACCGTCTCTACCTTCACAAGATAACAATAAGGTACATATCACCTTCTCTAGACCCCACTTGTTGATCCTGGGTATGTTGTTGTAACTGTTCCATTGAAAAAAGATCTGGATGATAGATTGAGAATTGATCAGTTAACCTTCACTCCCTTAGTCCCTCGTAAAGATCTACTATTTGGTATAAAATAAAGTTAACGAATAATAAATGTCAGGTTCGAGCACCTGCAGAACTGAATAAAGATGACTAAATTATCTTCTGGTTATAGTTTCAAAGACATTTCTTTGGTTATATTCATATTTCTTACATTCACCAGAAAGTTGTTTTGAGTTTGTTATTTTTGTCATAGCTACATACAACAGTCTTCAAACAATGGCAATAAGTCAAATTTCTGTTTCGATTGCCAGGGCACTACAGTAGTCGCTGGAAGGGCAAGAGCTGTTGTTATTGGGGTTGGATCTAATACTGCAATGGGCAGTATACGTGATTCTATGTTAATGACTGAAGATGTGAGCTTTAAATGTTGACCCATGCTAACAACACCCTTTATTTTGGTGTAACAGTGATTTGCTGTCTTATTGGTGCAGGAGGTGACGCCATTGAAGAAAAAGTTGGATGAATTTGGCACTTTTTTGGCAAAGGTATGACTGTATGTACCTTTATTTCCTTCCCCTGTTACAATTTACGAGATAATTTTTTGTTATTCCTAAATTTCACCTTCACCCAACTCCTTTTTTAATTCTTATGTACTCTAGGAAGTTTTAAATAGAAACCCTCGTGTGTTCTCTGTGCATTAATGATATTAGGATTTGTTGTGCTAGTTTTAGGATTTTATATTAGCTGGCATGATAATTTGTGTTACTAATACTGCTATCTGACAAATTAATCAAGATTACATCTGCATTTTGAATATATATACAAAAAAGAGGGCACCTATCTATAGTTCTATACAATAATCAACCCCTGTAGTGAATTGATGAAATTTAACATACTGTTTTTATCCTTCCATATCCTGTAGGTTACACCACAAAGAAGTTGAAAAGATCGAAAAACAGGTTCATAGCTGCGTTGCCACTGTGCAATGCAAAAAAGAGATGTCTGCTGAAATTGTCCTTCTTGTTGCATAAATAGCATCTGCTGCAATTGCTCATTCCCCCTCTCTGTAAATTGTTTTGTGTCAGACCGGCATCATGAGCTAACAGCCACATATAAAAAGGATATCTGCCGACGAGCTTTTGTTTTCCATAATATCCAAGGCTAGTAGCAAGTACTTTCCAGCACCTTGTTTAATCACTGTAGCAAGAGCCTATTGAAAAAAACACAATTCTCTTTGCCTCAGCCAGAAGAATTGAGCTGCTTCATCAGTAAATAAAGCCAACTCGTCCAGATCCTGTAGCAAGAGAGCCATTCTTGGAATTTACCAATCAAAACATGGTCTTCTCTGTTGTTTTCCATTCCAACATTGGGATACAAGGCTATCAGTGTCGGAGTAGTTTCAGATTAGTTCTTTCAATAGATGTTTGATCCATATTAGTTCACAAGTCGCAACTACTATAGCTTTATATTCAGCTTTGCTACTAGATCTTGCAACCACACTCTGTTTCTTGTTCTTCTAGGATATTAAATTGCTGAACCCTCTAGCTAGAACACAATTTGTATGCCGAACAATGTTGGCATGTCCTCGATCCTTGTACAGTAGTCCCTTTTCCTAGAGCAGTTTACTATAGTTAAAGGATTTAATATACTGAAGAATACAGACTACTGCATCATATGAGCTTCACATGCAGAATCTATAGATTGACTAACAATATTCATTGAAAAGGAGATATTAGGCGCGTTGCAATGAGATAATTTAGTTCTCCATCTAATATCGTGTCTCTCGAGATTGCTGAAAGGCTCCCTGACCTGGCAGAAACTTAAACATTCAGATTCATAGGTGTATTGATAGGTCGACAATTTGCTGTTGCGCATCTCTTTAAGTATGTTGAGAGCATACTTTCGCTTCAAATGATAATGTCTTACTTGGATTGCGCGACCTCAATACCCTTTGTATGAAAATGCTGAGATGTCATTTCAAACTATCAATGGCCTCTTGATTCATGCCAGAGATAACTATGTCATCGACCTCCATTTCAATATAGTTTTGAGATGCTAATTAACTGACGGTGGGGGGACTACAGTGTGACGATGAGGGGGTGAGATTTAACAACCTGGAGGACACCTCATATGCAGTAGGAAATTGTGCTAAGCCAAAATCTGTCTCATACCGAGTCAAGATCACTTGGCAACTCAAAAAGCATGAGAACTAAGAACTCTTCTGTCATTCTCCTCTCCTTTCTTGTAATACCCTCGTATGCACATTCTATACTCCTTTTGTCACCATTTGACACCCTTCCTCTTGTTCTATGTTTATCAATAACTCTGACCTATTTTCATTTCCTTTCAAGAGACTCCCAAAAATTAATAAAGCTTTGAAATTTTGATAATCCAATTATCATTCTCCTCCATTCCTCAACACTTGATATTTACTTTGTTTAAGTCTTTATACCTCTTCATTCGAATAACTTAACTTTTATCTAATTTAATATAGTACAAGAGTAGGTAGAGGTTCTGAAGTCAAGTTTCACCACCTACCGTCAACACAATTTCTCTTATTACTTGACCCAAGAAAAAAGAATCAGAATAGCAAAATTTGTTGTATAGACGAATAAATAAAATTCTCTTTTCTAATAGATTAAGCTTCTAAATTCTGTGCATATAATTCGATGACAATTTGTGAGAGTGCATGCCTATTATGCCTATGGTTTCTAGGTGGCATATAAATTACATGAGCCACAAGCGAGATAATTCTTTTCACTACCCTATCCTCCCACCCACACTCCATCTCCCCACTCCTAAATCACCCACTCTCCCTCTCTTCAAGAGGATTTTTGTTCCTCACCTGTCTTTCCTTTGTGACTTGAATCCCTAATTTCTTTGTTGCATTTGGGGTGTTCTGCCAAAGATTAAACCTCCTTGTCATAGGTAAGACAGATCTGACACCATTTTAGAACATTTGTTTGGTCCAAGGCAGTTGGAAGATGCGCATTAACATGCGAAAGAGCCATACTATTACTAGTTGGTGATACATGACCTCTAGAAGTTTGCAGATTTTTGCGGGTGCAAGTTTGACGATAAGATAATTGGGATGCCACTTGGGCCCATGATTCGAGATATAAAATTCTGGCCACCTGTAATTCGGTAGTTTGCACAGAGGTTGAGCAGATTGAAGCAATTGTATAGAGGGTGCAAAATCACACTGTTGTAATGAACCCTCTATAGTATAGTTATCTACTTTATGCATTTTTTCTGTATCTCAACTACAGTGGGATAGAAATTGCAGAAGATGATGAGGTAAAGGTATTCGTAGGTATCCATGTTTAATCATACTTTTAAGGGTATTACCTTTTCTATACAGACTATAGTTAGAAGACATGCAAAAGCTTAACTTCAACTACAGTATTTTTATTTCATTTAATATTGTGATGATTCTAGAAGCTGTTTATTCCAAGTAATACTCAACTCAAGCTCCTAAAAAAACTTTAAAAACTTAAGCTGCTTGAGAACAAGCGAGATGACTCCGGGGTGGGGGTGGCTTGGGGGGGGGGGAGCAGAGTTATCGAAGTGGAAAAGCGCAAAAAAGCTCTATGGTCTGTGACGGCTTTAAGCATAAAGCGCAAATAAAGCGTGGGCTTTAATGCAAAAATGCACAAAGGGAGAAAAGAATAAAGATATATATGTTTTGTCCAAGACCAATATATTTTTTTTTGAGCAAGGTAAAGTTATATTTTGCTATGCTATCAACCATCAAAAAAATTACTATGCAAGTAATCATAATTACAAGAGCCTAAGAGGTCTACTAGCTGTTCTACCTCATCTATACCCTCTTCTTTACGGCCAAAGATATAAAGTAATTAATGCAGTTCTTTTCTCTCCTGCATTGGATTAGTAATTTCTCAAAACATCTTCTTATTGTTTCTTTCCTTCCAGAACTGACCACCATATGGCAAGAAGGGCTTGGGGTCCCACCATTTTTCTTTTTATACTCCCAACTCTTCTCAATCCACAGTTAGAAGTCTGCTGAGCTCACGGCATCATCCATAGGTTTTTGGATGAGATTAAGAGACATAGCCACACCTGAGGATGTCACTCTCAATGGAGACGAGTGCTATTTGTTTCCTCCTCCTTTTCCTTGCAGAAGAAGCCAACTTGAGAGAATCTCAAAAAACCTCTCTTTTTCCGTTTCTTTCTCACTCGAGTGAAGACTGGTCTTCTACATATCTTCCATGTGAAACACTTATCTTGGGGGTAGGGATACTTATGATTTCCATATTTGTTTCCTCCAAGGGCCAGGGATTTTCCATTTGGATTTGTGAGCACAATTTTCTTCTTTATAAAATTTTCATCCCTTCATATCTACCATTGGTTTGCATCAGGCTGGTATTTAAACCAGAGGAATCATTCTTCACCTTGGCAGTAATGCTGGCCACACTCGCGATCCTCCGTCATATTCGAAGCCTCCTAAAGATGATATTCCATCCTTGGTTAGTCCAGGTCTCAGCAATGGATGCTTCAGGATTGTCACAGACAGAAAATAAATCTGGAAAATCCTCCATGAGTGAGTTCTGGCTGATCCATTTGCCTTTCCAGAAAAGAATTCTAGTCTCTTCACCCACCTTATAACCTATGCTCCCGGACAATGTTCTCCAAATAGAGACCCCATAAGTTTTAGTCACAGTGTTACTTGTCCATTGCTCAGTCTGTCCGCATTTGCTAATAATAACATCCTTCGGAAGAGCATGATCCTCTTTACCAAACCTCCACAACCGTTTTGATAAAAGACATGTTTTGCCGCCCTAAATTCTTAACACCCAGCCCACCTGCTTTCTTACTGTGTTGTACAGTTGTCCAAGACCAATATTATAAACATCAATGACAAATATATGACCAAGGAAATTGAATTTTTTTTGTAATAAAGTGAAATATCAATTATTTAGTGTCACTTCTTCATACGAGGCTCATTGGCAAGTAAACGTTTGCCTCAGAACCTTGATGACGCCATTGAAGCGTACATAAAGCGAGTCGAAGCACTCAACACGTTTTGAGCCTCGCTTCAGGGCTTAAGCGCGCTTAAAGCACGCCTTTGATAACACTGGGGGGGGGGGGGGAGAGCATAATAAAAAGAAGAATAGCATTTGAGATACTGAAGGAAGCTACAAAAGTTCTTTAATGAAGTAAATGTGCCCTATTTCTCTTATTTCATAATATCTTGTCCAAGAAACATGGGTATACTGTATTGCTAAATGGGGTGAAGTGAAACATTTAAATAGGAACTGATATTGTCTGTCTAACAGTTCATGAGATTTCACTTACCACCTAATGCGACCTAGAAACTTATTTGTTCATACATATTTCTCTTCAATCTTTGTTATGTTATTTGCTTGTGAAGCTTTTCTTTCGTTCTTTTAGATCATTGCAGGTATATGTGTGCTAGTTTGGGTGGTAAACATTGGGCATTTTAGTGATCCTGCCCATGGAGGCTTCTTGCGAGGTGCAATACATTACTTTAAGGTATAGGAATCTCATTAAAAGCATTACTAATCAATTTTGCCTGTATTATGCAAGTTCACACGTGGATTTAAATGTTAAAGTACAGCTACACTGAAGTTTTTAAGTGTCTGATAATAGATCTTTCCCTTGCTTATTTATTATTACTGAGCACTTAAATGATGTTATATTTTATCATATGATTGATTTTGTTTCAATGCTAGGTATTACCTGAGTTGTTACCTTCTCAAAATAAAAATGAAATGCTAGGTATTACCTGACAGATTTAATTTTCATTAGATAATGTACATTTACCAGAATCTTGGCATATTTAAGCTATGTAGGACGCGTTCGTCTCTTTTTGCCCTTTTAATTAGTTTTTGTTTTTCATGTGTAGAGGCACTTTTTTAACCTAATTGATAGTTGTTATGAAGAATCACACGTGGGAGAGATATGATATCTCTAATATCGGTACTAGTTACTACAATATTTTTTAGGATAATTAAGTTGCTGGTGTTAGGATGATTCAAATTTTGAATTGTTATCAGGTTGTCCTAGATAGTTGAGATATTTTAGTTTCTTAAATTTTTAATTATGCAGATTTTGTGTTTAAAGTTGACTATTTTAAACACTCTTGTAATTGAGAAAATTATCTAAAGACATTTCCAATCCTTTTTGCTGTCCCATCTTTCTAAAAAACCAAACAATGGTATCAAGAGCCTCATTGATGTTACGGGATCTGTGAGTTCTTCTAAAAAACTGTTTTCAACCTGCAAGGGCTATTTACAACCCAATATTAACCCGTGCTACTTTCAATTATTTTTAACCCGTCAGGGCTATTTTCATACCCACTTTTCAGTTTTCAACCATGGAAACCAACAATCTCTCTTTCAATACCCCACAAATTTTCACCAACATAAACTATCAAATTTGGTCTGTGAGAATGAAACGATATTTTGAAACCTATGTTTTCTGGGATGTTGTGATGGAAGAAAAATCCTTGCAACAATTTCTGGCAATTCTTATCATTGTCTAGAAAAAATACTTTTAGAAGAGCTTCCAAGCAATACCAGATTATTGGGGGTGTTTCTTAAACACAAAACCAAAAGATGAAAAAGAAAGAAGAAGAAAATTTGCAAGTTTAAAAACAATCAAAAGAATTCAGCATCAACCACCAAAGCAAATATTGAGGAGGAACAGTTTTTAAATTGCAGTAATTATAGGAAAGAAGGAGCGTTGAAATTTACTTTCTTTATTGTAGTAATTTTTAGTCTAATTAAGTTGCTAAGCTTAAGATGGTTTGGATTTTAAATTGTTATCATGTTGTTTTAGTTTACTGCAGTACTTCAATGTCTGCTTCGCTTCCACACTTCTCATTTGAGGGGGCTCTTTGTTCTTGCTTCATTTTTTTCAAGTTCTTTCTCTCTTATAATTCTTTTCAAGTCAGTTTTTGGTTTTGGAGTTCCTTTGGCATTGCTCTTGTTTAGAAGCTGTTCTAGAGACTTTATTTAAAAACTGTTTTATTTGTATTATCACAAGTATTAAACAGTTATTTTCCTCATGAGTGATATTTTCGTGGGATTAGTTGTTGTTTAATTGATCAAATTATGTCTGTTATCCTTCTGTGGTTTGTCCTTTTTGGTCCTTGCTTCATTTGAATTCTTTACATGGGCTGATTTTGGTTCTGACTATACAACTGATGAGTCATACTTCTCTCTTCCTTGTTTAGATTGCAGTTGCACTGGCTGTTGCAGCAATCCCTGAAGGGCTTCCTGCTGTTGTTACAACGTGAGTGTGTCTAACCATGTTCTTTGAATTCTTAATTGGTGCCTGGTATAAGATATCTGGGTATCTTCCAGTTGGGATACTTGCATGGATGTCATTATCTTTACATAATGCTTTGAAACAAAAAAAAAGCAAACTTAAGAGGGTAGAAGAACCAAGAAATATGCCACCAAAATGTTACTGCTGGAGCCAGATGCAAAAGTCATTGTATGTTTCAGCAAAAAGAGTGACTTCACAGTCCTCTGCATAGAGAATAAACATTGAATTTTCTCGTGGCTTAAGATTTATATTCTGATTAGTATGCCATAAAATGAGTTTTGTCAATTGAACTGTGTATTTTTTATTATTGGTTCCAAAGATACTCCATGCTTTTTCAAAGTTTGTTTATCTGTTGAGTCAGTTCTTTGCATATTACATGTAGCCATAATGCTCTTTGTTTAAGTTCTCTGTCCATTCTGATATGCTGCCAGAATGTTGTCGCTTTAAAACATTTTATGTGCTGGTATGGTGTTTTTCATCTTTTCTTATATGTAGTGAAGCCCCAGTTTAAATAAAAATAAACAGTAAGCTTAGGCTAACTTTTAATTTTAGGTAGATGCTGATGGGGAAAAGACTGCAAGACTTTCTCCTCTCAGTTGTTTTGCTATCTCACGTATCATGTTTCACTTCCTATCTTATTTTCTGTGGTGGAAAAATCCATTTGCGGTTGTGTACTTTGTTCTGCATATCTTGAACCTGCTAATGTATGTACCGAGAGTATGTATTGAACATTTGATTAAACACTATTCTCTTTTACTCTAAAATAAATTTTTTTACAGTTCATCTGTTTTCGTAATAGTAGTACCATAGTGGTTTTAGTTAGCTCTCCATTTATACCCGTGAGGTCTCTTTATATATCGATAATTGGGTGTTCGTAGAAAATCATATCTTTTTGTAGGTTTCTTACTTTTCTTTGTATACTTCTTTTAAATGGACGTCTCTTTATGCCCTGCTGTTAATATAATTTTTTACTTTATCCAAAAAAACATAGTTCTCCATTTATGTACTTTTTATATTTAATTTCTCCTTTTGTTCTGTTTTATATGCAGTTATCTTCACTTCAAAGTATAACTTAAGACAAACATATGTTAGTTTTGATGGGAGCTTATTGTAAAATACAATTATGAAATCTGTTCAAGTTTGCAAAAATGCAAAAGACTATCCTTCCTTCTGTATGTTTGAAATAGTTATCAAGTATAGCTGCAGTGTGGTAGTTGGAAAACATAAAAAACACATGCTTACATACTAACACAGATTGAAGCTTTTATAAGTATTAGAGATTTATAGATGTAAAATGTTGTTCCATCAATACTTCTGGACAAATGGTTTGTATGTCAGGAAATCGACAAAGTGTGACTTGTATCCCATACATCTGCTTACATCTCCTCTCCTGTTTCATGTATCTAGTGCATGAGTCTCTGGTCTTATTGCTAGTGGCATGGGTAGAAGAATATTTTCTCTCCTTAGTAGTACTTGTGGCAGTCAATAAACCAAGTTCGTCCTAAAAAAATCCCAAGTACGATAAAAACAGAGATGGTCACTGAATAATATGCTTCTTATGCTCGATTTTTGGTCATAATTGAAGAAAAATATTATACAGAAGAGTGATCCTCTACCATGGTGTGTAAGATTTCCCAACATACTTACTACTATATCTTTTATCATGCTTTGTTATTGTTTAGGTATGTTGCTCAAAGATACATTTTTGTTCTTTTACGTTTATTTTGTGCTCGTTTTACAATCTCTTCCATCCCCTCACTCCTCAAGAAAAAAATGAGAAAAAGAAACGAAGGTAGAGGATCCTATGTACTTTTATCTGATTATGACAGGTGTTTGGCCCTTGGGACAAAGCGAATGGCGCGTTTAAATGCTATTGTGAGATCCTTGCCATCCGTAGAAACCTTGGGCTGCACGACAGTAATCTGCAGTGACAAGACTGGCACTCTCACAACAAATATGATGTCTGTGTCAAAGGTACATTGTAAACTGTATACACTATTTCTGCAGTTTTGAACCTTTTCCGCATATTCCCTTTTTTCCCAAATGGCCTATGCTACAGAAATATTATATGTTGGGGGAGGGGGTTACTTTAAGCACTTGAAAATGCTAGGCGGAGCAATCTAGAAAGTGAGGATGATAGCATAAGTAGAAGTGCAACACAATATATTGCACTGCGATTCAAGCAACCACAAGAAGGTGAAGGTTATGTGACATTAGAAGGGGTTGTGGTGTGTAAATGCAGTCAATTCATATGTTTTGGCTCGAAGTTCCATGAGAATGGCATGACTTAGATGAAGATGTCACACATACAATCAAGATAAGATGGTTCAAATTGAGAAGTCTATTGAAATGTTACACATTAGGAGGATACCTGTCAAAGTTAAATTGCTAGTTCTGTAGAATAATTATGTAAAACTGTTATAAGAGCAGGGATAACATATAGCATTGAGGTATGGGCCTCTAAGATGTCACAACCCAAAACGAGTCATGAGTGACCCCACACTTGACCTCCTAGGTGGGTGAACCAATGAATTCAACCCCAACTTATATTTATCGTTCATCTTGGGAAATGCTAACATAAGGCGAAAGCTTATATCTTAATATATATATTTTCCAATTCATTACATCAAGGTCATCTAATCTCCAAATACTGAGTAAGAGTATCAAGATAGTGTGTGTCTGAAAACTAAGGACATCATGCCATGACCAAGAAAATCCAACACGAGATTGAATGAATAGCTCACCCTGAACCTAATATGTTGGAGCTTGGCTAAAGCTGAGGGCGAGTCTAGTCGTTGGTACATTTGCTGCACTCCACAAAAGGAAAATAAAGAAAATACAAGTTGGTGGTCAGTATAGGGCAACATATACTGAGTAGATATCATCGATCGACTCAATATAAATCAATATACATAAAGTAATAACATGAAATCAACTATACCACTTAGCAGGTGACAAACAGCAGCCACCATGAACAAGTGACAACAACACTGAAACAAGTACAAAGCAGTCTACAATATCGAGAACACACATGATGTCTCATGCCTCCACACCACTCTCTTTTGGGAATTATGTTCTTTGAGATTTAGTACATTCAGTTACTTTGATATATTTTCCTTTAATGTTACTGTGTTGGAACGTGACGCCCAATCTAATAATATCGTGTCGGAACGTGACACCCGATCCAATAATACTATGTCTTAATGTGACACCCGATCCAATAATATATTGTGCCGACTCGTTAATTTATTTATCATTCTTTATCATCTCTTTCCACTTCCTTAATAATGTATCATTAAACCTCATTTATTCAAGGCATCTTTTTAATAGAACAAGTTCAAGATTATGGAAGTCACATTCTTGGGATTTCAGGCCAATCACAACAACACATGAATTATTGAAACCACAACAACCAAGTAAATAGAGAAATTCATAATATCACTTTATGACTATCAATCACTATTAATGGTCTATCTAACACATACAAATCGTCACCTTCTAAAAAAAAAGAGTCTTAACACATAAAATAAACCATAATGGACTTCCACCAAAAAACTGAAGTCACATAAGTCACATAAGCTAATTCGTCAATTCTTTTCCTTTCTTCAATGCCTCAGATTATTCCCAATCTGGCAAGTATGAATAATTTGTAAGTAAACAAACTCAATTCTATAACCAAGCTCCTAATCTTGATGCCAACTAACTTGTTAAGTCTCATATTTCTTAAATCTCAAGCCAAGGGTTAAATCTCTGTACGTCATATTATTATAATTTTAAGGAATTAATATAATATAATACTCGTAATATTTAGTTATATATATAAAAATATATTAAAACTTAATTTCATAATAATGTGATAGCATTACCAAGTTCTCGTAACCCAAATTACGGGTCAACTAATTAAATCACGATCCACATACATGATACAACACCCTAACTTCCCCGTACATCCATCCTATATCTAACACAAATAATATCTAGTGATTAAACTTTTCAAAGCGCCAACCAACAATTACCAATATTGTCCAAAAACAACAAATGAAATTCTTGTCCCCCAAACTTCCAACCAAATACGACCCACTTCCAATTCATATGCAACCGTAATATTATAATTTTATTAGGATGCATGTCTATCTATTCCATTATAATTAATGAAAATAAGATGAGTTCGAATAGAATAAGTCACCTTGGAGCCACCATCGACCTCCTCTGCTATTGTCTTGTTGTTTTTTAGTTAATATCTCAAAGTGGGAACCCTAATTGCTATTAATTCAGTTCTTTAAGTGGTATAGTGTACTAAATAAATTATGGCTTGACTCATTAATCTCTAATTAATAAAAATTAATTATTTAATAAATATCCATCAACTAAATAACTGTAGTTAATGAATAGTCCAAAATATGCATTTAGAATCTATCAGAAGAGAGATTTATGAAATAAGAAGCTCTAGTACTCAAAATTGCCTAATGGGTTGTTACGTAAGATCAAATAGAACTGTTATAAGAGCAGGGATGACATATAGCATTGAGGTATGGGCCTCTAAGATCAAATAATCTAAGATGAGTGTTGCAGGAATACAAATGTTAAGATGGAAGTGCATTTATACTAGGTTTGACGATCATAGAGATAATACTCTATTGGCCGTAAGTACAAGCAGCATACATAGAGGATAAGTTGAGAAACTGCGGCTTGCGATGGTTTTGACATGTTTGACATAGACCCCAGGTGTCATGGTTCATGTGTGAAGATGATAAATGAAGGTGTTAAAACAGGTGAGATTCTAATTTCTTGGATACATACAAATTTAGCGACATATATTATGCAATTGAAGAAAAAGATCCATATAGATGTAACTAAGTAGTGTTGAAGATTTCATACGTAGTCCATGTTTAGTAAGTTTATTTTCGGGGTGCAAGTCTCTCTAGATTCTTTCTGCCAATCCTTTTTTATTGGCCCACGTCCCCCCCCCAACACTGTGAGAACTTTTAGTGTTAGAGAATCTAAATTATTATACATTGGAATGCAATAGGTTCAAAGGAGTGATATGAATATAATGCAGATGTTTTGCCAATGCTTTAAAAAGTCATCAGCACAAGAAAATTATGAATTCTAGATTTGAAGAGCACATAATATGGAAGCTGGAATAAAGGGTAGTGGCAGCACAAACAATGACAGATGAAGAATTGACCCAGCAGTGATGTGGTGGGCCATATGGAAGGAGAGGAATTCTAGGTGTTTTCAGGGCAACAACAGCCCCATGCATTGGATTAAAATGAACTGGATTAGTGTATTATTACTTTTTGTTATTGGGTAGTAGACATCTTAGGATCTTTATAAGATGAAATAGGTCCTAGAGATAGTTTCTGATCTTACTCTTTTAGATGTAGTTTTTTTGATGTAAATTTTTGGATACCAGCCTTAGTGCTGATGAAATATGTACAAAACCAGTTTCTTTGTCAAAAACAGAAAAAACTGTTCACTGGCTAATGAATTTTCGGTAATACTTTTTTCTGTTCAGATTTGTGTGCTTCAGTCATTAAATAATGGTCCAATGAACTCTGAATACGTTGTTAGTGGAACAACTTACGCACCAGAAGGTTTTATATTTGACAGCTTGGGAGCCCAGGTATTCCTTGTTATTCTTGTTCTTGTAGACAAATTTCCGGAGTTCAATTTTGAAGCACAAGTACTTCATTTGTTTTGATTGCAAGCATTACTGCTGTTGTATTAGGGCAGTTTTTGTTAAAAGCGAAGACAAACCGCTCTTCAATCAAAGCGAGGCCCCCGACCCTTGTCGCGCTTTTTTTAATTAACGCGAGGCGATTTGAAACAAGCTCTCGCTTCCAGAGGAAAAGCGAGTAAGCGCTGAGGCAAAAGCGCAAAAAAAGCACGCTTTTTAATAAAAAAAAGCTGACAATTAGGCGTTTGTTTTTTTTAAAAAATTAGGTTTTTTTTTGAAAATCTGAAATTAACCTTCTCTCTCCTCACACTCTTCTTTCCCTTCTTCCCCGTGACTCTTCTGCCTTTCTCCTCCTCGCGACTCTTTTTTCCCTTCTCTCCTCGCGATTTTGTTCTTTGCCCCCTTTTCTCTCTCACTTAAGCTCTCCGACTGCGTTGCTTGCTGCCGCCCTTCTATTTTCTCGTGAGTCTCGACTGAGGCTGCTAACTGCCTCCCTTCTTTCTCTCCGCAAGATCTCGACTGAGGCTGTTTGCTGGTCGGCCTCTCTCTCTTTCACCTCGAACCGACTGCAGGTAAGACTTTTTGTTCATCTCTTTTTTCTCTTTCTTCTCTTCTTTTCTTCCTCTCCTGCCTGCCCCTGCGTCTTTTATTCTACTGCTGCTCCATCTGTTTTTTCTTTCAATTCTTTTGCTTTTTTTATTTTATTTTGTATCATGTGTAGCTCAGCAGCCTTTTTTATTATTTTCTGAAACTATCTTTGTTTGTATTATTTATTGACCTTGTATTTCTCATTCAAGATGTCATCAAAGAAGGGATGTTCGTCTTGGGAAATATGGAACTAACTCCTCTGTGTAGTAACACAAAATCACATGTATCTTTTGGGATGTGACATACAATGGCGGAATCTTTCGTCACACAAGGCCTCTCATGGGTGGCTTCCGATATGTAAAAGTATGTCCGAAAGTCCCGATAAGTGAGGGAAGAGTAACGAATATATTTGAAGAAAAATGAGTTTAAAAAACTCAATTAACCATGAAGAATCCATGGTTGAATCTTTGTTGATAATGATGACATGGATGTGATGAATTTGAAGTGAATATGCCAATGCCATTGGCCCTCCCCTCAAAGCACACAAAAAGGATGCCTTCATGTAGGGTCTTGGGTCCTTCCACAATTGCACCGTCAAGGGTCCTTTGGATCTCTAATTTCTCGCAAAAATCAAACGAAAAGAGAAAGGTGAATCTTTTGACTTAGAATCTTCTCAGAAAGCTTTTTGAGGGATCGTGCTTGTATCTGCTTTTTGCTAGGTTGAATTGTATGAGCGCAGGACTTCCTTAATTGTGTTAACCTACACAGATAGTTTTTGGTGAATTCTTGAGGCACGTCGGCCCATATGGCCCGTAATGAAGCCTCCCCACACTATCCATGAGGTAGAGTTCCTTTCTAAAAAAGAGAATTTGGAGGAGGACAACGAAGATAGTATCAGAACATAAGTTTCAATGGAAACGTATGGTTGTTCCATTATGATTTGGATAAATGGACAACACGGAAAGAAATGGATCATTAAATGTTTTGTGAATCCCCAGAGGGAGGTATTTCTTGATCTTATGATGCTAGTAACTCTTCTAAAAAACCGACTGCTAATAGAGATGTTTAATTTTTATGAGAAGACTATCATGAAAGTACTGGCAGGAAAATGTGTACAGTATTGACTGATAATCAAGTGAGAACAAAAAGCAGGACACATGTTTGAAGGTATGTTCCCACATATTTTTCTGGCCTCCTTGTGTTCTCACTGTATCTAATTGATGTTTGGTGATTTTTTCAAACACCCGTATTCTAACAGGTGAATCTTGAGTCTTGAGCTTTAACTCTGCTTTTTTAAACTTCATGTTAGATTTTCTTTACCATTTGAACTATCATTTTTTTGATAGTTTTTTTGGCAAGGCCTATTAGATACGCTTATATCAATCAAAGGGCATTTTGATGAAATGTGATAGGAGATATACACAGCAAAGAAATTTGGTAAAACCACGCTAGACAATAAGATTCGCAACAACTTTTTGACTTTGTATAGTTGTTTTAAGCAAAGAACAATTTGAAAATTTGGTTTATGTCCCTGAAATGGAATGAGAGTCTTTTATTCAAAGGACCTCTTGGTAAAGAGTTGCGAGACAATATCAGTGTCCATTTTTTTGGAATGACGTTTTGTTCATGCACTCAGAGTTGGTGTCCTTGTAAGTCAAGAAAAATGTACTTCGTGATGGTAGATGGGGAGAAAAAGACCAATGGGTTCATTTATGAAGCCATGGATTAGAGCCAATGAAAGTATTGAAAAAGGCATTCAATTAATTATTCAAAGGAAATAATCAAAGTGTTTTTGGAAATCCATTTGATGCCAGGTGGAACAGATCACTCATCAGCCTTTGCATGCAGCAGGGAACACAATTTGTGAACCCAGGGCTCTACTATAACACTAATGACATGAAAGACTTTCACTGAAGACGTGTGGCAAGGATATCATAAACTGTGTTGTCAGAGGATGTCCCAATAAAAACTTTGCAAGACAAAATAGGGGGAGCTTGGTGTTGTACATTAAAGCGATTGCCTACTTGAGAATTGAATCCGCCATTAGAGCTAGAACCTTGATGTCACCAGGTGAGAATCTTCATCTTTTAACTGTTTACAACTTCAACTTTTAGGTATTAATCATCTTTTATAATACCCCTTCTATCATTTGAATGGTGGATGCAATATGGTCATAGTCCCAAACTTGCACAATTTGCTATAAGAGTACAAAGTTTAAACTTGTAGCGCATCCTTTGTAAGAAATTGGAGCCTGTATGAACATGTGAAAACTACTTTACATTAATACATTATTACTAATTTAATTGATATCTTAATCAGCAACCAAGTCCTCATCTTAATTACTTTTCTAGTATATGCAGATTCATAGTACAAGAGAGATTAGGCTATTTAATTGACACGCCTCATGATCAGTGTTCCTCAAATATAATATAACATTGGGCGCGTCGTTATAAGGCTCTTAATACCATTGATCCAATTTTTGTTGGATAGTATTGATGAGGTCAAATTAATTGGTTAAACTGGACCCACAAGATCACGCACGATAGAGAAGTGTATAAGGGAAAGTCTCACTTATGGTGATTTTTCTATGGCAATGGTGTTGAGAAGAATATTATATTTTTAGGGGGAGTACTTAAGGGGCAAAGGAAAGAGAAGTTAGTGAGGTTCTAGTTCAAGTCGCAAACCTTGATTTCTGATGAGGCCTTCTGCTGATGAAAAGAGGATGACCAATAGAACCGTGGTTATGGCACTTAAGAGTTTGAGGTCTGTTTAATTGTTGAAGAATACGGAGTTTGAATCTTGGATTTAATTATGTTTTTGATTTTTTGCATGTTAGACTGTTATGACTTGGTGATATTTTTGCCTAGTATTTCTTTCAAGCTTAAGCTACTATTACCGCTCTATTTAGTTAGTTAATATTTTTTTATTTTTATACTCAATAATCGCTTTATTAAAAAAAAAGGCGCGCTTCGCTTCACGCTTCTCGCTTCTGTGAAGCAAGCCCTCGTCGCTTTTTTCCGCTTCTCGCTTCCCAAAACACTGGTATTAGGAGGGAGGGCAATGATTGTAACCTATCTCTTAGACATTTTAAGACCTGATAAGTTTTTCCTTGCATCTCTATTATCATCATAAGTGAAGGTTTTTGCCCAAAAAAATCAGAACTTTTTTCGCAAATGCTTTTTTTGTCATTTGGATATGCAACATGCTACGGAAAGCAGATGGCCTCTTAAATACAATGCGTGGCCTTGTGCTGGTATGATGCTGGAAGAGGCTGTTGGACCCTCAAAAGTTGTGACTTTTCCTTTTGTATTGAGAATTTTAGAAGCCCTCTCAATATTGTCATTTCTCCCTGCTAAATATTTTCCCGATCTTCTCAGCTCCTCCCTCATGAATGTCAAATATATGAAGAAACAAATTAAAAAATTATTAGGATAAGTGAAACATCAATTGTTTAGTGTCGCCTTTTAAAAAGACGTCCATTCACAAGGAAAAGCATGCCTTAGAACCTTGATGAAGAAGCAAAAGCAAACATTTAGAGAGACGAAGCGCTCAACATGTTTTGGGCCTCACTTTAGGGATAAAGCATGCCTTTGACACCACTACTAAGGACCCTCTATGATGGGTTTACTACACTCTCTATGATGAGTTTGCTACACTCTTTGAGATTATTGGAAAAGAAATACATTTTCCCATGTATGAAGTCTTAATGATTTACACAACCTTTGCACAAGTAAAAGCTGGGAAGTGGGTGGCTTCTTCATGAGATTGTGTACATTTCCTTTCGGTAGAATTTCTAGGACATACTTTAGTTGCGAAATAACATGATCTTGACTGAGCAACCTCAATACCTGAAAAGTACTTTAGTCTTTCGAAGTCTTATAGTGTGAAAGTGCTGAAAGCGATGTTTCATTTGGTAATACCATCCTGATTATTGCTGGTGATATTGATATTGTCAACAATAACGATTAGCAATGTAGGAGAAAAATATTATTGAATTGTAGTTGTGTCTACATTATTACATTGAGATCCTATTTATAGACACTAGAATACAATTCTTTACCAAGTAGGATACTATTTACTCTTTCTATTCCTACATAAGTAAGATTGTATAAACCTATTCCTATTCTAATAGCCATAGGATTGTGTTAACCTATTCCTTTTCTAATAAGATTAAACCTATTCCTATTTTAACACCCTCTCAAGCTAGTGCATACAATTCATGTACCTAGCTCGTTACATATGTAATTAATACAAGGCCAATGATGGGGTTTGTATCTGCTAGTTGATCAATTGACATCATAAAATTGATAGTCAATCTCAATGTATAATGCCGATAAAACACAGAGTGATAAAATTATAGTGTTGAACTTCCCAGATCAAACGTGCAAAGACTGTTTCTGACTTAGACCGTAGAGTAACTCACATAATCGTCATACAAGACAGCTAAACTCCCCCTTAGCAACAAAGTGCTCAAGATCTTGTATAAAGTATATGGATTGGAATCAACAAATGAATCGATATTGGACAAGTCACCAAAAAACTGGCCGGAACATGCTCATATGCCGGAGTATTAGATTTGATGGCTAAAAGTAGTCACAATCTAAGAAATAAAATTATATGGGTAGGGTTGGAATGATGTCACGACCCAACTAGAAAATAGAATTATATAGGATTGTTTGAATTGATTGAACGACCCCATTGATAAAAGAGAAATAATATGGGTAGGGTCGGAATGATGGCACGACCCTACTAAAAAGGAAAAATCATATGAGTAGGGTTGGAATGATGGTACAACCCTACACAAATAAGATTTAAGGAGTCACGAACAACAATGGATTCTATAGGGCAATCAAATAGAGATAAGGCATACGGGTTCCGCTGGTGCTATGCCAGTTCAGATATGAGAAAATAGTTTAGAAAAATCCAAAGTACTACACAAATAAACTATGATAAGTAGTTTGGAGAGATGCACGGTGCTATGCAAATCAGATGTACAAAAAAAGAGATAGTCACCGGAAAGATGGTACAGTGCTACACAAATTATATATGTAAAAACAATCACTAGAATGATGACACAGTGCTACACAAATTAAATATGAAAAAACATTCACCAGAGTGATGGCGATGCTTACATAAATCAAATATGATGAAATACTCACAGGAAGGATACACGGTGACCCAACTTTTGCTAACATTATTGTTTGCCAAACGGGTACGGGTGGAATACAAGGAGGTTCATAGATTCTCCTACACAACCAAAACTCTCAAAACGCTAGGACTACATTGTGAATGTTAAGTTAGAAAGAACAATCCTATATTTATAGAGTCCAAACCTTTTCCTACAAGAAAAGGACTAGTCAAATGTTAAAACATTTTTCTAAAAGGAAAATGTATTTATGGTAAGAAAGTCACGGGAAATAAAACCCAATAAATCTCCCCTTTTTGGCCTGAATTTCTGACAAAATAAAATTGTCCACCTTCTTCATGTAATCTTTAGGATCTTGCACCTCTTCTCCATTATCTCCTGCGTTAAATTTACGTCTTGACATAGAGAACCTCTCTGAAACAATTTCTCCAACAAAAATCTTCATCGCTGTCAAAAAGGTTGCGGCTAGAACTACACCCGCCATGATGAACACCATCTCTAACCTTGCTTCATCATTGAACCATGTCAATATAGGAGAAAAATATTATTGAATTTTAGTTGTGTCTACATTATTACATTGAAATCCTATATATAGACACTAGAATACAATCCTTACCAAGTAGGATACTATTTACTATCCCTATTCTTATTTAAATAAGATTGTATAAATCTATTCCTTTTCTAATAGGATTGTGTAAACCTATTCCTATTCTAATAGGATTGTATAAACCTATGGCTCTTCTAACAATAACCACCATAAATAGATGGAGCAGAATGTTGATGAAACATAGAGTGATAAATTTTAATACAACTTCATGCCAAACTCCTAAATTATTATGTGACTGTTTCTGTCCATAGAGTGACTGGTGCTATAGACATTCTGAGCAACAAAATTAGGTGTTTCCTCCGTATAAACTTCAATTGCAATACCCTTCAGGGCGGCCCGGGCTTTGGACTTCCATGTTGGAGGTCTCAAGTTCGAAACCCCTTGCCATGGAAAGGGAAAGCTAGGGGTTTGCCTCCAAGAAAGGACTAGTCCAAATGTTAGGAACATTTTTCTCACAAAAGAAAATGTATTTTAAATGGGTAATAGCGAGGGTCACACGGGAAGAATAAACCCAAGTAAATCTCAAGCCCTTTTTGTGGCCTGCATTCTGACAAATAAAATTTGTCCACGCGTATCGTTCAAGGTATGCTGGTTAGGGCAGTCTAATGCACTCTCTTTCCTCCATTCTCTGTCCTGTCCTGACGTTAAATTTACGTCTTGGACATAAAAGAAGGCCGGCGTCGAAACCATTGCTCCAACAAAATCTTCCAAATGGCGCTGGTCAAAGAAAGGGGTTAGGCGGCTATAACTACACCAGCGCCATGATGAAAAACACCATCTCTAACGAACCGTGACTTCATGGGGGATTGAACCATGTCAAGGGGAAAAGCGAAATAAAATAGGAACAGGAAAAATATTGATTGAATTAAAATTAGTTGGTTTGTCTACATTATTAACAATTGAAATCCTATATATAGACAGCTAGAATACCTCCTTACCAAGTAGAGGGATACGGACCTAAAGTATAACATCCCTTTCTTATTAACTAATATTGTAATAAAATCGGTTATTCCGTTTTCTAAATATGATTGTAAGTAAACCTAAATTGCGCTTTCTAAAAATAGATATTTAGTACCAACCTATGCTTCTGTCTACTTCTAACATACCCGACCATGAAATAGATGGAGCAGAATGTTGATAACATAGAGTGGTGCTAAATTTTAATACAATAATACATGGCCAAACTTCCTAAATAATAAGTTGGATGTGGACTGTAATATACTGTCCATGGAGAGTGACTGGATGGGCTAATAGAGCATTAACGTTAGATACACAAAATTAGGGTGTTTTTCGGCCTGCTCTTCCCCATACCTCCTCCGGCGTATAACTTGCAATTGCAATGAAGCCGCTTCAATGGGCGTGGCCCGTTAGCTTTGGCCTTGCCAGTGGTTGGTGAGGTCTCACTCCAAAGTTCAGAAACCACCTTGCATGGTACAGGGAAACTAGGTGGGTTTGCCGGTGTTTATGGTAAAGCTCGCGGGAGGAAGCCGACTTGCCTAGTGCCTGGTTACCTCTCAAAGTTTGTGGTTTTCGAGCGTATTGCATAGGGGGGACATAGATTTACCTTGTGCGCTACCCAAATGGCGGCCAGCTGGTTTCCCTTGTCTTAACACAAAGCCTTCATCCTGAGGGACCATTAACTGTCTCAAAAAACTTTCTTGTTAGATACTGATGAAACATAAGCTAAAGAATTTATTACCAGAAATATGATCAGAAGTGTTGGAGTCCAGGATTCACAGTCCAAGGGTATAAGAATGTTAAACACAAGCAAAAGAATTACCATCAGATAAGGAACCATTTACAGCCTCAAAAAAGATAAAGGAACCATTTACAGTCTCAAAAAAGTTTACCAAGCATAGCTGAAGTATACACTACATATACACTCAGTTATATATGGTGTTTATACGTATGTATTATACATATAGGTATGTTTATTATATGTATAAGTATGTATATATATGCAAATGTATGTATATTATATGTGTATTAGTATAAAGTATACATTACTTGTACACTGTGTACATATTTTGTAAACTAGATGGCGTAAAGGTATTGGGCTGTAATTTTCTCTAAAGAAAACCCCTAATTACACCCGATGCAGTATAAGCAACATGAGCATTTTAGGTGGCCTACCACGCAGAAAATTACCTACTTCACTAAAAAAGTTATTGAAAGGCTATAACACTGCACAAACATGTCAGAAAATTCACTTGAAAATGAAAAGTGATCGGAACTTGAAAAAAATATTATGCTGGGCTCGAAATCATGTATGATCGCACCCAAAGAACGGAATTGCTCGAGATTGGCCACAAACTCTGCCTCACATTCACGCTGACTCATGTTTTTGGACAATACGCCAAGAGGCATCGGAGTGCTACACAGTTCCAAGCACATGAGGGTGCATCATGGGGTTTCTGCTGAAGCAGTTATCTGGGGTTTCGTTGCCAGATCTTGCTGCACCTTGACTACTGGGAGAAAAGGAGATGGCACAGGGAAAATCTAAAAGTCACAGGAAAGAAGGCATGGAGATTGACTATCCTATTCCTGAGATTTCTGACGGTCGCTGTGATACCATGTGAAAAATAAAAACACGAGAAATAATAATAAGATGCGTTAAATACATTATTAACTAAGCCCTATTAATACGAAGTACATTATAATCCTTTTCCATGTAGGACACTATATATGTTAAATAATCTAGAAGAGTTATAGGGTAAAATAATTTGTTTGCTACTTGCTTCTGTTCTCCATATTATATTTATTTAGTAGTTTATTTAATATTGGTGTTCTGTGCAGCTAGATATTCCTGCTCAGTATCCTTGTCTACTTCATATAGCAATGTGCTCAGCTCTATGCAATGAGTCTGTTATACAATACAACCCAGATAAGAGGATTTATGAGAAGATCGGTGAATCAACTGAAGTTGCCCTCCGTTTGCTGGCAGAAAAAGTTAGTCTGGACTTTGGCTTGCGTACCACTTCTTTATTTATTCCTTATCTTTAATTTATATGACATTTTCTTTTTATTTTGTAGAATCCCAAATGTTTAACATTGTTTTACTGATAACATTATTTCATAAGGCCATACAATTTTCAAGCTTTATAGTTTATCTATTACTTCAAATTTTATATAATTTGATTATTCCTATCGATCTGGCTATGCAACCATTATTTTATTATTTCATTTCACCATTTCTTGTATAGTAAGTCAAATTAACATTTCAAATTCCGATAGGTCTATTAAAAAGGGATGTTGGAAGTATTTGTTTAGTATATGTACATATTACAGCATATCAATTGATTATGTGGCTGATAATCGATCTAACTCTATGCTTATTCTCTTATCAATTATTGTCAGATTGGTCTTCCTGGTTTTGATACAATGCCCTCTGCTTTAAATATGCTAAGCAAGCATGAACGGGCATCTTACTGTAATCGGTATTGGGAAAGACAATTTAAAAAGGTGAGGTATGCTCCCACTTTATTTATTTGTGCTGGAGATAATGAAAATCTAAGACTTGCATTCACATTCTTATGGAATTTCAAACCAACTTGCTTTTGCTGAAACATGAAAACAGTCATGTTTGAGCTCTCCATATTGGAGTGTTTTTCATGTTGCCGAACACATTAGGATCATGTTTGTCTTACAGAAGTGTTCCAAATGATTTTCCCAATTGGTTTGTATTAAAATGTTGCTTCCCATTGTGATGATAGTAACTCCCTTTTATGAAATGCTTACCACAGCAGTCAAATGTTTGCAATAGTTTTTTCTTGGAAATACGGCGAATGTAATTATTTTCACCATTTGGATCCTCACATTTGTTAAAGACATCATGCATCAACTGTTGTTTCTTGTTTACATATGCCTTCGGAACTTTTAATGAAAACAAAAAGCCAAGAGGAATTCTAGGTAAAGATTCTTGGCCATAAAAAAATCTAAAAGACATAAAGGAGCACCAACTTCACTACCGGTCCTTGAGTACAGCTTGGACTACCTATAGAGAAAAATCAAGCCAGGGTTTAGCACATTTCCAAGTAGTCCGCAATATTAGGGCCCCAAAACGTGAAAGATCTTGAACGACCTGCGTGGGCTATCCTGAGATTTGTTAGCTAATTCAGTCTAGATTGTAAATTTGTTTTGTTTAATTAGTTAGAGTTTGTTTGGATTGGCTTAGCTTAAGTTATTTTGTCTTTAATATTTTTTTATACTTTTTGTGGTGTTTCAAAAAGAAAAATATGCTTTTAAGCACTTAATGTACGAACAAAAAGTACAAAAATAAGCTAAAAGCTAAAAGTTGGGTATTCCCAACTTACGACTTTTAGCTTTTACTAGCTTATAACTTATTTTAAAAAAGCCAATCCAAATGCCCTCTTAGTTCAGTATAGAACATAATTCTGCCACGGAAGATTGCAAGTAACTATTACATGAATGAGTCAGATCTCGTCCCTTGTTGGGCTTGGGCTCTTGTACTTTCGTCCCCTCCCGCATCATCTCGCTTTCTCGGCGGCTTTACCTTTTTTTGCGATCTTCTTCTGTTTCATTGCGCGTGTTAGTAGCATGCCGGGTTCTATAAACTATTTATCCTTCGATTTTCTTAAATTTCTCACCCTTTTCCCCTTTCTCTTGGCTCCTTACACTTGTTGCTCTACAATGCCGATAAATGCATTGTTTATCTGCACTTGAATAAATCATGAAAGGCTAATTTGAGTTTTTAGAATCAATACCTTTCATTTTCCTTCTCCTGGAAATGAAGTTGCTTTATTAATTTGTTTGATTATATGATTTTGACACATGAAAAGCATTTAAACACCAGATTTAGTGCTATGCATGTCATTATATTCGTCTTTACTTATTCCATAACTTGCAGGTTTCTTTATTGGAATTTTCACGTGATCGCAAAATGATGAGTGTGCTTTGTAACCGGAAGCAGATGGAGATAATGTTTTCAAAAGGAGCTCCAGAAAGCATACTTTCAAGATGTACCAATATACTGTGTAATGATGATGGTTCTACTGTCCCTCTTTCTGCACATATTAGAGCTCAGTTGGAAGCAAAGTATAATAGGTTAGGCCTTTTTTTTGAGATGGTTGTATTTTTCTATAAGTCTCTGGTTACGTTTTGCGTGTACTGGCTCACTTTATTTTGTTCACATGTCCTCACTGTATATGGTCTCTGGTCACAACTGTCATTGGCGGACTAACTCTCTGTCTTATTCTTCGTTCTTTTGGCCTGTCTTATTTGAATAGGTAAGTTTAATAGTTATTTAAAATTAGAGCAACCTCGTAACTTTCTCTCTTTCTTGTGGCAAGGCATAACATCACTTAGGGATCCTTCATTCCGAAAAGGTGGAACCAACTGTCCTAGTCTATTTTCGTCACTTAAGGCCGATTCTGCTGATCCGATAAGCTTTACCCTGCAACTCAGGGTCAGCGGTCGAGTGCGGCTGGTCCTGAGGGGGTGAAACGCCCCGTAGTTGTGTCCGGGGTGGCTTTGCGTTCACGTGAGGGCTCACCACGGAACTGTGTCAACAACCGCAAATAAGACCCCGCTGTGTTGCACCCAATCTTAACCTTTGAGGAGCATCTTTTTTTTTTTTTTTGGTATTGTTTTTCATTCTTCTTCTTTTGCACTTTTTTTCCCTACCACTTACTCCACCTTCCACCATAAAAATCTTTATGGAGAACCTTGCAAAACATGGAAAAAAAACATCACCCTAATGAAATTTTTTATAAGAACATGAAAGAACAAAACACGAAAAATTGAAAAAAAAAGCTTCTAGACACGATTCCCGATGTTCCTTCTCTCTCCTACTTTCTAGGAGGGAGAATCTCACTATTTCGTCATATCTTTCAGTTCAGGCTTTCCATTTCAAGTTACACACCGAATCCGACCTTCTTTCAGTTCAAGCCACCATAATCACCCACTGTGATTATTGAGAAACTACTTGGTATCTTTTAGATAAAGGATGGAGGAAACTAGAATCTACTTCAATGCAGAGTTCAAATCCTTTAATATTACTAGATGGGAGACTGATAAGGCTGAGTGGTACGAATGGGTGGAAATGAGTAGGAAGATTATGCACATATCTTCAATGAATAGGAAGGTGATGGGGTGGATGTGTGTTTTCCTCAGAAGCATCAAAGGAAAAAAAAGAAGGAAACTAAAAAAAAGCATAATGAACATGGGAGATTATAAGCATTATAACATTAAATAGAGGGGGGAGATCAGGCCTAATCATTCCAAAAATAGCAGATAATGCTGGATGGTTGGACATTTATTCAAAGATCACCAGGTTCATTAAATGCTAGAGGAAGAAAGAGATGACACCCAGCACAAGGATGACGGATGTCGATTTTCCCTATACAAGTGCTTTACATGAAAGTAAAATGGACACCAGAAGCTACGCACACCCCCAGATCACTAGCAAAAAGGAACCGTTAGACATTGTTGGTAACTAGACCAAATGGATGCACAGGAGGAGGCCTCAAGGAGAATGTCTAGTTGCTGAGACAGGGGTGTCACATGGAAGGAACGGGGGGGGGGGGGGGGGGGGTTACTTTAGGAAGAGAAGGCCACTTAGCAGATATTCAAAGATGGTCCATAACAACATGGAAGGAAGTCTTCGGATTGAACATCTATAAGTTGTATGGTGAGATGTTTCTCTTCGAGTTCCCAAATAGATACATGGCAGAGCAGACCATTTATGGTGAATTGAGATGGAAAAATTACAGATTTCATCTCGAATGGTGGAAGCCAAGAGAAAATCTGGGTTAGAGTAGTGGGAATTCCCTTGCACCTCTGGTCCAAAAAGTTTTTTAAGAAAATAGGTGAAATTTGTGGGGGATGGGTTACTACGGAGGAGGAAACTAGGCTTAAGAATCATATGAAATGTGCCAAAAGCTTGGTTTCAAATGATGGTAGCAGCATCCCAAGGGAGGTGGTGATATCCCAATATGATGTGAAATACCACTTTCCAATCTGGGCAGATCTCGGTATGAGATCATGCTGGAAAAACCAAATGGAGGAGATGAAACACATTACCCAGAGAAAGGCTTAACCCAATGGGTAAGGGAGGAAAGCTTCTGTGAAGAAGTACAAATCAGGGATTCTATAAGAGGGCAGTATGTTGGAACAACGGGAAAAAGTGTATCATCAAGAGCACATGGGAGGCACATGTCTCATTTAAATGAGACCTCTAAAGTGGGTTGTTCACATAAGCCCATTTTGAAAATACCATAAAATCTATTTAAAGTCCCAGACTTAGTTGCTAAGGTTATTTTTAACAATCTACAAGAGGAGAAACTGAGTCCCATAGAAGCCCACAATGCCTTTAGTTTCGCAGAAGACATAGCAACACATATTTCTCTGCATGTATCCTCTATAGAATTAGAACAAAGGAAGTCTTATACGAAGATGGTGATGATGACAACTGAGTTTGTGAATGGGGATGGTTCACCTACACCAAACAAGGAGGCAGATTGGCATAAGGTAAGAGACAGCGACAGTAGAAGTGCAGAAAGTGAAAATTACACAAATATTGTCAACTGGAAAGTAGAGGAAGTTGAACCAATAATGATGCAACAACAAAGTCTGCAAGGGAGAGAAAAAGAAACATCGGTCTAGGTGCTACATAATTTGATAAGACTGGGGAAAATATTTGGGGTTCACTTTCAAGGACTCGAGGAGGAGGCCATAGAACTCTTAATGCAGATAGATGGGTGCTCGAAGCAAGAAGAATGGAACATGATATTGAAGTAAAAAAAACAAGGATCAAGGGTGCACAAGAAATTAAAAGCTTAATACGCTGTGATGTCAGGTATAAAAATACCGGTGACGGGAACAAAGGGAGAAATATTAGCTCTAGTTCTTGTTGAAGCTCAAGTTAGTGTCTTGGATGTACGAGGGTTCAATGATAGAGAGATAAAGAGGCTAATAAACACTTTGGTTTGGGGTTCGAAGGCTGACATTATTTGTCTTCAAGACACAAAATTAGAAGGGAATGTCTTAGAAATGGAAAAACAAATGTGGGGCGTGAGATGGGTTGGACAAGCATATCTGGAAGCAAGTGGAACGAGGGGGGGGGGGGGGGTTATTTTATTTATGTGGGATGAGAGGGTTCGATAGGTGGAAGTCTTGGAAATTGGAATGTATTTTATAACTTGTAAGTTTGAATCCCAACTTTAGACTTCTATTTGCCACATGCGGGAGTATATGCTCCCAATTGTTACAAAGAAAGAAGAATGGTGTGGGACTGATAGAAGGGCCTTAGGCCGTTTGTGGGGACTTCATCTTCATTAGATACATCTCCGAGAAGAAGAATTGTTCAAAACTAGAGGCATGAGGGAATTTTCAGACTTTATCGAAGATATGAATTTAGTTGACTTGCAACTAGAGAATGCTAATTACACTTGGTTCAAAGGAGACCAACAGAAACAACCTTAAATCCAAATTTCAAATGAGTGGGATGATTATTTCGGAAATTTGAAACAACTTCAGCTTATCACTACTTGGAGGGTCTTGTAAAAAGAACAAGAATTATTTTAAATTTTAAAATTGGTGGCTGGAGACCGAAGGTTTTATTGATAGAGTAAAAAATTGATGGTCCTCTTTCAACTTCTTATCTAGGCCGGCAAGCTCAATGATCTGAAGCACAAACTCAAAGAATGGAGGAAAGAGGAGACTGGGAACTTAGGAATACAAAGGAAGAAATTGCTTGAACAAATGGTAGACTTGGATACAGAGAGGGAAGATAAAATATTCAATGATGAAGAGATAGCTAAAAAGTATGAATTATTTCTAAAATATGAGTTGTTGAAGAAGGAGGAGATATCATTGAGACACAAGTCAAGAGTTCTTTGGTTCAAAGAAGGCGATAAGAACACCAAATTATTTCACAAAATGGCAAATGCTCATAAAAGAGAGAACAATATAGACCAGCTAGTGATAGATGGAGCAATTACGAAAGACTAAGTAGAATCGAAGGGGAAATTGTGGGGTATTACAAAAGGTTGTACTCGGAAACCATCCAGTAGAGACGTACCTTGCAAAATACTTAGTTTCCAGTTTCCAGTCCTAACACTGGAAGATAGGGTGCCAGGGCAAGATGGTTTTACTATGGGTTTCTTTATCAAGTGTTGTGAGGTGGTGAAGCAGGACATCCTGGACACTTTCTAAAACTTTTGTGATCAAGGAGTGTTTGAGAAGAGTTTTAATGCAACATTCATAACACTCATTCCTAAAAAGAAGGGTGCCAAGGAGTTGAGGGACTTCAGACTAATTGGCAGTATCCATAAGTTGCTCTCTAAAGTATTGAGTGAGAGACTGAAAAGGGGTTATTGGTAAGTTGATAGATTCTCAACAAATGTCATTCATCAAAGGGAGACAAATTATGGATGCGTTCTTGATTGCCAATGAAGCTGTTAAGTCCGGAGTTAAGAAGAGGAAGCCACTCATTCTCTCTAAGTTGGACATAGAGAGCTTATGACCATGTTAATTGGAGATACCTTATGAAGATATTAGAAATGATGGATTTTGCGCAAAAGTGGTGGAAGTGGATGGAGCAATGGATTTCAACAGTGTGCTTTTCTGTACTAGTTAATGGTTCTCCGGCAGGATTCTTCCAACCGTACGGAGGACCCAGGTGACCCTCTGTCACCTTTTCTGCTCCTAATTGCTATGGAAGGACTTAATAAGATGATCAAGACATCCAAATTAAGAGGTTAGATAAAGGGTTTGATGTGGCTAGAAAAGGGATTGACAGTCTGGAAGTGACACATCTACAATATGTAGATGACACAATTATTTTTTGTGATGCTGAGAGATCAACTAAAGCACTTAAGACTTATTTTGGTTTTGTTTGAAGGGATCTCTGGTCTACATATTAACTCATAGAAAGAGTTTATGTATCCCTATTAATGTAGTCAACAACATGAGTTGGTTAGCAACAATCCTTGGAGTTGAAGTTGGCATTCTGCGAACTACTAACATGGGATTACCTTTAGGAGCCGAATCTATGTTCATAGATATATGGAGCAATGTGATCTAGAAGTGTGAAAAAAACTTGCTATGTTGAAAAGTAAAAACACAATACTTGTCTATGGATGGAAGATCAACACTACTTAGTACTTGGTATTCTTCCAACTTACATGATGTCCCTTTTCCCTATCCCACCATGGGTCACCAAGAGGCTAAACAATATTAGAAGAAAATTTTTGTGGCAGGGCAATAAGGAAAAGAAAGGATTTCACTTGGTAAAGTGGAAATCAGTGATGGGAAGAAGAGTGATGGTCTGGGGATTAAGAACCTAAACTTGCAAAGTAAAGCTTTTCAAATGAAATGGTTATGGAAGTATGCAAATGGTAACCAACTGTTGTGGGAAAGGGTGATTGAGGTTAAATATATACCAGAAGACAAATGGATGACCAAAGAAGTGACTACTCCTTATGAGGTCAACCTTTAGAGATCCATTAGGAATGTATGCGATGAAGTGAAGAACAACTCAAAGGTGAATGTTTGTGATGGGAGAAAGACCATGTTTTGGAAGGATAATTGGCATGAGAAAGGCAACTTGGAAGAGTTATTTCCTGAAGTTTATAACTTAGTTACATTTTAGCAAGGGTTTATAGCAGATTTATGGACACTACAGGGGTGAAACTTCAACTTTAGAAGACATCTAAATGACTGGGAGGTTCAAAGAGTAGCTGAGTTTGTTAACACAGTGGAAACTTTCAATGGACTTCAAACAAGGAAGTATGTTCTATGGTGAATAGGAAACAATAGAGGAGGATACAAATTTAATAGAGCTTATAAGCTAATGGATTAGACAAACCAACAAATTACAAATTGGCGATGGAAACAAATATGGAAAAGCAAAATGCCCTACAAAGCATCTTGCTTTGTCTGGTTGTTGGCCAAGGAAGCACCTCTTACCGAAGACAATATCATGAAGAGAGGGATAACCTTATGCTCTAGATGCTCTTTGTGGGGATACTTTAGAGAATGTGAATGATCTGTTAGAAACACTGCAGGTACACTCATCAATTATGGAAATCTTTTTTGAGTCTCAGAGGCATCTCCTGGACTATGCCAATGAAAGTTTCTGAGTCTTTAAGAAGTTGAGGGAAGCAGGAGTATGGGCAAAAGACGAGGTTGGCAAAAGACAGAGGCAGATGGAGACTTATCCCTCCTTCAATATGGTGGGCAATATGGAAAGAGAGGAGCTTTAGGTGTTTTGAGAGCATAGAAAACAGTGTGCAGAAAGTGAAGCTCAACTGCATTTTGCTATTATGTTTTTGGTGTAATCAGTTATACTCAAATAATGCTGTCTCTATAATTGATTTTTTGACATTTGTGCACCAAAAGAAAATAAGGGATCAAAAACTACTTAATTGAGCAAAGCTCATCTCCTGCCCTTCAAAAGCTCACCTATTCTCTTTTTTGAAATGACCAAGCTAGAGAAGTAACATTCCATGCATTGTGGCTTCTTCTCCTAGCTCCACTCTTCCAACTAATCATCTAACTCCTTCATTGATCTTGGCATTACCTGAGTGAAACCAAGCCACGTAATCATATCCTATCATAACATCGTGGCTAATTTGCTATATAATAAAATATGATCTGCATCGTCACCAGTCTCCTTACAAAGGAAACACCAACTCATGTGGACAACCTATTGCTTCTTAAGGTTCTCTGATGTACAAATCACCCCTCCACTAGCTAGCCACGTGAAGAAGCACACCTTCGTTATTCATACCACACCATATTGAAAAATATCCTCCACCCTTACCAGAAGCTTCTTATAGAAGGACTTGACAGAAGACACTTTGTTATTTACCAACTTTTCTCTACTCAAATCATTGGGTCTGTCAACTTCTCACATTTCTTTTGGAGTAATTTAGCAATCTCTGATGTTTCGTCACCTCCCAATCATGGAATTCCTTTTCAACCTCAAATCTTTAAAAGTTCCATCCCCTTGGGTCCTCCTAACATGCTGAACACGTAACTCCCTTTGGCATTAAAACATATATATACAGTAGGGGAATTTATCCTTAAGCGCCAAACTTCCACACCACTGTTGCCCCCAAAAGAACTAACTCTACTCTTCTGTTAACCCTAAAAGTAATGTTATCATCCAAAGCATCCCACCCCTTCGTTATATTCCTCCTCAGACCACATTCGAAAGACATAGTGATCACTTTTGTTCTCCATTCCCCCTCCATTTCACCATATATTCCAGCTATAATCCCTCTCCATAAAGCTTCTCCCTCAACCCCAAATCTCCACAACCACTTAAATAAAAGAGCTTTATTGAAAGTCTTCAAGTTTGATTCCCAAATCCTCCCCATCTTTTAGGAGATGTCATAGATTCCCATCAAATTAAGTGAAACTTCTTTGTTGCGTCCGTCGTATCCCTAAGAAAATCTCTTTGCAACCTCTCCATCTTACCTATAACATAACAAGGTGCATTGAATACGGAGATGCAATATTTAGGGATACTCTATAACGTGCTCCTTATATGCACTTCTTTGCCTCCCTTGGATGAGTATCTTTTTGCCACCTAGCTATGTCTTCTCTACCCTCTAAATGACAAGATTCCAAACAGTGAGATCCTTGTTCGACACGCCAGAGGCAATCCTAGGTAGGCAGTGGGGAAAGGCTACCTTCACTACAAGACATGGACAAGCATGGCAATATTATCCACTACGCCAACAAGTATGATCTCACATTTACTAAGGTTGATTTAAGCCTTGAAGTCACTTGCAATCAAGTTAGAGCTTGTCCAAGGTAGTCCAACTTGTTCACATCAGCATCACAAAATATATAGTTGGTATGCCTAAGTGATTTCTTCCCATATGCCTAAACCTTGGTGGATTGAATTACTCGGTACTTATGTAGGTGAGAGGTATGGGCACTTAATGGAATAATTCAGGTGTGTTCAAGTTGACTATCATTCCACTGGTGAAAAAATAATTTTACCTCTCTGCAAGTGTTAAAAATTGAATTTAATGATGATAGGATATAAGAGGTACCTAGGAGTTAAATATTGTGTTTTGTTGCATTGTGTTGAGCGTTAGGAGGGTAAATTAATAACTAAATCAGACACAAATCCAAGATGGAAGGACATATGTATTGTAGTTGTTTTTCCTTGTCTTGTGATGTGAAATGTTAGATATTCTCTACTCAAATGTATGGTTTTCTTTCTGTGTGAAATTTATACGAAGGCACCTAAGTTCTAATACAAACGAGGCAATACTAAGTGAATTCTTTCAAGACTAATTAGACTTCTTAACTCTTGGTGGATAAAATTATCTAGTACATGTGTTTAGGTAGTAAGTTTCTGGTGGATTAGTCATGTGCACATAACTCATAAGTTGGCTGAAATGGCATTGCTATCTAAACAGAGTTGTCCTAAGACACCGTTTAATAGACAGACCATTTCAAACCTTATGATCCCTTCTAATTGTTAAGTTTCTTTTAGGACATTTTACAAGAACTTTGAGATTTCATAATACTTAATTAGTTGAGTTTCAGAAGAGCTTTAAATGATTGGGAAATTGACAGACTAGCAATTTTTTTCGAAACTTTGGAACAGTTCAAAGGTAGATCAACTGAGGCAAATTACTTAATATGGTTAAGGAATAAGGAGAACAAATTTACAGTGGAAGCAACATACTTAGTACTCACAACCTCAAACAATTAGAGTGGGATCTGGCCTTGGAAGATCTGGAGGGGTAAGATCCCTCACAAAGTTGCATGCTTCTCTTGGTTGCTAGCCAGAGAAGTTGCACTCACACAAGATACACTCATGAAGAGAGGTTTTGATCTTTGCTCAAGGTGTTTTCTCTGTGATAAGGAAGCAGGGATAATCTCTCATCCCTTTCTTCACTGAAGCTGGACTGACCACTTGTGGAATATTTTCATTAACATGAGGGGTATTAACTGGAATATGCTGGGAAGAGTATCTGATGTATTGAAATGCTGGAATAGTGATACCAATCCATCTAATCAGAAAGAGAGATGTAAAATTGTCCCAGCTTGCATTTGGTGGATTGTGTGGGGAGAAAGAAACAATGCTGGAACAGTGAAAACCAATCCCTCGAATTAGAAACTGAAGTTGAAACGTTTAGGGATTTTCTCTTTTTGGTGTAAACTTAGCTTAATTGAGGAGTTGGAATCAGTTTATGATGTACTCGATTCCTTACGAGAAAATTGAGGACATGGAGCTTTTTTTTAGCTCATCTGGATGTAAATATGGGAGAATACACACCCTTTGTGTAGTTTGTTATTAATACACAAAAATGTTACCTGCTAAAAAAAAAAGTATACACATTAAACAACCTTTTACATGTATTTCTTTGATTGAGGGATCCTTTGTTTTTTAGAGTTCAATTACTTTGTATAAGTTCTAGCAAAATTCTGCTTCTCTGACATTCCAATCTTCTTATTGTTACAACAAGGGTGGGATGTATGCCAGCCTTACCTCTATCTTTGTGGGATAAAAGGGAGATTGTTTCTGAGAGATCCTTGACTTCAAGGGCATTGTTTTCAGAAAATGGTTTAAAAGAAAAGCAAGGGTAAAGCTATGATGAAAATATTGGAGAAAAGAAAGCACAAACTATACAAACTTAAGACAACCAAAATGAAAGAAATGATGGTAGTAATTAAATTGTAGAATAAGATAATGCTAGCATAATAGTGGCAATACTGGTAAGGGAACCGATAAATGCTCTAGAATCCTACTCCAAAAGTGTTGTGAGAGAAACCATTCTACAACCAACTAACCATCTATCCTAATCCTCGCTTTTCATGATCTCCTCTCTAGGGTTATTCCTTGGTGAGTTGAACATGTGTCATGTCTAGTCTAATCTCCCCAATTCTTCCTTGGTCTACCCCTACCTCTTCCGAAACCCATCACTGCCAACTTTTACAAATCCTCATGAGGGAGGGCATCTATGGTCGTCATATTCTTATGCTCAAACATCTTAGTCTTGCTTCCCAAAACTTGTCCACCACAACAACTTCTCCCTATGTACCCCGTATATCTTCATTCTATTCTTGTCTCTTCTAGTATGCATACATATAACATATCCGTCTAAGTATCCTCATTTTTCTTTCTTCATCTTCTGAACATGCAAATTCTTGACTAACCAACACTCCACTCCGTACAACATAGTCGGTCTAATAGTCAATCTACAAAACTTATCTTTAAGTTTCGCTGATACATTATTACCAAGTCAAGAATGTATCAGCGAGAGAAGTATGTTTGAGAGAAGCTTCAATTCTACTTGTATGACTTTAATTCCAAAAAAATTAGGTGCTTAGGAGCTCCCTGACTTCATACCTATTAGACTGATTGGTAGATGTACCAGATCACCTCCAAATTACTCACTAACAGAATAAGAATAATTATGCATAAACTAGTCGACCCCAACATTTGGCCTTCATAAATTGGAGATAAATAATGGATGCCATTTTTATGGCAAATGAGTGTGTTGATGCTAGAACTAGGTGTAGTGTCCTAGGCATCCTATGTAAGCAGGACATTCAAAAATCATATGACCACCTCAATTGGAAGTTCCTACTGGAGACTCTTTCTAAAAGGGTTTTGGAGGTGATGGCCAAGATGGATGAAGTTTTGCATCAGCACTGTTCAATTCTCAGTTCTAATAAATGTCTCTCGCACAGGTTTCTTCTCTTCACAAAGAGGTTTAGGATAATGAGACCCATTATCTTCTTTCCTTTTTATTATTGCTATGGAGGATCTAAATAATATGTCGAAAATTGCTCAAGAGAAGTTGTGGCTGAGAGGTTTTAGGGTCTCTAGTAGAGTGAGGGTTGATTTGGTGATTACTAGCCTTCAATAGCCTTCTCTTCACAAAGAGGTTTAGGACAATGAGACCCATTATCTTCTTTCCTTTTTATTATTGCTATGGAGGAGCTAAATAATATGTTGAAAATTGCTCAAGAGAAGTTGTGGCTGAGAGGTTTTAGGGTCTCCTGTATAGTGAGGGTTGATTTGGTGATTACTAGCCTTCAATAGCCTTCTCTTCACAAAGAGGTTTAGGACAATAAGACCCATTATCTTCTTTCCTTTTTATTATTGCTATGGAGGAGCTAATAATATGTTGAAAATTGCTCAAGAGAAGTTGTGGCTGAGAGGTTTTAGGGTCCCTAGTAGAGTGAGGGTTGATTTGGTGATTACAAGCCTTCAATATGCGTATGATACTCTTGTCTTTTGTGATGTAAATAGAAAACAACTCAGGATTTTAAGGGTAATCTTTGTTCAATTTGAAGCTATCTCATGTCTTCACATCAATTTGAACAAGATTTTCTTGTACAAGTCCCTGATTTACTCTCTCTCGCTAGCATTTTGGGTGGAAGGATAGGAGACCTACCAACTAAATACTTGGGGATGTCTTTGGGAGCCAAAAGCAAATCCATAGGCATTTGGAATGGGGTGATAGAATAATGTAAATAAAGGTTGGTGAATAGGAAGAGCCAGTACCATTCTTTAGAGGGAAGATTATCACCCATCAGCAATGTTTTGGACTTTACGCCTGTTTACATAATGTTTCTTTTACCTATCTCCAATGATGTCATTGATAGCCTAGATTCTGTGAGAAGAAACTTCATGTGGGAAGGAAATAGTGAAACTAAGAAATTCTACTTGGTCAAGTGGGATACTCTGTTTAAGAGTAAATGGGCAGGGGGTTCGGGGTAAGGAAAATCCAGAACTAATGCCTCATGAGGTAGTGGTTGTGGAGATTTGCCTCCACTGAATAAGCACTGTGGAAAGCAGTAATAAAGGCCAAATATGAAATGATCACTGGATAATTATAATGGTCACTAGCACTTATGATCAAGCCTTGGGAGAGCCATCAGAAACCATTGGCCGAAGTTTAGAGGAAACTGCTGTATCGAATTGGGTAATGGTCGGAAAACCTCTTTTTGGAAAGACAGATGGCTAGAACAAGGATCTCTAAAAGTATTGTTTTCATATTTTTTTCACCCTAAACCAGCAGCAAAGGGTCACCGTGGCCGAGATATGGTCAAACCAAGGGTGGAATTTGAGTTTAAGAAGATCTTTAAATGACTGGGAGATCCACGGTTTGGTGGAGTTTACAAGGTCTTGGGGCAGTTCAAAGGAACTACTGATGCATAGGATAATTTAGGATGGCAGGATCACTATCAAGACAATTTTACTGTCAAAAGAGCCTACAAAAGTTTAACCCTTGTAACAGTCCGTGGAATGGGTGGCCTTGGAAGCTGATACAGAAAAGTAAAATTTCATTACAAAGTGTCTTGTTGTACTTGGCCTCTTGCCGAGCAGACAGTTTAGACCCAGGAAAACCTTATGAAGAGATATTCAACTGAGTCCTAGGTGCTTCCTATGTGGTGAAGAAGTAGCGATTGCCGCCCATCTCTTCCTTCACTGTAGGATAACCAACATTTTCTGGAAATGTCTTCATCAACCTGAAGGACATGAACTGGGTTACGCCTCGGAGAGTTACCGACTTTGAGGATATAGAGTAGTTATGCAAGCATTACTTGGCATAAAGAGAGATGGAAAATCATTCCGGCTTGCATTCGGTGGTCTATGTGGGAAGAAAGAAATCTCAGATGCTTCTGGGCCAAGTGTAATTCCATCCAGAAGATTAAGTTCAAACTGCTTAGTTTTGTTTCTTTTTTGGTGTAAATAAGAGTACATGGAAGATCTAGAATCAGTTACATATGTTTCTGGTTCCTTGTAAATCTTTCTATAGGATTGAAGATCTTCCAACTACTCTCCACAAATGTAATTAGGAACCTTTAATATGTTATGGCAGCTTCTGATATTTTTAAATAGAAAACAAGTTGTTACCTTCTAAAAAAAAAAATATACATAGGACAATGGATGTGAGCGTCTATTTCATCCACCCCGCTAAGGTGTCCGACTCCTCATCGATTTCTCTATTTCCTTCTCACGGTTGAGTGGGTAAAGTTGTTTCTTAAGTAGGTTCAAGAGGCTCTACTACTCTCGGTATTATCATTGCTATGGTTGTTGCAGATATTATGTTGAGATGGAATTTGCTAATCTGTATCAGATATGTTGATATCGATGCTTCAGACCAACTTGAGTATTTTGTATAACCTTGTACTTGTGCCACTTTAGATAGTGTAGTAAACATAAATATGGTAGTCATTATCAGACTTATTTGGCATGTCCTCTAAATGCATGGATGTGCATATTTCTACCTTTAAGCTTCTAATGGGTCAACGGGTTTTTGTAGTTATTTGAAAATATGCTGTATTAATGCATATTTAAGGATATTTAGGTGATGCATAACATTTTCCTCCTCCAGTTTTGCAGGAAAAGAAACTCTTAGATGCTTAGCTCTAGCCTTGAAAAGAATGCCTATGGGTCAACAATCACTCTCCTTTGATGATGAAAATGACCTTACATTTATTGGGTTGGTATGCTCTTTCTTCTATGTGCCTTACTTTTGTATGTAAAAAGCATTACAACTTTTTTGATTTGTTTATTTACTTTTTGCATGATATATAGAATACTAACTTAAAACAATCAATCAAATAAAATGATATTTGGAGATTATTTCAAGCAGGTGTTTATCATTTTAGTCTTTCAACTATGAACTTGAAATAAAGAATTTGCAATTTGGATGATAGATTTTAGGGGTATTTCAACCAAATTCTCAATTTTCAACATCAAATACTTCCTTTTTTCCAATTTCAACAAAATTATGTCCAATGCCTAATATTGGAAATAGACGGACCTGAATAAAGTCGAATAGGTACAAAGGATTGAAATAGGCTTCTCCAAATAATTTGGACTAGGGGCGTTTGATTGATTTGATTGGTGCCTGTAATCAAAGTCAAATTCAAAGTCAAGCCTAAAAAATTAATACTCAGTCTACCTGGTCAAATCTCGGGACAAATTACAAAATATGATTACCTATAAGCTTGTGAGTCCAAATTTATGATTGGTTTCTCATTAATGTCCAGTTTTATGGTCAGATCCCCTATTTAACTCATTTAAGGTACTAGGTCAAAACTCTCCAAATTTGGTATTCAAATCTCACAAATCTATGATTTCAATTCAACCAAAATCACTTATAGAGATCTGGTGGTGTCAGGGTGAAACTACATGGATGATTGGGAACTTATCACTCCAATAATGGCAAAGTTTAGGTTTGGATTTGTCACTGTTCAAATATGTAGAGATTTATTCCTTCCTCGCGAACGTGGCACCAATCTATGTGATAGGGGAGATTATCTTATGCTGGTGTGTGTGTGTATATGTATGGAATACTTTTTTAGAAGCTATTCATCCTTAATGCATGAAATCGATACCAATCATGATATTTTTGCACCTACATGTTCTAATTTGTAAGAAAGCTTCATTATCAGAGTTTTAAGTTCATCAAGTGCTAAGATGTTAAACTATCTACATTGAACTTATAGAAACTACTCTATCAAGTACTATCAATGTTTTCATGTCCTCAATTCTTATAAAGTAGTCCTTATTTTGGAGTATATTTAATACTTCGAAGGAAAGATACTACTGCAAGCCATTGAGTTTTACAAGGAAAGTCTAGCAACTGATGACAACACTCACTGAAAAATCAGTCCTTATTTTGGAGTATATATAATACATCGACTGAAAGGATTTGGTCAAAATGTCAAAACCATTTGTGATATGTGTGAATTTGTTCATGTTGAAGTATTTGATCCTATGGCTTGTTATTTTTTGGAAGAAAAATGACACTTTGACTGTTGCAATAAATAACATATCTCGTTTGAGCAAATCCTAAATTTCCACCAAGAATCTTTTCAACTGGAGTAACTCTTTACACGTTTCAACGACAATAAGCTCAACAACCGTTGTAGAGAAGAAAAATTACTTTTGCGACCTTTTGCCAAGATGCTACTTCCCTGCAATAGCAATCAAGTAGCCCAAAATTAGATTTAGAGCTGTCCGCATCTGATGGTATAACTAAATCAATGTAACCACAAAAAGATGGGTTCCATGTCCGAAATACGAACTCTAAGGAGTACTGTCACATATATACCTATGACATGGACAATGGCATAATCTGGTTTTGTAAAACTCATTGTGTACATCAAATTGCCGATATATGAAGCATACTGAAGTTTCTTAGTACTATCCTTCACCAACATTATTTCATGCTTGGCTTGAAGTGCACAGCTGGTGGTGTACAAATGACCTTAGCTTGATCCAAGTTGAACCTATAAATTACCATCTTACTATTCTTCTCTTGTGATAACCATAACTTTTTGGCCTCCCTCTGTCACACCTATATGCATCATAAGGATCTGCCTCATTGGTTCGAAGACTTCATATTAAAAGATTTGTTCAATTCCTGCTTCAATTTTTTTTTATGACAAGGGAAATCCACAACCGCTACCCTTTGAGTGTGCACAAGGTAAAACCCCCGCTCCCATGCAATAACTCGCAAACCACATAAGAAAGGTCCGCCGCACTATGTCAAGGTTCCCGGTGGCGACGATTTCTACCCAGAAGTCAACCGCCTTGCTTTCGTGGGCAAGGGGTTTCAAGCGTGAAACGGCTCCCATTGATGTCTTCCAAGTCCAACTCACTGTGGCACCCCGAATGGTATGTCCTGGCTTTCCTTTTACGGACTCGCATCAACATTATGAATGACGATAAATATATCATCAACATAAATCAATAATATAATAATTCATTATTAGAGAATTTCTGCACGAAAATAATTTCCAAAGATTTCTTCTTGAACCCTTAGAGGTCGTTTGCAGGTATTAATTATGTGGGTATTAGTTATGTAGGTATTAGTTTTACATGTATAAGTGATGCAGGGTTTAGTATACATGTATTAGTTATGTAGGTTATTAGTTATGAAGGATATAATTATGCATATATTAGTTATGTAGGTATCAGTTATGTCGAGATTATAATACATCAGTGAGTTACTTTTTATTTCTTAATTCCAAAAGTAATTAGTGAGCTAATATTTATTATAACGATTGAAATAGCCAACTATATCTAACAAATTACAATTAAATAAGTAGCTATATCTAAAAACAATAAAGTAAATAACAAATAACTAAAGTAATTAAGTAATTTGTACTAAATATGATGCAATTGAGCAATAGGTAATTTAAATTAAAATAAATAACAAGTAGCTAAAAATATTGAAACTTGTATTGGCAGTGCATTATGGAGAAACTAAGGAAGGAAATTAATTATAATTAATAGGCCGTACCACCAAAGAGATCAATTAACAAGAATTTAAGCAAAGAAATTAAAGTAATTAAGCAACTAACAAGGCAAAAAACCCAAAGAAGAAATTTTGTAGTAATTTATTTAACATGTATTAATTATTTGATTTATGGTAAAGAAATATACATTTAAAAGTAAATTAATAGGGGTGGATGCATTATTTACTATTTTAATACATTTATAACCAATACCTACATAACTTATTTCACCTTTTACATTGCATAAAATTATGCATAAAATCCCTCATAAGTTATGTAAATATTAATTATGCATTACAATAACACAACCAAACACTGTATAATTTATACAATATTTGAAAACCTGCCAACGAAACATTGTATAAAATTAATACATGGATAGCTTTTATCCTATTTGCAAACCAAACATGGTTTAAATTAGAACATGAACAACTTGGTTATTTATGTATTAACTTTGGGCTTATCCATCTTCTAAACAACCCCTTATTGTTTCATAACTGAGCCAAACTTCCTGTTTCACCACCTAGGAACTTGTCTCAACCCATACTAGTTCTTCTTTAATTTCAAGGTACAATCCTCTTTCGCTTATGACTTCAATACTTTGTGGTTACCTGACCTATGATGCTCACCATCTAGAACTTTGGAGAACATGGGTCTTCATATTCATTTGGCTCAACAACCTTCCAATATAGGTTAGCAGGGCTTAAAGCCTAAAGAAATGTAACAGGACACTCTTCACCATTGGAAAAAATAATTCGTCAAATCAACTCCCTTTTACTACTATAAGCTCTTCACAACCAATCTAACCTTGTACTGTAAGCTAGGTTGCCATTTTTGTGTTTCACTCAGAACATTCACCTCTCCCAAGTTTTTATGTCTTTAGGTGGTTTAAGAAAATCACAAGCATGATTATCATTCAAGAATTTCATCTTATCCTTCGTAGCATCAAACTACATTTTTCCCACTATGCATGACTTCTCCAAGGCATTTAAGTTCCCCCCTCCCCATGTTGTTTGTTAAGTGTACATACTGAGAGAGTTAATATTATGGAGGTCTTTTCTCCAATGAATTTAAGAAAAGTTTCAGAGAATTTGTAGTTGTTGGTTGAAGGTCAACGATGTCATTATGCAAAGGAGCATCAAATGGCATTTCTACCTTGTTGATCATTCTAGACATGATCATCATCTTCATTTCATCTTAAAGTCTCAGGCCTCAACATTCTGAAGATTTTTTTAGGTGCAACTGTAACATGGACTAGATAAACCACAACTAAGCTCTCATTACTCTAAGAATCTAGTTTCGTAGTTTTTTAAGATCTTCAATAGTGTGGTCTTGAAATAGCACAACATCATGGTCTTATCGAAGGCTGTGGGGATCATAGGGGGCGGCGCGGGCATGAAGAGGGACTGAGAATACTTGATTTAGGAGAAGGCTCGTGGTGTGACTTTAGGCTTAACCTTTCAAACTCGAAAATTCCTGGTGATCATAAGAAACATTACTATCAAATCAAACTACGTAGGGACATTATCTTCCTAAGAAACAATAGGCGATAAACTGATAACATATGAAACAATATTAAGTGCTTCTACCATGAAGAAATTTTGCTGGCTGACCTGTGAAAACAAGCATCTAAATCTCTCAATTAAGGTTTTGTTCATCTCTCCGACAAACATTTATTTGATTGGGTCTTTGAGGAGTTCTTCATATAATGCCCCATGCTTTATAATGTACAAATGCCATTACAAGGCAGCATGCATTTCAGCATATTCAGTGTCCCATTTTCTCTCTGGCGCAAGATGACTTGAGATTCTTTAAACACATCAAGTACTTGATCCTTGAACTTCAAAGGAAATACTCAAAGTTGCAAGATGGATTACCTACAAATGCGACAAACTTTAGTTTGCCACCTTTACATTTTACCTTAAGAAGACCACAAAATTGGAATGTACCAGGTCTAGCAAATTAGACTTTTTTAATGGTGGATGACTCTAAAAATAATCCTTTTGTTTCTCAACTAAGCGATGAGTAAGTTCATATCCAACAACCAATCCCCTATTTCACTCTTATGACTCCGCTTTCCATATCATAAAACTAATAAAGTATCACTCAACAACATTTATTGTGTTGATTGATATGGAACATTGCGTCACATACAAATTTGAGGACATGTTACCTCAAGCCATAACTATTGACCATATCAGTAAGCTTCTACCGACATCTCAAATATTCTTGTAAAATTAACGTCAATTCAAGATTTTCTTGTTAAATATGTTCATGGCGAGTATTTGCATACTGATATATACCTCATATATATATATATATATATTATATATATAATATATATATATATACTACATATATCGTATATATTATATATATATATATATCCATATCATCTATATATATATATAATCTATCTCTCTCTCCCTCTCTCTCTCGCTCTCATCTCTCTCTCTCGATACTCTCTCGCTCTCTCTCTCCCTCTCCTTCCATTCCCCCCCCCCCCCTCTCCTCCCTGTTTGTGTCTTCGTCCTGCCGTCTCCGCTCCCCCCCGCCTTTTAACCCCTCCCCCTTTTGTCGTTTGGGCCTCTACCCTCCTCCAATATTCAAATGATTTTGCTTGTGTTCTTATCATGAATCTTTCAAAGCTTAAGGCGATATCAAGTAGAGGGCTTATCGCTTGGAACATGCATAGTGCATATACGTCACAAGAGGGCTATTCATTGGTGGAGATTTTAATGTTCACTTCTGGGTAGCTTTTATTGATTTTGTCATTAAGCTTGGAGGATTCTATTTTGGGGTTAGAAATAGTCACTTATGGAATTTTCTAAAGCTTTCGTGTTGGTGATAAGTAATTTGTGATTTGTGATAAAGGAAGATGACAAACATACTTTCATATATTCTAGAACGAAGAAAAGGCACATTGTGTTGGGTAATTTGGAACATTAAGAGAGACGTCAAGATTTTGGACATTGTAGGTATCTTAGGTTGAATATTTAAGGGTATTATTCTTACGATTAACATGGTAAGTGCGACTTGATCAAATGTGATTTTTGTGGAATTTGGGAAGAGTATATGTAGGGAAGGCATGGTGTGGTTGATTGGGTTGTTTAATGCCACTTTTAGAATGAAAAATACTCAAAGAATGGAGGTGGAGTATATTGGTTATGTTGTACAAGAACGAGGGTGATATCCAAAATTGCAGCAATTACAGAGGTATCAAGCTATTAAAGGATACTATTAAATGTTTGGGACAAAGGTGGTCAATGTAAGGGTGAGCAATAGTTTGTCCATATCCGAGAACTAGTTCGTATTCATACAGTGGTGATCAACAATAGAATCCATTCATCTTGTCGGGGTGGAGGGCTCAGATTGACGGAGGTCGAATACAAGGTAATGAGATGTGCGGCGTTGGCTTGTATTATGGTGTTTCATGGTACCTAGAAAAGCTTTAAGGAGCAAAGTCGGAGGAAGTTCTATGGAGATGCCTAAAGGCTGGAGGTGTTCGCGTGGCTTATAATTAGGGCTATGAAGGACATGTATGATGGAGCCAATACTCGGGTAAAGATAGCATGGGAAGACTTGGAGCATTTCAAGTCGAGATAGATATGCACCAAGAATCAACACTTAGGCCGTTTCTATTTGCCTTGATGATGGATATGTTGACAAAATATTCAAGGTGAGGCGCTAGGTGTATGTTAATTTTAAATGACATAATCCTGATTGATGAAACTTACTTAGAAGTTGACGTTATTATAAATTCAATGATGCAACACATGAGGCAAACATGAAAGTGAAACTTGATACACAAGTTCCTAAGAGATAGTTTTGTGTATCTTGGGTCTTTGATCCAAGGAAATGAGGTTTACAATGATGTCACTCATTATATTGGTGTGATGTTGATGAACAAAGGCTTGCTTTCAGAGTCTTGTGTGATTAAAAGGTACCGGACAATGAATAGTTATCCCACTCGCTCCCCTGCTAAATAATAACGCAAAGCTAAAGGTAAATCTATCAGTGGTGTATAACCAGTTATTTGTACTTGTATTGGGCGCAGAAGTTGGCCACTCAAGGACTCTTATATTCAGAAGATGCATGTAGGGAAAATAAGGATGCTGTGATGGATGTGTGTGCATACTAATAACAAGAAGATTAGGAATGATGATATCCGCTATAAGGTAAGAGTGGCTTCCCTGGTGGACAAGATGAATGAATGGAGACTGAGATAATTTGGTCATGTGAAGAGGAGATACGCAAATGTCTTAGTGAGGAGGTGTGAGATGTGAGGTTGAATGTAGTGGGTATGAGGAGAGGTAGTGTTAGGTTGGAGAAGTATTGAGAGAGATGATTAGATAAGATATGGTGCAGATTCAGCTATGAGCTAACTAAGGACATGACCTTAGAAAGAAGGGTATGGAGTTCATAGATTAGGGTTGAAGGTTAGTACAGAGTTGAGCGTTGTCTGTTTTTCGATTGTATTAGGTTTTGTGGTAGTCTGGTGTGCCTTGTCTGTCGTAGTACATCCTTATTCATGTAATTTCTTGCTTTTGTTATATGTCACCATCTGTTGTTTATTATGTTTAGGGGATTGCACTATTTTGTTGATGTTACTTTTTCTAGCCCGTATGTTGTGCACTGCTTTCATATTAGTTGTCATTAAGTCTTCATTGCCCTTTTTTCATTATCACATTGTTTTGCTTTACTTGAGCTGAGGGTTTTTCAAAGACAACCTCTCTACCCTCCCAGACCCCACTTTGTGGGAGTTCATGGGGTATGTTGTTGTCACTCATATATTTCACATAATTGCAGTTTGTAAGCATAGTAACTTTTGGATATTAACATAGTGTTGTGAAAGCCTTGCTTGGGGCACACTTGAATCCTGAATTTAGGTGCAAAACAAGTTGTTCCCTTCCCAGGTCCCTTGCTTGGGCTGCACTTAGGTGCAGGCATCAAGACTCGAAGGCATGTGCTTCATCGCCCATGAGTGCTGCACTGACAAGAAATATTTTACCTGATTGTAGTTGTTTATATTTCATTTAAGTTATCACTGCTTGGGTTAATATCGATTACTCATTATCAGACATATATCGATCTTTCTATCTTTTTCTTCATTTGCGCTTCCTTCATAAAATTTCGTGCTATGTTGTGCAGCGCTTTAATTGCCCCTATCTACTTAAGTGGTTCTCATTTTAATGTTGACCATATGATTATGTACCTACTGTTATATTTTCTTAATTAAAGGTTGGGATGCTTGATCCACCAAGGGATGAAGTAAGAAATGCCATCCTTTCATGTATGAATGCAGGCATACGTGTAATCGTTGTTACTGGGGATAACAAGGTAAAATGAGTTGTTCTGTGATAATGAATATCTCAATCTGCAATGATCTGCTCTGGACCCAATTTAATATATACATAATTTTAGACAACTGCAGAATCCTTGTGCCAAAAAATTGGTGCCTTTGATCACTTGGGAGATTTTACTGGGTTTTCTTACACTGCCTCTGAGTTTGAAGAACTCCCGGCATTGCAGAAGTCAGTGGCATTACAACGGATGACAATTTTATCCAGGTAATAACATTGCTTCTTATTGTTACTGGATCCTCGTTGAATTCTTTAATTTATGTCTATAAAACTTATTGACTCCTAGTTTCCAACTTATCCTTTTGTCATTTATAATGGTTGATTTCCATGTTCTTAGGGTCGAACCATCCCACAAAAGGATGCTGGTTGAAGCATTACAGAATCAAAATGAAGTTGTTACCTTTCCGTAAGCTCTTTGGTGGGTTATTGTGATCTTTCCTCAAGTTAGGGGTTGCCCTTTCACATTCTTGTTGATTTATACTTATAAACACGAAAGGACCGTTCACATAAAAATGTGGCTTGTAACTTTGTCAAGACTACAATAGCTTTCGGTAAAGTATGAATCATGATAAGCTGTTTTGAACAGGTAGTGTGATGGCAGTAAGGCTGGTGAAATTGCACTTGTACACACAATCATTTGCTTTCAAAACATTACCACTTTGTCTAGATGCTTGGGAGACTTCTCCTTCTGCTTGTTAACTGTGTGCTTATTTATCTATATGATGAGGGGTAGTTAGGCATCTCGAATGCTCCTTGGCTTTTCTCTGATATGTTGTTCCTTTTCATGTCCAAATTTCTGAGCTTACATCTTCATATTTAATGATGTAAGATTCGGACCCTATTATATAAATATTCTCATGTCCTTGTGTAAATCTGTTCTGATCTTATAGCTTTCTTCTCAAGCATTTCACTACCTGAGTTTGCTTAACCTTGTTGTCATTGAAATGGACCATAACCATGTTGAGTTGTTACCTTTGTTATTACCTTTTTTTCAATCCTTTGCATGTGAAACTTCTTCTATCCTTATTTAAATGGACAGGGGTCTCTTTGTCTTGTCCTTAAGTGTTTGAATTACCTAATCTTGCTTAAATTCTTCTGTTGAAATGCACTATAAAATTGCAGCAAGCAATCCGTGCTTTTAGTTCCATGCTTATGAAATCTCTCTCTTCTGAGTTATTCCTGTATTTACAAACTTAGTTTGTTCTCTTTTCTTTTCTTTACATATAGATTTTTTTATGTATATTTTAATTCAAAGGTTGCAATGACTGGAGATGGAGTAAATGATGCACCTGCACTGAAGAAAGCAAACATTGGAATTGCCATGGGATGTGGAACTGCAGTTGCAAAGGTTTTTGCTTTTTCTGTGTAGCTTATTTCTGGTGATGAATTAAAAAAGCTAGCTAGAAGTCTTTACTGATTTATATTAATACTTCCACTGAGAAGTGAATTTCAGAGTTCCCGGATGCACTCTAAAGCTTCCCCTTTCGATAATCAATAGATTTAAGGTTGTTATGTTTTCTAGCTCAGTAATATGGTTATTCTTTATGGATGCCCATGATTAGGAATCCAGTTATTAGGAAAGTTTTCTTTGCTTAAACTGTTCTATTTTATGTAGTCTAAACTCCTATATCATGGATACTCATGTATATTTTGTCTAAAATAAATTCAGCAAGAGTTTTTCTTCCACAATATGGAATCATAGTCTCTACAATCTTTAAGTAAACATAAATAGCTTCCACTTACTGGCAGAAGGCATAATTGCCCAGGTTTTCCTTTTCCATAATATAGTTGACTTTTTCAGTTACCATTCTAATGACATTAGTTTTATTTCTGATGACACCATGCCAGCTTTTGGTGATTATTTTTGTGGCATCATCTTTCCTTCGACCCGACCATTTTACAGGTGAATTTACAAGTAAAACATTTTCTAAAGCTTCTTCTGTCTTCAGGGGATCAGTATTTGGGTATTAAGGTTTCCTTTAAACATAAGTTTTCGGTCATTTTATAAAATAATAGCTTCTCTTCTTTTTTCTTCTTAATATCAGAATTTGGTTATTGAGTCCCTCAACATTGAATTTCTGGTCATTGTTCCGGGAAGGTCTTCTTGCCTTTTTCACCTCATGGTATAAGAATACGGATTGAGTTACATTTTCCAATCACTGTTTTGAGGAAGTACAATGGAGGGGGGGGGGGGGTTATTATTTATCAAACTTATTCTGTTTGTCTGTAAAATAATAATGGACAATTCATTATATATCAAACCATAGGTTTTCCTAGCCCCGAAAGGAAGAGTTTGGAATACTTTTTTCTTTCTGAGGGTTCAGGAGATTGAATGTAGTTGTAAGAAAATAAAAAAATTGCCTGGGTAGCTGAAGTGGTGAAAAAAGATGTTATATCAACCATAAAGAAGGCTCCCAGATACATTTATTGAGGCCGGAAAAGACCACTTCTTTTCCGGTGATAGACTTGAGTTATCCCACATATCCTTAGAGTTTTTTCTCTAATCATGTAGTAGTGATTAATTTTATAACTACTGGAGATCCAATATGGTTGAGAATATGATACATTTTGTTGTGGCTTTCAACTCTTACGCCATCACAGTGAGAAGATATGCGCATGTTTGTCCCAAACTCAGAAGTTCAGTTGGTGAATGACAGGGGTTTATGCTCCAAATGGCAAACAGAGCGAGACATGATGTTTGGTGGAGATGAGGGTTCGGGGAGGGGGGGCTGCAAGGGGTTTATTCCCAGGGGCAGGGGCAGTTACACATGGACCAAAGGAAATAAAGAGGAAGTATCTTCCAGACTCCAGAGTTGATAAGATAATTGTTATATGGAATGGAATGACCACTTTTGCACAATTAAGCAAGAAATCCTAGCAAGAGTTAGTTCAAACCATACTCGTGGGAATATAATAATTCCTACTTCCTGTTATAAAATTAGCGATTGGAGACCGAAAGATTCAATGACACTGTTTTGGTAGACTTCCATTGTCACAGAAGGAATGCCAGATAACATTCTTGCAATTAAGCTCAAAATTTGTAAACGGAAATTGAAAGAATGGAGCTTAAACAATCATATAGTAATATGGAAGTGATGAAACTTTTTATCTAAATCTAATCTCATAATTGGATACTATACAACAATAAAGGTATGTCTGAATTAGGAGGAGATTTTCAGGAAAGCAAATCTTTGTATAGAATTTTAGAAGTATGCCAGAAAGGAAGAAATAACATGTAGAAAAGATCCAAGGCAGTATGGAAGAAATAACATGAAAAGATCCAGGGCACTATTGCTTAGACAGGAAGGCGGAGTACCCTTCAAGAGTTGCCAATGTACACAAGAAAAACAATATTATTTATCAATTGGTGGTGGAGGGAGGGATTATGGAAGTTCCAGAAGATATCACAACGGAGATTATCACGTTTTATTAGAAGCTTTATCTGAAATTGAGGATGGCGGCCTAACTCTAATATGAACAATTACTCTTTGATTTCTAATGCGGAATAGGAGGTCCTAGAAAGCTTATTTGATTATGGAAGTGCCAGAAGATATCAAAGGGAAAAATCACCTTTTATTAGAAGCTCCATTCTGTAATTGAGAATGGCGGCCTAGCTATAATATGAGTAATTACCCTTTAATTTCTACTAAGGAATAGGAAGTCCTTGAATGCTCAACTCTATCTGCATTGGTCAAAGCTTCTGGATATGCCATGTGTTTTTCATCAAATGTTGGGAGGTAGTCAAGACAAATATAGTGACTAACAAAAAATTTCATTCCTAGGAGATGTTGGTAAAAAGCTTAAGTTCCTACTTATGTGACTTACATCCCCAAAAACAATAGAGCTAAGGAGTTCAGACACTTGAGGACAATTAGGTGCACCTTTTGACATTGACACTTGAGTCATATTGAAGTTAATTTTCAACGCTACGAAAATTTGTTGTGAACACTATATAACTTGAATGTTTAATAAGCAAACACCTTTTTTACATTGAATGATTGTGAATTTTTCAAAGTATTGTGACTTTTTTGATGAGTTGTGACTTTTCCGTAAGGTTGTGACTTTGCTGAAGGTTTGTGACTTTTCTGATAAGGCACAATAAGCACATGTTCATGCTACCCTTTGCTAGCTATAAATTTTGAAGTTCTCTATCATTTTTTAAGCATCGATAACTTGAATGTTTAATTATTATAATACCTCAAACTAACCCTTCGGGATGGCCCAATGGTGTGGACTTGGGACTTCCATGTTGAAGGTCTCAAGTTTGAAACCTCTTATCACTGAAAGCAAGGGGTTTGCCTTCTGGGTCGAGCTCGTACCAGGCTTTCCTAGTGCAGGTTACTTCTCCTATGTCGTTTGTGAGCTATTGCATAGGAGCAGGAGTTTTACCTTGTGCACATCCAAAGGCTAACAGATGCGAGTTTCCCTTGTTATTAAAAAAAACATAATACCCAAACTAAAAAAATTCTAACTTGAATATTAAATTACTATATTACACCCATTTTACTATATCTGCTATGTTTTACATTTATATTTATTTATTTATATTTTATTATATTTAAAGCAGATTTCTTTTCACATTAAAGGGTTGTGACTTTTCTGATTAGACACAATAAGCACATGTTTATACCAGCCACCCTTTGCTGGCGGTAAATACAGAAGTTTTCTCTCATTTTTAAACATAGGTAACTTGAATAGTAAATCATTATAGTACCCCAAACTAAAAAAATCTTAACTAGAATGTTAAATTACTATAATACACCCATTTTAGTATGTGTGCTATGTTTTACATTTATATTGATTTATTTATATTATATTTTAGGCAAACATCTTTGCACTTTAAAGAATTGTGATTTTTATGATAAGACACAATAAGCACATATTGATAGTACCCTTTGTTTGCTATAAATAGAGGAGTTCATTGGGCTCAAACTTTTTTAATCTTTCATCTTGGTTTATTATAACTCCTTTTGTGCAACCACAATTGTCCACTATTGACTTGAGATCAAGATTTTACCCTTATTAAATATCAGTAATCTGAACATTTAAAATGAGTAGTATTTAATAGAAAGGGTAAAATTGATACAAATTAGTGTAGTACTGATTGCTTTTTATAAACTGGATAAGTATTGTTAGACATCCAAAAATAGTATAGTGGACAAGTAAACATGAAAAAAGGGAGTATTATTTTTGAATATTTTTTCTTCTCTATATTTTTTTTGTGTTTTCTCTCTATTAGACTTCTTTGATTTGATTTTCTATAAAAAGTCGTAATTTTGTTTGGGCTAAAAAATTTAGTTCAAATAGACACAAACCAGATGCTAAGCACAAGGCATGAGGTGGAGTGTTAAAGAATGACAAAAAAGTCTCTCATCGGTAATTAATGAGATGAGTAGACTCCTTGTAAGGTTTGGGCAATCTTCCTCCCTTTGAACTAGCTTTTGGTGTATGAGTTAGTCCTAAAACCTAATTGAACACATCTTTTCTTAAACCTAAGTATATCAAAATCAACCTCCCTATTTACAGACTTCTACTCCTAAATTTACAATGTTCACCAACCAATTAAACAAATCGAACCAAAATCAGTAACTCTTGTACTCTGAAACATCAAAGTTTACTAATCAATTCAACAAATCTAACAGAATAAGCTTAATACAATGGAGAAAAAAACAACAAAAAAGTGTTCAATCACAATCCAGTCGGCAATCTTTTTGGCTTGACCAAGAAGTCTTATGTCCTCCGAGTCGCACGGCGTTTTAACCGAAACAGGTCAGCTTATATAAATCCTCTATCTACTTTATACTCCATCTAAAACAGTTCCATACCGCTACTCAACAATGTCTTAAAAGTACCATATAATGAACAGAGCTTTTCTACACTTCTCATGTCAATCAAACAGAACCATACCATATGGTGCTGTCATCTTTAGAACTGACTTTCTTTTCCACCAGGATGCATATTTTCAAAAGTAGAGAGGAACACTTGGCTGACGATCATGGCAAAGAGGCACCCACTTAGAATGATCAATTACGATAGAAACCATCAAATCAAGAACCAAATGAATGGATTCTTTATAAGCATAATACTATTCTCGAAACATGTTAATATCAAACTCACACCAAAAAATACTTCGATAGACAAATCAGAAAAAGATAAGAAAGCAGCGTATCCGAACACAGTAGTATCTTGGTTAGAACTTTCGATCATCATTAAATCAAGGTACTTTCCGACAATTACGTCTCTCTCAACTCTTTCTTTCCTTTCTTCCCGAACTTACGATCTTTAACCCCACTCTCATACCCCCACCGTTCAATATCTATACTTGTATCAATATTCTTACCAATAATTACAAACAGATTTGTCCTCTTTTCCAAATCCACCATTCATTTCAAAAAGACAAACCCCTCTTACCAATTTTTGAATTATTTCATACGTTAACTTCCTGAGTGAAAAATTATGGCATAGGGATAAAAAATGAAATATATTATTGTCAAAATTCTTGTGAAGAATAATCAAGATAACACCAAAAAAAACTCCAATAAACAAAGATTAAGAAGACAAAAGCAAAAGAACTCACATGCAAAAGCTTGAACGATGGAAACCAAGAGGCCAGAAGACGAAAAAGCAAAGCTTTTTTCATGCTGAAATAGTGGTGAGCTGAACCTTGTGAGAGCAGATTTCTTAGAGAACAATATGAGCCTGTGGGAATAAGATATTTTCAGCACCCAATAATGACAGGAGAAGCCAATGTTTTCCATGTTAATTTTTTTTTTTTTTTTAGTTTACCTTCTCAAAAAAAAAGTTTTTTGACTTTATCCATTGAAGCAGACCAGAAACTCTTTGGTAAAACAAAAAGTTGCAGCAGTCTAAAACACAACTAACCACACAATTAATTTGAAATGTACAACAGTATTGACTATTGAGGATGATTAGATAAATCAATTGATGCAGTTCAAGATTTTATTGAGTATGTACAAAAGGCAACAGCAGCTGAAAATATGAAATACCAATATCACCCCTAAATCAGCTGGTTAGGCTTAGGTTTTTTTGACCATTAAATGAAGAGTACAACTTTAAAATCTAAAAACACAACAATGCAGATAATAACAAAAATGCCTAAAATGCCCCTAATCCAGGGTAAATAAGGCGTTCAACTCTGCCTTATATATAAGGAGCAATATATATATGTACATATACATATGCATATTTGATATTTTATGTTAATTACTGTGGTAAATAGTAAATTTTTACATAACTTTCATATAGTATATGTTACTCCCTTTGTCCCAATTTACGTGATACACATGGAATGGAGTTCAAGAGTAACCAATTCTTTTTATAAGGTTTTAGATATTTCAGTTATTAATATAATAATTTTCAAGTATTTTCACATAGTATATGTTACTCCCATTTTTCCAATATGTGCTGCAGATGGAATTTCGAGAGTCAATTAAATTTTTTAATGTATGCTTAGATGTTTTAATTTGTTAATTATAATTATTATGATTTATAATATGTTTTTACGTATTTCTGAATAGGTAAATTAATGTACCTAAGGAGTTAATAGGAAAACAGCAACACTTTTGTATTTCTGTTCGCAAGGTCCTAAACTGAATACGTCCTCGAGTAATCCTGGGGGGGGTTGGGGAGGATAACACAATTACCTTTTTCATTAAAAAAAAAAAAAGGAATAAGAGAACGAGCAGTTAAGATTCAAAAAAATAGATACATTATTAAAAAAATTTCTTTAATAATTTAATACCAATTCCTTCTGACACTTCTGTTTTACATTGTTGTAGTTGCAACATATTGAATTTCTATTGACATCTCAAAGAACCCTAGATATTGGTGTAAAGGATCTTCAACAAGGATGCTTTAGTGTGTCATAGATTCTTATTCAAGACTTGTATCATATCATGATATGAATAGCTCTGGAAACATGTGAAGTGACATTTTTTCTTATATTTTTTTTTTTCGCAATTTAATATGCCGAACTGGAAAAATGTTTCCACTGCTGGAAACAATTTAGTGAATTTGTAAAACAATATTTGTATCCTACTGTACATTGGTGCAACAAGCTTTTTGATTTCATTGCAGTTCAAGATGATTTTAGCAAGAATTTCACTGTTTAATCACAAAGTGGATTTTGTTTTTCCCTTTTCTTTTCCTCCATAATTGTTTGTATTGGACTCCTGAATTAGACATTTGAATCCCTTTCCTGTGGTCTCAACTTTCAGAGTGCTTCAGATATGGTTTTAGCAGATGACAACTTCGCCACCGTTGTTGCAGTAAGCTGATATTCTTTTTGATTGAATTCTGCTAAAATTTTTGTCCTTAAAATTATATTCCTTTGGTTATTGCATTATGTTTTCTGTGCAGGCAGTTGCTGAGGGAAGGGCTATATATAACAATACGAAGCAATTTATTAGATATATGATATCTTCAAACATTGGTGAAGTGGTCTGTATATTTGTGGCAGCTATGCTTGGGATTCCTGATACTCTTGTGCCTGTGAGTTGGTAGTCTATAACTTCTAGAACATGTTCAGCTCCATTTTTAAGCATCTCAAGTACACAATTTTCCCTTTCTTATCTGATTAAGCAGTCATATTTTGCTTACTTTCGTTTCCAAGTGAGTGGCGTAGTGGTCAATGAAGTTGGTTGAGAGCCATGAAGTCTCAGGTTCAAATCTCTGTAGCAATAAAAAAACAATAGGTGATTTCTCTCCATAAGTCCTAGCCTTGGTGGACAGAGTTTGTCGGGGTGTACGAAAGTAGTTCTACAAACCACAAATATTCAAAACAAAATTGGTTGCTTCCTTGAAGTTCTTGATGGGTAAAACTCCCTGTTTCGCTTACATGAGATTGAAGGCAAATGATGCAATTTCAGTGTGACCATCTAGGCACTTCAACTTTACATAGATGCGTCTAGCAAACATCTTACTTTGAAAATGCATCTCTGGATACCTTTAAGGGAGTGCATCCTCCAAGTTGGGGTGTTTATGGAGCAAACTTAAACCAAGTTAAGGTGTCTAGATGTTTATTTGCCAGTTGAGGCCAAGTTTAGGTGTCTATCTATGCATGATGACAACTTTCTTTTTTCAAAGTTTTATTTTAAATATGAAGGGGATTCAGAATGTATACAAAAGACGTACATTATTTCTGCTTGAAGTAACACCATGAGAACTGCAGGTTAGCCCTAAACTACACGAAATGCAAAAATAGATGTGTTATTGGAGTATCTGTTTCCTTTCTTTCCTTATGAACCCAAATATACATAAAGGATAGTGTTTTCATATGTATGTGGACAGCTTTTCCATTCTATGTCCACTCTGGTTTCTTAATACATATTTAGATGTTTTAAGTGTGAAACATATTGTAGAAAAATATAATTGAATTGTGCATCTACATTGCATAGAGACCCTATTTATAGACACCATAATACAATCCTTTACCAAGTCAGATCCTACCTACTATTCTTATTCTTACTCCTATTCTAAATAGGATTGTCTATACCTATTCTTATTTTAACACCCCTCTCAAGCTGGTGGCTTGTTATAAATGTAATTAATACTAGGATCGGTGAGGAATTTGGTGAAGATATCTGCAAGTTGATCACTTGACTTCACAAATTTTGTAATAATATTTCGTGAGTATCTTTTCTTTTCTATGACAAAGTGACAATCAATTTTAATGTGCTTAGTTCTCTCATGAAACATTGGATTTGATGCGATACCAAGGGTCGCTTGATTATCTGACACAAGCTCCATTTAACTGATTTTCTCCAAATTTTATTTCTCTCGGCAATTGTTCAACCCAAACTAGCTCACAAGTTGCCACAACCATTGCGCGGTATATTGCTTCTGCACTAGATCGAGCAAGCACATTCTGATTGTTTTCATACTCTTCCACAATATTAAATTACCTCCGAATAAACACAATATCTTGATGTAGAACGTCTATTAGATGGTGATCCTTCCCAATCATCGTCTCTATATCCTGGAATATGCTCATGACCTTGATCCGGCCAAAGAAGCCTTTTACCGGGAGTAAGTATAGGGTTTTATCCCTCTGATCCTCTCAACTCATACTTAGGAAAAGTGTCCAGCTACATATGTGAATAGTGAAGAATGTTGCAAACAAGTTCTATTTATTTATTTTTTATCTTCCTTTACCCTTTGTAATTCCGTGAAACTTATTTTCATGAATGTTAGGATAAGTGACATATCTTTTTATAATCTTGACATGCATGTTTGTTGCATTTAGGAATGATATTAGTTAATTAATATTATGATTATTTTGTTATTTCATTGCTAAAATGAGATCCATTATATTGGTTGAAAATCCTGTCACATACTTTTAAGGCAAAATTATAATATATTCCTTAAAAGTTTACAATTACAAAATCCCTCAAAACGGATACAATAATATAAGAGTTGATTCATTAATTTGATGATGCGCGAGATACACTAATCTGATGCGTCTGATACATTTTATACATGATACACTAATCTTATACATGGTTAGATACACTAATTTGATGCGCGAGATACATAAATGTGATGCATGAAAATGAGTGATTTTGAAAATTTGTAAAACTTATATGGGATAATGTTAATTGAGTAAACTAAACGGTGTGAGTTTCGTAATTAATCCAAAAATTATTTATCATATAATATTATAGTTACATGCACAAATATAACGTGAAAGTTTACTTTCAAATTTTAAGATGACATGAAATTGTTTTATTTGAATAACCCTATATCTTATACACAGTGGTTATACCCTTCTAAATAATTTAAATGTCCCTTAAAAGCCAACACCTACACATTCATGAATACCTATACAGAAAATACTTTGTATCTATACTAATAGTCATAAACCTTAAAACAAAAACAAAAACTAATATTCTGGATAGGACGCTCAATGAAAAATGGATTTTTTTTGTTATATCTCCATGGTAGGTATTTAGTCAATGGAGTTTATGTTCCTATATTTATAAATTATAGTTTGGTACTGTCAATTTGCATATAGACTTTTGGGTGTTGTTTCTTTCACCAAGTCAACATTTTTGACTATTTTGAAGCCAAAATTCAACAAACTTTCAGTTAATGAGTACATTTTATTTTGAAGTTTAGCTTTTTAACTTAAAGGAAAGAGTTTGTTTTCTTCATTTTATTGCTTGAATTTGTGTATGACAATGCTGTCTGTATTTACCAAATCATCAGCTTACTCTTGATTTTAACTTTAAAAAAAAAATGGTTTATAGATACTTAGTGGGCCGAATCAAGGGCTGCTTAACTTTTGATTTTCTAAACAATATAGAGAATCTAAAGCTTGTTTAAGCATAAGACTTTCCACATTGTCTACTAGAGAAATGATAGAATTATGCGAGAGTGCTATCTTTTGGCATTGTGATTTATAAAAAAAAGTAGAAAAAAATCTTTTTGAGTATGTATACATTAAAAACTTTAGTGTATATAATCTGCAAAAAATGAGAAAGAGTTAACACGTGCTGGTTGACAAGTGTGAACCAAAAGTAACTGAGTTGTAACTCGGTAGATCCTTGCCAGATGCAGCACTTTTTCTTTCTCGTATATCTAAATATATGATTTTTTCCACAATCATCCATATCCGTTTTATTACGTGGTTCACATTTCTTCCAGGCCTGGGAACCTAGTTTGATGCTTTATTTGTTTCTCTTCTAAGCATGTTAATTTGCCTTCTTTGTGATTCCCTAATTATTCGTGTATTTACTTTTAATTTAGATTTATTAGGTAATTTTGTTAATATGCAGGTCCAACTGCTATGGGTAAATTTGGTTACTGATGGATTGCCTGCCACAGCTATTGGGTTCAATAAACAAGACTCAGATGTTATGAAGTCCAAACCTCGGAAGGTATTATTTTTTCTCCTGTTGTGGTTTGATATAAGATGATCCTTTTGTTTTACATTTACTACTGCTCTTTTGTTGTTTTCTAGTTGTTTAGTATAAGGCTTAGATGGTACAGTAGCTTTGAGCTTACCAGTTCCACTTCGCATGCATTTATTTTGTTGTTTATGCTACCTTGCTGGCGAACCAGGCTTGTTATTTATACAAGTTTGTGTTGATTATGGACTATGTGATAGTCCTGTTAAGTAAGGAGATCTAAACGGTCTATTATTTAACCCAAAGCATGAAGCATACATTTTAAGGTGTCATGAACAGAGACAGCCTGCCTGGGGTCTGATGCAGAACTTTCTGTTCTTCCTGGTTTAAAACTAAACAGAGGCTATTTGACTGAATTATTTAATTCTGGAAGTTAAGCTCAGGTACTATTGCTTTACATGTTTCTTACTCAACTTTCATTTCTTTAGTTCAATTTTATGATCTATATCATATATCGGAAAGATGTTGAAAGCAGAGCATCCAGATACAATCAAACCTCATTATAATGGTAGTGTTTGTCTCAAAATTTCATGGTTGCTATCGTGAAATGGTGCTATATATGTATACTGAATTGACATTTAAATCTCATTTAGCTGTTATGAAACATCAAATGATTAGTTTAGTGATTTTGTACCAAGAAGAAGAACTGTATATGTTAATCATTTAACCAAAAATATAGAAAGAGTATGAATGTAAAAAAGGCTAACACATGTAGCCTTTCCTCGTGAAATTATGACTATAACAGATGGGCACCATTTGAAAATACCATTTCTTTCCTTTTAGATATTCACACTTAAAATTTACTATGTGCGTGATATTACAAAAGAAAAAATATATCTTGCAAAATATTATGGCGCGGTAATTTTACAATGTGTATATCGTTTTAATGAATGATACTAATGTTATAGGTAGAATGTTGTTATAGAGAAGTAAAATATAACATGAAAAATCGCTTTTGGAATAAATCAGGCAGTTATACTGAAGCAATGTTATTACAAGGTTTGATTGTATAGGATGAGTGTTCATAATTCATGTGATCTTCTATCCTAGGTCGAACTTATATTTGATTATAAGTGGTTTGTAACACTTAGAAAAGATATTACATAAAAAAATTAGGGTCAAATTTCTGGTTAAAAATGATAAAGCATGGCATGTTCTTTTTTGAGGTGATCACTGTTAGAATAGAATAAGTATTTCCTACTTAAAATAGGAATAGGAATATGAATAAGAATAAGAATAGGATTCTTTCGAAACGAAATTCTAATGTAGTGTCTATAATAGGGTCTCAATGTTCAAAAATTTAGATACACCATTTCAATATATTTTTTTCCATATATTTCCTTACATTGTATATCAGAGAATTGGTGAAACTCAAGACGTCACCGGTGTCAAATGCCGGTGACCGACGTTGGGACTGATTTTGCGTTATCTTTCGTTTTTGAAGGTGTTGTTGTGGCACAGACACCACTCTCACGAGGCTTGGACTCAGGCGAACCCAAACCCCAACCATACCCCCGACCGAAAATACCCTCCCGCTCCCCCTCCACACGCGCCCGGCAGAGGTTGAAATTTTTCTGCGAGATCTGTTTATGGCGCCGAGCTTTGAGATGGTTCTTTCTTCAGCACGTTTTTTTCGAGAATTTTTATTCTGTTAGGGTCGCTTAGTATTTCTGACCAGATCCCGACCAGTTTTCTCTATATCCAATCACCGAAATTAGTGTTCCGGTGATTTTCGGGTCGTTTCCAACAAGATTCCGGTGAAATTAGAATTTTCAGGCCACTGTGGGCAGATTTCGGGAGCTTCCAATATTTTTAAACTAGTGTAGCACTTCCGGCAGTTTCCAGCAACATACCAGTCTATGGAGAATAGACGAGGGAGAGAACGTTTTGGAAAACCTCGATCCAGTTGTAGTCATTGTCATAAATCTGGACACACTCGTGATATGTTATATTTTGCATGGTCCACCACCCAATTATGATCATGTTGTTTTAAAGGAATATCGAGAGTTTCTTCGATGTCGTGCAAATGAACAACGTCTCCACAAGTAGTTTCGGTTGAACAACCTCATGTTTCTGTTGCGTGTAATTCTGTTGCGGGTAATTCTTTTACTTGTGTGTCAGTGTCACAGTCTAGCACTCTTGGATCATGAGTCATAGACTAAGGGGCTTCTGATCATATCTCTGGTAATAAATCACTTTTGTCTGATATTATTTATTCACAATCTCTTCCAGCTATTACTTTAGCCAATGGGATCCAAACAAAACCAAAAGGGATTGGAAAAACCAAATCCGTATCTTCTATCGCCCTAGACCCTGTTCTTTATGTCCCTGGTTCTCCTTTTAATCTAGCATCGGTTAGTCATTTGACGAAATCCCTACATTGTAGCATAACTTTTTTTGATGATTTTTTTCTCATGCAGGACCGTTGTACAGGATGGACAATTGGAACAGAAGGATCACAAGGCCTTACTATCTTCCTCTTTACCTCTTCTAGATCCCTAATAGCATTCTCCCCGGTACGATCCACATCTAATTTCACAAACATTTTGGGACTCCAAGTCTATCCAAACTGCAAAAGATGGGCCCTAGTTTGTCTAGTTATCCACATAATTATGAGTCTTGTCAACTACTTTTGGAAACACACTTCGGGCTACATTTTCACGTATAACTCTGGTCGTTTAGAGTATAGTTTTTTCATTCAGTTCATTCTGATATTTGGGTTCCTAGTAAAGTCCAGTTTCCCTTAGATTTCGTTATTTGTTATTCGTGAGATTATTCGCGATGCACTTGTGTTTTTTCTTAATGAAAATCTTTTGATTGTTTCTATTTCCAGGTTTTCTTTGCTGAAATACAAATCCTGTTTTGTGTTTCTATTTCGTTACCTTTCCGTGTGATAATGCCTTAGAACACTTATCATCCCAGTTTCACGCATTTAATGTCTCACCCACACGATTTAATCACCAACACCCGTGTCCCCATACACTCCTCAACAAAATGGTGCGCAAGAAGAAAGAATGGCATCTATAGAGACTGCGAGCACTCTCCTCATTAATCCATGTTCCGCTGGCATTTTTTTTGTCGCAATGCAGTCCTTTCATTTTTTGTTAGTAATTACTGTAATGCCTTTTCTTCTGATTCAAAATCAGGTTCCACATGTCCATATGTTTCCCCCTCAGTCCACATCTTTATCCATCCCCCTCTTGTCTTTGGGAGCAATGCGTTGTTCATATTTAGCCCTATAGACAGATAAATCAACAGCTCCTCGTGCCCTTAACCAATGTTTCGTTCCTCTTGGTTACTCTAAAGGGTCTAAAAGGTATCGTTGTATTTCAGATCTTCATTAATACCTGATGTCCGTTTTGATGTTTACATTTTTTGAGTCTCCAGCACGTATTATACAATCTTCTCATCATCCTAATAATAATCTTGGCTACTCATCCTCACGTTTTACGCTGTGCCACCTTGGAGAATCTACGTTTACTGTACTACTTCTACATCTATGGTTGTAGTGCCAACACTACTGACTCATCATCGTCGTCCGCGTCCAGCCCTAGTTCCAAATGATTCATGTCATGTGCCAGACTCTTCTCCTACTGCGGACTTGCCTTCTTCTTGCCAACCACTTGCACTTCAAAAAGGTATATGATCCACTCGAAATACTATACCTTCTTAAGTTATCATCTGTCTGTCATCACCCCATTATGCCTTTGTGTCGTCTTTGTCCTCTATTTCCATCCTAAAACTACAGGTGAGGAACTTTCTCATTCTGGATGGAGACAGGCTATGGTTGATGAGATGTCTGCTTTGCATAAAAGTGTGGTACTTGGGAGAGCTTGTCTCCCTTCCTCCAGGTAAATCTCCGGTTGGTTGTCGTAGGGCTTACGCGGTCAAAATTGGCCCAGAAGGTTAGGTTGATCGACTCAAGGCTCACCTTGTTGCCAAAGGGTATAACCAGATATTTGGGCTAGATTATGCTGACAGCTAAAATAGCATCAGCCCGCCTTTTTCTATTTATGGTTGTCGTTCCTCATTGGCCTCTTCATCAGTTGGACATTAAGTACGCTTTTCTGCATGGTGATCTTGAGGAAGAAGTTTGTATGAAGCAACCACCTGGTTTTGTTGTTCGGGGAGAGTCTAGTAGCCTTGTATGTCGATTGCGTAGGTCACTCTATGGTCTGAAACAATCTCCTCGAGCTTGGTTTGGGAAGTTTAGCACAGTACTTCAGCTGTTTGGCATGACTCGTAGTGGAGCTGATCGCTTGGTGTTTTATCGGCATTCTGCACAAAGTCAATGTATTTATCTGGTTGTTTACGTTTATTGTTGTCACCGGTAATGATCAAGATGGTATCACTGATTTGAAGCAACATCTCTTTAAGCATTTCCAAACTAAAGACCTTGGCAGATTAAAGTATTTCTTAGATATTGAGGTTGCTCAATCTAGTTCAGGTTAGTGTTGTGGACGGCGAGAGGCGACAAAAGGCGACAAGGGCCTGCCTCGCCACGCGGCGAGGCGGAGCGGGCGAGGCGCTTGCCTTTTTTGTTGAAAACAAAAAAAATAAAGCGCCAATTAATACCAAAATTAAATATTACTTTCATATTTTAATCAGTCTTAATATCAATAACAACCTATTAGCAAATATTCACTTTCAAAACCAATAGAATGGTCCTAAAACTTAAGACCAAACATTCAAATTTCAAAAATACAATAAACCAAAACTTTAAAAGTCTAGTCTTCTTCAAAATTATCAACTCTTGAAGAACAGAAGCCAAAGAAAAGAACCGAATAAGAGAAGAACAGAGAGGCGACACTTACCTTAACCTGAAAACAGAGGAGTCGCGAGGGTCGCACGTCGACGGAGAAGACACGCGCAAGCGAGGGAGAAGGCGGGAGCAGAGCGCCGAGTCGCGACATGCGAGGGAGCAGCGAGGGCCGGCGCGGGACAAAGCGAGGGCCGCGAGGGAGGAAGAGGAGTCGATCGATCGAATAGAGAGAGAGAGAGAGTCGCGAGTTTTCAGATGTGTTCGAAGTAAAAAAAACAAAAACCCTAATTTTGACTAAAACTATTAAGTAAAATTTTTTTAAAATCAAAGGGGCGCCTTATCTCGCCATTATCGCATTATCCAGCGCCTTTATATCCTCGCCTTTTTCACCTCGCCTCGCCTCGGCAGTGAATGTCGAGACACACCCTCGGCCTCGCCTCCCTTCGCCTTTTGGCGAGAGGCCGAGCGCCTTTCATAACCCTGGTTCAGGTATATATGCCTTAGCGTTCTTGGGCACAGGAATGATGGGAATGTAAGACTATTGACCCTCCTATGGATCTTCAAGTTCAACTCCTTCCAGGACATTGTGGACCACTTAATAATCTTAAAGGGATAGACGACTCCTTGGAAGTTTGACTTATCTCACCGTACCTGGCTACATGTGAAGTGTGTAAGTCCATTTTTATGACTTTCCCCTTATCAAAGTCTTGGGAATCATTGTTCTTATTCTGCGATATTCATGTGCAGCCCTCGGAAAGTACTCTCTTTGAGGCTCAAGGTCCATGACATATCAGTGGGATATACAGACGCTAATTGTCATGATCCCTCTGACAAGACGTTCGACATCGGATATTGTGTTTTAGTAGGAGGTAATTTGGTGTTCTAGAAGAGTAAGAAACAAAATGTGGTTGCTCGATCTAGTGCGGACTCAATATATCGAGCAATAGCAACAACAACTTGTGAGCTAGTTTGGATGAAACAGTTACTAGGATAACTAAAGTTTGGCAAAATTTATCAGATGAAACTCGTATGTGATAATCAAGCGACTCTTCATATCGCATCAAATTCAGTGTTTCATGAAAGGACTAAGCACATTGAGATTGACTGTCACTTTGTCAGAGAAAAAAAATACTCTGAGGAGATATCGTTACAAAATTCGTGAAGTCAAATGATCAACTTGCAGATAACTTCACCATGTCCCTCATAGGTCCTTGTATTAAATACATTTTTAACAAGCTAGGTACATATGATTTGTATGCGGTTAGAATAGAATAAGTATTTCCTTCTTAAAATATGAATAGGAATAGGATTCTAATGTAGTATCTATAAATAGGATCTCAATGTAAAATTTAGATACACAATTCAGTAATATTTTTTCCCATATATTTCTCAATCACATTTAACAAATTGCCGGTTCACGAATATGTCCCAATTGTCAAGGTATTTTCGTCTTTGGCACGACCTCTTTGGGCCAGCTCAAGGATTTAGGCCCCACAGTTTTGTTCCCTTGTATTTTAACCCAAAGGCGCCTTAAGGCGATCTAAATGGATTGGATTAAAGAGTTACAATATCTTGGTAGTTTGGCGTGGTATTGGATATGGTATCTCTCAGGTGGTAGGGCATCTCTGCAAGGATGTCAAGTTTATTAAGGGATTGAGCGTTTTGCCCACGAACCGATGGTGTGGTGAACATGAAATGGAATTTGCAGTTATATCAGAACGGGAGAGAAAGGTTGGGGGCTATCTAAGGTGAGTTTATTATACAACCATGAGGCCCACTAGCCTTTGGTATCCCAAACAGTACATACCAAATTAGACAATACCTTGGCAGTTAGGCCTGGGCTGTATTAGAGTTGGTACCACCCCTAACATGGTGGTGAGACATACCTCAGTACTCACTGAGTCCATAAGGGATGGTGAGTATAATAACCTATGGATCTGTAGTGGTTGAACTAGTAAGGGGATTCATGGTGAAACTTGCCTTAGAAAAATCTCACATAGGAGTGGGATGGGAAGTTGGGGTCTATATAAGGGTGTGTTTAGGATTCAATTTTAAAGGCCCATTTTACAATAAAGCTCATACTAAAATGTTAGGCCAAAGTCTTGAGGTGGCCTACAGGGTCCAAAACAAACAATACCTTGGCAATTCGGTCTAGGCCATGGCAGGTGATATCAAAATCGGTACTTCCCGTAGTGGCTAGTACGAGGGTGGGGTAAATCATAGCGAGTGCGCTGAGTCCCTAAAAGAGTGTGTGTGTTGATTAAGTGGAGCAGCCTATGGAACAGCTGGGAATTGAATGCAAAAGAAATTTTGTTTCTTAGGCGATCCATGTTGTCCAAATGTCTCGTGCTTGCCAGAGGGGTCGGGTTAATCCAGACAAACCTTGGCAGTTAGGCCTGAGTGATGACATTGTTTCTCCAACTTTATCTTTAGAGTAAGAGAGAACTGATTTGTTTGTTATATGTAAATGCAATCAAGCATAAAATAGTTGGAGAATCCCTTCAGAGGGATACAGTGTTGCATGATTATACAATGGATTTATCTAACAGGATTAAAGGATACAAAATTAAGACGGGTTAATCTGATGCTGCTTTAATAAACAAAAAGCACATTAAGCTAGACGAAGCCATCAACACATTTGAGCCTCTCTTCAAGGCTTAAGCTTGCATTTGACAACACTGTTATAGTACATATAGCATTTGTACTTCACCTTTCTTAACAAACTTTTATAAATTGTTTCTTGTACATTGTTTTGCTAGAAAAGAATCATGGTCGTTGGTTGAACTTATGAATCACCCAAGTTTGCCAAGTTTGAATAGAATTATCACTCTGCTTTCCTAGTTTCTTCACTCTTGCCCTCGTTAACAGTGTCCATATTTCTGAAACAAGCTTTTGTAGCTTTTCCTTTCACAATATCTCTGATGACATATCTAATTATTTGATTAAGTTCATCCTAAATGCTGGGGACACATGCTTGTCAGCACAACATGGAAGGTGGATATTGCACTTATTAAATGTTCTTTTTTTTTATTTGATATTGTTCAACTTTACTGGCTGTGACAGTGAAGTGTCAAGTGCCCTTACTATATTACAGTTGACTGATCTTTCTGTTTTATCTTCCATGAAATGTTTGCTCATTATCTTAATTCCTTGCTCGCAAATGCGTTAATATTTTAACCTTTTCCAAAAATTAGAAAGGTAGATGTTGAAAAAAAGTCAAATCTGAGACCTCCTTTCACTTGCTTATGACAGGTCAATGAAGCAGTGGTTAGTGGGTGGCTGTTTTTCCGTTATCTAGTTATTGGAGGTAGACACATTCCTAATTTACTTTTGTTGCGTACCTAGTATTTTGAAGTTTAAGGCCTCTGTTTAGTCGAATAATATATCGAAAGTACCTCTTACACGCTGAATTTAGGGTGAGTATTTTGAAAGTTATTAGCATAAAGTAAACACTGGAATTTGGAGATAATATTTGCTTGTAGTTGTTAGTTGTTAGTATGATATGTGTCCTGCATTTGTTTTCCTTGACTTTTGTTGATTGTAATTTTCTTTCTTGCAGCATATGTTGGACTTGCCACTGTTGCAGGTTTTATATGGTGGTTTGTTTATTATGATAATGGACCGAAACTCCCATATACTGAATTGGTAAGTTCACTCGAAGATGTTCCTTATATTGATGTGGTAAAATGGGTAAAATTAATGGTTATACATTCGAGGATCGGGTATCCAATCATTTAAAAGTAGGTCAAATATGGGATACCCATGTTAGAACATGAATAGGTTTATACAATCCTATTAGAATAGGATATACAATCCAATTAGAATAGGAATAGGTTATCCAATCCTGTTTAGAATAGGAATAGGAATACAACTAAAAAGAGGATAATAAATAGTATCCTACTTTGTAAAGGATTGTATTCTAGTGTCTAAATAGGGTCTCAATGTAATGATGTAGACACGACAACAATTCAATAATATTCTTTTTCTATATATCTCACAACCCATATTATCCATCATAAAATATGGATAAACCATGGATATCTACCAATTGCACTCCCCTTAAAAGTATGCAAGGGTGTAGGAACCTCTATAATGTACAATTATTTAGCTTGTGTTTGGTATGAAGAATTTTTTTTTTCCAATTTTCTCATGTTTGGCTGGCTTAAATATTTTGGAAAATATTTTTTCAAATAGATTTATTTTCCTCTAATTTAAGAAAAATGACTTCGATACATAAAGCTAGGAATTTTTTCCAAAGCTTCCCATAAATTAGACCGGACTTCTGACTTTCGACCTCAACCCATCACACGAGATCCTACTTCCAGCTCCAACCCAAGACCCTACTCCCGACCAAGACCCCGACCCCGACCCAACCTTCGCCCCGATTGGGATGCGACTTTCAATGTCGACTGCGATCAATTCATAGCCTCGATCTAAAAAGAAAAAATGCTCATAATCTAGGGTATTTGTTTCTTCACATAATAAGAAGCCATGGATAATATTTATATCCGTAATATCTGGTTGTTTACCCATTTTATCCATTCACTTTCCTTAGTTTTGGCCCACCCATATCTGACTCGAGCCACCCATTTGCCACCCCTAGGTTGGATTGTTGACAAGTACCTCTGTGGTCACAGAAGTTAGGACGTTTATGAACCTGCAAAAGCTCCTTCAGCTTCAAACCTTTGTTAATAAGAATCTACCTTCAACATCTCTTGAGCATAGAAGTGAAAAATTATGAGTTATGGGTGAGTCACACTTCTTTCTCTTCCCATTTGTGCATCTACAGGGCTGCATTGAAGAATTGAAAGTGGTTTCATAGTGTTAATGTGTGCTTTTTTTTTTGGGGGGGGGGGGGGGGGGGGTGAGGATATTCAGATTCAGGGACTTTACGATTCTTGAAACTTTGAGCATATGTTCCTTGATAGCCTTAAAGATATAAACTAACCTCGTTGTATTTATTTTCAGATGCATTTTGACAGTTGTTCAACAAGGGAAACAAATTATGCTTGCAGTATATTCAGTGATCGCCACCCATCTACTGTTTCAATGACGGTGCTTGTTGTTGTTGAGATGTTCAATGCATTGAATAACCTCAGTGAAAATCAATCTTTACTGTAAGCATGATACTGAAACTGTTGTTTATATGATTTGTTACTTTTGCTTTGTTAAAAAGTATAGCCCCACACTTGTTTATCCTTTTATTTGAGGAAATGGAAAATTGTTCTTAAGAGAATTTCTTCAAAGGCAATTCCTCCACCTTCCACTTATTGTGAACTCTGTTGCTTAGAAAAACTTATATGCAATTACTTTTTCCGATAGAATTGTAGTATAAATGATTTGCAGCCACAAATTTAACATATGCCTTTCTTCTTCTGAACCTTGAAATTCTTGATGCATCTCATGGGAAGTTATTGGCATTTGTCCTACTGCTTCTGAATATTTTAGCCGTTTTTACCAACTTTCCAGTTCTGTTTTTTTGTCAAAATTACTTTGTTGAGAGTTATTATTTGATTGAGATTTTATCAGAAATTCCTTATTCCTGATGTTGATGCTTACAACTTGGGTCTAAAAGTTCTTGTAAAGCCACTCAATGTCCTGGCTACCTCACCGACTTAGTAGTCCTTTTGACCATTCTAGAAAATACAGTAATTTTTAAGAGATTTCTTCACTGATCCATAACCCCTTCCCAGATTCCAAAATCCCTCTAAAAATCTATTTATTACAAAATATTACGTTAGGATTTTATTAAGGTTGGTCTAGGTTTTTCTGCCAATTTTTTCTTAGTGATGAATATAATTTTTGTTCATTAGATAAACATACCTTGTAATGTACACGTTTTGGGCCTCAATAAGTAATGTATGTACAAGGTCCAGATATTCTCCTTCTCAAGATGTGGATTGCATTCTGCATCGTGTCATAACTCATATGCTATCCAAAATTGACTTAACTTTTGTAATCTTCTAGAGACATTGTTGCTGAAGCTCTATAGTGTTTCCAAACTCTGTTGTCTTGCAATATCTGTATAGAATGCCTTCTACCGAGACAGTATATTGAAATTACATCAAACTAACCATAAGTCCTTCAGGACTGACTATATTTCGATTTGTTCTTTAGTGTCATCCCTCCATGGAGTAATCTATGGCTTGTTGCTTCGATTATCTTCACCATGATCCTTCACATTCTCATTCTGTATGTGCAACCATTGTCCGCTCTATTCTCTGTAAGTAGTCTCTTTTTCTTCAATAATTTTTTTCAGTTGTGTGATGGCCTACTTATGCTGGACATGTTAGTTAATGATCCTGATGTGTGAGATTGCAGGTGACACCGTTAAGCTTGGCAGAGTGGACAGTTGTGCTATACCTTTCATTTCCTGTAAGAGATTTGACCATCAAAGTCCTTAACTGTGGACTCCCTTTCGTATTTATGTTTGTGAACTGCAAAAATCATTTTTTCTGTATCCTACTAGAGAATTCGTTTATCATAATTTTTGGAAGAAAGCGTGATTTGTATAACTAGAGATATGCTGTAGTTCAAATGAGGATAAGTATTGTTAAGATTGGTGCCACCTGTTGCAAATGTCTCGTTCTAGGATACAAAAAGGTGTGACCTTTCGCTGATCTCTATAGCTCGGGTCCATCATAAACGCAGCTAGAGTATGTGCCCCACTTGCTGCCTAGATAGAGTCTCTGTTTAGTTCTAGGTATTATTGTCATAGATACAGTAGAAGTCAGGCATCAGAAAGAATATGCTGGTGATATATTATCTCGGTTGCTGATTCTCTGTGCATATATCCTTAAAAACTGTGCAGTATGGCCAACTTCCTCAAGCTTAAAATAATGGAAGGAATTTCTATGCTTGTGTTCATGTTGACATTTTGTTTGACCTTTCCCGTTCATGTTTGCCAGTAGCTTCCGTTCTTTTTTTCTACTTCATAAAATTCTTGCCATTTATCATTAAGTGGATTTCCGCTTTCCATGACTACTGCTACTTTTTCTTGTTAGGTGATATTAATTGATGAAATACTGAAGTTCTTCTCTCGAAATTCAGGTAATAATATTCAAATGTTGTTCCCCTAAGAGGATTGAGCTTGTGATTCTAGCAATGCTGATGTGTGTGTTTTGCTTGGTGCATTGTTTATTATTTTATAGGAATAAGATTCAGTTTCAGATTCAGACGTGCTGATTTACTGCCAAAAAGAGAAATACGTGACAAGTAAGCTCTCAGACATGTACTCTGGGGATGACTATAGCTCTCAGACATGTACTCTGGGGATGACTATTGGAAGCTCGAGCACTTAATGTTGCAGCTGAAAGATAGATTAAGTACAGAACAAATTTTGTTCCAACTGAAAAGACACGTGTCGTACTTTTTTTTTCTGATTCAACTCTCATTTCATTAGATGAGAAATTTACAAGCAAGAGTTTAACGATTAAGGGCCCGTTTAGTACAGGATAAAATGTTGCATAAACTTTACGTTGTTTGGTAGCATTTTTATGTCAGGCATAAATTAAACACATATAATGTTAAGAGGATTCAATGAATTTTAATTTGATTGGTCATGAGCAACCAAATTCATTTTGTGTTGAAAGATATGACTATTTGAAGTTTATCCTAAATTTTAATTCTAATAATTCTCCTTCACGGATAACTTTGTTGTCCATGGAAACTCCACAAACCATTTAGATATTTGTGGTGCTAAACCAATGACTTTAGTGGTGAAACGTTACTTAAAACCGATTAGTTGACTTCAAGACAGGCTTCACAGGCCGTCATGAGCACCATGGCCCATCAAGTGGGTCGTGAAGATGCTCTGCCCGACAGGGCTTCACTAAAACAAGCATAATTATTTATTTATGTCTCAGAATCAAGGAAACTTCGTGGAATTAGAAATAGACTAAATACCTTTAATTTGATAGGTTGTGGGTCACCTAAATCATTTTGTTTTGAAAGATGTGATCATTTGAATTTGATGCAGAAGTCGAAGTCAATCAAGCCTCTTTCATGGGTAGCTTCACGGCTTGTGTGAAGTTGCAAGGACCGTCTAGTGGTCTATGGTACTTCACCGAAGCCATGGTCGTTATGTGTCCCCCTCACGGGCCAATTCATGGCTCATGTGGAGCTCCATGGACAGTTTAGTGGTCCGTGTTCTTTTAAATTTTGCTAAGTGCACAACCACGAGAAGGGTGACGGGCAGTGGTCCTCTTCACAGCCATGGACCCCCTTCATGGTTTTCTCTTCTCTCTTGTTCAATATTAGTTCTGATTTTGGAGGTGTTTCAATGTCTCTCACTTGGGGTCATTCATCCTCAACTGAAGTTCAAACAAACCGAGTTTGGAGGAAAGAGTTGAAACGGAATCGAAAGAGGTGAAGCTACATGGCCATCATGGTTGCTTCTATTTTCCAAGTAGCTCCCTCTATGTAATACTCCTTCACAAAACCTTAATTAAAGAGAGTTCCTTATTTCTCAACCAACAAACGTGACAGTCAAAAATGTCAACTGACACCACTTAATAAATAAAACAATTTTTGACAGATACACTCTCTAATGGTGATATTGATTCCAGATAACCCACACATTTTTTCAACAAGAAAATGTGAAAGACTTGATGAACCACCGTTGGTTCTGTTGGCAACTCTAACTCATAAGCCACATTCGAGAAGGAGCAAGACAATATTTTTCAGAAGCTACATGTGCCATCCGAAAAAGGCCACCCCAAGGCCCATGGATAAGACCACAGATAGCAGTGTGGTCCACGTCCCATGGAAGTGGTTTGTGCTTCATGGACTCCAAAATACCCTTTAGACACCAGACAACTGGCCGACATGATTGGCCTTCGGTCACACCACAGTCCGTTAGACTTGGTTCGTGGGTCGTTGTTGGCAGTTAATATTTAGGAGCAATTGGGTCTTTTACTAATTATTTTATCCCTATACTACGTTGTATTACCGTTCACTAAGACCGCTATATAAGTGATTCCAACCCCCAAATAAGTTCATTCACTTCATTCTCTTCAAATTCACCAAAAAGAACTCTTAAATAATTCTCCCTCTAGAAAGCTTCAAGAAAAAGGATTGAATCTAGAGTTTAAAGTCGAATCTCAATTCCTCCATTGAAGATAGGCAATTGTCTTCAAGGTATGATAGTCATTGAAGAGATCATAAATTGTCCTATTTTCAAAATAGAAATCCCCGGTGGAGTTAGGGTTTTCTTCAATTGTCATGGTTTCTCTTGATTATTAATTTACATGATTGAATTATAATCTCTTATGCATGAATTGATAAAAAAATACTATGGTTTTATGATGTTTTCACTATGAACCCATGTAATATTCATGTTTTCAAGTTATGATAATGTGATGTGGGATTTTGATTATGAAGGAAGAGTGTTAAGAAATCAAGCATGTATTGATAGAATTACATGAATTTATGATGAAATCCATGTCTAATTTATGCATGTTTTTTCTAAATAATTGTTGATTGAAACTGGAGTTTTAACCTTGCAAGGTCAATTATTAAATTATGCATGTCTTTATGAAATCCATGAAATGTTCCAAGGATGCTTTGAGAGTAAAGTATTAATGATGACGTTGGAAAGCATGATTGTGAAAGGTTTTCTCACATAATACAGATTTTTAGGTTGTAAGGTCTTCTCGCCTAATTAAATCAAAGATTAAGATCTATCATAATGACATAACTTGGATTTATTATTGAATGATACCTTTCCACTGATAATGACTTTTCTTGGATTTGCAAGATGAGTGGACCTTCCATCGGATCATAAGAAAAGTAAGAAATGGACTATTTTGTAATGGGATTATGTAACACTAGAGGCTATTTAGAGGAAACTTCTACCGTTAGGTAGAAGGTGGGTTAGCTAGAAGAATCTAGATAAAAATTAGCTAGTGGATCCACCTAAGCTAGAAATTTATGGTCCTTACCTTGGTAAGTAGGACAACCATTTTCGGTGTGGGAGACACCGAAGGATCATGTTATAGCTTACATGGTTTATATATTAGTTAAGTCTATTTTCCATAATAATAATGAACTAAGGTTACTTCAAGAAGTATCTCATATGTGTTCAAAAGTTTATATGTTGTTTTGTGTTGACCATGTTTTATGACTTATACCTTCTAACCCTTTTATATCATGTTTTAGTTTGGTCAATGAATTTATGGAAATGTCCTCCCGTTAGCACTGATGTAATTGTTATGCATTCCATCAGACTGGTACACGCTGTGTTGTATTAAACCTCTATTCTTGTTACATTCCCAAATATAGGGTCCGAAAAGTAAAAGTAGGTTTCTTTTTTTCGTGGCAAGTGGTTGATTGCGGGTTTTCAATTTTTGGTGAGTCCTCACGCTTCAAGGACATATTCTCATTGTTTATAGTCTCTTTCTTATATTTTAGTTTTTGGACATGATGTAGGTGTTAGACCCAATTTTATTTTATTGTACTACATTGAAAATGTGTCAAGTGTTTTGGACTCCCCTTTACATTTATAAAACTACTGAACTTGAAATGTTGTTTTACCTCTTCTGTTCTATTTCTTATGTTATGAATGCTAAGTGGATTGAAATGGGTTTTTCGGGGTCCTATACGTCATGCTACATTTTGGGGGGGGGGGGGGGTTTCGGGTCCTATACGTCATTGATACATTTGAGGGGGGGGGGGACGGGAGCGGGTACTAATGCGTCCGTGAACATGGGTATGTAAGTGCTAACAATATACTCCTTCAGGAATGAAGCTTACTGTTCATGTCTCAAAATCTTACTCACCTCTATACTGGTGGGTCGCAGGCGACTTTTAAGCGAAAACTCAATCACCTATTTCAAACCCTTATGTCCTTTCTCCTCACATCTGTGACTTTTAACGACTCTTAGATGTTTTTAGACTATCTCTGATGAGTTGAACTTTCTTCACAGCCTCATGAATTGAATTTGGCCAAATCAAGACTGCTTCACCTACTTCGAACCAACCAACTGGAGATCTGCATCTACTCCCATATAGTGCCTCATAAGGGGTCATCTGAATAGTGGAATGAAAGTTTTTATTATATGCAAACTCTATGAAAGGTAGATGATCATCCCATCTATCTTAGAAATTGATCAGAGAAGCTCTCAATATGTCCATTAAGGTATAAATGGTATGCTCTGCCTGGCCATCTGTTATACCATGAGTGTGTGGTGTTTTTTTTTTATACATTTCACTTAAGAGTTGTGTCTGTCCAGAGCCATATTGTATTAGGAATTAAGTTTTATATTATATTTGCAGGAAATAGGCTTGGACGCAGAAGTGTGAGATGACAACTTAAAATCAGCCCTAAGAGCCACCCACGGAGGTGACATATTGATCATAGGTCCAGTCGGTCCGTCGATGGGTGGCGCAGATGGAGCATTAGGGAAGTATGACAATGTATGGAAATATGGATGCAAGTGACGGATCTTACGTCAAACCACGGGTCATCCTATATATTCGTCGACTGATTTACTGAACTTGAAGTTCTATTATCTAATGAAATTCCTAATATGGAGCCACATAAGAGGACCCATGGACCCTAGGTCAACCTACAGTCCGTTCTAGAGTGAAGGTTCTAGCCTCTGTAGAAAAAGGTCTAAGTATTGACCAACGGAGGGGGACCTAAGGAACGTAGGTCGAAGTCGTCGATCAAAGTCGCGTTCAGAAATCTTATTTCTTTATTTTGTTTCATTTTTGTATTGGACATTTTTATCTATAAAATAGGGTATATAAACCTTGTTTTTGGGGGTTGTAGACACATAATTCTTTATCAAACCTAAGGTATATACCATTTTTAGTACATAAGTATTGCTTTTATATATAAATTAAATATTTTATTTTTCATCATATTTTAGCAAGTTTATTTTAGAAGATTTGAAAACTACAATAAATTATATGTTTTTTATTCATAAACAAGCTAGTATTTCTTAATTATATTTTTAAATTAACTATTTGACTTTTGTTTTATTAATTCAAAAAATGCTTATAATTTTATCATAATTATTATTTTATATATGTATTTAATTACAAAAAATTACCAACCCACTACACCATTACCCTCACCCCACTTCTTCCTCCACCATAATTCCCATCCGACTTCGCACACTACAACACCCCTATACTAAAACAGTCCACATACACACTATACTACTATACTAGCAACAATCTGCACAACAATACAGATTCACAAGCAGACCACAAAATAAAAAAGAAGAGAAAATTTCAGCAACCCAAAAATCCCAAAAAAAGAAAAGAAAGCATACACGAAGTAAAAAACGGACAGAAAAAAAAAAAAAACACGCACAACACAAAATAAAAAAGGAAAAGATCAGCAACAACACACACACAAAAAAAATAACGCACAGAAAAAAAACACAACCCAATAATAGTTAAGTTCGAGGTTTTATTCGCGGTTTTAAGTTCGAGGTTCCTGAATCCCTTCTTCTCGTGAAATAATTTTCACAAGGGGTAACACCCAATTTTATTTTATTTTATATTAGTTTAATGTCATGATTATACAAGAATGGATTGCAATATATTGAAATTGTTAAATTTCGCATGTGTTTAAATGATTAATATTTATTGATGTTATCATATGAAGTATGTTTAAGTCTTTTATCTCAACTTTATGTTTAGATCCTTTATTTAGTCATATTTAGTGCAAAATTGGTATAACAAATCGTAGATTATTTCTTGTTTAAACAACCTATAGTTTACTTAGCATTTAAGTAACACTATTGTCAAGTCTATTCTTATTTTCATATTCTTTTTGATGATGATATGTGTAGTTATGGATTAATAAATTGAAATGATGAGAATAATTAATGACAAAGGTTCATTATATAAAGATGTTAATTTCAATTAATAGATTTTTCTTTTTATGATAATGACGTAAAAGAAAAGATTTAAAGGTAAAAAAAACAAATGAAATATGTATAGGCAGAAATTAAAAGTACTAAAATAAAAAATATTAAGAAAAAAAAGGAAGAATGTACAGAAAAAAACGATAATAATAAAATATTTAAAAATAATAATTAAAAAAACAATAGAGTGCAAAAAAATATAATGAAATATTCTTTTTTATTTAAAAGTGAGCATGACATTTAAAAAAAATAAAAGAAGAAAAAAGGGTCGCTAAAAACAAGAAGTAAGAAAAAAAAAAGGAACCAAGACATTGAAAGCATTAAAAAAATTGTATGATTAAGTCATACACTAAGAAAACAAGATAGTATAAAACAAGTTTGAAATAAATCAAAGAAAACACCATAAGCATTTTTAGTTAAGCTAATAAATATAATATACTTAAAATTATCTCAATTCATATAAAAGTCAATTAAACGATCGTGCTAGAATCACGAGACTCGAGGAGTGTCTAATACCTTTTCCTCGATCAATAGAATTCCTTAACCGATTTTTGATTTTGCAGACCATAAAATAAAGAGTCAACTTCTTTATGATTAGGAATTTAAATAAGGTGACTTGAAATACCAAAACTCAGTTCCATGTGGCAACTTTAAATAAAAGAAATACTCCATTTTTGAAATTTCACTTTAATTGAAAAAACTCTTTTTTCTTTCAAAAACATTCAAATTTTGAGGAAAAAATAAGGGTGTGACAGATGATGACTCTGTTGGGGATAACAAAAATTCGAGCTTATATTATTGACTTATGTATTACTATTAACTTATTTATTTATGTTTTGGATATTGTATTTGTTAGCTCAATATTAATTGTTTATTAATTTTCTTGATATTGTTTGAACGACATATAAACTATTTTCTCTCGTGCACCCCTTTGAGTCTTCTATTATACCATTATGAGAATTGCGATTGTGCACCACACTTCTGTCCAGATCGCAGTGGATCTTCGGTCCATGGTGAAGTGTTTTAATTCACACATATTTAGGATAAGAAGCACCCACACATAAAGCCGGAAAGCGCTGCTACGTATGTTGCTACTCGCTGACTCGAGTTACACTTGTTTTACATCCAGTCTAGATACATTTTTCTATCAAGTTTAACCTTAGTAGAATTAAAACCATGTATGGTTATTCCTAATATGTTATACTTATTTGAATCATTTGCATTTGATTTAATGAGATTTGACATAGGGATGTAATTCGTCTAGATAGATACTCAAATTTTATGTGACTACCTAATTTAAATTTTGATGGTATTTGAAAACAAATTTATATGAAAACTCCTTGTATATATAAATCAAATCTATGGGAAACAATGAAATATAAAAAATCTTAAATTTTTACATTAAAAACCAAAAGACATAGGAAAAGATAACTACCTAAAAGATTTTCTTATTTAAGAAGTTTATTATCTTTCTTTTTTGGATTTCTCACAAAAGAGAAAATATTTTTCATTTCTCAACAAAAATTACAAAAAGAATTTTCATATATTATGTATAGTTCAATAAAAGTAACTTCAAAAGCTTTTGTACCACTTTAAATGAATAATATAGTTGTATTTGTTAACAAATTCTAAATCTTTCAAAAAAGCAAAAATAAATTATTTAATTGTCCAATCTGAACGAACTACGCACACTTGGTTCTCAACATGATAAGATACATAGGAAATCTTCTTCGGGTTCGGTGATCTTTATTAAAAAAAATAAATTAAAAAGAGTGAAATATTTCTTACTAAAAATAATGTTGTGTTTATATACATTTGAATTACGTTTGACCTGATTCTTGCTTTGACAAGATTCGCAGGTAGCCTATTGTTGAGGCTCAGTCCAACTAAGAAAAAATTTGAAATGGTCCTCGTCACATAAATAGGGAAGAAATGGAAGTTTTTATTTGTTTTTGACTTGGTTGGTATCAACATACTTAGAAATGTTCATAAAAATAATAATCAAGTGTTAAACTGTTTGACAAAACATATTAACTTTGTTCTGACCTATAGAATTCTTTTGGTATATCTTGATATATTTATGTAATACTTGAGAAACTATTTTTCTTAAAGTTAAGGTTAAATCAAATTCGGCCTCATTTTTTCTTGAGCTTTGTGTGGTGCGCTTTAGATATAAAATTCAATGAAATGACTTTTGAGCTAGAATTTGGCCTAAATATTAATTGAAAAATTGTGAGCAACATTTAACTTGGGAAATGATTATAGTCTTCTTTGATTCGATTGTATCTTTCAAGCCTACCAAATGACATGTTATTCATAGGACTCCCATTTCAAGCCTGAAATATCTTTATTTGAATAATCAAAACCTCACATATATCACTTTTAGTACGTAAATGTAATATTTATGGATCTCACCTCCCTGAGCGCACTATCAATTAGATACACAATGCCAATGATCTAAGTTGGGGTACCAAAGTGAAAAGACCAAATATGTGCAAGTTCAAGCAAAATAAAAAACAGCTGAATAAAGAAATAAAAAATCTCCAACAAAAAGGAGAGAAAATGAGAAGGAAAACAGAAGAAAAATGAATTGGGAAATTTTCAAGAAACTAAGGTCAAATACGAAAAATGAAAAAAATATTGGAAGTTGTGTAAATTTTAATAAGGAAATAATTATTTTATCTCAAATGAATATCCTAGGTTTATCTAAGCCTACATTAAAAGCCAATAACAAGTCCTATTTGATCTCATTTTTGGTGTTCTTACATTAGTGGATTCTTATATGAGGGCCAAACATATGATATCTGGTTCTCATCCATTGAACATCTTTCTGAGTGTGAGTGACCTCTAAAACGTCCTAAGATCAAAACACTTCTATTTTGGGAAGTTGAACTTCATTTGTTGCGAGGGAACTTGAAAAATGAGGATGTGAATAATTCTATCCCAAAATTTAGAAAAAATGAACTAATCTTGTAAATACTTAAATATGTTTGAGATACCATTTGAAACTATAGGGATTACTCAGAGTTGACCTCAACTTTGTCAGAAAGTAGTTGAAGATGATTCATATGCATCATACTAACTGTTGGTAACAACTAAAGTCGACACATTGTCAAACATCAAACAATTCCTTTTCCAAAAGATCTATAAAAATCTGAAGAAAAAAAATAATTGTGTATATTTATGAACTGCGTTTGAGCTGATCTTTGCTATACAAGATACATAGGCAGTCCTACAATGGGCTCGGTCTCTTAAAATAAAATTTATATCCTTGAAGAAATAAAAGTGGATTATTTTTTTTAAAAAAATAAAAAATTATAAACTAAAAAGAGTTTTGAAAGTCCTCAATTTAAAAACAAGAGAAAATTTTTATTTATTAAAAAAATCACACTCATTTCTAAGGAATAAGCTCTCTAGTTCCATTTTGATCTTAAAGAACAAACACTCGGTTATCTTTCATTTCTAGAGAATAAATTGTATTTTGGATTGCATTTTTTCTTAGATACAAGTATATATCATTCACTCTAATAACATAAATAATATTTTTATGGTGCAAACTAAGAATAAAAACTTATGATGATTCTATTTGATTATTGACTAGCTGAACCCTCATGGATAATGAGATTAGCAGGATCCTCCTGGATAACGAGACCAATAGGAACCTCCTGGATTGTAATGAACCGAGGGTATACCCTATAAGAAATGGCATCCTCAACTCACCACACGGTGTACTCGACCTCTTGGAGGTCTCATACAAACCTCTTGTATCGTTCATTGCATAATATACTCCAAAATAAGTAAGAATTTAAAACTTTCTTCACACACGAAGACTAATTTCATTAATACGGAAGCGAAAGACGTTTAAAAACATCTAACCTTTACAATGTCTCATTAAAGCATCTAATACTTTGAATGTAGAACATTGGGACAAAGACCATACAACACTTGAAATAAATATTAAAGACATAAAAGGAACATGTGGGTCTTGTCCTCGAATATATGAAGACTCACCAATACTTCATCTTCAATTAGAAATCTATTCGAAATCCATGACATATCAATACTTACAATTTCCTACACTTTAGTCAAAAAGGTAAAATAAGGGGTTACCACATTGAGTTCACTAAGTATGCAAGCCATGCAAAACCATGAAAAAGGGACATTTAGTATAGAATATGCTTTCATGACATTTTGATAAAAACCTTCATAAACGAGTTTAAGACACATAATAACATTCAATAATCACAAATAGAACATATTAAAGTAACACCAATAAAATAAAAATATTCACATAGACTCCTTACTAAATGTTATCCTAAAACCCACCTAAGTAAGATTATGAGCGACCCCCTCCCACCACAACCCTGTGAGGTAACACTTTAAAATTTAAGACGGTCGTCCGTAAAGCCTAAGTTAAAATAGGTATATTATGAGGATAAGTATGTTTTTATTAGTCCATTTACAATTAAAAATATATGTCATTTAGGTAGTTTAACAACCCAAAAGTCAAAGAACGTCCATGACGTTTGGCAGTTGGTTCAAAGGGGGGAAAAGTGTTTGCCTACGCCATTTGACTAGCCTTTTAGGCGTAGGAAAATGTATGAGACTTGGTTTGTGATGTTGATGATGATGTTGATGAAATGGTAAGATAATAGGTGTTGAGTTGTTTCATGGTCGAAATATCGGGTACGACCTCCCCAAGGACAAAACCAAGGGGCCCTGTGAGGGGGACCCCTTGCAGTTGAGGGCAAACACTTGCCTGAGGACGAGTGTGATCGGACAGCCAGTTCAACGGCCTGTGTGTGGACTGACGGGGCGTTGATGCCACCGTTGTTACACACTTAGAAAAATGAGGAATCCCCTTGCTTGCACAGTCTTTGAACTCACCTACGCAGTGTAGGATGGAGGGGGTGCTGTCCGTCGACTCATAGATGGCCCGTTGGCGGGGTTCTGTCTGTGAGGGTCTAGAGTTTGCTGCACGTTTAAAATTAAGGTCAATTACTTAATTAAGTGGTTCAGTGGTTATTTAGGGATTAGGGGAAGACTACTTAACTAATTTAACCTCCCTATATAGGCCTCAACATCAATTAATCTAATTACAACTCTCAAATACAAACTCTCTTTCTTCTCTGTTCTTTCTCTCTCTACTTGAACTCACCATTGAAGACTCGCAAGGAGAAGGATTTGGGGGCTGGAAAGGGAAAAATTCACCATCAATTCTTCAACAAATGTTAATGTATGGGATATAATTCACCTTTGCGACTCTTTCCTCAAAGGGTTCCTTCAAAATAGATTTCAAAAGTCGAGTTTTCTTATGGGTTTCATCCAATTACGAAATTGATGTTGTGAACTAAGTTTCTAATGTTTGTTTAGGGTATGATTTATAGAATAACATATAATTGAACTTAATTAGGATTAGTTGTCATGGTTTGATTCAAATTGAAGAATGTGATCTTTAACCCTTAACCCTAAGTTTGATCTTGATGTAAATTGGGTTTTGATTGATTCAATTGCCTTGATTATGGGTTATATCACTATTAAATTATGTACTTAAAACAATCATTAAAAAATTGGATTGAATTGTAGTCTTTCATGCAAGTCTTGAGAAGATGATCTAGGTTGAAAGGTGAGTTGACCTAGGCATATTACTTTAAGTTATGATCTAGTATTGAATTGTGCTATAGTGTTTATTATAGTCTTGTTATCATGTTGAATATTGAATTATGATGTTGAGTATCTAAAGTGGATTTAATTTGGGGTTTATGGTAAGGCCTGATGATGAAATATGAGGAAGACTTGGTAAGTCTTCACATCACTATCTTTACTTCCAATTGTGATTAATTCTAGTTAAGTCATGATATTACATTGGAGTATTCCTTGTTTTAGGATCGATAGGGTGGTAAGATGTTGAATTGAAATGTCTTGATTATGGTTGTGAGGTTGTTAAGATGTAAAGGTTATAAGGGTGGTGATGTATACTAATGTGCCTTATTACGAAATGCTATGTAATGTGTTAACCATACCTTTATGAATTGTGATGAAAGGACTTACACTCATAAAATTCTTATTGAGATATTGATAATGATGATTCTACAAGGGGTAGACCCTATGACCTAAACTAAGCTATGATTGATAATTGAAGGCTTAAAGACATTTCAAAAAGGGACTCTAGCTTAGCACTGAGTGAACTAGATTGAGGAGTGTCCCTTCCCACATAGGAAAGGTAGGAAAACTAAATTACTCTTGACATTGGAGACTATAATGCATGGTGCATAAAATGGGTCCCAACCATATCTCCTAGTTCTTGAACTATGTTGCCTCTATAGAAATACCAGCTAGTGGATCTACGTAGTTGCTATGTTTCATGTTTTTGTACTACTTTGGAAAGTAGTCCGCCAAATTTTCGGTGTAGGGTTTTATGATGCCGTATTCCACACTACCTCATGTGGTCTATGTCAGTTAGGGCACGATGTTCCCAAAAGGTAAAATGAATTCAAGGATTAAACTGTAACTAGGATAACCTTAGGGGTCTAACTTAGTTTATGTAGGGGTTGGGACTCTACCTAAGCATTGCACTAGTTAGACTTGAAGGGAGTCTTAGGAGGATGTTCTTATATATGTTTATTTTATGATAATATATGATATGTACATGATGGACTTGCACACTGTTGATCCTATATGTTGATTAGTTATCTTATGAGTATGCATTGGGTTATATTGTTAAGGTAAGGTGAAATTGATTCAATTATGATACTATAAATATTACTTATTTGATTTTTAAACATGATTGGTTGATTGGTATGACTTATTTAATTATGAATGAGGCTTTTAAATTAGTAAAATGGCATGTTTTGACTAAATGTCCCTTTTTAGCATGATTTATTTTTATATGTGCATATTGTCTCATACTTAGTACATGTCGAATACTAACCCCATTTTCTTCCCTTTTCCCCAACATTTTAGGTTACGGTCCTTGAAATGTTTTTGAAGGCGATGTTGAAGAAGGCTTGCATTCCTTATTATCCAAGTAGGGTAGGTCCTCAACTTCCGAGGACAATGCCACTATCTATCTTATGTACTTGTTATGAGTTTAATACTCTTTAATTTCTTTCCTTTTCAATTGACTAATATACTTTTGTATGACCTATACGAGGTCTTTTTGAATTAATGTAAGGTCTATGCCCAAATTTGATATTACTCAATAGAGTGTTCTGAGATGAGATGGACTTTTATGACTACATATTTTCTATATATGAATGTGTAAAACAAGTAGAGGATGAATCTTCCTATCGAAGGGTTAATATATACTCGAATGACTATATTATGGTATGTAGAGGTTATGTAAAACCTCCAAGTAGAGATGGAGAGGTTTTACAATTTTTCCGCAAATTTCGATCTATGAATGTAATGAGATGAGAATAAGATGCTTGTCTTAGTCCTTGAAGAGGATGACGACACCGGTTACATCTAGGGGGTAAACGTAGATGTGACAAACTTGGTATCAGAGCATGAGGTTGAATATCGTTGAGTTATGTCATTCTCTCTACCACGTTTATTTAGGTTTGTATTCATAATTGATAAGCGCATCACACTTATGAATATTAATCTATGTGATGCCTAGGAATCACTCTCTTTATTGGAAATCTTGTATCGTACCATTAGAGTATACTTATGGTGTGCTTTTGCATTTAATCCTATTATTGTTCTTATAGGAAGAATGAACACAATAAGGAATGCGACAAGAAGACTTGAGAAGGAAATTTCCAATGCGGGAGCTCCTTCCCATGGTTATCAAGTTCCTCCACTTCAAGAATATGCTAACATGGAGCATGCACCGGTCAATCCTCCTCCTTTGACGGATGAGAATATAAGGACCACTCTTCTGCAAATGGCCCAAGCTATCATTACTCAAGCGCAAGCATACATGGATCAAGCTCAAGATGTGACGGCCCAAGCAAACCGGGAGGTTGTGCTCCGTCCTCATCAACAAGTCACTACTATGGCTTCTCGTCTAAGGGAATTCACTCGAATGAACCCTCCTATTTTCTATGGGTCTAAGGTTGAGGAAGACCCTCAAGAATTCATTAATGAGATCTATAAGATACTTTTGGCTATGGGGTTTTCAGCAACTGAGAATGACAAGAGTAGTGAGGCTTTACTTCCCAGATGACCCCGTGGTTGAGTGGAAGGGGGGAAATTCTATTCCTAAAGGTCGTATAATATCTTGTGTAAAAGAATGCAAAATGATCTTAGAGGGTTGTCTACATCACATAGTTAAGAGTCCAAGATTTAGACTCTGAAATTCCTCCCATTGAGTCGGTGCCCGTATTGAGTGATTTTTCGGAGGTATTTCCTAATGACCTTCCCGCTATTCCTCCCGAATGGGAAATTGATTTTGGTATCGATTTGCTACCAAAAATGAATTCCATTTTAGTTCCTCCTTATCGAATGGCTCAAACCGAATTGAAGGAGTTGAAGGCTCAACTCAAGGATTTTCTAGACAAGGGATTTATAAGGCCTAGCATTTCACCTTGGGGTGCTCCGGTGTTATTTGTAAAGAATAAAGATGGGTCCTAGAGAAAATGTATAGACTACCGCCAACTTAAAAAGGTTACTATTAAGAATAAGTACCCTCTCCCTTGAATTGACGACTTGTTTGATCAACTCCAAGGGGCAAGCTACTTTTTAAAGATAGACTAGATGTAAGGGTATTATTAACTTAGGGTGAGAGGTAAGGATGTATGAAAGATGGCCTTTCAGACTTGGTATGGGCATTATGAGTTCTTGGTAATGTCTTTTGGTCTCACTAATGCTCCGGTGGCGTTTATGGACCTAGTGAATAGGGTTTTTCAAAATTACCTAGATGCATTTGTAATCGTCTTCATTGACGACATCTTGGTGTAGTCAAAGAATGAGAGTGATCATATGGGTCATTTAAGGGTAGTATTGCAAACCCTTAAGGAACATCAATTGTTTGCCAAATATAGCACGTGTGAGTTTAGGTTGAGGTCGGTGACATTTCTTGGGCACATTATCTCTAGTGAGGGAGTTGAGGTAGACCCAAGGAAAACAGTAGTGGAGAAAAATTAGCCAAGACCATTGACTCAAATTAACATTAGGTGTTTCTTGGGTTTAACGGGTTATTATCAGATGCTCGTGGATGGTTTTACATCCATTTTATCTCCCTTGACTATGTTGACTCAAAAGTGTAAGAAGTTTGAGTGGTCAGAGTCATGTGAGAAGAGTTTCCAATTGTTGAAAGATAGGCTTACTTTCGCTGTGTTGACCTTACCGGAGGGTACAAAGGGGTTTGTTGTGTATTGTGATGCATCCCGTTTGGGTTTATGGTGTGTTCTTATGCAACATGGGAAGGTTATAGCCTATTCCTCTATGTCACTTAAGGTACATGAGAGAAACTATCCCAGTCACGACCTTGAGCTAGCGGCCGTGGTGTTTGCTTTGAAAATATGGAGGCATTACTTCTATGGGGTTCGTGTTGATGTCTTTACTGACCATAAGAGTCTCCAATATGTGTTTACCCAAAAAAAGTTGAACCTCTGTCAAAGGAGATGGTAAGAGTTGTTGAAAGGTTATGATATAAGTGTCCTCTATTACCCCGAAAAGGCTAATGTGGTGGAAGATTCCCTAAGTCGTATGACTATGGGTAGTGTATCCCACGTTGATGAAGCCAAGAAATACCTAGCAAAGGAAGTTCATAGGTTGGCTAGGTTGGGGGTGAGGTTGGAAGGTTCTCCGGATGGGGGTGCCATAGTCCATCACAACTCTGAGTCATCATTAGTAGTTGAGGTGAATTCCAAACAACACCTAGACAAATCATTGATGGATTTCAAAGAATCGGTCCTTGGAAAACATAACTGTACCATGACCTACAGGAAATATATTGGTGGGAAGGTTTGAATAGGGAGATAGTAGAGTTTGTCACTAGGTGTCCAAATTGCCAAAAAGTAAAGGCTGAACATCAAAAGTCGGATGGCTTACTACAAGAGATCCAAAATCCTACTTGGAAGTGGGAAGACATAAATATGGACTTTGTAGTGGGTTTACCTCGGACTCAAAGGTCATATGATTCTATATTGGTTTTTGTGGATAGGTTGACTAACTCCACTCACTTTATTCCCGTCAAGTCTACTTATTAAAAATGGAAGATTAATCTAGGATATTCATATATGAGATTATGTGTAGCCATGGTATTCCGTTATCCATCATATCAAATCGGTGTGCACAATTGACATCTAGGTTTTGGAGGTCTTTTTAAAAAGGGTTGGGTACTAAGGTGAAGTTGAGTACTATTTTTCATCCCCAAATTGATGGTCAAGAGGAACACACTATTCAAACCCTTGAGGATATGCTTAGATATTGCATTATTGATTTTAAATGGAATTGGGATACGCAGTTGCCTTTGGTGGAGTTTGCTTATAATAATACCTTTCATTCATCCATCTCCATGGCTCTCTACGAAGCCTTGTATGGTAGAAGGTGTGGGTCTTATTTAATATGGTTTGAAGTGGGTGAGCCTTCGCTTCATGGTCCTGATTTGATTTATAAGACCTTAGAGAAGTTTCATACATAAGGAACCGGTGGCAAATGGCCTATAGTCGACAAAAGTCTTATGCCGATCATAGGAGAAGGGATTTGGAGTTTGAAAAGGGTGACAAGGTGTATTTGAATATTTCACCAATGAAAGGGGTGGTTAGGTTTGGAAATAAAGGGAAATTGAGTCCTCGTTATGTGGGTCCCTATGAAATTTTTCAAAGGGTTGGTAAGGTGGCCTATGAATTAGAATTCCCTAGTGAATTGGCTTCAATTCATCCGATTTTCCATGTTTCTATGTTTAGGAAGTGTATCGGAGATCCGAGTCATTAGTCTCTATTAAGGCGGATTGTGGTGTCAAGGATAACCTCTCTTATGAGTGGAAGTTCGAATTCATATTTGATAGGCTAACGTCAAGATGTATGAGAGGAACAAGAAGATGGTGTATGTCCGTTTAAAAGTGATTATGGAAAAAATCCCTAGTGAGGGCGTGAAATCAGGGAGGCTGAAGCCTACATGAAGTCCCTTTTGTTAGGTGGTCTTGGGCCTTCCTCAAACCCAAAATCTAGAAAGGTTGAGGGCTTTCCCTCACACTTATAAATTGACACCAGCCTTCCACTTCCGATGTGGATAACCCAACAATCTCCCCTTCACACATCGGGCCTTGGGTGGAGAGAACGACAACCCAGTTTATCCCGGTGGGCTGAGACTTGTTGACCCAATCTGGGTCTGAACCCACTTGGTTATGTTCATGACCGAAAAATAAAGCAGGTGGAAATGCCGGAAGCTAGCAATAAAGCAATCTCAAAAAGACCACTGAGTAAGAAGACAAAGAGAAAGATATCAAGACACAAAGATTTAACGTGGTTTGGTCAATCGCCTACGGTTCCACAAGGGACATGAGAAATCAACTACTATTAAATAGAAGTACAAAAATACAGAGGGAAACAACCTCCAACCAAGTCAACTCGGAATACATGGGAGGTTCACACAAGTGATAACATTATCAGCTACTTGTGACCCAACCAAATGTTCCCTCTAAACCATAACTTCTCAAAGCCCTTAAAGACTTACATTTTGATCTGCTGATTAAGTAGAAGGAACATTCCTCTATTAAATAGAGTCCTAACTCTGTTCTCCTACAAGAAAATGAGTAGTCAATTCAAACCCTTTTCCAAACAAAAAGGGAAAACCTATTTATCGGTAAGAAATTAGGACAAATAAAACCTAATAAACTCTCCCCCTTTGGCCGGAATTTCTGACAACAATAACTTTTTGTCCATCTTTTAAGTTCTTATCTTCAAACAACTTGCTTCTCCTTTCCATAATCTCCTTTGCAAAAATTTATGTCTCAAAACAAAGAGACCATCTGACACAATTTCTCCAACAAAATCTTCATTACTGGTAAAAAAAGGTTGCGGCTAGAACTCCACCCTCAGATGAAAGCAGCCTCTTTCTAAACCTAGTTCAAATCATCCATGACAAACCACTGAACCTGACTCCATCATTGAATCTGGCTATTGATTACCGACTTGCTTAGGGGTCTGGGCCTTCTCAACCCAAAAGCTAGCTCAAAGGTTGAGGCTTTCCCTCACACTTATAAATTGACCACTAGCCCCTTCAACTTCCGATGTGGGATAACCCAACACCTTTATCCTTATATTTTTGATAATTGAGGTTAGTTTGGGTGAACTTTTGCAAAATGTGCATTTTTGAATACTTCACGGTGAAGTTATAGTGAAATTGGTGCCATAAACTTGAAATTTTGCTTTTGCTTGTTTTGAGTTATGATGTGTGTTTTTATATGGTGAGTCTTTACAAAATTATATGGACCATGCTAATAAGTTTAACTTTGTGCTAATTGACTCATGTAATATAAAGTTGTGAGCTCATGTGTCGTTTGGTGAGAAGGGGAAATTTCGCTCCATCATGAAAACTGTTTTGAGAGCCTGATGTTGTGGTTAAATTGAAGTTTTACGGAATTTCCTGTGAAGATGACATGCATTTAAGTTGACTTGATTGGCTTCGGGCTGCGTAAGTCTTGAGTCTATATCCTTCCTTCAAAAGAGTTTTAAGTGTTCTCGGGGAGTTATGTTCCTGAAGGACAAATTAATTAACCACTTTGAGAAAATTTAAAAGACGCTTGATCCATAAAGCCTAAATAAAAGGATGCCAGAGGTCTAAGTGCTGTTTTAAGTCCATGCATTAAAGGTAAAAATAGTGTCATTTAGGATTGTGTAAGAACAAAAACATCCAAGGAAGAACGTCCATAATGTTCGAAAGTTTGTTCAAAGTGTTTCATCTAGTGATGCCTTAGCCTAGTTTGACTAGGTTTAGGAGCGGAAAAAAGAAAGGAGAAATGTTATGAAAAATGGTGTTGATGAAATGTTGTGAATGATGGAATGATGAATGGTATGGTATATGTGTTGTGAGGTGTTCCTGGCTTGCAAAAGTCTAGGTACGCTCCCCGAAGACCCAACCAAGGGCCCCATTGATGGAGGACACCTGCAGGTGGAGGCAAACACTGCCTGAGCAATGGTGTCCGCCATCGACGAAGGCAGAGTCAATGGCCCGTTGTGTGGACTGGACGGGGGGGGGCGTGGATTCCACCGGTATTACAACACTTATAAAAATTTGATGGAATCCCCTCATTTGCCCACAGGTCTATGAATCACCTACGGAAGTTGTAGGATGGAGGGGGGGGTGCGTATGTCGACCCATCAATAAACGGGTTCGGTTAGCGGGGTTTCATTGGATGGGTCTAAGTTTGCTGCACGTTTGCAAATTGAAGGTCAAGTACCTTAATTTAAGTTGCGTTTTGAGTTTATTTAGGCCATATTGGGATTTTAATTAATTAAACAATGTTAACCGCTTATATAGGCCCTCAACACCCCAATTACATCAAAATTAAGTAACTCTGAAGAAGGACCAAAAACACTCGCTTCCTTATCCTCTTCTTGAAACTAAACCATTTGGAAAGACCGAAGAAGAAGGAGACAAGGATTTGGGGGCTTGGAAAAAAAAAGGGAAGAGAAATTCACTTATGAAGTGTTCGAATTAACCAAACGTATTTTAATGTTATGGGATTCTCAGTTCGTGCTATGCGACTCTTCCTCAAGAGGGTATCGACTTCAAAAGTACATATTTCAAAAAGTCCGAGTTTTTTCTTATGGGTTTCATCCAACTACGAAATTGATGTTGTTTGCTTGAACTAAGTTTCTAACCAGGATAAGTTTTATTTTGGAAAGTTATAAGTGTATCGGAAAAACATAAAATTGAAACTTAATTCACGGACCATTAAATGTCATGGTGATGCAAAATTGAAAGAATGTGTGATCTTTAACCCGTAACTCTTAAGTTGATCTTGATTGTAAATTGGGTTGTATTGATTCAATTGTCTCTTTGCTTATGGGTTATAGTCACATATTAAATTATGTTGAGCAGTGACAATTAAGCAAATTTAAAAAAGAGTGAAGGGTAGTTTAACTTGTAGGTCTTTCATGCTAGTCTGAGAAGATGATATAGGTTGGGAAGGTGTGAGTGACCCTAGCCAGGCCACTTACTTTAAGTATGATTCTAGTATTGAAATGTGATATTCGTGAGTATTCTAATCGTTGTTTATAATGTTAATATTGAATTATTAGGATGTTAATTATCTAAAGTGGATTGAATTGAGGGTTTATGGTACGGGCCTGAAGATCCAAATATGTGGAAGACTGGGTAAGTCTTCAAATTCTATTCTCACGTCAAATTGTGAGATTGTAGTTAAAGTCATGATATTAAATTGGAGTATACCTTTTTTTAGGATTGATAGTGGTTGGTAGTAAGATGTTGAATTGAAAATGTACTTTGATTATGGTTTGTTGAGGGAGTTGTTAAGATGTAAAGGTTTATAGGGGTGGCTTGGTGATTATATAACTAATGTGCCTTATTACGAAATGCCTTATGTAAAATTGGTAACTCACCTTTGAATTGTGATGAACGTACTTCACTCAACAAATTTCTATTGAGATATTGATAATGATGATTCTACAGGGTAGACCCTATCACCTAAACAAGCTTCATGATTGATAATTAAAGGCTTTTTTTTAAAGACATTTCAAAAAAAGCGTGTACTCTAGCTTAGCACGGAGGTGAAACTAGAAAGGGTTTGAGGGAGGGTTTCCCTTCCCACATAGGGAGAGGTAGGAAGGGAAAACTAAATTTACTCTTGAGATTGGAGACTATAATGCATGGTTGACACATAAAAGAGGGTTTTCCCAACTATATCTCATAGGTCTTGAACTATGGCCCCTATTAGGAATTACCAGATAGTGATCTATGTAGTTTCTATGTTCATGTTTGGGTACTACTTTGGAGGTAGTCGCCTTTTCAGTGTAGGGTTTTTATGACGCCGGATCCACACTAGCTCATGTGGGTTTGTTTGGTTTGGGTCTATGTCGGTTAGGCAAATGTTTCCCAAAAGGCTAAAATGAATTAAAGGATTTTAACCTCTAACTAGGATAACCTAATGGGGTCTCTAACTTAGTTAGGTAGGGGTATGAGACTCTACCAAGCATGCTAAGCCCACTAGTTATCCTTGAAGGGGGAAAGTCTTTAGGAGGATGTTCTTATATTATGTTTATGTATATAATATATGATATTGTTACATGATGACTTGCACAATTGTGTACTATATGTTTGATTAGTTCTTTATGGAGTATTGCATTGGGTTAGATTGTTAAGGGGATAAGGTGAAAATGTATAGATAAAATTTTATATGATGTGAAAGTTGGACCTGGGATGTATGCGTTTTTTCTATTGATGTTCACTTGACTGGTAGGGTAATGGCGCTTGTTTGGTCATTGACTATCGGGTTGACTTGATAAGACTCATGAGTAGTTTTCTTGCTTCTTATGATTATTAAGGTTTACTAGTAGAATGCGCTTGTGAATGTTATTCCGTGATGGGATGATAAGGTTTGTAGTAGATCATGGATTCCAGTTTCAAATATGATAGTATATATAGTACTTTTTTAATTAGTGAAACATGATTTGGTTGATTGGTCAGGGAAATACTTGATATGCATGAGGCTTTTAAACTTGTAAAAAAATGGAATGTTTTGACTAAATGTCCCTTTTTAACATGATTTGTTCATATATGTACATATGGTCTCATACTTAGTATATGTGGCGTACTAACCCCATTTTCTTCCCTTTTCCCTAATATTTTTGGTTCCAGTCGTTGAAGTGTTTTTAAGGCGAATTTGAAGAAGGGTTGGATTCCTTATTCATCCAAGTAGGGTAGGTCCTCGACTTCCGAGGGAAATGTTACTATTTAGCTCATGTACTTGTTATTAGTTTAAGACTCTTTTGTTTCTTTCCTTTTCAATTGAGTACTATACTTTTGTATGACCTATATGAGGTCTTTTTGGATTGATGTAAGGGCTATGCACAAATTTGATATACTCTGAATAGATGGTTATGAGACGAGATGACTTTTATGACTATGATATTTTCTATATATTAATGTGCAATAAAAGTAGAAGGCTACGTAACCTTCTTATACGAAGGGGTCCTAGAGTATATCCGATATATGTATGCACCTATATTATGTGGACATAGAGGTTCTATATAAACCTCCAAAGTGGATGTAATGAAAAGTCATAAATTTCCGCAATTTCAATATATGAATCGTTTAGAGATGATGAAAGACTAGAGCTAGTCTGTGGTCCTAAAAAAGGACAACGACGCCGGTTACGTATAGGGGGTAAAACGGATGTGTGACAAGGTAAAGTGATGTCCCATGTCATCACATGATCCACCAGGAGTTCCATATGGTAATAAGGTAATCTTTGGGATTAATTAGATCCCTACGGTAAAGGTTACTCTCAGACTCACTCTAAGAAGACAAAAGCGAGATCGCCCAGACACCATCTTCAAGCTTTACCTAAGCCATCCTCAAAGCTAGCCCAAGAAGAACCCTTTTACTTAAAATAACATTACTTATTAAAGAGAAGACCTACTTCCATTAAAACAATTTTAAGAGGCAATCATTCATTTAAAGGACTTCGCATAGTGGCCTTGAAAATACCTAGGGAACCTACTTCCTAGCATCTTCAAAGCCTACTCGTGCCATGTCTAGACAATGTCCCATTCCACTACCTAAACATTGAAGACCTTTGCCGTCACTATAATGCATCACACATGATGATAATAGGCATTAGTAGACATATATCATACTAACTAGGCATGGAATTTGGAGTCTACTCTACTCTGAGGGAGGGTATTCTACTTTCCAAGGGTAGAAAAAGGGTAAATCCCATGTAGGCACATGATTAAGAAATATCAAGGGTTTCCTTGTACTCTAGTCTCAACACAATTAGAGTCACTCCCCAAGCATATTCACTCGATACTTAGCCTATTTTCCATAGTCTAATTTAATCCACACATAAGGCATATTAAAAAGGACAATACAAATACTGTCTTAGTCTACCACACCAAATACCTCTAAAAGAGGATTGGGTGACTCACGGCCTGCACTAAATGTCATAAGGTAGACGCTCAATGACTGTATTAGATATAGTTTCATGGTAGTTCCAATCCAACCTATCCCTAAGTACATCAATTCACACAAGCAGGGATACCATTACGACTTTTGAAGCTTCAATCGATTTCTAACCATTCTTTTTATCCTTGAAGGTTTCCAAGTCATTGACTCTTTTACATGTTCAAGTCATATAACAAATCATTCATCTTATACACATCAATTAAAAATGTGAGTAAAGCCTACAAGCAGGGCTTCAAATATTAACAATATCTTTCAAGCATCAAGAAAGGGAACTATGTATACCTAATCAAGCATAAATATTTGCGCCATAATACCAAAGGATTGTAGAAGCCCTTTTAACTACGTCAAAGGCCATAATACATTGAAAGTTAGATGACAGAATTAAAAACTTTTCACGACATTTCAAATAAAAAAGAATCTTTTATAAAATACTAAGAATATCTGACGTTCACAAAGCAAAAAAACTTAAAGACACGACAAATATTTAACTTAGGGACACGACCAAGTTTTACATTTGTAAGCGATACATAATAAGTATGAACATAAAGAAACTAAAAAAATATAGGAAATGATTGCCCTAGGATAAATGGAGGAACTTTCCCAAGCTTTTCCTGTTCGGCAAAACTACAACCGTTGTCCAAAAACCTATTACTTATTAGATTAAGAAAAGTATGTAGTTAGTTACAAAAACAATGTACTAAGATGACATATCCAAAAACATGCGAAAAAGGGACATTCATTTTTCAGTAAAAATAAATTTTCATGCCAAATTAAGCAAAATCGATTCCATGAAGATGTAGAAGTAAAAAGAACATAAGATCATCAAACTTAAATCTAGAGAAGCATTGCCATAATTTAACCAAAAAGGCGCCCCTTTTACAGTAAGCCTTTAAATCTTATAGTGAAATCAGTTGGGACATATAAGTGAAACTAACCTATTTCGAAGAAGTGAAAACTTCAAAGGCCAAAATTGAAAGAGGAAGTGAACTCATTCAGTAGGAAGTTTTTTAGTTTTCCTAACTAACCGATTACCTAAGACTCATTTCAAGGTGTAAGAGATGACGGAAGTGAGTGCATTTGCCTCCTTCAATACACATCAAAGGGATCCTCAAGGACTGCATCTTTTTCGGATTACTTCCGATAGGGAGAACAAGACCCCCCACTCAATGGACAAGGACATTATAAGAACAACCCTAACGTATCCAACCACGATCTTCCCTTTCGAATGCCCTAACTTAGGCCAATGAGTAGATGGCGTCCCATACCACCACCCTCTGACCCTAAGTAGGAGGATACTCCTTTACAAGGCTTGGCACATCCCTTTGTCGGAAGGAGGTCTACATAGTGCCAATGGATAGATATAGCATCCCATTCAACTACCTACCCTAAGTGGTACGTTCTTTTAGAGACTTAGTAATTCAGTTCAACATAAGGCTCACCAACACTCCCCCTTTGAGGAATGTCCTACCTAGTGACCCAATGATAAAATAGATCTCCTATTCCAACCACCTTACCATAAGTAGTCAAACTGTTTAGGCAGACTAGGCATTTCTTTCATTTCTTTTGGGGGGGAGGAGTTCGCTTAATCTGGCATATTACCATGAGAAGCTAAAGACATGGCATCCCGACATGACCCCTATCGGATGAGGATCCTCACTTTCCTACAGTAAGTTTCACTCTCGTTAGCTTCATGGATTCACAATAGCTACACATAGGCGGGCGGCATAGTTAAGGGAATAAGGAGATTGCTACTACAGTAACTCAGTCTATACTACTGAAGAGTACTCATCTTCAAGAGGTAACATGGAATACAATAATACATCACGAAAGGTAAACACAACCTCTTCTTTCATATCCTCTGGGTTAGGCATAATACCCACCCAAAATTCTAAACATTATAAAACTATCAAGGTTAAGGAACCCACCTAGTTGAAGACACCATATTGAACTCACGAGGGGCATTCATCCTGGACCTATCTTTTAAAAAGCTATTAGGATGTAGTGGGTTTGGATATTTAACCACTTAATTTCAACTCACGAAAAGTGTTCACCCTAAAACTCCCCTGTTTGACTTAACTTAGCTTCATTCATTCATTCAACTGTGCATGTGTGTGTACATGTGAGCACACCTTGCACATAAGAATCATCTCATTTACATTTCAGTCTATGCATGTTTATACCTTCTTTCATCACATCACACATTTTACATGCTTCACATATATACACTTCTTCACTTAGGCATAATCTAAGCAAAACATGCTATTCAAGATTCATAATACACAATACAAGGACCATCTTCAATATCACTTTATTTCACATATCAGGCCTTCAAAAAGCCACACTTACAATCCATACTAAGTATTATCAAATTCATCAAGTAAACACCGCCATCAAGAAGGTGGACCATACCACTCAAGATAAATTCATAAAGGGAGTTAACAATCAAACAAACTTACCATTCTTCCAAAGCATTCACACCCATTTACAATTTTACTCAACATTTCATCATAAAATAGCCTTTAGGTCAGTAACTAAACAACAATATCAACATAAGGAAACCAAAGTTAAAAGACTACAAACCCATGCTCATTTCACCCATTTCTTAAGCCAAAATTTGATAAAAAGCTTTAACTTGTTTTCATTAAAGTTTTAGCATTAAAATCATCAACAAAAATTAGAAACATTATATTTGAATTATTAGAAACGTTTTCATGGAAGACCCATATTTAGAGTTTAAAATAGCAGAAACTAGTATTGCTAAACTCTTTTTAAAATCCTTTAGAAAGGGGATCCTTGAATGGAAGAGAGTTAAAGGATGGATACCATACCTCACAGTGAAGAAACCCCAATGATTTTTTATGAAGAAATGACCACCAACATCCCCCCAGTTCCTTCTTGACTTCTAGCTTCCATGGAGACTTGAGAGGGAGTTCTAAGGGAGACGGGTTTTGGGTTTAAGGAAATGAGGTCTAAAATTAGGTCTTAGGGTTTGTAACTCTTTAATAGACATAAAAAACCCTAAAAAATCAAGTGCCAACTGGTACTTAAAGACTTGGGTGAATTACCAAAACCACCACCCAGCCAAGCATTATTTAACAACTTTCACATGCAGCACCACCCGAGTTCCTAACCAGACGGGTTCAGTTTGTCAACCCACGGCCCCACCTCTATTTTGGGTCTGCAACATCTACACTTTAAGGGGACCTTGCAGGACCAATTCATGAGGACCAACGATGTGAGACCATCAATCAGTCGATTAGGTCCCTCGAACATTGGTTTTTGTCACGGTGGTGGACGCTTTGCCACACAATTTTTTGGACCTAAGTCTTGGGCCTTGTCTAGGCCTTCTTGTGGTTCATTAGGTGTGTAGCTTTTGCCCGGCCGTTAAAACCCCTTAAAACATAGTATTTCGAGGTTCTAGGAAACATCCTTACCAACAATTTGAGGTATGAGCAAAAAAACAACACGGTAAAAAAAACTAAACTCAAAATGTCACACTTCTCACACAAATGACATACAAGCAACGCTTCTAAGGCACCCACTTTGCGGATACTCTAGGACGTTTCTGACGTGTGACTCCAAACAGAACCCAATATTCACCACACTGCCTATGAATATCAAATAACTCATTTTTTTAAAATTAAAATTCCGCAAGAAACAATCACGAAAGCTCTAGTTAACTAGTTCATTGTAGGGCGTTACATTCTCCCCCACTTGGAACTACATTCATCCTCGAATATACAAAACTTTAAGACCATTCAAGGATTAATATAATCACATTAAACCACTATAATAAAACATCTCAAACATTTCATAATAAAATCCACAACTAACAAGGAGACACAACAATTTCATTACGTTCATTCCACTTTGCAACATAAATCACTTTTAGCCCCCAAAAGTTTTCCTTTCAATATTTTTGTGGTTTAACCTTCACTTATTGTAGGAAACTTGACCGTTCCAACATTAAACATACTCATAGACAAAACATTTTAAAACACAAAAAGATCCACAAAATTCATGACAAATCAGTTTTTTTCAAAATGAGAATTTTCACAGTGCGATGATCATGTACACAAAGCCACTTTGGCAAAAAAACTGCCCACAAATTCAACTCTCACATTCATTTCTTCACTTATGAAGGAACTACCTTCAAAACACTAAACAAACTCACAAAAATAATTTCTAAACACGTTGAAACCATAATTCATGAAAAATGATTTTTTTCTCAAAATTTGGACTTCTTTATAGTGAACTAAAAATTTCACGGTGTCACATGCATAAAATTTCAATAATGCACCTTTCAAGCAACTTTAACAAGATGTCATGAAAATATGAGAGACACGACCATGCTAACTTACTCCAAAATGAATTGGTAAGTTACACTAAAGTTGCCAATGATGAGGGGTGAGTAGCATTCCCATACTACCCAGTAATCCACTTAGTGGGACCCTTGAGGATGTCCTTTGGACTAAAGTATACTACATGCATGTAGTAGACTTAACACATTCATCATGCCAAAAATCTTATCTTTAAACTTGGTTTTTGCTTATTTTAAGATTAGGAAGCTAAATCATGTCGGCTTCTTATTTACAACACAGGGTATTTCTCATTAATACACTTCACTATCCAGCCACAACATTTTTGTATCAACTTTCATTCTGCCCTCACTAAAGGTAAAAGCCACTTCTAGGTCTCATACTTCCAAAGGGGTGATGACTTATTGATGAAATTTATAGATCTTAGTATGATTGTGCAGTGTGGCTTTAAGGCCTAATATGTGAATTTAAGTGGTGAAGTTGATATTGAAGATAAGTCTGTGTCTTTGTGTTTTGGTGAAGTGATGCATGTTTTGGCTTAGATTATACTACTAAGTGAAGTAGTATGATTTCTGTTGAAGCCATGTTTGTTAACGTGGTGGAATTGAGAAAGTAGGTATAAAGCAGTATAAGAAAGTTAAGTGTGAAATGATTGAAATGATGCTGATATGAAGGATGTTGGCATCACAAGTACACCCACACACTTAAATGAATGTATGAAGCTAAGTTGAGTAAATAGAGGAGTTTTGGGGTGAACACTCTTCACGAGTTGAGATGAAGTATTTAGTAGCAACCTCACTACATTCTAAGATCTTTGTATTATAGGTCAGAGGATGAATGCCCTTCATGAGTTGAGATGTGGTGTTCACTAGTTATCCTTAACCTAGTCTAAAATATTTAGAATCCGTGGGGGTTATATCTAGCACCGAGAGGATATGAAGAAGACGTGTTTACACTTCGTGTGTTGAGATCTATTATTCCAATGTACCTCATGAGATGAGTACTCCTCGTTAGTAGAGAATGTGTTAATAGGAATCTCCTTATCCCTTAACTATGTGCCCGCTAGGTTGTTAGCTATGAGAATCCATTGTAAAATCTAAAAAGAATTGGACCTTACTTAGGACAGTGAGGATCCCTAATCAAGCTCCACCTTTTTTTTTTTTTCCTTCCTGTTATCTTTTTTTTTTTTTCAATAAACGCCCCACTGTAGGGGTTAAATAACCGAATTCCATATGTAGGCTCTCCATGGGTAGATAGTCGCGTTAAGTTAAACTCCCACAAAAAAAAATGAACCGTGCCTAGTCTTCGACAGGAGTGTTCTACTTAGGGTAGGGGTAGTGGAATGGGACGACGCATTTATCCATTTCTATAGGTAGGGTAATCCGAAAGGGGAATCTTGGTGAGTTTAATTTGAATTTGAATGAATTAAATCTTCTAAAAAACGTCACTTACTTAGGGTAGGGTGGTTTATTGGACGTTATCTATCCATTCCCACTAGGTAGGTAAAACATCCAAGACCACAATTAGAATTTCAGGGTACATTTTCGGATGTTGTGTAACCGGCCTACTCGACTTTTCAGATGGTCTTATACTATTCTTCAATATTCTTCTCGCATAAACGAGTGAAAAAAGTAGTGCGGAATTAAGGAGGGATTTTCACAAAACAGTATATAGTCTTCTAAAATTCTTTCATTTATTAAAAAGTAATGGTGAAAATACTAATTCTCAAAAACCATCTCTCTTAAGGGACAACAAGAATACTTGGAACGGGCCCATACTTCAAAATAGGAAATAGAAATATTATGTCTATTACAAATACTTGAAGAAAACATAAAAGACATATATGCCCTCGAGTCAAGTGAGGACATACTTCAACTTTCTCTTGAAAACGATCTTCTAAGTCCAACTCGTCTTCTCAAAGCTCCCTCACTACCAAGAAACTAAGAAACTAGTTAGAGAGATAAAAAGCATTGGAATTTAGTACAACCAAATTGTAATAAGTAGAGCTTTATAATAAAAAGTATGAAAATGGGCTTTTATTGGAAAGATGCATCTTTTCATTTAAAATTAATATATAATCACAAAGAACAATAAATTACACAACTTAGAAAACATGAGGAAACATCTGTAAACAACAACTCAGAATGTTTGAACGTCTCGACTTAATCTTCACCCTTGGTTTTAACAATAATGAACAAGGCTTACAACTCACGTTTCGACACCCTTTACATGCCTAATCTCTCTAACCTCAATCTATATCAAGATTCGACTAATTCACACCAAAGAGAGAGACCGCCCATCAACCTCTCTATATGTGACATAAACATAACCCTTGTGTATTACTTATCATGAGTCACATACACACTTAAAAAAGTATCGTGAACATCAAGGGTAAAGATTCTTTTACCAAAGGTTGGAAGTCTAAGGCTCACTTTGAGTGAGTTGTGAAGCGACCGCTATACAATCCCTTATTACACACCACTTAAGAGATCCTATAGACTCCAAGTAGAATCATGCTCCACTGAACATCAACACATAGGATATCGACCTCTCTTCCCAAAGGCATATTAAAAAGACCTACTTATGTTAAATTCAAAGAAAGATTAACGTCCATAGTGACCTCTTCAAGATTACTTAAATTAGTTTTAAGACTACCTAAAGGGCTTAGACCATGTTCAACAAAATTAAACCAACTTCCCTAACTAGGAGCATGTCAAGACTCAAAGATTTAAGTACATGAGAGATTATCCCTTGCATGGCCCTTTCACACTTTAGCTAAGGATCACTTAAGTCATTTTAGTTAGGGTACTCATTTTATTTACATACGCGTTATCATTAAGTCATTCGTACATTAGTTCAGTTAAGGTCCATACATCACATAAAGGACCATTAAAATAATGGTCTTAGACAAAACTAGGAACTCCACATAACACCCTTTCAAAGGTCTATTGTGCAATGTCACGATTAGCATCCCATACCATCACCTCAACTCCATTAAACTCCGATATAATGAAATAGGTTTTATTCTATGATGAGAATAGGCAATAACTATTGTAGACAAAAGCTTGAAAGACATGGAATGACCGGAGTTCTATACCTTACTCACAATGAGGGGTGTTCTACTTGCACTAATGCTAAACTTGGGACACAATCCCATTTGTAGGCACATGTTAAGGAATATGATAGGGCACATCATTTAATTTTTATATCTAGTCTATACATGACTAGAATACTTTCCTTTATCATACTCACTCGTTGCTAGCCTTAGTTCTCATAGATCAATTCTCATTAAGGTTCATATAAATGGGTTCCATATCTAGTTCATGACCCAATTACATTCGACCATCCAAAACAAGGTCCATTAGGGCATATCTCACTATGGAGACAAGAAGATCATCACGAATTCCCTAAGGTATGATATGATGTTGTTCCAGCCAATCAACCTTAAGCCCATCATTTATTACATGAAGGATACTATTACGGCTAACTACTTCACGATTTATAACCTTAACACTTGGTTTAAGGTTCCACATAAATGACCTTCGTATTTTCATGCAAGGTCTCACCTATATTAATTTATTTAAGACTAATACCCTTTAGGTTCCTAAGTCAAGAAATCACATATTCACATAAACATCAAGTAAGGGACCCAAGTCTACATAAACAAGACACACCATACTTCTATTTAACACAAACTGCCTATCCTTCCTTAGATCTTAGGGAATGATGTCCTTAACACTTATTTAATCCATACTATTCTTTACCCTAACATTATCAAAGTATCCCTTTTAGGACTCATCTATTCCAATTAGGATCCAACCATGTATCAAACTCTAAGGGATACACTCAACGTCAAACACAAAAGCCATCAGAACATAACATTATTATTAACTAAACTAGTATCATATCTAAAACATACTTTACTATATAGAGGTATATATGATGTACACATCAAACAATACATTAAATGCCATATAAGTTTACAAAGTAGTGCCAACAAATCCACTGATCATCCAATATTCGAGAAAGTAACATCGAACAAGTCAACCCATTCAATTCACATAGCCACACCACTAAAGGTTTGCTACCAAAACCAATCATGACATAATGGAAGGATAAATAAAACATAAAAATAAAGAAAGTAAAATGGGTCAAGCATACATTCATACCCTTATAACATTCAATTTCAATGCCAAAATCAAACCAATTTTAAACATCACAACAAAACACCCTTACCCATGGCCCATGAGAATAATTCAAAGCAACGAGTTAACCATATAACTCAATGAATATAATAAATTAAATCATGTTTAACAATAAGATGCAATTATATATTCAATTGGATCAATTCGAATTTAACTCCCAATTAGAAAGCCTATAAGAAATCTACATAACAATTCACCAATATTAGCTTAATATCAAGTGTAAAAACCCAATAAGTATGTCACAACTAGCGCGTTCATAAAATTACCATGGGTTCATAGTTAATTTATGTTAAAATCAGCAATAAAATATACTTAGAATCATATTCAATGTTTTAGAAATTGCTTTGATGCAAGAATACATGGTAGAAAACATGAAATTGGACCAATTTAAACTTTATCATCACTTTGTGGTTTAGAGAGCAAAACTGCCGCTACGGCCCTGCCTCTTTTGTAACTTAGAAAACATTCATTGAGAGTTGGGCTTACTTAATGAAACAAGTTTCAAGATTTCCAAAATCCATTACCTCAAGGATGATATAATTCTTCACGTTGGATGAATTAATTTTAGACTCAAAACTCCAACCAAGCCGTTTCATCCAGCTGAATTCACTGCGAGTCTTTGGATTTCTTTTAGGCGATTTGGGTTTTCAAGTTTGGAGAAGAATATGAAAGTGTACTTTGAGGGTTGTTAACTACTTAATAGTTAATTAAAACACCCAATAATAAAACCTAATAACCTCCAATGAATGAAATTTAGAAGTGGGTTGTAAGTTTACATGTTCACCCCATAAACAACTTGCAGCAATGACCTGCGCAAGACAACTTCCTTTCGACGGAACTTGCGTTTTGACTGGGTCGTCGTAGTATCTCCCCATGACGGGTCGTCTCCACGGTCCACCCGCCGGGGTTTTACACAGTTAAGCTTTACAAATCTCCTTTTACCTCTAATATGTAACTCCACATCGATGAAAAAAACCGTTTTTTTGACGGGGCGTAAGGTAAAAAGGCCTAGAAGCCATAAACTTACTCCGTCTCGTTTTGGGATTCTGACTTGGAACGAATGCCATGCCAAGCAGTCTTTGAGTGTCCTCACTCAGCGAACCCTCAGAGGTCCTTTCGGGGATACTTTTCCAGGATGTTTCCGACCCAAAACTATAGTCTATAAGTTTAACACCTGTCACCTGAATTTCATACAAAACGAACACATAAAACTCGACCAAACACGCCTAGACGTACAAGGTCAATTCAAGGCATATCTTTCGAACGCCTTGGACGTTCTTGATGGTTTGACCTTCAAACTTCATGAAACTTTAAAAAATGATTTATAATGCTATAATAACTCATTTAAGAACCTTAAAAAATCATTAAACACACGTAAACAAATAGAATCTCATACGAGACATTTAGGTGACTTAGTCATCGAACATCTTAGTCGTCCCTTGACGTTTGACTTCCAACACACCTAATACTTAAGATACTGACTCTATAACATATTAGATACATTTAGGACTTTAAAAAAAAAATTCCAACATATTAGGATCTATTTAACCTAAGTCATTTTCGAGGTCTTACAGGTAGGACCTTACTGAAAGGGGGAGCTTAGTTAAAAAGAATGTAATACTTAGGGTAGGGGTGGTATGCGGACGCATTCGTAATCAATTTCCACTAGTAGGAACTCCTAAAGGTAATTCTTGGTGTGTTGTTCGGTGCTCTTCTATTGTATTGACTTTGGGTGAGAGCTTATTCACCCGAGGTGAGTATGCCAAAAAGGGAGGTAATCTTGAGGGTAGATTTGGTGGGTATTGAAGGAGGCATACACGTAGTTCCTTCATGTCTCATATTAGTGAGTCTTAGGATGACCTTAAATGGGGAAACTCCTATTTAAATGATGCATAATTTCTCATTGGCAATACTTTGGAATTCCACTATTTTAGATTCATTTTAGTCATTGTAACGTTAAAGGAAATTTACTGTAAATTTTCAAATTGAATTCATTGTAATATTTAGTGATTTTAGAGTAAAGTGTACGCTTTGGCTAAAAATGTAGAAATTCTTCTCTAAGTGTAAATTGATGATTCTTATGATGTTTTGATTTTATATTCTTGAATGTTTTACTTAAATGGCATAAAATGTTATTGTACTAAAATGGCCCTTTTCGCCATGTTTTTGCATTATTGCCATTACTTAGTACTATGGTTTGGTACGAACCCTCATATTTTCTATACTTATATGATAGGGGGTAGCATTTGGAAGGTTCTTGAAGGTGATGGAAATTTGGGGAACGTTCCTCTCAGGGACAAAGTCTGTCCTCAGATATTCGAGGCATGTCCTTTTCTTAGTTTTCCTGATTTAAAAGACTTATTGTATGTATTCTTTTAATGTAAAACGGGTCGTGTCCCTAAGATATTATGTCGTGTCTTTAAGTGTCTTTACAATGAGATGTCTTAAGTATTTATGAATATGATTTCTTTATTAATATTTAATGTCTGAAAAAAGTTTAAATCCGCACTAGTTTCAATACTGTAATGAACGTAGTGATAAAGGGGCTTGTACAGAGGACTGCAAAGGAATCTAGTATCGCTTGGTACCAAACCAAGGATTTCTCCTAACTTTAGGGGGGGTACTATCGGTCGTGACCAGGGAACTTTGTATCAGAGCATAAGGTTATGAGAAATAGTTTTAGGTTTCTAAAAATCTCACAAGCCACATTAGTGGTATATATTGGGTCATCGGTGTGAGTCGAGCCACAATCATGACCAAGAGTCCTATAGGATGATAGAAGTTTCATTTTCTTCTTCTATTTAATGTGTTCCATAGAGTTTCAGTCAATAAGTTATCGTTTCTAAAAACCTATTATATTTGTGTTTATGGACAGGAAACGAGGAGGATAAACTGGTAGAACGGGAGGAGGGAGGTGGTAGCTAAGGAAAGGATCCCTCCTACGGTTTGACCAAGTTCCTATTGTTGTCCTAGAGGAAGCGAATTGGAGGTTCCCCTTCAAGAACCTCAAGTTGCTCCGGAACAAAAGAGCCTCGAGTGCCCCAAATGCCCCCAAGGCTCTCCTAGCCTCAAGGCTAGGCACTTTTTGTGTAAGGAGAAATGACTAATGCGCAGTTTGGTTAACATCCATTTTCATAATAAAAACTCATTAGGAAATAGCCTAATTATTTCATTTCAAATCGCGACACAAGAGTCCTTGGGAACATGGCCCATACAACTTTAAATTAGTACTACGAAGGTCTATTACTAATTACTTCAATATCAGTAAATAAAAGACATCTATTCGCCACGAGTCAAAATGATGAGATATTAAATTGCTTTTGAACGAGCATATATCAAAGAGTAGCTCCTAAAAATCACCTTTTACCTATGAATCACTTTGAAAAATAGAGAAAGTATGGAATTAGTGCAAACCAATGTACTAAGTATGGACATTTAATGTATAAAAATCAGAAAATAGACATTTATTGAAAATATGAATATTTTTATTTAAATATCATAATATAAGTTTAAGAAAACATTTAACACTTAGAAAAACACTAAGAGTCATAGTTAAAGCCAATTTATCACATTTTAAGGAACAAACTTTACAGTGAACTTGTCACTGTTACAGCGGAAGTTCCTAACTCACCTTAGGACAATTTCTAGTATTTTAAAATTTCCTCCAATAAAGCTATCTAAAGGACTCAATTAAGTAAGACCAAAGAGATACAATCCACCCAGCTCCTAGGCACAGCAACATGAGCCTTAAAACCACCCCATAATAGGATGATATACACATTTACGAGTACACCAAACTCATGAAATCATGAGATCTGGAACTACTACCTAAATTGTGATTCATAAGATTTCAATTGAGTGAGTTGGAAGTGTCCTCCTACAATATCTTTCACCACCACAGCTTAAGAGGTATTTTAGGAATATCTAGGTAATATCATTCTCACGTAACCCACAAATAGCATCATAGAATATGGACATTCACCTCACAAAAAGTTAAGCAACGACCTACTCAGTAAATCAAGACAAGAGAATGCCACCATATAATTGACATCTAAAGATTACCTAAGTAATCCTTAAGAGCTAACCTAAGTTGGATCATGTCTACATAATCTATTACGTCACGCCCCAGACTGGTCATAACTAGAGTTATTCTAAACTTAATCTAGGAAAAGAGGGACAAAAGTGGATCTTTTTTATCACCTCTTCACACCTTAACTAGAAACCTTAATTAACTCTAGATAAAGTAATATTCAGTTAGAACAGGCTTCATTACATTAAGTTATGAAAATGGGTTATTAGTTCACGTAAAGAGACGATTCATCACTATAAGACAATTAGTCTATGGAAAATATTTTAGATTCATGGTGACTAATGAAATGATAGTTATCATATGCACCAATGTATACTACTATGCATGTAAAGTATATGTCATGAAATTATGAAAATGTATCTTAATTAGGATGACTTGATAGGTTTACTAGTATGGGCAAGGGTATGAGACTTTTCCTATACATTGCACATGTGTACATTTATAGGAAAGTTCCTACAATGATTCTCTATGTACATGAATATGACTGCATGATTAAGCTACGAACATGAAGTATATGTTATGATGTCAAGTATATTATATGATGAAAAATGAATATTTGAGGTCTAAATTTAGTTGAATGTGAAACAGGTTCGGCGTCATAAGTATACATATGCAAAACCATAATGTATGGAATGAAAGAATGTATATTGATAAATAGTAAAAGTAGGGTAGTAAAATAGGGGGGGGTGGGTGTTGGGGTGGGGGTTCGGGGGGGGGAGGGCGGGGCGGGGGGTGGGTGGGGGCGGTGGGTGGGGGGGGGGGGGGGGGGCGGGAGTGGGGAGGGGGGGGGGGGGGGTGGAGTGGGGGGGGGGGGGGGGGGGGGCGGGCAGGGGTGGGGTGGTGGGGGGTGGTGGGCGGGGGGGGGGGGTGCGGAGGGGGCGGGGTTGGTGGGGGGGGGGGGGGGGGAGGGGGGGGGGGGTGTTGGGGGGGAGGGGGGGAGGGGGCGCGGGGGGGGGGGGGATGGGGTGGTGGGGAGGTCTGGGAGGGGGGGGTGGTGGGGGTGGGGGGGGGTGGGGGGGGGGGGAGGGGGTGGGTGGGGGGGCGTTGGAGTAGGGGGGGGGCGGGGGGGGGGGGGGGAGGGGGGGGGGGGGTGAGAGAAGTGGGGGGGCGAGGAGTGTGGGGGGGGGGGGGGGGGGGGGCGGGGGGCGGGCGGGGGGGGGGGGGGTCCGGGGGCGCGGGTGGGGGCGGGGGGGGGGGTGGGGAGTGGGGAGGTCGTGGGTGGGCGGGGGGTCGGGCGGGTGAGTGGGTGGTGCGGGGCGGGGCGGGGGGGGGGCGGGGGGGGGCGTGCGGGTGGTGGACGGGGGGGTCGTGATGGGGGGGGGGGGGTGGGGGGGGGGGTGGGGGGGGGGGGGTGCGGGCGGGGGGGGGGGGGGGTGGGGGGGTGGACCGGGCGGGGGTGGCGGGGGCGGGGGGGCGGGCGGGGTGGGGGGGGGGGGGGGGGGGGGGGGGGGGGGGGGGGGGGGGAGGGGGGGGTTTGGCTGGCGGAGGAGGGGGTGGGGGGTGGGTGCGGGGGGGTGGGGGGGGGGGGGGCTGGAGGGTCGTGGGGGTGGGGCGGGGGGGAGTGGGGCGGGGGCGGGGGAGGCGTGGGTGGGTGGGGGGGTGCGAGGGGTGGTGTGGGGGGGTGGGGGCGGGGGTGGGGGGGGGGGGGGGGTGGGGGGGTGGGGGGGGGCGGGCGGTTGGCGGGGGGGGGTGGGGGTGGGGGGGGGGGGGGGGTGGGGGGGGGGAGGGGGAGGGGTTGGGGCGGGGGGGGGGGGGGGGGAGGGGGGGGGGGGGAGGGGGGGTGGTGGGGCGGGGGGTGGGGGGTGGGGGTGGGGGGGGGATGGGGGCGGGGGGCGGGGGGGGGGGGGGGGGGGTGGGGGCGGCTGGGGGGGTGGGGGGGGGGGGGGGGGGGTGGGGGGCGGGGGTGGGGGGGGGTTGGGGTCGGTCGGGGAGGGGTCGGGGGTGGGGGGGGGAGGAGTGGGGGGGGTGGTAGGGGGGGTGGGGGGGGGGGGTGGGGGGGGGAAAAAAAAACTCAAAAATCACAAACACACCAGTCCAACAATAACAAAACCCTCCTAAAACATCCGCACAACAATGCTCCAAAAACCAAAACCCACAAAACTTAACTACATAAAAAATTAACGATCAATAAAACATTTTTTCTAGCACAAAGACCAACAAAAAAAAAACGAAACCAACAAAACTTATAAATACTAAGACAAATAATAAAATAAACAAATAACAAAAAACCCCCAAAACCCTTTTTTTTTTCGCTTTTCGATTGATTATATATGTGTATGTCCATGTTGAGAGATTTCTCACATGAGTTAGGTTGATGAAAAGACATTCTCATCTATAACCAATGAGCTATGAATATGAGGGGTTAATCTCCTAAAACTTATTATTTTGAAGTAATGGTAACACATATTTTCAATAAATGAAACTTAGCTTAGCACCAAGTGAAATTGAAAAATGAGGGATGCTCCTTTCCCAAAGGGAAGGCTTGTTCACCAAATGTCCTCAAGAGGTGGAAACTACAATCCCAATTAGCATAAGGAGGGTTTAAATTATTCGTATTCTAGTTCCTTAACTATGTTTACCCCATAGGACCTAGCAAGTGGATAAACCCAATATTCTAGCATGATGTTAATGTTCTACCTTGTCAAGTAGAGCACCTCTTTTAGGTGTGGGGTTCCATGACACTAGATTCCATGTTTAGCTCACATGGTCTTATGTTGGTTGAGGCGAAGTTTCCCTAATGTAAAATGCACAATGGAAGTAAAGTAATGAACCCTAAATAGGATCACCAAACGGAAGTGTCCTAGTTCAGATGAGAGTATTGAAATTACCCTATGCAGTGCACCGTAACCTTCTTGGAAGGTGTCGTGGAAGGTGTCCTAAAATGTAGTATGGAGACCCCCCCGAAATTGAGTTAGGTGTTATAAGATCCTATAATTGTTTTTCATAAGGGTATAATGTCCTAAAATGACTTATAATATGGTTTAGAGGAGTTTTGTAAAGTTTGAGATGATTAGGAAGTCAAACGTCAAGGGTAGACCAAGACGTTCGACGACTAGTCACCTATGTGCCCCATGTGTCTATAATTGCTTATATTTGTATGTACATAGTTATGAAGTCTTAAAATAAGTTATAATGATTTTTATAGGCATTATATGGAGTTTCGTGAAGTTTGGATGTCAAACATCCAAGAATGTTTTAGACGTTTGAAAATTAGCCCTTGAGACGTTCAAGTATGTCTTGATGGGGCCTAATATGTTTTGACGTGTTTATGTGTTCATTTTGGGTAAAAATTGCATGGAAGGTCCTTGACTTGTAAATGTACATATTTACGTTTGAAAAATCCGGGTATGACTTCCCAAGGGCCCCGCAAAAAGGCCCATACAAAGGACCCAAGGGTTGTCGAGACACTTCTTGGCAGTGTCAATGGAATGAACCAAACGACACCCAGTTGGTTGACTAATAAATTGTTAATGAGCTCTCGTCGATGAAAACATAGAATGGGAAAGTCTCAAAAAAGGAACAGGACAAGTCCATTCGACTGAAGCCACAGACGACCCGTCGATGGACATACTAGCGTCGCTGGTAAGCCTTTTGGGGCAACTAGGATGCCATGCGAACTATTTCATTAAGGGGTTGAATGGGAAAAGGTTCAAACCACGTTATACGGACCTTAAGATTGTTTAATTAAGCTATATTTCGGTGGATATGGGTGATCAAAACTGTTCATATACAGACACCAACCCGAGATGTAGGGGGAATATCAGATTGCAAACCGGCTGACTTGACCTCTCGGGTCTATCGTACAAGCCCTCCCTCTTACAGATTTTAATCGCATAAATAAGTGAAAAGTTAGTGCGGAATTAAAAACTTTTACAAAAACCAATCATAGTCGTTAAAAACTACTCATATAAAGTCATATGAATTACTAAGTCTCAATATCATCAACTTAAGACACAAGAATGTTTAGGACACGACTCATACTTCAAAAATATAGGAATACTTATTCTATTAAATACGTCAAATGGAAACATAAAAGGCATCTATGCCCTCAAATTAAATTAGGACACAGTTCGACTTCACTTCATAATGCTAAGGTCCAAGTCTACCCTTCCCAAATGCTCCTCACCTACCAACAACTCTATATATAGATGAAATCAGGATTAGTACAACCACATGTACTAAATATGACATAATGCATAAAAATCATGAAAACGGACATTCATTTTAAATATGCATCTTTTCATTTAAAAAATGTATTATAATCATAAGAACAACATTTAACAACTTAGAAACACAAAATAAAAACATTTAAACAAAATATCATAATTTTAGAAGTCACTTTACAATAACTTCAACTCATTGTTACAGTGAATTCCTTCACTGTACAGTGAAGTTGCTTAGCTTCACCTCAGACATCTCTTAGTATGTAATCATCCCACTTAAAGCTATCCTATGAATCACTAAAGCAACACAAACAGAGACCACCTACACACCCTCTCTAAACATACCTAAATGATCCTCAAGACTACTTATAGTGAGTCACATACACACTTATAAGACATCAAAACATCAACACGTAGATAATATGACATTCTCCATCCAATGGATATCAAAAGACCTACTTAAGTAAATCAAGAAGATAACGTCCATAATTGACCTCTTCATGATTAACTAAGTGATTCCTATTAGATCATGTAAATATAATCAACCATTTCCTAAATAGAGTAATTATTAAGACTCATCTAGGTAAGATACGAAGTGGCCATTCCTATGCCCCCTTCACACCGTAATTAGACAACCCTTAACTACTCTACATAGGTACTTATTCGTTTAACATAATTTATTAACTTGAGGTATTACATTCATTAATTTTAGTAGAAATTAAACACATAAAGGAAATTCAAATAATGTCCTTGGTCAAGGGACTGCCGAAACTCCTAGTAAAACACCATCCCAAGAAGGATTGTGCAAGTCTAGAAGTGTCCCATACCACCACCTAAACCTAATGAACTTCTGTAATCTATTAGTATTCCATTGATGGAATAGGCCAATAACTGACATAGAACCATATAGCAAGACATGGAATCAAAGTTCTAACCTACTCCGGTCGAGGGGTTCTACTGCCCAAGGGTAGTTTTTAGAGTAGACACATTCCCATGAGGCACATGGGTAAGGGAATATAAAAGGCATGCTCTGTAAGAGAGGCTCAAGAGTGAACGAGAGGCCTTACTAATTCCCTTACCATAGTCACTACGGTGTTGCTTGCTAGCCTTAGTCTCATAGAGTATATTCACACTAAGGTTTACCTAAAAAGGTGGTCCATAACAGAATTGATATAAACACAATCAAATTTACTCTACCAAAGAAAGGTCCAATAGGGCTACCTCACCAATGGTGACAAGAAGTCATGATGACGTCCTAAAGGATTAATATAAAGTCTTTCAGACAATTCAACCTTAATAAGTCTATCATTCTTTACTTTGATGGATACCATTATGGGCTTACGGGACGTTAACATTTCATACAACCTTAACCCTAGGTTTCAAGGTTTCACAGAAAAGCCCTATATTATTAGGAGGTCTCACATGTCATTCATAAATTCAAGATAGAGAATTAGCATTCCTAAGTCTAAGGGACGACCATTATTAACATTCTAGCACATACATCAAATCAGGGGGACACAAGTCAACCAAGAAACGGACAACACCACCACTTTTACTTTAAATTATAATCCTGTCATTCTAGAGAAGCCACATAGAAACAAACTCGTATCAGTCTTCAGTAATCGCTATATGACGATAAAGATCTCATAAAATATGACCAATGTAGACTCTATAGTCATGTAGCCGAATAACATAACATCTCAAACCCTAAAAATATACTCAAAAAGCCACATTCATGCTAACATGAGTTCAAAACTATATAAACATCGAAGAAGAACACAATACCACTTTCACATTACTTACATGTAGATAGAATTATCATATTCACATAATAAAATATAAAATAATTACATTACTTCAAGTTAGTGCTAACAAGGCCATGATCAGATATAGCACAAAGTAGTAACACTCGGGACAACGGCCACAATCATTTACAAGTAAAGAACATAAAAACACGCCACCATAAGTGGACCACTACCCAATCACCAACATCATTTAAGTCTAAGTAACACAGTAAGTAAAGTAATAGGGAACAGCTTTACCACACTCATCCTCAATACTCCACCCAATACAAAATTAAACCACATTTGATTATCTTGAGGCCTCTCAGGGACATCACAACCAAGTCCACATTTTACTTATAACAATATTTACTAAAACTAGGTTAAAGATTAACCATAATAATCAATCCAATACAACCTATATATTAATTTGCTACAATAATTACATCATTAGACATCCCATAAAAATCTACAACATAATTCATCAACATTATAGGTCAATTTCAAGTAACCCATAACTTAGTCAAAAACTAGGATTTATCCAATCATGGGTTGATACATAATTTAGGTTAAAATCATCAATAAAATAACAATTTAATCCACAATAAACATTTTAAAACAATTTATGGAAGAACCCATGGTAGAATCATGAAATTGGATAATTTAACTTTGTAAACTTTAAAAAACATCTTGAGAGTTGGGCTCCTTGGTGAAGATAGTTTCAAGGATCAAAATCCTTAAATTTATTAAGATAATTCTTCACTTTGATGAATAGTATTCATTCAATTCTTCACTCCAAGTCCTTATTTGAGTTTTGACTCCAATGGAGTTCTAGAGAGAATTCTTAGGGATTTGGGTTTTTGGTATGGAAGATTGAAATCTTCTAACTGTTAAACACTCACATACATGTTTAAAATACCCAAAAGTCCCCTAAAGAACCTCCAATACTCTTATTTGAAAGTGGAGTGAAATTAAAAATTCACCCTCACTTAACAGTGAAGTTGCACATAACACAACTTCACAGACCGAAGGGCCATTGACGGCCCGTCCCTTGACCAACGAACCGTCCTGTCGGGCTGTGGTCAGGGACTGAGACTTGTACTTGTTCCCTCCTTTCCCTATTATAAGTTACAAATGATGATACCCAACAAAAGGGGCGTAGATTGACCCACTTGGCGTGGACTGCCTCTGTGGTTTGGGCTGTCTTGGGCAGCCTTCACCAATTTTGGGTTCTTCCTCAAGGACCCTTGGATGGTCCTTGGGGATGTTTGCCCAGAAGTTTCCAATCCAAACGTGATTTAATACGATTTTACCACCTTTCACATGAATTTAATCCAAAGAAATCACGTAAAACTCGACGAAACATGCTTAGACACAAAAGGTCATTTCAAGGCAACACTTTCGAACGTCATGGACGTTTGACCTCAAAACTCCATGAAACTCAACACACTTCCTATGTATGCTATAATAACACATTTAAGGACCTTAAAACCTCATTAATAACACATAAACACATAGAAAAACATACGAGGCACATAGGGGACTTAGTCGTCGAAAGTCTTGGTTGTCCCTAGACGTTTGACTTCCATTGAACCTAACCTCTTAGACACTGCCTCAATACGATATAATAGACAATTTAGGACCTTAGAAAACTATAACCAACATTTTATTCTCTATTTAACCTATGTCATTTGTGAGGTATTACAAAAAACGTGATCAACCCATTCCCAATCCCATACACACAGAATAAACTTCCCCTCCAAAACAATTTCTCCCTAGAAACCTTTATTGTTGGTGAAGCTCAAGAATATCTTGGAGCTTGTATTACTAAGTAACCTTTCACTTTGAGAATTAATCTAAATGTTTGTCAAAGAAGTTTTTATATGATCACATCTCTTCTTATGGTCAATAGCCATTGTGTATTTATTAAAATATTTTTAATGGATTAATAATATTGATTTGATGTTTAATGTATCTGGTTTTAACGTGATTTTAAGTTGCAATTGCGTAATTAACCGCTATTGTCCCTTCCCCAAACCAATTTAGCACCGTGTGGGCGTTGTGTATTCATCACTTATAATTGTTTAATTGGGATTCTCTTACCGTTAAATGTCTAATATACGTTTAGTTAAAAGCATTAAAAGACTTATTGATTTATGAAGGCTACATGTGTATCAATGTATGAAAGTGAGCCAGTGCTAGTCTGTAATCAATGAGACACAGTATCGTTGGCCCTTATCTTAATTGTATATTGTGGAATTCAATTACTGTTTGAGAGTCTTGTAGCTAATGACTAAGGTTTAATATATTATTAATTGGAAGGATATAATGCGTGGATAATCAAGGGTGAAGAAATGATTAATAGTGATTCATCAAAAAATTTTCTGCGGGTCTATTAAAGTGCGTAGGTAACGGTGATTTTATGTAGGTTGGTTATTATTGTGACTCTGATCATGGTTTTAATTGTACTTATCTTATGATTCTAGGTATAGTGATGATTAATTAGGTTATAATTGATCTAACATTAAAAGAGATAACCAGTTGACATTGGTATATATGATTTAGATTCGCTAGCCACAAATGATGTGGTATGTGTACATGAACATGCATCAAAAAATATGGGTTAGGGTAAGGTGTTGAAAAAAACATGAATTTGTTTGAATAATGATCTGTTTAGATACTTCCATACATGTTTATTGTTGATGAATTGTTATTTATGATTAATGCAAGTGAATTGGGTTAAAGATCTATGTTCTACTTTCTAGTATATATGTCATGTATTGTATTAGATTGTAATATGATCTTCTAGAGACTTCACATGGTTTATTTTATGATTATTGCACTTTATGTAATAACATAATACTTGGAATTGATTAATAATAGAGTGTCTGGTCAATTGATGACCAAAGGCTAACGGTTTTGGTTTAGAATTGGCTCTACTCTTTAGTTCTTCTACGTCTTTATATTAATATTGATGAAGCCTTGTATGGAATTGTGTGGATTTCCATTATGGTGGCGGGTGTTATTTGATTGTGATATATCTGTTTTGTTGTCTTGGCCGTTGTCGATCAACATGATGAATCTACGAATGAGTGGTTATGATGATCACCTTATGTGTAGCTTGTGCCTAGTCTTCTACTCTAGTTGTGAATCTAGGTTATGTTACTATTGTTATGACCATGATAATGGTTATGAAAGATCATTTGTAGGTTTTGCCATTAATGAAATATTAAGGTTTGATGACCCCAACTCATGAACCCCTATGTGAATGTGTGAATAGCTAAGGTTAGGAGTCGTGAATGTGATGCGAAGATTGTCTTGCATTCTATGCTAAATGTTGTTGTGTGGTATATACTTGAAAGTGTAATATGATCTAAGAGGGTGGCCTTTGATCTCAGATGTCATTGGATAGACAATATGTATCATGTTGGACCAATGTACACCACACACTCACACACTATCGCATGCATTACAAAGTAGTCTAAGTCCTGTTTCATAATGAAAGGTAGTTTTATATTCACTAGGTCTAATAGTGCATGACTAAGTTGACCGTCTATGAAAGTATAATAAGTGTTCCTTAACAAGATAGACTGATAGATGTATACTAGTGTTGCTCAAAGGGAGTGTGGGAACATTACCCTATGATGCACATGTGGGCATTGAGGGGGGTAGTTCAAGGTTGGTTTTCTGTGGTAGGAATATGAATGTTATGAAAAATGTGTAAATAAGGTTTATGTGAAAGCAGTACTCAAGATATGAAGACACACAAAATGAATTGATGATCTAGTCAATAAAGGATCCTTAAAAGGGGGGTTGTGCTCAAGTGTATCCTAAACATAGCATAGTGGCAATTCAAATGTTATGTCCATGTGACAGGTTCTCACAGGATTTGGATGATTTTAACTCTCATATATGGACCTACCGCAGCTATACACATCGGGATATCAATCTCGTAAAGCCTAATTTTATAAAGTAAACGTTAATGAAGGTTTTTAATGAAGGAACTAGCTAGAAACCGCAGTGAGTGGATGCTTGGAACCACGACAATTGAGTGACAGTCTGTCACCAACGCTAATCCAACAAGCGCCCAGATTCACGACCTTATAGTTATACATGTTGTCAATGTTACACCCATAGAAGGATACTCATCCATGGTATTCCCATGAGAGCAGGACCCCACCAATTACACAGAGTGGAATCATATCTTATCTCTTAGTTCCATAAAAACTATGCTTGCCGCATAGGAGGAGTTCTGCAAATGTGATATCAACTAAAATTGCTACAACATGTGTTATGCGTTTTACCTTGTGTAGGGGTAAGAACACCCGGCATTGGTATAGGGCTGCATGACAACACCAAATTCAATGTTTAGCACACCCATGGTCTACGTGTTGGTTATAGGCTATAGTTTCCGCTAAATGTAAAATGACAATGGAAGTAAATGATAGGACACCAATAATTAGGATGGACTTTAAGGGATTGTTACTTAGGGCAGAAAAGGTGGAGCAGTAAGTGATGAACCCCGCATAGTATACATGTACCCCAAAGTATATCCTATGAGGAGTTTGTAGGAAGGTGTGTTCGAATGTGTATTCTGAGTATGATTTGTTTTTTTATGCATGGCATGGGTGCGAGTGTTTGCTATTTGTGCATGAAAGATGGGCATGTATGAAGTCTTATATGATGTGGTCTTATTCTTCAAGGCCTATAGGAGTCTTAATGACTATATGATGATATTGTGACATGAAATGAGGTTGTCTTCAATTTGATATGACGAGAGTATGAATTGAATGATAAGTTTGTGGTCTCATGAAGGGTTTACCAATTAGTTGGCGTTCTGGGCGGCTTCACACCCGAGGTCGTCCTTGCCGGCAGCGAGGTCTCTCCGCCGCGGGCGGCTACATTGGCATCCTCCCCACGCGATGAAGCGATCGGGCGCGACCCGAATGTGGGGTTAAACACACTGGTCTTATAATGAATTTATGTGAAGTGGAAGGCATTATATGTGCAAAATTGAGGGTGCTAATGGAAGGCAATGACCAAGTCTTGAACTTAAATGTGTCTTTGAATATATTATGCTTATATGAATGTAACTATGCATGATCCACTTGTGTAGGTTTTATGTATGCTTCTTTGTGGCCTAGGGTGATTGCATGGCACCCAATTATCACTAAGAGAAAGAGAAATTACTTGGGAAAGTTATGTGAAGCAAAAGGAAAGGATAGATCAATTGGTAACATAAAAGACTCACAGCTATAAAGATTGACGGGCAACAATAAAAACTAAATGCTATATGTGATTTATAGATGTTTGGCCGTTTTTAATAGGTATATAATTAAGTATGTTGAGATGGATTACTTGCGTATTTGTAAATTCAATTATAGAAATATTTTATAATAGTATTTAACTTCAGGATGGCAAATTGACGTTATGATTTTATCGAAAATGTTCCTTTTAAAGTATGATGGTAAGCCCATAGTTGCCATACGGACCCACCCAAAGTGGACACACTATTGCAGTCTATGGGCCCCCGCATCCCCCCCTGCCCCCCCCGCCGCCCACCCTCACGACTCGCGCTAGAACCTCCCACAAATATTCCTCTATTATTACACAAAGTGTAGGTTGAGGAATGCTTAAAGAAATGTCTATATGATTGAGGAGCTGCGAATATGAGTTTCCCAAAAGATGCAAAAGGAAAGGGGTGCGTTCACGTCCAAGGATCCCTTCGTACGTTTACAGTAAAGTTCTTTGATATTAGTCGTATAAACTACAATATTATGTTTTAAGGGGTCGTGTTCCTATTGGTACTCTAAGTATTTTGAGCCTAAAACGGAAAAATAGACGTTGGCAAGGTCTAAGTATGTATATGAACGATTTCAATATATTATGAAGTGACGGTTATTGCAAGATATGGTGGCTATGAAAAGTTTTGATTCCGACTAAATTTCAATAATGACAAAGACAAATGCGACGTGAGATGACTAAACTAGAGGGAATGTACTAAGACCTCCGACGATGTCAAGTACGCCATGTGACCTTTTCTAGGGGGGGATCCCCGGCATTGTGTGATAAAACGTTTGGGTATCAGAGCATGAGGTTTTAAATAGTGGTTTAAGGTCCAAGAGAATGGGCTTAGACCCTAAAAACAATACGGAATTGACCGCTACACCATGAGCGTAGCAAGAGATGCAGCGAGAGGAAATGCAGAAAGAGAAAAGGGCCACACCAACCCAAAGACCCCCGCCACCCCCCCCAGGCATACAAAGTTCAGTGACCAAGGGGGGAGTTTAGCGGGTTGTGTTGTGCTTGTCCCCGTGACCTGACCTACCCCGTGTGCTGCGAAAGGGGAAGCGGAAGCCACATCAACACAAACGTAACGGGATTGTGTGTACTTACGGACACAAACGGAAGGCTCGGTAGAGGACGATAGAGTTTCTTTGTCGTTATCCGTACTCATATGTTGACATAGAACTTAACTCTATAAGATCCACCCTCTCCGTATGTTTTTTTGTCCGAATCGGTCTTTTAGAGTGGATTGCGTCCATATGAGGTTTCTATATGCTGAGAGAGACGGGAAAAGGTGAAGGTTATTAAAATGCTATCCTTGGTTTTTGGTTTGAGCTGGATGAGTAGGTGTGGTAGGTAAATGTTGCATATTTTAATTATGAGATGATGCCAAGGTTAAGTTTATAAGCGACAAGTTTATAGCGTGAAAGCGTAGGGTATATTGTAGAAATTATGATGGATAGAGTTAAAGGCATGGTTAGAAGAGAAGTTATATGGTTTTATTAAGAGAGGTTTTTGGAGGAGAATAGGGTCTGACTTATGTACTAAATGTTTAAATGATGGAGCCTAATTCATACAT